>CM060931.1:297361322-298697002 GCA_030765085.1 Allium cepa
TCCGTTAGTGAAGAGTTGCAACAAATAGACACTTCCTTTCGAAATTTGGAAAACCTTTTGGCGGCATGTATGTCGACACATGCTTGTATATTTTGAGAACTTATTTCTTCTAAATATTCTGAAAATTCTATACCTTTAAAATAGTTTGAATATAGTTTATAAACATTTTGAAATATGTTTTGGTTAAAAAAATATAAAATATTAGAAAATTGGATATAGAGATCAAAGATTGCTATCAAGGACTTTAACAATATACGTTACGACTCTATACACTAAATTATACTCTTTGAACTCATGAGTCTTCATGTCTATCTCTTGAGTCTTTATACCATACAGTCTTCAATTCAATACATATGTAATATTATGCACTATATACTACATAACTTGGTGAAATATTAGTATCTATATTTTACATGATTCTATAAGGTTGTTATCATCAAAATCAATGATTAAGGTATTATAATATCCTCCTTTTTGATGACGACAACCATTATATATTCCTGTAAATAATATAACTCCCCTGAGTATATGCATGTGTATATTTCATATTTTTCTCCTCCGTTGTCATCAGCAAAAACAGGTGAAAAATAAAACTCCCCCTAAATGAAATACTTTTATAGAATATGAAGTCAAAATCAATAATGTTTGTACCTAAATAATTAAAACATATATAATGATGCAATGTGATACGATTGTGATATATGATGATAATTAAAACTAGATATATGATATAATAATGATAACATAAACTATATTTATTAATTCAAATCCATTTGTTCAAATCACACTTATTAATTCATATATACAATCAAACAAATCCAAATATCAATCCAAACAAATCCAACCCAAGAGTATTAATTTGCACATATTAATAATAAGTTATACATATTACTATTTAAAACAAACCGAATAACTAAACATTCCTTGGAACTTCAACCCAACCGTTAGATCCAAAGATTGGATTTGCTATTATGACATCCCAATCTCCATTATCCTTATAGTTAGACCATTTTGGGTTATTGGTTTGATCATCTTGATTCAGAAAGAAATCAACCCTCGAAGGGCATCGAAATGGTTTTCTTGCTCTTTGGTCATTTGCATTTGACTTAGTTCTAAATGCCTTTGATTTCTTAAGATAAAGGAGAGAATATTCTTGAAAGATTGAAGTGTTTCTTCAAGGTTTTCACACAGTTTAGATGTGGAGTTTTAAGAAGGAAGTTTGAGAATGAAATGGGATTAAAGAATGAAAAGAATAATGAAATTTTCTAGAAGAGATAGGCTTAAATAGGAGTGAAAAGTCATTTGAAAAGTTTTAAATATATGGTAGTTATAATATTTTAAAATTTAAAATTATGCCTAATGGTAAGGATATATCAATATATACTATATACGTTTATCGACATATATAACTAAAAATGCAATATTTAAGTTTTTTATTTATTACCATTCTATTTTAATGAATTCCAAAGACTACAATAACAATATAGAACATCAAGAAATAGATTTCATTACTAATGATAGAAAAATACAAGGATTTCAAAGAAAAACAAAAGAAAAAATGAAAACAACATGAAATAAAGCTAGAAATACACATTACCAAGGAACATAAAGTTAGATAGATAAGTTTAAAAGGATGGCGATAATGATGAAGAGCCACCAAGCTTCCTAACAATCTTTCAAAAGTATTTGTCCACTTTGTTGGAGCATGCATTGAAATTTTTACTAAAAGAATGTTTAAGCTTCTTTTGTTTTTTAAGAAGCTTCTCTTGGTTCTTTAGAATCTCTTTATTAGAAGGGTAAGGTGGATTGTCAAAGCTTTCCAAAGAAGTATCCATTTCCTCCTCTTCTTCTTCTTGATTATCCTCTTCTTCCATTTTTATTTCATCTTCTTCTTCTTCTTCTCGTTGAATTTCTCGCCTCTCTTCCCATGCCAATCTTTCTTCTTTTTCAACAATAGTTTCATATGGTTCGAGATAGGGAGGAATATGCATAAGAGAAATTTTGGCCTTGTCGGAAACTTTTCGAGGTAAGTTGATTCTTCTCGTAAATTAATGCTAAAATATATGAAAATTCCAGTAAGATATACACCACGATAGATTGTGTTCTCATGTCTAGAAATATTATTTTGAATAAAGTCATCTAAGATGACTCATGCCTAATTGATGTTATAGTTTCTATATATGGCGAAAAGAGCTTTAAAAACTTTTTGAGTAGGGTTATTGTAATTAATTGTCCTCGGAATGATATTTTGTTGTAGAATGAGACTTATACGTCATGATTTTGGTCAAATATTTTTATGTTTAAAATCAAATGCTTCATTATTTTCAAAAATATCATGAAAAAAATTCATGATTGTTTTCATCAATTTTAAAAGTGGAGAGGTCAATTCCACTAGATTTGCAACGAAGTATGTGACCCAAACATCGATAATTTAAAACAATTTAGTTACCTTATACTACTTCAAATTTGACCCTCTTCTCTTTAAAAAAATTTCCCATTCAAATTTGCATAAAATATTTTAACCAAATCCGGATAACAGACAAAATCATTTTGAGAATAGTCAACTAAACCAAGAATTTCATTTTGTTAGCAAAGATCTTAAAGACCATAAAAGAAAAAATCATCAAACTTTGCAAATCTTTCGGGAAGGACTTTTCCGGAAGTAGCATACTCCATATAAGTATCAATGCCTTCTTTGTCGTTGAATAGAAAGTCTTTGGTTCTCTTTTAAAGCCTTATGGTTTTAGGATTTTGACTTGAGAAAGCCATTTTTGAGTTTTTGAAGACATAAAAGAATGAAGAGATATTTGAATTTTGAAATAAAATGAGTGAATGAATGGATAGAGATATGATGAATTAATAGAGAGTGAAATAACATGTTCTCTAGTCAAAAATATGCCTTTTCAGAACATGGGAATAAATGCAAAGGAGAGGGAAATTTAAATTTTGAACTAGAAATGAAATTTCAAAATTCTGCCATGTGTGTCGACATATAGGGTATGGGTATATCGACATATGAGCCGGAAAATCCAAAATTAAAACCAATATAAAATATTTATACACACACACACTTATATGCAACCAATATTATTATTAGTTTATATTGTATTCCTAAAAAACGTGAAATAAAAATTAAATGTAAAAAGTACCACTTTCTGCTACGTTTCTTTGATCTGTTCTGATTAATATACTATTGCTGTGAAACACATGTCTACATCTTTGGTATGTGGTTCATTGTCACTTGAAGTAGTATCTGAATCATCTAACATTGTTGTATAAGGCTCTTTCTTTTTCTGTATGAATCGGTAACTGGCGAAATCCTTGATTTATTCTAATGTGGATACTCTCTTTGTAGATGACTGGGTTCATCGCAGTTGAAACATCTTATTGTAGTTCCAGTTCCAAAAGTCTTGTTTTCAGGTCTTCAAAAGTTGTTTGTCTTTCTATACTTCAGGAGCTTTCTAAAATTACTGGTCATGAAAGCAATTTCATCATCATTGTCGTCGTCTGAATCTTGATCTTCAGTTATAGCATTGAAAGTGATGAATTTCTTTTCTGTTTCCTTGCTTTCTCTTTTGCCCTGCAATTATGCTTCATAGGACATTAAATTGCCTATTAACTCTTCGATTTTTAGAGTACTAATGTCATTAGCCTCTTCTATTGCTACTGTCATTTGATCCTACTCTAAAGGGAGTGAATTATGGATTTTTCTAACTTGGTCCTCTTTAGATTTTTTTTACCTAATGCTACTAAAGAATGCACAATATCTTGAAATCTACAATGCATGTTAGAAACAGACTTATTTGGATTCATTTTAAACAGCTGAAACTGATTAGTTAATATGGAAATTTTATTCCGTTTAACTTTACTAATGCCTTCATATGTAACTTGCACCGTTCTCCAAATTCAATATGCAGACTTGCAAATAAAGACTCTATTAAAATCATTTTTATCTAATGAGCAAAATAAAATATTCATTGCTTTAGAATTATTCTATGCAAGTGCCTTTTGGTCAGCATTCCATTTTGAAAAGTTAGTCTGGGATTTTGTGTACTTACTACCATTAAAAAGTAGGGGACTAGCAGTAGGTTGTCCTTCAGTAAAAGTGTTAACAAGTGTACTGACAGTGTTGCTACCATTTAAATTTTTCAAAAATCAAATTACGAGTTTTTGAAAACCTAATGCTATGATACCAATTGTGGGTTGCAGAATTATTGATCTTAAGACTAATTAAACACTAGAGGGAGTGAATAGTATTTTCTAACTTATGTAAATCTTTTTAAATTTCTTTCAAGATTAATAATAAATCATAAATTATCAACATAGAAATATACCAACAATCAATCACAGATGCAATCACAAATAAAAATAAGAACAAAAAAAATAAAGTAAAATAGAGAGTTAGAGAGATGATACAGGGATTTAATACCGGTTCAGAATCCTTCTACATCCAGTCCTGCACAATTGCTTGTATGGATTTCTTTTCAAATGTCAATCTTTAACATAGCAAAAGGCAAACCCAAATACAAACTCGATTTTGAGGCTACGAGACACACCCTCCTAAATTTTAGATCTTGGATAGACACACTTGATTTAATCGGGCTACAAGCACACCCACTTGATTTCTAGGCTACTAAGCACGCCACTTGATTTGAGTGGGCTACAAGCACACCCAAGAAAACACAAATAGAGTTGATGGTTTTTTCAAAGACATTTTCTTGAAATTTGGATACAATGGATCCTATAGCCTTTTAGACAGCACTTTAATCTTCGAATTGAGAGAGAGATGTTTCCAAAACAGTAAGAAAGTAGTATTGAATTAACTTAAAGAAGTATGAATTGATTCTACGTGATTTTGAAGAGAATAGAGTATATTTTTCCAAAGGAATTTTCAACAGAGCAAGGGGAGCGATGAACGTTAGTAATTAGTTATCAAAAAATTCGTCTGCACTCCTCTTTATACAGTAAATTAACACTTGTGTCCGTTCATGAAAAGTTGCGATGAATAAACACTTCCTTTTAAATTTGAAAAACCATTTGGTGGCATGTATATTGACATATCCAAGGCATACATGTCGACGTATGCTTGTATATTTTGAAAAGGGTTTTTTAGGCTCAAGGAAAAAGTTAGAGAAAAATTTAGTTTCAGGGACAAAAAGTTTGTTTTTTAGGCTGAAGGACACATTTTAGTGTAAATCACATAATGATAGTTGTAACTATCATTTTCAGTTTACACCAAAAAGTGTCCTTCAGACTAAAAAGTAAACTTGATGTCCTTGAGACTAATTTTTTTTGCAACTTCTTCCTTCTACCTAATTACCTATTTTGAAAATTTATTTCTTTTAAAATGTTTTGAAAATCCTGTACTTTGTAATATACTTTAACACTTTGTAAAATAGTTTGAACATAGTATATACAAATTTTAACTTCGAAAAACTTTTAAAATATTTTGAAATTTATTTGGAAATTTATTTTGGTTAAAAATATAAAAGATTAGAATATTGGATATAAAGACTAAAGATTGTTGCCAAGAACTTTAACAATATATGCTACGGCTCTATACACTAAATTATAATCTTGAAATCTTCATATCTTGATCTTTTAACTCATGAGTCTTCATGTCTATCTCTTGAGTCTTTATATAGTATAGCCTTCGATTCAACACCTGTGTAATATTCTGTACCGTATATTATATAACTTGGTAACATTAGTATTTATATTATATATGATTGCATAGGGTTGTTATCATCAGAATCAATAACTAAGATATTAACAATTAATGGTGGATACAACCAATCATCCTTGTAACAGCCTGCCAACTATATAATAGAATTCTAAAAAAGGAAGGACAACGAACGTCGAGATTTTAGACCGAAACACTATAACTCTCGATGTCTTTACTTTCAATACTTTACCTTTAGCTTTATTTTATGTATTTTGTCATGGTCCAATCCCATATCTATAACTCTTGGCATCAACTCATAGAATTTTATCTTAGCTTACAGTTATTGTATAAAGATTTCGGTAGCCCACCTATCAAAACATTTAGAAAATGAGATGCGTCAAAGTTTACCTCTCAGTTTTTAGGTGTTGGTGTGTGATAGAAAATCTAACCAACATTTTAGATTCTTCCAATACATTGTAGTGACTTTGTCCAATTGGTGGTATCCATTCTCATGATCTCCATTTCTCGCTTCCTTCTCTCGACCTTTATATTTATTTCTCAATGTCTACAAATTAGGCCATAAATTTTGCCTTCTTCTCAATGTTGATTATTCTTTGTTTAGTTTTCTTCTTGAACATGAATCACGAGTGAATAAACGAGCATCCGAAGCTACCATAATCGAGCTCTTCTTCATCATATTTGTGACATATAGCGACATAGCTTGCCTTTTACTAGGCTTTGCATCATCCTCCTTGCCACAATTATCCTCAAAATACTGCAAACTTCTATGTTCTGAGTTACCAGGGCTAGAAGAAATCCCCAATTGCTTGGTTTTCATCATCTATCCTTTGCTTTTTGATTGGATGAATTGTAGTCTTAACATTCTAAGCCATTTTAGATGCTAAGTGAGTGTATCACAACAATATCAAATTTGGCATATTAAGAGGTATGACGGTTATTCTATGGAAATAACTTACAAAATTTATGATTGGTTGTTGCTTGATGCATACATATGAATACCAACTCAACAATGTAAAATATTAAAAATATTTAAATTATAAGAAACATAACAAATTCATCGCTACTATAACACCACTTGGATTATCTTACTGGACTTTGGATATATGAGATTCATAAAACTAGGAGGTGGTTTTTCGATTATGTTAATACCACATATATCGATTTTGATGACAACAACCATATAAATATAGGTATTAATGTATTTCCAAGTTGTATAGAATATTTTGCGGGATATTACATATGTAAAGTACAGGATAATATAGTTTGAAGACCGATCCATAAAAAGACTAGAGAACAAGATTCAGAGATAATTAAGATAATTGAAGACTCATGAGTTTAGAGACAAAGATAAGAAGAATTCGAGACTATGGGTTATAGTTAACAGACATTAGATTAATTTGTCAAAGCCTTTGAATAACAACTTTCTTTTCTTTGAATACTCTTTTATCAAAATATTTATTTTATTTTCAAAATATATTACTACGAATATTTTACAATAGTTTTATGCTTAAATTATTTAAAAATAGTGTTTAAATAATTTTATAAAATTCTAAAATTTTGAAACACTTTAAAAGTGTTTTTTTTCAAAATAAACAAGGGTATATCGACGTACCCTACCTATGTATATTGACATATGTACTATTTGAAGAGGTGCCTTTTGAATAATTGTAATTTTTGGCTCCATCCCTTCGTGAATAGATATATCCCTTCAAACACTACATATTTCATTATATTCTTCTTACTCCAAATTCTCATTGTATATTTCAAAAAAATCACTTTCTATACTCTTCAAATTCAATCTCTACTTTAATACATTCATTCTCTACAATCTACTCACTGATTTGCAATTATTCTCTCTTCAATTCAAAGATCAAAGTGCTATCAAAGGGCTACAAGATATTCTGTATCCAAAGTACAACTATCTGTATTTGGAACCAATGACTCTCTGCTATTATGTGGGCATGCTTGTTGCCCATTCAAATTAAGTGGGTGTACTTATAGCCTATTTAAATCAAGTGGGTGATCTTGTTGTCCGGTCAAATCAAGAGAGTCTACCCTGAGCTCCAAAAGTTAGAAAGGCTTATCTTGTTGCATTGAAATTAAAATTATATTCTGGTTTGTTTGCTACTTGACTAAAGTAGGCATTTGAAAAGAAATCCATACCAACATTGTACAGGAATGGACGTAGGATTGGTTAATCCTAACCAATATAAAACTCCTAGTGTCATTCTCTTACTTATGTTTTATTTTTACTACATTTATATATATATATATATATATCTTTGACTCCCAGTTAATATATATATCTGTGTTGATTATTTATGGTTGGATTTGAATCTTTAAAATATTTGTAAAAATTCTATATAAGTTATAAACCAATATTCACTCCCTCTTGTGTTAATGTAGCTTTAAGATATGTTCACAACAGTATAATTTATACTACACCATTTTCCACATTTGGAATCAGAGCCTTAGGTTTTCAAAAACTCATTATTTGATTTTTGAAAAGTATCAATCGCTAACAACACTTGTACTTTTTAATACTATTGTAGAAGGACAATCACTGCTACATTCCCACTATTTAATGGTAGTAGTTATAGTTACTGTCATGTAGGATGAAAATTCATTTATAATCCAATGGTTTAGATAGTTAGAATATCACACATAGTGAGTACAGTGAACCCCAAACTGAATACTCAATATGGACACTAAACCAAAAGACACAAGCACTTAATAACTCAAAGGCCATGGATATTTTATTTTTTTTCTTAGATAAAAATGAATTTAATCGAGTTTCTATTTGTATGTTTGCCTATGAAAATTGGAGAACATTGCAAGTCACAAATGAGGGTATTGGTAAAGTAAAACAAACTAAGATTTTCGTGCCGACCAACCAGTTTCATCTTTTTAAAATGAAACAAAATGAATTTATTTCTAACATGTATTGTAGATTTCATGATGTAGTTCATTTATTAGTATCTTGAGGGAAAATTTCTCAAAAGTAGATTTCGAAAAATCTTTAATTCACTCTCTTCCGAAAGGGATTAAAAGTCATTAGTAATAGAGGAAAGCAAATGATATTAGTATATCAAAAATTGAAGAACTAATTAGTAATCCAAGGTCATATGATGCACAATTGCAGCGTAGAAGGTAAAATAAGGCGACTGAAAAGAAATCAATTGGTTCAACGCAACAACTGGCAATCAAGGTTCGGATGACAATGGTAATAATGAGGAGATTTCTATTATGACTCAAAATTTAAAAAATTTCTGAAATACAAAATGATGATCAACTTTCATAAAAATAAAAACAAAAATTCCAAAAACAAAAATGTTTTTAAGTGTTACGATCATGGTGAATCTAACCATCTATGAAGAGACTGTCCGCAACAAAAGAATTCACCACTTATTCATCCAAAAAGAGAAAAGGGCTTACAATGCAACTTTGGACGATTCTGACACAACATCCAGTGACAATGAACTAGACACTAAAATATCAACATGTGTTTCACGGTGATGGAAGATTAATCAGATCAAATAAAGAAAACAACAAAATAGGTAATTTTTACAATTCATATTTTATTTTCTTTATTTTTCTAGAAATTACTTAAAATAGGAATAAAAATATAATAAAAATAATTGTTTATATAATAATTATATATAATATGATATATATATATATATGATATATAAATATATATCCTTAAAATTTTAAACTTAAAAAACTTCGACATATATGTCAACATATGCCACCTAGGTATGTCAACATATCTGACAGAATTTGAGCAATCTTTTCAAAATTTAAACTTTTAAAACTCCCATTGTAAAGCCACCTTTTTACCCGTTACATGACATTTCAAACTCTATTTATTCACTTCTTCTTAACTTATCTTCTATATACACTTTATTTCAAAACCAAACATACTCTTCGTTCTCCTTCCTACAAAACAAACCAATAATGTCTTTCTCAAACCAATCCTCTTCATCCAAGGCCATTAGGCTTACCAAAAGAATTAAAAGTCAACTTTTCAATGATCTGGAGTCCATTGAAACAAATATTGAGTATGCTACTTACGGAAAAGTCTTTTTAGGATGATTTGCAAATTTTAATGAGTTCTATTCTTATCGTTTGCAAGATCTTTCTTTAAAAAAAGGTATTTTTGGTTTAACCGATTTATTTCAAAATAATTATGATTGTTATCTCGATTTGGTTAAACGTTTTATGCTAATTTAAATGGAAAGTTCTATCAAGGAGAAGAAGGTCAAATTTGAAGTAGTATGAAAGATACTACTATTGTTCTATATCATGAAATTCTTGGTCAGATTTTTGGTTGTAAAAGTAATGGAAATGACCTCTCCACTTTTGGAATTGACTATGGAAATAGAAAAGTTATGCATGATTTATATTTGGATAATGATATTTAGAATATTACACATAGTGAGTACAGTGAACCCCAAACCGAATACTCAATATGGACACTAAACCAAAAGACACGAGCACTTAATTACTCAAAGGCCATGGATATTTTATTTTTCTTCTTAGATAAAAATGAATTTAATCGAGTTTCTATTTGTATGTCTGTCTATGAAAATTGGAGAACATTGCAAGTCACACATGAGGGTATTGGTAAAGTAAAACAAACTAAGATTTCCATGCTGACCAACCAGTTTCAACTTTTTAAAACGAAACAAAATGAGTTTATATCTGACATGTATTCTAGACTTCATGATATAGTTCATTCATTAGTATCTTGAGGGAAAATTTCTCAGAAGAAGATTTTGAAAAATCTTTAATTCACTCTCTTCTGAAAGGGATTAAAAGTCATTAGTAATAGAGGAAGGCAAATGATATTAGTATATTAAAAATTGAAGAACTAATTAGTAATCCAAAGTCATATGAAGCACAATTGCAGGGTAGAAGGTAAAATTAGGCGACTAAAAAGAAATCAATTGCATTCAAAGCAACAACCGACAATCAAGGTTCGAATGACAATGGTAATAATGAGGAGATTGCTATTATGACTCGAAATTGAAAAAAAAAATTGAAATACAAAATGATGATCAACTTTCGTAAAAATAAAGACAAAAATCCAGAACCGAAAATGTTTTTAAGTGTCACGATCATGGTGAAACTAACGACCTATGAAGAGAACGTCCACAGCGAAAGAAAGCAAAATAATTCACCTTCATCCAAAAAGAGAAAAGGGCTTACAATGCAACTTTGGACGATTCTGACACAACATCTAGTGACAATGAACTAGACACTAAAAATATCAACATTTCATGGTGATGGAAGACTAATCAGATCAAACAAAGAAAACAACAATATAGGTAGTTTTTACATTTCATATTTTATTTTATTTATTTTTCTGGAAATTACTTAAAATAGGAATAATAAAAATAACTGTACAAATATATATATATATATATATATATATATATATATATATAATATGATATACATATAATATAAATATATATCTTTAAAATTTTAAACTTAGAAAACTTCGACATATATGTCGATATATGCCACCTAGGTATGTCAACATATCTGACAGAATTTGAGCAATCTTTTCAAAATTTAAATTTTTGAAATTCCCATTGTAAAGCCACCTTTTTACCCGTTATATGACATATGAAACTCTATTTATTCACTTCTTCTTACCTCATCTTTTACATACACTTTATTTCAAAAATCAAACACATACTCTTCGTTCTCCTTCCTCCAAAACAAACCAATAATGTCTTTCTCAAACCAATCCTCTTTATCCAAGGCCACTAGGCTTACCAAAAGAATCAAAAGTCAACTTTTCAATGATATGGAGTCCAGTGAAACAAATATTGAGTATGCTACTTACTGAAAAGTCTTTTTAGGATGATTTGCAAATTTTAATGAGTTTTATTCTTATCGTTTGCAGGATCTTGCTTTAGAAAAAAGTATTTTTGGTTTAACCGATTTATCTCAAAATAATTCTGATTGTTATCTCGATTTGGTTAAAATATTTTATGCTAATTTAAATGGAAAGTTTTATCAAGGAGAAGAAGGTCAAATTTGAAGTAGTATGAAAGATACTGCTATTGTTCTAGATCACGAAATTCTTGATTAGATTTTTGGTTGTAAAAGTAGTGGAAATGGCCTCTCCACTTTTGGAATTGATTATGCAAATAGAAAAGTTATGCATGATTTGTTTTCAAATGATGATATTTAGAATATTACACATAGTAAGTACAGTGAACCCCAAACTGAATACTCAATATGGACACTAAACCAAAAGACATGAGCACTTAATAACTCAAAGGCCACAGATATTTTATTTTTCTTTTTAGATAAAAATGAATTTAATCGAGTTTCTATTTGTATGTCTGCCTATGAAAATTGGAGAACATTGCAAGTCACACATGAGGGTATTGGTAAAGTAAAACAAACTAAGATTTCCATACTGACCAACCAATTTCAAAATTTTAAAATGAAACAAAATGAGTTTATTTCTGACATGTATTCTATATTTCATGATATATTTCATTCATTAGTATCTTGAGGGAAAATTTCTCAGAAGAAGATTTCGAAAAATCTTTGATTCACTCTCTTCTGAAAGGGATTAGAAGTCATTAGAAATAGAGGAAGGAAAATGATATTAGCATATTAAAAATTGAAGAACTAATTAGTAATCCAAAGTCATATAAAGCACAATTACAGGGTAGAAGGTAAAATAAGGCAACTGAAAAGAAATCAATTACATTCAACGCAACTACTGACAATCAAGGTTCGGATGACAATGGTAATAATGAGGAGATTACTATTATGACTTGAAATTTAAAAAATTTCTGAAATACAAAATGATGATCAACTTTCGTAAAAATAAAAATTCCAAAAACGAAAACGTTTTTAAGTGTCACGATCATGGTGAATCTAACCATCTATGAAGAGACTGTCCACAATAAAAGAATTCACCACCTATTCATCCAAAAAGAGAAAAGGGATTACAATGCAACTTTGGACGATTCTGACACAATATCCAGTGACAATGAACTAGACACTAAAAATATCAACATGTGTTTTACGGTGATGGAAGATTAGTCAGATCAAACAAAGAAAACAACAAAATAGGTAATTTTTACATTTCATATTTTATTTTATTTATTTTTCTGGAAATTACTTAAAATAGGAATAAAAATATAATAAAAATAATTGTATATATATATATATAATTATATATAATATGATATACATATAATATAAGTATATATCTTTAAAATTTTAAACTTAGAAACTTCGACATATATGTCGACATATGCCACCTAGGTATGTCAACATATCTAACAGAATTTGAGCAATTTTTTCAAAATTTAAACTTTTGAAATTCCCATTGTAAAGCCACCTTTTTACCGTCACATGACATGTCAAACTGTATTTACTCACTTCTTCTTACCTCATCTTCTACATACGCTTTATTTCAAAAATCAAATATACTCTTTGTTCTCCTTCCTCTAAAGCAAACCAATAATGTCTTTCTCAAACCAATCCTCTTCATCCAAGGCCATTAGGCTTACCAAAAGAATCAAAAGTCAAATTTCAATGATCTGGATTCCACTAAAAAAATATTGAGTATGCTACTTACGGAAAAGTCTTTTGAGGATGATTTGCAAATTTTAATGAGTTTTATTCTTATCGTTTGCAAGATCTTGCTTTAGAAAAAGGTATCTTTGGTTTAACTGATTTATCTCAAAATAATTCTGATTGTTATCTCGATTTGGTTAAAATGTTTTATGCTAATTTAAGTGGAAAGTTTTATCAAGGAGAAGAAGGTCAAATTTGAAGTAGCATGAAAGATACTACTATTGTTTTATATCATGAAATTCTTGGTCAGATTTTTGGTTGTAAAAGTAGTGGAAATGACCTCTCCACTTTTGGAATTGATTATGGAAATAGAAAATTTATGCATGATTTGTTTTCAAATGATGAAGAATATGGTTTTAAAGGCAAAAAAATTAGGCCAAAAGCAAGATTAATGAGTCTTATTTTACAGAAAAGTATACATCAAGAACGGGGAATTACAATAACCTCACTCAACAGTTTTTAAAACTCTTTTTGCTATTTTCAGAAAATATGATTTAAACTAGGATCAAGTGATTTTGGATGACTTTGTTAAAAAAAATTATAGACATGAAAACAAACTTTATCATGCTGTGTAACTCGCTAGAATTTTCAGTTATTTTGGTATCGATTTAAGAGGTGAATTTTTTTTGCCTCATAAAGTTTTCGATAAAACAAACCCCTCTCTCATGTACATCCCTCTTGAATTTGAACCATATGAGTCTCTTACCAAAACGGAAGTAATATGAGAAGAAGAGCAAGAGATTCTTCAAGAAGAAGAAAGTGATGATATGAAACTAGAAGAGGAGGAAGAAAGAGAAGACGAAGAAGAAGAGGAAATAGATACATCTCTTGAAAGCTATGACAAACCGTCTTGCCATTCAAACAAAGATATACTTAGGAATCAAGAGAAACTTCTTCACAATCAAAAGAAGCTTATGTGCTCTTTTAGTAAGAAATTCACCAGCCTCTTAAACAAAGTTGATGAATACTTTGGGAAGATAATGAGTAAGCTTGGTGGAAAATTTTCTTCTTCTTCATTATCATTATTCTAAAACTACATAGCTATCCTTGTGTTTTCTAGTTTTTATGTCATTTTCATGTATTTTCATAATGTGTATGTATCTCTCTATTTTTATTAACGAAATTTTCTTAGAGACTTCATTTGTTGTTAAACTTGTTCTTCTGTTCCGTGGAATCATAAACTTAAATAATATAAAATATAAAAAAACAAAAAAAACAAGAAACATGCAAATTACTACATATATGGCGATATAGATCACTTATATATGTTGACATATTCTGGTTTTTCTAGAATTTGAAATTCAAATAAATTCGTTATTTTCTATAGGGATTAGTAATTATTCAGACTTTTCACTTCTATAAAACCATGTTTCTTCCGAAAAATTCAGAAATCAATTCATCCTCTTATCTTATTCCTCAATACACATCTCTTTTCATAAAAATGAATTCAACATAACTTTTTCAAAAAAAAAACTTAGTAACAATCTAAAAGAAATTTTCAATCATTTAAGAATGCTCCTTGATTCATTCTTCGCAATCAACGACACTTGGAGTTAAGTCAAATGCAAATGATCAAAGAATAAGAAAAACAATTCGATACTGTTTGATATTTGATTTCTATCCTCAAAGAAGTTCAAAGCAATGCCCTAGAATGCTGGAACCCTAAAGCGAAAGTAGAAGATAAAGATTGGGAAGCTATCAACACCAATCCAATCTTTGGATTCGAAGGATGAGTTGAAGTTCCTAAGAAAATCTAGTTTTAATTTGTATTTATAAACTGTACTTAAACTATAATTTATCATTTATACATTTTAATATGTATAATTAACTCTATTTATAATTTATAATTTCTGCTTTTTATAATTAATTGTATAAATTGTGTATGGATTGTAATGTATGGTTGAAACAAATGTAATAATCGTATATACATAGTTCTTTCTCAGAGATACTATTTCGCAATTAATATTGATTCAATTCCATATACAACACTATCAGATTTCATAATATTTAATATAACATATTTTAGGGGAAGTTTACTTTTTTTCTTTTTCTAATTTTTATTGATAACAAAGGGAAAAAAATATAACATACAAAATATGCATATACTAAAGGGGAGTTATTCAAAATATGGGAGTTACATTATATATTTTATAGTAAATATATTTACATGGTTGTCGTTATAAAAAAGGAGTAGATTGTTAATACAACAGATATTGATTTTGACGATAACAACCATATAAATATGGGTACTGATGTTTTCCCAAGTTGTATAAAATATTTTGTAGGATATTACACAGGTTTATATAAGTACAAGAAAATTGAGTTTGAAGACTAATCGGTAAAAAGAGTAAAGATCAAGATTCAGAGAAGATCAAGATAATTGAAGACTCATGAGTTTAAAGGCAAAGACAAGAAGAGTTCAAGACTATAGATTATAGTAAATAGACATTAGATTAATTTGTTAAAGTCCTTAAATTACAGCTTTCTTTTCTTTGAATACTCTTTTATCAAAATATTTATTATATTTTCACAATATATTATCGCAAATATTATATAAGAGTTTTATGCATTAAAGTATTTAAAAACTATGTTTAAATAATTTTACAAAATTCAAAATTTTGAAACACCTTAAAGTGTTTTTGTTTTCCAAAATGAACAAGGGTATGTCGACTAACTTACCTATATATGTCGACATATGTACCTTGAAGTGATGCCTTTTGAATTTTGAATAATTGTGATTTTTGGCTCCACCCCTTCGCCAGTAGACATGTCTCTTCAAACATTATACAAATGGGACTGGAAAACAAAGTTTTAACAACTACTTTCTCTATATTCTTTTTACTTCAAATTCTCATTATATATATATATATATATCATAAAATTCAGTATCTATACTCTTCAAATTCAATCTCTACTTTGCTACATTCATTCTCTACAATCTACTCACTGATTCACAAGTATTCTTTCTTCAATTTAAAGATCAAAGTGTTATCAACGGGCTATAGAATGTTCTATATCCAAAGTACAAATATTTGTATATGAAATCAACAACTCTCTACTACTATTTATGCAGGTGTTCTTCTTGCCCGGTCAAATCAAGTGAGAGTGTTTGTTGCTCGTTCAAATTAGGTGGGTATGCTTGTTGCCCGTTTAAATCAAATGGGTGATCTTGTTGCCCGATTAAATCAAAAGAGTCTACCTTGAGCTCGAAAAGTTAAAAGAGTGTATCTTGTTGCCTTAAAATCAAGATTGTATTCTAGTTTGCTTGCTACCTGATTAAAGTAGACATTTGAAAGGAAATGTGTACATATACTGTACTGGACTGGATGTAGGATTGGTTAATCTGAACCAGTATAAAACTCCTAGTGTCATCTCTCTTACTTTTACTTTATTTTTACTACATATATGCATACGTACATACATACGTGTATATATATGTGTGTGTGTGTGTGTGTTTCTTGATTATTTATGGTTGGATTTAAATCTTGAAATTATTTAGAAATTTTTTAAATAAGTTATAAAACACTATCCACCTCCCTCTAGTGTTAAAATAGTCTTAAGATCCTTTCACACCAGTATAATTTATACTATACCATTTTCCATGGATTAATCTTTCTAAACAATCCACTTAACGCTGAGGTGTTCACGTCCTCATCAGATGCTTCATGTTGTACCTTTTTTGAACTCTCAACTAGAAAAGTTTCAAACTTTAATCATTACCATGAATCAAGTCTTTAGAATAGCGATCCCAGCAGCAAGCGAGGTAAAATTCTTCATCGAGAAGCAACACTGCAATGTTATGACACTCAATGAATGATGAATGACTCCCCTCCAGTATGCCACCATCAAATTCGAAATCATTAAAATTCATAGCCTGTGTTTGAGGTTGGGATGGAGTAAAACATTGTTGTGGTTAGGAATGGTGAATGAATTATAGATATTTGTGTGTAGTTAGTTTGGAGAAAAAATAATTTATGAATAATTTGATGTTTGAATTAGGGCATACATGGAAAGATGAAAAAATGTGGTCGTTTGTAGTTGTTGTTTTTGTGCATTTATTTAAAAAGCATCCAAAATCGAGTGGTTATACAATATCCCATAATCGGGGTTTTAAATAAGTGCTCATCTTTGGGCACTCATCTAATAAACTCTCGATTTTGGGCATCGTACAATCAAATCTAGGTTTATAAATCCAGTGTTGGAATAATTCAGCATTATGGGGCCACATATTTTAATATTTGAATGTATGGGCTATCTTGGTATTAAGTTTAATTATGTGATCTATTTGGAATAAATACAATAAGACTTAAGGGGTATATTCGTCATGTAAATTTATAATGTGTGGATACCAGAGTGACAATTTTAGTTTGTTGAAGGGCCGAACTGAAAAATGTCACACACTATATATATGGGGTTATGGACCTCAAATTACACAAGTCTTATCATATTCTCTCCACCCTCTTCTAAAGAGAATTTTCAAATCTAAGCTTGTGTCAATTTGGAAGATCTAAAACCTAGTTGATCTTCTTTTTGCAAACATCAATGGATTCAGGTACGACTTCTGCTGAACTATTTAATCTCATATATTTGTTTCTCGATAGAATCAATATGTGTTGTATGTATTCAGATCTAGAATTTATTTATTTATTACAACAAGTGGTATCAGAGCCACCCATCATTGATTTTATTGAGAAACTCTTTGGTTTTAAGAACATATGAAATTAGGGTTCTTGGATTGACAATTTTTCGGTTGATTCACCTGATCCACTTATTTCGTTCTGATTTGTGAATGCTTCAATTATGGTGGTTCAAAACATGTTAATAAACAGTATTATACATGGATCCATAGATTTAATGAAATATTGGATTCTGTTGATTTGACCAAAAGTTTCCTGAAATGATAGCAATTTGGATTTAGTTGAACCGTATCATTGGATTTATGATCTAAGAATTCATCTACATCTTTTATAATAATTGTACCATGACATGTTTATGGTTTTTTTTCTCCTGCAAAAGCATAAATTATTATTTTATTTGGTTGGTTTTTTTTCTTAGCATAAAATAGCAACAGGCATTGTTGAAATTTGGCCAAGCTTTTACTATTCATTAATTTTGTACACTATGAATCAGCAGATTAATTGATGCTGTCAGATTTGACATATATATATATATATATATATATGTGTATTTTTTGTAATTTATTGTTACTACTTAATATGTTTCACCTTCTATTTTCAGTTAAATAAAGTACGCAATAATCTGATACTAATTATTATTGCAGGTATTATTCATTTACGTATTATTACAGTTTCCTTGATGTCAAATTTGACATTGATATTTATGGAAAATTTACAAATGAAGGAGTTAAAATAAATTCATAGACTATTTGGCGTCTTTTGCAAATTGATTATGAATATCCTACATTACAAGTGAACTAATTGAAATAATATGTCACCAAAGTAACCTCTCTTATTTTAGTTGTTTATGAAAAATGTTAGATATTTGTGTGTATTTATTTATGCGAATATTAGTCGGCCCAAAGGAAGGTTAATATCTGTCCAAATTAGATACACATGTATGATGATAAATATGTAACAATTATAAAGTTTTACAAGAAAATAATTAATTGGCCCAAAGGAAGATTATTATTTGACTTGAATTTATTGTTAATATTTGATGATTACAACAAGAATACCACTTACAGTTAATATTACTATCCAAAGACTTGATATTAATGTTGTGCTAGGTATCTTGAGTAAAGACTTACCAATTATTTTAAATTTACTACATTGTTTTATAATGTAAGCATGTTTGATTAATTTAAAATTACAGCTAATTTGACTACGGTATCTGCCAATCTGAACAACATTACTATTCTGACTGGAACAAACTTTAAGGATTGGAAAGAGAACATATTGCTTGTTCTTGGCTGCATGGATCTTGACCTTGCACTTAGGATAGATGAACCCGCACCTCTTACGGATGAAAGTTCTTCTAATATTATAAAGAACTTTGAGAGGTGGGATCGTTCAAACCGCATGAGTCTAATGATCATAAAGCATGGCATTCCGGAGGCATTTAGGGGTGCGGTATCTAAAAAGATAACCAATGCTAAAGATTTCCTTGCTGAGATTGAAAAACGTTTTGCTAAAAACGATAAGGAAGAAACAAGCACGCTTTTGCAACGCTTGATTTCCATGAAGTATCAAAGCAAAGGAAACATAAAGGAATACATTATGGAAATGTCTAACACTGCTTCAAAACTTAAGGCACTTAAGCTTGAGCTTTCAGATGATTTGCTCGTGCATTTGATATTAATCTCTCTTCTTTCACAATACAACCAGTTCAAGATCAGTTATAACTGTCAAAAGGAAAATGGACTCTTAATGAGCTCATTTCGTATTATGTACAAGAAGAAGAGAGATTGAAGCATGATAAGGCTAAAAGTGCTCATTTCGCATACACCTCTAAGGGAAAAGACAAAAAGAGAAAGAAGGATAAAGAAACGGCTAAGGGTCCGACTGAAAAGAAATAACAAAAGGAGACTGATGGTTGTTACTTTTGCAAAAAGGCTGGACATTTGAAGAAAGATTGTGCCAAATACCTCGCATGGCGTGTTAAGAAAGGTACATCTTTTGCTTTGGTCTGTTATGAAGTAAATTTAGCTACAGTACCTGGAAATACTTGGTGGTTAGATTCTGGTGCTTCTACTCACATAAGTGTTTCTATGCAGGGTTTCCTGAGCTACCGAAATCCAACTGATGCTGAAAGATACATCTATGTGGGTGATGGAAAATGGGTAGAAGTGGAGGCTATTGGGCATTTTAAGTTATTATTAAGAACTTAGTTTTATTTGGATTTATTTGATACTTTTGTTATACCGTCATTTAGACGGAATTTGGTTTCTGTTTCTAAGTTGGACAAATTTGGTTATTCTTGTTCATTTGGGAATGGTACTTTTAGTTTATCAATGAATTCAACTCTTATTGGAACTGGTTCTCTTAATGTTTATGATAACTTATATATGTTTGATGTTAATACCTCTTATAATGAAGCCTTGCATGTAGAGTCATGTGGTATTAAAAGAAAAGCTAATAAGGAAACTTCAGCCACATCGTGGCACAAGCGCTTAGGTCATATATCTAAAAATAGAATTCAAAGGCTCATGTTAGATGGCATTTTGGAATCCGTTGATTTTTCAGCCCTTGATGTCTGTGTAGAGTGTATCAAGAGAAAACAGACCAAACATAAGAAAATAGGTGCCAATAGAGCAACTGACGTCTTAGAATTAATACATACAGACATTTGTGGGCCATTCCCTGAGGCATCATGGAATGGTCAACAATATTTTATAACATTCATAGACAACTACTCAAGATATGGCTACCTATATCTTATTCATGATAAATCAGAATCCTTAGACATGTTCAAGAAATTTAAGGTAGAAGTTGAGAACCAACTCAACAAAAGGATTAAAACTGTCAGATCTGACCGTGGAGGTGAATATTATGGTAAATCTGACGGATCAGGTGAACAATGTCTAGGACCATTTGCCAAATTCCCAGAGGAATGTGGAATAGTCCCACAATACACTATGCCAGGTTCACCTAGCATGAATGGTATTGCTGAGAGACGAAACCGGACTCTTAAAGACATGCTAAGGAGTATGATCAGTCATTCTACCTTATCAAAATCACTCTGCGGAGAGGCATTAAAGACAACAGTTTATATCCTTAATAGAATACCCATTAAAGCAGCTACTAAAACACCTTATGAGCTCTGGACAGGCAGACGGCCTACACTAAAGCATTTTCACATTTGGGGATGTCCAGCCGAGGTAAGGCCATATAGGCCAAATGAAAGAAAATTGGACTCCAAAACAGTGAGTAACTACTTTATTGGTTATTCTGAGCGATCTAGGGGCTATAAATTTTATGAACCCATACTGAGGAAAATATTTGAGACGGAAAATGCAATATTTTTTGAGGATGTTGAGTTGAGAGGGAGAAATGAAGCAAGGAACATTGTTTTTGAGGAGGAATCATCGTCTATGATTCCTACTACAGTTACTTCTTCGGACAATGTGCAGATTATTATTCCTGTCATTGATCAAGAAGTGAATCCAGAACCCCAACAAAACAATGTTGAAGAAAATCCTCTTCAAGTTGAAGTTAATGTTACACAAGAACAAATTCAACAACCTCAAAATGAATTGCCATTAAGAAGATCCACTAGGGAAAGAAGAAATGCTATTCCGGATGATTATGTTGTATTTCTTCAAGAGTTAGAGGATAATAATGGATTGATGGAAGATGATCCTATCAACTTTCACCAAGCCATGCAGGATATTAATTCTCAAAAGTGGATTGAAGCTATGAATGAAGAGTATAAATCAATGCAAGACAATAAAGTTTGGGATCTTGTCCCTTTACCTGAAGGTAAGAAGCCCATTGGTTGTAAATGAATATTTAAAACCAAGAGGGATGCAAAAGGTAAAGTGGAAAGATATAAGGCTCGTCTTGTAGCAAAAGGCTTTACTCAAAAGGAAGGCATTGATTTCATAGAGACTTTCTCTCCGGTTTCATCGAAAGACTCTTTTAGAATAATTTTGTCACTTATTGCACATTTTGACCTTGAGTTGCATCAAATGGATGTTAAGACTGCATTTCTCAATGGAGACATTGAGGAAACAATTTATATGGTGCAACTGGAAAACTTTATGGTCGAAGATCCAAAGAATATGGTTCGCAAACTAAAGAAATCCAATTATGGACTCAAACAAGCTTCTCGTCAATGGTACCACAAATTTCATAATGTAATTACCTCTTTTGGTTTTGAGGCATACATCATTGATAACTGTGTGTATCACAAGTTTAATGGGAGTAAATTTATATTTTTAATTTTATATGTTGATGATATATTGCTTGCCAGCAATGATTTAAATATGTTGCACGAAACTAAGAGTTTTCTTTCAAATAATTTTGAAATGAAAGATCTTGGTGATGCCTCTTTTGTATTAGGGATCCAAATACATCGTGATCGTTCACGAGGCATTCTTGGATTGTCACAAAAGAACTATATAGAAAAGATTCTTAAGAGATTTGGCATGCAAGATTTGTAAACCAGGTGATACCCCTGTCGCTAAAGGAGATAAGTTTTGTCTCAAACAATGCCCTAATAACATCCTTGAAGTTAATGAAATACAGAAGATTCCTTATGCATCTGCTATAGGGAGTCTAACGTATGCTCAAGTATGTACGCGTCCGGATATTGCGTACATTGTAGGAGTGTTAGGCAGGTATCTTAGTAACTCTGGAATGGATCATTGGAAAGCAGCAAAAAGGGTTATGAGGTATCTTCAAAGAACAAAGGACTATATGCTTACATATAGAAGATCGGATTAGTTGGAGATCATTGGGTATTCTGATTCTGACTTTGTTGGATGTCCGGATAGCAGAAAATCCACTTCAGGATGCATATTTATGTTGAGTGGAGGGGCTATATCATGGAAGAGCATTAAGCAAACGCTTATAGCTTCTTCCACTATGGAAGCAGAGTTTGTGGCTTGCTATGAGGCATCTAATCATGGAAAATGACTACGAAATTTTGTCACTGGGTTGTGCATTATAGATAATATTGAAAGACCACTAAAGTTGTTTTGTGACAATAGATCAGCAGTATTATATTCTAATAACAATAGAAGCTCAAGTAAGTCAAATTACATTGACATCAAGTTTCTAGTTGTGAAGGAAAGAGTGCAAAATGGGTTAATATCCATAGAGCATATTGGGACAAATTCCATGTTAGCGGATCCACTTACAAAAGCATTACCACCCAAGGTCTTTCATAAGCATGTTGCTAAAATGGGTGTATCTTTTATGTAAGAATATTTTAGTTTAGAGGGAGCTTGTACTAAGTCATTTCTTTTATGACATTGCTCTATATTTTGATTGTGGATATGCTTCAGTTTTTCTGATCAGAAATAAAGTTTTTTTTTATATATGTTTAGATTTTGATCTCATTAAAGTAAAGTAGGACCAATTGGAAATAGACATGTAAAGATCACATTTCATGTAATTTCCATGCTACACATACATGATTGATCTATGTCATTTGATTATATTGATATACGTGACCATTGATGGGTTTAGTTACACTAACGATAATGAAAACCGCTTTGATCCTATGTTAACACAATCAATGGACGAGATTGTTTTGGATATACCACATTGTCAAGATAGCTATTTGAGAGCTCATAAAGTTAAATACATTCTATAAGGTTACATATGTGTCCTAGAGGGAGATTGTTGGAATAATTCAGCATTATGGTGCCACATATTTTAATATTTGAATGTATGAGCTATCTTGGGATTAAGTTTAATTATGTGATCTATTTGGAATAAATACAACAAGACTTAAGGGGTATATTCGTCATGTAAATTTATAATGTGTGGATACCAGAGTGACAATTTTAGTTTGTTGAAGGGCCGAACTGAAAAATGTCACACACTATATATATGGGGTTATGGTACCCAAATTACACAAGTCTTATCATATTCTCTCCACCCTCTTCTAAAGAGAATTTTCAGATCTAAGCTTGTGTCAATTTGGAAGATCTAAAACCTAGTTGATCTTCCTTTTGCAAACATCAATGGATTCAGGTACGACTTCTGCTGAACTATTTAATTTCATATATTTATTTCTCGATAGAATCAATATGAGTTGTATGTATTCAGATCTAGAATTTATTAATTTATTACAACATCCAGAACGCCCAAAAGGTATATAAACCCCTGAATAATGCGTTAAAAGGGAAACTTTGTCAAAACTCATAAATAAAATTTCAACCCTGAATTGATGTGCCATTAGAGATAGCCTTAATAACCATGAGTATTTTGACTTTTACATTTTACAAATTGACGAAATTAACAGGTAAATCGAGCTTAACTATGAGGATTTTATTTGATTGTTACACGAGTATTATAATCAGGTTGAAATTTGCTTATGCCATGAGAATTTTCACTGTAATTATCGAAGTGGTTACGAGCAAAAGAAAGAATTTGCAACGCCATAAGTCTATCAATGGATGCGTGAAAAATTCGAAAACCATTCGTACCCATATTTGAAAATATCCATAAAAAGGAATACAGACATGGATATGAAGACATCTATACTCGAAATTTTACTGTCTGTTTTTATTAATATTAAAGTTTATATCATGCTTATTTTTATTGTTTCGATAAAGTAATAATTTATATTATATGCATTTAGTATATGTTTACCAGTCAAAACTATTCTTTATCACCATTTCTGTATAATTTTGTACTTTACCAAAAAAATAATGTTAAATCAAACCTTTCTATTTATATTTTAGATTTATCAATTGTCAATGAATAAGATAAATATTTGATATCTATCTGCATCCACAGATATCCGGTATTAAAAATGATTTCAGATGTGGATGCGACTATGATACTGTTCACATCCAAAACTATTCAGACCTAGAATACCATATGATTTTGTATTTCACAAATTAAGTTTTCTTTTCGTGGATGCAAGGGCAAATAATGGGTCGTAAATACACCGCTTTGAAACCATATAACACACCAGCTCCTCTATCCGCAAATAGTTGTGCTCTGCATCCTATGAGATCTATACTAATTATACTTTTTATATTGATAATGAATAAATAAGGTTTGATTTGGCCCGGATGATCTCAACCTCCCCCTAAACACCCCCCTAAACACCTCTTTCGTTTTGTTTTTTCCATTTACCAATTCCCCAAACCCTAAAATACAACCAACTTTTTGACGCACATGACAAAATATAACTACAATAAACTCCAACTTCAAAACCTTTCAACCGCGAACTATCAAGCATCGAAATCGAGGTCGATCATCCACTGACAAGCACTTTAGCGATGAATGACGACGACCTTATTGGGTAATTTAGTTTATTCATTTTAGTTTTCAGTTAGGGTTGAATGATCGATGTATTTTAGGTTTAGCTAAACATCAATATTATGTGGATATATAAATGAAAGTCTGATTGAAAAGGTTTATTTGTTTTTTGATATAAACATCAACATTATGTGGATGTTATGCGGATATAACCATCAATGATATTACTTGATGGTTGTGAATCATGATTGGTTTGGTCAGGCCCGGCCCAAAGCAATAATGGCCGAGGCCTTGCGCAACCGCAAACGGCGGCAATAGGGAAAAACAAAAAACAAAAAACGCGATTCTTCTCTCGCATGCACGGTCACAACTCGCAACTCGCACATCACCTGCTCCATTTCTCACCGCCGGTGCGTCGCCCGCCTGCTCTCGTGCTGACACCAGTCGCCTCGACCTCAACGATCCCTCCTTCTCACCTGCAAGCCGCTAGTGCCAGTGCCAACCGCCTGCGTTCTGCCCTAATTTGATTTTGCCCTAAACCATGTGAGTTTACAATTGGCTAATTTATCATTTGATTATTGTGTATAATTAAATAATAATTGGCTATTAAATGTTAATTAGCTACTTATTAATTGGTTGTTAACTAGCCACTTAATAATTTATTATTGCTGATTGAATCATGTTAATCGGCTAACTAACAATTGATTGTTAAAATTATTATTGCTCAACAATAATTGGTGAAAAGTTGATTTAAATCATTTGAACTTTTTATCCTGTAATATTGATAACGAAATGTAAAATTAAAGAACAAGGGATGCCATAAAGGATTAAACATAAAGGAATCAACATGAAGAATTGATAATAAAATGTAAATAATACACAATTGAAAATTGCTATAATAATATTGTGTTATATCAACAATTTGAGATAAAAATAAAGTACAAAATCCTGGATGTCAAATTAGAAAGGAAAGACAAAAGGAAATATAAGAAGCGAAATTATTAGTTGGCTCAATATCAAATTTATTTCAAGCAAGAAATAGAAACTATTAAACTTCAAGTCAAATTAAAGAAACCAATTGGAAAAATGAGAACATAAATTCTAATGTTGATAATCGTGAAGAACTTGTGAATGAAAATGTTGAAGTAAAAATTGCTAATCAACATATTGGGGTCGTTATGGAGTAGAGGCATAATAAAAATGTTATTGGCAATTCTAATGATGAAAATGTTATTGATGCAACTCCAATTGATTTTGAAAAGGATATTAATATCAATTATGATTCGGGATTGTGGGGAAGAATGAGCGATACGAAAAGAATAATTATAATTCAGCATGGTCCGATTAAGATTTTAAACGAAAATGATGCATTCTCAAAAAGCAAGATAGATGTCATACGCTTTTCTTCCAAATATTATTACCAAGGTTCGAGAACTCGGTCTTGGTTTTGGTCATTTGAAATTTTGTTGGTTTCGGTCAGTTTCGGTCATTTCGTTGTTTCGGTTTTTGTTTCGGTTTCGGTCCTGATATTGGATTTATGCATTTTTAATGAATATGTAACGATAAACGATTCAAATTCATATAGAAATATAGCATACAATAAAATAATAATGTTACATACAACACTATAGTTTCGGTCCAAACTTTGGTTTTCAATAGTTTTGTTAATAAACGTTCTGATAATGATCTCTAAAGTGTTTGCTTGGTTTTCCATAACGCACTTGTGAATTGAGTACAATATTATCAGAAAGTGTGAATAATTATTATAACAATCAAATTGCACTTACTATTAAACAAACAAACTAAACTAAATTAAACAATCACCCTTGACTAAATTATTTATTAAATATAAACCAGCCGAATCCAAATGCCTCTCCCATTTCAGCCCAAAGCATTGAATTAAGCAAACTCTAACTAAATAATTTATTAAATATAAACTAGCCTAACCAAGCTGCCTTTCCATTTCAGCCCAAAGTATTGAATTGTAAAACTTAATCAAATCGCAACTCATTTCAGATTTTCAACCCAGCCCACAATTTCCCCTTCCTCTCCTATAATTCACGTTTCCCTTCCCTAGCCCTAAATCGCGATTTCCAGTTCTCGATTAAAAAAAATACGAAAACGTGATTTCCTGTTCTCGATTAAAAAAAACACGAAGGCGTGTGAAGAAGAATCGCGACGTCGAACTCAGATAAGGAAGAAGAAGTTACTGTGATTATGTTATTGAAGCGCGAGCATAAATTGATTTTTCTTCGAAGGCATCTGAAGAAGAATCGCGACGTCGAACTCAGATAAGGAAGAAGAAGTTACTGTGATTATGTTATTGAAGCGCGAGCAGAAATTGATTTTTCTTCGATGTTGTGAGTATGTAACTGAATGATTCGATCCTTTTTTTTTTCCGCCTAGATCCGAAACCGATTTTGACTGTCGGTTTCGGATCGTGCACGAGCGGTAACGGTCCGGTACCCTCGAAATTTCGGGGTACCGGTCGAAACCTCAATCCTTGATTATTACATTATGGCTATCCACGTAGAGAAGAGCATGAAAGAAAATGCCTTGTGTATTCAAATGATATCATGGTGGAAGAATCTTTTCATGGATTCATAACTGTCGATAATACATTTGGACTTGGCTTTTTTAAAGAACTGGAAAAAATGTTTTGTATAATCTTAAACTTGATTTAAAGCTGTTTCCATTCTTGTCAATTTCTGAATATGTGATGATGGGTTGCGATTCAATAGAGCTATTTAATAATTAGATATGTGAATACATTAACCTTTACTTATCACGTGGGTTTATGTTTAAATTTGGGTTAAACATATGCAAAATATTGTCGTCGATAATTTTTTTGGTTAAACACGCGCACACAAACACACATATCCATATATGTATATATGTATGTAAATATGCACGTGCACACACATATATAATTAATTTTGATAGAATTTGGTTAAATATAGTAATTGGGATTGCCAAGATTGGTTAAACATGTGTGAATAAAATCCCTTTGTACAAGCTTGCATTTGGCCTGAATTAAAGCCAGGCTGGGCATAATCCTAGGTTCGGGCTTTATTTATGAACCTAATTTTTCATCATTTATGTGTTAATTTTGCTCAAATTTTCTATCTTTTATATTAGCATAAGCTATGGTACAGTTTCATCGCTTAAATTAATTCATTGTACCACATGGTTATATTTTAGTCTTATGTTTGTTGAGTATTCCAAATGGTTAAGATATGAAATTGATCTTGATCTTAATTTACCAAGCTAAAAAAAAGAAGGTAAAATTCTGATTTTATGTTAAGCAAATGAGTAATTTTCCAATCAAGACCATTTTTTCTTAGCTTGAGTAGAGCAATCCACTCTATTTGGCCAACCCAGCTTTGTTTATTCAGTCTCCTTTAAATGTATTCATTTGAATTTATTCCCTTGAATCTAGAAACTTACAAACCCTACAAGTTTAAGCAGTAAACCATGGATGATGAAGATGTTGGAGCTACTTCTCAAGAGGGAAGAGAAGAAGGTTAGTATTTACATAAAATAGACTGAATTCATCATACCCGAGTTTTGAGGGCAAAATTTCTCTAATTTTGAAGTTTGCATGTGTAATTGTGTTTGCAATACAAAGTTAGCTTAAACATATTACTTATATAGTTTGTATTGCCTGTGGAACCATGAAATCTACTATAAATTCTGTGTATTGCTGGCGGAACTGTGAAATATACTGCCAATTTTTTATATATACGTTGTGCTTTATACCATTTTTTCTAAGTGAGCTGCACCATCTAAATGATATTTTGACAGAAGACGAAGAAGATTATGAAGGAACTGGGGGTAAGAGTAGGCTGTTAGGTTTTATGTTTGGAAATGTAGATGACTCAGGAGGTCTTGATGTTGATTACCTTGATGAGGTATATCTTTTTAACTTTCCTTTCATTTGCATCCTTTATGTTTATAACTTCTGCAGTAATGCAAGGGCTCGCATTATATGTCACTTTAAAGTTTATCAAATGGAATTGAATTTAAGTGACCATATTTAAACATGGGCATTGTTAGATATGAAGTTCATATATTGAATAATGAACTTGTCTACAGTAGAGCTAAATCTTACTGCCATTAGACCTTATGCTTGAATGATTGGTAATTTGGATTTAAAAATGATTACTATTAAACAGATTTCTGTACTTGACACCACTTTAATTATGGGCCTTAAGAACATGTTATATTGAATAACAATTTTGGAAGCTTATTACAAATTTAGACACAATTTTGGTTTTCATCTCAAGTGCTAAATCTGTATTTTGGCTAGAAAAATTACGAGGCACAATTCACAACTGCACTGCATTTTAGATGATAAAATACACAGATTTAGCTAGTTTCAAGCTACACGGTATATATTATCAACCTTTTCTAAAACTGCTATTTACCTGTAAAATGCATCAGCATCTCATATTTCAAACTATATAAGGCTCTTTCCATAATTTTAGTCTAAAGCAGTTCATAATTACGTATACAATTTGTCTATCGTGCCAGAAATTCCATGGTTTTCGGGTAAAAAATAATAATAATAATAATAATAATAATAATAATAATAATAATAATAATAATAATAATAATATGATGGTGTAAAATGGTCAATACGTGCAACAAGTTAAAACAGTCGAAAGTTATAATAATCTTCAGTAACCGAATCTAAACATTTGTCTGTATGCCATATTTTCCATTCGAGAAGAATAGCTTATATAACCTTTACAGGTTCCATGCACAAAATAACCGACCACCACTTCAAACGTGAATTTCAACCCCACAAAAAAAGAAAAGAAAAGACACACACCTTACCTTGTTACTGCCTGTCTTTAGTTTACGAGGTTGTATGTCATGTCTTAATTGTTAATATGGTCATTGTTTTCCTCAGTTCACCGTCTTTCGTTAGTCAATATAGATGGTTCTTAACATATCTTTTAGTTATAATACTGCCAGAAATATTCATTTTGTTATACTTGAAATTCTTCATATATTAGGATGCAAAAGAGCATCTCGCTGCATTGGCTGATAAGCTTGGCCCCTCCATAACAGATATTGAAGTAAGTTGGCGTCGATATATTTTTATTTTATTTTGTTATTTATTTTTGATACCAGCAAACATCACGAGTTTCTATCTTTCTAAGTTCTGAACAAGCCTTTAACAATTACATTGCAGTTAAGAAATTCTTCTCATGCTCCAAATGATGAAGAAGGTGAGGATCACACTCAATTTGCATGTGGGATGAACTATGTCTTCGAACCGTTCTGTATAGTTGTGTGCAGTATGATTGGGGTCATTGGGTGATATATTCAAAAATTATAAAGTAGCGAGATTGGGGTCATTCATTGGGTGATATATTCAAAATTATAAAGTATCGATCTATCTAAGCCTTCTGTGAGAAATTGTACCACCTATTTTACACATTGTTTTCTCCAAATGCAACCATTCATTATATCTTCTCATAGATAATTAGAACTCTGTTCAAATTAGTATGTAAGTAACAGAATAGATATCCGCTTATATCTACCTAAACATGATAAGGCACATGCCATGTGAAGTTTTGTAATGGAAGTTTACATATCATTCCAATTGCACTTTTACTGACAAATGACATGAATAATTTCGAGTATCCAAAATAACACCAAGTAATTAATTTCTAATTCAGATAAAAGGTGCTCCTACCGTGGACCCTTTAACATGTTTTCGGATCAAGACATAAATAATATCATGGATGCTGTGGGGTGTGGCATACATAATCTATTTAGGGTTGCCTTTTTTGTGCCATAAAAGCTTGTTTAGGAGAACAAACAAGCACTTGTTTCACCGTTTTTGAAGTAAAAAAAAGGAAAACCCATTTAAGCACACCCCATTAGGGTCCTAGAATGAGATAAACTTTTCAGGGCAATGCTAGTATAGTTATAACATGAAAATCGTTCTGAAAGTAAATTCGAAGATGATGATGATGATAACATTTGTAAGATGGTGTACATCTGTAATTATTGAAGTTTTCCTGCTTTAATTTATTCTTAAATTTAAAATGACGCAACTCTTATTATAGAACTCTCACCTTATATTATCTTTTTCACATTCCATGGCGACATTTGTGAGGCTTACATTATTTTGATTTCTTAAACATATTTATAGAATAATCAATTGTTATTGTATACTAGCATGGTGTGGTGCATGATGCATATGCTTGAGTTGTTCGATGAAATATCATAAACATCAATTCTCAAAACAAGGGCGAGTTCATCATCATAAACAATGCAAAGAATGCTGCTTTCTGAACATATTTCTTGTTTCATTTCATGAGATAAATGTATTTATATATGTATTTGTTACGAATAATCAGAACTCTGTAGTTTCAATTGTATTCGTAGGAATTGGCCATGAGATACCCCTTTGTCCTTTTTCTCCAACTTCACCGTTAATAATTAAAACCACTAATTTAAACTATTCCACAACATCTTTATTTGTCTTGTTTCCCTTGGAGATTTCCCTTGAAATCAAAGTTTTAGAATCCAACTTTCACTAAAATGCAGATGTAAGTAGACACACACATGCTGTTATAGTGTTGATAATATATACTCTGTGAGAATCAGATTGGCCTTCGATCTGTATGCACATTACCCCCACTCCCTCAACTTGTTTACGTACCATAAAATAAGTCAACTATACATCACTTTGCCATGAACGAAAAGTGAAGATGTCTTGATTGCTAGCAATGGTATTGGCTCGTGTGAAATTGCTCCTTTTAGGCATCCTAACAGACCGAGAGATCTGAAACTTGTTCCTACACAACCCGATCAATAGATCAATTCAATCAGGCACTTCCCATTTATTTTCATTGTTCAACTGTTTGTCAACATGGAAAAACCTGCTTTTTTATTAACAACTGCTGATCATTCGCTTTTTTACTTAGATTATGATGAGAAGGCTGAAGATGCAATCGATTATGAAGACTTTGACGAACAGTATGATGGTCCAGAGATTCAAGAGGAAGATCATTTACTGCCAAAAAAAGATTATTTTTCTTCAGTGACCTTGGCTTCTTTGGATAAAAAAAGTTCTGTCTTTGACGAAGATAATTATGACGAGGACGATGAAATTACAGAGCAAGTGGAAGCAATGGAAAGAAACGTCGAAAGACAGAACTTCTCTTCTGCAGGTACATTCATTAGTTACAACTGAGTCTGTTGATGCATGTCAGGATTCCGTCTATTTAGAAAAAGCTTATTTGTTCATGTTGTCTAATAGATTCTCGCCATTTTGGTTTTTATGCTTTTTTTTTTGTTGCAAATCATTTATACTATTTCTCCTATTTGTTCTGTTTGCTTTTTTGTTTGCCTCAGTCCATTTTTTTCTTTTTTAAATAAGAAATAAAACGTCTCATATTTCATTTTTGTTTGCTCATATACTTTTAATTAACATAATGGGTTTAGTCTTCCTGAGTGCAGAAAGATGCTGAATAAAATGTAAATATTTGACTGTAGGGAAGTAAATGGGTTAAGTGGTATTTCGTAAATTTGAAGGGGCACGCTGTAGAAGTTTGAAATTTTTTTGGGGTCATGTAGTCTTGTGACACCTTCTCCCAAAATTGTATCTTGTGAAATGTAGCGGTATTCAATATCACATTTATGTTAACTCATATATCAGTATCTACTTTCAATGATTTTTTGACTGAGAAAATTAATTCCACGTTATTGTCTATCATTGACTGGAAACTGCTGTTATTTACTTTAGACCGCGAAGATAGTACCAAAGTCAATGAAATTGTGGTAACAAAAGCTGATGTACCGACTATTCCTTCAGGTATTAAAAGCATATTTTAATGTGTGCATTAATACTGACCCAGTAATATGATACTTACCTTTTTAGCTTCATTTTATCAAATTGCAAAAAATGAGTTTACTTAGTTGCCATGTTTACTTGACATGTAATCAATTTTATTTACAGGAGACCGTAAAGATAGTGCGATGAATAATGAAGCAATGGAAACAAAAATTGAAGTTCTGAATATTCGTTATATAGGTAGTGGAAATGTCTTTCAGTGTGCATGGTTTCACTAACTTGGTCAAGTGCATATTTTCTTTTTATTGGTTTATCCTTGTGCCCTGGGGATTTTTTTCGTTAGAAACTGTTATAAAATTAGTACTTTATTTAGGATTCTTTTCCTTACATGTGTATTTTTGTTTGGACATGTGAGAAGGTGCAGAAAAAGAAACGAAAGAACTAAATGTTGAGGCCATAAGTTTTCCTCCAGGTACTGGTAATATTGTATGTTAGGGAACACTTTTTTTTCCTTTCTTTTACAGGTCTTATGTTTATTTGGTTGTATAACATTTCATGTTAATTTTCTTTTAGGCTTTGAAATGGCTGGGGCATTTGATGTAGCCCATTTGCTATTTTTACAATTAAAAGTATTTAATTATGCAAGACATTTAGTCCATTTTTGAACACTTAAAAATTCAGCTGGTTATTTTTGTACCGTTGCTATTTATCTGGTATATACAGCAGAATGTGCACGAAGAGCTTTATCCAATCTTTTGAATCAATTGTTCCAAACTCAGCTGTTCGTTCTTCTGAGGAAGTATTTAAGTGGTAGCTATGGTTGAATGTGAAAGTAATTTGCCACTTACCTAGCGGTTAAATTTATAACTTTGCACTTCAGGAGGAATATGCAATTTTCTGCTTTATAACTTCAAAACACTACCCATGTTCTAAAGTAAAAGCAGTGAATTCAAGAATTTCCAACAATTGATAATTGGAGCATGACTTACTAATAGAAGTTAAGTTTTTTGAAAAAAAATTCAGCTATTACCTAGAAAACAATTAAAATGAGAGTGTTATCATCCCATGAGTACCTGCTGCAGTGGCTATGGCCATTGTTTCTCTAATGGCCTTATTCTGTGGTTTCTCAATTTTTTTTATTTTATTTTTACCAAGACCAGTGCCACCTGCGACACATGTGTATATAAAATACAAAAGTATGATATCTACAAAGGTTTAAATATTTTCTAAAATTTGGAAGTAAAAAAGATGGTACTTTTTTTAAAATAAACATTAAAAAAAAGCCATATTTTAAAAAACCCAAACAATACTATATGATATCAATAATAAAAACTGACAATTTTATTCCCCTGAGATAATGTGTGAGGATCGAAATGAGAACTCTCCTTGCTCCATTGTTTTTGATGGCACGAGTGCTAAAAATATTTTCTGTTAGCTTTGATATAGTCAAAAATGATGATTAAGGTAGCTAGAATATTTAGTTTTCATGAACGAAGCTATTTTTTACCTAATAAAAATTTCAGACTGTAGATATGTAGAACCAATAATTTTATGACCATAATCGTTTCTCAGAATAATCCGATATTTGAAATTGATTACTACAAGATTCACCAATTTCCTACTAATTTGGTACCTGTTTTTCTTTCCATTTTTTGATGTATAGTTAAAATCACGAGAATTCTTTTATTATTTTTTAGAAAGTTTATTTTGTTAGAGATGTCAAACATTTGGATTTGGGATTTTTTTTTTCAAAGGTTAATAAACATTTAATTCTTGTTATTATTATAAGTTTGTTAATTTGTCATGGAGAATTAGTAGGATAATTATTATTTTTCTTAAAAAGGAGATCCAGATTCATGTATTTTTATAAATTAACGATCTGTAGTATGTTTTATATTTTTTTTATTTTTTTGGGAGAATTAGTTCACGGGGACTTCGGAAAGTTAGTAGTCGTACCAAAAAAAATTGTGACATCAAATACTATGTAAAATGTTATTTATAGTAGTCTGATTATTGTATTAATGCTGATGCATAGATCATCTACACATCTGTCTAAACTTCTCTTCTTGTGCCTTGATTTTTCAATCACTTTCTCATTTATATCAGGTGAGCAGCTCAATATAGGTTCTGCACAGGCAACTTCCTTCCATGGCAGCTTGTCTGGTGGTTCTCAAGAGGGAGAGGACATGGACTTCGATTTTGAGGAGTTTCAGGTGTTTATTTCACCAATTGTTTACCATTTATTAGATGAAATCAAAAACCCATGGCACAGGCTTAGCATCAGAGCAGGGTCAATTGGTGTTTTCGTCCATCACGACTCGTTGGTTCTAATACTGAACTATCTTGGATTGTTTATCATTTCAAGGGGGTACTAGTCTTATCTGGACACTCCCATGTGGAGTTTTGCAAATGCAGTGTTCTTTCCTTATATTTAGATAAGAAGCCCACCTAACAAATCGGAAAACCAGATGTCTGATTATTGTTGAATATACTTCATCACTAAACTCATAGCCTTGCTAGACCTTATTTTAATAACAAATAATTTTTTCTGCATTGATGCATTTCAGCATCTAGCATCAATGTAATGTTGTTAGATCAATTATGCTAATATAATTTGAATACTCTGTAGTACTTATTTACTAATAACTGTTAGCAGCGAATTTTGTCATTTGCGTAATTACTTAATATCAGCAAGAACTCGCTTTTCAATTAACAATCTTCAGTCCCTTTTCATGGTTTTACCCTGTTTGTCAGTAATTATAATTTTCTTTTGTCCTAACTACATATGGTTGATATTATTAGAGCAGTTAACACAACATACTTACTACAACTATGGTCATCAACCAAAGCCCAAATCTTGGTATGAATTAGTTTGTACTATATAATGCATCTCATAGCTCAATTTTTTATATACATTGTTTTAGAATTAATTAAGTGTAATTTAATTCATGTTTTGTCACGTCTTCATTGAGTAAAATTAATATTGCTAATTAGTCATCTTAGATAGGTCACAATTGCAATTTGTTAGATGTCATTGTTGCATTCTGTTGTCAAATTTTCTTGTAGGAAGACCCTAACATCAGGCAAGATCAAGCTGATTCTGATGTACCACTTCCTATTTTGTGTGTTGAGGATGGGAAGGTTATTTTGAAATTCTCTGAAATATTTGGTATACATGAGCCTTTGAGGAAAGCAGAGAAAAAGGACCTGCAAAGACACGTCGTGAATAAAGGTACACCAAAAGTTTGAATTGCTTAAGGATTAATGATACAATATTTTAGTATTGTATTGGTAAAAAAATATATCGTTACTTACAGTTGGTAGAAAAAGATAAGAATGTACATGCTAACTTTATATGGGACCATGAGGACATAATCACCTTGATGCATTGATAATTCTTTATAGTGCGATGTTCAGTGTAATAAATTATAATATAACTGACAATACGAATTCAACGTATATACCATTATTTTCTTTATGGTAGTTTTTTTGTTTGTTATGTCTATTAGCTTTAGCTTTCACTTTCACATTCACATCTTTCTTTCTTTGTTCTTTGCTGTGCTAATATGTTACATTTCTGCATAACCTCAGAGCGAATTAAAGATGAGGAGTTTGATATAGAAGAGGATGAGGCAGATTTTTTAAGAAGTACATCTTATGATATTTCGAATATCAAATTCCCAACCGCTTATGACAGTGAAGTGGATAATGATGTTCAGGATGCATTTTCTAATGTTAACGAACATATTAAAGACTCATGTATTTGTGCCGAGCCAATGAAGGATGAATCTGCATTAAATATTTCTACATGTCAATTGTCTACACCAACTTCCGAAGTTTATCCTCTTGATCATGAAAACTGGGAAAATTCAATTGTTTGGGGAAATTCACCTGCATCTAGTCATGGGTGTTCTGAAGAATTCGATTCTGAATTAGAAGCTAGTTACACAAATGAAGATGCGCATGAAATTACGGATCCAAACATCAAGGATAATAATTTTCTTGTTGATCCTGTCATAGTAGAGGCGTTTGGCTCGAGAAACTTCTCACATGTAGCACACCATTTTTCAGATAAGGCTTATCATCCTCAGTTGCTCAGACTTGATACTGCCCAAGATAATAACATTCGTTCCGATAAGGATATCGGAAAAGCTTGCAAAGAAAACCTAATGCACCGCTTTAACAGACTTTCATTGCGAAATAAGGATTTGTTAGAGGGATCCTGGTTAGATCAAGTTGTATGGGACCCTGATCAACCTATTCCAAAACCAAAACTAATTCTTGATCTCCAAGATGAGCAAATGATCTTTGAGATATCTGATGACAAGGACAATGAACATCTTTTCTCTCATGCACGTGCTATGTTGATGATGCGCTCTTCAGATTTTCCTTCTGGAGATTCCTTTGATCCTCATAATCAAGGGACTCGGTTTAATATATCAAATGACAAATACTATTCAAGTAGGAAGATATCCATGCAAGCTAAATCTCATCCAAAGAAGCGTTCTATTAATGGAATCAAAGTATTGCATTCTGTTCCTGCTTTGAAGCTACAAACTATGAAGCCCAAACTCAACAAGTATACATATTTAACAAGCCTTCTTACACTTTTCTTAATAATAGAGACCGAAAATTTTCTAAGTCTTGCTGTGGCCATTTCAATCTTTTTTTTAGTATCCAGTTACAAAAAAGTTAAAACTGTTGAAGTTTCACACTTGTACTCAATTTATTTATCACATTACTTCCCATATAGTCTCGTTGCAGTGATTCTTCTGACATTGAATGATATAACCGTCAATAAAATTATTGAAAAATGTACCTCGTTATGATAAGCACAATTAGAACGTTTAACATTCCTGTCGTGATATAATTTAAATACTTAGATTCTTAGACTAGTGTTTTGGTACGTGCAGTGCACAGACGTATAAAAAATGAATATTAATATCTTAAAATAAGAAAACAGTTCTTATCGTGAAACAAAATTATATCTAGACATTTCACTTTTTAATGGATACGAGTTCAGTGTCAAATAGGGTGAACGGATATTGGATAAAAAACAAGAAATTTGAGTAAAGCATTTTTATCCAGACAATTGTGTTTTTTGAGTGAAAGGATTTAATTGTTATAAACAATTTATGCTAAGAGTACTTTGGGTATTGAAAAAAAACCATCAAGATGAAGTATCCTGCTGGCTGCTATGGATAATAGATAGATATGCAACTCCATGTAGAATTGTAATCTGGTGCGTAATAACGTGTTTTGGTATCTTCAGTCTGACCACGGCGAATTAGTTTGAGTAATTTACCACTAATACTTCTATGGAAAAAATGTAAAATGAATTTAAATCAAGTCTAATTTTACATTTACTTCTCAATATATAAATTATTGAATTTGAAAATAAAGTGGGAAAAAAAAGAATAATTGTATGAACGTAAAGAAAAATATTAAAAAAAAATTAAAAAAAATATGTCGACTTTGAAAATATAATAAGCACAAAAAAATTGAAAAAATAAAAGAGGAAAAATATGAATTTCTTGGCAGTACCATGGTTCGAACTCATGCCCCGGTTTACATATCAAATCTCCCAATTAAGATAAAGATTGATTTTATCATGATCGTGATTCAAATTCGTGAGCTCTTTTGTATACCATGATAGTTTGGAAACTCTGCAATTTGATAAAAAGTTGTGAGAGTATTCCCAGTTATTGTTAACGAGCAGCACTTTGACACGTGCAACGCATGTGTAATAATATACTTGCAAATAATAATAAATTTAGATCATTAATTTTATTTTGCATATGGTTTCTATAACGAAAATTATTGGACATGATAAAAAAGAGTAAAATAAATGAAATACCGAATTATGAATGGAAAACAAAATTAAAAAACATATTTGGGAAATGTATTAGTATTGGAATATAATAAGTATAAATAAATAGAAGAATATGAACTATTTGTCAGGGCTAAAATTTGAACCTGTTACTTCATCGCACCAAAATTTTCAGTAATATTTAAAAAAAAAAGATGGAATTTGAAACCGTGACCTCATTTTATATCAGTGAAATTTGATAAGCTCGCTGTCGGATTAAAACTAATAATTGTTAAAGATTTGCATTCAACATGTAGTTATTTTATTTTAACATCTATTCTATTCAGACCTATGCTAAGTATTCAGTTCCATCCAGGTGCTCCTAGACATTTTCCTGACACATAATATTAATATATTTAGTACATGTTACTCTATTTTTGTTGGCATGCTTAAATGTGATTGAATATTTTAATTATTGACTATTGTTAGACATATAATCACATAATGATTGTTATTTATATTCACATAGCTGTATACTTGAACACTAAGCAATGTGATTCTAAAATTTTATTAGAGAACATTGTTATTATTTTTAATTTGACATAAAATAACATTCCCTGTAACAACAACAAGAATAACGATATAAACCATCTCTCTCACACACGTGTGCATGCGCGCGCGTGCACACACACACATTCTAAGATAGACAAGCTGTACAAGTCTAGGCTCCTTTCAAGCGTTGTTTGGTATCTAGTGATGTTACACTTATGCATGCATAATAATATGTACGCATGTACATGAAATATTAGCTAAATCTCATTTCCCATGCACCCAATTTACACCCTTATTTTTTTAAGCTATGCAATTTCAAATAAAATTAAAATACCAAGAAGTTTAATTAATACTATGAACATTAACTCTATAAAAATTAGATGATTTTGTAACCTCTAGGATGCTCATAATTGTCTGTCAATATCAACTATTAAAATATATTTTTTAACTGAAGTATAATATTATCCTTAAGATGCTTGGATAATCCAAACAAACCAAAGTTTTGTGAAATCAATCTTGAGTTATATGAGAACATAACGTATCTACAAATTTCATTGTCCGGTATTTTGTTTAATTTGAAAAATTAAATAAGGTTTAGCAAAAGTAATGTGTAGCAGAGGTAATGGTGCTAAATGCTAATGAACTTCTCTCTCTCACACATGCGCATGCACACATGCATGCATAACACATGCTTTTATGTATGTCTTGAACCAACATTTTGCCACTGTTAATCACTAAAACCTTAAGTATGTTCATTATCTGCAGCAAGGAGGTTGCCCATTTTCATAGACCTAAAGCATTATGGTATCCTCGTGACAATAAATGTATAGTTAAGGCACAAGGAGCACTCAGCACAGAGGGGACTATTAACATTCTATTATCCAGTCTGGGAGGTGGGAAAACAATTAAGATTGATATCAATGCCGAGGAAAATGTGTCTTCTGCCATATCTAAAGCATCGAAAAAACTAGGTCAATTTTCCTTCCTTCTTCTTACTGCTATTTTGTTATATATAATTCCTAATATTGCCATGTTATATCCGGTTCTGTTTCAACAAAGGATTACAGACGAGGGTTTGAGGATGTAGTTGAACCTTGATTGACAAACTAAAGTTTTTGTGTGGTGTATCTCATTTTTTATTTGGTTTAATGAATACAAAGATAGTTTTCTAAGTTTTCACAAATACATGCATTATTTTAAACCAAAATTTCCTTGGAAAACTCCAAATTCATGTGTCCTTGATAAAAGTATGTATACAAACTACAAACTAATGAAGTAACAGATGAAAATGTAAATTATATTAGAATATGTTTAATTATATTCATCGCATCTCATAAAATACATGAACTAAGGCAATGAATGTATACTTAAATGAAATTCAACATCTGACTGAATATGTGAATGTTGATATTGATAAAAAATTTAATAGCTTAGCAACATGTGGAAAAGGTACTAAAGTCTTTACTGGTTAACTTTCTGAGAGAATCAAATGTTAAAAAAATAAAAATAAAAATCTATCTTAGCATTATAATTTATTATAGAGTAGTATTACATGGTATTCTTGTGATCTACTGATAGATATCATGTACTGATTTGATATCAAATTAAGGATTTTGTGATTGACTAATATATATGTTGTACTAATGTATTATCTAATGAGGATTTCAAAACTTATCTTGCAGATATAAAACCTTCAGAGAAGGTAAAAGTATTTTATTGTGGAAAAGAACTTGAGGATGGCGAATCTCTAGGATCACAGAACGTGTGTCCGAATTCTATGCTTCATCTTGTGCGCACCAAAATTCATGTTTGGCCAAGAGCACAAAAGCTGCCAGGAGAGAATAAGCCTCTACGACCGCCTGGGGCATTCAAGAAAAAAACAGATTTGTCCGTGAAAGATGGACATGTGTTTCTCATGGAGTAAGAATACTTACCAATTTATTTTTCCACTTACTTTCTTGTATGTGATGTTATTCAAAATAAATTATCTACAAAAAATGAATATAAATAAGTAACTATGCTAGTGGTATTAGTTGAATATGTCGTAACATCTTTCAGTTGACAGTCCCTTCTCTACCGTAGCATTATCGCCACATTGTGTAAATTGTATGTTCTATGTTTTTTAAATATTTTTTTTTTATAAATAATTAAGCTTTTTAGAGCTGAAAGGTAGCTCATCTAGTCAAAACGTATTGCCACCAATCAAGATGTGCCAGGATTGGTTTCAATTTAAGATGCTTATTGGGCAAAACTCGGATTTTAGATTGCTTAGGGGGAAAAATTCAGATTATTATGTAAAGAGGTTCTTTTATAAAAAAACATAATATGGCTTTTAGTTAATTTTACGCAATAACGTAGTAGATATACATGCAATTAGCGCTCACACATACCTGTATTTATTGATGTTAGTCTTTTTGTTATTAAGTTCAATATTTTATCCTTTTGTGTGTATGTGTTTGTATGTATATCCATATTATGGTTGAATATGGTATTAACTATCAAGTATCATGGATATAATTTTTTTACACTAATTAATAAATAACAAATTAAAAAAAGTGATGTGTAAATAACAAAATGGATGGTTGAAATTATGATAGAAATGAGATTGAACAGTAGGAAAAAAAGGTCTTTTGGAAAATTTTGGTGGCACGGTCAAAAGTGAGATTTTAATTATTAATTAATTGTAGAGATAATATAGCACATGTTTGAAGCAGCAGTGCATTGTGCTGCTCCATAATACCACTACATATATATTTTCTTACTTTTGACAAAGGATACTTGTGTCATTGTTAACCAACTTAGATAAATGTTACCAAGAACTTGTAAATATTTTGTTCAAGCGAAGTCAAATGGAAAAGCAAAAAATGGAGTTTGGCGTGGCATATGTAGGGTACATTAAAGTTAGGTCCCAGAATAATTATTAATACAATAGTATATCCCATGAAATCTAGATATTGCGAAGAGAGGCCACTATTGATTGGGAACGTTGGGATGGGTGCGAGGCTGTGCACATATTACCAAAAGATGGCATCTAATGACCAAACTGCTTCGTCGCTTCGAAATGAAAATGATGGACTGGGAACCATACTCACACTTGAACCATCTGATAAGTCACCGTTTCTTGGAGAAATTGGTACCGGCTGCAGTCAATCATGTCTGGAGACAAACATGTACCGAGCTCCAGTGTTCCCACACAAGTCATCCACTACCGATTATCTTTTGGTTCGATCAGCAAAAGGGGTGTTGTCACTCCGACGCATTGATAAATTGTACTCTGTTGGGCAACAGGTAAATCTCTATACTTTAGTTTGACTCATGGAATCTTTATGTTCGCTCTCTATTGGGGAAAATGTGTCAAAATTATTTTGCCAAGAGGTTATTCCATATTTGTCTCAAGACCCTTAAGTTGCAGTCTTGGAAATTCATCTATTATTGTTGATCGATCTACAAGTTTATTGAAATATAACATAATTTACATGACATTGCAGGAACCTCATATGGAAGTACCATCCCCAGCCTCTGCCAAAGTCGTTCAGACATACCTTGTGAATAGGATGCTAGCCTATGTTTACCGTGCTTTTCGTTCGATGGACAAGCCAGATATCATTCCATCTATCCGAGTTGATGATTTGGCTGCATTATTTCCTGATTTGACAGATGCTATTGTTCGCAAAAGACTCAAACATTGTGCAGATATAAGGGTATGATCGACAGTTCTTACATTCAAAATTTGGCAACATTGAACAAACTAATCTTCGAATTTGTACCTTAATATGACTTGTACTAGATTGGTATGTATTGTTATTACACATTTTGCGTGCAACAAGTTTCTCAGGCCCGAGTACTTTATCTACATGGCATATAACAATTTTCCTTTGTTTATTCTTCTTCCAGGTTCTATAGCTTAAGCTTTAAGTTGGTTGCTTACTGTTAACATCTCTTCCATATTTACTAATGAAAAATGCTGGTATGTATTTCAGAGAGGTAAAGATGGTGTTGTAGTTTGGTCGAAAAGGCGCGATTTTCGTATTCCAAACGAGGAGAAAATACGAGGAATTTGTACACCAGAGAATGTGAGTTAACTGCATTTTGGCTAGGATCTCTTGCTTTGATTTATTCATTTATTACATTTGCAAATGTGGATAAAAGGTAACAATAGTTTAAGAATCAAATGCACAAATGAATAACTTTATCAGCAAGAATCATTACACAACAGTACTAATTGTTGAAAAATGTGGGAATCCCTTTACTTAATTGTACTGAACATACTTTTAGAAGTTATATCGTGTATTCAGGCAATTGTTTTAAAGAAGAATACGAGGATAGAGAATTTCAGTTTATACTATTATAGAAACATGAGATTCAATTAGAAAATAACTATTAAACTGACAATGGGACAAGTTTCATGTTATTTGAGAGACGGTCAATAATTATATTCATGCCAGATTATTTTTTGCAGATATTACCATTGACGATTGACCTAAAAATGATTGCTTTGAAGGACTTAATTTTTTTTCTTCCGCACATTAAGATGATAGTCGTTTTGCTTTCTGTACCGTTTGTTTCAATTTCAACTGCAATGAGTACCAAAGAAGAAATGATATATAGATAAGATAGATCAGAATTATGAATAGCCAACAAATGGATGATACTGTATATAAATTTCATTTAGTGAAATTTTGTAGCAAATATATATACACACCCCATATATATTCAGCAAATATTTTGGATTGTACTTTCTGTGATTTTATGAAGTTTATATTGTATTCGTTGAACTGGTTGGAAATTTCACAAGAGGGTCCAAGGGGCCAATTCAATTTAGCAGGGTATAAATCTTATTAACAATGCAGACTATGTAGGAAATAATTATCAATATGGTTTTCTCACTGCTACTTATATGTTTACACGTATGATTATGTAGTGTTATATAGCTTTGATCATTGTTGCTCTGATTTTATTTAAATATATTCTGTTGTCTACAGGTCTGCTGCTATGAGAGTATGCAAGCTGGATTGTATCGTCTTAAACGCTTAGGAATTAGCAGACTTTTGCATCCTAATGGACTTTCCTCCGCTATGAATCAGTTACCTGATGAAGCTATTGCACTTGCTGCTGCATCACACATTGAGCGGGAATTGCAAATTACGCCATGGAATCTTACAAGCAATTTTGTTGCTTGCACAACACATGTTTGTTTGATTTTCAACCCCAATATGTTTATATTACGATAAGCATATTCACACTAAAGTTGCGTTAAATAAAATGCTCTATACCAGAGAATAAAAATCACTTTGGAAATGGGGACCTAAATTGCCATTTTAGGCTCTATCCTTTTGCATGCTTATGTGGCAACATTATTGTACGCTGAAATATTTGTTGAATCTCTGCAGAAAATTTCTTTTCAACATTTGGATATTCTATCCTCTAATTTACTGCCTACAAAGTATAATGTCCAACAATGCACTTATCCTCGACATACATCAGTAGCATAATAAGCATTTGTTATGCTAAATATAAATGGTTCTTCGTAGAAATTCTCTCTCTTGGTTATTGAATTCAGCAAGTATGACTTAATTTGTATGTATCACTGTTGTAAAAATCCTTTTAGACCTCCGATTAGGCCTCGCTTAAGTGCTAGGCGAGACTTACTGCCTAGCGATTTGCTTAGGCCTACCTAGACAAGGTTTAATGCCTCATGTAAGAATCTAAACATGTATTTAGGTACTGGTTAGGCATTATTTAAAGTTTAAAGTTTAGTGCCACGTACAATCATCAGTGTGCTAGTTTTAGGCGGTCTTGTCTTCTTGGCTACTCCGAAGCACATTCAAAGCCCCAAATTTTCAATTTATATCAATTGACACTAAATAAAACACTAATATTTTATCCAAAATACATGAGTTATCAAAAATGCCTAGCTCCGATTAATCCTTGATTGATCCCCGCCTAAACGATTAATCCATAATCCGTACTTACCGCCTAGCTTCCGCCTAGCTTCCGCCTAGCAATTTTTGCAACCTTGGTATGTGTAATAATTCAATTAATTGTTAAATGCAGAATAAGGAGAATATTGAGAGATTGGAAATTACAGGTGTTGGTGATCCTTCAGGCCGTGGATTAGGGTTTAGCTTTGTACGTGTTACTCCTAAAGCGACCATGTCAAATGCAACTTTGAAGAAAAAAACAACAACAAAAGTAAATTCAACGGTAACTGGAACGGATGCTGACCTTCGTAGATTGAGTATGGGTGCTGCTTGCGAGGTATTATATTTATTCTGATTTTACTGTATGTGTTTGAAACCATGTAATCTTATGCTTGGAAATTTGCGTAATTTGTTGATCCATAGAAACATAAAGGATGCAAGAATTGTGTAAAATGCAAGTTATTCGTGTAGTAAATGGCTCCTGCTCTGTTCTTCTATTATATCATTATAAGCTCCATCGGTTAAACACAATTTTCTTTATGTTTTCACATTTCGCCCTTTTCTAAAATGCAACAATTAAATCAATAGATTTATTTATAAGTCCTAGTAAAAATAATTTCATCAAGTAATTCATGTTACTGAAGATAAAAACAGGTATCTTTGTTGCATATGAAACATGACTTCGTGTTGGCGATCCCTTTTAAAAATACTTGGTTAGCAGACATTGACAAAATGAAAAGTAATATGTAACCTTCTGCTATTTGTTACTTGATTTCGTTTGGAATATTTACTACCATCCAATCAATGATTCCTTATTTTGAAGACATTCTTAATGTATTTTTTTTCCCCCTTCTATATCTCATAGATGTCCACATAGGCACGTACTAATGTCCCAAGAAGTAGTTAAAAAACCATGTAACAAAGGAGAGTGATAGACACGCTCTCCTTTCTCACTTACATTATGCCCTTCCCATTGTATCACAAGCTTACATTTTGCGATTACTAGATATGAAGATGAGGGCTGCAAGCCAAATGGATAGTTTATTTATCTATAAGCTGCATTCCACATCTTATTTAGCTGGTCATGTTTCCAAAATTAATTTAAATAGCAATACATTCCATTGAACACTGGCTTTTTAGAATAAGCATGTAGCAAGGGTTATTTTTGCAAGCTTATAGCAGAACTGTACTTTATTCTTAGTGTACCTTAGAAATCTTATGTTAGGGTGTATCTTAATTTATGTAGGTTCTTCTTAAGTTTAATGTTCCTCAAGAAGAGATCGACAAGCTAACAAGGTGGCATCGGATCGCTAAAATTCGTCAGCTTTCAAGTGAGCAAGCTGCAACAGGAGTGCATGTGGATGCAATGACAATAAATAAATTTGCACGTGGTCAAAAGTTGTCATATCTTCAGCTTCAGCAGCAAGCTCGAGAAAAATGTCAAGAAATATGGGACAGGCAGGTCCAAAGTCTTTCTGCTACTAATGGAGATGAAATTGATAGTGAATCTGAGGCCAATAGTGACTTAGATTCATTTGCTGGTGATCTTGAGAACTTATTAGACGCAGAAGAGTTTGATGAAGTGGAAGATGATAACATGGTTTCAAAAGGAGATCAAGCTGATATTGTCAGAGGACGGAAAACGAGAAAATGTCATTTACAATCTCAAACGGAAGAGGAGATTGAAGATGATGAAGAAGAAGCGGGTTTCTTACTTCGTTTGCTTCAAGGTAAATTTGATTATTGACAGCGATGAGATGCTCACATATCACTCTAATCAGTCATTTGCCAACATGGACTTTTTTTTTGTATAAAATAAACCAGACATAATGTGTTTTGCATTAATTTGGGACTTGAAAGATCTATTTTCATTTTGGCGCTCTCTTTCTCAGGCGAAAGATACATAAAAAACCGAAGTTGATTGAAAATTTGTAATAGTAGGGGAAGTGTACCCTTTTCATTTGCGATTTGGTTTAAATTTATCTGGGAATCTGGACTTCTTTACTTTAATCGTTCTTTTTCTGTAAAAGCATCTGCAGTATTTTTATAAAATAAGGTTGAGATTTGAGTTTAGAAACTGCGTGTGAAGATTGTTTTTTGAATGTGGGCCAATGATTTAAAATATTTTGTAACTGTGATTAAAACAAAGCTTGGCTCCATTCTGCATCAAATCCATTTAAATGCTGCTTTTCATTTGCAATTTGGTTTAAAATTATCCATGAATCTGGACTTCTTTGCTTAAACCGTTCCTTTTTTTTTTCTTTTTTGTATATAACTATCTGTAGTATTTTTTTAATTTAGGTTTAGTTTTGTGTTTCCAAATTGTGTGTGAAGGTTCCGTTTTGAATGTGGCTATGATTTAAAGTATGGTGTGGTTACATACTGCATCTAATCTATTTAAAGTTTGCTTATACTTATTTTTGCTATAAAGTTTCTGAATTTCTGTTGTTTTATAGAATAGATTAACTTGTGACATGCTAAATACAGTGTATGATTTAGACGAAATGTCATGTTGAAATAATTTTCTATCATAATTGCAATGCAGATGACGAAGGTGAGGTTAAGAAGAAAATACCTCCAAAAGAAACTGGTCAAAATTTGCAGCAAGTTTCTGATAACATTTATCTTACGAAAAAAACAAATCAAAATATTAGCATGGCTCGTCCGGAGATTGTACTGACTCCGAAGGAAATAAAATTTAATGATAGCAAGGAGGTAAAAGTGCTCTCATCAAATAATTGAATCACATAGTTATATCTGACATATAACATAGGCCACATTGCTTAATTATTATGGTTGAACTAGCATCTGTGGGTGCTTGTCTCTCTCTCTCTCTCTATATATATGTACGTACACACACATATACATATATCTATGCATGTACATACATGCGTGCACGCGCACATATGTGAGTGTGAGTGTGTGCTTGCATGTGTAAGGATCTTCATCCTTCTTTTATTATCCTTCTAACATCTCCCTTTGCCTTTTTGGATGAGATAAAAGTTCCGATTGTGGATGATTATGGACATGCATGTGTGTGTATACATATATGGGTTCAATGAAACCTCTCTTTTGGACCACCCCTGTAGCACTGCCATCATATTTTGAGCACCAATACTTCAAATGCTGCAAAACTTCGTAGATGTTTAATCTATGTTATGAATATCATCTCTACAAAAATATGACCATTTTGAAATCTCTAGCATGTTCAAAATGATAAATCAATATTCGCCGCTAAAAAGATTTATTTTACTCGTTAATTTTGAATATCAAATTTATTATGTTACATATTCAAATGAGCCTGATTTTGTAAAAATGATCTTGAGAATGATATGAACATATCTACCTAATGTCATAGCATTTGAAGTAGTGTTTCTAGGAATATGATAAGGAGTGCCATATGTATGTGTGTGTGTGTATGTATATGCGTGTAGACATGCAGATGGAAAACTTTGTAGAGCTAATTAACTGCCTATATTTTATGCAGATGGAAAACTTTCTCTTGGAAAGGAATTTATCTGGAAAGTTTATAACTAACAAGGTGATAACATATGTCTGGCGATTATTCTATTGGAATATAGTAACTAATGTTACATAGTAACATATAAAACTTGCATAAAACCTTTATATATCAGAATTTCCAACAGCAAGATAGCTATGGCATATATTGACTTGCTAAAGCAAAATAAGTTTGTCCTACAAAAGTCATTATCTGAATTTTTTTTTTCATTTCTTACTGTGTATTCTTAATTTCCTTTTTAATTAGGTTCTCAAGGAAAAGAAGGAAATGGTTAGAGCATCATGTAGAGATAGTTTTATCTGTGGAGCTTGTGGTCAGGTTTGTGATAAAACACTAGGCATTTCTCTGTCAAAAGTATCCTGTAAAATACTTTATATCAACAGCAGACCACAAAGTCCCAATATGTTATATATTGCAAGCATACCACGATTTTTATTATTTATTTATTAATTTAATTTGTTTATTTATGTTTGTGTAAATAAATATCACTGGGCAAAATCTTTTGAAGAACAGTAAAAATATAAACAATGTCCTGATTAGAAATAGTTTTAGACACTGAATTCACAAACTAATGAAAATAGTTATGTGACTAGCATGGGCACATGCGAACAAACAAAAACTGCCCAAAATACGGAGAAGACCCAGAAACAGCCGAGTTCGAGACTCTCCAAGTCAAAACATACAATCCTGATATTGGAAGCCAACAACTCAGCTTGCCTGCCAAAACGTCATTTCCCAAAATGTCTGTAAAAGTGGCCGATCCTGAGTTCTCAGAAAACGCTGGCTTGAAGTCCAATTCAAAAGTTAAATTTAAAGTTGGTTCTTCAGAGAAGGTTAGCGAGAAAAATACAGATGTAGAGTCTAGTAAACCAGTGAAGATCAGTAAACTCGTAATATCGAACAAAATGAAGTCCGATGATGGACAATATGAAACCCGAAAAACCTCATTTATTGACATAGAGGAAGATAGACCTCCAAAAAAAATCATCTTTAAACAGCCAAGAACATATACTGATTCTAGTCCAGTTGATGAAAATTATGACATCGGAATGGGGTATGAATACAAAAAGACAAAGAAAATTACGGAGTTGTCCCTTGAGAATCGGAACAATAATGAAAATACATGGTGTGATGAAGAGGATGACATTATTGGAGAGGCCATATATGAGGAGAGACCGAGAAAGTATGAAGAACGAAGCAGCAAGAATAAATTTTTCGAAGAGCATCATAGTTTACTTGAGGCCAGTAGTAGTAGATATGGGGAATTCGCTTGGAACGCTGACAGGAAATCATCTAAAAAGAAGAAATCTAAAAAGAAAAGAACTAAACCTAATTTCAGTGATGATTATATACTAGATCATAAACCTTACAGAAATGAACGCAGAGTTTTGCCTGAAAGAGAGCGCGCTTCTAAGCGGCGTCCTATTGTCGATCCAGTAGAGCTGGATTATGTACATCCATCAAAAAGACAGAGAGGAGCAGAGGTATTTTTTTTCTAAAAAATTAATTTTGTTTCTCCTTATTTGTTACTGGTAATCTGAATCATTTATCCTTGTCAGCTGTGATTCACTGCATATAGGTTTAGCTAATTAATCATACATATAAAAATCTCTTGAAATATTGCCAAGTAGGCCATTTTTTGAGGCCAAGCTTCTTTTCCTATCTTTTAACTTTATCCTATCAATGTTAGTTTTACATGTATTGTTTTATAGCATATTAGTTTAAGGTCAATAATATATGATACAATCATATCTAGGTTCATTTAGCCAATTCAATTCTCATCTTTCACTAATAATTTTATGGTATAATTTGTCGGTGTAAAAGTTGAAAAGCTTATGTTAATGAAATTTCGTGTGACATAATTAATAGGTGATGCTATCAAACATATTGGAGACAATAGTAGAGAGCTTAAGGGACACTGTAGCAATATCGTTTCTATTCTTAAAGCCAGTAACAAGAAAAGAAGCTCCAGATTATTTTGATATTGTTCAGAGACCAATGGATCTATCTACTATCAGGGATAAAGTTAGAAATATGGAATATAAAAGTAGAGAAGAATTCAGACACGATGTGTGGCAAATTACTTATAATGCACATATTTATAATGATGGTCGAAATCCTGGTATTCCTCCACTAGCTGATCAGCTGTTAGAGCTTTGTGATTTTCATTTGCAGGAGAAAGATTATGCTTTGGCTAAAGCTGAATCTGCAATCGATAGATAGTTGTGAAGAGTTAAGAATTTTGTCCATCTGCTACTCTTTTTTTTCTTCTTATTAGTTCCTTCTGACAGTTATTTTGTCATTGTAGTCGTATCTATTGCCAAACAATTGTTGTGTAAATTGCAACGTTAGTTTCATTTACAACTCTTTTTTGTTCTTTCTCCTTTTGAAGTTTTTCAAAGCCTGGTGAAAGATTTGAGTTATATTACTTTTTTTTAATAAATTGACCTTTCTAATTTACTTTAATGTCAACTTGAAATGGAAGTTTGATTGTAATTGTTAGCAGAAAGCTGCAAGAAGTAAAGATAACTTAACAGTGGAAGTAGGAGATCGATATTTGTAGCTATAAATTAGTTGTTCATTATATATTACATTTTATTGATTGATTAAAATTTGCTGTATATTTTGCTTATTTGCCAAAATGGTTACTTCTTTCCATGAAGACTGATTTTTTAAGATTTTTCGCTAATATTTTCTCTTGAATTATTTGTTTCTCTAACGCTAGTAAATTTGTAGGTGTTTTTCTCATTGTTAATGTAACCAAAACTTACACCAATGGTAATAACATATAATTTTAGCTTACCTGCAAAATGGTAGCGATTATTCAAAGCACAATGGTAGCGGTTGTTCAATAATGGCTTTGTCTCCGTCGATTTCTCAAGCTTCTCAAATTCTTCTTTCAGCATTGATTCTATCAAAGTTCCTTACTCAAAGGTATCTTTTGGAGCACTCACTGTCTATCCTTATGTCTCATGATGTGGAAGGGGGCGAACCATAGATCATTGGGTAAAAGTCCTTAGAACAAAACCAATTAAGTCGTTAATTGATGGGTAAGACATAGCCAATTCATTTATAAGCGAAGCAATCTTGGAAAAAATCCAAAATAAAAAAGCTTAATTTTGTTTTAAAATATTAGAAAACTTTAAGATTTTTTTTAAAAAAATCTAAAGGATCCTATTTGAAAAAAAAAAGATTGAGAAAATCAAGACGAATAAAAATTAAAAGTTGAGAAAATTATAAGAATATGAAAAAATACCAGACAACAAAATGAGAAGAAAAATTCTCTCAAGGACAAGTAAAATGAAAATAACCAAAATGACATTAAGTTTCAAAATTGGTCCAAAGTCAACTATCCTCCAAAATCATCTAAAAATCCAAACTTTTTGTCTTATGTCCGACTTCATATTGTTATGGAAAGAAGGATTTTTGTTTTTGACGAGGTGGATCAAGGTGCGTTCCGATGATAGTGGAGGTGATGTGACAATCTTTGGTGGTTTGCAGCGACTGTGATTTAAGATAGTGGTGTTGTTGATTGTTATGGAAGAAGGAGATGATAATCAAACTGTCTCACTACATGTTGTGATTCTAAGCCAACTGAAGAAAGGCTGAGGCCTTCAACGTTTTCAATATATGAATTTATTAAGTGTATATTAGACACACATCCCTAAAAGTAAACTTAATTCATCAAAACTTCTCCCACAAAAAAATATACTTTGCAAGTCCCTGTTTTTCATCACGGCTATTTCCTTCCTCAAAATACCCCTCCGCTTCTTGCATAATCGACTTTAATGGCAAGCTCATATTTCTTGATTTCATCTTCTTCTTCAACGGTGAACTCATCTTTCTCAATTTCATCTTCTTCTTCAATGACGAGTTTATCTTACTCGATTTCAATGGAAAACTACAACTATTTGAAGATCTTTTCTACAAAATATGAATTGTTGTTAATTTTTTAGGGATTGTTGGTGTAGTATTGATATTTAAATTCATTAATGATAACGAGAAATGATTGCAGTTTAATGTTTGAAGTTTTTATGCAAATATTACAATATTTGCCGTTCTTTCTGAATTATTCTCAATATTTGCAGAAAAATCTGTAGGTATTAAGAATACTTGCATAAAATACTGTAAATATTGTCAATATTTACAGTAAAACATCTAATTGTATAAAAAAAAATGTAAGAATTTTCTCAGCAAATATTTGTTATTTTTATGCAAAGATTCTAGATACTTGAAGTTATTGCTGCAATTATTCTTAATAATTGCAAAAAACTCTGCAAATATCGAGAATTTTTGCATAAAATACTTCAAATATGATCAATATTTGCAGTAAAAATGTAATAATATATGTTGAAGCTGCAAGAGTTTTTTGAATTTTATGCAAAGATTTTATATGAATAATTGCTGATAAGAATGCAATTATTCAGAATAATTCCTGAAATACATGCAATAAATCATAATAATTACATATATGTCTGCAATTATTCTGATTGCAGAGAGATGAATTCAATCCTCATAAGTTCTAAAAATATCTTGCAATATTTATTTTGGTTTATTACATTTTTTTGAAATGGTGCTTATATACAACATGTCACTGAGACAACATATCAAATGTCAATAAACGTTCGAATCACGCTACGCAAGTTACGAACCTGTGACCTCTCGTACTAAAGCCGAATCACTTAACCACTTGGACAATGGTGCTTGTCATTTATTACATTTTTATTATATATAAACAATATTTGCATTATTCTATGTAATAATTGCAGTAGAATCTACAAGTATTGTGAATAATTGTAGATTTTTCTACTAATATTATCAATACCAACAGAAAAATGGAAAAACAATAATTATTTGCTGAAAAACTATTACATAACATTTCTCACGATCGTTGAAAATCAAAACATCAATATAATAATAACGTTGAAGAATGCTATGCAATAATTGAGAAAATATGAAGATTTGCAGTTTTAGTTTGATTTTGATGTTCGATTTCGAAATCCAAATGTTGATATTGAATTTGACGATGCTTCTGTAAATCGATTTGTTAATAATGACTGTCAATTTGTTGATAATAAAATTGTTGATGATTTACTGTAAAATCGATAAAGATTGGAAGAGAAATACGTGCGTGAATTTATTTGATAAGGCTGGGGGTAATTTGGGAAGTAAAATAGAGGAATTGGAAAAAATGGATGTAATTTATAAGTTTTTGGGGAGGCTGTTTTGTGTATTTTGAAATATATTAGGGATGTGAACCAAACACACCCATTTATTAATTTGAACACTCATTTTTGTCCGGGTTGGGATATGCAACATATTTGTACATAATAGACTCAGATGATGCACCGATACATTGATGGATTTAATCTTATTTTTCCAATTTTTCATAGAATAAGAATGGTACTTTTTTTTTGAACTTGGATACTTAGAAAGTAGTACATATTAGTATTATAAGTCTAAGGTAGTACACAACATACTACATGTCAGTATATGTTTGAATCACACAATATAACCTGTGACCTTTCGTACCAAAATCGAAGCGCTTAATCGCTAGGACAGTGGTACCAGTCATAAGAATGATACTTTATTCAAGTAGATCACTCATTTTGATATTGTAAGGTCCAAACTCAGGGGCTTTAGAACTTCAGTCTAGAGTGTTGTACTGCTTGCCATTTGAACTAATGACCTTGACTTTTCAACTTTAATTTGATAATTATAATAATTAATTTGATTTAGTTATTTTTCTTGCTTTCTTACATGGAAATTATTTACTACATCATAGCAATCAAAATTTTCTGAAAAAATTTGATTGACGATATTACTAAACTACTTAATCTTTCTTGCGACATGGTCCGATATTAACTAAGATTTTATTAATTTTAAGTTTGGAAAAATTCTTCCGATGGAAGCAACCATTATAGGAATCTCAACAAATCCTATAGGCTATAACCACATTTGAAAATGAATTGATATTTTTAACGTATTCAATATATCAATTGTCACTTTAATATCTAGTTTTGAGAATCCTCCTTAGACTTATAGTTTTTTTTATATAAAGCTTTTAATGTCCAAATTCAAATTTCCTAGTTTAAGGTAAACTAGTAATAATTTAATATGCAACTAAATTAATTGTATTTATGAAATTTAGATAAACTTAAGCGATAGTTGTTGACTAGTTTTTTAGCCAACCTCAGAATAAAACAAAATGCGTTATTAAGAGCAAATGAAACAAAATAGAACTTGAATACACAACTGGAATGTAAATAACACAAGATATAGAGTGGTTTCGACAAAGGTGCCTAAGTTCACTGTAAAGTTCTATTACTATATATTTCTCTTACATCCATGGGGAATTACTAGAGATTAATAAGAAATAAGGGGACATTTAAGACTAGGTCTGTTAATGGTAGGGGTTTTGGTCCTAATCCGGCCCAAACCCGCCTTGTTAATACGGGTACGGGTTTTGTCCTAACCATCCAGACCCGACCCAGGGCCAACCCGGTTACTATTAAGGTAGGGTACGATTTTATCAAAACCTAGCCTGGTTTGGGCCTGATCCGATTATTAGTTTTATGTAGTATTAAAACACGAGCTTTTATATCATTTATTTACCATTTTGTTTGCATGCAGACCTTTTTGCTTACTTTTTTTGCGAACTTGGCTACTTCACTACCCAATTCGTATACTAACATTGTTTGTGTATAAATTTTTTTTTTTTTGCATGTTTAAAGTATGACTTTAACATAAATATTATGAGTTCGGTATATGAGTATTACTCAATGGGCTTGAAAAGCCCGATAAGTCGGGCTTGGATATTGGTTTTGAAATATCCTATGCATTCGGGTTGGACGTGGGTTGTGACGCCCCACCTCTATACCCACGCTAGCCAAGAACACTACGGTGTAATGCTGTCAACTAGCACGGAGAATAAGGCTGTTGAGGAGCGACCATCCGTGTAATTGCTTTGTGCGAGCATCGATATGTCAGATAGTATAACATGCAATTCTTTTCAAGTGGAAATCCGACATGCCGACACAAACTCAAAGCTACTACACAGTGGCTATAATATCTTCGGAAACAAATACAGAAGTAAACATAACATAAATCAGTCACAGATAATTCATATCACAAGGGCGGAAATAGATATGAATATATATAACACATAAAAGTGTTCATCAGAGTAGTGGTCTAACAAGATCCATAATATTACAAAAGAATAGCAACACGTGTTATACAAAAGAATACATCTATGAGTCTAAATCTCAAGTGTATACAACAAAATAAACTACTAATCTAAGTAGTTAGCCAAAAGTCAGAGTAATGATCCTGGATGAGAAGTCAAGCAGAAGCACCTGTAACATCTCGGCCTGACCCGAGTATTATTTAATAAGAAAATAATAAACGGATCAGTCTAGCTATAAATATCAGATGAAATGATATAGAATAAGAAATATGACTAAACGTATAATAATCACAATGCCAAGCTGTGATATATAAGTAATTGAAAAATCAATAAGAGATTAATCAATATCGCAAAGATCTACTCAAGATAAAAAGGAATGTCATACTCCTAATTTCATTCACCAAGCCACAATAATTGATAAATCAAATCAATAAAAATCACGAAAATAGGTGAAGCATAAATTCCATAATTCAACACACGAAATCCAGAAATCACAAGAATAGGTGAAGGATAAAATTTCCATAAAAGAACACCGGATACTAGTCCATAAAAGGAATGAGATAAAACTCAATAAAACGAAGTACATCAAAACGTTCGATGAACATGATAAAGAGATAATTCCCTTCAGACATCATCAAAGAATCAACCACTTGTTGCCTACGACAAAGTGCATTGGCAACATGATTTCCCCTTCGGGAATAGAAAGAATATCAAGATCATAAGATGTTAGGAACTCGAGTCAACAGAAGTTCCTTATGAGAAAATAAATATTCCAAGGATTTATGATCGAGGTAGAGAACAAATTTCTCATCCAAATGTGATGATGCCAAATTCCAAAAGTAAAAACAATAGCCGCGAGCACTAGATCATGAGTGGTATATCTAGTCTCGATAGGCTATAATGATTTAGAAGCACAAGTGATAGCACATTCTCCTTTGCAAGAGAATGGCATCCAAACCAATACGACTAGTATCGGTACAAATAGCAAAGTCTTGGTTCCCCTCCAGGAATCACAAGAACAAAAGTATCGAAAAGAAAGAATTTCTTTTAAATAATCTTCTTTCCTGAAAAGTTAAAACTTTCAAAATTACATTTATCATTATGTAATAATCATTCTAGAAAAATCTACTATTTTCACGTTAATATACTATGTCTGATTGTCTCATCAAAGCGTTTAAGAAATTCCTATCGATAACGTTGATCAAGCGCATCGACCAAAATTCTTAAAACACTAAATGGGCAATACAATCACAAAATCGTATTCTATAGGATAAACATGTTTCTAAAAACTTTTAAGAATATTCTTTGTTCATTTTAAGAACAAAAATAAAATTGTACTTATAAATAAATCTTATGAAAAAGATTTTCAAAATTTTTAAATTTCTATTTTCATCCAAAATCAATGAATACAAGAATAGTCTCATCGAAATATTCATAGAATATTCGATTTATAAAGTGGATGAAATAAGCTGGACAAATTGAATGACATAATAAGTCATTCATAAGAATCATAACGAGTGCGGAATGCGGTAAGTGGAATGCTAATTTCCGCAACTCGTAGCAAACGAAAACCGGTGGTAAAGTCAAACTGAAAAGACCTTAGCACCACACAAAAGATATTGCTTAGGTGATAATCCTAAGACAAGTCCAAATAAACCGGAAAACTTCACAAACTATTTAGATGAGAGAAATAAAACTTTCCTCATCATGAGGGTTTAAAGAATAAAATGATGCCTTCAAAAATTTGAAATCGAAATCACAAGGAAAAATAGAAATCTGCTTAACAGATAGAAAATGTCGAAGATGAATAGTCCACACGGAAAATAGGATATGAGCTTCACAACGATTAAGCCAATCCTTACAAAAATCAATTCCGAAGCCTAAGTAAAAATATCAGCTCGGAAAGATAAATCACATAAAATAATTTCGACATCAAATAAATGCGAATTGAGTGTTGCAGATCTACCATCCGGATTCGCAATCCTCAAAGAAGTCAACAAGCCCAAAATATTCAAAGAAAAAGAATCGACAAGTTCTTTTGATATAAAATAGTGAGCCATATCAAAAAGAACTCAAATAGAAAGTTCACGAAATAAAACAATGCCATCAAGGATTGAATGTAAAATACCTTGACTAAGAGAAGTATTGCTAGGGGCTTGCACAATATTTAGCTTTCTCATGTCCTTGTTCAAAAGTTTGGGACATGCAGATAAAAGATGACCCGAGTCTTTGCAATAGCGACAATAAAGGGGTTTCGGGCACTTAATTACATAATGGTTCGTGGAATCACAATTGTAGCATTGTTTACGACTTGGGGTAGGAGTCTTGTCAACCAAAGTTTCTTGTTCCACCTTTTTCTTGCTTTGAAGTATGGGGCAGGCAGATATAAGATGACCCGAACTTTTGCAATAACGGCAAAAGAGAGGTTTCGGGCACTCCCTTGCATAGTGGTCCTTAGAATTACAATTGTAGCATCCTCCACGATTAGGGATTGGAGTCTTTGCTACAGAAGTAGTTTGCTTCACTCTCTTATTGGGGTTAAGGCTCTTGAACGTAATATGCCTCTTCTTGGAAGTCCCAATACCACAAACACTTCCTTTACTAACCTCTCCATGAAGAAGAGTAACATCCACAAGCTGATTGAAAGAAACTTCAAGTTTCAAAGGTAGAACCATTTTCGGGTTCTTACTCAAAGCACAGATAAACTCTTGATTCTTTACAAGATCCAAAAGTTGTTGGGCAGACATGAATGCGCCATACAGAGAAGGGCTACTGGATTGACCGGCGCTAGGACTGCTAGAACTAACCATTTCTCTTCCTTTAGAAAGAAATAAAGAAGAAGAAAAAGGTTATTCCAGAAATGAATATCAAGCAATCTTGATAGATAAACAAGGAATCATAAAGAAAATAGGATGAATCGGTACGAAGACTCGAATTAAATCCTAAAGCACGACTCCTAAGATGGACTTAGGACGATGATCCTTGTTATAATATTCCATATTGTTCCGAAGTTTGGCTCTGATACCAAACTGTGACGCCCCACCTCTATACCCACGCTAGCCAAGAACACTACGGTGTAATGCTGTCAACTAGCACGGAGAATAAGGCTGTTGAGGAGCGACCATCCGTGTAATTGCTTTGTGCGAGCATCGATATGTCAGATAGTATAGCATGCAATTCTTTTCAAGTGGAAATCCGACATGCCGACACAAACTCAAAGCTACTACACAGTGGCTATAATATCTTCGGAAACAAATACAGAAGTAAACATAACATAAATCAGTCACAGATAATTCATATCACTAGGGCGGAAATAGATATGAATATATATAACACATAAAAGTGTTCATCAGAGTAGTGGTCTAACAAGATCCAAAATATTACAAAAGAATAGCAACACGTGCTATACAAAAGAATACATCTATGAGTCTAAATCTCAAGTGTATACAACAAAATAAACTACTAATCTAAGTAGTTAGCCAAAAGTCAGAGTAATGATCCTGGATGAGAAGTCAAGCAGAAGCACCTGTAACATCTCGGCCTGACCCGAGTATTATTTAATAAGAAAATAATAAACGGATCAGTCTAGCTATAAATATCAGATGAAATGATATAGAATAAGAAATATGACTAAACGTATAATAATCACAATGCCAAGCTGTGATATATAAGTAATTGAAAAATCAATAAGAGATTAATCAATATCGCAAAGATCTACTCAAGATAAAAAGGAATGTCATACTCCTAATTTCATTCACCAAGCCACAATAATTGATAAATCAAATCAATAAAAATCACGAAAATAGGTGAAGCATAAATTCCATAATTCAACACACGAAATCCAGAAATCACAAGAATAAGTGAAGGATAAAATTTCCAGAAATCAACACACGAAATCCAGAAATAATAAAAAGCAAAAAGGGTATGTGTGAGTCGAAATCACACAAGTGGTGTCTAGCCTAACCTCGCAGACAGAAAAGATATGCGTGAGTCGAAATCACACAAATGGTGTCTAGGCTAACCAAAAAGCAAAAAGGTATGTGTGAGTCGAAATCACACAAATGGTGTCTAGGCTAACCAAAAAGCAAAAGGTATGTGTGGGTCGAAATCACACAAATGGTGTCTAGGCTAACCAAAAAGCAAAAGGTATGTGTGAGTCGAAATCACACAAATGGTGTCTAGCCTAACCTTGCAAACAAAAAGATATGTGTGAGTCGAAATCACACGAATGGTGTCTAGGCTAACCAAAAAGCAAAAAGGTATGTGTGAGTCGAAATCACACAAATGGTGTCTAGCCTAACCTTGCAAACAAAGAGACATCGCACATTGCTAGTCTAAACCATAAAGATGATCGTCATGATCAACGAGAAGTGTCAATTACAATAAGCTAATAAATATATGAGCTTAGCTTCATGTCCTATAACCACTAGCTTAACTTAAATATTTACGAACAAATTGTAGATCTCCACTAGAAAATTGTCACAAGAGTTTCAATCGAACAAGTCCAAGAATTAACCGACAAAGTAAACGCAAGCGTTTCATACCACTCGTTTTACTAAGTCGTTTAATTAGTGAGGTAAAGGTTTGTATATACTAATAGATTGGAAATCGGTTTGAGAAAACGAGCTTTGTTATAAAATAGTGTTGAAATCATTTGAAGAAAGAGTTTTGATATTTACTACTAGTATAGAAAACCTTTATATTTTTAAAGTGACAAATCACAAAGAAGATTGTAGGAACAATCAATCACTAAGATTCACATTCGAAAACGTGAATAAAATCCAATGAAATCGATACCGAATCCATCGAAATGGATATTCCAAGAATTCCCAAAGAAAATAAGTCATCAAAGTCGATAATAAATGACAACAACAAAAGGGAGACAACACGAATCGATTAAAGTTGGAAATTCAGACGAATTAGCAATATAGGCTAATCTGGCAAATTGTAGCAGGTCGGTCGACCGGACTCCCTGAGTCGGTCGACCGAACCAGAGGTTGGAAGTGCTCGGGGCACCAGGTCGGTCGACCGGCCTAGGGGGCTCGGTCAGCCGAAGCCTGTAACCAGCACTTCCAAACAGAGGCAGGAAGTGCCTGGACTACAGGTCGGTCGACCGACCCAGGGGGCTCGGTCGGCCGAACCTGTATACTTGCACTTCCTACCGTATTTCAAAGGAGGTGCAAATCCCGACCAAATTGCAATCGCACTAGCAACGGCGCTAAGGGTTTGTGCCAATCGACTACCCGGCCCTATAAGCTTCTCGATGCATCACCAAAAACATGTTCAAACATCAAAATTAGGATTTTTAACGAATTGAACTCAAAACACTAAAAATTGGAATATTCACAAAAGTAATCCAAATCAAAATCAAATGCACATGAATAAGTGTTAGGAATTCATACCTAACAATAGAAGAGAATTATAAGCATAGATGTGAGATTAAAAATCTCACCTTTGAACCCAAACAATAGAAGAAGAAGCTTGAAAGCAAGCTAAGATCAATTCCTCTTCAATAACAACTCAAGAAGCTTCAATCTAAGCTTAAAAGAGAAACATTTCCTAAATTAGGTTTAGGAATTTTCTGAAATTGAATGGAGAAAGAGTTGGAGAAGATGAAGGAGAAGCTTACCAATGGGTTCTCATGAACTTTGGAGCTAGGAGATGGATTTGCAAAGGAAGCTAGGGCTTGGAGTTTTAATTTCCACTCTCCACCTCCATTTTCAGTTTTGCTAGAGAGTTAGGAGTTGGAATGAAGTAATGAAGAGGAGAGGGGGATTGGGGCTGAGTTAGTAAGTGGTTAATTGGCTCAGCCCAAACCAAAGCCCTAAGCGGGAAAAAGTAGCAAAAATCAACTTTCTCCAAACATATCGAAGCTTATACTCAAAAAGTCGAAAACGGCATTTTGAACTCAATGGAAGTGGTCTCGAGTCCTAATTCGGCTGTTTGCAAAAAGTAGCTTTTTTGACCAAAATCTGATGAACGGTGAAATATTTAAATAAAATATTTAAATATATAATCGATAAATATGCGGGTTGTTACATGGGTTTTGATTAATGTAGTTGGGCTTGAGTCCGGATTTAAAGATACTCGGACCAAACCTGGCCCATTGGCATGCCTATTTAAGATTAATAAAGCTATGTAATCTTAAGGACTTATGTGGTATCAAGAATGGTGAATTGTGTGTAACATTCAGAATTCTTGAATGTTCCAATCCCTTTAAAGTTGCAAAGCGGGGGTTATTTATAGCAGTTGGAGTGGATAATGTATTGCTGAGATTGTGCTATGAGAAAAGGCGAGAATCAGGCTTGAACATTGATCTAACTATAGAGGTGGATGATCGACAGTTGTAAAGTAGATCAAAAGATAGACGGTGGATGAGAAAGCATTCACCACCGCTCAGTACATGACGTGGGCTTGAATTACATATGCATATAATGCTGATGGTAAGCCCTATTTGATCAGCCGCCCTACTGGCGATGCTCAGATTGGATGTACTGACAGCTTTGTCTTTTATTTGAGTATCCACATAGCCTAGTTGGCCGATCGAATGTCAACAACGTAGAAGAGGTTTGGAATTTAGCTAAGGATCACGTGAGGAAGGTGGTCAATGGACCGGGCTCAGGGCGTCTAAGAGGGAGGTCGGGTGCCGGTTGGATCTGGCTATATAAAAGCCATGCCTGAGGACGGGCTATTCTTTGCTTGCCGAGAAAGGCTTAGATAAGGGCTAGGCTTCAGCTGATGCTAGAGTAGGGCGAGCCGCAGTGGTCTTTAGCTGCTGTTGGAAGTCCAGTGTAAAGGAGCGGAGTGGGACTGATCCAGGCCCGGTCTTGTTCCTGCGAAGGTTGCTTGAATAGGCCAGACTTTACCATGATGCCTTGTAGGGTTGAAGGGATGGTTTGAGACCATGGGTTTAGGCCGGATCGTCTTTAATTGGGCATGCTAGTTGCTTTCGAAAAATGTGAGCAGCATTCTTCCCCTAAATCCGTATCCGTTTGTAGGTGCGGTCTTGAATAATATCATAAAAAATATTTTTGAATGATGGTTCTATAATCCGTTCATGAGCATCCTTCCCCTAAGTCTGTATCCCCTAAGTCTATATCTGTTTATGGGATCAACCCCTCGACAGAGAGGGTGTTGGATTTGGTTGCACACTCCCATTCTTCAATAAGTTCTGGATTGGTCAGAGCAACTAAAGTGCTTTGAAGATGGGAGCTTTCTCGGTTTTCTTCAAAAAGTTCTTGATTTGTTTAAGTATCCGAAGTGCTTCAATCGATCCAACCGAATGATTTATGGGAGATAATGAGAGTGTCGGTCGGCTTCTAAAGAGTTGTTAACGTGCTTCTTCTTTGCTCTTTTTCTTCTTTACAACTAATTAGTAGTAGAATATTACTGTATGCCCAGTAGGGCGGCATTTTCTGTTTATGCTTCTTTGAACTGAATGAATAAGATCTTCCGTCGCAACTCCATTTAAGAAATTTGTTGTTTTGCTTGATAATTTGTGCGACTTGTTGGGAGGAATGCCCTGAGTATTCATAGTCCCTATATTTATGCTGCAAATTTTTTTTCTTTTAGAATTATACCCACTATTAATGTAACAATAAGACGGGCTGGCTACAGCCGTTAGTGCAATTAAGTGATGGCCGAATGTAGAGTGACGGTTTTCACTAGAATGAATTGAAACGCAAATTGCTTGTGAGCCCTCTTAGGCTTCATAGGTTCAATCGTTGAGTGGAAAATGAGCCTAGGCTCAAACTTTAGCACACAAGATGTGAGGATCTCCTGGGTGACATGTTGCTGGTGTGAGACATCTGTTGACCAAAAGCGAAAGTGTCGAGGTGCTTAAGTGATGGTCGGATGTAGAACATCGGTTTTCACCGGCATGAGTTAAAACATAAGTCTGCTCGTGAGTTCTCTCATCCTTCAAGTGGTCGAACGTTGAGAGGTAAATGAGCCTAGGTTTGAACCTGAGAGCACGAGCTATAGGGTTCTTCGGGGTGACACTTTCTAGGTACGAAGTGATCGTTGATCCCAAGCCGAATTTGAGTGTATTAGTTTGCTCACTCTAGTGTGGGATGTGTAATGGTGGGGCAGGCTGTAAACAGTCGGACCTCAAAGATTTTTAGAATGAAAACAAATATATATACACATAACTTTCCACATCACGATTGAAAGCTTATATGTAATGAAGGGTTAGGGTCGAGGTAATGATGTCCTCAGCTCGTGGATAAGTCTAGCGACTTTGAGAGAGTGGGAGTTGTTGCCACTGCTTCAGGGTTGGTGGTGGCTTTAGAAAAAACTAGAGGGTTGGTCAACCCGATGGATTTGTTAAGAAAACCACCGATGATTGCTAGATGCACTTGTTATAGCATGAGAGCTCCTTTCTTTGCTTGTCTAAGGGAAGTTCCGTAACATTCCCTTGCCTTCTGGTGGTTGCCCTTGATCTCGCCGACCTCATCTTATATAAGGAACTTCATGATGAGGCGGTTGTAGGAAATGATGTCATCCAGCTTGACACGTCTCGATTGTGATGACTTACCTTTTCGACCCTTGAAAATCGACAATAATACATCTACGGTATCCACGTGTTGAATATCCAAGTGTCGGAAAGACAGACTGATCAAGGATAAAAAGAAAAATAAGGACAGAATAGAATCTTACATGAATGGAACAACATATATTATCTACAGAGGAAATTCCAGCTCTTGCTCCAAGCTCCTCCAAAATGTTCCAAGCTAGACCTAAACTACTTGGTTGCCAAAAAAGTAGGGCACCCAAAGTTTAGACTAATTTAGTGCAGCTAGGGGACTTCTTTGTCTTCTCAAGGATTTTAGAGCAAACTTTGAAAGTGACATCTTTTACATAAGAAATCGGACCGAGGCATGGTTTAAACCAGTGTTCATTATTTTCTAAGAACAACAATCCACAAACTTTTGGTAGGTTTTGGGATGTACTATTTTTTGAGCCCATATGGGACCCACGTTGACATGTACTTTGAAATTGTAGATTTTTGAGATGGACCATAAAGGTGCATCAGAGATGTTGACGGAATGGAGCCATATGTAATGTTGGAGATACATTTTGATTTGTATGGTAATTTTCTTTTATAGAGTCGTCCCGTGATTTGAGATATGATGACTAGAGTATTGTGATATACAATTCCATACGATGTTGTTTATACAGAGTGTGTTCATACCTCTTGAGTTCGACCTTTAGGTTAGATATTGATTAACCATTGTTACTAGTCTTCTCTAGTGAAATACCCAGTATTAGTCTCATATTAGTGACCATACACAGTATTAGTCTTACAATAGTAACCATAAACATTATTGGTCTTACATTAGTTGTGATGACTGCCCTCCAATACCCAAATACCTTTTAAAGTGCGATTTGATAGTATTCGGCCGATGTAGGAAGATTGTCAAGGATGAAATAACTAAAACATCATAGAACCCATCATATATCTCACAACGCGTATGATAAAATATTATAATAACATAAATATAAGATATGCGAGACAGTAATATAACTAAATGAACTATAAATAAGAACATCACAGTGCATCATGTTCACAAGATTATACATAACAAAACTGATAGAATTTACACATCCCAACTCCCTAAAATAAACTCCATAAACTGTCTCTAATAATACTAAGTACCGACATCGCTCAACAATATTGCATAGTGGAATATAAGTGATAATGAGCTCTAAATATAGATATATGAAAGTGTAGCCTCCTGCTCCTCCATCGAATAGCTCCATGCGCTATTTCAGACCTGCTATCTAGTCCATTCATTTAAGAGTACTCGAAATAATATTAAGAAAAGCATAAAATCTCAAGTCATACAATGATCTGGTATGAGCGATAAATAATCTCTAAACACTATAAAATCCATATGTAGCAAAAAGGACATAGGGTATATAAAACTGTATATGACCTATCCCTGCATCCAACAAGTTAGCACATAACAATGTGTGTGTGTGTGTGTGTGTGTGTGTATCCTATAGTATCAACATATGGATATACTATGTAACGATCCAGAATTTTTGAACAATTTAATTTGTAAATATTTAATTAATTTTAAATATTCGAATGATGATTGATTTGAATTTCAAATTATCAGAATAAATTGGCGATTAAATTTAGAATTTAATTTATTCAAAGTTGAATAAAAATTTGAATTTAACTTTGAAGTTTAAATTGAATATTGAAATTTGTATTTTAAATTCGAACTAATGACTTAGAAAAAATAGTTTGGATTTACGAATTTTTATTTATTTAAATTAATAAATTGATGGTTAGTTTAATAACATTTTTCTTAACTTAAATAAAATAGAATAAAATTTTAATCAATATAAAATAAATAAAAATAAAAATGATAATAATATATATAATAATAAGTATACACGGCCTTACTTTGTTCAGCTGTAAACACGCCTAAACCTACGCCTTCAAACACGCTAAAATCACGTCTTCCCTATTCTTTTATACCTGATACCTCCTTTTCCCCTTTTCTCATTCGAAACCCTTCCTCCATCATTTCATACGATAGAAAAAAAAAGAAACAGAAAAAAATGGCGGCCGAATTTCGTTCGATCTGAAAATAGGGCTTCACCTCTTCAATTCCAATTGGGGCTTTGATTCAATCCGATTGATGTTGCTCTTTGCTCGCGCTTGTTTTCTGATAATTGATTTGCGTTGTTCCAATTCGATTCGGTGAAAGGTGAGTTCTTTGCTCACGATAAATTTTGATTCAAGTTTTTAAATTTGTTTGAATTGGTTGCTTGGTTGCATGCTATGATTTGGGGTGTTGTCTGTTATCATTTGCTCGGTTACTTTAGTTTAAATTGTTAAGAACAGATGCTACTTGAAATTTGCATTTAAACTGTTAAGAACAGATGCTACTTGAAATTTGCTTTTAAACTGTTAAGAACATATGCTACTTGAAATTTGTTTTTAAACTGATGAGAACAGATGCTATATGATATTGTTTTTAAACTGTTGAGAACAGATGCTATATGATATTGTTTTTTTAACTGTTGAGAACAGATGCTATTTGGGATTTATTTTTGAATTGATAAGAATAGATGCATTTAAACTGATGAGAACAGATGCTATATGATATTGTTTTTTACTGATGAGAACAGATACTATAAATTTTGTTTTTAAACTGTTAAGAACAGATGCTATTTGGGATTTATTTTTTAATTGATAAGAACAGATGTTAATTGAAATTTGTTTTTTTTAACTGATGAAAACAGATGCTATGAATTTTGTTTTTAAAAATCTGATGAGAACAGATGCTATTAAAACTTGACTTGCTTTGTGTTGCTGCATGTGATGGATCTTTGAATCTGGTTGTGGAAAATTGTGTTTATATGTGCTTGGTTGAACCTCTGTTCATATGTGATGTACATATATGTCTGTAAACCCCCCTATGGTTTGATGTGTTGCTGTGTATTATGCTTGCATGGATGTTTTAGCATAAAGATGGCTTGAATTGATATTTAAATTTGTGAATACCCCTGTACATATCAGTAGCCTATACATTTCAAACATAAAACAAAACTGCATCATTTTTCTTCTGTAAATCTGGAAAGTTGGTTTTGCAAACAAACTTTATTTTCAAGGCAACTCAGGATCTTAAAATTCAAAGTATTAAAAAAACATTTCAGTTTTATTTAAAAAGTTCAAAATATCAAAGGGGCAGTTGCAGTTTTTAAAAGTTTCAATGGATTTTGTTGCAGTAAACAAGATGGATTTTGTTTTAAACTTGTATCTTATCCCAGAAAAGAACTAAAGCAAAATTTTATAAAGATTTTCTTTCCTGGAAACTGTGAACTAAAATTTCATGTAGTTTTTGTTTACAAGATTTAAAAGCATATCACATCCATCCCAAATCTTGCTCTTCTTTATTCCTTCTGAGACAAATTGAAAACAAGTTGAAATTTTGTTCCTTTGAACTTGCATTAGGTCTCTGCATCAATTTAAAACAAGTCTGAAATTTTACTGTGAGTATAAGAATGGATGTGATGGATGCATGCTTGTGTATATGTATATATATGCCACCTCTGTTATGATATACAGTTTCAAGAAAAATTATAATACTGTGAGTAAAGTCTAACTTGTTTTCACTAGAATCTGGTTGCATGACTTGAAGCTCGATGATAAATATGTTTGCATGTTGTTGAACTAAGTATACTTGTTTAAAATCTGCTGCTTGCATGTGAATGAAATATCAAAATGTCTCTCTGTTTTGAAAATGTGCAGAGTACAGGTAGAGAAAGAAAATTCATTTTCTTTTGGTTTGATCCTTGTTTGGCTATGTTTCTTAAACAGAATATGTTTGTTAAGTTTAGACCAAAATTTGAAAATAATCAAAGCAATTAAGTTAGTAATTGTTAGTAATTAAGCAAACAGAAAATTCTTTTACCCTCCTTGTTCCTGAAATATGTTAGTAATTAAGTTGAAAATTTGTTGTTTAAATTTGTATTTCATCTCAGAAATTAATCAAAGCAATTTACAAGTTTATTACTGGTAGATGTATGATTATATGCTTGCTGTTGAAAAAAATGCTCTTGCATGTTCACTTGAGTTTTGAAATTGTTGTCTCATTTTGAAAACAGTGCAGTCCCTTTGTTTTGAGATATATGCATGTTGACTAGTTCACTTGCTCATCTGTGTTGGCTCTGTTAGCTTTGGGTTCACTGATCAGTACATGTACATGTTGAGTCTCATGACTTTGTCTCTATTTTGACCCTTGATCATTTCATGTTGACATTTACTCCACTTTGCATTTGTGCATTGCTGTCATTTAAGTTGGTCACTGTTGCATTACTTGTGGCAGTTGCTATGTTCACACGTTTTCCCATTCACTGTCACACTGTACTTGCTTCACTTGAGTTTTTGTAACTTGTACATGCTGTGTTCATTCGAGTTGCTTCACCATTGAGTGTTTCATTTCATGAACATTTGGGTCTGGTATCTTTATCCACACTTTGTTGATCAATATACACTGCTCAGTGTACATCTCCACTACTTCATTTTGTTGCACTGTAGTTTGGTCTGCATCCCTTTGTTTGGTCATCAGTTGTAGCTTGTTATATTGAACTTGTAGTTGTTGCCGTAAGCTCTGTTGCACTTCGATGTTGTTTATGTTGAATCATTCATTGTCCCTGTTTCATTTGTTCAGTTGCACTTATAAATCCATGAATTGTTGTCCATTCATTTTGGGACCCTGTTTGTTCATCTGTGCATTGGCCTTGAGTTGAACCTAGTTTTGAAACTTGGGTTTGACCTTGTTTTGATCTGATAGCTGTGTGTTTTTGTTTGGTGCACACGAGTTGGCGAGGCAGTGCACATGTGTATAAATATACGTGTGTACTGCAGCCACACATGATTGACAGATTTTAAAAATTGAAGTTGTCAATATGAAAATCCATAATAGATTTAAATTGATTCATGTGATTCGTCATCTCTGTTACCATTTACTTCAATTCATTGCAAATTTAATTACTTGAATTAAGATTAATCCTGACTCGAGTGTTTTTGTGTTTGCAATAAACGCTCGGGTCAGACCGAGTATTTTTACAGCTTGAAGATTTTCAGGCAGCGAAGTTAGAGAGAGAGGGGAAAGCACTCCACTAAAGTTTTTTCTGGAAAATTTTTCTTGTACTCAATAATAAAAGATATATTCCGCTGTATAAAATTTAATGCATTGTACAAACTCTGATATATGTAAGAAAAATTATTTATGAGAAATATATGATTGTTCTGTGATTCTGTGGCTGATTCTGTTTAAACTCTATAAACTGACTAACAATCCGTCATTTTGAACGTTTCGAGTTGGTTTAATTACCGACTAGAGGCGGTCAGAGCGGCGGGTCGTTACAAAAGTGGTATCAGAGCTTTGGTTTACTCAAAGCTCAGTTTATGATGTTTAATATGAATAGTTACTAGAACCACTTTAAAGAAAGTGTTTTCAAATCTAAAGAAGTATAAAATTGTTTTCTTTAAAATGAAAGGTATTTTGAAAGTTAAATTTTTTTCGAAAATTCCCCTCTCTAAATTTAGGATTGCGATAGTTTCTCATTCGAAATCGATTATCGAATTATTGAGACTTATGGTAAATAAAATAAAAGTGAAGTGAATTAATGAATTGGTTTGAATCAAATATTGTGAATATCTACAGAATAATAATTGTGAAATAAAATGATATTTCAATTTAGTTATAGCCAAGAGGATAATTAAACTATAACTTGGGAATTTGATTCTGAATTCTTTTGAAAATTAATTTCAAATGTTTTGAAGAATGATTTAGTGAATAAATGGATTATAAGTATTTAAACTTATAATATGGACTTTTGTTATATAATTGAGTTATATAAATTGAGTTGAATTAATAAAGAAGATTTATAAATCGAAGTTTATAAATAGAAATGGAATTTGTAAAGATTGTTTATAAATTCGAAACCAATTGAATTTGATAAATGAAAAATAGGAGTTATTAAAGGAGATATATTCGTGATTTTGGACAGCGAATTATCCTTTAAGTTAAATATTGTGATAGTAAATGTTGGTTGGGAATTTTATCCACGATTTTGGACAATGGATAATCCTTTAAATAAAAGTGTAGAAACACTGAATTGAATAGATAAGTATATTCACGAATTTGGACAGTGAATATATTACTAACTAAAACAGATATGTTTTAGGGAAATGATATTATGAAATGAGGTTAATGTGGAAATATAAATTTAATGGAACTAAGTTGATAAATGACTTACTAAAGAACTAGTTGATTATTTTTGGGAATAGAAAAAGCAAATGTAAAGTTCAAAAATGAGATTAGATTTCAAATTTAAAGTTGTCAACATGATAATCCATTATAGGTTTAATAAATTCAGTGATGAATTTGAATTTAAACGTGCGGAAAATTAAATTAAGTGAAAACTTAATATTGAAAAGTTTGAAGTTGGTTTAAAACCAATATTGTGAAATGTATGAGGAATTCAAACTATGAATTAAGTTGAAGTTGAAAAAGTTAATGGTTTTAAAGATGTTTTAAAATGCATTAAGTATCGAATACATAGATTTCAACATTCATTGTTGAAATAGGCGTTTTCGAGAAATAAGGAAATGGTGGACTATAACACTGTTGTTATAGTAAATGGTTTCCGGAAGGAAATGTTGTTTATAGTATTGGGATTTATATATCTATTTTAAATCCGAATCCCTATACTAGTGATTTTGAGTTGTCGTAACGATGTTTTACGCAACATTCGTTTTAACTCAAATAAATGGGTTTAAAAGAATGATTTCCATAAAGAATGGAATATATACTTAATTTTGATTCAAGTATATTGAATATTTTCCGAGAGTTGAAAATAAATGAACTTGTGAATTACTTATTATTTAATAAGTATGGAAATGTTTTCCAATATGAAATGAAAGGTTTGAAATTTTATCTTTTAAAGATAAATTGAAAAATGAATATTTGAAATTGGTTTCAAATGGTTAAGTTGGAAAATTATATATCTTGTAAAGATATTTTTGGGAAATTTGAACGATCAGTTCAACTTGAATATTTTCCAAAAAAGATTGAATCTTGAGTTAAATTGAGTTTAACTTTGACACCAAAAACAATATAAGTTGAACTTTGAATTTTGGATAGTCGATTGGGATTGTATGTCTAGCATTGTGAATTGATGACATATCAATTGATCTCTATTAAATATATATCTGTGGTGGCGGAGAATTTATTCTTTTAGCTTAACACCCTTCTCTGAGACGTACGAGCTTAGAGGTTATATATCGGTAGACATCAATTATGTGTTGAGAATTGACGATGTAACGTGAAATCCAAATCGAATGTGAAGTCGATAATGAATTGGATTATGAATGTGAATTAGGTTTGAGATAACCTTAAATTTTCAAATCGATTTAGAGGAAAATTTTAAGTGAAATGGAAAATTTTGGAATCCTCTATTTGTGATGAATGTGAATTGAGTTTTCGTAACTTATATATGTGAATATAATAATTCGAAAACTATCAGTTTGGAAAGTCATTATTATGAAAATCCTGTGTAGGTTTACATAGGTATGATATGTACGAAATGTGAAATGAAGTACTATATGTATATGACATGTTTTCTAAAAACTGAGGATATGGAAATGTACCTTCCATTTATTATTTGTGAAGGTGACTGGAACTCGGTGGAGTGTCCATTGGAAATCGTAGCTACGTAGAATTTCCATTAGTGGAATGTCCATTGGGACTGACTGGGATCCCCCACGATGGATCATCGTGTTTGGGATTATGTGAATTGATGCTGGCGTAATTCGTGGGGCGTGATGCCTACAGTTACAAGCGATTCCACTGGGATAGTGGCGCAACCGCCGTGTAAACTGCGATCTAGAAACCGAAGCGAAATTCGAGGGGCGTGATGCCTACGGCCACGAGCGATTCTACTGGGATAGTAGCGTAACCGCCGTGTGGACTGCGATCTAAGGCGACAACCATGGCGAAATTCAAGAGAGATGAGAAATCTAAGGTTACAAGCGATTCTACTGGGATAGTAGCGCAACCGCCGGGTAAACTGTGATCCATGGGGGAATGTGCTTTCCATATCCATTTTTAAAAGAATTTTTAAAAAGTATTTGCACTGGGAGTTGAAGCAAGTATATTTAGTACTTGGAGATTTTTAGTCTTGCGCCTGGCCAGCGTATGCCTAAAGTCTGTAAGAACGACGGTGGACTTGTTAAACTTCGAGTTATCAAGTATTTTCAAACTTTGAATAGAAAATCAATAATCTGAAATTAGAATTACAAAATTCTAACCTAATGAATTAAGGAAGAAGATTTTTAAAATATCTTGAAAGCACACAGCTTTGGAAAAGATATGATATGTAAATATTTAGCATGAAAGATTTCAAGTTTAAAAATCTGAGTTTTGTAAGTCAAAAATTCGGTAAAAGACTTTTGTGTCTTGATTATAGAAATCGATGAATAAAGCTAGTGAGATAAAACAAATGGAATGAATCCTATATTTATTTTTAAGTTTAGAACTTAGTAAAATTAAGTAGGGTATAAATATCGGTGAGATTTTAGCAATCGTTTTTTCTAACTTATAATTTCGGGACGAAATTATTTTAAGTAGGGGAGATTGTAACGATCCAGAATTTTTGAACAATTTAATTTGTAAATATTTAATTAATTTTAAATATTCGAATGATGATTGACTTGAATTTCAAATTATCAGAATAAATTAGCGATTAAATTTAGAATTTAATTTATTCAAAGTTGAATAAAAATTTGAATTCAACTTTGAAGTTTAAATTGAATATTGAAATTTGTATTTTAAATTCGAACTAATGACTTAGAAAAAATAGTTTGGATTTACGAATTTTTATTTATTTAAATTAATAAATTGATGGTTAGTTTAATAACATTTTTCTTAACTTAAATAAAATAGAATAAAATTTTAATCAATATAAAATAAATAAAAATAAAAATGATAATAATATATATAATAATAAGTATACACGGCCTTACTTTGTTCAGCTGTAAACACGCCTAAACCTACGCCTTCAAACACGCTAAAATCACGTCTTCCCTATTCTTTTATACCTGATACCTCATTTTCCCCTTTTCTCATTCGAAACCCTTCCTCCATCATTTCATACGATAGAAAAAAAAAAGAAACAGAAAAAAATGGCGGCCGAATTTCGTTCGATCTGAAAATAGGGCTTCACCACTTCAATTCCAATTTGGGCTTTGATTCAATCCGATTGATGTTGCTCTTTGCTCGCGCTTGTTTTCTGATAATTGATTTGCGTTGTTCCAATTCGATTCGGTGAAAGGTGAGTTCTTTGCTCACGATAAATTTTGATTCAAGTTTTTAAATTTGTTTGAATTGGTTTCTTGGTTGCATGCTATGATTTGGGGTGTTGTCTGTTATCATTTGCTCGGTTACTTTAGTTTAAATTGTTAAGAACAGATGCTACTTGAAATTTGCATTTAAACTGTTAATAATAGATGCTACTTGAAATTTGCTTTTAAACTGTTAAGAATAGATGCTACTTGAAATTTGTTTTTAAACTGATGAGAACAGATGCTATATGATATTGTTTTTAAACTGTTGAGAACAGATGCTATATGATATTGTTTTTTTAACTGTTGAGAACAGATGCTATTTGGGATTTATTTTTGAATTGATAAGAATAGATGCATTTAAACTGATGAGAACAGATGCTATATGATATTGTTTTTTACTGATGAGAACAGATACTATAAATATTGTTTTTAAACTGTTAAGAACAGATGCTATTTGGGATTTATTTTTTAATTGATAAGAACAGATGTTAATTGAAATTTGTTTTTTTTTAACTGATGAAAACAGATGCTATGAATTTTGTTTTTAAAAATCTGATGAGAACATATGCTATTAAAACTTGACTTGCTTTGTGTTGCTGCATGTGATGGATCTTTGAATCTGGTTGTGGAAAATTGTGTTTATATGTGCTTGGTTGAACCTCTGTTCATATGTGATGTACATATATGTCTGTAAACCCCCCTATGGTTTGATGTGTTGCTGTGTATTATGCTTGCATGGATGTTTTAGCATAAAGATGGCTTGAATTGATATTTAAATTTGTGAATACCCCTGTACATATCAGTAGCCTATACATTTCAAACATAAAACAAAACTGCATCATTTTTCTTCTGTAAATCTGGAAAGTTGGTTTTGCAAACAAACTTTATTTTCAAGGCAACTCAGGATCTTAAAATTCAAAGTATTAAAAAAACATTTCAGTTTTATTTAAAAAGTTCAAAATATCAAAGGGGCAGTTGCAGTTTTTAAAAGTTTCAATGGATTTTGTTGCAGTAAACAAGATGGATTTTGTTTTAAACTTGTATCTTATCCCAGAAAAGAACTAAAGCAAAATTTTATAAAGATTTTCTTTCCTGGAAACTGTGAACTAAAATTTCATGTAGTTTTTGTTTACAAGATTTAAAAGCATATCACATCCATCCCAAATCTTGCTCTTCTTTATTCCTTCTGAGACAAATTGAAAACAAGTTGAAATTTTGTTCCTTTGAACTTGCATTAGGTCTCTGCATCAATTTAAAACAAGTCTGAAATTTTACTGTGAGTATAAGAATGGATGTGATGGATGCATGCTTGTGTATATGTATATATATGCCACCTCTGTTATGATATACAGTTTCAAGAAAAATTATAATACTGTGAGTAAAGTCTAACTTGTTTTCACTAGAATCTGGTTGCATGACTTGAAGCTCGATGATAAATATGTTTGCATGTTGTTGAACTAAGTATACTTGTTTAAAATCTGCTGCTTGCATGTGAATGAAATATCAAAATGTCTCTCTGTTTTGAAAATGTGCAGAGTACAGGTAGAGAAAGAAAATTCATTTTCTTTTGGTTTGATCCTTGTTTGGCTATGTTTCTTAAACAGAATATGTTTGTTAAGTTTAGACCAAAATTTGAAAATAATCAAAGCAATTAAGTTAGTAATTGTTAGTAATTAAGCAAACAGAAAATTCTTTTACCCTCCTTGTTCCTGAAATATGTTAGTAATTAAGTTGAAAATTTGTTGTTTAAATTTGTATTTCATCTCAGAAATTAATCAAAGCAATTTACAAGTTTATTACTGGTAGATGTATGATTATATGCTTGCTGTTGAAAAAAATGCTCTTGCATGTTCACTTGAGTTTTGAAATTGTTGTCTCATTTTGAAAACAGTGCAGTCCCTTTGTTTTGAGATATATGCATGTTGACTATTTCACTTGCTCATCTGTGTTGGCTCTGTTAGCTTTGGGTTCACTGATCAGTACATGTACATGTTGAGTCTCATGACTTTGTCTCTATTTTGACCCTTGATCATTTCATGTTGACATTTACTCCACTTTGCATTTGTGCATTGCTGTCATTTAAGTTGGTCACTGTTGCATTACTTGTGGCAGTTGCTATGTTCACACGTTTTCCCATTCACTGTCACACTGTACTTGCTTCACTTGAGTTTTTGTAACTTGTACATGCTGTGTTCATTCGAGTTGCTTCACCATTGAGTGTTTCATTTCATGAACATTTGGGTCTGGTCTCTTTATCCACACTTTGTTGATCAATATACACTGCTCAGTGTACATCTCCACTACTTCATTTTGTTGCACTGTAGTTTGGTCTGCATCCCTTTGTTTGGTCATCAGTTGTAGCTTGTTATATTGAACTTGTAGTTGTTGCCATAAGCTCTGTTGCACTTCGATGTTGTTTATGTTGAATCATTCACTGTCCCTGTTTCATTTGTTCAGTTGCACTTATAAATCCATGAATTGTTGTCCATTCATTTTGGGACCCTGTTTGTTCATCTGTGCATTGGCCTTGAGTTGAACCTAGTTTTGAAACTTGGGTTTGACCTTGTTTTGATCTGATAGCTGTGTGTTTTTGTTTGGTGCACACGAGTTGGCGAGGCAGTGCACATGTGTATAAATATACGTGTGTACTGCAGCCACACAGGATTGACAGATTTTAAAAATTGAAGTTGTCAATATGAAAATCCATAATAGATTTAAATTGATTCATGTGATTCGTCATCTCTGTTACCATTTACTTCAATTCATTGCAAATTTAATTACTTGAATTAAGATTAATCCTGACTCGAGTGTTTTTGTGTTTGCAATAAACGCTCGGGTCAGACCGAGTATTTTTACAGCTTGAAGATTTTCAGGCAGCGAAGTTAGAGAGAGAGGGGAAAGCACTCCACTAAAGTTTTTTCTGGAAAATTTTTCTTGTACTCAATAATAAAAGATATATTCCGCTGTATAAAATTTAATGCATTGTACAAACTCTGATATATGTAAGAAAAATTATTTATGAGAAATATATGATTGTTCTGTGATTCTGTGGCTGATTCTGTTTAAACTCTATAAACTGACTAACAATCCGTCATTCTGAACGTTTCGAGTTGGTTTAATTACTGACTAGAGGCGGTTAGAGCGGCGGGTCGTTACATACTACATTAGGTATAAATGGGTGTTAGGGTAGCTATCTTAGAGATACCTACACCATAAGACATCCATCCATCAAATAATAGTCGCACCAATTATAGCAATCGATTATAACGAAAACAAAGTAAATATGCAACAATAACCGTCTTGAGGTCCCTATTGCCATACCTATCACCAATATTGTAATAACCCGCATATTTTACGATTGTATATTTAAATATAGCATCGTTAGTCGGATTAGAGTCCGAAATGTTACTTTTTGCAAACAGTCTAATTAGGACTCGAGACCACTTCCATTGAGTCCAAAATTGCATTTGCGACCTTTTTGAGTATAAACATTGATATGTTTGGAGTTAAGTAGAATTTTGCTATTTTACTATTGGGCTTTGGGTTTGGGTTTTAGCCCACTAACCTAATAAAATACCCTAACTCCACCCCCCCCTCTTCATTCATCCATTCTATTTCCTAACACTCTCAAGCTAAAGGAAAATGGAGGAAAGAAGAGGAAATTAAAATTCCTAAATCCTAGATTACTAGGATATTCAAGATTCAAGCTCCAAAATTAAAGAGAAGCTTAGGTAAGCATCCTCTTCATCTTCTCCATCTCAATCTCTCTTCAGTTCTCAGAAATTCCTAAACTCTAACTTAGGAAATTCATTTCATTTGATAATAGATTAAAGATTCTAAAGTCTTTTTAAAGAGGAATTGGTCTTGCTTTGTTTTAGAGCTTCTCATTCGTTGTTTTTGGGTTTAAAGGTGAGTTCTTGAACTCACATCTACATCTATAGCTTCATAGTTGTTAGGCATGGATTCCTAACATCTATTTCATGTCCATTTGCTTTTGAATCGAATTGGTTTGATAAAAATTTCAATTTTGGTTTTTTGAAGTCAAAATCTTTAAAGATCCTATCTTGGGTGTTTGGACATGTTTTTGGTGGTGTATCGAAGAGCCTATGGATTGGGTTGTCACTTGGCATAAATCCATAGCATCCATCGCTCATTCGATCGCTTCTGGTTTAGATTTTTGCCCTCTTTGGGCTAGGCTGGTTTTTGCCTAGCAGAAAAATCCAAACGTCTGGTTGAAAAATCCAGACATCTGGTAGGGGTCCTTGGAAAAATTATATACCGAACGCTGAAAATAAAATGGTAGACAAAAGATTCAGATGTCTGGTTCAACCAGTTAGACGTCTGGTTCAACCGGTCAGACGTTTCAAAGGGTTTTGGAATTAAAAAGAGAAATGAGAAAAGACATATACATTTCCAGAACCTAGGGCCAGACGTCTGGCTAAACCTACCAGACGTCGAAAACTGTTCAATTTTGCCCATTTTGGCTGTTTTTGAGTGGGTTTTCAATTTTTATTGATTTTTGTTGTTCCGGATAGTTGTCATTTATTATCAACTTTGATGACTTCATTTATGGAATTTTGGAATATCCATTTGATGGATTTGATATCAATTTTTATGGTTTTAATTCATGTTGTCGAATGTGGATTTTTGTTGAGTGATTGTTTTACAATCATTTCTGTGATTTGTCACTTTAAAATACAAAGTTTTTTATACTACTAGTAAATATTCAAACTCTTTTGCAAAAAAGATTTCAATAATTACTTTTAATGCAAAGCTCGTTTTTAAAACTATTTTCCAATATATTAGTATATACAAACCTTTACCTCATTCGCATGAGAATTCTAATTAAACGCCTTAGCAAAACAAGTGGTACGAAACGCTTGCGTTTACTTCGCCGGTTAATTCTTGGACTTGTTCAATTGAACTCTTATGACAATTTTCGAGTGGAAATCTATAATTTGTTTGTAATAAGCCAATGGTTATGAGACATGAAGCTAAACTCATTTATTTACTAGCTTAGTGTAATTCACACTTTTATTGATCTATGATGATCATTTTATGGTTTAGACTAGCGAATGCAATGTCTTTATGTCCATATGGAGGCCTGTACCTCGTTTTATTGAGCTTCGTCTCAGTTCTTTTATAGGCTAACGACCTATGGGTTCTTTGGAATTTTGACTCATTTTTATGGGCTAGCGACCCATGTTCTTTTATGGAGTTCGGTTCATCGGGCGTACTGTTGTACTACGTCGTTGTTACGGCTTATCAGGTTCATCGGGCATACCATTGTACCACATTATTGTTTTGAATAATTTGAATTTCAGGTTCCTCGGACGTACCATTGTACTACGTCGTTGCACCGGCTCTATGGTTAGCAACCATGGGATAGCGTCCTATTTGTGATACCCGTGTTGGTGAGTTTTCATACTCCCGTTTATGAAAGGCCTCCCTCTTTGTGTTTTCTAGATTTCTAATTGATGATTTCTAGAATTTGTATTTCACCAATTTTTGCGATTTACATCGATAGGTTTTATCAATATTTATGGTTTGGTGAATATGTTAAAGAATATGACATTCTTTTTGGTGTTTGAGAATATTTGAGATATTGTATGATTTTTGTTGTTATCTAATGTATATTTGTCACACTATGGCATTATTGTTATCATACGTTTTTTTCATACCTCTTATGCTATCTCATTTTATATGATATTTATAGCTAGACTGATCCATTTATTATTTTCTTCTTAAATAATACCCGGGTCGGACCGAGGTGTTACAGGTGCTTCCACTTGACTTCTTAGTTGGGACTAGCTTTTGACTTTTGGCTAACTACTTAGCTTAATAGTTTTTTTATTTTATATATTCGAGATAGAGACTCGTTGATGTATACATATTCTTTTGTCTAGCACCTGTACCTATTCTTTTGTGATGTAGTGGATCTTACATGATCACTACTTTGATGTACACTTTTATGTGTTATATTCATATTTGTTTCTGCCTTAGTGATATGAATATCTGTGACTGATTTTGTGTTATACTTATTTTATATTTATTTTCGAAGACCACATAGCCACTGTGTAGTAGCTTTGAGTTTGTATTGGTATGTCTGATTTCCTCTTGAAATGAAACCGATATTTTATCTGGCATATCGATACTTGCACAAAGCAATTACATAGATGGTCGCTCCTCAACAGCCTTAATCTTTGTACTAGTCGATGACATTACTCCGTCGTGTCCTTGGCTAGTGTGAGTATAGAGGTGGGTGTCATAGTATGATATCAGAGCCAAACTTCGAAACAATATAGAATATTATAACAAGGGTCATCGTCCTAAGTCTCTCCTAGGAATCGTGCCTTAGGATTTAATTTGAGTCATAGGACCTGTTTCATCCTATTTTCTTTTATGATGCCTTATTTTATCAGTCAGTTTGTTTGATATTCATTCTGAGAATAGCCATTTTCCTCTTCTTTCTTTCTTAAAGAAGAGAAATGGTTTGACCTAGCTGTCGCAGCGCCGGTCAATCAAGTGCTACTCCTCAGGATGGAGTATTCATGTCTGCCCAACAACTTTAGATCTTGTAAAGAATGCTCAAGCTGCTGGATCTATTCCTGAGCCTACTCACCCTAAATCCGGGTTTGCACGCTTGTGCAGTGATTATACCAATTTGGATGGAAGGCCGTTCAAGGGTTCCGATAGCGTTATAGAAGTCCAAGCTTAGCTTAGAACATGCGATCGCATCTTTTCTCGCATGAATCTTGTAGATCTACATCGAGTCCAAGTGGCTTCTAGTATACTCCAAGAGAGACATTAGATTGGTATGAGCTTTTGGTTTCTGAGATTATCGAAGCGGATCTTACTTAGGAGCAATTACGAGTAATATTTGAGTTAAAGTTTGTGTTGGAGGCTAAAAAAGAAACTTCAGCTTGGCGCTTTATTGACCTTATTCAAGGTGAATCTTCTATGACGGATTACATCGTATGTTTTGAATCTCTCTCTAAATATGAGGTCGAGTATATTAATACCTCATTGAAGAAAAATCAAAGGTTTATCTATGGGTTGAATAAGAACCTCAAAAAGCCTTTACTTTTAAAACTAGAAGTTTCTTTTGATCAGCTTGTTGATATCGCTCTTCGACTTGAAGAGGCCGATAAAGAAAGTGATGTTGAAGTTGTAGGTGCCAAACATAACTTCAACAACAACAAAAAGAGACCTATTAAGTTCAAAGGCCCTAATCCTAACAAAAAAGGGAAGCAAGCAACTTCGGTAGTAAAGACTCATACCTCTAGTCATGGACAATGCTACAATTGTGGTTTTAAGGATCATTATGCAAATAAGTGTCTGAAACCCCTTACTTGTCGCTATTGCAAAAGTAAGGGTCATTATATATCTTCATGTCCCAAACTTCAAAGCAAGAAAGATGGAAAGCTAAATGTCGTGCAAGCCCTTAGTAACACTTCTCTTGGTCAAGGTATTTCTCCTTCTATCCTTGATGGCATTATTATGTTTCGTGACCATCCTATTAGAGTTCTTTTTGACATGGGTGCATCTCACTCTTTTATATCAAAAGAACTTGTTGATACCTTTTCTCTAAATGTATGTGCTTGATGAATTCACTGAAAATTGCGAATCTAGTTGGTGGATCTGCAACACTTAGTTTATTTTGCAAAGATGTCGAGATTATTTTAAGTGATTATGCTTTCCGAGCCGATTTGCATGTTATGCGTTACCTCGGTTTCGGAATGATTTTGGAAATGGGTTGGCTTAACCGTTATGATGCCCATATCCTATATCCTGAAAGGACTATTCATCTTCGACATTCTCAATCTATTAAGCAGATTTCTATTGTTCTTAAAGATTCGGATTCCAATTGGTGGCATCCTTATATTTTCTAAATCCACATGATAACGATAATGGTGATGAGGAAGATTTCATTTCCCTCATTCACGTTGTTCGTGAATTTCCCGATATATTTGAGCCAGTTTTAGGATTACCCCTTAAGCGAACAATTAAGTTCAGTATTAATCTAATCCCTGGAGCTCTACCTATCACTCGTCCTCCTTATCGTATGTCCAATAAGGAAAATGAGGAGATGCGTAAATAATTATCTGAATTGGAAGCGAAGTAATTTATTCGTTCTAGTTCCTCTCCTTGAGGAGCTTCAGCTATTTTTGTGAAGAAATCCAATGGTACACTTAGGCTTCGCGTTGGCTACCGCAAGCTTAATGACCTCACCATTAAGAATAAATATCCCTTGCCTCGGATTGATGATCTATTCGATCAACTTTGTGGTGCTAGAGTCTTTTCACAGTTAGACTTAGCAACTGGTTTTCATCAGCTTCGTATTGCAGAGGATAGCATTCTTTTGACATCGTTCCGTACTCGTTATGGATCTTATGAATGGCTTGTTATGCCATTTGGTTTAACGAATGCTCCAACTTATTTCATTGACCTTATGAATCGAGTTTTCGAAGACTTCCTCGATCGATTTGTTCTCATCTTTATAGATGATATTCTTGTTTATTCTAAAACCGAGGAAGAGAATGAAAAACATCTTTGGATTGTGTTGGAAACTCTTAGGAGCAATCAATTGAAAGCAAAATTTTCTAAGTGCCACTTTTGGCAACCCCGTGTGAAATTTTTATGACATATTATTTCTAAATCCAGAATTTCCATGGATCCTTCAAAGATTGAAGCGATTCAAATTTGAAAGAAACCGCAGAGTGTGACGGAAATTCGTAGCTTTCTTGGATTAGCGGGCTATTACCGTCGGTTCATAAAAGATTTATCTAAAATATCCATACCTCTTACTAGTTTGACAAAGAAAGGAGTTAAGTACGTTTGGTCGGACAAATGTGATTCCCGAAGGGAATCAAGACTTGATTGTTTATACCGATGCTAGTCGTATTGGTTTGGGTGATGTTCTCACGCAAAGGAAACGCATTATCGCTTATGCTTCTAGGCAATTGAAACCTGCCGAGACTAGATATGTCACTCATGATTTAGAGCTCGCGGCCATTGTTTTCACTCTTAGAATTTGACGTCGTTATCTTTTGGGAGAGAAATTTGTTGTCTACACCGATCATAAATCTTTGAAGTATTTATTTTCTCAAAAGGAACTTAATTTGCGTCAACAACGTTGGCTCAAAATTCCTTGCATCTTATGATCTTGATATTCTTTGTACTCCCAGAAAGGGGAATCGTATTGTCGATGCCCTTAGTTGTAAGCAACAAGCAGTTGTTTCCATGATGATATCCGAATGGAATGATTTCGAGATTTTGTTCACTTGTGAGATTCGAGATCGTTAATCCGATTCATGTTCATCTCCTGTATTGTGTAGCCTTGAGGCTCATCCATCTCTTTTAGACCGCATTTTTGATGCTCAAAAGCATGGTCCCGAATTGGCTCATCTTAGCCAAAGTTGCAGGGATAGAAATATTGATGGTTTGAAAGACGTTGAAATCGATGCTCGTGGCGGCATTCGAAAATTTGGTAGATTTATCGTGCAAATGTTAGTAATCTTTGTAAAGACATTTTAGAAGATTCTCATCATTCTAAATTTATCATTCATCCTGGTAGTAGTAAAATATACACGGACATGAAGCGACTTTATTATTAGGATGCAATGAAATCCGATATTGCTAACTTCATTAAGCGTTGCATAACTTGCCAACTCGTAAAGGCCGAGCATCAAAGGACCGGTGGGTTGTTGCAACCTTTCAATATCCCTGTTTGAAAATGGGATCAAGTCTCCATGGACTTTATTAACGATCTTTCTCATTCTCATTCGGGTTATGACAGTTTATAGGTGATTGTTGATAGACTTACAAAATTCGCCTATTTTATTCCCATTCGGTCTAATCGGACCTTACCTCTTTTGGCCAAACTCTATGTTAAAGAAATTGTTAAATTGCTTGGAGTTCCTACTTCTATTATTAGCGATCGTGATCCATTATTTACTAGTGGATTTTGAAAGAGTCTTCAAAAATATTTGGGAACGAAGCTTAATTTTAGCACTGCTTATAATCCTCAATCCGATGGACAAACCGAGCATGTGAATCAAACTCTTGAAGATCTTCTTCGTGCATGCGTTCTTGAATTTTGGTGGAAGTTGGGAAGATTATATTTCCCTTGTTGAGTTTTCTTATAATAATATCTTCCAATCTAGTATTGGTATGGCACCTTTTGAGGCATTCTACGGAAGGCCATGTCGTTCTCCTTCTTGTTTGCTTGAAGCCGGTGAGAAGCTGGTTTTAGGTCCAGATTTATTCGTGATTCCACAGAAAAGATTGACCTTATTTGTCATAGGATGACAGAAGCTCAAAGAAGACCAAAATCCTACAACGATAACCGAAAAAGAAATTTGGAATTTTCTGTGGGAGATTTGGTGTTTATTCGTGTTTCACCTATGAAGGGTAGTATGCGTTTTAATCGATTGGAAAAATTAGCACCTCGATATATTGGCCCATTTTCCATCACCGTACGCATTGCTTCTGTGGCTTATCGCCTTTTATTACCGGCTCAATTTTCTGTTATTCATGACGTTTTCCACGTCTCTCAAATACGGAAATGCCTTAGAGATTCCGATTCTATTCTTGAGTCCGGTGTTATTGAAGAAATTAAAGTTTCACTTAATTTGACTTATGAGCAGCATCCTTTTCATATCATTGTTACGGAGGTTAAACGCCTTCGAAATAAAGATGTTCTGCTTGTGAAAGCTCAATGGTTCTCAAATCCTAAGGATTTTTCTTGGGAATCTAGAGAATTCATCGAGCGAACACATCTGAACTTACCCTCTCGTGCTCTTTAAGGTGAACTTCTCACTTCAAAATTTTCTTTTGTGTTGATATGCTTTTATGGTTGTTACTCTTTACTTTCTTCTTAAGTATTGCGAGGATGCAATTTCTTTAAAGAGGGGAGTCTGTAACAACCCACATGTTTTACGATTGTATATTTAAATGTTTTATTTAAATATAGCATCGTTAGTCGAATTAGAGTCTGAAATGATACTTTTTGCAAACAGTCGAATTAGTACTCGAGACTACTTCTATTGAGTCTAAAATGATGTTTGCAATCTTTTTGAGTATAAACATCGATACGTTTAGAGTTGAGTAGAATTTTTCTATTTTTCTATTAGGCTTTGGGTTTAGGTTTCAGCCCACTAACCCAATAAAATACTCTAACTCCACCCCCTCTTCATTCATTCATTCTATTTTCCTAACACACTCAAGCTAAAGTAAAATGGAGGAAAGAAGAGAAAATTAAAATTCCTAAACCCTAGATTACTAGGAAATTCAAGATTCAAGCTCCAAAGTCAAATAGAAGCATATGTAAGCATCCTCTTCATCTTCTTCATCTCAATCTCTCTTCAATTCTCAGAAATTCCTAAACCTTAACTTAGGAAATTCATTTCATTTGATAATAGATTGAAGATTCTTGAAGTCATGTTGAAGAGGAATTGGTCTTGCTTTGTTTTAGAGCTTCCCATTCTCACATCTACGTCTATAGCTTCATATTTGTTAGGTATGAATTCCTAACATCTATTTCATGTCCATTTGCTTTTGAATCGAATTGGTTTGATAAATTTTCCAATTTTGGTATTTTGAAGTCAAAATCTTAAAAGATCCTACCTTGGGTGTTTGGACATGTTTTTGGTGGTGTATCAAAGAGCCTATAGGGCTGGGATTGTCGCTTGGCATAAATCTGTAGCATCCAATGCTCGTTCGATCGCTTCCGGTTTGGATTTTTGCCGTCTTTGGGCTAGGTTGGTTTTTGCCTAGCAGAAAAATCCAGACGTCTGGTTGAAAAATCCAGACGTATGGTAGGGGTCCCTGGAAAAATTATATAACGAATGCAGAAAATAAAATGGAAAACAAAAGAATCAGACGTCTGGTTCAACCGGTCAGACGTATGGAAGGGTTCTAGAATTAAAAAGAGAAAGGAGAAAATAATATATATATTTCCAGAACCTAGGGCCATACGTCTAGCTAAACCTACCAAACGTCTGGAACTGTTCAATTTTGCCTATTTTGGCCGTTTTTGAGTGGATTTCCAATTTTTATCGATTTTTGTTGTTTCATATAGTTGTCGTCGTTTATTATCGACTTTGATGACTTCTTTTATAGATTTTTGGAATATCCACTTGATGGATTTGATATCGATTTTTATGGTTTTAATTCACGTCGTCGAATGTGGATTTTTGGTGATTGATTATTTTTACAATCATTTCTGTGATTTGTCACTTTAAAATACAAAGGTTTCTATACTAGTAGTAAATATTCAAACTCTTTTGCAAAAACGATTTCAACAATTACTTTTAATACAAAGCTAGTTTTTAAAACCGTTTTCTAGTCTATTAGTATATACAAACCTTTACCTAATTCATATGAGAAATCTAATTAAACGACTTAGCAAAACAAATGGTATGAAATGCTTGTGTTTACTTCGTCGGTTAATTCTTGGACTTGTTCGATTGAACTCTTGTGACAATTTTCGAGTGGAAATCTACAATTTGTTCGTAAATATTTAAGTTCAGCCAGTGGTTATGGGACATGAAGTAACACTCATTTACTTACTAACTTAGTGTAATTCACACTTTTTATTGATCTATGATGATCATTTTATGGTTTAGACTAGCGATATGCGATGTCTCTGTGTCCACGTGGGGGATTGTACCTTGTTTTATTGAGCTTCATCTCATTTCTTTTATAGGCTATTGATCTATGGGTTCTTTGGAGTTTCACTCATTTTTATGGGCTAGCGACTCATGTTCTTTTATGGAGTTCGGTTCATCGGTCGTACCGTTGTACTACGTCATTGTTCCAGCTTATCAGGTTCATCGGACGTACCATTGTACTACGTTGTTGTTCCAAATTGTTTGAGTTTCAAGTTCCTCGGACGTACCGTTGTACTAAGTCGTTGCACCGGCTCTATGGTTAGCGACCAAGGGGTAGCGTCCCATTTGTGATACACGTGTTGGTGAGTTTTCATGCTCCCGTTTGTGATAGGCCTCCCCCTTTGTGTTTTCTGGATTTTTAATTAATGATTTCTAGAATTTGTGTTTCACCAATTTTTGTGATTTACATTGATAACTTTTATCAATATTTGTGGTTTGGTGAATATGTTAAAGACTATGACATTCTTTTTGGTGTTTGAGAATATTTGAGATATTGTATGATTTTTGTTGTTATCCAACGTATACTTGTCACAGTATGGCATTATTGTTCTCTTATGTTTTTATCATACCACTTATCCTATCTCATTTTATATGATATTTATAGCTAGACTGATCCGTTTATTATTTTCTTCTTAAATAACACTCGGGTCAGACCGAGGTGTTACAGGTGCTTCCACTAGACTTCTTAGCTGGGACTAGCTTTTGACTTTTGGCTAACTACTTAGCTTAGTATTTTTTTTATACATCGAGATAGACTCCTTGATGTATACATATTCTTTTGTCTAGAACTTGTACCTATTCTTTTATGATGTAGTGGATCTTACAAGATCACTATTTTGATGTACACTTTTATGTGTTATATTCATATTTGTTTTCGGCTTAGTGATATGAATATATTTGACTAATTTGGTGTTATGCTTATTTTATATTTGTTTTCGAAGACCACATAGCCACTGTGTAGTAGCTTTGAGTTTGTATTGGTATGTCTGATTTCCTCTTGAAGTGAAATCGATATTCTATCTGGCATATCGGTATTTGCATAAAGCAATTACACAGATGGTCGCTCCTCAACTTCCTTATTCTTCGTACCGGTCGACGACATTACTCCGTAGTATCCTTGGGTAGTGTGAGTATAGAGGCGAGGCATCACAAATATCTCACCTCACCACGCATCGTCGTGACCATCCCCAAGGTCTCATGTCATGACGATTATCACTGAAACTGAATTCTCGATTCACTACGTTCATCAACAAAGTCTCACTTCACCATGTTCATCACTGAAGTCTCATTTTACCACGTTCATCACTGAAGTCTCACTTCATCCATGATCATCACTGAAGTTTTGATTCACCATAACCACCACCAAGGTCTCTCGAATACGTGATAACTCGCACAACGACCTCTCAGGCCGACGACATCTCATGTCGTGATTAGATACGGTATTCGATCACATTCCTATGTCGTAGGTATTGCCCTCTTAGGGAACGCCAAAACATCTTATAGTCCATACATAGGTTAGCGTCCATACATATCCTTTCCCCATGCAACACACTTCACATCCTGAGTTATCAATGATCCCTTTAGCACCCAACTCGACTTAGAACATCTCATGTCCCATCATATTGCTTCACCTTATCAAATGTGTCTCCTCAGACTACACTAGTCCCATGCATATCCTTCCCACTAGAAGTAGATCAAACACCCTGTGTTGTCGAACAAAACTCCAAAGTCATCCCAAGTCATCCTGGAGTCGCTCCATCCATGCCCTGAAGCCAACTCACGAAAATTCCAAAGAGAACCCCTTAGATCCCCAGAGTCATCCATAAGCACCCTAGCGTCTTGCTTGGCTCATCCTATGCTCAAATCGAAGCATAATAACTAGAAGACCAAAAAACTATCACCGAACCCTGAATCTTTTTTGGTCCCCAACCTCTAAACAAAAAATCTTTCCGAGCAATCCGTATTGTCAAGTGTTTCTCCTCCACCGGATCAAAGCACCACTGACATTTGCTATTTGGTCTTTAACAATTGAACCATTCTTTGACCCAATGCTAGCTCCTTCCTAGCCCGAAGTCTCCATTGAACCGATCATGTGCCGAACCTCATAACCAAACCAACTTTTAGTAGCATTCCACACTTTAAGTTCATGCCAACTTAGTTGTTGCACTTACCACTCCGATCCTTCTATAACTCCAATACATCAACATATCCCCTAATGTCATTGAGTCAATCCATCGAAACCCAATTCTACGTCTACCACTCCTAACTTGCTTTGATGGGCATTTACAACCATTCAACATACAAAATAACATCCGTACACACACCAAACAACATTCGAACATCATCATATCATACAAACATACATCAATATGTACATGGTAATTCATCTCAAAACATATGTATAACATAGCTTGACATTCATATAAAGAATCACACATCAAAATAATATGTTTAAATCACTTTAAATCTTTTTATTCATTCCTACTTCATATTTGATCCTAAAACAGTGGAAAAATCCATTTTTTTACTTTAAAAATGTATTCAAGTCATATCAATATATATATACACACACACATATATAAAAGGTTTGGAGATGTTAATCACTCACCAAACACCCTAAAATCGATGATTTGCTCACAAGACAAGGCAAATCCAATAATAGATAGCAAATTCCTAAAATTTCTTCTTCAAAAAATATAGATTTGGAGGTCTCTATCTAATCCCCTTGCTAATATATCCTTAATCTATGAACTTAGACTGATTTGGAAGAGATTACAGGGGTTTTTGCTAAGAAAATATTTAATGGAGGTACGGATCTAATTTGGAGACATAAAATAGTTTGGGGCTACTTAGAGAGGCTGGTATTAACCATAATCCTGAGTTGGGTTAGCAAGCCTCCCTAATAACCCGTTAATTGCCTACTAATCTACCTAAAATCGATTAGAACTTCAAACAGCCATATCTTCAAACTGTAAGTCCATAAAGCTATTATGATCACTCTACGGAAAGAAAAACCATCATATCTTTCAAATTGAAGTGGCGTCGGGTCCTAATTCTTCTCTTATCAAAAGTTATATTCATTGCAAGTTTTCAAGGGTAAAATCATCCAATAAAATTCATACAGGTTGTAAATGTCACTACTTAAAGTTTCTCAAAGTTATAGCATCACACGACCTAATATGGATATAAAAAATAACATTTTACGATCTTATGATGCGTAAAATACGAGTCATTGCATTCTCCCCACTTTAGGAATTTCGCCCCCTAAATCTCGCCAAAAACATAAATATAGTTACCCCGCATGCCTAATGTTGATGCCAAAAATGTACATTAACAACCAATAGAATCCAGTAGAGATTAAATGAAGAATGGAATTAAAACAGAGCAAAAATCATAAATGAACACACATATTTTTATAGTGGTTCGACAATATTGGCCTACGTCCACTTCATATTTTTATTGATCTTCCACTTGATTAGATTGCAAAAGTGTTTGAATCAGTTGGGATCCATTAGTACAAAAGGGAAGAATAAAAATGGCAGAGCCTAGGCAGAGAAAGAAGGATACCTTTTCTGACGCCATTCCTGCTATATTTAAAGGGGAAGACGTGCATGGATCGGACTGAAATTTTGGCAGAAGGTTTGGGAGACCAAGATAGGGCTACCCAAAACTCTACAGGCCCATCGGGGCCAACAATAGGTATTGGTACCGATCCCTATTAGTGCATCCAAATGGACTGCAATCCCCATGAGGGACGTCCTATGATGTTAGCTACTTGCCTTGGTTTGTGAGATATCACATTTTCTGTGAAGTAGTGTTGCTTGAATTTTGATTCTTCCGATCTCTCCAAAGGGAGCTATGCCGATCCCTTCAACTTCCTCCAATTAGATGAGATCCCTAGCGGGTGGTCCACATGTTGTAGTAAGCTTCTACTCCAAGTTTCATGTCAATAGAATGTGTAGATTTTGAGTTACCGATCGATCATTGCTGCAAAATTGAGTTGTGGAATCAATACAATATGATCCATAGTGTTGAACAAGGACCGTACTTAAATCCACCTTTGGGGAGTAGTGGGGCTTTCATGCTTATGCATCATATCTTCATCTATGCTTGATTTTTGGACCCTGTAATCATCGCTCTGGGCTACTAATCTTAATGATAGTCGAGTCTAACTTATTCAGACAGTTTGGATATAGCCAAGTCAAAATGTCGGATAACATTTTCCCCCTAAAGTATGTCTTGTTGCGTACATGATGTGCTTTAAATCGAAGCAAGTTAGAGTCACCGGAAAAAAATCCATTCAGTTTCCTGAATAGTCACAATCCTTCCGTTGAAGTATCCTCCCAAAGTGTTTTATCTCCCTTTGATCGTCATGACACTTGGCCAATTTCCAATATTATAAATTCTGTGTTGTATTCCATCAGTTGTTATCTATGCTCGGTTATATGGAGCTAGTAATCTCTGGCTATCTAATCCAGTCTTTTCTTTAATAACTCCAAGTGAGAATTCAATTTATGTTGATTTTAAGAAATTGAATTTTCTAAATATACACGTGCATGTTCAGATACACGTTCTTGTCGTTGGCTCCCAGATGCGTTTGTATGCTCATGAGTCGTCACCAATTCCTTCTAGTTTAATTGCAGTTGGATTGCAATTCCTTGTTTATATATTATTTTATAATCAAACAGGGGTTGTAATAAGTCACTCGATGAGAGGGGGCTTCAAGTTCTACAAGGATGATGACCTTAGACCATAAGCAAGAGCAAATGGAGTATGGCCAGTCGTGAACTTATGAGTGGTTCTGTAAGCGCATAATGCTGTTAGGAGTTCATCCACCCACTTGTCTCTAGACTTTTCCAAACGTTTCTTCATAATGGACTTTATGATTTTGTTCACAGCTTTGACTTGTCCATTTGCTCGAGGGTGAGCAACTGCAGCAAATCTCTTTTTAATACGATGTCCTCAGCAAATTTTTTTGGATTCAACGCTGTTAAATTAGGTTCCATTATTAGTTACAATGGTTTGTGAAAGACAAAACCGACAGATGATGTTTCGAACAATGAAGTTGATTACTTTTTTTCCATTGTGATCATGGCTAAAGGTTCAGCTTCAGCCTATTTGGTGAAGTAATCCACTGCTATGATGACATATTTCGCATTACCTTTAGAAACCGGCAAGGAGCAAATGATGTCAATATCCCAAGTGGAAAACGGTTATGGATTGATCATTTGAGTAATTTCCATCAGCAGGGCTCTTGGAATTTTTGCAAACATCTAGCACTTGTTGCATTGCCTAGTGTGATCAGATATATCTCGATTGACTGTTGGCCAGTATTACCCGTAGCAAATATATTGTTTGTCAAGATTATCCCCTTGGTGTGATTATTGCATTCTTCTTCATGGACTTCTCTCAAGACTCGTTTGATTTCATCATGGGTGATACACCGAAGCAGGGGAATGGAGAAAGCCCTTTCTATACATGACTCCTTCTTGGATGCTACAGCATGGAACTTTGAGGAGAATATGTCGTTTTTCATACCTCCATTCAGGAAGAATTTCCTATTATAGATAGCCTTTGATAGAAGTCATCCATGACCCCTTTTCTGGCTCTGTCTCCAAGATCTAGTCGATCTCCATCTGTCAATGCTTGGAATGTTAAGTACTTTAACCGGGACTAGTTTATTTGCTACATATCCCAAGAACTGGCTAGCTTGGCCAATGACTTGGCTTTTTCATTTTGTTCTCTAAGGATGTGTGTAATGGTGTAATATTCAAAGTCGGCCAGTAGCTCTTGGACTCAGTTGAGATAAGGAGAAAGACGCTGCCCCTAGCAAGATAATCTTCCCCAACTTGGCATACCACTAACCGAGAATCACAAAAGATATGCAAAATTTTCCACTCCCATTTCTCTAGAAAGTTTGAGCCTGGCGATCAAGGCTTCATACCTAGCTTAATTATTTGTTGTAGGGAAGTCGAGTTTTAGGACGTAGCAGATCGATCATTCCTTAGGAGTCATTAACACAACTCCGGTGCCAGAACACCGATCATTGGATGCTCCGTCCATGTACATTTTCCATCGGCTGGTTGGTTCTCTACTACTCTTCAGATCGCCATCTGATGCCGTGAATTTAGAGAAGAAGTCTACTAATGTCTATCCCTGGATAGCTCTCTGATGGAGATAAGTGATATTGAATTGGATTACCTTTATTTTCCATTTAACCAACCTTCCAGATGTCTAAGGTTGCGGTAGGACCTGTCGTAACGGCTAGTCGGTGTAGACGTTGATGGGGTGAGCTTGGAAGTAACGGCGAAGTTTTCATGACACAATCAATAGGCAGCAAGCGAGATTTTCCAGCTTTGAGTAGTTTCTCTCTGCACCTGTTAATCACTTACTAACATAATATACTGGTCTTTGGATTTGGTTCTCTTCACATAACAGTGTGGCACTTATGGCATGTACCGACACCGCTAAATAGATGTATAATTCTTCACGATCTAGTGGCTTGGATAGGATGGGAGGTCTCTCTAAGTGATCCACCAGAGCTTGAAATGCATGTATGCAATCCTATGTCCATTTAAAGTTCCTCTTCCCTCTCCTGATCAAGTCGAAGAAAGGAATACACTTGTCAGTGGCCCTAGAGATGAAGCAGCTTAGGGTGACAGCCTTCTCATTTAAGCTCCGTACCTGCTTAATCGTCTTCAGTACCTAGATGTTTCGAATTGCTTGAATCTTCTCGGGACCAGCTTTGATTCCATGAGAGTCGACGATGAAGCCTCGAAATTTCCCTAACGCAACATCGAAAGAGCATTTCAAGGGATTTAGTTTCATTTCATAATTTTATAGAATACTGAACATCTCCATGAAGTCATCGTGTGGTCGTTTTATCATCGTGACTTCACGAGCATATTATCCGCATACACTTCCGTTAATCACCAAATTAGTCCTTGAACATCCTGTTGACCAGTCACCGATAGGTGGCTTCAGCATTATTTAGTTCAAACGACATCATAACATAATGATATAGCTCTAAATCAGTAATGAAGTTGGTGTGCCCTTGGTCGAGGGCATGCTTATGATCTGGTTGTATCCGAAGTACATATCCATAAATGAAAGCAGTTCACATCCAGCGGTTGAGTCTACCAGCTGGTCGATCCTTAAAATTGGAAAGCTGTCTTTCGAGCATGCTTTGTTCAAGTCTGAGTAGTCGACGCATGATCGCTACTTTCCATTATCTTTTCTCATAAGAACTGGATTGGATACCCATTTCAAGTAGAGGGCGTCATGGGTAAATCATTGTTCTTGAGTTTATCCACCTTCTCTTTAAGTGCAGAAAATCCCTCTAGATCCATACCGCATTGCTTTGGTTTCACCGGGACATGCCTCGGGTCGATATTCGTAGTATGGCTCGCGATAGTCAGTGAGATCACATGCATGTCAGAATGGGTCCAAGCAAACACACCAAGATTCATTCGGTGAAAGCCAGCTAATTCCTTCATCATTGTTGCACGAGCTATGATCCAATCTTCAGTACCCATATTGGGTCACCATGACTGACTATAATGTCGCTTGTTAACTCAGCGGATGCAGTCTTGGATTCCTTAAATTCAAACGTAACTATTTCTCATAGCAATCAACGTGAAATCCAATTGGGATGGTCAATGATGATGGTTTCTCTGATCGAATGCTAGAGTCTTATAATGAGTTATTGAGTCTAATAGTGAAGGGATCTAAATGCTTTGAGCGATTATATGCAAATGGCCAAAGATCAAGCGTAGAAGCACGTTAAAGCAAACGTCGAGTAGGGGTCAACCTCGTGTTGCATGCAAATGCATAGTTAGCTCTTTCTTTGAGTTTAAATCTGCTTGTATATTTGAGTAATGCATTTTTCATTCAATGTACTCATGATCTGTTACTCGTCGTTCGGATTGGAGTGATGATCAGCTTCCCATGAGCTTGGGCATTGATTCAATCATTTTATCTCTAGGCATCCTTTTGGTTGTAGCCTTGAGTTGTTTTAAGCACTAGGTATGAATCACGGTATTGAGCTATCACAGTCAGTCTTTGGACGATCACACTTCCACCCCCGGTCTCAGGTTGATAAATGTACTACATGGATGGTAGAGTCTCGTCCTAGTTGTGTTTGTACTCCTACCTAAGCTCCAAAGACTTAGAGTTGATAGATGAATGGCTAGTTCACATTCATCTTGCTTCTCGCTCGTGCCTCCAAGTCTGGGGCATATGTTGATAAGTAGGAAGGCAAGTCATGTCCAATCAACGATTGATGCTCTCCAGTCGAAACAAGGGCAAGGATTGGTAGGGGATGGTCGAGTCACGTCCATTTCGTATTGCTCTTCTAGTCAGATCATGGTAAGAGACAACGAATGCACGATTGCGTCCATACATTCGAAGTCGGACTGTCAATCGCGTACATTTTGATTCATTTTCTCCCGCCAGATCTAGGGATAGAGTCGGCTCGGGTACAGTCGGGTCATGCTCATCCGGTTTCATACTCCTCCTAACTAATTGAAGGAGGGTGCTGGAGAATTAACGATCAAGTCATAGTTGTTTGTGGTTTATTCTCCTATCCACACTTTGGTGATTGAAGTTTCTCGAACAACATTTGGGTCATATTCGTTTTGTTTTGGTATGGATCGATATGACCGTCGACCTAATGGCACGATATGGAAATCATGGATCCAACCCAGTGGAACGATATAGTCGGTCGCCCATAACTTCATACGTCATTACAATTTGGTTTTGTATTGCGGCCTTCTTACGGTCGTTGCCTTAAGTTGTAAAGACACCCAACCTGAGTTATAGTAAGATGTCATACTCAGCTTGTAGTAGTTTGTACTCTTGTTTCCATTCTTGGATTAGCAGAATTAGTTCGTGGATGGTCGAATTTCATCCGTACTGATTGCAACTCCTCCTATCGAGTTCAGGTCGAATTTTATGGAATACTGAGTGGTCGAACTGCACATATCCATTTGTTAATACTTATATCCACACTTTGGGGATAATTGTTTATTAGCAGGTGGTCGAACCGCACCTAATTTGTGTTCATAATCCAATCCGCACTGGAGGACCAGAGTTATTTGTTGGACAGTCGAACCGCATCTATGTCTTGGTTAGGAATTTGGGCTTGCCGATGTCCAGGCAAGGCTTGGATAGTTCGACGTACCTCAGGTACAAACAAGGTCGTGGATGGACGTATCACATCCTCTTTGGATTGGATGGTCGAACCACGTCTAATTTAGGTTTGGGCTCTTAAATTGCCCTTGCATCCAGGGCACGAGTCGATGCGTGGATGGTCGTACCATGTCCACTTCTACTTGGATTCACTTTTTTCCAAGACTTGGAAGTAAGTTGAGTGTTCTGAAGAACTTCGATCTCCAATAGGAAAGGAGATGGTCAGATCGCATCCACTTTGAGTTGTGTGTTTTCCCCCATTTAAAGGGCAAGAGTTAAGAAGCGGACAGTCGAACCACTTCCACTTTTTGTGTTTATACTCTAGTCCACACTCTATGGACTAGAGTTTTATGATGGGTGGTAAGTCACACCCATTTGATGTTTATACTCCGGTCAGCGATCTAAGAACCAGATTTGGTCGATGGACGGTCGAACCGTGTCCATCTTTATGTATTTATACTATGGTCCGCACTTTGGGGACCGGAGTTTTATAATGGGTAGTCAGTCATACCTGTTTGATGTTTATACTTTGGTCCGGGATCTGGGAACCAGAGTTGATGGATAGACGGTCGAAACGTGTACATCTTTTTTTTATACTCTGATCCGCACTCTGGGGAGTAGAATTTTATGATGGGTGGTCAGTCACACCTGTTTGATGTTTATACTACGGTCCGTGCTCTTGGAACCAGAGTTGATCGATGGACGGTCGAGTCACTTCCATCTTTTCGTGTTTATACTTCGATCCGCACTCCGGGGACCAAAGTTTTTTGATGGGTGGTCAGTCACACACATTTGATGTTTATACTCCGGTTTGCACTCCGGGAACCAGAGTTGATTGGTGGACGGTCGAACCACGTCCGTCTTTTTGTGTTTATGCTATGATCCGCACTCTAGGGACCAGAGTATTATGATGGGTGGTCAGTCATGCTCGTTTGATGATTATACTCCGGTCCATGCTCTGGGGACTAGAGTTGATCGATGGACGGTCGAACAACTTCCATCCTTTTGTGTTTATGCTTCGATCCGCACTCTGGGAGCCAGAATTAATCGATGGACGGTCGAACCATGTCCATCTTTTTATGTTTATACTTCCACACTCCGGGGACCAGAGTGCTATGATGGATGGTCAGTCACACCCATTTAATGTTGATATTTTGGTCCGCGCTCTAAGGACCAGAGTTGGTCAATGGATGGTCGAACTGAATCCAACCTTTTGCTTCGTACTCCTCTCGGAAAGTTGAGGGAGAGAGTTTTCGGGTAGACGATCGAGTCACATCCACCTCAAGCTATAATCGTGTCCACGTATTGAGGGCAGTGGTTGATGAGTAGGCAGTCAGTCATGCCTACTTTATGTCGAGCTTTTGAACTGCCTCCCGTGTCCAGGGTAGGAGTTAATGTATGGACGGTCAAATCGAGTCCACTTTAGTTGGACCTCGGTCGAGCTGAACTTTGGGAGAGGCATAAGTGCTTTAACGAACTTCAAGTATGAGCTAGGGAGTGGATGGTTGGTTGCACCCACTCCAAGTCTTTCTTTGGTCTCGAAGTCAAGTGTGGAGGTTGATGAGTGGATGGTTAGTTGTGTCCACTTTGTATTAGATTTTGACCTTGTCGGGCTCTGAGTAAGGCATAGATGTTCTGTCAGAATTGAAGCACCGAGTAGGAAGTGGATGGTAAAGTCACATACACTTTCCATTTCGAGTCCTTGCCTCAAGTTAGGGGCATCTGGTAGCCGATGAGCAGCTAAATCATGCTCGTCTTATGATGCTACGAAGGTCCAATCATGGTCTATGGAGGTTGGTTGGTTCCCAACTGTAGGTACTGAATTACCAACATCATAAGTAGTTTAATTCAAGTTGGTCATAGTTTGCAGCATAATTGAAATTGAAATAAATATTATTGATAAGTGAAGCAGTGTCGTGTGCTCACCATTCCACTTTGCCGCTAGCTCCTTTCAGTGGGATGTCGACCTTCCGTGGTCCACTTGATGATCAAAGTTCTTAGCAGCGGATGTTCCCTACCCGCCATTCTGTGGGGCTTGCACATATTGTTGAAACTTTCCTTTCCAGATCAGCTTTCCAAAAACATCACGGAAGTGTCTATAATCACCTATGATCGTATGTATCTTGAAATATACAACATTTCCTACACATCTTCTGGGTTTTGGTGGACTCTCTTAAGGCTGGTTTCCAGTATTGCTCGGGGTCATGAGTCTCTAAGTATACGTTTTTGATTGAGTCATTCCAAAAAGTATATGAGATAAATTTTGGGATTTTGGGTCATCTCCTAGAATCCGAGTCCTCGTCCAAGGCCTCAATGTTACCCTTGCTTTGAATTTCTTCAGCTAACGGGCCTACATCGTTCTTTCTTGTAGTATGCTCTACCTCCTCCTTACTTAGGTTCTAGTTCACTTTGTAACAGAAACGATCCAATGTCGATGGAGCAGCTTACCGGTGCCAAAGTCTATCTTGGGGGTGATTCCTTTTATCAATGCCACCAGTGTGATATTCTTGCTTGGACTCTCACTTTAGTGATGATAACATTGAATATATGCAAGAAATCTTTGAGCATCTCGCTTGGCACTTAGATTAGGTTGGATAATGATATCGCATTAGGTTGGATAATGACATCGCATCCTTATAGCGTGCCGCATGAATTTTGAATTGCTCGGCAAACTTTTGAGCCAGTTAGTCGAATGAGGAGATGGACCTGGGCGATAATCGCGTAAATCGTATGATCCCTACTCTTTCAAGGAATATAGAAAAGCATTTGCATTCGATGGCATTCGTCGCTCTAGCGGAATCCATGTACCACTCATATTTTATGAGATGCTACTGGGGGTCTGTATTTCCAGAGTACGTTGACATGGTCGGTATGTTTAATCTCCTTGAATATTCTTCTTATAAATTGGCTTCAGTGAATAGGTTCTGATAGGGGAAGATGCTCCGATCGTTGTTAGTCTGATCTTGGCTCTCTCTTACAAGCCGTCATATCATAGCTGCCAAGTCAGGTGTTTGGAAGCTGGTAAATTGAGGGTGGTCGCAATCAACCCTGGAAGCTTAATTCGGTAATCGAACCTAGTTTGTGTTAGAGTGTCTTTGTTCTCCAGCCTTTAGGAGCATCGTTTGAGTAGCAGTTTCTTGTCCATTCCTTGGCTGCAATTCAATAGCTGCTGCTTGATTTCCTATGTCCCAGTCAATCATAGGACATAAAAGAAGTGGATAGAATGTGCCATTTTTAAGTTGAGTTCCGAATCCAGAATGTGGGGTCACTGCGCTGTGGCCTATGAGGGATCAATAATATAGAGGGATCAGTATAGCTATTTTGAAGGGATCCGTATTGATGTCTTTGAAGGGATCGATATCGATGTCTTTGAAGGGATCTGTATTGAGCTTGTACATGTAAATAAGGATCGGTAGTTGGTACGGTGGGGTCGGCCATTTTGGCCTTGAGAGAGGGATCGACCATTTTGGCCTTGACAAAGTGATATGCTTTTTTGAGGGATCATACATTTTGGCCTTGAGGACCATTTTGCCCTTGACAGAGGGATCAACTATTTTAAGGATTAGCCATTTTAGCATCGAGAGAGGGTTAAGCCATTTTGGCTAACTTGAGTGCAAACTTCCGCATCAAATCCCAAGAAATTGCATACATAAGTGAATCTGATCCCTTCCAAATAGACATGAACACATGAACAACTCCGAATAAGAACACTAGCATAATCAAATCCTCCAAAATAGGGGAAGTAAACTTAGTTTCTATAACCATGGCTATTAGCTTCCTTTAAATTTGCTTCAAGTCTAAGTAGAATAGGAAGTTTATCGGTAGAAACATGGCTATCAAGACACAATAGAATCTAGTAGAGAGTAAATGAAGAATAAAATTAAAACAAAGAAAAAATCATAAATGAACAGACGGAATTTTATAGTGGTTCGGTAATCTTGGCCTACATCCATTTCATATTTTATTGATCTTCCAATTGATTATGATTACAAGGGTGTTTGGATCAGCTGGGATCCATTAGTACAAAAGTGAAGAATAAAAATGGCAGAGAAAGAAGGGTCCCTATTCTGACGCGGTGCCTACTGTATTTAAAGGGGAAAATATGCACTGATCGGACTGAAATTTTGGCAGAAGGTTCGTGAGACCAAGATGGGGCTACCCAAAAATTTGTCGATCCATCGGGGCCTACGGTAGGGATCGATCCCTATTAGTGCATCCAAATGGGTTGCGACCCGTGTGAGGGATGGTCTATGATCTTAGCTACTTTCACCCTACATTTTTTGCAATTCCAACGTACGGTTTATGAGATATCGCATTTTCCATGAAGTAGTGTTGCTTGAATTTTGATTTCTACCAATCCCTCCAAAGGGAGTTATGACGATCCCTCCAACTTCCTCCAATTGGAATATAGAAGGTTTTCCACATGTTGTTGTAAGCTTGAACTCCAAGGTTCATGTTGATAACATGTGTAGATTTCGAGTTATTGACCGAACATCGCTGTAAAATTGAGTTATGGAATCGATACGATATGATCCATAGTGTTGAATAAGCATCGTACCTGATCCATCTTCGGAGAGAAGTGGGCTTTCATGCTTCTACTTCATATTTTCGTCTATGCTTGATTTTTGGACCCCACAATCATCACTCTTGGCTATTGACTTTGATGACAGTCGAGTCTAACTTTTCCAGTTAGTTCGGATATAATCGGGTCAAAATGCCAGATAACACCTAACAACCATAAGCAAGCGCAATCATCCATCAAACATGCATATACAAGCAAGTAAATATAACTTATGCTTACCCTAGTATGCATGACCCTATTATACTATATGATATTGAAAGTGATTAGAATAAATAGAAAGTCTCACCAAGTGAAGAGCTCCAAAAAAGTAGGCCTCACACGTTACTTGGTCTCCCCTGCACTATCTCCCTTGCTTTCACTCCATAGACCGACTTTCCCATCTTTCTTATAACCCACTTTATATTATGCTACTACATTAATAAGCCTATGAGGTTTTGAAGCTCCCAGTTCAGTCTTGACATCATCTAGTCAATCCGGTGCCATTCCTCTCAACGCCTTTTATAACATCACCCACTTGGTGGTCCAAAACTAATGGCTATGGATGCTGCAGTCATCCATAGTTATTAATCCTCGGTGACCAAATACGGTATTGTTAGTTATATTGATATAACAGTAACACATAGATATGGAAAAAGTTTAAAATTTCAAAACAACATTCGTATTCCATTCTAAAAACCCTTTCAACATTCTTTACATAATCCCACAATGTAACCATGATTTGAAAATTTTATTTATTAAAACATACTCCAAGAGTGACATATGAAGATGCCCCTTTGGTGATCAGAGTATATAATGGGCAATTAACAACTTTGCCTTAACAAAACATAGCACAGCTGAATCAAACTGAACAAGAACTAAAAATAGCTATAATGCCTCTTGCACATCTCCGGAAGCATATTCGTCTAATGAGGTATTTGAAAACCTTAACCCTTAGACTACTCAAAATCAATTGACCACCTGAGAGTTTAAGAGGAAAACATAAACTTCGAGTCAGACATAAAGCCTGGTATGAATAATAATCTACCATCTCAAATCATTTAGGTATCTAGTGAGACCATGCTGCTTGGCGGAATGGATTTCCTCTCACTAATATCCTAAAACCTTTTTATAAAACCATATACTGTGATCCTGCAACCACAATGGTTAAAACATCTCAAACTAATATGATATTATATGAAAAATAAGTGAATCAATTCTGGATTACCCATCCCCATTCATTTTGACTATCTGTCACTATTATAGTTTTTAGGATTATTATTCTAATAGTTTTCATGGGCTAACTAATAATCGGTTAAATGTTTAAGAAATTTCTGTCCAATTACATAGTTTTCATGGGATCACTATGAATCTATTGGTGACTCCAATATCATTTCTTCTTATTCTATTTTTCTTGGGCTGACTAGAAACCTATTGACACCTGTCAATATCTTAATCCAGATATAGTTTTCATGAGTTAACTATAAACCTACTTGCCCTTGCCAGTATCAAATCACAGTTTTCATAGGTTTACTATGAACCTGTCTTTCTGATATTTTCCTTTATACATAGTTTTCATGGGCTAACTATGAACCTATTGGCCTATGCCAATATTTTTTCCTATACATAGTTTTCATGGGCGTACTGAGAACATATTGACCCCTGCCAAAATCTTTCTTTATTAGTCTAGCATCCTATATTCTAGTCTTCCTGACCTCCTAGATGCAATTCTACTTATTCAGGAGTTAACTTAATTTATATTCGCTACTGGGTCAACCTAGCTGGTTATTTTGCCCTTCCCCAAATTACCGTCATGGGTCCAATTCAATGTGAATATATACATATATGAAGAAGCAATCACAATAAGTTGGTTAATCCCTTTAACCTTTTAATCAAAGACTACTTCTTCAAAAAATCCTTTTCAAAACACTTTATTTATTTATGTTATGGTTTTCTTTTTAAACTAGATTTGGTTATTTGTTTTGAAAAAAATAAAGCCTTTCGAAACCTTGCTTTTGGCCTTACTAAATAACCTCCTTCGAAAGCATAAAAATCTCTTTTCAAAACATTAGGCTCCTGCCTTTTGAACACTTTAAAATCTTTCTTTTGAAACCTTTCAAATGTATTAAAGCATTAGCATTTAACTTTAGAAGCATAGCTTCGAAACCAATTGAAAGTACCCCTTTCGAAACCATTAGGTCTATACTTAAAAATACTATTTGGGTCAAAGTGAATTCAAATGAAAGTATCTCTTTCGAAATCATTCTTTACTATATAAAAGCATTAAGCAAACTTGATGGCGTCGGCATCATCCCCTTCGATAGCTTCAAATTTAAACAAAATAATGAAGGATAACATCGAAACCCCCTTTCAAAGCCATTGCCTCGAAACCCTCGAACCCTTTCGAAAGCATTTAGGAAGTGATTTAATACATCTTTAAAATAAACACTACCCTTCAAAAGCATTGATAACTTCAATACACTCGAAACGCACAAGAACGGTGGCAGGGTTTCGAATTCATCGGAACCCCTTCTATCGAAAGCATTAATTAACAATTTAAGGGACTCATTCGAAAGCCTTTATTTTTAAAATAGAAAAATTACAACCCCTTCGAAAGCTTTTAGAAAACTCCTTTCGACAACATATGTTTCGACTGTGATGAAAGCTTTAGTAAAACAAAGGCAGGCGCTTAACTTTTAAAATGAACTAAGGTACCGACCCCATCGAGAGCAATACTTTCGACACCATACCTTTCGCCTTTCTCCAATCCACTACGTACCACCTAAATGATACACTGTGTATTGGTTTTGGCTTAATAAAGTTTCAACTTAATCTAAGGCGAAAGCTATGAGTCGAAAGGTACCTCTAATAGAGGTGAAACCTGTTTTTTTGGGTTTAATGGCAAATAAAGCAATTTATTTCAACTAACCTGCCTACATGTAGACATATTATTGGTTGCCACAACCAACCGCCTCTTAATTTTTGGATAAGCATCAAAATAAATTTTTGCAAGTAAGCCCTTCCATATAATATACAATTAAATCATTTAGATCCTTCTCTCAAAATAATTTAATTCGTATAGTAAATCACTTAAGAAAAATCCCCAAAAATTACAGAAGTTCACTTTTATCATGTTATCTACCATATCAAAATTTCAGACCCAACTTCTTTATATAATTTCTGAAATAAATTTCTAAACCTAATTGACCATATTTTCATTCGAAAATTCATATTAATCTTTCCATAGCTTAGAAAATTATCAAAATTAAGATCCAACTCCAAAATCATGTTTCGTAACATATAATTTTTCCATGGCATTTAAACATCAATTTCTATCGGTTTTGCTCTAAAACCGTATAAACCTTAATGTAGACAATCTGTTTAAATTAAATAAACTTTAATTCAAGCACACCATCATCCAAACATCATATTTACGAATTTAAACCTAAACCCGAAACATATATTCATAAAACAGAGGTGGAATTATTATTCACCTTGATTAGGACAAGGAGGTTGAATTGAAATTAGATTTGATTCCCCTTCTTTAATTCCTTACCTTTTCTTTGAATTCTTCCTTCTTCTTTTACATTTTTGCTTTGTGAGAAAATGATGATGAATGTAAATGTCCTATGTACTTAAATATATATAAGGATGTAGCTTATGGGGGGCTAATTCCTATTATGCCCTTACATAATTTAATTAGTTTATAAACCATTCTTAAGTCCATTTAAGTTGATAAGCACGACCACTTAATATTTATTCAATTCTCAATCTGCTTATCACTTAACATTTATGTTATTCTATTTAATTTATCTAGTTAAGTCTCTTAAATAATGTTATTAAAATTAGGCGAATTACACTTTTTGTGAGTTGCTCATAAAATTCACTCATGGACAATGGATACCAATCACTTACAATGCTCATTGGCATACCCTTTGATCACATAATCCACTTCACATACCACCTAGTTGGTTTCACAACCATTCCACTCAACTCTATGGGCATAGTTTGGTATTCTTTATCAATCTATCGACTATGAATTGGAGGTTACCATGCCTTTTTTTGGTCCTCGATAGTTCATCAATATGTATTCCTATTTCCATTTGAGAATCCTTAGCCGTTGTAGCAACCCACTAGGCTTCCTCATCCGAGCTTCCACTAATTGATCATATATTTACCTCAATCCTGACATCCTCCTTTATCTCATCCTAATAAAATGTCCGTTCAACGCACTTTACAGCTAAGATAATGTATATTCAATCTTGAATGACGACACTCTTATAGTACCTCACCCCTAAATCCATCAATAGAGGGTATAACCAATAATACGCTCTAATCATATCTTCCTTAAAAAACTATTCCTAGGCCGGTATGCCTCCTTAGTACCATCTTCATGGTTCTAAAGTGCGCCATGTACTTTCTTTCCATCAGAAGACAAGAATATCAACTACAAACACCGGTATAGGTCCCACTAATCTCCCGATGCTCCATACTATCTTAAAGAATCATCCATCCATCCTGTAAATGCTACAGATACTTCTCACTCGGATATACTCCCATAAATGAACCCAATTTTCCATAGGTCTTCCCTTGCACCTCTTTTTCTTCTTACTCATTAGGAGGTATAGTACAGGTCGTCAGGTCGATATAAAAATCAATCTCTCCATGCGGCGATAGTCTGATCCTCTTCGGATGTTCTCTCTCTATCGAAAATAATAACGAGTCCTCGTGAAGGATCCCAAACAAAGACACCAAGCTAGCCATAACAATACCTTCTTAGGTGTACAGTCCAACTCTAGCTTCGCTCACCTCCTGTCCCAATTGTCATTTTTATTTCTTTACAGTTCACTACAACTCTATATCCCTTCAGCCACTCCATTTGAAATGATATTGAACTCAACAAACCCAAACAAAGAAATTATAAGCACACAAGCATTCATGGCTCAACACTTTAAATCTCGACAAACCATACCTAAGTCAGTCGGACTATCACCAAGTTCGAAACAACTATAGATCTATCTGCTGGGTCAGGACACAACCCTAACCTACTCAACAAGTCATTGGATAAATGGGTCTAACGTATCAATACCAAATAAATCACATATACGCATGACAAAAATTGGAAGTGTACCTCGAATAGAATGCATTTCCCTTTCTCTTTCGTCGATGGAGCAGTTGATGAAGTATGGGAAACATTCAACGCATATGTAGTCACGTTCTATCCATTATTCCTCAGCTCTGGACAGTTCTTCTTCAAATGTCCAGCTTTATCAGAGATGAGGCGCTTCCTCTTGCCACTCCTTGGGATTAACAATTCTTGCTAGGATGACCCGTCTTATTGCAATTAAAGAACTTCATTTCCGTCTTACATTTCTTTTAGCCATCTTCTTCCTAAGGATGCTTCTTTCCCTTGTCATTCCATTTCCTCTTACATCCCCTGCTTGTTTACGGCTTTGGCTCCTCCTATGAAGCAACAACTTCAGCTTTTGGCTTTAGACACAGACTTTGATGTCTCAAAGCCCTCTCCACAACCTTCTCAAAGGTCTCATCAATATGACCATCTTCCTTTCTCCTAGATGCTCTTTTGAACTAACTATGAACTTATTATTCTTCTTTAATGGAGTCTTAATAAAGGGCAACTATATTTCGACAACATGTCAAACCAAGCTACATACTCCAAAACAATCTTTCCTCCCTATTTCAACTTAGCGAACTTCTTAAGCAATACCAACTTTTGGGCCTTCGGTACGAACTTCTCTTTTAATCTAGCCTTAAACAGCTCCTAAGTGAACTGATCCACAGTAGCAGCATCTTAGCAGCGTTCCATCATCCTATGGCGTGACCTTGAAGTTGCCTTGATGCTAATTTCCTCTTCATCGCATCTTTCAACTCCAAGTCATCAAAGATGCATTCGTAGATGTCCAAACAACCATGAACTTCTACAACCAATTCTGTTTTAAGAATTTTTTTGCCTCCAAGGCAAGAATGGTCCTTGTTTAATTTAGCAAAGTCGGCTCTATGCGCTTGCACTGAAGCACCACCACCCACGACAACTGGTGCAACACCTTGGGTATTTTACAGCATGTTCCTCATTATTTCTATGAACATGCCGCCTCTCCGTTGGTTTCGAAGGATTTGTTCCAACACCAACGCTTCATTATTTTTGAATGTCTTCGAAAGGCTTTGTAAAGGTTTTGAATAGTTGCTTCCTAATCCAATGTTTTTCTGATCCTTTTGCTCTACTTGAAGGCATAATCCAAATGTTTTAAATTGAAACGTTTTAAAGGTTTCGAAGTAGTCAACTTTGAATGGTTTCAAAAGCTTTCCACATGTTTTAAATTGAAATCAATGTCTTCAAAAGGTTTTGAGTTTCAATTCTTTCAAAAGGTCTATTAATGATTTCATAGGGATGGTTCCCCAGGCTTTCGACAAAGTCAAAAGGTAGGATCTTTCGACTAGGTCGAAAAGAAACCTGCCGACAAGGTCGAAAGGTATGGTTTTTAATATTTTCGAAAGGCTAAAGGTTTAAAGGATTTAAAGGCGGATGTAATATATTTTAGAGATTTCATAGAAAAGGCTTTAATTAATGGTTTGAAGGAGTTTCCTTCAATGATTTTGATAGGGTTTATTAAAGGATATGAAGGAGTTACCTTCAATGCTTTCGAAGAGATTTACTAATGGTTTTAAAGGAGTTGCCTTCAATGATTTCAAAAGGTTATTTAAAGGTTTTAAACAAAGGTTTCGAACGTAATAACTAGGCAGATAACATAAGTTTTTAAAGTTATAAAGGACTTTAATTTATTTTAAAAGGATAGATAATCCTTATTGAACATCATCAACATTATTTTGAGTAAAGTATATATAACATGGCAAAAATTAGCTTAAAGTAAAGCTAAAAATATATTTTCCCTGTATATATATATATATATATATATATGATTTGACGGAATAAATCAGTTTGAAAAGGTTTTCAAGGAAAATTTGAAGGGTGGTTAACCTAAAAGAAAAGTCAGGAAGTTAGCTCATTTAAATTTGGACAGTTAGTCCATTTTGAGGGAAGTCGACCCAGAGGATAGTTAGTCCAGAGGACCGTTAATCCAGAAAGCGGCAGTTAGCCTAGATATGAACAGTTAGTTCATTTATTAGCTTAACGGACCTTGCTGCCTCTTAAGGATAGTTAGTCCACCATTTTTACCTGCTTTGGGTAGATTGCCTTTTATTTAGCATAAAGAATATTGCTATTTTGGTATATTCAGATTTTTGAACAGTTAGTCCAGTAAAGAGCAGATAGCTCAGATTTTAGACAGTTGGTCTATTTATTTCCTATTTTAGCAAAATGGATGATACTATATTATTATTATCAGTTGATTAACTAGTTTGGTTGCAGGAATGGATTTGCAAAATATAAGTTTTGAAAATTGATATTAGTGAGGGAAAAGCCGTTCAACAGAGACGTAACAGAAAGTATTCATAGCAGGCTTTATGTCTGACTCGAAGTCTTTGTTTCCCCTTAAAATCTCAGGTGCTTAAAATTTATTTGAGTAGGCTGAGGGTTTGGGTTTTCAGGTTTTAGAAGATTTTGGTGAATAAAGCATCCAAAGACATGCAGGCGGTTGACGGATAGCTAAATTAGGAATCCTGTTTTAAAATTGTTTCCACTGTGTATTAAGAAAGATATGTCTATATTGTATTGACTATCCAAGGGGTCATCTTCATATGTCGCTCTTGACGTATTTTTGTAATTTATATTTGATCATTGCCTGCTATTACGTTTGGGGATTTTTGTAACTTGAATATGATATTGTTTGAAATGTAATCTCTGAAATTATTATCTTTGGAAATCTGTGATTTTGTTCATATTCAAGTGCTTCTGATATTATGGATACCATTAACGTTACCTTATTTCATCACCAGAAGTTAATACTGTGGATGACTGCAGCATCCATAGCGTTTAGCTTTTGGCCTCCGGATATGGGATATTACAGTTAGCTACCCCAAGCCTGCTCCCTCTTCTTCTACTCCTGACGTTATTCCTAGTAGTGTTCCTTATATTCCGGCTCATTCGTAAACTCTGTAATAAGAATGACATGTCTTTCATGAGGTAAAACTGCACCTCTAGCACCTGAGTATGTAATGCGACTTATATACCATATATACTACTAAGATACAGTTTCGAAAACCCAAATTATATAATAATTACACTCTCTTATATCACTTAATCTATTCTAAGGTGATAACTCCTCCTTATCTCTAGTTGATCCAAGCATTGGATTAGGTCATCTACGTAACCTAAGCTCCGATACCAATTGTGGAGACCGCCCTACATCTGCAATAACCAAATACTCTGTAGAATGCGTTGTCAAGGTGTCCGGTTGATGTAAGACAATTATCAAGGGTGAATAACTAAAAAAATCACCGAATCTGTCATATATCTCATAGTTATAGAGTGAAATATAATAACAACATAGATATAAAATAGACAAGGCAGTAATATGACCAAATAAGAACATCAGAGTGCATCATATTCACAAGATTATAGACAACAAACTAATAGAGTTTACATATAACAACTCCTTAAAATGAACTCCATATATTGTCTCTAATAATACAAAGTGTTGATATAGCTCCGTAGTACTATACAATGGAATGTAAGCGATAGTAAGCCCTAAATATAAATATATGAAAGTGTAGCCTCATGCTCATCCATCGATCAACTCCATGCGCTTCTTAAACCTATTATTTAGACTACTCGTTTAAGAGTACCTGAGATAATAAGAAGCAAAATATAAAACCTCAAGTCAGACAACAGTCCGGGTGAGCGATAAATAATCTCTAAACACTATTAAACCTATATATAATAATAAGGACATATGGTATATAAAACCATATTTGACCCGTCCCCACATCCAACAAGTTAGCATATAACAATATATATATCTATGTATGTATATGCTATACTATCAACATATGGGTAACTACACTAAGTATATAAGTGTCAGGGTACCTAACTCAGAAATACCTACACTACAAGACAATCGTCCATCAAATAGAAGTCATATCAATCATAACGAACATAAAGTAAACATGCAACAGCAACCAACCTCGAGGTCCGTATCGCCATATCTATCACTAAAGTCTCACCTCACCGTGCATTGTCACAGCCATCCACAAGGTCTTATGTCACCATGATTATCATTGAAGTTTTGCTTCACTATAATCATTATCGAAGTCTCACATCACCAAGTTCATCACCAAAGTCTCATTTCATCACGATTATCATCGAAGTGTAACAACCCAGCTTTCTGCACCGTAATTATATATAAATTAAATAAAAACAAAAACTTTTGAATTCTATTTTGATAATTATTACTTTGAAAATAAATTCTTATTTATTCAAAATTTATTTAATAAACGATTTTGTTAAAATAAATTAAATTAAACTAATAAATTCATTTAGAATAATTTCTTTAGAATAAAATGTTTTAAATTAAATATTAAATGTTTTGAAGTGTAAATCAATTTAGTATACATTGAGATATATTTACAAATAAATACAAAGTCTATTCAAAAGAAAAGAAAATAAACAAATAAATGAAACACAAATTCAATTATAGCGTAAGCCTGTTGAATATGCAAGTATATGATTTTTGTTTGTTGATAATAAACACACACACACACACATATATATATTCATTTAAATGTATTTGTTATTGTACTATTTTATTTTCACATAATTAAATAAATATTTGCTGAATAAAATAAGTAACACAGAATTTAAATTCAAACAGATATTTTATTCAAAAAATATATTATTATAATTTTGAATAGTACAAATTTGTGCTCTCACTATGTATAGACAAAATTTCAATTACAATACAATTCAATTTACACAGCTTTCCTCACAACATATCAATTATTCACTCGTATTTTATTTTCAAATCTACTCTAACCCGAATCCAGCATCTGAGTTATCTGCAAAATACACACTGATGCGGTGAAATTGAAAAAGAATATTTTTACAGTGTAAAATAAAATTGTATTTTGAAAATATTATTTGCCTCAGTTATTTGGGTTGTTCGTCATCATATTTACTTTTGAGTTCATCAACATGAACAACTTATGACATGCACAGTGTATCGCTGTACATGCCACATGGCCTTGCACATCGTTATACACTTGATAAAACTGCAGGGACAGGTGAGCACAAGGTCAAACCCAAGCCAAATCTTGGTTCAACTCGGGTGCAATACAAAAAAATAGTAGAATGGTCTAGTTTTAACAACTAGAACAAGCCTCAACAGTCAATGGTTCAAATGTCAAACAACAAAGACTGGAAGAAACTACAACAAGCCTCAACAGTCAAAGTGTACACATACATGGTGGATAGCACATAATACAACTCAATGCAGTACAAAAATCCAAAAACCAAACAATTCAACTGTTCAGGCTCAAGCCAGTAGAATAAAAGCTTCAGACCATACTTAAGTTGCAACAAAAATAGAGTATGAAAATAGTGAACAATGGAATACAATTGAGACGAATTCCAAAATCAAGATGAAGTCTGAAAGCAATGCAAGCTTGATCCAAGTATGAAAACAAAGCAGCTTGAACTAGACTGCAAATGTACATGATCATACTTGAAGCAACTCATCACAAAAATGCAAACTGCAACTGAGGTATACAACAACCAAGTGAAGGAATGGACGCAAACAAGTAAAGATATCAAGTGAAGGCCACACAAGCTTAACTGTATACAAGTTCATTTGCACTGGTCCAAAACATATGCAACATGAAAAAAAAGTTCAGTGGCATGGCACAAAGACACACAACACAGTCTCGACCAAAACAACAAATCAGTTCAGGTCCAACCAGCACCAAAACAAAATGTACTCACATGTAGACTTCAAGATGAACCAGATCAAAATCAAACGGTGGTGAACTCAATAGAGCATAAATACACTTGAACCAGATCACAACATTAAAGGCAAAACCACACTAGCTCTATACACTTAAACAGAGGCTAGAGAATCAAGTGCAGATACTACATGTAAAAAACTCAACTAGACCAGAGAATATAACCAGACTCCATGAACACAACCAGAGAAGCTCAAAGGAAAGTCCAGTTAGAATAGGAACCAGCTCATCATATCAGTACTGGAAGGATAGACTCGAGTACACATGAAAACATGTATCAAGACCTGACTGCATGTGTACTGCATTCAACCTCAGTGACTCAAAGTTTATATGGAAATACAAGTGCTCAAGTAAAAAATGTACAAAATCAGGTATGTTGGTCAAGGAAAACAAAGAACATACCCAACCTGTAACATCCCACCTTTTTGTATGTTTAAATCGACGATAAACCACACATGTCAGACTCAAACCATACAAAAGAGCGGATTATTATTGGGGTAAATAAGAAAAGCAGAGAAAGAAATAAAACAAACAGAATCTTGCAGCGAAATGATAAAATATAATAATCAAATAAACAGTTCATGAAGCCGTTTTACAAAATATTCGATTATACTTATACAATACATATCAGAGTTACACATACCAGAGAAAAATAAATGATGCAGTGGAATACATGATGCATTGGAATAAATAATATAATAAATAATAGTAATCCAGTCTTCGTCTTCGTCCTCTAGAAATAAAGTCTTCGAATCCTGAAATGCTCAGACTGACTCGAGCGAATTGAAAAGACAAAACACTCAAGTCAGAAATTAAAGATCTTATGTAAGTTAAATCAACAGAAATAAATATGAGTGTAACAGCGTCAGAGATGTTTACGGGATTTGACATCTCCTATCCAGTGTCAAACGTGAGTGCAGTAACTTAGGAGATGCTCGAGATTCACATCTCCTAAGGATCCGTTAAACTATTTACTATGTAGTAATATTTCGCTATTATAATAATGTCTATAGTAAAATAAACTTACTTTTAAATAGCGTTAAGGAGTTAGCTAATCTCCCCCTTAACATAATATCAGTCCCAGTAGTCCATCTAGTATCAGCGCATCTCCAAATCGGAAGACTACCCTAAATACTCCACGGGTTACGGGAGAAAACCAAACTCGTATAAGGCACGCTAGGGTAGGTGACACGGCACAACTAGGCAATGCCAGGGTAGATATACCAATTACGCTTCCGGACCGGTGATAGCGCGTAGCAGCTACTATCGCCCACCTCGAGCCACACTTCAAAATCAAAAAGGGCCCCAATCAATCACAAAGTAATATAATGGTATCAAAGGAGTGTGTCCGATAAAAGGTGCTATCTTCTTAGCCCATTGATCGCTCATGTTTTAGCCACCTTATACCAACTCAGGGAGTCGGGTCCACGTAAATAACTCAAAGGAAATGCCACCACCATCCTACTTTACTCTGGAATCTCCACCACGTATACGATTGTTAAAGTAGTTTTTGGATTTGGCAGAGAGTATGAAAACTTCCGATCCCGGTCTCTTTAACAACCAAACGTTATTATAATACCGCGGTTATTTCAAAATAATTATACTTCAAAACCAGAATATACTATCCATTTCAAAACCATATAAATATGATATCATTTCCCATTTTAAAAACCAAATCAATATGTTATCATTTTAATTTCAAATATATTCATTTCTAGAACCAAAACACTTTCAATGTTATAATATTTCGAAACCAAACGCTTGAGATATAACCTTTCAAAACATAAAACTTTGAATTTCATAATTTTTAAACATAACTTTGAAACATAACTACACCACTTAAATGGCTTAAATGTTAAATTACTTTATATAATAAAATAGCTTCTTCAATTTCACAAATCAATTCCAAATACATATTTGAACCCCCAAATAAACCATTTCAATTTCCACATATTTCAAAGCTTTAAATATTCCACCATTTCAAAACTAATTCTTTGATAATTCCATAAATATCAAATTAAATTACTATTATTTAGATTTGAAATGTTTACACAATAAATCCAATATCATTTAAGTAAAAAATTTCAACTTCAAGTAACTGATATTCCTTCAATTTATTTAACTTGATATATTCACTTAAATCAACTTGATATTCATTTAAATCACTCTAAACCAAAATCAAGTTATAAAAATCATACCCTTTGAAATCTAAATTTTATTTAAATTTCAAATCAATTTTTTCGAGTATAAATCTTAAAAATTTAATTCAAATCAATTTCATATTTATCTTCCAACCTAATTTTTTTAGTCATTATAAACTCTATATACAATATAATTTAAACAGATACTTAACCATATTATATAAAAACAATCAAACTTTATTATTTAACTTATTATATGTTTCAAAACAAATTTATACATAATAAAGATCAATAATAAAACAACATTTATATAGTGTCTAAATCAATATTGATATAAAACCATATATTTCTTTACAAAACAATGGAAATCAATTTTTTATATATATATATATAGACCCCGGTGTCTGTATATAATTTTCTATCCTATGGTCAAGTGATACAGATATTTATCATTTCAACCCGTAATTTAAAATGTAAATACGGTTATATATCATTTCAAACTGCAATCCTGAATGAAATAAAAATCCATACAACTTGCAGTTTATAATAATATAACATACAATATCCATTCATCCAATATCGATCATCAACCATTTATCACAATCATCATCCAGTTAAATCAATAACAATAATAAAAACATATAATAAACAACAGGTATTTACTGGCAGTTTATATTCAATAATAAATTAAATAACAATTTAATTGGTAGTTTATATGCAATAATAAAGTAAATAATAATTTAACTGGCAGTTATATGCGATAATAAATTAAATAACAATTTAATCGAATAAATTCAATTTAACCGAGACGATGATTAAAAATATGCCAAACAGTCATAAATAAATTTCTAATCACATCAAAAATTACACACATAAGAAATTTTAGAAGTTGTGAGCGGGTTAAAACACTCACCTTTCGAATTTAAATTGAATTTAAATCCAATTTAAACCCAAAATTTGAACAGTCTCAGAATTTGTCCAAACCAACTTCAAAATGTTTGGAATTTCGATACGATCCTAGCGGAGAAAACCACGCTTGAATTTGACATCGTACGTAAAAGATATGACGATTAGAACATTAAACGATTTGAAATATAAAATAAATAAATTACTAAAGTTCTCCTCGCAAACACCAAGGCCGCGACGTCACGGCGAACTACCCACACGGTCGAGAACCCCCATAGCCGCCTAAAGAAACTCAAAACCCTAATGCAAATTTTCCATAGATATAGCCGTTAATTCGACGAATTAACAACTCCGATGAGCTACGCTCGCCACCCTCTACGCTCCAGTATCATCAATTCGATGATCAGTAGACGATGATCGAACCATGATGAATGGCCGTAACTTCTTCAACCGATTCTGGCCACACGAAAACCCAGATTAGAAAATGAATCACAGATCTGAGATGCGCTTGTCGAGAGCTTTCCGACGATATAAAATATGATATAGTTTGAAGAGTTTGAAATTTTGGCTTTGAATTTGATTTGAAATTGCAATTGGAATTTAGGGTTTGTCTGCCATTGAGAAAGAGGAGCAATTGTAATTGTACATACAGAAAAATGAACATAAGAAATAGGCTTGGGTTTATAACGAGGTATATATATGTAAAGCTGAAATTAGAATGGATCGGGTTGATTTGGATCGAAAGTTGAACGATAAATGGCCCAAAAGCGTGTTCTGACTCCTAAACGAAATTGGGTCAACCCATATATCAAAATAGATGCTTTAAAATAATTTAAACGCAATGGAATAGGTTTCAAGTCCAAATTTCATGTATGAAGAAGTTATGCTAAAATCAGTTTATTTCAAATTGATTTCAATTAAATAATTTCTAGACGTTTCGAGCCCGTACGATCAAACGAAAGTCCGATCGCTACGAAACTTAAAATCCTACAATAATTCACTGTTACGAATCCGACGAAACCGGTTTCGTCGAAATCCGAGTCAGTGACCAAAATGGCTATTTTTACATTAATTAAATAAATTAATAATTAATTAATCAAATCAAATTTTCAATTTCAATGCTATAATTGACAAATTTTATTGTTTTTTAAATTTCTTGATCATTTACACTAATTTAAACAAATTTATATGTCAATCTAGAGTTGATTAATTTATGGATTTCAATGTTAACCCCGATTTCATTAAATTCAGAAATTATAAATTTAATTTCCAATAAATTCCATTTAATTTACTTTTCATTTTATTATTCAATTCATTGTTGTCAAATGGATGAAATTAACATTGGATTCATGATCTATTACATTAATATTCTCAGATTTCAACTTAATTTCCATTAACTTAATAATTAAATGTTAAATTTCATTTAATTTCAATTGATTTTCAATTTCAATTCAACTAACTAAATAAACAGGTATCTTAAAATAATTGTCACTGTTTACTTTTAAATTACCTTTATGAGTTTATTACTTACAACAAATGTTACCATTTGTTTCATAACACAAATTTTCTTCAATTATTATTAACAGTTTAAATATTTCCATTTGTTCCCTTATATTCAATTTATAGCCAAGTAAACATTTTATATTATTACAACTAATTGGAGTTTCATACACATTGTTAATAATCAACTTACATCAACATCGTTATACTTTATTTTAGTGTTCATTTCATTATTAACTTACAGATTTTTATTTCTTCACTGTTAAATTAATAAAATCTTATTAAATTAACAAATTTAAATCATCAAAAATAACGGGTCGTTACACAACAATAGTTCAACATACTCAAATGTACAAAAGTGGCGAATGCAACACTTCATCCAAGATATAGTGCAGGTTCAGTTCAACCAACTTTTTAGAAATACTACAAGAAAATACAACGCAACTAAAGTCAACCTGACCAGGCACAAGTCTAGATACACTGAACAAGATGATCTGCCTCGAAGCACATGACTCAATGAAAACACAGATCAGACTCAAGTAAAACACAACCAGAGGTAATAGCAGATCAATAACACATATGCACATGTATACATATGTATGTACATATATGGTGATACAGAAATGAGCAGTCGAGATAGGCCACACAACCAAATAAGTCAATACTAACATGAAGTGCAACAAGACTCAAGTGAAACCGAGTGCAATATCAAGCAAAACAACACTGCAACTAGAATTAAACTAAACCGTACAAAAGACTGCATTCGAAGAAACAAAGCAAGTAGCACTAAAAACTGTAAGAAAAAATTATAGAAAGCAGTAAATAAAACTTTGAATTAAAGCCATGTTGACCAAGGTGATATCAAAAATCAAACAAGTCCAGTTTAACACAAATGGCCGAAGTCAATAGAGAAAAGAACGAAACCAAATTCCAAAGCAAATCAAAGCCGTGATGACCAAGACAAAGATTCGAACAAGTCAAAATCAAAGCCGTTATAATCAAGCAAAAGTATATCCGAAATTGAACAAGTCAGAATGAATCACACGTATTCGATCAAAATCAAACGGTCGACCTAAAATTATCAGATGAATTCAAATACTTTATTCGATCGAAAATGTAGGGTTTTAAACCCTATAAAACCCATTATCATCATCGGCATATATCATCGAGTTCAAGCATATCAACATGAGTCATAAAGAAAATTACATATCATAATTCATTCAAATCGAACTCGCCGTAGTTTGAAGCTGCCGTATGCAAATCAAAGAGACGATTGATCGACAAAGCAAGAAACGCGAAAAGATCTACTCGATCGATCAATGAATTCGTCATCTTCAAATTTACAAAAGTCCTAATTTTCTCAAAAGGAACGGAGCAGCCATTTTCTAAGCAACGAAGGACGGTCAAAGTTTTTACACGAAGAAAATAAGAAAAAAAAAAGGGGATTCTCTTTTATTTTAATTTGGGCCGGCCTTTATAAATATTATTTGGGTTCAAATCTTATTTTTGGTTTTGTATTTTTATTTATTTTGTAATTTACTTTTAACCGCTTGTAAATTTTAGTCGTGTGACTAGGGGACGAACTACGGTGGTGTAGTTCGAGAATTTGCAACTCAGTGACTAAGTTGTGGCAGGGTTTTGAGCGTATAGTTAGTTTAGTCGATAGCGGGTGTCGCAAGTTTATGTGTGTAAGCTTCTAACTACTTAATTTCTACTAGAAACCTTGGGGGCAGCACGTAGGCAGGGTTTTGCTGAAGCTGGGTAAATCTGTATTGTTCTATTTTTGCTTTTAATATTCTGCTATTATATATGCTACTATTATTCTTCTATTATCAGTGCTGCAATTATTTTATATTTCCACATTAAATTTTTATAATTAATAATATCACCCTATTCACCTACCCTCTAGGATGAAATTGATCTAACAAAGCCCACATCTAATTCAAAAATCCCAACCCTTCTTTGCAATTATGGTCTTCTCTCCCATATTCAACCCTTAGGCCCGAACCTCTTAAATCAATTTAGCCTTAAGTTTCACAAATCATTAAATTGCATTCTTAAAAATTGGGTTTGTGTGATATCATGTATCGGCATGGTGGCAGTTGACGTTGTCATCAGGGAAGGATGGAATTGCGACCTGTAGCATCGCGTGTGTCATGAGGTTGAAGTTGATCGATGACTTTTGGTGAGTTAGGCAATAGCTATAGGTGGCGAAGAGGATCTTTAACACGCGAATGGTGGTGTCAACAGGGCAGGCCCAAAATCTTTATGCGGGCGGTGGTGCATGTGATGAGTATTAGGTTGTGCGAGATTAGCACGATGTTAACGTAACGGCTGTAGTGTATGGCAGCTTCTAGCACTGGTCGGAGGAAGTTAGCTGCTGATGTATTAGTTTGTGACCGAGGTCGTTGGTTAGTGCTAATTATGTATTTCAAGTGTCGTTAAGGTGAGTAAATTCCTTTTACTCACAACTATATTTATATTCCACTTCGTGTGATATTTATCCCATTATCGATCAAATTGCTTACTTAAAATGATTATTAGGGACAATTGTTGAATTGATTGTTGTGATATCGGTCATGATATTAGATTGGTTGTTGCTTTTGATTTGATGATGGAATTGTGTGTATGTTGGACCATCAAAATCCAAAGGTGATGCTATCTGTTTGCATTTTAATTTGTGTAATTTATTTATAATGTTGTGTGTGTATTATTGGACGGCCAAAATTCTAACTCAATTCGGGCCGCGTGATGAAATTTACATTGGTAATTAATGATTGGTGGAGAATATTGCTCCGTGATGTGTAAATTTGGATTTTTGTTTATTTTCTTGTTTTTAAATATTTTATAAGAAGCTATAGAAAAAATACATTCAATGGGTTTGAAATTTATTTAAGTATGTTATAAATAATTTACCAAGATATTATTCAATTTAGCTTCTTCCTTTTAAAAAATATATATTTAATTATAAGTATAAATATGAATTTCTCTTGGTTATAAAATTCTTTTTAAAACTGATATTATAACATATTATAAGTTTGAAATTGTTTTAAAGGAAAACTATCATATATTGCTATTTTATAAAATGTATTATGAAAATTTTAATGTTACTTTTAAGTTATATTTTATTATAAATGTTATTTAAATATACAAGTAGAGATTTGGAAATGAATTTTTGTTATTTAAATCTTTATTTTGGAATTATATAAATAATGTTAAAGCACCATTCATTGATAATATATTTTAAAGGTTTTTATTCATTTCAGAATATGAAATTAAATTGAGAACTGTTATCTAAATTTATTGATTTTAAAGAGAAACTTTTATAATTTATTTTTAATTAATTATTTACAAGATTATTAAATAATGAAAATATGAAATACTTTTCGATTAATATTTTTGGTATTTTATAGTGTATTTCACTAATAATATGGTCACTTTTGAATTATTAATAGGCGCTATATATGTAAACATATTTGAATACTCGATCTAATGTTTAAAAGAAAGATAGTCCACGAGCATAGCTCAGTTGGTCAGGGCCACTTAGCGACAATGCAACAAATTTCATGGGGTCACAGGTTCGATCCTGGTAGATTGAGCTGTGTTTCCCATTCAAGGCATGAAGGTGGGCTTCCAAAAAAACCTACATAAATGGTAAGGGGCATCAAACCTCTAAGTTGGGCCGGCATTAAATCCCTCATGTTATTAGTCGCACCAGGCGGGTTGGGGGCTCATCCCATCTGTTAGATTTCATCAGGGCTCTAGGTTGAGTTTCTTTTTAAAAAAAATCTATAAAAGAAAGATTTTGTTGAAATTTATTATTATTACGTTTCTGAATTAATAGGGATTTCTATGGATGATTTCTATATTTTCTAATTTCTCATATTCCTATACTGATTTCGATATCATGAATGAGTCACCGTTGATATAGATTGATTTTTGATTTTGATATGACGGTGATAACAACTTTATGATTCTGATATATTTAATTCTATGTAATGAGAAATCTAAATAAACAGAGTTATAATACCATCTAATATGGAAGATTCAGTAATATTTCTCTGGACATTCTTTGGCCTCATTATATAGAATATTTGAAAATTAATGTAGTTTATAATCAGTGATAAATGCTTGAGTATCACACAGTGGTATGAGACATTATTGTTGTATTTATTCGGTTATTCCTTATAAGTAGATGGCGATCACGTGACGGGATTTGTATTATTAGATTGTACTTATGTGAGGTAATGCTTTTAGGCGCAAGCAAGGTTGATGCCCATATATTTAATGATATTATGTGTCACTATCATGATGTACTCTTATTATTGGCGTTGGAGAGAACCAGATGGCTGTAATCCACCCTAGCGGCCTAAATTTGGGATCGTACTACAAATCTGCGACATCATTGTTGGATATTCTATTTGATGTGCATTACATGATTGGAGTAGGTTCCCCACACCACGAGGCTTGGGTTAGGTGACCCACATGGTAGGTGCCCTATAGCCCTTTTATGTCGCATAGGCCAACAGTCTGTTACCTATTGGGTAAAGCAGGGTTGTGACTAAGAGGCTAAGCGTTGGCGAGCCATTGGTGGATATGTTTTATGATGTCTGTCGATGTAACTAAAGACTGTAGGAGCAGATTCGGTTAGGTGACCTTGGGCTCCTAGAGTGGGCAGACGGCTATCAGTCTCCCTTCTGGTTCTAACAAAGTGGTAGATTGTCATATTCTATTGATACGCCTCACTTAAGTATAGATATGTGTTAGGCCACCCAGGGTTAGGTGACCTACATTATAATGTATATATGACTCTACTTGGGACTTTGAGTCTATCGTATAGTCATTCCCCGTTATGATATATTTTGATTTATATATTAGGAGATGAGATTATATCTGGATTACTATCTAGATAATAGCGGATTATCATTTCTTTTATTATATATGATTTCAGATAGGAAGCTTATATTTTATATTCATATTAGTATTCTATTACTCGAGATTGAGAGAGACTTTTTGTCATTGCTGTGAGCTAGCCTAATTATACTTGATGACTCTAATATTTGATGATTTATGGACTTTGATGATGATTCTGAATATGGATGATTCACCCATTTGTTATTGTTTCGATTGAATAATATTCGAGGTGATTTATATAGGTAATGGCATTCTTCCTATGCATCGTTTAGAACTGTTGTTATTCTTGAGATGTTTTGATGGAGTTTATGATATTTATATTTTATACCATGCACATCATTACGAGATATTATGACACCTACATATTAGATATAGTCCAACCCGTGTATTATTTATATAATACTCGGCTCAGTCTGAGACATTTTAGGCATAGAAACGATGGGACCGGCCTATGTTTTTTAGAATAAAGGAGGGTAGTTAGTCGGTATTGTAGTATATTATTTTGTGTTGTATAGACTCATATATGTATTTGACATTGCAACGTATATTATGCCTTTGTATTTTATATTATATATTATCGTCGCGTTATTAATTCTGTGTTCTCTATTATATATTGTTTATTGTGTATTGTTCTATTCTGGAGGCATACATGTTTATTGCTTTGTGCCGATGTTGAGTACGTGTATGTGAGTTATTTATTCGATATTTAAATATGTACTAGTGTTTACTTAAGGGAACATTCATGTGTGTACCATATTGCCTCATTCTCAGCATTATACGATAGTATTACTTAGTTATACTCTTGGATAGCATGAGTATAGCGATGGGGTGTTTACGTTTGGTATCAGAGCAAGGTTTAGAACAATAAAAAGTATAAGAGACACGAGTCTTGGTATTAGAGAGACTTAGAGTCCTTGTCCCCTTGGGTGTGTTGGCTAGTTATACTATGTTAAAGTGATAGTAGGAGTACGTGATGAATACTGGGGTAATCATCTAAAATTAATAGTACTTGTTATTTTCCTGATATATATTATTATTAGTCCTAATTCTTTGGTGTATTCGTCTCCTAGTGGGATTTAAGTTGTTGATGGTGATAATAAATAAAGATTTGTTAGCCAAATCAGTAGTGTCAGCATTGGTGAAGGTGAGTAAACATTTGTGTGGCAAGTTGAGTAGAAGTAACCGGTAGTGATTAGAGTGTGCAACAGATGCTGATAGATAGCTTTCCGCTAAAGGCGTTCATTTATTTGTTTGATTGTTGTGTTTATTTCTATATTAATGATGTTTTGTTTGTTTGTTTATTTGGGTCTCTAGAATGCGGGAAATTGAGTAGGAGTTATTGCTCAAATATTTGTTAACTCACTTAAATCTATATGGAGTCAAATATTAATAGAAGCTAATGGTTTATCCAAATCAGAACCACTATGGGATAGTAAATTATTTAATAAATATATATATATATATAATATGTATGTATATAAGGGATTTAAAGGATTTTTGAAGTAAAATTTGTGCAAATTTGTCTGTTGAGTGTTTTAAATATTCCGTTCGATGCGCATGACCAACGTTATCGATAGGAATTCCTAAACACTAGAATGATGCATTTCGATACAATGGTTTGAAAATAATAATATATATCTTAAAAAAACCGATGTGGTTTATGATTTGGATAACTTGCATTTATTTAAAGTTCAAAGAGTTTCATGTGGTTGCAAGTTCAAACAATACATTTTGAATGACAAACCACTTCATATTGTTAACAGCGGTATATTATCTAAAACTAAATAGTCCGACTAATCGTTATGTATTTTTAGAGTTAATGTACGATGATATATATATATATATATATATTGACCAATTACGTAAAGAAATATTGTTATTTTAACAAAACATAAAAGCTCACCTGCACAATGTTGCCTTGAAGATGGACCAAATCTTAAATTAACAAGGACAAAGTGCAACAATAAAAAATGAAGCTCAACAATGCTTAAAAGCATGTTTTTCTGCCAACTCTATAATGAATAAACACCATCCTAGGATCAATACACACACATGCATAACAGAGTGTTACATATGTCATATATTCAAAGTATGCATGCACGTTCTATGCATGTATGTAAAGTGGGTAGCCAATTTAATCGACAAAAGCAAAGGTGATAACTTCTGCTATGAAAGTGATACAATATATATTGTTATTGATACATATCATCACCAATTTTAGTGTAGGTAAAAAAACATATACAACCATCTAAGGAAGCATGAGTTAACAAGGGTATATGCTACTATAAAGTTGGCATCAGTTGTGGCATATATTCTTTTAGCATTCCCTATGTTCTTTCTGTATAGATTCTTTCAGTCAATATTCTTTGCAAATAAAAGGAAACAAAGAAGGACTTCACATGCAAGCAAGCCACAGAGAAGGCCTAGGCGCCAACATTTTGACAAGGAGGATGAATAAACACCAACTTTTTACTTGAATTGTCTTTCTATTGTCATGTGCTTGCTAGCAGTGGTATTTTAGTCGTTTAATCAGGTGCTTGTTTTGGTTATCTCTTGTGTTCTAAGGAGAAATGACAGTTTGAAATTGGAACAGTCTCGCATTACTAAATAACTTGGAGAAATAGTGTATAAATATGAGTTGGTAGGCACATAACATTGAGAATTCCATTTGTTACAACAAATATGTGCCAACTTATATGTGAATTCCACATGCTGGAGATGGAAGTTTGGCCCGAACGTGGTTACATAATAGCTTTCTTGGATCATTTATCATCATAATCAGCTTTTAGTGATAATTAAAGATTAGTTCCCGCACATGTAGAAGTTTTTTTTTGAAGATTTCTTATTAATAGCCCCTTGTCCCTTATTCTCCTATATGTTGATAACTACATAAGTTCTTACACTAAAATTTATATCTTGTAAACAAGAGGGAAAAACAATTCTAACTTTGGTAAACAAAAAGAAAAAAGAAAAAAAAAGTATATATGAACTAACATAGGAAATTATAATGATTCATGAGTTGAAAATAAAATTTAAAAAACAATAACAAAGTTTAAAATTTTCACACTTTGAAAGTGTTGTACGAACATGGTTATAACATTTTCTGTTGTTGTCCAAATTTGATAATCTTCTTCCGTTTGAAATATATTTTAGCATGGAATAACTTTCATGTTTGTTGCTTTTCGAAGATTTGAAGGTTATTAGTGTTAAAACATGTTTAAAGAGGCAGTAAAAATTCTATCCTATGTATTTTCTAAACTACAACACTGTGATTGTTTGACCATTGCTTTCAAATGCTTTATTCGATTTTGACGATTTTGTCCATTGTGGAAAGCTAAGAGCATAAGTTATGACTTTTATTTTAAGTGTTTCATGAATTTTATAATTTTTAGCCTAAAAATGTAGATTTTAGTGGGGGGCCTGTGCGTTTTTGTAAAAACAATCTGAGCTATATATGTTTGGTAAATCCTCCATAACTTGAGTTATATTCCATATTTTTGCAATCCGAAAGATGTTTTGAAAAGCTAGCACACATATAACAATTACTTCTAGAAACAATTACCTATATTTTTTATCTTTAAAATCCTGTTAAAAGGTGGGTGAAAATTGAATGTGGTGTTATTTTATCGTAAATGAATGTATACTTGTTATAACTTTTCACAAGTGACTAATGTTCAAACTAAGTTAAGTATGTAAAATTGGAGCTATTTGGATTACTAGTGGTGATGTCACTCACTTTTGCTAGTGTAAAAGCAAAATAGATTGCTTAAATGCTAACAATAAGGTATATTTTTATGGTATATCGATATATAATGTGATATTATATTATTTCCCCGTGTTTCGGGATGCCTCGTGTTGGAATTTATATATATTTTATGTTTATATAGTGTTTTGATTTTTCGAAACGCTCTCTGTACTAAGGAGACTCTGTAGAAATTTTTCAAAAAGTCCGACACTTAGAAAACTTTTATAAAAAATATATCATAAGCGAAAATAGAAAGTCATTATAAGAGTCCATTTAAATTGTAGCATACGATAAGAGAATTTGAAGAATGTGCCACATAGAGGATTAAATAGTTTACGTTTGATAAAAGATCATAGATAGGAAGAAAGTCAGGGTATGAGTTGTATGATGTCTCCCTATAAGAAATTGCGAGAATGCAATTTTCATAAAGGGGGAGTTTGTAATAACTCTGCTTTCCACACCGTAATTATACGTAAATTTAATTAAAATGAAATTATTTGAATTCGATTTTGATAATTAGTATTTTGAAACTAAATTCTTATTTATTCAAGTTTAGTTAATAAAATATTTTGTTTAAATAAACTAAATAAAATTAATCAATCCTTTTCAAATAATTTATTAAATGGAATAAAATATTTTAAATTGAAAATAAAATGTTTGAAGTGTAAATCAATTTAATATACATTGAGATATATTTAATAAAAGTGGTATAGGACACTGTTGTGATATTTATTCAGTTATTCATTGTAAGTGGATGACACTCACGTGACAAGTTTCGTATTATGAGATTGTACTTACATGAGGTGATGCTCATAGGTGCAAGTAATGTAGGTTCCCTTATATTTATTTATATTGTATGTAATTATCATGATGTACTCCTGTTATTGGCGTTAGAGAGAACTAAATGGCTGGAATCCACCCTAGCGGTTCGATCTTAAGGTCGTGCTCTAAATCTATGACACCGTTGTTGGATATTTTATTTGATGCGCATCAGATGATTTGGGGTAGGTGCCTCTCATCATGAGGTTCGTTTAATTGACCCATAGGGTAGGTAACTTGTAGCCCTTTTTATGTCACATAAGCCAGTGGTTTGTTACCTATTGGGGCAAAGCTGGGTCGTGACTAAGAGGCTACGAATTGACGAGCCATGGTGGATATGTCACGATGTCCGTTGAGGTAACTAAAGATTGTAAGAGCAGATCTGGTTAGGTGACCCTAGGCTCTTGGAGCGAGAAGACGGCCATCAATCTCCCTACTGGTTCCAACGGAGTGGTAGATTGGCATATTATATTGATATGTCTCACTCAAGTTTAGATATGGGTTTGGCCACCCAGGGTAAGGTGGTGTAACGACCCGGAATTTTGACAGTGTATTTTAATAAATATTTAATCTAATTTAAATTAAATATAAGCTTAAAATTGTTTAAATTGATGAGATCTTGGATATTTAACAGTTATATATGTTTGTAAAAGAAAATTTTGATTTGAAAATTTGAAATAGAATACTTCAAAACCATTAAAACAAATCTGACATGTTCAATAAAATCAAATCAAAGACTTTATATTTTTGTTATTTGATAAAATACATATGAATATAGTTTTAGTTTTTAAAATGATAAAGTTAAAACATAAACATAAGTATACACCATAATTATAAATAGAAAAGAGAACTAACAATATAAATATAAGTTATAACTAGGAATGTAAAAAATTTACATTTGAAATATTACGAATCAAATGCTTGAAAATCTAAAGTGAAAATAAATTACAATCAATTAAGCCTAAGAATAACCTGCAAAATCCAATTGTACAACATAGAACTTTTTAAATATCATGTAATCGGGTTAAATGCATAAGTTAAAGGGGTAACTTATAACATATTTCTGTACTAAACTTATATGTGCTGTATCTTGTACAAAATATGCTAGCCGAGATAATGATAAATATCTTTGTACAAATAGCTACTGTCAGTAAACATTTAATTACTTGCAATCGTGATTAAAAGCTTAAGCATTTATTAGTTGTAAGCAAATAAGAAAAACAAAGTTTTACTTCAAATATCATGAAACAAAACCTGTGTCTTATAGAGTATGCTAGCCGAAATAAAGGAAATATCTTTGTACTACACAAAGTGAGTATCAGTCACCATTTAATACTTGTTGTCATAATTTAGAGCATGAACATTAATTAGCATAACTTCTTGTTTAATAAAGTACATGTAGCCGAAATCACCTATATCATTTCATACTGCAGATATTTATATCTTAACCAATTAAGAGGAAATGACAATACAAACAAATACAACTGTCCAGTTACAACCTGCTATTAAGTAAACTTCTATATATATATCCACCTATGAACTTCCCTGCTCATTTATAAAACAGAACTAAACTAAAGGAAAACCTGAGAAAAATAATGATTTGTTATGCAAACTTAGATTTAAATTCAATAGCAAAATCAACAGGGAGAGTTTCAGAGAATTCAATTGCAAATTCTTCAACATCAATTCTGTTCAACAGTTTTAGGTGAGTAAACTCACCTATTTTCAATTTAAACCTGTATCTTTAGCTTCCAATTGGTATGTGTTTGGTATCTGCTTGAATGATTGACCTTGAGTACTTCATGTTGCTATGCAGTATATATATAGTGTTCTTCAGGGCTTTGAATAACTGATCAGAGTAAAGCAATGAAATTGCAAATAATTCTTCATGTAGATGTTTTAAAACCTGGATATTGATGCAAACTTAAGTTGTTGTCAAAATCAAAGGGATTACAATATAGTTTTAAGGTTTAACAGTATTTTACACATACTGTTTACTGCTTATTCAACTATCAAGAAAAGAGAATTAAAGTTTAAAGTTTGAATGTTTAAATTCGAAATTTTAATAACATAATCAGATTTCGTATGCATATTTAGGATTTTTAGCATAAAAATTTTGATTTATAAGCGAAGATAATCAGAGCAGTTTTAAAAAGAAGCTTACTACATTTTTGTCAAATTTTGGGAAGGTCGAGATAATTTTAATTTCTGAATCTTCGAATGAAGCAGGGTAGAAGTTGTATTAACACAAGAAAAAAGTCAAATTATTTTTCAAGTACATAAATTTTGAGTTTGTGATTAAAGTAGGGTTTTTGTCACGAGTTTCACCGAGCTCTGTAAATTTTCGATTTCAACTCACCTGGATGACCGAGCTTCACGAAAATTAGAGGAATGATAGTAGGGAAGCTAATGGTGGTGTAGCCGGAGTCTCGAAGCGTCTGGAGGTTTGCATCGCTTGCACGAGGAGGAAGTTGTCGGAGCATTATTTTTGATCTGAACCTCAAACTGTCGTTTCTCGATCTGGAGCTCCATCAGCGTTTTAGGGTGTTGGAATCCAAAGAGTGGTTGGAGATCGACTTGTCAGTGATCGACTCAGGTGGTGGAATTTCGCCGCGGCACTGTGCACGTGAACGGCGACGCTGTACGTGTCTGTGTTTGATCGAGATTGACTCTAGTGCGTACTCGAGTAAAGGGGTCGTTTGGATCGAGTGAGGACCCGTGTTCGCGCGAGCGTGTCATCTCAGCAGTTTGTTAAACTTAAAAATAATGAGAATAAGAGAAGTGACAGAGAAAAAAAAGAGAAAAAAAGAAGAGGAAAACAAAAGGAAACAAATGAAGGAGAGAGACGTGAGGGGAGGCGTGAGGGGAACTCGAGATAGACTCGAGTGAAAAGTGTGCTGTCTCGGTCCACTTCCATGTTTTGTTTGATGCCTTTTAGTTTGTTTACTAACAAGTTCAACAGTAATATCGTTAGCTAGTTTAAAGTTAATAATTGATTTAAATCTATTAAAAGTATGGTTTACGAAAGGGGTAATTCATTGGTATAAAGTTATTAGAATGTTAATAAATTTATACTTAAAATTTAAATTGATTTGTAATTAGAAATAAATCATACGTTAAAACCAATTTTAATCGTAACTAATTTCTTAGCAGTTAATTCATAATTAATTTAAGTGGTTAATTGAAGATTATATAGTTAATAAAATTGATGATAGATGGTTAGTTTAAATAATTTGTGATGTCTGAGTAACTAATTAACTTATAATAAGTAAGTTGTGAATTAAAAATTAACAATTAGGAATTAACTAAATAACTGAGTAATTAAGTAATAATAAATGAATAAATAGTTGGTTAATCAAATAATTTAATTATGAATCGATAGTTAATAGATTAAGTAGCTTGATTAAGAATTAACTGATGATTGATTAAGTAATTAGCAGTTAATAAAGGGGTAATTAAGTTTTATTAATGCATAATTAAAGTTATTCATTAATGAACAGGGGAAATTTAATTATGTAATTAAAGTTAAATCACTGGATGAAGGAAGTAACTGATTAATAAATGTGAAATAAAGTAATTATGTATTAAGACTAAATAATTAATTAATTAATCATTAATTAAACAATTTGAAATGAAATAGGAAATTAATTGTTAAGTAATGATTAATTAAAGAAAGTTAAGTGATTAACTCTCAAGTAATTAATTCTAAATTGAATTAATTATACATGAGACTTAAAGGTAATTGCTTATGAACTGTTGTTTTGAATATCTGATTGTGATATTTATCTGATGATATTCTGTGATGCTCTGTGATATGTTATGTTATATCTATGATGCTTGTATATGTTTTGTCTGTGATAAATGCTATGTTAATTCAATTGTTGAATTTGAATTATTTAAAAACTGTTAAGTTAATTAGACAACTTGGCCCTTAAAATGGCGTTTGGGTTCGATGAGACCGGGATCGGAAGAATCAATTTTGATTCTCCGAAAACCACATCGATCCAAATTAAACGATAGGTCGAGACTTATCAAATGGAGATCGAGAGGGTGTTTCAGAATGCAAGGGTTATCGTCGTTAACTCTGAGGGTGATTCCAAAATGAGTATAACGAGATAATGCCTTCGGTTTCGTTCGAACCCGGAACGAACTTGTATGGATTGAATGCTTTCAACACATCGTCAGGCGGACGATGAGCATTCTAAGATATGTTCTTTAAAGGTAATCGCAGCCTCAAGCCTCATCAACCGGGAATGGCTAAAACAGGGGATGTGCAGCAAGGTTAGGTGGGTCATGCCCAAGCAGGACAAGATATTTCCCCTGTCTAGATGTCCCTTTTTATTTCGGCTGTGTGGGCGGTTTGCTAGCTAGAACCGCAGGGTTTATCTTGTTCGGGACTGTTCAGTAAGGAATGGTTTCGGCCTTGTGTTGCAGGGGATGAAGGGAGTAATCCTCGGTACGGTGATCTAGGCCCCGTGCTGTGACGGGCGGTACCCCAGTAGCCCTGCCATTGTTGGAAATCCATTTTCCCTACGAGACCCTACGGTTTTGATTTGTATTACCCACTTTTGTGGCTAGTAGCTGGAATTTAATCATGTAACAATTTCGGCTATTTTCTATTTACTTGAAAACCCTAGACACTATTATAATATCATTGGATTTCATATGAAATGTTTTGGTTAGCGTAAGGTAAAAACTTACCCGTATTTATTTGTGGGAAGTCTTACGTGATACCTTTATTTTCAAATGTTTTTCCAAGTTAAACAACTTTAAACCGTTTACTCATACCAGACCCATGTCTGACCCGGAGTTTATTTTTGTTTTTCATAAACTCTCGGGTACCCAAATTTTTACGGGTAGCCAAGGGATTCAGGTTAGATTTGACGAATTCTGGAGGAGCAATGGAGCAGGAGGCTTCAGTGTTGTAGATATATATATATATATATATATATATATATATATATATATATATATATATATTTCCGCTGTGTTAATATCTCTGAGTCTTATCGTTTGAGTTGTATTGCATTGAGTTGTATTAACTAGACAGGTGTTTATAACTGTCTAGTATGTGATGTATGTATGATTGTCATATGTATTGATATTGTATAACTCTGATATATGTACAAACTATGTATTATTTAAGTGATATATTATATTTTGTTCCGTTCCGCTGTGAGATTCTAATGTTGTTGTTCTTTCTTCTCTATCTTTTCTATTTTCTCGTCCCTTTCTTTCTTAATGATGATACGTCTTTCTGGTAGTAGAAGGGCGGGTCATTACAGGTGGCCTACATTTTAATGTATATATATGACTCTACTTAGGTCTTCGAGTCTGCCGTATAGTCATTCCCCATCACGATATATTTTGTGTGACGACCCAGAGTTTTGAACATTTGAAATTTAAATATTTAATTGATTTTAAATATTGGAAGTTATTTAAACTTGGAATTCAAATATCAGGATTTGTTTAGCGATTAAATTTTTAAATTTAATTATTGAAAAGGGTAAAATAACGTATCTTCAGTTTTGAGCTTGTGATAGATATTTTGAAAGCTTAGAAAATTTATATTGATGATGCTGAGACAATGGAAGCTTCAAAATTGGATTTGGAAATGATTTGGTCAATTTTGAATTTATATCGTTTAAATCGATATTTAAAAATAGCCTTCCGAGACACAATATCGAAATTCGAAGAAACCAGTTCCGTTGAATCCGTAATAGTGTATTATAATCGAATTTCGATTTTCTTAGCATTTGGAGTTGTCAAGTGGTCCTACAATAAGCAAACACGCTGAAAATTTTATCGAAATTCAATTTAGTAACTGGTTCAAAAAGCTATCTTCTCCATACGATCAAATTTGGACTCGGAACCTTTTCCATTGCGTTCGGAATAGGTGTATAACATTTTAAACGTCTGGTGGCATGCCTCGATAGGAGGTCGAAATTTTGAGTCACTGATATCGAGACGATTGGAATTTGGATTTAAATTCAATATTTATATATGTTGAATATAATCATATTTCATCAGACAAATTAAAGCACGTACCCTCATTTCAACCACATGTTTCTTTTACTCTGCATATCTCACACACGTTAGGAAAAAAAGAATTAATCGATAGCCGAGGTAATAACGCAACAGAAAAACAAAACGAAAAAGGCTATATTTCGTTCAAATTAGATTAATGGCCGCTCTCTCGTCCTATTGAATCTAAATAAAAAAAATGGTGAAATCAAAAATTCGAATCGACTAAAGAAGGGCCAAACCCCTTTTTCTTCATTCTCGACTCAATTCCCAATTTTAAAGAAAAAAAATGGTTGCCATTATCAGACGCAGCTCAGTCGCTATGGCACGTCGTCGATGGAGACCTAAATTTTGTACGATAAGATCATGGAAGCTATCGAGCTCGGTCGCGTGCGATATGGTGGTAGACGCCTGGAGGGGGATCGAAAGGAAAATTTCATTTAAGGTTGGAAGGGCAGTTAAGCCTGGTGATGCGAGTAAGGCTGCCAGAATCGAGGTGCGACGAGGGCGATCGAGCGTGCAGACGAGGGTTCGTCAGTAAGGTGGTGTGCGTGGTGGCACTATCGCGTGCGCGGCGCTAGGGTTTGGGAAGGATCGATGGGAGTCACATATGAGGGATCTGTGTTCATCTTCGTTGTAAGGTATTTGGTTTTTGTTTTTATTTTAAATTAAATCAAATGTATATATGTATGTACAGTGAGGAAAATAGAAAATTTTATATATGAGACATTTGGAAAAATGGAGTTTAAATTGTTTAAAAGATTATATAGAATTTAATTTTTGAATCTATATAAATAACCTTTTTTTAAGTCAGGTTTCAAGGAAAAAAAGAAAAAAAAATATTTTGTTGGTTTAAAATCAAATGTTAATTTTGAAATAAAATAATTGGTTAATTAAATTTATTAAACAGGAATTTAATTGTTCGAATTATTTCGAATATTGATAAAACTATATAAATACTTATTTTCAAGGTAAATCAAGAAACAAACCGGAATGGAAAATGGATTGCATGCATTGTTAAAGGTGAGATCTTCTCACTCAAATTTAAAGAATTGGAATTTCAGTTATTGATTGTTGTTTGGATGTGATAATATATATAGTAGTATATACGTATTTGGAGTGATTGATTTCCTGCATTATATAGCGGATGAGACCTTATGCGCCGTATAATAGCGGATGATATTATTTAACCCCATATACCGCAATATTCCATCTCAAAGTGGAATTGGTATTTAATTGTTATGCTAACATCTGTTGATGCAGAAAAACATATTGGAGGGATCCAACTGGATTCCTCAAATATTTGAATTTGTTTCAATGTTGTGTGTTGATTTATTTATAATCCGTGTATGATTATATTTGTGATTGAAATCGTAGAAGGCTATGGTTTAGCCGAATATATTTTTGGTATCGTAGGATACCAGAAATATAAAATTGGATTTTTGAAAATTAAAATAGAAAATTTTAACTAAATTAATTTTAAAGAATTGGGTAAATTTAAAAGAAGGAATTTAAAAGGGTAAAGATTGAATTTTGAAATCTTTTTGAATTTATTCCAAAATATGGGAAAAGGTTTTTAATAAATGGATTTCGAGTAATATTGTTTAATAATTGAAGAATTTATTTAAAATTCGGATTTTAGATAGTTTGGGAAAAATAAAGGGATTTATTTTAAAACGTAACAAATTTTAGAAATCAATTTGGAAATTGATTTTGTATTTAAAAATAAATCTTTGGAAAATCGATTTGGAAATAAATTTGGTGTTTGGAAACAAATTTAGAAATCAATTTGGAAATTGAGTTGGTGTTTTGGAAATAAATTTAGAAATCAATTTGGAATTTGATTTGGTGGTTGAAAGTGAATATTTGAAAATCGAGTTGAAAATCGTATATCAGTGGAAATTTAAATTCATAATGGGAATTTATAAGGAAAAGGAAAATTTGTTTTAAAATAAACATTGGTTTATTTTTAAGTGTGGAAAGAAATTTACGGATTTGGAATGTAAATTTAAAATAAATCAGAAAGGATTTATTAATTGTTTTAAAATGACCATTTTGAAATGGAAAGTGTATTTTCCCTGAAAAGCCAAGTATGTTTTCAAAGTAGCTTTCAAATACAAATTAAAAGTTCTAGTGTTGGTTTTAAAAGAATATTTTGGAGAAATTATTTTCTTAAGTTATTTGAAAATCTTTAAAGTAAATACTTATTTAATTAATTATAGAAGTGATTATTTAAAGATTTAATTGATATTTGATTTAGAGAATGGATATTCAAATAGTTATACTCCATCTAATGATTTTATTTTAAAATTATTTTGGGCTTAAGATTTATATGGGATATGGTATAAAATTTCATAACTAATGTTTTAAAATAAATTGTTTTAGAGTAGTTTATTTTTAAATATTTCCAAGTATATATGGTTGGATAAATAATTTAAATTATTTTTAAGTATTTGCACTCGACAAATTTTCAATGGAAATAAACAAACATTTGGAAATTTATTCCGCGTAAGGAAAGTGATTTGAAATTTGTTTTCAAATGGTTGAAATGTGAAAAAATATCTTGCGAAGATATTTTGAAAATAAATCATTGTGAAAATCATTTAAATCTGGTGATTGTTGTGAACGTTGATTGATAGTTAAAAAACCGACTATCAATATTGGCCTTTAAATGACATTTGAATTTCGATGCGACAAGGAGTCGGATTCTAGATGGTTATCCGAAACCCACATCAAATCTTGATAATGAATATTTGTGATTGAAATATCTACGTGTTTTAAATTAAGCGCTCACTATTCGGAATGGGTTATATGACACAAAGTCCTCTCCCGGTTAAACCGAATAGTGAGCGGCTAGACAAGAAAATCATCAAATTACATACAGAAATTTAAATACATACCTCTCTATCGAGCAATTTTAAATCTATCAAATCCCATTTTATTCTTTGCCTTTAACAAACCTGTATAACCTGCTTATCATTTTGCACATTCCTTTACAAAAATTTCAAGAACAATTTTGTTCAAGCCGGTATGATGTCCGTATATCATCCGTACGCAATACAAAACTCGATCGCTCGCTCGACCACACATTTTCACTTCCGAATTAGTGTTGTCCACCCGACTTCCTAGTGTAGACTCGGATCTGTTTTCTTGATCAGAAACCGTCATTCTCCATGCATAGTTCTAAACTATGACAGAGAATTTCCAGAATCAACCAAAAATCCATATACAGGGTTCGTCGTCGAAAATCGAGTGAAAAATTCAAACTCAGATCGATATAACTATCTCGAAATTTAGTGCTCGAATTCTGGATCAAATCGTTATGCGAATAAAATAGTATACGTATATCCTACGTATTTATTCCAATTGATTATTAGCTTTATCAATTTCCTTTTCTATTATTTACAATGATTTTCATTTCTTTATTCACAATGATCATTTCACAATTCCCAATTTAACCCTCACTCAATCATTAACTTTGTATATTTCCAATATCAAATTTACTTAAGAATTCCACCATTCATTTTCTTAAGTTCAATATAAGTATTCTATATACTTCTTATATTTAATTTTCAATTCATCACTTTGGTTCTATCTATACTTTTATTTAAACTAGATTTCCAATTACATATGAATGCAATTTGCCTTCATTTACAAATATTGAATTTAATTAATTTCAAACCTTATTTATTTTTATCATTCCTTCAATTAGTTTCACTTACTAATTCATTACAAATTCCAATTTATTTTTATCTCAAACCATTTTTTTATTTCACACAATTCAAATTGGTTTTCAATATACAGTTCCAATTCCATTTTTATTTACTTACAAAATTGAAATGAATTTCAACATTCAATTTCACTTTCATTTACTTACAATTGTAAATTCATTTATTCATTTACAATTTTTATTTTCCATCTTAATAAATTTTATTCCATAACTAATTTTATTAGATTTCAGAGTCTTTCCAACATTTAAAAAATCGGTTTTTTAAATCAATTCAAATTATCCTTTGAATTTCCAAAACTAAACCCAACTTTGCAAACAACTTTGATTTTTGAATAATTTGGCAGCAATTCCTCTCCTGTAAATTCGAAAATGAACACCGATGATGTCGCGATCATCATCGGAATTATTTTCCAACGACCGAAAAGAGTTTAGAGCTTTCATTCCTTCAAAACATTTTTCCAAAACCTTTAAAAACCATTTTCAAACTAAAAAGGGATTTAAACTTTTCACCAAAATTTCAATTCTCAAATCCTTTCAATCCACTTTCAAATATTTCTCTAATACTTAAAATAATAAATCACAATTACAATTTATATTTAAAAATCTCATTGGTATGTGGATTTTATTTCTCAGCTTTAAGTTATGATTTCAACTTCTTATTCAATAATAAATGATAATAATTTAATATTATCACTTCCTAACAATCCAACAACCATATACTATAATAATTTATGGAAAATGATTTATTTTCTATACAAAAATAGTTTGGGTAAAATTATTTCATTTACCTTATTTTGAAACATTGCTGTGTTGGTTTATCTTGTTTAAGAGTTTAGTAGCCCCTATCGATACAGTTGGCCAAACTGCATCGACCAGAATCTATAAACAATCAATCGATAAGTCAACACAATATAAAACAATTTTATATTCACCAACAAATATGTGCTCATATCTATTATTACACTCAACTCATTCTAGAGCACTATTGACTCTATCTCTAATGAGCAATCCCCACCAGAGCCAAGGTTGTCGCTTAACCAATTGCTCTGATACCACTTTGTAACGACCCAATTTTTCGACTTTCGAAAGTCGACACGAATACGTCCACTATATCAAATGCTGCATAGTCGAATGTCGAAAAATAGAACCGTTAGGGTTAAAAAAGAAGAAGATAGAAGAAGAAACAGAAACAATAACAGAATCTCATATTTCGCAGTGGAACAACATATAATAGATAAATGAATTATCTTTAAAACAAAAGGTCTATATTTGTTTATACACAACATTACATCATCGGCGTTTACAACAACACAACAGCGGAAAAGAAATATTATATACTAGTGATACGCCTCGCCATCACAACACAACCGCTTGCCTCCAGATCTCCACAGCATACATCTTGAGTTCGCTCCCGAATAACTTATAACCTAACTCTAGGTTTCCCATATGGAAAATTATGGGCATCCAGAGTTTAGAAAGGGAATAATAAACTCTAGGTCAGCCATGAGACTGGTGTGAGATCTCAAAAACAGTTATTTTCACAAAGAAAAAAAATCCGCTATGCTTTTGGAAAATGAAACTACCATAAGGCCTCCCAACACACACACAAAATGCAATTGCACACTTGGGGGAGATTTCTCCTTATGATAGTCAAATATGCTTGATACGTGAAAAACTTCTTGATATTATTATTAGTGCATAGTGTAGAAATTTTTTTGAAAGTACAATATTAATCTTAGCCATATAACAGGAACTTCCCGAGGCCGTAGAATTAAATAGGAACTTCACAACAAAAATCTATTTAATGGAAAAATAAACAGGAACATCAAAACAAAAATCAATGACCGTGGAATGTCACATTTTCCTTCAAATTGAAATTTGATATTCCTAAAAATCGATAATTATGAAAATCTACTTCCTCCACCTTTCTCATCCTCAAATCAATTTCAGTCGCTCAAAAATTTATGGCCATCAATTCGAACGAAGGGGGGATCGCAACACAATATTGAAGATCGAGTGAGAAGGTTACGGCATGCGGCGACGAGGGTCGTGTATTCGTGTGGCGCCGGCGGCGCCGGGGGGATTTGAGCGCATCGCGGTCGCTCCGATGGAATGTTATTGGGTGAAGCAAATCACGATGCAAGGCGATGTTCGTGGGTGCAGAGGCGTTCGATTTCAAGCTCGCGGTGGCGAGCGCGACAGAGGTAGCGACGGCGAGTTCTTCCCGAGGCCGCAAGGTATACGATCGATTTTTTCTTCCTTTTAATCTGAAATTGTATTGATATATTTACGGAGGAAGAAGGTTACTGTTTTGTATTCAGAAAATATATATATATTTTCAAAGAGGAAAAAAATAAATAAATACATTTTAAAATTTACTAGTTTATTTGGAAAATAATTTATTAAAGTAAATTTAGTTTTAAATTTAATATTTAGTTGAATAAATTTATTAAAAAGGAATTTGTTTAAAATTAAAAATATTAGTTTAGAATCAAAATTGTTAGTTAATTAAATTTATTAAAGGAAAATGGGTTTAAGAAATTTAATTATTAGTTTAAAATTAAATAATCTATTAAATGGAAATTTATTATTCTATTTATTTCGAATATTAATCAGCTGTGTAAAATTGTCTGTATAAGGTCTGAAAACGTGAAGGAAACAAACCGGAATGGAAATGAGTTGGAACGGATTGCAAATAAAAAGGTGGGATCTTATCACTCAAATTAAATTGAAATTTCAGTTATTGATGACTGTTGTTTGTGATAGTGTGTGTGTGTATATATATATTTGGAGTGATTGATTTCCTGCATTATATAGCGGATGAAACCCTATGCGCCGCAAAATAGCGGATGATATTATTTAATCCTATACACCGCGATATTCCACCACGAAGTGGAATTGGTATTAAATTGTTGTGCTAACATCTGTGGATGTAGGAAAACAGGTTGGAGGAATCCAGCTGGATTCCTCAAACAATTGAACTTGTTTCATATGTTGTGTGTTGATTTATTTATAATATGTGTGTGATTATATTTGTGATTGAAATCGTTGAAGGCTATAGTTTAGTCGAATATATTTTTGGTATCGTAGGATACCAGAAATAAATAAAGTTTGATTTTTGAAATTTAAGTAGAAAGTTTATAGTAAAATTAATTTTGAAAATTTGATAAATTGATGGAATTTAAAAAAAAGGAAAGATAAAGATTGATTTTGTAATCCTATTGAATAAATTCCAAAATATGGAAAAAAGTTTTGTAACGACCTGCTTTTTGGACTATTCGCATCCGCACATGTCGGACTTGAATAATTCAAAATACCGAATTATTAATTTAAATTTGGCAAAACTTAGATATACAGTAAATAAATAATCACAGAATCACAGACATGGAGTAATAATATGCAGCGGAAACAAAAGATGGTAGTTCATGAAGCTACTATATATATAACAGAGTTAAATAAGTTACAACAGAGGTCTCGAATACAATAGTCAAATACAATATCAGAATACATTATTGAAATCAACTGAATCTGAAAGCTGGATAGATAGCTGAATCTCCAAGCGAAGCTCCAACTCCAAAGGTGAGTCTCGAATGTTGAACCACTCAGTTTGACCAGAGCGTAAAGCAAAACACAAAACACTCGAGTCAGGATTAACATTCTTATATCAATAAATCCAACTCAAGTGAAATAGCAATTGAAATACACTAACTCAAAGGACGTTGGAATAACCATCCTTTAAGGATCCATTAAACTATCTACTATGTAGTAGTGTACGCTAAATAGATAATGCCTATCAGTAATATAAATACTAAAATAGTGTTAAGGCGTTACCATTATCCCCCTTAACACATTTTATATAAATGTCATAGTCTATACAGCACTGTAAACTCCACCGTAAACTAGTGGGATATCAGGGAGTACTCCATAGGTATACCACAAAACTAATTCGTAGGGGTCACGTAAATAGGGATACAAGTATGACAAGGCACATGAGGCAATACCCAAGGTAGTGAAACTACCGTTTGCCTGATCCGGACTGGTGAGAACGCATCGCCGCAACGATCGCAACACCGCGAAACAACACTCCTGAAATTCTGAGGGTGCACCAATCAATCACAAGTAATGAGTAGTAGTTACGAAAAAGTGTGTCCGCTCGAGGTGGCTAACCTCATTTGGCCCGGCACGGCTCCTGATTTTAGTCATTTCCAATTTGACACAAGTGTCAAGGCTATCCATTATCGTTCTCTTTCTTCAGTCATCACGTACATCATTCCAACCACTTCATTCTGGATCATCACTCCGCGTATAGTTATTAAAGTGGTTTTCGGCTTAGATAGAGAGTATATCCATAACCGATTCCGGTTTCTTTAATAACTTTCGTAATTATTACACCGATTGTTCGTTTAATAAATATCAAAACAAAATCAATTTCAATTTCAATTAGAATTTATAAATCAACATTTCGATTGTCTTTCACTATCAAATTCCAAAATTTACGTTACAAACTTCCAAATAACCATTTCAAAATCTTACAATTCAATTTCAACTTTTATTTAAACAATTCAAATATTGATTCAAGTTCGTATATAAGTTTCATTCCGAAATCATTTAAAATGGTTTAATTTTCATTCAAATCAATTTAAATTCATTTATCGATTTCATTCAATATTCGTTAAGTAAATTTATCCTTCAAAACAACTTCTATTTAAATTCCAATTCATTAAATCAATTACTTACGTTCAACTTCATTATATCAAAACTTCAAATTGAAATAAATTAAAATCGTCATATCAATTCTTTAAATTACAAGTCTTACGCTAATTTCAATAAATCCCATTCATTTCAATAAATCACATTTTATTTCTTGTTAAAGAAATTCTAGTTTTTATTTATTTATTGACTTCGTTACAAATTTCAAACTCAATTAATAAAGAACTAAATTTCATATATTCAAGAAGTTTAATTTCACTTATTAACTTACTTAAATTTTCCAAAGCTTAATTAATAAATAAAGAAACTCAATTTCATTTATTAACGAAGTTCAAATCCACTTATTCAAAAGTTCAATTCCTCTTATCAAAGAATTCAATTTTTATTCAATTATCAAATAATTAAATCTTATTCAATTATTAAATAATTTCAATCTTAATTATTAATAATTTCAAAATTTAATAATTACAAACTTGGTTATAAATTTAAACATAATTATTAAATCATTTCCACTTAATTATGAATTCAAACTTAATTATCAAATCATTTCAACTTAATTATAAATTCAACTTAATAATTTCAAACTTAATTATAATTCCAAACTTAATTATATTTCAAATTTAATTATTAAATGATTTCAAACTTAATAATTTCAAAACTCAATTATTACTAATTCCAAATTATTTACTAATAATTCCAAATTTAATTATTAAATAATGAAATTTCAAATAACGTTCTTTCATCAATTACTACGTTAGTATTTGTTCCAGATTCAATATTTACATTTTCCTTTCATAAAGATTTAAATTCTAACCTTATTTCAAAACTTATTCTTTATTCGAATAAAATCATTATTTTATTTTTATATCAAATTATTGACCAATCGGATTTTCATTTAATTCTCTATCCTAAGTCAAGTTCATTTGGGTATTTATCATTTCAACCCGATTCCAATTCAATTCAAAAATCAAAACATAACAAAGGGAACTTGCAATGCGATAACTGGGATGGTATCAAAGTAAATAAACAAGCAATAACAACAATTAATAACAATCCAATAATCAATTCAAATAATCCCGAAAAAATCGTATTAATTCACATTGTTGTTTGTGTAAACTAATATAATTATTTCTAGAATCTACACTATCATTTCACGTAGATTAAAGATTATTACATTGCAGGTTTTTCACTTGTCATTTAATTTCAATTTCAATTTTAATACTACAACAATTAATCCAATATACGTTCAAAGGTTCAAAGTGTAATTTATCAAATTCTACGTGTCAATTAACTTAACAATTAAAAGGGGTCATATTATTCAAATTAACTAATCAAATTCAACACATATGTCGATTCAAAATTTTAAACTATCCTACGTCAAATTCAATTGATAATATTTATCACTTTATACATTACAATTTAACATCCAATAAAACAACAACAATCAATCAATTATCAACCAAACGGGATTACCATCGTATAATTAACAGATAATGGTGTCAAATGTCACAGGTGAACTGATACAGGTAATAACATATATTTAACAGTATAAATAACTAACAGCAGCATATTTCAATTTGTAGTTTCAATTGAAATCAAATTTAATAAATAAAAAAACATTAATCATGAGTGATTGCTCACCTTTCAAGGCTAGAGATTGGATATAGAAATGAGCTCGAATCTAGTCACGAATCTCAAAGCAAAGCAAGATGGGCACGAATTCAATGGACAAAGCTGATAAATAGGAATTTACAAAATCAAATCGAAACAGGGTCGATATAATGAATGGTATAAGTGAATTCATATATGTACCACTATATATAACGATTTATCTAAAAGAAATTATATTCCAAACTTAAACATAAATTAAATTAAATATATATTGTTTCAAAGGTCATAGTTTAAATTAAGACCCACATATTAAATCGAACATATATATAATATTTTATAACTCATATATATATATATACACACACACATTTGTTCTGGATCAGCTCAAAACATAGAATATCAAAACCCTATATATATATATATATATATATATATATACTTATCTTCCAAACCCAAACCATACATAAACTATATATGTACAAAATCATAATCTCTTAAAATTTCAACGCATATTAAATTATATCTATATATATCAAAATCATTGTTTAAATTATAACACATAAACTAAAATCAAACATATATACCACATTTAATATTTTGAAATAACACACATATATTAAATACTTGGTATACACAAATGTGCATCTATAAATATTATATACATTATAAATACCAAATTCCCAGCATGTTCCACCAACCCATATATAATATAAATAGACATATACTGCACACGCACATTTGAAAGTCAAGGATGCTTTCCCAAAGCAAATGCAAGTAATGGAAAACAAAAGCTTACAGCAAGTTATGCATTACCTATAAACACTACAGACCTGACTTTTTATTTAGCCATGAACCAAAATACACACACACAAATAAATTAATATATTATCTTTTATATAAATGACATAGGATTACAAAATAATAGTAGCTATACACCATGGATATATACGGCATGATGTACGTGTATAACATTAGATTAAAACTATACAAATCAAATATGGTGAAAAATATTTATTTATGTGCTTACCCAACCAAGCAACAAGGAAGGAGAGGGGAAAGAGCTCGAAGGGCTCGGCACGAAGGCGGAAGGTCAGAGGAGACTAACGGTTCTCTACGTCGGCTGCAAGTGGGTAGGGTTGGGGTGTTGCTCGCGCTCAGGTGGTGGAGGCACAGCTAGATCAACGTTGTCCATTCGATGGAGGAAGTCGTGGCTGTTGCATGGGAAGCAAGGGAAAGAAGATAGAGGGGGTAGCTCGGGCAAACGGAAGTCGGTGCAACGGTTGTAGGCTATGTGTTGGAGGCCGGAGAAACGTGGGATGGAGTTGGAAGGGGAGGCAGTCGGCTTCATGGTGGAAGGCAGTTGCATGGCTCGGCGATGGGAAAGAAAGAGATGGGGAGGTCTGGTGCTCGACATGGCCGTGTTTGGCGGAGGAGATGACGAAGGTGGTTGAGGTACCGGTGATTGACTCTGTGCATGGATAGGAGTGGTGCAGGCGGTTATTGAAAACATGGGCGCTATGGGTTTGAAAAAAGTAAGTAAGAGGGAGAAATATATATGCGTGTAAGCCTGGAAACTTTTTTTAGGAAAGTGAAGAGAGGTTTTTTTTGAGTCAGGAAGAAGAATTTGTTTCAGACAAGAAATTATTGAGCTACATGTAAGGGAAGAGAAGGCTTCGTTATTATATTTATGGAATGAAAGTGACAAAGCCAACGTACAAAGGGAAGGGAAATGGAAACCAATAGACCTGCATAAAATATTGTAACCAGTGGGGAAAATAAAACGTCAGCATTAAATTTTGGGAATATTTAAAAGTTAATGACTATTGGGTTAATAGATGGTGGAAATTTAAATGTACGCAAGAACCCAAAAGCACGAGAATTTAGGAAATGTCAATGCAGACAGCTGTATGGTATTGGACAGGTAGGTAGATAAAGGAACAGATGGAACAAAAAAGGTTTTAAAACGGGTACCGATACGGTCCAACGTTTTACAGATTTTGCCGTCCACCGGACACCGAAATACACAATAGAATATACTGCGGAGATCAGCATGTAGGATTGATTTCACCCTAGAGGGGGGGTGAATAGGGTGGTAGTGTTAATTATAAAAAAATTAATCGCGGAAGCTTATAAAATATTCAATTCAGATCACAGAATAGCAGCACAGATATCGCAAAATATAAATAACAGAAAAAACAGAACAACACAGAATTTACCCAGCTTCGGCAAAACCCTGCCTACGTGCTGCCCCCAAGGTTTCTACTAGAAATTAGATAGTCCCTCGCTTACACACGTAAACTCGCTATACCCTCTATTGACTAATCTAACTCTACGCTCAAAACCTTGCCACAACTCAACCACCGAGTTGCGAATTCTCAAGCTACGCCACGTAGCTTGTGCCCTAGTCACACGACTAGAAATTTAAAACGGTTTAAAAAGAAAATACAATTAAAAACAATTTAAATAAAATAAAACCCTATTTAAAAATAAACTAAAGCCTTATAATAAAACAAGGCCGGCCCCTATTCACTTCTTCAACCCGTTCCTTTTTCTTTTTATTTGCTCCGTTCGTTGTTTTGAGATAGCGGCGGCTTTGTCCTTCAATCCAGATTAGGGCTTTCGTTCGTGATTCAAATTAGGGTTTTTTGCAAATTGAAGCGCCGACCTTTGATACTGTTCGACTTCGATGCTCTTTAATTTGTTCACCGCGGCTGCTTCATTGATCGAATTCCGGTATGTAATTATATCCTTTTGCTTTTTTGATTTTGTGCTTTCTAGAATTCGATGATGATGCCGATGATGTGAATTTGATTATGTAGGGTTTGTAACCCTAGATTTGCGTCGTATATTCTCTATTTGAATTTTGTCAACTAATTTCTCTGGCCGCTTGATTTTGTATTGATGATTGAGATGTATCTGACTTGTTCAATATGAATATGCTTTCGTTGCTTGATGGTCACGTTGTTGATTCGTGACATAGTCAATTTGCTTGGCTATCACGGTGTAATATACTCGGCTTGAATTTTTCTCTGACTTGATAAATTTCGTACAACTTGATTTTGATAATCAACGTTTTGATACGTGACTTGGTCATTATGTCTTTGATGTTTATTAATCTTCTTTGACTTTGACATTTTGTAAATTGGCTTCGGCCACTGTCTGCATTCCTGTAGTAGCTTTGTTCAAGTTATCTTAGGCATTGTTGTATCCATTGCAGTCTTGTAATCTTCACTCTGGCCATACTGCATTGTTTCGATGTCATTGATTTGTTTAGCCTCGGCATTGACTGGTTTCATGCTTGTTTGTTATCTAGTAACACTTGCGTCTCTTGGCATTGCTGTTAGCTTTGGTGTATGATCAGTGATGCACTTGGTTTGAGTTCATTTCTTGTTTTACTGGATTGAACTGCACTGATTGATTGTTAATGTGTACATGTTTCTGATGTGCTTGTTGTCATTTGCATCCGGTCTCTGTGCATTTTTCTGCGTTCATTTGAGTTGTTGATATTTTCTGATCAGTTGCATGGTTCATGTCATGTAGTTCATTGTTCTATTCACATGTATCATATTGAAATTCCTTGGTGCCTTGGTTATTGTCGTTGTACACCTATTGCTTCCCTGACCTGTAGTCTTGGTTTTATTGCTATAGCATGCACTCGACTCTGTAGTTGTAACTGGACATTTGAGTTTGTTGCATTTAGTTGCTGTTGTCTACACTTGCACACTCCATACTTTGGTATATTCCATGTTGTTACCTGGTCGAGCTGTGGTCTTGTATTACTGTGTCACTTAGGTGCATATGTTTGCACTGTGCATTGACTTGAGCTTCTGGTGTATGTGCATGCTTGTTCATTCCAGTGAGTTTTGTTTTGTGATATCCGTGTTGCAACTGTTTTGGTCGAGACTTGTTGTTTGTTGGCACTGGACCTGATCTGCATACATGATTGTTGCAGTCCATTTTGCTGTTGGTCTTCGTTGCATTCATGTCATGTTGCCTTGTGTTGAATCCAGTTTTAAAACTCGGATTTGACCTTGTGCTCGTGTCGTGATTTTCAATGTTATTGCACGTGAGTTGAACCCGGTTTTTCATTTGGGTTTGACCTGTGCTCACCTGTCCCTGTAAATCAATCAAGTGTATATCGGTGTGCACGGCCTTGTGGCATATACAGTGATACACTATGTATGTCACAAGTTGTTCGTGTATGACTAATTCAAATATGAATGATGACGAACAACCCAAATAACTGAGGCAAATATTATTTTCAAAATTCATCTTTTATTTTATATTGCAAAAATATTTCTTTTTCAATTTTACTGCGCTAGTGTATATTTTTGCAGATTGCTCAGATGCTGGATTCAAACTGGAATGCAGTTGAAGACAAAATACGAGTGTGAGTGTTATGTAGTGAGGTTATTATTGTAAACTGAATTGTGATGTAATTGTGATGTAATTGTGATGTAATCAAAATTGTATAGTGAATAGTGAGAGCTTGAATTTGTACTATTCAAAATTGTAATAAATATTTGTTTGAATTCAAATTCTGTGTTATTTATTTTATTTAGCAATTATTTATTTAATCTGTGAAAAATAAAATAGTATATTATCAAATACATTTAAACGAATGTATATATATTTATTATCATCAAACAAAAATCATATAAGCGCATATTCAACAATCTCCCCCTTTTGATGATAACAAACATATATTTAAGATTTTGAATATGTTAAATGTATTTGATTATGGATATGCATTGCTCCCCCTATTTAAATGCTTCCTCTCTACACAAAGCTCCCCCTACATATATGCATACAAATAAAAATATGCAAATGAACCTAGATGCAAATAGAAAATTATTTGACCTTTGCTTGATTTTATTTGACAAAATCTTAACTTTTCTCTCCCCCTTTTGTTATCAGCAAAAGAATAATAGTATTAGAGAAAATAGAGATAAAGTGATCGACATTAATTCAACATTAAAACTCAATTGAATATAAATATTAAATTTCAATAAAAAATCAAACAAAAATCATAAATATTTTGTTAGGCGCATATTCCACTTTTAGAATGATAAGAATGATGTCATCATATAAAACCATACAGTTGTGTCTATTTGTGGTATATTTATATCAGGAATTTAAATATCTACTAACCATGCATAACCGTTAGGACTTTTAAATGAGATTAGTAGTATTCCAATTTTATTTTTAAAAAAATGAATTCAAGTATCTTCTAACCATGCATAACCGTGAGGACTTTTAAATGAGATTAGAATCAACTTGTTTATTTAAAAAAAATCAACTTTTGATATGCGTTCCATACATGCATAACCGTGAGGACTTTTAAATGAGTATGGAAGCACAAAACAAATTCCAAGTAATTCACCCATGCATAACCGTGAGGACTTTTAAATGAGAGTGAATACTTTGGTATTTATTATTATTATTATTACCCTTTTTTTTCAAAAAAATGTGAAAAATGAAAAACGAACGATTCCTGTTTAAAGTACCACATATCGACAAACTATATAGAATTTTGATGAGTGATGGTTGTTAGAAATATGATAGATATAGAGATGGTCATGGAATTTTTGCCAACAAACAGTTTTATAACTCTTGTTTAAATTTCTAAAGAAATTTATTAATTATACCGTCTCGAGTCATAATATTTGATCAATATTAACACTAATCACTTTTTCAATCACTATTTTTCTTTTCGATAAACATTAGGGAGTCAGATTAGTCAAAATAGTCATTTAAAATCTGTAACAACCCAGAATTTTAAACAATTTAAAATTGAAAATATTTAATTAATTTTAAATATTCGAATGATGATTGACTTGAATTTCAAATTTTCAGGATAAATTGGCGATTAAATTTTAGAATTTAATCTATTTAAGTCGAATAAAATTTGAATTTGACTTTGGAGTTGAATTGAATATTGAATTTGTATTTTAAATTCGAACTAATGACTTAGAAAAAATAGTTTGGATTTACGAATTTTTATTTATGTAAATTAATAAATTGATGGTTAGTTTTAATAACATTTTTTCTTAACTTAAATAAAATGGAATAAAATTTTATCAATACAAAATACAAGTATAAAATCTAATTGTAAAACATGTTAATATTAATTTATGTTTGATAGTTGAACTTCAAAACGTTTCTATATTTACTAAAGAAAATATCTACAAAACAAATTGGATTTAAAAAAAGAAAATAATAATAATAATAATATATAATATAAAGAGTACCACTGCCTTACTTTTGTCAGCTACAAACAAGCCTTAACTCACGCCATGATCCACGCCTTCAACCATGCCCTAAATCACGATCTCCTTCCCCATAAAACACGATACCCCCTTTCCTCCATCCCTTCAGATTTCATACGAAAGAAGAAAACAAAGAAACAAAAATGGCTGTCGTTCCTTAATTCTCGTTCGTTCCTCTCTATCAAATTAGGGCTTTTCAAAATCAAAGGCACCGGCCTCGATCGATTGCATTGCTCTTGCTCGCTGCTCCTCTGTTGATCGTTCTTCGTTCGTCTTCGCATCGGTGAAAGGTGAGAAATTTTATTTCTCACATCTAAATTCAACTTCATATTTATGTGATTTGTGATTCTCACAGTTTTGAATTCTTGGGTTTTGCTGGGTTGTTTTTGTTCTTGTTGTCTTTTGATGTTGAATTTGTTCGAATTTGGCCAATTAAGGCTATATTGGTTTCTGGACATTGTTTCACTTGAGCATTCTCGGCCATTTGACTTTGCTTCGATTTTGGATTTGTTGGCCACCACGATGTCGATTTATTTTGCTAGAAATAAACTCTAATCTACTTAATTCAACACTTAATTATAACATGCATTTGTTCTCCTAACTGGATTATCCCTGACACTGTTCGATTTTAGCTTTGATTGTCTCAATTCCGGATTGATGTTTAATTGATGATTTTCTATTGATTCTCTGACCGTTTTAAAAAAAATTTACTTGGTATAAAAAGATATTAACTTTGCAATTGTTTTAAATTTGTGACTTCGACCTGGGTTTGTTCTATAACTCAGGCCAGTAGCATATGGCTTCAGTTTATTTTGATATTCGTTTGCTACAACCCTTTTGAGCAAACATCACCACGAAATTTCACTGCTATTAATTGTATTTACTGTTGCATTTGCTCATTTGAGTTTGCACTTGCACATTGCACGTAGCTTATTGAAGTGTCTGCATTTTTTTTTCTTTCGATTTTCACTGTTTCTTTGGTATTGTTCGCCACTGCATGCTTGTAGTTATGTGCCAGTTGAGTTTTGAGCATGTTTCTAGGCTAGTTTATTCATGTTGTGTTTGGTATCTTCACTTGAGTTATTTAAAGTGTAGGTTGTTGAACTGTTAGCTTCAACTTTGAACTTGATCATTAGTAGCTAGTCTGCATTTACATACGTCACGGTGGTATTGCCACTGCCTATTTCAAACTGCATTTCAATGTTCCCTTGACATCTGTTTTGTTTTGAACTCAAACCCACCGTGTATTATTGTTATACTTGAACTTTATGTGTGCTGTCCCTTGCACCATTCATCAGTTGCATCCATTAGGTTTATTGCGATTTGTGACATTCAAGTCAGTTGCACACTTAATTCTTGTGGTCTGGGTTCTTCCCTGACCTATACACTTTGATATTTTTAGACCCCTGTCTTGCATTGGTCTGTGTCATTGAAGTAGTTGTCACTGTGTACACTTCAGTTGCCTGTATATGCATATTTGATTCATTGATTCTTGTTACTTGTTAGCACTTATAACATATACACATGTGCACTTATATGGGTCTGCATTGATTTGTTTTCGTGAGACTTGAACATGTTTGGAGCATTTGAATTGACTGAATACTTGAAGTCTTTATCCATATTTCCAAATTGCATACTTTTAAATGCTACTTGCAGTATATATAAATTGATTCATATTTATGTTGTGCACTACTTTCATTCTGATATGTTCTATTTTGCCACTGTTTTGTTCAAGACTGATACTTTCGTTTGTGGCATGGTATTCATTCTGTAGTCTGGTCCTCATGTGCATTCATGTAGCTGTTGGATCTTGCATTGTTGTTCACTGTATATATCACTGGTATCTTTCATTTCGTTTGCACTTGCTTGACCCAGTTTGGTAGTTGCATAATTGATATGCACTTTTCTTGTCCATCCATGTAGTGAGACCTGTAGCATGCTTTGTTCATGCATTTTGCTTGTGTTGTCCAGTCGAGCTCGGCACTTACGTTGTCGTTGCTTGACTGTTTAGTTTTCTGGCTATTTGATTGTTTCAACTGCAGTTCATATGTATGCAGTTTGCCCTTGATTTTTGCAGTTGCGTTGAGTCATGATAGTTGTGATTTGACCTTTGCATTTTGTAATTGCTGATAACACGTATCTGTATACATGTTGCCAGTTGCCTTTGTTGGGTATTGATGCTTTGTGTCCTATAATGTTGGGTGTTGTGGTGCCATATTTCGGTGCTCTCACCTCATTTTACTGTCTTCATGTAGTTTGAACCCCTGCCTTTGCGCATTGGGTCATTCGAGCCTTCACGCTTTGTGATCTTGTGGTGGCTGCAAATTTTTGATTGCAGATTTGCCCTTTTATCCATTTGTGACTGCAGTTTCGTTTTTATATGCAGTTTTTCCTATGTCGGTTTGCGTTGCATCGACATTTGATTTCATAAATTTCGGTTCATTGATCTTTTGGGTACATCATCACTATAGTGGCGAGGCAGTGCACGCAAGCGTGAACTGCAGCCACACAGTTTTAACGTTTTATATGTGGCGAGGCAGTGCACGCGTGCGTGTACTGCAGCCAATCGGTTTTGATGTTTTTAAGTAACTTTTCAATTATTTGAATTGATTTGATTTAAACTGATGATTTTGTTGTAAACTGCCGTTTTGGCAAATTTTGATGTTTTCTAAATTATCTTCATAAATAATTCCTTCATCTATCTTCGTTGATAATTTGAATCTACTGATTATTGTTGTAACACTGTTAAGTGTTATATTTACCGTTATCCGATTTCTTGTTAAAGGATCGGATAGGTGAATTTATCTTTGACCGTCGTCTAATTGTTGTTTGATTATTATTGCCTCTATGCACTAATAAATGAGTTTGAATTAGACTGACCTGTGTATTATTTTCTTTTGAATGTAATACTCGGGTCAGACCGAGTAATTTTACAGCTTGAAGATTTTCAGGCCGTGAAGTTAGAGAGAGTTGGGGAAATTGCTTCACTTTAGTTTTTCGAAGAATTTTTTTGTACTTAAAGATATATTCCGCTGTATAAAATTTAATTCATTGTACAAACTCTGATATATTTAAGAAAATTCATTTATGTGAAATATTATGATTATTCTGTGATTCTATGGCTGATTCTGTTTAAACTCTATAAACTGAATAACAATCCGTCATTTTGAACGCCTCAAGTTGGTTTAATTACCGACTGGGGGCGGTCAGAACGGCGGGTCGTTACAAAAGTGGTATCAGAGCTTTGGTTTATACAAAGCTCGGTTTATGACGTTTAATATGAATAGTTACTAGGATCACTTTAAAGAAAAATGTTTTCAAATCAAAAGAAGTATAAAATTGTTTTCTTTGAAAGATAAAAGTTATTTTGAAAATTCAAATCTTTTTCGAAAATTCCCCTCTCTAAATTTAGGATTGCGATAGTTTCTCATTCGAAAATCCATTATCGAATTATTGAGACTTATGAAAAATAAAATATAAGTGAAGTGAATTAATGAATTGGTTTAAATCCAATATTTTGAATATCTCCAAAATAATAAATTGGGTAATAAAATAACATTTCAATTTAGTTATAGCCAAGAGGATAATTAAACTATAACTTGGGAATTTGATTCTGAATTCTTTTGAAAAATTAATTTCAAATGTTTTGAAGAACGATTTAGTAAATAAATGGATTATAAGTACTTAACTTATAAATGGACTTTTGGTATATAGCTGAGTTATATAATTGAACTGAATTAATAAAGAAGATTTATAAATCGAAGTTTTATAAATAGAAATGGAATTTGTAAAGATTGTTTATAAATTCGAAACCAATTGAATTTGATAAATGAAACATAGAAGTTATTAAAGGAGATATATTCGTGATTTTGGACAGCGAATTATCCTTTAAGTTAAATATTGTGATAGTAAATGTTGGTTGGGAATTTTATCCACGATTTTGGACAGTGGATAATCTTTTAAATAAATGTGTAGAAACATTGAATTGAATAAACGAAGTATATTCACGATTTTGGACAGTGAATATATTATTGAATAAAACGGATATGTTTTAGGGAAGTGATATTATGAAATGAGGTTAATGTGGAAATATAAATTTAATGGAACCAAGTCGATGAATGACTTACTAAAGAACTAGTTGATTATTTTTGGGAATAGAAAGCGAATGCAAAGTTTAAATAGAATTTAAATTTCAAATTTGAAGTTGTCAACATGATAATCCATTATAGGTTTAATAATTCAGTGATGGATTTGAATTTAAACGTGCGGAAAATTAAATTAAGTGAAAAACTTAATATTGAAAAGTTTGAAATTGGTTTAAAATAAATATTGTGAAAAGTATGAGGAATTCAAACTATGAATTAAGTTGAAGTTGAAGTTGAAAATGTTAATGGTTTTAAAGATGTTTTAAAATGCATTAAGTATCGAATACATAGATTTCAACATTCATTGTTGAAATAGGCGTTTTCGAGAAATAAGGAAATGGTGGACTATAACACCGTTTTTATAGTAAATGGTTTCCGAAAGGAAATGTTGTTTATAGTATTGGGATTTATATATCTATCTTAAATTCGAATCCCTATACTAGAGATTTTGAGTTGTCGTAATGATGTTTTACGCAACATTCGTTTTCACTCAAATAAATGTGTTTAAAAGAACACCTTCCTTAAAGAATGGAATATATACTTAATTTTGATTCAAGTATATTGAATATTTTCCGTGTTGAAAATAAATGAACTTGTGAATTACTTATTAAATAAGTAAGGAAATGTTTTCCAGTATGAAATGAAAGGTTTGAAATTTTATCTTTTAAAGATAAATTGAAAAAAATGAATATTTGAAATTTATTTCAAATGGTTAAGTTGGAAAATTATATATATCTTGTAAAGATATTTTTGGAAAATTTGAACGATCAGTTCAACTTGAATATTTTCCAAAAAGATTGAATCTTGAGTTAAATTGAGTTTAACTTTGACATCAAAAACAATATAAGTTGAACTTTGAATTTTGGATAGTCGATTTGGAATGTATGTCTAGCATTGTGAATTGATGACATAGCAATTGTTCTCTATTAAATATATATCTGTTGGTGGCGGAGAATTTATTCTTTTAGCTTAACACCCTTCTCTGAGACGTACGAGCTTAGAGGTTATATATCGATAGACACCAATTATGTGTTGGGAATTGACGATGTAACGTGAAATCCAAATCGAATGTGAAGTCGATAATGAATTGGATTATGAATGTGAATTAGGTTTGAGATAACCTTTAATTTTCAAATCGATTTAGAGGAAAATTTTAAAACGAGATGGAAAATTTAGAAATCCTCTATTTGTTATGATGTGAATTGAGTTTTCGTAATTTATATATGTGAATGTAATAATTCGAAAACCATCAGTTTGGAAAGTCATTATTATGAAAAGTCCTATGCAAGTTTACATAGGTATGATATGTATGAAATGTGAAATGAAGTATTATATGTATATGACATATGTTTTCTAAAACTAAGGATATGGAAATGTACCTTCCATTTATTATTTGTGAAGGTGATTGGAACTCGGTGTGAGTGTCCATTGAAAATCGTAGCTACGTAGAATTTCCATTAGTGGAATGTCCATTGGGACTGGAATCCCCCACGATGGATCATCGTGTTGGGATTATGTGAATTGATGCTGGCGTAATTCGTGGGGCGTGATGCCTACAGTTACAAGCGATTCCACTGGGATAGTGGCGCAACCGCCGTGTAAACTGCGATCTAGAGGCCGAAGCGTAATTTGAGGGGCGAGATACCTACCGTCACGAGCGATTCTACTGGGATAGTAGCGTAACCGCCGTGTGAACCGCGATCTATGGCAACAACCATGGCGAAATTCAAGAGAGATGTGAAATCTACAGTTACAAGCGATTCTACGGGGATAGTAGCGTAACCGCCGGGTAAACTGTGATCCATGGAGGAACGTGCTTTCCATATCCATTTTTCAAAAGAATTTTAAAAGTATTTTCACTGGGAGTTGAAGCAAGTATATTTAGTACTTGGAGATTTTTAGACTTGCGCCTGGCCAGCGTATGCCTAATGTCTGTGAGAACGAAGATGGACTTGTTAAACTTAAAGTTAGCAAGTATTTTCAAAACTTTGAATAGAAAATCAATAGTCTGAAATTAGAATTACCTAATTCTAACCTAATGAATTAAGGAAGAAGATTTTTAAAATATCTTGAAAGCACACAGCTTTGGAAAAGATGTAATATGCAAATATCTAGCATGAAGAATTTCAAGTTTAAAAATCTGAGTTTTGTAAGTCGAAAATTTTGGTAAAAGACTTTTGCGTCTTGATTGTAGAAATCGATAAACAAAGCTAGTGAAATAAAATAAAGGGAATAAATCCTATATTTATTTGTGAGTTTGGAACTTGGAAAAAATTGTGTAGGGTATAAATATCGGTGAGATTTTAGCAATCGTTTTTCCTAACTTATAATTTTGGGACGAAATTCTTTAAGGAGGGAAGATTGTAACAACCCAGAATTTTGAACAATTTAAAATTGAAAATATTTAATTAATTTTAAATATTCGAATGATGATTGACTTGAATTTCAAATTTTCAGGATAAATTGGCGATTAAATTTTAGAATTTAATCTATTTAAGTTGAATAAAATTTGAATTTGACTTTGGAGTTGAATTGAATATTGAATTTGTATTTTAAATTCGAACTAATGACTTAGAAAAAATAGTTTGGATTTACGAATTTTTATTTATGTAAATTAATAAATTGATGGTTAGTTTTAATAACATTTTTTCTTAACTTAAATAAAATGGAATAAAATTTTATCAATACAAAATACAAGTATAAAATCTAATTGTAAAACATGTTAATATTAATTTATGTTTGATAGTTGAACTTCAAAACGTTTCTATATTTACTAAAGAAAATATCTACAAAACAAATTGGATTTAAAAAAAAGAAATAATAATAATAATAATAATAATAGTAATATATATAATATAAAGAGTACCACTGCCTTACTTTTGTCAGCTACAAACACGCCTTAACTCACGCCATGATCCACGCCTTCAACCATGCCCTAAATCACGATCTCCTTCCCCATAAAACACGATACCCCCTTTCCTCCATCCCTTCAGATTTCATACGAAAGAAAAAAAAGAAACAAAAATGGCTGTCGTTCCTTAATTCTCGTTCGTTCCTCTCTGTCAAATTAAGGCTTTTCAAAATCAAAGGCGCCGGCCTCGATCGATTGCATTGCTCTTGCTCGCTGCTCCTCTGTTGATCGTTCTTCGTTCGTCTTCGCTTCAGTGAAAGGTGAGAAATTTTATTTCTCACATCTAAATTCAACTTCATATTTATGTGATTTGTGATTCTCACAGTTTTGAATTCTTGGGTTTTACTGGGTTGTTTTTGTTCTTGTTGTCTTTTGATGTTGAATTTGTTCGAATTTGGCCAATTAAGGCTATATTGGTTTCTGGACATTGTTTCACTTGAGCATTCTCGGCCATTTGACTTTGCTTCGATTTTGGATTTGTTGGCCACCACGATGTCGATTTATTTTGCTAGAAATAAACTCTAATCTACTTAATTCAACACTTAATTATAACATGCATTTGTTCTCCTAACTGGATTATCCCTGACACTGTTCGATTTTAGCTTTGATTGTCTCAATTCCGGATTGATGTTTAATTGATGATTTTCTATTGATTCTCTGACCGTTTTAAAAAAAATTACTTGGTATAAAAAGATATTAATTTTGCAATTGTTTTAAATTTGTGACTTCGACCTGGGTTTGTTCTATAACTCAGGCCAGTAGCCTATGGCTTCAGTTTATTTTGATATTCGTTTGCTACAACCCTTTTGAGCAAACATCACCACGAAATTTCACTGCTATTAATTGTATTTACTGTTGCATTTGCTCATTTGAGTTTGCACTTGCACATTGCACGTAGCTTATTGAAGTGTCTGCATTTTTTTTATCTTTCGATTTTCACTGTTTCTTTGGTATTGTTCGCCACTGCATGCTTGTAGTTATGTGCCAGTTGAGTTTTGAGCATGTTTCTAGGCTAGTTTATTCATGTTGTGTTTGGTATCTTCACTTGAGTTATTTAAAGTGTAGGTTGTTGAACTGTTAGCTTCAACTTTGAACTTGATCATTAGTAGCTAGTCTGCATTTACATACGTCACGGTGGTATTGCCACTGCCTATTTCAAACTGCATTTCAATGTTCCCTTGACATCTGTTTTGTTTTGAACTCAAACCCACCGTGTATTATTGTTATACTTGAACTTTATGTGTGCTGTCCCTTGCACCATTCATCAGTTGCATCCATTAGGTTTGTTGCGATTTGTGAAATTCAAGTGAGTTTCACACTTAATTCTTGTAGTCTGGGTTCTTCCCTGACCTATACACTTTGATATTTTTAGACCCCTGTCTTGCATTGGTCTGTGTCATTGAAGTAGTTGTCACTGTGTACACTTCAGTTGCCTGTATATGCATATTTGATTCATTGATTCTTGTTACTTGTTAGCACTTATAACATATACACATGTGCACTTATATGGGTCTGCATTGATTTGTTTTCGTGAGACTTGAACATGTTTGGAGCATTTAAATTGACTGAATACTTGAAGTCTTTATCCATATTTCGAAATTGCATACTTTTAAATGCTACTTGCAGTATATATAAATTGATTCATATTTATGTTGTGCACTACTTTCATTCTGATATGTTCTATTTTGCCACTGTTTTGTTCAAGACTGATACTTTCGTTTGTGGCATGGTATTCATTCTGTAGTCTGGTCCTCATGTGCATTCATGTAGCTGTTGGATCTTGCATTGTTGTTCACTGTATATATCACTGATATCTTTCATTTTGTTTGCACTTGCTTGACCCAGTTTGGTAGTTGCATACTTGATATGCACTTATCTTGTCCATCCATGTAGTGAGACCTGTAGCATGCTTTGTTCATGCATTTTGCTTGTGTTGTCCAGTCGAGCTCGGCACTTACGTTGTCGTTGCTTGACTGTTTAGTTTTCTGGCTATTTGATTGTTTCAACTGCAGTTCATATGTATGCAGTTTGCCCTTGATTTTTGCAGTTGCGTTGAGTCATGATAGTTGTGACTTGACCTTTGCATTTTGTAATTGCTGATAACACGTATCTGTATACATGTTGCCAGTTGCCTTTGTTGGGTATTGATGCTTTGTGTCTTATAATGTTGGGTGTTGTGGTGCCATATTTCGGTGCTCTCACCTCATTTTGTTGTCTTCATGTAGTTTGAACCCCTGCCTTTGCGCATTGGGTCATTCGAGCCTTCGCGCTTTGTGATCTTGTGGTGGCTGCAAATTTTTGATTGCAGATTTGCCCTTGTATCCATTTGTGACTGCAGTTTCGTTTTTATATGCAGTTTTGCCTATGTCGGTTTGCGTTGCATCGACATTTGATTTCATAAATTTCGGTTCATTGATCTTTTGGGTACATCATCACTATAGTGGCGAGGCAGTGCACGCAAGCGTGAACTGCAGCCACACAGTTTTAATGTTTTATATGTGGCGAGGCAGTGCACGCGTGCGTGTACTGCAGCCAATCGGTTTTGATGTTTTTAAGTAACTTTTCAATTATTTGAATTGATTTGATTTAAACTGATGATTTTGTTGTAAACTGCCGTTTAGGAAAATTTTGATGTTTTCTAAATTATCTTCATAAATAATTCCTTCATCTATCTTCGTTGATAATTTGAATCTACTGATTATTGTTGTAACACTGTTAAGTGTTATATTTACCGTTATCCGATTTCTTGTTAAAGGATCGGATAGGTGAATTTATCTTTGACCGTCGTCTAATTGTTGTTTGATTATTATTGCCTCTATGCACTAATAAATGAGTTTGAATTAGACTGACCTGTGTATTATTTTCTTTTGAATGTAATACTCGGGTCAGACCGAGTAATTTTACAGCTTGAAGATTTTCAGGCCGCGAAGTTAGAGAGAGTTGGGGAAATTGCTTCACTTTAGCTTTTCGAAGAATTTTTTGTACTTAAAGATATATTCCGCTGTATAAAATTTAATTCATTGTACAAACTCTGATATATTTAAGAAAATTCATTTATGTGAAATATTATGATTATTCTGTGATTCTGTGGCTGATTCTGTTTAAACTCTATAAACTGAATAACAATCCGTCATTTTGAACGCCTCAAGTTGGTTTAATTACCAACTGGGGGCGGTCAGAACGGCGGGTCGTTACAAAATCAAATTCAAAAATAATTATGAAATTATTTTTTCAAAATGACTAATCTGAAAATATGGTCAAAATGATTTTCTCCAGGGGGTTTTAAAAGAAAATTTTATGCTATTTGAAAATTATTTGAAATGAAGAATATGTAGATATTTTCTTTGAAAAACGATGCAGTTACTAAATGTCTCAACAAAAATCACGTTTCACTAGTAATTTTTCTATCAACTAGATTACCAGTGTAATCTGCATCTGAATTTCTCTTTCACTCTAAAATTATCATCAATTGAATTTTATAGACCAAAACATGAAGTGTGCACCAAAAATTTCAAACTCAATTTTTACAGCAATTTAAATGACATTCTTTTGAAATTGAATTGAAGCCGTGTAAATAATCAGAAAACCGTGAATATAGAGTTAGCCGAATTATAATCAATTGTATAATTATCCAACAAAACACTATTTTTAATCATATGAAGTATTTCAAAGAATCTAGAGATTTTTATAGTGTTTTTGGCATAAGAATATAATTGGCCAACTATTTTGAATAAGTCAGAAACAAAATCATCATCTTTTCATCATCTCAATATTGGCTGATTTTAATTCAGAATATGGTGCAGATTATCATATTTAATATATCGTACAAATAAATATACCTTTACCTGTTTTACCTTTACGATATTTTTCGTCGTTGTCCGTTGTGATTCTGTCACCTTTATACTAGGCTAAGGAATTTGCTTTGTCGCCCGTTGTGTTTCTGGAACAGCCAAAATCCAGAGAACACTGTTGTTGTTCCTTAGCTGCCACCACACCTACACGATGAAAGATTTATGTGACCTATTTGTTTTTATAGGTCCATGGTTGTTAGTGGCAGAAAATTTTGAAAAACAATTTTGTAAAGACCCAAAACTATTAATAATTGTTCCCTTCGGCACCCAAATTTGTTTAACTTTGAGAGATTTTATATTTTTGCCTTTTGGAACCCAAATCGGTATAGTTTTCACATGTTTGGGTCTATACCAACAATTATTGTGATTGTGTCCATATTTTCTACAAATTGTGCACATAGAATTAACTTGATTAATATTGCTTTCAACAATTTTCAAACTATTATATCCAAGTCCTTGTCTAACCGTATTAACAGTTTGCTTTCCTAATAGCATATTCAACGATTTTTCACTTTTTGAAAATTTATCTAAAGTCGTTGACAATTGTTGGACTTGTGTTTTGAGAGATTCATTTTCGTTTAACAAATGTGTGCACTTTTTAATTGAATTCTCTCTCCTAGTATTTTCATACTCTTTTAAAATCAGAATTTCATTTTCCAGTGATTTTATATTGATTTCTGATTTTTTAATTTCTTCTTCGAATGTTGGACACTTATCACACTTAGGGATCCTTCTTTGATAGGTTTTAATTAGTTGGTCAGGTTGTTTATTTAAATCTATCAAAGTGTCTTTTTGTGATTCAAGTTTAGCGTATTTTTTCCTAAGTCGTTCAAAACAGCCATTTACTTCGTGAAAATAAATAAGTAATTCAGAGTGAGTAAGTTTTGATACCTCGCTTGGCTCGTCATCGTCGCTATCGGTTATATTTCCTTGAAGGCACATATCTGCTTTCTCACTCTCACTGCTAGTACTTTTATCATTCTCATCCATTTCATCCCAAGTGGCTGCAAAACTTTTCTTTTTCTGTTTCTTTCCAAAGTCGTGTAGATTTCGAGGACAATTGGGCTTGATGCGTCCGGGTTGGTTGCACTTATGACAGATGATCTCCTGTTCTTCTGAGTAGTCAAGTGCTTTGCCTATTCTGCTTTTCAATTCATGATTTCGAGCTGGATTTCCGTATTTGCGATTCCACCTTTTGAATTTCTTTATTAGTAGCGCCAGCTCTGCTACTCCATCATCATCATCATCGTTATCATCATCACTTTCGGTTGTTCCTTTGAGTGCTATTGATTTCTTTCGAATATCTCCTCATTCACGCTCTTCCTTCAATTTCATTTCTAGCTCATAAGTGGTGAGATTTCCGATGAGTTCTTCGACTTTCATTTGTTTCAAATCTTTTGATTCTTGAATGGCAGTCGCTTTTGCTTCAAATTTTCGTGGAAGGACTCTAAGGATTTTTCGGACTATCTCCAACTCTGTGTATGATTTTCCAAGAGCTTTTGATTTGTATACGATATTGGAAAGTCGTCCGTACATCTCTTTGACATTTTCTTCCTTCTCCATTTCGAAGTTCTCGTATTCGCTGCTTAGCATTGCAAGGCGAGATTCTTTGACTTGAGATGTTCCTTCGTGAGTCACTTCGAGTCTGTGCCATATTTCCTGTGCAGTTAGACAATGTGAGACACGATTAAATTCAAATTGATCTAATGAACAGACAATAGAATTCATAGCTCTAGCATTAGCATTTTGTAATCTATTTTCTAGTTCTGTCCATTGATCTTTTGGTTTCTCTATTTCCTGATTATCTACAGTTATAGTTGGTATTCTATAACCTGTCTCAACAATATTCCAAGCGTCAATGGTTTTCAGAAAAATTTGCATTCTACTTTTCCAGTAAGCATATTCACCATTGAACATTGGTGGTCTAACTATGGATTGACCTTCTGCAAAAGCATTACTAAAAGAAGCCATTTTAAAAATTCAATTTTTTAAAACAAAAACTGATTTTTTTCAAAAAAATCGAATTTTTAAAACAAATGTTGACTTCTAGACCTTGCTCTGATACCACTTGTAGGATCGATTTCACCCTAGAGGGGGGGTGAATAGGGTGATAGTGTTAATTATAAAAAAAAAATCGCGGAAGCTTATAAAATATTCAATTCAGATCACAGAATAGCAGCACAAATATCGTAAAATATAAATAACAGAAAAAACAGAACAACATAGAATTTACCCAGCTTTGGCAAAACCCTGCCTACGTGATGCCCCCAAGGTTTCTACTAGAAATTAGATAGTCCCTCGCTTACACACGTAAACTCGCTATACCCGCTATTGACTAATCTAACTCTACGCTCAAAACCTTGCCACAACTCAACCACCGAGTTGCGAATTCTCAAGCTACGCCACATAGCTTGTGCCCTAGTCACACGACTAGAAATTTAAAACGGTTTAAAAAGAAAATACAATTAAAAACAATTTAAATAAAATAAAACCCAATTTAAAAATAAACTAAAGCCTTATAATAAAATAAGGCTGGCCCCTATTCACTTCTTCAACCAGTTCCTTTTTCTTTTTATTTGCTCCGTTCGTTGTTTTGAGATAGCGGCGGCTTTGTCCTTCAATCCAGATTAGGGCTTTTGTTCGTGATTCAAATTAGGGTTTTTTGCAAATTGAAGCGCCGACCTTTGATACTGTTCGACTTCGATGCTCTTTAATTTGTTCACCACGGCTGCTTCGTTGATCGAATTCCGGTATGTAATTATATCCTTTTGCTTTTCTGATTTTGTGCTTTCTGGAATTCGATGATGATGCCGATGATGTGAATTTGATTATATAGGGTTTGTAACCCTAGATTTGCGTCGTATATTCTCTATTTGAATTTTGTCAACTGATTTCTCTGGCCGCTTGATTTTGTATTGATGATTGAGATGTATTTGACTTGTTCAATATGAATATGCTTTCGTTGCTTGATGGTCACGTTGTTGATTCGTGACTTAGTCAATTTGCTTGGCTATCACGGTGTAATATACTCGGCTTGAATTTTTCTCTGACTTGATAAATTTCGTACAACATGATTTTGATAATCAACGTTTTGATACGTGACTGGGTCATTATGTCTTTGATGTTTATTAATCTTCTTTGACTTCGATATTTTGTAAATTGGCTTCGGCCACTGTATGCATTCCTGTAGTAGCTTTGTTCAAGTTATCTTGGGCATTGTTGTATCCATTGCAGTCTTGTAATCTTCACTCTAGCCATACTGCATTGTTTCGATGTCATTGATTTGTTTAGCCTCAGCATTGACTGGTTTCATGCTTGTTTGTTATCTAGTAACACTTGCGTCTCTTGGCATTGCTGTTAGCTTTGGTGTATGGTCAGTGATGCACTTGGTTTGAGTTCATTTCTTGTTTTACTGGATTGAACTGCACTGATTGATTGTTAATGTGTACATGTTGCTCATGTGCTTGTTGTCATTTGCATCTGGTCTCTGTGCATTTTTCTGCGTTCATTTGAGTTGTTGATATTTTCTGATCAGTTGCATGGTTCATGTCATGTAGTTCATTGTTCTATTCACATGTATCATATTGAAATTCCTTGGTGCCTTGGTTATTGTCGTTGTACACCTATTGCTTCCCTGACCTGTAGTCTTGGTTTTATTGCTATAGCACGCACTCGACTTTGTAGTTGTAACTGGACATTTGAGTTTGTTGCATTTAGTTGCTGTTGTCTGCACTTGCACACTCCATACTTTGGTATATTCCATGCTGTTACCTGGTCGAGCTGTGGTCTTGTATTACTGTGTCACTTAGGTGCATATGTTTGCACTGTGCATTGACTTGAGCTTCTGGTGTATGTGCATGCTTGTTCATTCCAGTGAGTTTTGTTTTGTGATATCCGTGTTGCAACTGTTTTGGTCGAGACTTGTTGTTTGTTGGCACTGGACCTGATCTGCATACATGATTGTTGCAGTCCATTTTGATGTTGGTCTTCGTTGCATTCATGTCATGTTGCCTTGTGTTGAATCCAGTTTTAAAACTCGGATTTGACCTTGTGCTCGTGTCGTGATTTTCAATGTTATTGCACGTGAGTTGAACCCAGTTTTTCATTTGGGTTTGACCCGTGCTCACCTGTCCCTGTAAATCAATCAAGTGTATATCGGTGTGCACGGCCTTGTGGCATATACAGTAATACACTGTGTATGTCACAAGTTGTTCGTGTATGACGAATTCAAATATTAATGATGACGAACAACCCAAATAACTGAGGCAAATATTATTTTCAAAATTCATCTTTTATTTTATATTGCAAAAATATTTCTTTTTCAATTTTACTGCGTTAGTGTATATTTTTGCAGATTGCTCAGATGCTGGATTCAAACTGGAATGCAGTTGAAGACAAAATACGAGTGTGAGTGTTATGTAGTGAGGTTATTAATGTAAACTGAATTGTGATGTAATTGTGATGTAATCAAAATTGTATAGTGAATAGTGAGAGCTTGAATTTGTACTATTCAAAATTGTAATAAATATTTGTTTGAATTCAAATTCCGTGTTATTTATTTTATTTAGCAATTATTTATTTAATCTGTGAAAAATCAAATAGTATATTATCAAATACATTTAAACGAATGTATATATGTTTATTATCATCAAACAAAAATCATATAAGCGCATATTCAACAATCTCCCCCTTTTGATGATAACAAACATATATTTAAGATTTTGAATATGTTAAATGTATTTGATTATGGATATGCATTGCTCCCCCTATTTAAATGCTTCCTCTCTACACAAAGCTCCCCCTACATATATGCATACAAATAAAAATATGCAAATGAGCCTAGATGCAAATAGAAAATTATTTGAACTTTGCTTGATTTTATTTGACAAAATCTTAACTTTTCTCTCCCCCTTTTGTTATCAGCAAAAGAATAATAGTATTAGAGAAAATAGAGATAAAGTGATCGACATTAATTCAACATTAAAACTCAATTGAATATAAATATTAAATTTCAATAAAAAATCAAACAAAAATCATAAATATTTTGTTAGGCGCATATTCCACTTTTAGAATGATAGGAATGATGTCATCATATAAAACCATACAGTTGTGTCTATTTGTGGTATATTTATATCAGGAATTTAAATATCTACTAACCATGCATAACCGTTAGGGCTTTTAAATGAGATTAGTAGTATTCCAATTTTATTTTAAAAAAAATGAATTCAAGTATCTTCTAACCACGCATAACCGTGAGGACTTTTAAATGAGATTAGAATCAACTTGTTTATTTAAAAAAAATCAACTTTTGATATGCGTTCCATACATGCATAACCGTGAGGACTTTTAAATGAGTATGGAAGCACATAACAAATTCCAAGTAATTCACCCATGCATAACCGTGAGGACTTTTAAATGAGAGTGAATACTTTGGTATTTATTATTATTATTATTACTCTTTTTTTTTTCAAAAAAATGTGAAAAATGAAAAACGAACGATTCCTGTTTAAAGTACCACATATCGACAAACTATATAGAATTTTGATGAGTGATGGTTGTTAGAAATATGATAGATATAGAGATGGTCATGGAATTTTTGCCAACAAATAGTTTTATAACTCTTGTTTAAATTTATAAAGAAATTTACTAATTATACTGTCTCGAGTCATAATATTTGATCAATATTAACACTCATCACTTTTTCAATCACTATTTTTCTTTTCGATAAACATTAGGGAGTCAGATTAGTCAAAATAGTCATTTAAAATCAAATTCAAAAATAATTATGAAATTATTTTTTCAAAATGACTAATCTGAAAATATGGTCAAAAATGATTTTCTCAAGGGGGTTTTAAAAGAAAATTTTCTGCTATTTGAAAATTATTTGAAATGAAGAATATGCAGGTATTTTCTTTGAAAAATGATGCAGTTACTAAATGTCTCAACAAAAATCACGTTTCACTAGTAATTTTTCTATCAACTAGATTACCAGTGTAATCTGCATCTGAATTTCTCTTTCACTCAAAAATTATCATCAATTGAATTTTATAGACCAAAACATGAAGTGTGCACTAAAAATTTCAAACTCAATTTTTACAGCAATTTAAATGACATTCTTTTGAAATTGAATTGAAGCCGTGTAAATAATCAGAAAACCGTGAATATAGAGTTAGCCGAATTATAATCAATTGTATAATTATCCAACAAGACACTATTTTTAATCCAAAATGATATATATGAAGTAATTCAAAGAATCTAGAGATTTTTATAGTGTTTTTGGCATAAGAATATAATTGGCCAACTATTTTGAATAAGTCAGAAACAAAATCATCATCTTTTCATCATCTCAATATTGGCTGATTTTAATTCAGAATATGGTGCAGATTATCACATTTAATATAACGTACAAATAAATATACCTTTACCTGTTTTACCTTTATGATATTTTTCGTCGTTGTCCGTTGTGATTCTGTCACCTTTATACTAGGCTAAGGAACTTTGCTTTGTCGCCCATTGTGTTTCTGGAACAGCCAAAATCCAGAGAACACTGTTGTTGTTCCTTAGCCTGCCACCACACCTACACGATGAAAGATTTATGTGACCTATTTGTTTTTATAGGTCCATGGTTGTTAGTGGCAGAAAATTTTGAAAAACAATTTTGTAAAGACCCAAAACTATTAATAATTGTTCCCTTCGGCACCCAAATTTGTTTAACTTTGAGAGATTTTATATTTGTGCCTTTTGGAACCTAAATCGGTATAGTTTTCACATGTTTGGGTCTATACCAATAATTATTGTGATTGTGTCCATATTTTCTACAAATTATGCACATAGAATTAACTTGATTAATATTGCTTTCAACAATTTTCAAACTATTATATCCAAGTCCTTGTCTAACCGTATTAACAGTTTGCTTTCCTAATAGCATATTCAACGATTTTTCACTTTTTGAAAATTTATCTAAAGTCGTTGACAATTGTTGGACTTGTGTTTTGAGAGATTCATTTTCGTTTAACAACTGTGTGCACTTTTTAATTGAATTCTCTCTCCTAGTATTTTCATTCTCTTTTAAAATCAGAATTTCATTTTCCAGTGATTTTATATTGATTTCTGATTTTTTAATTTCTTCTTCGAATGTTGGACACTTATCACACTTAGGGATCCTTCTTTGATAGGTTTTAATTAGTTGGTCAAGTTGTTTATTTAAATCTATCAAAGTGTCTTTTTGTGATTCAAGTTTAGCGTATTTTTCCCTAAGTCGTTCAAAACAGCCATTTACTTCGTGAAAATAAATAAGTAATTCAGAGTGAGTAAGTTTTGATACCTCGCTTGGCTCGTCATCGTCCCTATCAGTTATATTTCCTTGAAGGCACATATCTGCTTTCTCACTCTCACTGCTAGTACTTTTATCATTCTCATCCATTTCATCCCAAGTGGCTGCAAAACTTTTCTTTTTCTATTTCTTTCCAAAGTCGTGTAGATTTCGAGGACAATTGGGCTTGATGTGTCTGGGTTGGTTGCACTTATGACAGATGATCTCCTGTTCTTCTGAGTAGTCAAGTGCTTTGCCTATTTTGCTTTTCAATTCATGATTTCGAGCTGGATTTCCGTATTTGCGATTCCACCTTTTGAATTTCTTTATTAGTAGCGCCAGCTCTGCTGCTCCATCATCATCATCATCGTTATCATCATCACTTTCGGTTGTTCCTTTGAGCGCTATTGATTTCTTTCGAGTATCTCCTCCTTCACGCTCTTCCTTGAATTTCATTTCTAGCTCATAAGTGGTGAGATTTCCGATGAGTTCTTCGACTTTCATTTGTTTCAAATCTTTTGATTCTTGAATGGCAGTCACTTTTGCTTCAAATTTTCGTGGAAGGACTCTAAGGATTTTTCGGACTATCTCCAACTCTGTGTATGATTTTCCAAGAGCTTTTGATTTGTATACGATATTGGAAAGTCATCCGTACATCTCTTTGACATTTTCTTCCTTCTCCATTTCGAAGTTCTCGTATTCGCTGCTTAGCATTGCAAGGCGAGATTCTTTGACTTGAGATGTTCCTTCGTGAGTCACTTCGAGTGTGTGCCATATTTCCTGTGCAGTTAGACAATGTGAGACACGATTAAATTCAAATTGATCTAATGAACAGATAATAGAATTCATAGCTCTAGCATTAGCATTTTGTAATCTATTTTCTAGTTCTGTCCATTGATCTTTTGGTTTCTCTATTTCCTGATTATCTACAGTTATAGTTGGTATTCTATAACCTGTCTCAACAATATTCCAAGCGTCAATGGTTTTCAAAAAAATTTGCATTCTATTTTTCCAGTAAGCATATTCACCATTGAACATTGGTGGTCTAACTATGGATTGACCTTCTGCAAAAGCATTATTAAAAGAAGACATTTTAAAAATTCAATTTTTTAAAACAAAAACTGATTTTTTTCAAAAAAATCGAATTTTTAAAACAAATGTTGACTTCTAGACCTTGCTCTGATACAACTTGTAGGATCGATTTCACCCTAGAGGGGGGGTGATAGTGTTAATTATAAAAAAAATTAATCGCGGAAGCTTATAAACTATTCAATTCAGATCATAGAATAGCAGTACAGATATCGCAAAATATAAATAACAGAAAAAACAGAACAACATAGAATTTACCCAGCTTCGGCAAAACCCTGCCTACGTGCTGCCCCAAGGTTTCTACTAGAAATTAGATAGTCCCTCGCTTACACACGTAAACTCGCTATACCCGCTATTGACTAATCTAACTCTACGCTCAAAACCTTGCCACAACTCAACCACCGAGTTGCGAATTTTCAAGCTACGCCACGTAGCTTGTGCCCTAGTCACACGACTAGAAATTTAAAACGGTTTAAAAAGAAAATACAATTAAAAACAATTTAAATAAAATAAAACCCTATTTAAAAATAAACTAAAGCCTTATAATAAAACAAGGCCGGCCCCTATTCACTTCTTCAACCCGTTCCTTTTTCTTTTTATTTGCTCCGTTCGTTGTTTTGAGATAGCAGCGGCTTTGTCCTTCAATCCAGATTAGGGCTTTCGTTCGTGATTCAAATTAGGGTTTTTTGCAAATTGAAGCGTCGACCTTTGACACGGTTCGACTTCGATGCTCTTTAATTTGTTCACCGCGGCTGCTTCATTGATCGAATTCCGGTATGTAATTATATCATTTTGCTTTTCTGATTTTGTGCTTTCTGGAATTCGATGATGATGCCGATGATGTGAATTTGATTATATAGGGTTTGTAACCCTAGATTTGCGTCGTATATTCTCTATTTGAATTTTGTCAACTGATTTCTCTGGCCACTTGATTTTGTATTGATGATTGAGATGTATCTGACTTGTTCAATATGAATATGCTTTCGTTGCTTGATGGTCACGTTGTTGATTCGTGACTTAGTCAATTTGCTTGGCTATCACGGTGTAATATACTCGGCTTGAATTTTTCTCTTACTTGATAAATTTCGTACAACTTGATTTTGATAATCAACGTTTTGATACGTGACTTGGTCATTATGTCTTTGATGTTTATTAATCTTCTTTGACTTCGATATTTTGTAAATTGGCTTCGGCCACTGTCTGCATTCTTGTAGTAGCTTTGTTCAAGTTATCTTGGGCATTGTTGTATCCATTGCAGTCTTGTAATCTTCACTCTGGCCATACTGCATTGTTTCGATGTCATTGATTTGTTTAGCCTCGGCATTGACTGGTTTCATGCTTGTTTGTTGTCTAGTAACACTTGCGTCTCTTGGCATTGCTGTTAGCTTTGGTGTATGGTCAGTGATGCACTTGGTTTGAGTTCATTTCTTGTTTTACTGGATTGAACTGCACTGATTGATTGTTAATGTGTACATGTTGCTCATGTGCTTGTTGTCATTTGCATCTGGTCTCTGTGCATTTTTCTGCGTTCATTTGAGTTGTTGATATTTTCTGATCAGTTGCATGGTTCATGTCATGTAGTTCATTGTTCTATTCACATGTATCATATTGAAATTCCTTGGTGCCTTGGTTATTGTCGTTGTACACCTATTGCTTCCCTGACCTGTAGTCTTGGTTTTATTGCTATAGCATGCACTCGACTCTGTAGTTGTAACTGGACATTTGAGTTTGTTGCATTTAGTTGCTGTTGTCTGCACTTGCATACTCCATACTTTGGTATATTCCATGATGTTACCTGGTCGAGCTGTGGTCTTGTATCATTGTGTCACTTAAGTGCATATGTTTGCACTGTGCATTGACTTGAGCTTCTGGTGTATGTGCATGCTTGTTCATTCCAGTGAGTTTTGTTTTAGGATATCCATGTTGCAACTGTTTTGGTCGAGACTTGTTGTTTGTTGGCACTGGACCTGATCTGCATACATGATTGTTGCAGTCCATTTTGCTGTTGGTCTTCGTTGCATTCATGTCATGTTGCCTTGTGTTGAATCCAGTTTTAAAACTCGGATTTGACATTGTGCTCGTGTCGTGATTTTCAATGTTATTGCATGTGAGTTGAACCCGGTTTTTCATTTGGGTTTGACCTGTGCTCACCTGTCCCTGTAAATCAATCAAGTGTATATCGGTGTGCACGGCCTTCTGGCATATACAGTGATACACTGTGTATGTCACAAGTTGTTCGTGTATGACGAATTCAAATATGAATGATGACGAACAACCCAAATAACTGAGGCAAATATTATTTTCAAAATTCATCTTTTATTTTATATTGCAAAAATATTTCTTTTTCAATTTTACTGCGTTAGTGTATATTTTTACAGATTGCTCAGATGCTGGATTCAAACTGGAATGCAGTTGAAGACAAAATACGAGTGTGAGTGTTATGTAGTGAGGTTATTAATGTAAACTGAATTGTGATGTAATTGTGATGTAATCAAAATTGTATAGTGAATAGTGAGAGCTTGAATTTGTACTATTCAAAATTGTAATAAATATTTTTTTGAATTCAAATTCCGTGTTATTTGTTTTATTCAGCAAATATTTATTTAATCTGTGAAAAATAATATAGTATATTATCAAATACATTTAAACGAATGTATATATGTTTATTATCATCAAACAAAAATCATATAAGCGCATATTCAACACAGCACGACGAGATGGTCAAAACAGTATACGGATATTAGTGTTACGATTGAATTATAAAAATTCGAATTTTTTATTAGCGGAAAATACATGAAAAACACAAAAAAATAAGATCGACGGAGCCAAAGATGTCCGAATTTGAAAAAACAACAAACTGACAGCTTGCTCAGAAGATGGTTTAGAATTTTTCTATGTAAAAATATTTAGGTTTCGAAAATATTTTATTTTCATCGCTTTTTAACAGATTAAATTGAAGTAAATTTACGCACGAAATAAACTTTCATATTTTCGGACGAAAGTTTACCAGTTGCTATGTTTAACTGGACGCATTCCAAATATCAAATTTATATTTCAAAATTTTATCGTTTAAAATCCCACAAAATTTCAATTAATAACGTTATTAAAATCGGTTAAATTTGTGGGTTGTTACAAGTTTAATAAATGGATTTCGAGTAATATTATTCAAAAGTTAAAGAATTTATTTAAAATACGGATTTTAAATAGTTTGGGAGAAACAAAGGAATTTATTTTAGAAGGAAATAAATTTGGAAATCAACTTGGAATTTGATTTGGTATTTGGAAATAAATTTGGAAAATTGATTTGGTGTTTGAATATAAATCTTTTAGAAATCAATTTGGAATTTGATTTGGTATTTGGAATGAATATTTGAAAATCAATTTGAAAATCGTATATTAGTGGATATTTGAAAATTTAAATTCACAATGGGAATTTATAAAAGAAAGGAAATTTGTTTTAAAACTAAATATTGATTTATTTTTAAAGATGTGGAAAGAAATTTACGGATTTGGTATAAATTAACATAAATCAAGAAGGATATATTAACTGATTTAAATGGACTATTTTGAAAAGGGAAGTGTATTTTCCCTGGAAGGCCGAGTATATTTTCAAAGTAGCTTATAAATATAACTTTAAAGTTTCAAAGTTCGTTTAAAAAAAAGAATGTTTGTTGGAGAAATTATTTTTGTAAATTATTTTTTATCTTTAAAGTGAATATTATTAAATTAATTATAGAAGTGATTATTTAAAGATTTAATTGATATTTGTTTTAGAAAATGGATATTTAAATAGTTATACCCTATCTACTAATTTTATTTTAAAATTAGTTTTGGACTTGAAGTTTTATATGAGATATTGGTATAATGTTTCCATAGCTAATATTTAATAAAGTGTTTAGAAATATTTTTTATTCTAAATGTTTCAAAGTATATTTTGGATAAGTGATTTGAATTATTTTAAAGTATTCGGACTCGGCATATTTTCAGTTGAAATAAATATTTGGAATTTATTCCGTGTGAGGAAAGTGATTTGAAATTTGTTTTCAAAGTGTTGAAGTGTGAAATTTTATCTTGCAAAGATATTTTGAAAATAAACAATTGGGGAAAAAATTATTTGGAATCTGGTGATTGTTGTGAATATTGATTGATAGTTAAATAACCGACTATCAATATTGGACTTTAAATGGCGTTTGAATTTCGATGCGACCGGGGATCGAATTCCAAATGGATATTTGAAAACCACATCAAATCTTTATGTTGGATATTTTGTTTAAAAGATCAAAGTGGAAATTTGTTGTGATTTATTTGAAATCCGAATGTAACACTTATTTTTAAAATAAGCGCTCGTTATTCGGATTAGCCGGGAGAGGACTTTGTGTCATAAAACTCATTCCGAATAATGATACGACGAAATGAGATTGCATTTGAAGATGGTGTTGAAGACCGGGTATTTTCGAGCGAGAGGATCGCCTAACTGTAACGACCCAAAATTTTCGATCATGAAAATTCCAGATAGTTAGGAAAAAGAAGAAAAGAGATAGAAGAAGAAGAAACAGAAACATCAAAACACATATTCTCACATTTGCAGCGGATCAAAATATAATATCAAATAAAATAGCAATTATACAAAGGAATACTGTATTAGTTAATTTACATCAATACATCAGAGTTACAACCATTACACAAACACCGGACAGTAAAAATCAACCTGTCCCAGATAAACAGCAATAATATATACAGCGGAATACTCCATACGTCCTGCCATCTAACTCGCCTCCTGAGCTTCAGAACGTCCTAACTTGGAAATCTGTAATACTCGATCTGACCCAAGCATTACATCAAAGTAACGCCCGGGTCAGGCTGGAAACCAGCGTGAGTAAACCCATGCAATTTGAAATACTAAACTTTAAACATAGTTGAAATCCTGGGTAACTCGTACCTTACTATGAGTTCATAACTGGTTATGGTCAACACTTATTTCACAAATCAATCCCTAAGTAACTTTACTTAGTTTCAAAGGTCCATATTATTCCATTCCAGCCGATTTATCTCACATATCAAATCTATATAGAATTATTGTAGATTACAAATCGAAGTGGTTTCGGGTATTTACTGATACCCGATCCCGGTCTCTTCGAGTCCCATGTCATCTTACCCAAGTTATTCAATTGAAATATAATTCAAACTTTAAATACATGATGTCACTTACACAGCAATTCATTATCGATAGATAACCACATTATCACTGTACAATCCAACATATCATATCACAAAATATTTTATATCAGAGATATCAACCAATTCAAGGCATTCCATATAATCCAATCATCCATAAGCAAGATTAATTAGTCACACCATTTCTAATTAATTTAAATAAACTAAATTAATTACTTTAATTACCTTTAAATCCTACTTACTTAATATTAATTATTTATAATTTAATTAATTAATCATCCTTAATTATCATCTTTAATTACATAAATGTAATTAATGTGAATAGGTAAAGGTTAATTAATTTTCCCTCTCGTGGAAATAAGTTTCCACCCAATTATTTTATTTTCACTGAAAAAGAGAGAAAAGTGATTTAAAAACTATTTTCAAAGGATTGAAAAGTGGAAATATATCTTGCGAAGATATTTTGAGGTTAATAAATAATTTGGAAAATTATTAATGTCCGATGGATTGTTTGTGAATGTTAATTGATAGTTAAATAACCGGCTATCAATATTAGCCAATGCGCTGATCGTTTCGAAGAGACCGAGTATTATAGAGTACAGGAAAGGATGCTGCGAAGCTTAGGAGATGGGCTGGATGGCGAGATGTAGCGTACGTATTTGATGTATAATTCCACTGCGTTGTAAGTTGTATTGTCAGTTTGGTAAGGACAAGTTAATATAACCGTCTAGTTGTGTGTTATATATGTTGTTAAACTCTGATGTTGTATTCTGATGATGTACATATAAACAGATATAGAGTTTGTGTCATATAACCCATTTCGAATAGAGGTACGATGAAATGGATAGCATTTGAAGACGGTGATGAAGACCGGGTGTTTTCGAGAACGATAGGATAACCTGTCGAATGACTCTGCACTAAGTTGCTTCGGTATAGAGATCTCCATATGTGATGGGGAGTCCGATCGGAATTGTGGATGTCCGGATTTCAAGGGCTTCTTTGGAAATGCCTTCGGTTCCGTTCGAACTAGCAACGGACTTGTATTGTTGTATGTCTGACATTACACCTTGAGATATAAAGCTGATTTATATCAAAACATTTCTGTTGGTGGCGGAGAATTTATTTTCTTAGCTTAACACCCTTCTCTGAGACGTACGAGCTCAGATGTTATGTAGTTGATGGTTATTAGTGATATACTCCCAATTTGGTAGTGTGGCATGCTGAGTGCTGCTGATCATTGTTGATCGAAGCATGACTTTTGTGAAAAGCATAGCTTTGTGGATGAGACTTCATCGAACCTCACAACCCGGTAATGGTCGAAACAGGAATGTTGCGGCAAGGTTATTATGGGTCGCGCCCCTAGGGTATGTCCATTTTCTTCTGGATAAGAGGTGGTATCATGGTATGGAGCCCAGATATTTAACTATGTGGTTATTGCTATTTATTGGTGAATCTCGGTATAAAGGTCGATAACGACCGGGGATGGCATACTTATAGGTGTTACCTAGTTACAAAGGTAACCCGGCCTTGTATTGGCAGAGATCCGGTTTGGTTCTTGGAGCATCCCTCCAGAGGCATCCTATTTGGAAAGGAAGTTCCTTAGCGTGACCATTTGTTGGAAATCCAATCATTCGATACGAGCCCTGTACGGTTTTAGTTGTAGAACATGCCATCTAATATGGTAGCTATAGTAAGCATACTATAATGGTACGTATGCTGGCTAAGATTAATATTATACTTTCGAAATGTTTTCTACAATATGTACTAATAATAATATCAAAAAGTTTTTCTCGTATCAAGCATATTTGACTATCATAAGGAGGAATCTACCCCAAGTGTGCGATTGAATTGTGTGTGTGCCGGGAGGCCTTATGGTAGTTTCATTTTCCAAAAGCATAGCGGATTTCTTTTTATTTACTTTATGAAAATCACAGTTTTTAAGATCTCACACCAGTCGCATGACTGACCTGGAGTTTATTGTTCCCTTTCTAAACTCTGGATGCCCATAATTTTCCACATAGGTAGCCTAGAGTCTGGTTATCAGTTATTAGGGAGCGAAGTCAAGAAGTATGCTATGGAGATCTGGAGGCAAGCTGTTGTGTTGTGATGGCGAGACGTATCACTAGTATATAATATTTCTTTTCCGCTGTTGTGTTTTGTGTTTTTGTAAACTATGATGATGTAATGTTGTGTATAAACAAATATAGATCTTTTGTTTTAAAGATTATTCATTTATCTATTCTATGTTGTTCCGCTGCGAAATGTGAGATTCTGTTATTGTTTCTGTTTCTTCTTCTATTTTCTTCTTCTTTAACCCTAATGGTTCGATTTTCCGGCATTCGACTGTGCGACATTTGACACAGTGGACATATTGATGTCGACTTTCGAAAGTCAAAAAATTGGATCGTTACATTTTGATTTACATATAAGGAGATGGACTATTGCTGTCTAGATTATAGAGGATTCTCATATCTTTGATTATATATGATTTCAGATAGGGAGCCAATATTTTATACTGATGTTGGTATTCTATTACTCGAAATTCAGAGAGATATTTAGGCATTGTTGTAAGCTAGCCTAATCATACTAATGACATCTCATATTTGATGATTTCTGGATTTTGTTGATGATTTTGGATATGGATGATTAACCCATTTGTTATTGTTTCGATTGAATAATATTCAATGTGATTTATATGGATGATGACATTTTTCCTATGCATGGTTTAGAACTGTTGTTATTCTTAAGACGTTTTTATGGAGTTTATGATATTTATATTTTATACTATGCATATCATTACGAGATATTATGACGCCTACATATTAAATATAATCTGATTTGTGTGTTATTTATATAATACTTGGATCAGTCCGAGACATTTTAGGCTCAAAGACGATGTGACCAACCTGTGTTATTTGGACATAGAGGAGGCTAGTTAGTCAGTATTGTAGTATATTATTTTGTATTGTACAGATTCATGTATGTATTTGACATTGTAATGTACATCATACTTTGTGTATTTTGTATTATACCTTGTTGTTATGTCATTGACTCTGCGTTCTCTGTTATATATTGTTTATTATGTATTGTTCTATCCTAGAGGCACGCGTATTTATTGCTTTATGCCGATGTTGAGTACGTGTATATGAGTTATTTATTCGATGTTTAAATATGTACAAGTGTTGACTTAAGGAAATATTCACATGTGTACCCCATATCATCTCATTCTCCTTTATTTAATGGTATATATTACATAGTAATACTCTTGAAAGGTATTGGTATAGAGGTGAGGTGTTTACACGAAGTCTCACTTCACCATGACCACCACTAAGATCTCTTAAATACGTGATAATTCGCACAACGGCCTCTCAGGACGACGACATCTCATGTCATAATCAGTTTCCATGTTCGATCAAATACCTATCTTATAGGTACTATCTTCTCTGGACGGTAAAACGCCCCTAATTTTAGTTTAACATTATTCAGGAAATTTAGTTGGATATGTTAAATAGAATAATATAGTGGGACATGGGAACGAGATTTGATAATTAATTGGGTTAGGCCTTAACTAATTAACTAATACGATTATTTTAAAATTCAACATATAAAAGGATATATAAGGATGGAAAAATTGGAATAGATCCATCTTTTATCCCTCAAAACCCCACCCTCTCACTCGTTCTTATTTTACATCCAAAACAATCAAAATGAAGGAAGAGGGCCAACCATTAATCAAGGTATAAGGAAGAGGAAATCAAAGGAGATTTGAAAGATAAAGCTTAGGGGAATTAAACTCCATCAAATCTCAACTCTAACATTTAAATTAAGGTGAATAAACCATCTCCATTTCTTATTTTTTAATTCGGCTATGGATAGCATCCAAATTATTTTGATAGTTTTTGCCAAGTTATGGATATATAATCATTGTTTGGATAAATGATGATTTATGGTTATTAAATTATTTAGATCGATTTTAAGGGAAAGACTAAGTTTTTAATCTCCAGAAGTTTTGATTTTCAGGTATGTTATGTAAAACATTAATTTGGAGACGATTTTTTGATTTCATAATTTTTCAAGTTAATTAAATATTTTATGAATTTCCTTAGGCGGAAATGATGTTTATTCACATTTTAAATATTGAAAATAATTATATAATTATTTTGGCCCCGAAATTTTTATATGCAAAAAAACATTAATTCTAATTTGTAGAGATTTCTAGGGATTTTTTCCAAGTAATTATGAATTACTACAAATTTACTATGTTAGATAAGCATTTAAATTAATAATTAATTAACTAAGTTGGTGTATGTTTTTGGAATGAAAAATTGGATGTGGTAGGTTTTCTAAAAAAATTGGGCAAAGTATAGTAGTATCAAATAGCAATTTGACAAGAGTTAAAATTTGGTGGAAAATAATTGCTTTTAGAAGAAATAAATCAGTTTTTATGATAATTACGATATTGCCATGTTGCCCATGTCAATGCCAAACCCCAACGACATCAATTTGAATGGATATGTATAATAACAACTATGCTAGTATAGAATGGATCTGTTCTGGTTAGAGTCGTAGTATAAAACATGCGACGTAGAATTGATGCCGATATGCAGCATATAATTAATGACGATATGGCAATCTCATAATAAAGCAGGGCTATGATGCCTGCCTTTATTTCTTTGTTTTAAAATCTATATCGCTCGGTATTGATACCGCTAGTTTTCACCATTATTTTAAAATGTTGTCGCATACCACTATTTCGATTGTTTTCTATATAAACACCATAGCTTGAGGCAGTGATGCCGTAAATAATACTTTTGAAATTAACTATTTCACGGCAATGATGCCGCTATTACTTAGTTTCGGTGTAAAGGAAATTTATATCGGGTGTTGTTAATGCAGACACCCTATGTTTTACGACATAAAGCCAAAAACTATTTTTTACGACATTATAGTATGAATGTCTCAAGTGACTGATTTTCAACAAAAATGCCAAGCGGCATTGATGCCGCTACGTTTTATTTTCAATGTTGACGAGGCTATGTTTATGCTGACTAAAACTATGTTTTAAAGATGCGAGATAGCCTATATTTAATAAGGTTGATAGGCTTATGATTTCGATAGTCAACACGTGATTTATAAAATCAAGTTTTCATTTTCTAACCTTGGATAGAGGTTCGATATTGTATAGTGCGGCATGAATGCTGCATATTTTCTATATTAACGGCAATGGGCCATAAGTCTTATTTGACACTATTTATTGGGGATACCAATGTAGATTAATTTCGATACGTTATATATATTTTTAGAAATTTGACATTGTTCATTGGGGATACCAATGTATATCGTATGACACCATTGTTTTATGAATCAACCTTAATCATTGAAGGTACCAATGTATTTCATTTTATAATTGTGACATAGATCATTGGAAATACCAATGCATATCATTTTGAGATGTTATAAGTTTAAGGGTTATACAATCTAATTGGAGATACGAATAGGCATAGGTTGAACTGTTGGGTTAAACATGAATTAAAATTGATAAATGGTGGGTACATAGTTATCCTAGGAAAACTATGGGATGTGTGATGGATAGTTCACATCATGCCAGAGATGGATAATCTCTATACGGTCGATTAAGGGTTCATAGTCATCTTAGGAAAACGATGTGTGATGGATAATCCACATCATTTTAACTAAATGAAATATGTGAGATGGATGGTCCACATAACTTTGATAATGAAACCATATGTGATGAGCAGTCCCTTTGGTAGGGGATGGGTAATCCAGATAATAATTACATGTGAGATGGGTAGTCCACATAAATATAAGATGGATAGTCATTTGAAATTAAGACAGATAGTCGGATGAAATTAAGATGGATAGTCAAATGAATTTAGGATAGGTAATCCAATGCATGTTGCATAATTGCGAATGTTTATTTATTATGTTTTAACCATTGTGGATGTAGGAGTACATTATATGGTTGATATGTTTTGATTAAGATACTAATGAGGGGAAAACCCTTTCCGTTCAACTGTATGGTCTCAGTGGATATCTAATTGGTTCAAGATAGTAGGTTATTATTCACACCAGATTGGTTGTCTGACCCGAAGTTTTTTCCCTCTTAAACTATTGGATACTCATTTGGGTAGGTCGGTAATAAGGGTTTCTAGGTTTCCAGCAAGACAAATAAGATTTTGGAGACATGCAGGAGACAATCTAGCTATTTAGGAGTTTTTATCTAATTTGATGTGTTGGTTGATTAGTCTGTATAGATGTAATGGCATGGTATATAATTGCCAAGTGTTAGACAGATCAGCCAAGGGGGTATATTTATATGTCGCTCTTAGAGTATTTGGTAATAATTATATTTTTCATTGAATGTAGGATTGCGAATGAGATTATGTAATAAATACAAAATGTTATTTATGAAATGCAATGTGAAAGTTTGCTATTAAATGTGTTTGAATTTTTTTTTTAATATTAATGTGCTTCTGATTATTGATATGATTAACATAGTCACGTTTTATCATCATAAATTAATAATAAGGATGACTACAGCATCTGTAGTACTTAGTTTCGGGCCTCGAAATGAGGGATGTTATAGGCAGTCCAGACTATCTCATAGTCCAGGGTACACAGGTGAGCATCCTTACTTACCCTTGCCCCACGCAACACACATCACATCCCGAGTTATCAACAATCCCTTCAGTACTCGACTCATAACATCTTATGTCTTATTACATCGCTTCACCTTATCAAACGTGCCTCCTTAGAATACTTTAGTACCATGCATATTCTACCCACTAGAAGTACCCGATCAGATGCCTCTCATTGTCGAAAAAACTCCAAAGTCATCTAAGGTCATCTCAGAGTAACTCCATCCATGCCCCAAAGCCGACTCACAAAAATCCTAAAGAAAACCCCAAAGATCCCCGAAGTCATCTAGAAGCTCCCTCACATCTTTACTTGCCTAGTTCATCCTATGCCGAGATTGAAGCTTGAAGACCACCGGGCTGAAACACTACCACCAAACCTTGAATCTTGTTCGATCCCCAACCTCCAAACACAAATTTTTACCCGGTACTCCACCTTACCTATGGCTTCTTCTCCATTGGACCAAAGCACCATTGAACATCATTTGTTTTCCGGCCTTGCACCATCAAACCATTCTTGGACCCGACGCCAGCTCTTCCCTCGCCCAAAGTTTCCACCGAACCGATCATGTGTCGAACCCCATAACTGAACCAACTTCGGTATTGTTCCAACACTTTAATTTCATGCCAACTCGATTGCTGCACTTACCACTCTAATCCGTGCACAAGTTCAGTATGTCGTAGAGGTAACTATGTAATTTGTTGTGTAATCTTAACTTTAAGATGAATCTTGTTTGAAATAAATATATGCTTTTGATTTTATTTTCCATTATGTGTATTTATTATATATGATATAAATAGTGACTACGAGCATTAGACATATATAAATAATATTCACTAAGTAAAGTATCATATTGATTGCAGGTGCAAATCGGTTATAACCATGATCATTGAATCAATCCAGTAATGATACTCAACTCTAAAGATTCTAATCAAGTTGCATCAAGAAAGAAATATTGATACATCCATTGGGACTAGTCTAAACACTCTCCATAGGTTAGATGGTGCATTACTCATGGCCGTTGGGAGCACCAAGAGGTTACATATTCAACCCGGAGTCCTATGTAGGTTAAGTATACCTAAGTCATAACGTATGATCTCAGCGTGATGATGTGCGGTGGTCCTTTGATATTGGTCAACTAATGGAATTTCGACCATGCTACAACTTATTTTCGATATGAATTAATCATTTAGAGTGAAACACTATTCAAAAAAGGATTTATTTCCTCTGATGCGTGAAGTTAGTATCACCGTAATTGGAAGTGAAATCAAGGTCAAAAATCTATGGCCATAGTACTATCGACTATCCGATAATTGTTACCTTCTGAATCAAGGACATTGAAGTTAGTCTTCACAATTAACTATGTATATTATTAGCGTTTTTGACCATTGACCAAATTTTAGATATCTAAATGATAAAGTAACGATGAAAAGAAAACTTGCACATACATTGTCATCAAGGTTCTATGCTTAATTAGATTAAAATATGATTTTCTTATCCTATTTGTAAGCAACGGAATTTGTGTCATAATGCCACACCAATGAAGCTAAAACTGATGTGGATCAAATTGTCTAATATTATTTGCTGACTAAATTCTCACAAGTGAGTGCCACAATAGAGATTGATTGAGCAAATTCCAAAAGCGATCAATTGATAAATATTATAATAAACGAAGAAATCTATAAATGTTATTTTAATTTATTTGAGAGAACTAATATTATTAGAGGGCTATAAATTAATTAAATAATATATATTTTATGTACATGTTTTTTTAGTTGATTAAATTAATCGAATAATACTTATATAAATAGAATAGGCATTTAAATTGTCTAAAATGATTTTAAATCATGGTCGAAAATTTATTTTTTGTTTTATTAATATAGGTCAGTTCTCATTCTATAAAATACATATTGATTTATTCTTATATTTATTTAAGGTTTGTTTTATTATGGAGAGACATATTAAGTCTAAGCCTATTTAGATGGGTTCTTCGCTATTATATATAATAGTGTCTTCATAGAACCATGGCCACCACAATAGTCATTTCACACACAGATTCTCTCTTTCTCAAAACTAGGATCCCCATTAAAGTTTGCTAGCCAAGAAGAGAGGCTTGTACACTTTACTTCAACGAAGGAGAAGATCTTCAAGAATGAAACATAATCAATTTTGATGTGTTAACAAACAGTGAGAAGCTAGGTAATTCATCTCCAATCTAATAATATATTCTCCTTAATATTACTTTCTCATTTTTTCACTATGATTCATTATAGAATAATGAATCCAAATCTAAAGTTTGTATAAACTTGATTGTAAAACAATGAATTCAAATCTGTATATGTATTACAAATCTAACTTGATTGTAAAACGATGAATTTAAATCTATAGTTTGTGTAAATATATATTACAAATCTTAGGTTTGTGTAAACTTCATTGTAAAATAATGAATTAAAATCTAAATTTTATATAAATATTAAGTTATATATTATATTTTATATTATATACATATATATATATATTTGTAATTATTTATGTTGTTATATAATTAATATGTAAATATATACGTATAGGCAAAACCACATGTGTGTATATGTACATTTATACTTTTATATGGTGCAAGTTCTAGCAGTGTGTGTTTATATATTATATAATATATATATTTATAAATCCTGATCACTATATTTATATATTTATTTATGTATATTTTATGTTAACAAACATATATTGTCTTGTTGCATAAGTTAACCCATATATGTACACTTACCAACACGTTATCTGCTCACATAACACATACATATCTACACTCAGATTTAGGTATTTATATGTTATATCATATATAGATATTGATATCAATACATACAAATATTAAAATCAAATAGATTTATATATGTTTTAAGAACTAATGAGAAAATCAAAATAACATAGCGCTAACTGTAACCTTTAAAATCTCTTCAACATTAAATATGATATAATGCACCAATTTACTAACATTAATACATCTAATGTTACCTTTCAATGCATTAAATATGATTCAACGCTACAATTTATTTACATTAACACACTATAGGTTCTAGTGCTTTAATTTGGAGAATTTTTTTGAATTACATACCAAATTATTCGTTATCTAATGCACTCATATGGAGGCAAAGGCAGCTCTTGTGTGCACACGGGAGAAAGAACTTGACGATACGACGTGGAAACTTATGGTGGAAACTCAAGGGCTCCTATCTTGCCTTACTTAGGTTACTTATGAAAGGGAAACCTTGAGAGAAGTTCTGTTGCACATATGGTGGCCTACACCAAATGTGAACCTGTCCTTTCGGGATCTTCCTCATTTAGGTTGGCTTAAGAAGAGATTGAAATGTAAATAGCATGGTCTCCTACATCGCCTTCTCAAACACAACTTAAGCCTTCAAACAAAAATTAATCGCTTATTAATTAGTTAATTAAGGATATGTATTTAATGCCTACTCTTGTAAATGAACTGTGTGCTTATGATAAAAGAAAATTATTATTTTTCTTTCATTGATTAGTTCCTATTATGATACTATACTTATGTTAGGATGTCCTCGATACTTCCTCCTGCACTTTGCCCGATGCTCAATATGATTGCACCAACATCATTGAAGTAGTTGGCCCTTCTAATCCCCATGAAAGTTCCTTGGCTTCTGCTCAAATTGGTTCAAAGGGCCAAACTCTAGCCAAAGAGTCATCGTCTTATGAGGAATTAGTTTAGGAATTAGAAGAGCAAGTTAAGGAGCTTATTGAAGAGAACAAAGCCATTGAGCAAGGAGTTTTGAATCAAATGTTGAGCAATTATGAGGATATAGTCACCAAAATATATATGTTGAAAGTATAAATTAGGATCGATATCAATGTATCTTATAGCTCAGGTCAAACCTCAAAAATTTGGTAAAACATATTATCGAATTGGAAACACGGTTGGAAAATGTAGGAGGTTTATATGCTGCTTCTTACGATGAAGAGAAAAAGAAGCTGAAAGAAACCATTGATAACTTATCCACAGATCTAACCAAAGACTTTCAGGAGGACGCTAATTGCCAATTCTCATGCTTCTTGAGCCTCAATCAAAGCTTAGTGTTGCATTGGCTCCTCCTGCAGACCTATCATCGAATCTGGCTAAGGAATGGACGAACAAACTCGCATTCCAATACCTTTCTAAATTTTATAACTAAAAGCTTCATACGATGTTAAATTCGAGGAGTTTCGTGAGGACTATTCAACCGCATAACGAGATGCCGACAAGCGGTCTGGATCTTAAGATCAACATGTGCATGTTTAAGGATGTTCCAAGAAGAGGACTACGGGTCGGCTTCTTTTTAAAGTTAATCATATTAAGGATGTTACAGCCGTACGTATCTGTTAACTCACAATGAGATGGCTTTGCTCAAATCACATTCATCGGCGCAGACTTCTTCGGACCTCCCTGGCATAATAGATGAACTACGCAAGGAAAAAGTCAAGCGCACAATGGCCGATTAGGGCATAAGTTGCTATAGACATCCTTCAAGCTTTGTTGCCGAAGCTCGATCTTTCATTTTTGAACCACAAACATGATGTTACCAACAAATTTTCCACGTTATAGAAATTGACTCAAACCTGTGGAAAATTATTTACAAAAAAATGGTGAACGATTGAATAACGTCCGAATCCAAGTTACTATGACAAAGACATCGCATTTTGAAGATGGATCAATTTCCCAATTAAGCCCACCTTGGAGAAGCACTTCAGATATTCAGAAGACAAAGCAACATAATATGCCATAATGTTCTATAAGATGATCAATATGAATGGTTCAAACCACGTTCGAATCCAACTTAGTATGAAGAAGTTAGGAATCAATCATCGTTTTTCTCTCTATATCATTTTTATCGGTCAACTCCAAACAATAAGTATGCCACCATGGCAAGTCCCCTAAATGATCAATGAGTGAAGTAATAGAGAATGCATGATTGTTCTATATGACGATAGAAGATGAATGGTTAAAGTCTCGAGCAATTCGACTTAAATGAAAACGATGAAAGATGGACTAGAGGTGTCCGCGTACACGGAAAATGTCGAAAATTTAGCTAAGTTGCGTCTATACCGATCCCTATAGCAAATATTGATCTCTATAGCAAATGACGATCCCTAAAGCATGGATCGGTAGTTATCCCTCTCGAATATAACAATCCCCGTAGCATGGGTCGGTATCAATCCATAAGATCTAAGCTACAAAACCTGGTCAAACTTTGTCGTATCCTCAATCCTATTTTTTGGATCTTAACTCGATCATCTGGGATGATTTCATGCAAAATTTCGAGATCAACTCATCCAATTCCATCCATCTACAACTATAAATAAAACCTCGGTGAAAGGGGGATGGATCCTATCTCTTTTGAAATCCATTACTTGATGAAAACAACTCCAACTTCCTTCATTTCTTCTCTCATCCGAATAAAATTAAAAGCTCTATTTGTTTAGGATTCTACTCAATAAAATAATTAGCGATATTTTGAATTTATTTTGTGCGAACCATTTTGTTCAACTGAGGATTGAACGATCTTCACATATTTGGTAGATTATTCTTCACGAATTCTCATACCAACATGTGTATTGTGTGTGTGTGTGTGTTTGTACACATGCACGTTTGCGTAGACACACCCACACATGTACTTGTGTGTGTTAATTCTAAGAATAATTGTGCATACCCTTCATACAATCGGCGAAGTATTTGGTGTGAGACCCCCGTCTAGTACCAACTATGAATAAAAAAATGAATTCGCCAAATAATAAAAGAGCATGGCAATTGATGTGACGCTCTAAAGGATCTAGATATTACAAATTCAAATTCATAATACATTAAAAAGAGTTCTGCTCCAATCACAAACCATTCTTATTCTAGAAAAAAGAGTATGTGCGAATATTGCACATGCGCAAGCGGCGTATGTACATGTGGGTAGGAACGTGGGTCCTCTCTTATCATCCTTCATGAATTCTCATACCAACATGTGTGTATAAATATATATACACACATGCAAAGCCAACTTGCAACTTGAGGTATGACGTATCTACAATATATATAATCCACACCATATATAAAAGAATGAAAGAAATATTTCTTGAATTCGTTAGTGAAGTTGTTTAGAGATAGGAATGATACATGGGGTGTAGGCTGAGATAGGGGAGTTTAACAATTGACCAAAGAACCTACGTACAAGTAAGTATGTGTATATATGTGGTTGTATAGGCATGCACACATACACGTGGGTATGCATCATCAAAACAGTAGTAAAGAGCAAGGCTAAAACGTAAACATAAAGGTTCTTTGCTAAATGCTACATCCTCCACTAACAATGTCCTTTATTAAACCACGAAGTATATTTAACTAAGAAGGGTATTTTCTCACATAAACTTTTCTTCTACAAACAAACTGCAAAAGCTAAACACAAGTACAAAAGAGAAAGATGCGATTAGTGTTCTGACACAATTCGTCCAAGGTAACCCGAACACGAAGCTAACTATAGTGAATCACTGGCCAGAAGCAGCTTTAGAGTGCTGAGGTTGCAGTCCCTCAATCATGCTCAGTTGTCTCCTGAGCTTGACAATATGCGCTTGTACCTGCCATAAATAAGAGCATGATTGAGTTTGTTAATATATGTATTATTACTGTTTTCAGCAAAAGCTGTATTGATTCACAACACATGTTCAACTAGTAAAGAACTTTATTCTGTCCTCATATGCAATAACGTTGAGCCGTTAACATTGCCCAAGTTTATCACATATAATGTTAATATATGCAAATGTAAATTTATTGTTGTAACCCAAATGAAACGATCAAAACCTGTTGACGAGCAGCAGCAAGTTTTAGCAACTCGTCTGCCTCGGAGAAATTCATGAACCATTGCCCAAGTGGATGGTCCTTGGCATCACTTCTTTTTCTTTCATTGACATGGTCAGGAGGACCTACACACAAATTAAAAGTAAAACCCATGGTTCTTTTGTAATATTATACATATATAGCTAACTTGGAAGCTCAATCTTTTGGTCCGACCATGAACTTCCTATAGTGTATAATTCAAGTATTAGCTATATCATTCCCTTTACAAGTGCCTAAAACAAAAAATAATTTATGTTATTTCTAACCTATTATTTCTATGCTGGACTGGAACAATTCAAACCAAGTTAAAACTTGAATATTTCAATGAATATATTTCTAGGTTTGCGTGTTCATTAAAATTGGTATAGGTCAAATACGCACATCTAGATAATAATAGATTCTTTTAGATAATTCAACACATCTTTAATGATAGTTATAATATCTTTGAGGTCGCATTTTTTTATCAGCGTAAACTACAAAAAAATATTCATTTATCTTAAAATCATTTAAAAATTGAATCCAATTCGTTTTATAAATTCAAAATTTTTATCTATAAATATAACCAAATCTTAATATCCCTTTAAATATAGGATCTAATAAATAAATCTCCATAAATATTAATAAATCTTAATGTTGCTTAAATATAGCGTGCAACGATAAATTTTCTTTACAAATTCAAAACTTCTCTTTACAAATATTACCAAAACTTAATACCACATAAAATAAGATCTAACAAATTAACTTCTTTTACAAATTAATAGAAACAAAAATTAAAACTACCACCAATGTAGACATTGCAACTAAAATATAGTCAGAAAAACAAAAATTTAAACTAACAAATAAACTTTTTGAATATGTTAAACATATTCACTTTATAGAAAAACAATTCAAGCGTAAAGCGTAAATTTTTGATCCAACCGCGAAGTTTCAAAAATACTCTTATATGTATTTCTTTATTAATAGTTGTAATATATTTGTCGTCGCATTCTTTTGATATCATCATGAAATACCAAAAATGTCTCTCTACGGATATTATTATTAAGATTTAGCATCACTTAAAAATAGGATCTGACAATTAAGCTTCTCTACAAATTCAAATTTTCCTCTATAGATATTTACCGAGTCTTAACGTTACTTAAAACTAGTGTATAACCCGTGCGTTGCACACGGTATGTTGTAGAAAAATAAAATTATAACTATTTTTGAAGAATATAATTTATTATGCAATATCTGATGAATTTTGTTAGGATAAATGAGTTATAAATTGAAATTACTATATTTATAACTGTGTATTTTTGTTATGAAATTCGTATATTTTTATATTTGAACAAAAATTAAATTATCGTTTTTATTGATAAAAATAAGTTATTCATTGATTTATTATTTTTTAGAATTAATTATTTGACAATCAAATAAATGAAAATAAACATCCTGAATAGATTTTGAAATTAATATTTTTATAAAATTTCATAAATAAATATTCATGTACATATATTCTGAAATTGACATTCAAGTTTTGATACATTTAACTAAAAGATAAATGATATATATACATTAAATTTCAAATATTACAGAGAGAATGACGACAAATACCTAAAAATAAAAGTGTAATACCAAAGAATCAATATATTTGTATGCACTTATAGTTCTTACAGCACATATTTAACAAAATAAATATGTGATATTATCAGAGTGATAAAAATATGTTTATTTAACTATTAAAAGAAATATTACGTGAAAATAAGCCCGGAAACGTTACGAATCACATTGTTATTTTAATTGTGTTAAAAAATGATTTTTAATCTATCGTTTCATACTTTATTATTTTTATTTTATAATAATTTTTTTAAGTAATATCTACCAAGTTTATGTAAAAAAGATAACAAAATACGAAATAAAAAATATTTCTAATCAAAATACGGTATAATTTTTGTCTATTAATTAACTTAGGTTACGGAAATAACTGATTAAAATGTAACTTTTTGTACAAAAATGTACTAACTTAAAATATTTATTCTTTTTTAAATATTACAGAATACAAATATTCATTACATATCATTAAATGTAATGTTATTCTTCACAAAATATAATTTAATAATGATAAAAAGTCCATTCGACATACCAATTTTATGAAGGAATAAAGTTGTTTATATTTGTAATGATGTATCAATTTTGGTAACATATTTTGTATATACTTTTTTGTAATGAAATACCAACTTTAGAAAGAAAAAATTATGTATATATTTCTTTGTATTAAATAACTGATTTTAATTTTAGGAAGAAAGAAAATTTATGAACTTAAATGTAAAAAATGTAGAAGTATCAAATATAATTTTGTATATAATTGTGAAAATATTAAATTATATGGACTTGAATGAAAATATAGTTTTACCGTTTATGTCAGTACAAATACGGTATATACATTGAATTATCATTTTGTATGATTTATTAGATCAGTTAATAAATATTTGTTAATTGAATTTAGTTAAAAAAATTAAATTCAAGATCAATTAATAAATTCAAATATATGGACTTGAATGTAAAATAATACAAGAAAACTTAAGAGAAATTCGTAAATAATTGTAAAAATTATTGAATGTTGACTTTTAAATGCAAAATGATAGGAGAGAATATTGGTAGAACATTATAACAGTTTGTACATAATTGTGGAGATTTAAATCTATCTGAACTCGAATGAAAATTTATTTTTACAATTTTTGTCAGTATGAATGCGGTACATATATTGAATTGTTATTTCTAAAATTTATTAGATCAATTACTGAATACTCGTTGATTGTATTTATTTAAAAAACTTAAATTTAAGATCATCTGAATAAATTTAATATATATGGCCTTAAATGCTAAATAACCGGAAAAATTCGGTAGAAACATGTAAATAATTGTTAAATTAGTTTTAAATTTTAAGGATATAAGAAAAAACCCGTAGAAACATTGTAATAATCATAATAATAATAAATTGTGAGGATGCGAAAATAAAATATCTAGATAGAATTAAGAAGAGATGAGGAAATTCCTAAAATTAATAAGAGAGCGTTAAATTTTTCTACTTTACTATTATTATGGATGTGATCTAACAAATAAATTGCTTTACAAGTTCGTTTTTATATTATTAATAATATAAATAAAAAATTAAACTACAAAAATAGAATTGCAACTTAGAAATAAAAATTTAAATTACCTACATATGATTCAACACAAAAATATAGCTAAATATTTGTGGAAATCATTTTCTTTTGAACGTATTGAACAAATACAATTTGTAGAAAAACAATTCAGGTGTCTTTATCACGCGCGAAGCGCGTGCCGTAAAGCTCGTATAAATAGTTGATTTGGAAGCACAAACTTTTGGTCCGGCCGCGAACTTCCAAAATTGCCCTTTATATGTAATTCTTTATTAATAGTTATAATGTATTTGCTGTCACACTTTTTGGTATCAACATGAAATACCAAAAATATCTCTCTACGGATATTATTAAAATTTAGCATCGATCAAAATTAGGATCTGACAATTAAACTTCTTTTATAAATTCAAAATTTCATCTACACATATTTATTAAGTCTTAATATCACTTAAAAATAGGATCTAGCAAATAAATTACTTTACAAATTTGTTTTTTACTAATTAATATTATAAATAAAAATTTAAACTCACAAGAAATTAGATATTGCAACTTAGAAATAAAATTTTAAATTACCTATGTATGATTCAATACAAAAATATGACTAAACTAAATATATGTAAAAATCATTTTCTTTTGAACGTATTAAACAATTACAATTTGTAAAAAAACAATTCAGCCTTCTTCATCACGCGGGAAATGCGTGCTGCAACGCTCATGTGTGTGCAAAATACCTAAATAATACAAAGCTAAAAAGTTTAATACCGGGAGGTGGCAGATTAAGACTAGCAGGCAACCTAGGAATACTTGCAGCCGGATGGTTTTGAACTCTAAGAAAAAACGCTTCTGATGGTTCAGGGAAAACTATCTCATCATAAGTTTCCACGACAACAGGCTTTTTTGTTGTTTGTGGCCCGCTATCTTCTTCAGGGTATAATTTAAGCTGGTGATATCTGGAATATTTTTTAGCAGAGAAGAAACTATTGTTTACACTGGTTGTGAAGTTTAAATATAAACTGTAATTATAAGACCGCATACGAGCTTACAAGTCCAATTGTTTGTCGCAAACATCACTATGAAAAAAGAGAGAGATGACGATCTCAAATTCTCCCCATCCCGATTCATGCAATTCAAAAGGTGGTGAATCAACAATTCTTGTTGGATTATTGAAACTTGGATGTAGCTGAAACACAACGCGCTTAACTATTACGCTAAGATCCTCGTTTCCAGCCCCACGCACATACACTGTCCATTTATGGGAGTGGTACCTATTGGAAGACAAAATATTATATGTAGTTTTATAGGGATAATATGTATCACTGTTCAAAATAATGAATCAAGTGATCTTATAGGAATCAAAAGCTTACTCGCTGGCCTTTTTACCAAGCCAGAAAGCTATTGTTCCATAAACAATTGGAAAACCAATTTCCACATCTTCAAGCCTTTTGCTCTGGCCCTACAATATGAAGCAACTATTTGCCTGTAAAATTTATAACTGTATTGATATTCAGGACCTTGATTGCACTGCCAAAGGATTTACCATTTGACCTGTTGTGACTAGCAAATTTTCCTATATTTGATCAATGGAAATTGTGTACATTGCCTGCCAAAAATTTAAGACAAAAATATATTGATCGGATGAAAATAACTGGATTTAAATAACTGGATTAACCAACATTATATGGAGTTGAGCTTTGATGGGATTCAACTAAGAAATTTACTAACATGCATAAGATGTGAGCACTATTTCGTTTGAAGGGTGTTTGATTGAACTTGTTTTTCATCAAAATGAGCTATTAAGCTCACTGTACAACAAATACAATCAGCTCAGTCAATCAAGTAGAGAGAGAAAGAGAAACACAAACAAACAACATTCAGATGATATGGCATGCCAAGCAAAAGATTAACCAAAAATGACTCACCTTTACATTTCTTGAGTACAAACAAAAAATCACCAATAAAAATTAAAAATTAAAAATTAAATAAAAATTAAACCCTCCCGATAGGTTTATATTTTAAAGACATGCGGTTTGAAAGGTCTGATCTAACCTTGAAAAAAGGCCATAATATTCTTAGAAGTTCGTTCTTCATTTCCTACTTAGTGAACTAATTTGACCATAGTCTACAGCCAATTCCATCCATCATTTCAGTTAAGATTGCAAGTGGCGAATGCATTGTTGTCCATACCTTGAATTCAAGGCATATTACTATTGTAACATGACCACCAAAACATTTCAAAGTCCATTATATTTGTTAAAAAAAATGGCTAAATTTCTTATCCTATTGCTTAATAAACCGTTCAAAAAGTAATTTTAACAAATCAAAGATTTTGCTACCTGCTTGATAATGTTAAATTTTGGTGATCCAAAATCACATTTAGAAAGAAATAAATGCAAAAGAAAGAAAAAGAAAATTTCGTTTTTCTTAATTAATAGGCATATTTGATTATATTTATTTCTCTATCTAATTGACTGACCAAATTATTTTTTGCCGTATAATATTAACGTGAGCATTAAGTAATTGATTGTTATAAACGGAGTCTAAATGAGAAGGTGGGATGGTGTGGAAAAATATTTGGTGTTTCTCTCTTCTTCCATCTTTGTTCTTCTTCTTCAAACACTAAGAAGTCATTGTTATAGAGATCAATACTTTGTTCTCAATTAGGTTATTAATTCTATTTTTGTTTTGTTTACTTTCATTTGATGGATTAATTGTAAACAATTATTTTTGAGAATTAATATAAATGGTTATTGAGAGAAATCTTGTATGTTGTTTTTTTTATTTCTCTGTGTTTTAGATCAATAATCACAATTGTTTGTCTTCAAATGTGATTATTTTTATCTAATATTATCCCTTTGCGACTTAGATGATATAAAATTCTGGGATAAGTTTACCACGACATTTTTATTCTCTGTTAGCTTTTACACAACAAAAATCCTAACAAATTGATATCGGAGCTAGATCGTCTCAAGGCAAAGGGTAATTTTGGATTTATTTAACTGTTGAGATGTTGGATTTAGTTTCCTTCTTGAAGTTTGCTCTTCTAAATAGAAAACCTTAGAATATTTGAAAGCATAAAATGGAAAATGTTTTATATCTCAACGATCTTCGTGAGCCAATTGAAGATGATGGGAAGAGACCCTCAAATATAGAGAGAGTAAATGGAAGAAGATGGACAAGAAGACAATTGTTTTGATTCGTCGGTACCTTGATGATTCGGTTTTTCCACCATGCGTCTAGTCGTAAATCCACAAAGACTTTATGGGATAAATTGGTATCTTTATACGAGTCAAATAATGCTACCATAAAGGCTTTTCTTATTCGAAAATTGGTTCAATTGAGGCTGGATGGAGAGAAGTCTGTAGCAGAATATTTGAACTAACTTAAAACGTAATAAATTAGTCGTTAGGTATGAACGTCAAATTTGATGATGAATTACAAGCTCTTTTGTTTATGGGTTCGCTTTCCGAGAGTTGGAAATTGATTGTGTCATTAAGTAACTTCAATGCTGATGGAACTAACTCATTGGATACCGTCCGAAATAGTCTCTTGAATGAAAAACTTAGAAGAAAAGAGTATGAGGCTATGATAGTACGAAACTCAAAATGGGATACAAAACCGAAGAAAAAGTCACTAATGGTAAAGCTATGTCGAAAATTATCATTTGTTATTATTGTCATAAAAAGATCATATACGCAACATGTGTGAAGCATATAAAAAAATTAAAAGATGGCTATATATAATGACAGTGATAGCGATACATGAACGGACATAGCTGAAGGTAGCGATGGTGATACTTCTTGTGATGTCATCATTAGTGGTGTTAAGCCTTGGAAGATGGATTCAAATGCTAGTTTCACATATGTGGTGATATATGGTGTTTTTCTTCTTATAACAAGACCATCGACATGATTAGGCCTGACAATGAAGTAGAGCTACAGTTTGTGGTATTGGGTCTATCTGATTTCGTATGTATCATGATGTGGTTAGAGAAGTCTCGGGCGTGAGGCATGTTCCTGATAGTTCGCACAATCTCATTTCTCTTGATCAGTGGGACCACCATGGTTGCACTTATGAGACTCGAGGTGGAATTTTGAGAGTGATGAAGGGTGGTCATACTATGATGAGAGGAGTATTAAATGATGAAAACCTTTATAGATTGGTTGATCGTGTGGTCGATAATAGAAAGCGAGTGATAGTTGACGAGTCTAATCCACGGGTAGGTGGTGAGATGAATGTGTGCATTGCACACTGCTTTTGATGTCGTGTTGGTAGTCATATTTTCGACATGAACCTTCATTTTGATGATGCTCGAGATATTAATGGCGATCGTGCGGAAAGAACAGGTCAAGTGGTAGGTGAATGTCCAATTGGAAAATTCACGAAGATCTTATGAAGGTCTTTGTGGTATTACAAACGTTTTTGAGGCCAAATTGTGTGGTGTATCTCATGGTGGGAGATGCAATACTTGTAGGCGATGGTAGTTGTTTGTGATTTGATGTGACTAAAAAGAAAGGAGCGGTGATTGATCTGAAAATGGTAGGCTTGCGTCTTTTATTCAATGGGGTCATTTTCTTATTTTTCACTTTAAAGAGACGATTTGATTGAAGGTGAAAGTCGACGATTTGTTGAAGATATGTGATTTTGCATCAATGTGATGTGTTAAATTTTAATGATATAAAATCACATTTAGAAGGAAATAAATATGCAAAGGAAAGAAATAGAAAATGTTGTTTTCTCTAATTAACAAACATATTTGATTGTGTTTATTTCTCTCCGTAATTGGCTGATCGACTATTTTTTTATAATATAATATTAACTTGGACATTTAGTAATTGATTGTTATAAACAGAGTCTATAAGAGAGAGTGGAATAGTGTGGAAAAATATTTGGTGTTCATCTTCTCCAAACACTAAGAAGTCATTGCAATGGAGACCAAGACTTCATTCTCAATTAGGTTATTGATTATATTTTTGTTTTGTTTACTTTCATTTAATGGATTGACGGTAAACAATTGTTGTTGAGAATCAATATAAATTGTTGCTGGGAGGAATCTTGTATGTTGTTCTTTTGATTTCTGTGTTTTAAATCTATCTTCACCATTCTTTGTCTTCAATTATTAATATTTTTATCCAATGGTAACCCTTTCCGCAACAAAAATCCTAACCGATATTCCATGCAAGAAGCCAAGAACAGTCGACACAAAACTAATAAAGGTAGAAAGAAACAGTGATTGTAAAATTTGTAACATTGTATGTTCCAAAACGCGATTTGGAAGGGATCGCAGTCTTCCCGATCTAAGAGTTAAACTGGATCGCAACCAGTGTAAATCATACGATCCTATTTCAGAACGAAAATATTGAAACCAAACTGAATCGCAATTTCAATTTAAACAGCGAATTAAAACGAAACAAAAGAGATTTAGTTCAGCACCGTGATTTCAATTCGGCAATCAAAAAGGAAAATAGAAGAGGATAGGAAGAAGCAACAGCATACCTGAATTGAAGAATCTAGCAATCAGAGGAAGTTTGATTTATTTTTCTCTAATTTTGGCCCCTTCTAATTTCTGAGGTTTTTCCCTCTATTACGAACCCTAGATTCACCGACGAAGATGTGTCAACCCACTTTTCAAATTTTATGGATTCTTCCTCCTCTCTGTTTATTTTTTATTTTTTCGAAAGATCTAAAAGCGCCGACCACCACGCTAAGGAATACCACCAAAGTTTTATATCACCAATTGATTTAGTATAGTCCATTGTATACATGCCTCATCGGAATTAAATGCTACAAATTCATTTGAAATCTTCACCAAATCAATAAAATTTAAATGTTTGACAAATTTATCTAAAATCTTTCCAAAAAATTTCAAAGTAGTAAAAATTTGAAGATATGACAAAGACAATCCGCAAGGAGAATTGTCCGATTTAATTAATAAATTCCTGATGAATCCTATCTAAAGTTTGTAGAAATTAAAAATTTTGCATTAGTAATAACAACGAAGTGGTTCTATTAAGAGTCGAACTATATGAACCGTAACACCTTCATATATTGCCGACCGAAAATGTTAAAAATGACTGAAACATCTGGGTAAAATGAAATTAATGCGGGAGTGTATTTAGCTCCACTCTTTACTAAGGTTGTTACTATTTACACTGACATGCCACTTAAAAATTAATAAACTCAAATCACAAAATCTACTTCAAAACCTCACCTTAAGCTTAAAAGATGATTTAGAAATAAACATTAACTGTTTTGCATAACCGAACAATATAAAATTAATGAAATGTAATACTCGAACATAATTATTTTCAATTCTATCAACCACTAATGACGAAAAAAAATGAGATAACGTAAATTTTCTTTTATCGATTTCAAATTAGAAATTGATTAGTTAAGATATTTAGTTCTATTTAGAATATGCATGTAAATCAGTATTTTTATAAACACATTAATTTTTTAGGGAATGGATCATCATAATTAATTGTATTTTAGTATATTATAATGCTTTCTATTATTACTGGTTTCGTCATTTTCTGCTTTTGGTTCAAACAGCAACAAAAGGCAATAATGATTAGATATTTTGATCGACCTAGCAATTAATGTTCCTTATTATGTTATACCGTAACACCTAATTTGAGCTGCAAATTATTTTTTACTATGTTAATCTTAATTAGGGTTACCTAGTTTACAAATAAATTGAAATTTTAGTTACAATTAAAGTATATATCACTTGGTTGTACTGAAATTAGTTGGATTTATATGTACAGACGAAGCATTAAATCAAAGATCGGCTATGGAGAAATTGGATGGAGAAATTTTGATTTCGTTGTTTAAAAAAAGATAGAGAGAAGTTGAACTATGATTTTGAGAAAATAAAAAGGTTATGAAAAGGTGGGTGTGAGTGTGGGTGGGTGAAGTAATTGATTGAGTGAGGGGATAAATGGGTATGAGAAGTATTTAGGTGGGCGTATATAATATCATTCTTTATTAATTATTTTGTAGTCTCTTTTAAGTGGCACAAGGGATTGTATTAACTGATGTATATCATAGCACCATTTATCTAATGGTGTGATGCTGCTGGTACCCATGAAAATACTTTCGGTCGCTATTATAATTTTATTACATATCTATAATTTTCATATGCTTATGGCCCCCAGACTCTATTTTTCACACAACCCTAAACAACCGTACTTTTCCATCTCTCTCAAAAACCTCAAGTATTTTACGTTAAAATTTCCAACCCCTAAAATCTTTAAAAAAAAAATCTTCATAACATGTGAAAGAATGTGAAGATTCATTGATGTCCCTATTGTGATGATCACAAAGATGTTAAATTACTTTCTATGTGTTAAAGTCTATTTTTCTTCTAAAAAGCAATCTTAGATATGTTGTATATCGTTTTTTAATTGGTTTTTAGGATATGTCCAACGATCTGGTGGTTAATACAAATTTGAAGAACATAAAATTTAATGATGTTGTATTAGAAAATCTCAATGTAAGTTATTGAACTGTATTGTTTTATCATACAACTTTTATGTATAATTTTCCTTATACCTTTTGCCATCTTTTCGGTAGTTAGATACCAATGACGATAAAATTAAGAATGTGCTTATTGTTTCGAAAGAAAATTTCGTTGATGGTGAGAATATGGTAAAAGATGATCGATCAAATGCTTCAATGAAAAGTTGATTTGATAAACCATTTTCTAACCGATCAAGTAAGTTTTTTATTTAAAATTTCATCATTCTAAATAAGATCGGAAAATGAACTTTAAAAAAAATTGGTGTTATGCAGATATTTGATTTGCAAAATGCTTTGATCCGATGGTGTAAAGTAATGGGAAAAAAGTTAAACATCGTTGTTGTAACTGTGAAGTCTGATAAATTAGGACTTGGAAAAAACCCATGAGTGCAACTGGGATGTGAAAAAGGCAGAGTGTACCATAGTCACAATTAAAATTGGTGAAAAAAGAAAATACTATAAAATGGCATAGACCTGGTGCCACTAGAAAATGCAATTGTTTGTTTCTATTGAAGGGTGTGTATCTAAAGAAAAATAGATTAAAAATATTTGTAATCAATAGCGTACATCATCATGAACTTCTCTATTCATTAGGACATTCACGTGCAACAAAGCTGATTCTCGAGGAGAAATTTTTTAGAAGACATGAGTGTTGCTGGCGTGCCTCTAAGAGAAGTATTAATCATCGTTAGAAATTCGTTTTCGAAAAATACCTTAACTTTGAAGACTATTTATAATGCTAAATATAAAATGCAACTTTTGACAATGAAGTGTAGATCTGCAATGCAACATTTAATTAAAACGCTTGTAGAAAAGCATTATTTGTATTTTCATAGGACTAATGCAGAAACCGATCATTTGATGGATATAATGTGATCATAATTGGAGTTGTCTGTATTGTCTAAGTGTTTCTCATCAACTCTACCACTTGGTTGTGCATATCAAACTACTATAATATTTTTTGCTAGAACTGGTTAGTATGACTTTCACGGGCTGAACGTTTAGTATTGCTCATGTGTTTCTAACACATGGGAGGAATGTTAATTATGAATGAGCGCTACTCAAGCTAAAACATTTTTATTACCCACTAAACTACCTAAGGCAATAGTTACCGATAAAGAGTGGACTTTGATAAATGGAATTTGAAAAAAAAAAATCCAAATGGAAAGTTGATGATGTGTTTATGGTACATGGCAAATAATGTCATTACGAAATGCAATCCGAAGTTTAAAACAAATGAAATTTTTGAGATGTTTTTGCAAAGTTGAAAGATTTTCAAAAAGATTGGATAGATTATCTTAAAAGTTTGAAGTACATCCATGATCGTTGTTTGGCATACAAAGAGTATTTTGTTTTGCCAAGAGAAATAAAAGTAAACACCATGATAATACGACGACAACTAGAGTAGAGTCTTCGTATGTTTAGTTGAAAAAACATCTAGGTACATCTAAGACAACATTTGTTGTAGCATAGCCAAAAATGGATAATATAACATGTCTATGACATAGGAAAATAAAATCTAGCTTTGAAAGAAATTTAGAAGCGATATGGATTGCATATCAAGTCATGTTGTTCAAACAATTGCGAGGTATGATATATTTTTTTGCATTGGATTTGATTGCGGAAGAAAAGACAAAAATTTGTTGTTGTTTTGGATGTGATCGCTTGAACCGACTAGTGTATGGTTTTTTATGTGCATGTGAAAGGTACATATATATCATAATGAAGATCTTATGCTACCGATTAAACATGTAGATGAACAATGGAGACAATTAAATTACACTCCACAAGTTGAAGAATCACTCGAGTTTATTCATACACCAAAGTTTGCTTATATAAAAAAACTATCTGATTCAGCCACTACCGAGGAGAAGAAAGTTTACTATTGAATTTAAGAGAAATAGCTTTACTATCCACAACATCTATATTGGTAACAAAACGGAGAAGCACAAAGGTAGACCAATTAGTAGTAAGAACAAACTAACTAGTAAACAAGTCAAACATCGAAAATCTACAAAATGAGATTCGGCTTATCTACGCCAATATACTATTAATGTTGAAGATGGTTTGAGAGATGGTAGTTGTGGAGTTTGTTGTATGTTTAAACAAGTTGAGGAATTAAATTCCAGTTGGAGAGAAGTAAGAAATGCGATATTAGGAGAGTTGATGCAAAATTGGGATTCACATGTTAGGCTTTTGATATAACAAACTACAAAGCTTTATCGGTATCAACTGTGACATTAGTCCTTGTTTTAAAAATGATCGGATGATAAAGCCTAAAATGGAATATCTATATCTATTACTGTATATTAAAGCTGGAATTTCTCCAAGCTGATGTGGACTCTTCTGCTTTTCTCATTTCAAAATACCACTTCGTTATCCGCTTCTGCAATTTTTTCCCCTACCTTATCTCCAAATGCTACACCACGTGTTCTATTTTTTTCCTCTGTTAGTTTCTCCAACTATTCATTCTCTTCCCCTGTCGACCTTTTACTTTTCACTTCCAATTTACTCAAACAACTACTGCGGTTCTTTCTTAAACTCTTCATCGATTTTCTTTTAAAAGGCCATAATCTTTAATGCCGAAGAGAGTAGATCTGGGGTTTCAAGATGGATTTGAACTATTGGTAACGGATCGATTTGAGGTATGAATTTCAAATTATGTTCCGTAATTTGAAGATGTCTTCTTATTTTTTGTATAAAGTCTGTTTCTGTTTTCTTTCTTTTGGCAGACAAAACTTATTTCGACATGTGGATTTTGATTACATAGTCTCGAATTGGAGGAACCTATCTGGAAATCCAATGATTTTCATGTAAAATGCAAACACCAGTTGTGTTAACATGTCATTGCGAAAATATGGTAAGTCTAATCTTTGCTATTTTCATGATTTAATTCCTCATCGGTGACCGTAAATTTAGATTTATTTTATTTCTTCTGCTCCTATTTGAAGATTGTTCTTATTCTCGACACGTAATAAATGGATTTTGCATAGAAAAACGTAACTTTTGATATTCTCTAAATATATAATATAGAATAGACCACTGCTCTTTGATTGAATAAAGTATGGAAGTGTATTCCAATAATATTTTCTCATGGCAATGGCGAAAGGCTATTTTGCTAATTATTGCTCCTTTAAGTTAAAGCAAACTATTTTACATTTATGAATAACAGAGATTAGTTGAACTATCGTTATTGCTTTATCATATGGTAAATGTTTTTTAATTAGTATACATTATAATTGTTTAATTAATATATATCTAGAATTCTTTCTTTAGAGGAAACATGAGTAAAAAAATCAATGTTACATACCTTTGTATGAAGTTAGCAATTTACATGGATATATTTCAAACTGACATATGGTACTTGGTTTTCTTCATGCTAGATTGAATCTTAAACATAAACTTTTATAGTTTATCTATACTTTCAGGTATAAGTTACTAAAGTTGGGTAAGCATTTATAGCTTTTTCATTTTGAAAAACTAGATTGGATTTAGAAGTTTGTTTTATGCTTCTAGATCTAATGTGTTAGATTGCAATATACTTATCAAAGGATAAATTTTTAGAAATATGACTCTGATCAAACAATTGTTGAAATTTTATGATTAATAACGAACGTATATGTATACCGGTTTGGTGAATGATAAAGTGTAGTAAGTATTAACACTAATATTCTACACTACTGATAATGTTGTATAATTTTCAAGTATCCAAAATAGTTCTAACTTATTCAGATGTCCAACATTGGTTAATACATAGTAATATTGATTATTTAAGTTTTTATTTATTTTTTGGATTGAAAGCACATTCTATTCCATTTTTAGGATTGAAATTAGTTATGAATCATGTTTAAAGTTTTCACTGTGGTGATAAATGCGGTAAGATCATTGGAATAGCTTCTGATAATTGTTGAATTTAAAGGAATCATGTCATCCATATTATTTTACAAAACATAATAATCATATGACCAATTCTAGGTATTAATTGTTAATATTAGTTGCATTAATCCATCAACAGACCAAGAAGTCCAATAATAGTCTATTTTAAAAAATCTGGCTGTATAATTTTACAAAAATATTCACATTAAGCCAAGCTACCTGTTTCTATTTCATCCATATTGCTCATTTTTAATTTTTGTTTAAGATTTACTATTTTCCTGAGAATATCATGTAATAATAATTTTAAGACTAAGAGTAGTTTTATATTTCATGTTCATTTGAAGCTTATATTATATTATTTACAAGAACATTTCTCTTTTTGTTTACTTTCCTTTCAAATCATTTCATATTAAAGTATATATAAAGATTTGGCTATACGGATATGTAATGTAACATTCCGAGTATCGAATTAATGTTCAAAATTATTTAGATACGATGTTTATGTAATGGTGTTGTTTTGATGTTTAATTAGCCATGGTGAAATATTTTTTACTTGACTTTTGTTTCTACTTTATTGGGGCCTACTTATAGCATGTTAATTTTCCAAACAATTTTTCTAAATTGGTGTTATATGCATATCTTTTTGTTCACCTATTGCAACTATTTCCTTTTTCTTTCAGTTTACTTGCAAGATCTAGGAAAAAAATCTTTTCCTCGATTTTGTATGTCATATACATTTAGTAAAAAAATGCTTTATCTATTATGCATTCATCTTTTTTCTACTCACTGCTGAAGCATGAAGAAGAATATACAAATGGTGATGTAATATTTCAAACTATTGTTGTTTCAAATACTTTCATTAATCATCTGCCTGTTCATATTGTTCATTTTTAATTTTTACGCTAACTTCTTCGGGATCTTAGTTTATTGTTCGTAATTTGATTTTTCAACAATTTATTTTATTCGGATTATGCTATATATAAATTGAATAAAAAAGTACAGCTCCTATTTTTTGGCATCATGTATATTAATCATTTCTCCTTAATTTTTTAATTAATTATGTGAATGGCACTCTTTTATGCAATCTATTGCTCTAGATTGGAGCATCATAACAAAGAAAATAAAAATGCAAACACAACTTGCCGTGTATTTCATCGCCTATCTCTATCATTGCTATTTCTATTTGAAACAATCAAATTTTACCTTCTCGCACGTGCAATGCATGTGCATACCTTTATAAATGATTTTTACATTATTAAATTTCAATTTCATATATAGTTGTAATAAACATAAATATAAAAGTAAAGAAAAAATTATTAATTTTTTGCTCAACTTGCAATTCCAATTTGTGACCTTATTTGTATATTAAATTTCCATTAGAAAATAGATATTAATTTTTGTTCAGGGTCTCTCTTTCGTATATAAGGGTACATTGGGAAGCTCATGATTAGATCAAAATATTGTAGCTTTATTCCAATTATTAATAAAAATAATAATAAAGATTTTGAAATTCTTTTATAAACAAGCTGATTTTTTGTAAATAGATATATTTTTGTTTTTTGTAGATGTATTTGTATCCAATGAATAAATGTTTAAAATTCAACTCAATTAGCTTTGTTCTCTCCCAACAATTTTGTTGCAGTAAAATTTAGTAATTTACACTACTTTGGTTTCATGGACATTTAGTAATTTAAACTTGGGAAGTTTAAATTTACTTTCGGAGTTGAGAATGCTATTAATTAATTGATGAAAGCACGTCAATATCTGCTCAAAATTTGTACTGAATGAGACGATCAGCAATAATTTTTACCATTAAATGTTCTTGGTATATATGACAACCTAATGTGACAATGGAAGCAACTCACATCATAGAAGGAATTTTTTACATTTTTTGGTGAAACAGATTTCTTCTGCTATAATATTTCCATTTATCATAGTTGGAGCGGACAGACACGGCTTAATCTCCTCAGGAGTTTACCAGTTCAACGGGTTCTTCTAAGTATAGTTCAAAACAAATATGACATATGAGTCGGAGAAAACAATTTTATACCCGAAATCTTTCATGGAAACTTAGTAGTTTTTTAGGTAAAAAAATACCTTTAAACCTTTTATATATGGTAAACTTGATTTCTTCATGCTAGATTGAAAATTCTAATATAAACTTCATACATACTAATTAGGGAATGTTGCCTATTGATAGGTAAGTATTTAAAAATTCTTTCTTCTGTTTAAAAAATAGTTAAAAAGAAGCGGTGTAAGATAGTATTATTTTACTGCATAAGAAAAGGAGAAACTATAAATGGCATGTACATTTGCTGCAGTACCCTCATATTTTTTGCCAGATTTAGTATTTTTATTACACTTATTAGCAAATGAAGTAGAGCTTATGTGAAGTTATAATTGCAGGGTCCTTTGTTTTCCTCTGTTTAAATTGTTTTTACTTAAGTTATCTGTCCACTTACAACTCAGTAATTGAGCAATTAGCTTAAGACTGATGAACACTTTTTCGGTCTACTTACTTATGTAATTGGATTGGATGTTTCATGTTAGCCAAGTTTGATTTAGATAATACTTTTCTCATGTGTACTAAAGATGAACATGAAAATAATATCCATATATTTTAATAATGACCAGTGGTAGGGTTTAAGATGAGTCCAATTGTTTATATGTTCTAATTTTGCATGAGTAGTATGTTTTCGACCAACAATTTACAGATCAATATTGAAAAGCTTTCAAATTTTGCTTGCATGTAACTTCTCAAATCAGATTTGATTGTTCAATATCCATAAATTAAAATTAATAAAATACCTGAATTGTCATTCATTTGCAGGTATACCTTCAAAGTTGTAACTATATAAATATGTATTTACAAAACACATATATTATTGTAGTTATTAAAACAAATGGTGATTTTCTATGTGCATGCAGACAGTGGTTGCAAATAACCAAGGGAATAACAAGTATGCAGGAAATCTTCAACCTCGGTGTTTATGGGACACATATTAAGTATGCTATGTTATCAACGTTAACATGTAATCATATATGTGATGACTTATAGTTGGAATGCGACCATCTTTGTTATGTTGGTACATAAATGATTTAATGAAATAATTTATTAATGATGAAATTACTGTATGCATTAGAATAATTTAAGTACGATAAAATCATTGTACACATCAGAATATATATTTTTTTACTTTTTTTCTACAAGGTATGCTTTGTCTATTATCTTCTATGTACATACGCTATTTGTTGGAGGAAGAAAAAGAAAACGTTAGTTCTTTTTAAGACAGTCAACTTCCATGCAATTTTGCTATCTTATGCTTTTTCCATAATGAAGCTGAAAAGAAAATTATCGATTGTGATTGTGGACTTATTTTATGCGCAATAAGTGCCAAGAAAGAAACCTAGGTAACAATAATGATAAATTAAAGTGCTGTGTGGATCATATAAACTGAAGATGCTTTAGTGTTGTGTAAAGTAATTGGTTTTAAAAAGCGTAACTAATATTATTATGCAACATTTCAGCGATTAATGTTAGTTTACAAACACTTTAATTAACAGGAAAATCATGACATGGTAATAGAACAACAACCAAAATGTTCTTATTATATTGGCAATGTCTACTTATTTAAATATCCATTGTCTGTACAGTACACATTTTTAAATTCATTTTCCATTCAAACTATATTGCATTGCCTATAGTGGGTCAGCCATGATTAAGCTTGGTGATGTCACAATTTGAAAAGTGTGGGGGTTCGAGGACGGTAGCCCATGGAAAAAAAAATTAGCAATTATTCGACGAAATTAAAGAAAATTTGATAATAAATCATTCAACAACTATAGATAATAAATGATACAGTAGTATTTGATTACAAAAACGATCAATTATTTTGATCTTTTCAAACTAAACAATCATAACATGAATACTAATAATCTAAAGTTGTCACATCGAGTTCTCATGTTTTAAAATCGATCAATGATTGCATCAAAAAAGCTGAACAACTAACTCCGTTTGAAATATACTCAAATTTTCTTTTGAAAAAATTTCGCAAATCTGAAATAAACAAATTAATTCATTATAGAATTAATCTACACTAATTTAACCATGTAATAGCAAAACATCGGCAAACAAACTAATCAGGAAAGAAAATCATAACTAACTTCTAATTTAGTGTAAACCTCAATTTAATTAAGCAAGCTCCAATTTAATAATCAGTAACAAAATAATCGTCAATTAAATTAGTAAATAAAATTAGGGTTTTACCCATGTTGTCGCGATGTTGGAAGAAGACTGCGGTTGCGAATCTTGCAATGCTGGAAGAGGGGGTCGCCAATACTGGAAAGATGATGCGATGCTGAAGAGGGGGTCACGAAAATATGAAGCGATGTTGGAAGAGGGATTTCGCTACGTGAGAAAATTGGAAGGAGGAGTGCTTGAGAAAATGTTTGAGACTAAGAACGATACATATTTTTTTCTGTATTTTTTTCTGGTGAGATCACATGACATTACCAGGCTTTTCCTGCCTCCGCCCTTGATTAGCTACATAGCCTACATGTGACCATGGAAAAAAAAAAAGTTTTAGCATAAAAATAAATTATAAAATTGTACTTTGTACACAAAGTAAATAGAGTGAAGAGATACAAAAATAATATAATAAATGTACTAAATAAACCATTGCTATAAATTATGAATTCTAAAAGTGCCTGTACGTAGCATGGGCCCCTCACTAGTTATAATATTATTACTACAGCGCAAGCCTCCTTGCATGTTCTATAAATTTTAAACTGAACAGTCGCGATTTAATTTTCTTCTTCGGCTCTCGCTCCACTTTTCTTTTTTCATCCAACCTACCCCAATAGCTTCCCCCTTATTATCGATCTAACCCTAATCTCGCTCCTCACTTCTTTCTTCGTCTAACCTACCTAATAACTTCCCCCTTATTATTGCTTTGACCCTAATTTTACTTTACCACGGAGTCAAGTTAAAAGGGCAAACTGATCGTCACGTTAAGGTTCCCCCAGTGGTTGTTATTCGCACTATACTCAACGGTTCCAAGATTTTCCTGATGCAGCGCACCAGTCCTTGAGTTGCGTGAGCGACCTAACACATGCCTTAAGTCGCGTGAGCGACCTAACACTTGCCTTGAGTCGCGTAAGCGACCTAACACCTTGCCTTGGGTCGCCCGAGCGACCTAACGAGCTAAGCGAGCGACCTAACACAATACCTGAGTCGCTTGAGCGATCTAGCGAGTTATACCAACTGCAACTTGTGCCGCTATCTTCTTAAGTCGCTCCTTTTTAAATCGCTCGACCTTATGCCGCATTGATTTCTTAAGTCGTTCGCGAGCTAACCAACCTATGTCGCATTCCTTAAGTCGATGCTGCCTTAAGTCGCCTGCTTCCTTAGGTCGCATCTGTTATGTCGCTATTTCCTTATGTCGCTCCAGAAGCTAAAATCACTCTTGTTCTTATGTCGCTCAACTTATGTCGCATGAAGTTATGTCGCTGATGATGCTAGAACTCAAAGGTTAAGTCGCGTACTGTTGTAACTTGTGTTGTTGTTATCTCGTAGGTCGTGTTGTACTGAGTCACATGTAATATTGTAACTCGTGTTATATTTTCTTATGTCGCAGTTGTTAGGTCGTGTAACCCGTAAGTCATAAGTCGTGGCTGTTGAGTCGCAAGGTGTTGTAATTGTCCTATAAATAGTGGTGTTGTGTCACTTGTAAAGGGAGTTGATTTTGAATAAAATAGTTTGTGTGCTTTTGCCACTTTTGTTGAAGTTGAGTGTGATCTCCTTCTTCTTCTATCTTCGGATATTCGAGTGCGCTCGAATCAACGAATTTGAAGCCGATTCATGGAATCTCGTGCGCGAGATCAACGTCGAAGAATCGTAGATCTTCTAACGCGGAATCGTGCGCGATCAACGTGTTGAAGATAGCTAGAATCCGGTATCTCGAGAGATCAACGGATTTGGGCATCTATCGTCATATCAGGATTACTTGACACGGAAGCATTCCGTGAGGAAGAAAGTTACGCCGAATTGGAATCAAAACATTAATAGCACGTCGAAGTGTTAAATCCGTTGCGTCACTCATTTGGTATCAGAGTTAAGTTCAAATCCGAGCCGAGCTAGTGCAGAGTTCAGAGCCGAGTTAAAACTAAGTCAAAGCCGAGTTAAAGCAAGTTAGATCGGAAAAGAGATTGTTTGAAGATCATGCCTCCGAGACGTGCTAACCGCTATCATAATGTTGAAGATGTGTATAGAAGATAAGAAGCTGAACAGAAGGAACAACGTATCAATGAGAAGTTCGATGAAGGTATTGGAAAGTTAGAGAAGTCAATGAAAGATATGAATCATAATCAAAGGAGAACTTCACCAGTTTCGCGCCAGAGTGGAAACAGGGTTTCACCATCGGTTTTGGGTGAAAGGAGAATGTCACCCCAATCTTATCGAGATAGGAGAGAATCATCAGTTTCAATGAGAAGAGAACACCATGAATATCGAAATGAAGAAAGAAGAACCCCACGTGAGTTTGACAATGAACCTTATCGTGATGTTGAAAGGCAAGGTAGAAGGGATATGCGTGATCGTAAAGATGTAGATGATCGAGATCGATATCGACATACATATGATTTTGAGGAATATGGTGATAGAGGCAGTATTCATTATCGAGATCGAGGCCAAGTGCGAAATCAATACATGGATTCAGAAAATGATCGTAAATGGGAATCAGGTATGCGGATAGAAATTTCAGAATTCAATGGTGGTATGCAAGCAGAAGAATTTCTTGATTGGTTATCAAATGTTGAAGAAATTTTGGAATTCAAGGAGGTCCCTGAGAATCGCAGAGTTCAGTTAGTTGCTACAAGGCTAAGGGGGAGAGCTATGGCTTGGTGGCAACAAAGTAAACTAACTCGAGAGAGAATAGGAAAGTCAAAAGTTGTCACTTGGGAGAAGATGAGAAAGATGATGAAAGCAACTTTCTTGCCATACAATTATCAATCTCTTATGTATCAACGTTTGCAGAACTTAAGACAAGGGACGAGGACGGTGAATGATTATGCAGATGAATTCTATCAATTGATTGCAAGGAATGATATTATGGAGACCGAGGAACAGCTAACAGCTAGATATATTGGAGGGTTACGAATGCAAATTCAAGACATGGTTAATATGTTTAATCCAATGTCTGTTGCTGAAGCACATCAGAAAGCTTTAGCTTGGGAGAAGCAAGGGAGACGAGGAGGTGGTGTGTTTACGAGTTCTAACAATCAAAGCAAGGGTGCTACTAGCAGTGTTAATGTTTCGAAAGCAGTCAGTAAACCAATTGTCAAAGAAGCCGCTAAAGCAAAGGTCAATGACAATATCAAGTGCTATAATTGTCAGGAGTTTGGCCATAAAAGTAATGAATGTACAAAGCCAAAGAAGAGAGCATTGGTTGCAGAGGAATGTGAGTATGAGGAGGTGGAAGCTGAAGTTGATTATTCCCAACCATCGAAGTTTGATGAAGATGAAGAGGTGGTGTCAGGAGATGAAGGATGTAATTTGATGATAAGAAGGTCTTGTTTAGTGCCAAAGCTTGAGAATGATTCTAGTTGGCTGAGAAGCAATATCTTTCAATCTACATGTACTATTTTGGGAAAGGTTTGTCGATTTGTTATTGATGCGGGAAGCTGTGATAACATTATTTCTGAAGAAGCCATCACGAAGTTAGGGTTGAAGACTGAAAAACATTCTAGATCTTATAAGTTGGCATGGCTAAAGAAAGGTGGAGAAGTTACAGTGGGAAGACGAGCTTTTGTTACATTTTCTATTGGGAAGAAGTACAAAGATGATATATGGTGTGATGTTGTCGATATGGATGTATGTCATTTACTATTGGAAAGACCATGGCAATATGATAGAGCTGTACAACATAATGGTCACACCAACAGCTACAGTTTCATGTTCGAAGGTACTCAAATTACTTTGGTTCCTAAGAAGCGTGAACAAAGTGAAAGCAGGCCACAGAAGAAGGTGGAATCAACTAGCCTATTATCGACGAGGGAGTTTGTTGAAGAAGTGAAGGATAGTGCTGAATTGTTTATGTTGATTGGGTATGAAACAAATGAAGTTGTTGAAATTCCTGAGGAGGTTAGACCGGTGTTGGATGAATTTGAAGATGTTTTTCTTGTGGAATTGCCCAAGGAATTACCGCCGCTGAGAGATATACAACATCAGATTGATCTAGTGTCAGGTGTTGTGTTACCGCATAGGCCACATTATCGGATGAGTCCAAAGGAGCATGAAGAGTTGAGGAGACAGGTTGAGGAGTTACTTAAGCAAGGGCGTGTTCGAGAGAGTCTCAGTCCTTGTGCTATACCAGCTTTGTTAGTGCCGAAGAAAGATGGTTCATGGAGAATGTGTACGGATAGCAGGGCACTCAACAAAATAACTGTCAGATACAGATTTCCTATGCCAAGACTTGATGATCTATTGGATCAACTTAGTGGGTCTGTAATCTTTTCAAAGATTGATCTTAAGAGTGGTTATCATCAAATTCGCATTAGACCAGGTGATGAATGGAAGACGGCATTCAAGACTCGGAAGGGATTATATGAATGGCTGGTTATGCCGTTTGGTCTATCTAATGCACCAAGTACATTTATAAGGGTGATGAATCAAATTTTCAGCCCTTGCATTGGGAAGTTTGTTGTAGTTTACTTTGATGATATCTTGATCTATAGTGCAAGCACAAAGGAGCATATTCAACACTTGCGAAAGGTGTTAACTATTCTTCGTCAAGAACAGTTATATGCAGGGACGAAGAAATGCGTGTTCATGACACCAAGTGTTTTATTTCTGGGTTATGTTGTGTCTGAGGAAGGGATACAGGTGGATCAGAGTAAAGTTGCCGCAATCAGAAATTGGCCACAGCCCAAAACTATAACAGAAGTCAGAAGTTTTCATGGGTTAGCTTCATTTTATCGAAGATTTATACCACACTTTAGTAGTGTGATGGCTCCTGTTACTGATTGTATGAAAGGAAAGAAATTTTCATGGACGGAAGAGGCAGGATATGATTTTGAGCGAATCAAGGAACTTTTAACCTCAGCACCGATTCTAGTGTTGCTAGATTTTCAGTTACTATTTGAGTTACACACGGATGCATCTAAAGTTGGAATTGGAGGAGTGTTGAGTCAGAAGGGTCGTCCAATTGCTTATTTCAGTGAAAACTTTCTGAAGCAAAGATGAGATACAATACTTATGATGTGGAGTTTTATGCTATTGTGCAGGCTGTGAAGCATTGGAGACATTACTTATTCCATAAGGAATTTGTTTTGTATACAGATCATGAAGCGTTGAAGCATTTACAAGGGCATGATAAAATTGCAGCAAGACATGCATCGTGGATAGCTTATTTGCAGCAATTTACATTCGTCGTCAAGCATAAGTCTGGAGTAACTATTCGCATCGCAGATGCATTGAGTCGGAGGAATACTTTACTAACAACCATGCGAGTAGAGGTGATGGGTTTTGATTTACTTCCAGATTTGCTTACATCAGATTCTTATTTTTCCAAGATCTTAGACAAAGTCAAGCAGAGAAGCATGGATGGATATATACTGGTTGATGGTTTTCTATTCAAAGAAAATCAGTTGTGTATTCCAGATTGCAGTTTACAAATGAAAATCATCAAGGAATTACATGACGAAGGACATGTGGGCCGCGACCGTACTATGCAGTTGATCGCAAAATCTTATTTTTGGCCGTCAATGAGAAAAGAAGTTGAAAGTTTGTTCAGAGGTGCCATATTTGTCAAGTTTCAAAGGGGACCGCGACAAATGCAGGTTTATATTTGCCGTTGCCTATACCTACTAAACCATGGGTGGATGTTAGTATGGACTTTGTATTGGGTTTGCCAAGGACACAACGTGGCAATGATTCTATCTATATGGTGGTTGATCGTTTTTCAAAAATGGTACATTTTATTGCATGTAAGAAGACGGCAGATGCAGTTAATGTCGCACAGTTATACTTCAGAGAGATCTATCGTCTTCATGGGTTGCCTGAATTTATTGCTTCAAATAGAGACACTCGTTTTCTGAGTCATTTTTGGATGAGTCTATGGAGAATGGTCGAGACGAAGCTGAAATTTAGTAGTGCTTATCATCCACAGACGGATGGACAGACAGAAGTTGTGAACAGATCCCTAGGTAATCTATTGCGATGCCTCATGAATGATAATTTGAAGAGTTGGGATTCCAAGTTGTGTCAAGCTGAGTTTGCACACAACCATGCAGTTAATCGTAGCACTGGGTTCAGTCCATTTTAGGTTGTTTATTCAACTATTCCTAAAGGACCATTAGATTTATCTATAGTACCACAGCAGAAAGGAGTAATCAAATGAGCTAGTGATTTTGTGAATGAATTGCAAGAATGCCACAAGGTTGTGCAAGAACGATTGCTTAAGGCAAATGAGAAATATAAGCAATCCGCAGATATCAAACGACGACGTGTTGAATTCAAAGAAGGAAATTTTGTATATGCTGTATTGACTAAGGATCGACTTCCTATTGGTGCTTACAACAAGCTAGCTGCTAGAAAGATTGGTCCTTTGGAGATCGTAAAGAAGATTAATGAGAATGCTTATCAGTTGAGACTGCCGGATCATATCCATACTCCTGCCGTTTTCAACATCAAACACTTGATTCCATATCATGAGAATAAGCATGTCGAAGAAGAGGAAAATGTGAATTCGGGGTCGAATTCTTTTCAACCAGGGGAGGATAATGCAGCGCACCAGGCCTTGAGTCGCGTGAGCGACCTAACACATGCCTTGAGTCGCGTGAGCGACCTAACACTTGCCTTGAGTCGCGTGAGCGACCTAACACCTTGCCTTGGGTCGCCCGAGCGACCTAACGAGCTAAGCGAGCGACCTAACACAATGCCTGAGTCGCCTGAGCGACCTAGCGAGTTATACCAACTGCAACTTGTGCCGCTATCTTCTTAAGTCGCTCCTTTTTAAGTCGCTCAACCTCATGCCGCATTGATTTCTTAAGTCGTTCGCGAGCTAACCAACCTATGCCGCATTCCTTAAGTCGCTGCTGCCTTAAGTCGCCTGCTTCCTTAGGCCGCATCTGTTATGTCACTATTTCCTTATGTCGCTCCAGAAGCTAAAATCACTCTTGTTCTTATGTCGCATGATGTTATGTCGCTGATGATGCTAGAATTCAAAGGTTAAGTCGCGTACTGTTGTAACTTGTGTTGTTGTTATCTCGTAGGTCGTAGGTCATGTTGTACTGAGTCACATGTATTATTGTAACTCGTGTTATATTTTCTTATGTCGCAGTTGTTAGGTCGTGTGACCCGTAAGTCGTAATTCGTGTCTGTTGAGTCGCAAGGTGTTGTAATTGTCCTATAAATAGTGGTGTTGTGTCACTTGTAAAGGGAGTTGATTTTGAATAAAATTGTTTGTGTGCTTTTGCCACTTTTGTTGAAGTTGAGTGTGATCTCCTTCTTCTTCCATCTTCGGATATTCGAGTGCGCTCGAATCAACGAATTTGAAGCCGATTCACGGAATCTCGTGCGCGAGATCAACGTCGAAGAATCGTAGTTCTTCTAACGCGAAATCGTGCATGATCAACGTGTTGAAGATAGCTAGAATCCGGTATCTTGAGAGATCAACGGATTTGGACATCTATCGTCCTATCAGGATTACTTGACACGAAAGCATTTCGTGAGGAAGAAAGTTACGCCGAATTGGAATCAAAACATTAATAGCACGTCGAAGTGTTAAATCCGCTGCGTCATTTCTCCACTGATTTGTTCCGGTAGCTACCTTGCCCTTGCTCAAAATGATTTGAGGTGGAATGTGGTTTTGTTCGTCCAATCGATAATAATATCTTATTTATCTAATTAACCATTGTCTTTTAGGTAAAAATATTTATTCTCTGTTGGTTTCCAATTTTTATGCATCACTAAACTTGGTTCTTCCTGGATTTTTTGTTTTGATTTCAAGAACAAGGGTGGTGGATCAAGTATTTTCATTCTTTCATGAACTTCAATGAAGTTGAAATTTTATATGGTTTTATTACACTATTAATATGTTACTTACGTTTTGTAGATAACATATAAATTTTTGGCAAATATTTTGATTTTTTACATTTTAACCCCCAACCCTTTGGTTCCCTTCTACAGGACTATATAATCAACTTATGCTTATAAATTTATGCAATATATTATACATAAATGAAAATTTCTAAAAGTAGCTGAGAATCATTCTCTGATTGTTAACAGTGAACCTTATGTTTCCATCGAGTTTCATGTCATGGAATAAATGTAAATCTGTTACATAAGACTCAAGATTTTGAATAGAATTTCCATATGATTTTTTCTTATTTACCTCATTTTGACTAAGATGAAACATGAAAAGCAATTATGTTATTATATTCCACGTTTAGATATAGTCGACGTTAAGTGATTGAATTAGAATATGTGATGTGCGTCTTCAAAAAAATTGTGCTGCTATATAAGATGTTTGAATAACATAAATTATTTCTTCATTATAGAAGAAACTTGAACCTTAATGCTCCATAGAGAAAATAACGTTAACTAGTCATCACTGTAACAAAATCATTCATGAATCATATATATTATATATTTTTTCTATGCATATATACATGCCACTCTTCGTTTACTTAATTATATATTATTTTGCAGGTGTACAATTTAATCGATCTCATACACCAAAATCAAAATAGGTAGAAGTTGAGTGGTCGATCGGAAAGTGAGCACTGCAATGTTCAGCAAGATAGGTAATAAATTATATTTGGTTAATTTTTTAGTGTAGTAGCTATTATAATCGAAATTAGCGCTTTTATTGAGTCTTCATAATCTTTATTGTAATAAATATTTGCATATGAGGCAACTCTATCTTCTGCTAATGTGATTTTAATAATCCTATTTATAATATATGTCTAGCTATTTCCTTGCATATATTGGGATATATTTTATTCCACTCTTTCTAATAGAAAAATCAGGTAACCTACTAAAGTGGTAAACTATTCTCAGGTTGGTATCTTTAAATGCTCAACTAAATTTTACGCATAGTACACTGTGTAATATAAAAATGGAGGTGATAAATAAGTGATATGTTTTGGCTTCACTCATCAATTACATTTATGCTTTGGCATAAAGTAATATGATTTAGGTAAATTATGTTCCAAATCTTTAATACATGTCATGTACGTCTTATATTTGTTTAGCCATGTTTTTAGCCCTATAGGTGTATTAATATTATTCACTGAAACAGGAGATAGTAAATATTTCACTGGAGTGTTTAAAGTATCCCTGCATTTTTGAACCTATAGATTCTTTAATATAACATTTTGCATTTTGCATTAATGATTTAGACTAAACTATCAAAATTTAAAAATTCTAATGAACTAATGCGTGTATGGAAAATGCTAGAATATCGTTGGGAATACCATTGTTGACTATAAATACAATTATTTTTACTGTTAATTTTGGTGATATTGTAATGTTTTATTGCGGGTACTCACTTTTGCTTTGTTGAAATATTGGTCATGTGCAAGTGTATCATGCTTATGAATTTGGCATTCGACTTACACTTAATAACTATAAATTGTATTCATTCAACAGTCTTGACTCTATATCTTTGGTCCAAGTTCATAATAGGCAAGTTCATAATAGGCAGATGCTTATGAAATACAAAGCAATTTTGCTCAAGTTAAAGTTGTGGCCATATGATTTGGTCGGCTGCGCTACAAATGGAGAGGTGAAGTCCCCAACATTCACAAAATTTTGACCATTAAATATTTATAAGTGATAGCTTTTGATCAGTAAAAACTTTGAAATTAGTTGGGTTCAAAATGAAGTATATTTTATAATGATAAGGCGAATTAAATCGACAAAAAAAATAACGAAGAAAAATGAGATTGGATCAAGATTAAACTAAAAACGATCGGTTTTAATGTAAATTATGATATGATGATTCATGAACTCTTGAAAAAAATGCGTTTCCTTGGATTAATAATATTTACTGGCCCTGTAGTTTTAACTTACATACTTACAAAAATGGTGGATAATCCTCACAGAAAGGGACGATAATTATGCCTCATGGTTTTATTTGTATACAGTGATTTAGTTGGCAATGAGATTGTGGTAATATATAGAATAATTGGCACATAAGACCATTAGTCATTGCTGTATACCTTCAAGGTTCAGTATTATCTTTCCAATGGCCCACAAATCCTTACAATTCTTTCAAAGCGATGAATAAATAGAACCATACAAGCGACCAGGATATTAACATGACATATAAATCTTATTTAGTGTACTCGCACGTGTAATATTGTCGATGATAACGTTTATATTATGATCATATGTCTTACCTAAATTTTAGTACCATCATAATATATATCAAATGAATATTATATCGTGCATATTGCTTTAAACCATATTATGAAATAGATGAACAAGTCCCTTTTGAGAACTTGAGAAGTCCTCACCAAAAAATATTGGTGACATTCGAAAAACATATGAAAATGTTAGTTGTGGGTGTGCTTTTATTTAATTTTATATTACATTTTATTTATCTTACCATATCCATTGTTGTTCTCACATTATTCAATTAACTTGGATGTTAATCCCATTCTCCTTTTACTTTCTAGATTTTCAATAGTTTTCAACTACGAAAAGATAGGAAAGGTTATACACCTAAAAGAGGTACAATGGGGGAGGTATTCTACTGATACCTTTAACAAAACATGTTTTATTGATCTTTCCTTCCTCAATTTCTTTGCTTCCCAATTTGATAAAGCTAATTAAAGAAAGCTTATATTCATAGTGGAAAATAAACTATAGTTTACACAAAAAGTATGAAAACATAAGCACACTTTAAAGCTGTCTGTTAGCATTAAACTTTCCTACTAGGATTTATTGATTTCATTTTTTCATGCTTATATATGTTACAATTCAATATTCATTATTCACACCACCTTTTAAACAGAAAGCTATTTTTCCCTATCAATGAATATACGAAGCTTTTACTTTTTACTTACTGTAGTTACATGTTAAAATTATAAACTAAGTTACAAATAAATTTAAGCTTTTAACGAGTTATTATTTCAAAAAATAACCATCTTTTACCAAATTAATTTTAGGTTTGCAAATTATAATTAACATCAATAGCAAAAAAAAACACTGATGGTAATAGTAACAACAATGAGGATATGGATAGTAGTTGGGAAAACTAGATGTAATTTTTTGGTATGATTCTTTCAACTGTTGATGTTATAGCCCTGGCCATCTAATGGTCATTGAGAATGGTGACTCCAAACCAATTTATAAATCATGCAATGTATATATTTACCTTGGCTTTCATATGAAAACCAATAGGCTATTGTTATAGCCTACTCCACTATTCAAGTTCTGAATCTGTTAACCAATAATAACAATATTGGCTATTCAACGCATTCGTCAATCGAACATTACATGATAGCACTATTAACCTATAGAATCATCATCTCAACTATGTTTACAAAATTCATCAACATCTAGTGCACCTTTGAAAAGGATAATAAACAAATAAGGTTATCAAAAATGAATAAATTGAGACAGCTATAAGATCACCAGGGGATAATAAATTAGTTTCTCCCAATAGAAAAATCTTTACAGCAAATTTTAAATAACACATCGTGATTAAGATGTAAGAAATAATCTATAACATAAAACACTATTCTACATCTGTAGAAGAATGCAAATGCAATGACGCGGAAAGGATGATTGGCCCTCATGCCAGATATATTTTTCTTTACATTTGTTAGAAAATGAATAAGTGGCTAAGGAGGGAACAATGTCCCACATCGGGAAATACACATCCAAATTTCACTATATATACTAAAGCTTAATAAGCTATATCAAAAGAGAATGAGGAGATAGAAAGAATGAGGCAATGAAAGGGAAGATGCAATGTAGGCATGAAAAATCCTACCTATTTAATATTATATGGTCAAAGATTGGGCCTTGGGCCTTGGGGCTCTTGGGGCCTGATGATTAAATGGGTCTTCGTTTGCTACATGGGCTGCGCTAAAACGGCTAATTTTTTGATTCGAATTATACCCTTTTTGCTGCCAGAAACGGTTGCATCCGTTGGTTAAAGGGTCGCAACCTTTCCAACGGTCACAGCCACGCCTCTTCTCGAACAGGCAACTCCCCAACCCTATTTAAAGGCATGCAAAACCGAAATCAGACCATTCTATTTTTTTCCTCTATCCTTCTCTCTGCATATTCTGTTCTGAAATAAGCAGCTCCCTTGAGTTCGTCGTCGCCTGCATCGTCAGCGCTACCTTGCAGGCTCCCGTTCCATTTCACCTTGGGAAACAGTTGCTCGCCAACCCGCTGCGCCATAGGGGGAGCAAATCTGTTTTAAGGGAACAGCGACTGTGCTGGACTCAGATACAAATATTCAACTTGCAACCAAAGTACTAAACGGTACGAATTACATTTCAACTATTCTTTTTTCTGTTAACCCAATTACAAAATTAGGGTTAGGGTTTTTTGCCCAAATTGATTTTGCCCTAATTTATATATTAGGGTTTCTGTGTGGATAACATTCTTAAAACAGATTTGTGCTTTGTTTGATTCTGTTCTGTGTACTAATTGAAGTCATATCGATTCAAACGACGGCTCAAGATAGTAACACTTCGACAACGAAGCAGCCATTGCCCTCCGCTCTGACAGGACCACTTGTCACACAGCCTGTACCATTCTCACATGGAGAGAGGCCGGAAAAATTCAACGGCCAGGATTTTAAGCGCTGGCAACAGAAGATGCTCTTCTACTTGACTACGTTAGGCCTGGCCAAATACCTAACAGAGGACCCTCCACAAGTAGATGATCTCGAGCCCGACGCCACCAAGGTCGAGGCCCTCACAGCCTGGAAGGGTTCTGACTTCATTTGCAAGAATTATATTCTCAATGGTTTGGAGAATAGTCTGTACAATGTGTACTACACTGTCCAAACTGCAAAGACTCTTTGGTTGTTCCTCGAGAAAAAGTACAAAATGGAAGACGCCGGGATGAAGAAGTTCATAGCCGGCAAATTCCTAGACTTCAAGATGGTCGGCACCAAAACATTAGTCAGCCAGATTCAGGAACTTCAGGCTATCATCCATGAGATTCATGATGAGAAGATGGAGTTAAGCGAATCATTTCAAGTTGCTGCTGCTATCGAGAAGTTGCCTCCATCATGGAAGGACTTCAAGAATTATCTGAAGCACAAACGGATAGAAATGACTATGGAAGATCTTGTTGTTCGACTCAGAATTGAAGAGGATAACAGAAAATCTGAAAAGAAGTCAACCAACACCATGGTGGCAAAAGCAAATGTTGTTGAGACCGACAAGAACAACAAAAGAAAGAGAGAAAATAATCCAAATGCAAAGAAGGCTAAGAAGTTCAAAGGGAACTGCCATAATTGCGGGAAGAAAGGCCATAAGGCAAGTGAGTGCCGAGGACCATAGAAGCAGAAAGACCAAGCTAGTGTTACGAAGCATGATAGGGTTTTGGATGGAGTTTTAGAAATGAACTTGTCAGCCGTGATCTCAGAATGCAACTTAGTTGGCAACACGAAGGAATGGTTTGTGGACACTGGTGCCACAAAACACATTTGCGCCAACAAGTGGATGTTTTCCAACTACAAGCCTGCGATACAAGAAGAGCAACTCTTCATGGGAAACTCCTCCACGTCGAAGGTTGAAGGAAAAGGAAAAGTGGTTCTCAAAATGACTTCTGGAAAAGAACTCACTTTGAATGATGTTCTGCATGTACCAGACATTCGTAAGAACTTAGTTTCGGGATCATTGCTGAGCAAGAATGGTTTCAAGTTGGTCTTTGTTTCTAATAATTTTGTATTGTCTAAAAATGGAGTGTATGTGGGTAAAGGGTATGTGAGTGATGGTCTATTCAAGATGAATGTAATGACTGTTGTACCAAAAGATATGAATAAAATGGATTCTTCTGTTTATATCGCTAAGTCATTTAATATATGGCATGCTAAACTAGGCCATGTGAATTTTGATACTTTGCGAAAAATGGTTAACTTAGATTTTATACCTAACTTTACTATAGATCACAACTATAAATGTGAAACATGTGCTGAAGCAAAATTAACTAGAACTTCCTTTCATCATGTTGCAAGGAATATCGAGCCGTTAGATTTAATACATACTGATGTATGTGATCTAAAGATGTGTCAAACCAGAGGAGGTAAAAGGTATTTTATTACCTTTATCGATGATTGCACTAGGTACTGTTATGTGTACCTATTAAGAAGCAAGGATGGGGCCTTTGAAACGTTTAAACAATATAAGGCAGAAGTTGAAAATCAACTAAACAAAAAGATAAAAGCCTTGCGAAGTGATAGAGGTGGAGAATACGAATTTCCATTTGAGGAATTTTGCGCTCAAAATGGTGTAATCCATCAAACAACGGTACCGTATTCTCCTCAATCCAATGGAATAGCAGAACGTAAGAATCGTACCCTAAAGGAAATGATGAATGCTCTGCTTATTAGTTCTGGATTACCTGACAATTTCTGGGTGAAGCGATACTTTCAGCTAATCATATACTGAACAAAGTACCTCGCAAAAAGACCTTTAAGTCACCACGTGAACTGTGGAAAAAAAAACCTCCATCTTACAAATACTTGGTGCATAAATCTGAAATTGATGACATTCATAAAAACACCATAATCGAATCTCGAAATGCAAGATTCTTTGAAAACATATTTCCTCTAAAAGAATCCAATGGTAGTAGTATCCAAAAGAGATCAAGAGAAGAAGAAACTCTTGAACATAGTGTTGATCATGAAAATGATCAAGAGTTAGAGGAACCAAGAAGGAGCAAACGACAAAGGACATCAAAAACCTTTGGGCCTGAGTTCTATGCATATATGGCAGAAAATGAACCTCTAACATATAAACAGGCAATGTCATCACTTGATGCTTCTTATCGGAAAGAAGCTGTCAATAGCGAAATTGAATCCATTTTAAAAACCACACATGGAAACTAGTAGATCTTCCTAAAGGATCGAAACCATTAGGGTGTAAATGGATCTTTAAGAGAAAACTTAAAGCTGATGGCTCAATAGATAAATATAAAGCCCGACTGGTAGTCAAAGGATTTAGACAAAAGGAAGATCTAGATTACTTTGATACTTACTCACCCGTAACTAGAATAACATCCATTAGGATGCTTATTGCTATTGCTTCTATACTAAATTTAGAAATACATCAAATGGATGTAAAAACTGCATTTCTGAATGGTGAGTTAGAGGAAGAAATATACATGCAGCAACCTGAAGGGTTCCTAAGCCCAGGAAATGAGAATAAAGTGTGTAAGTTAGTAAAATCACTTTATGGTCTCAAACAAGTGCCAAAACAATGGCATGAAAAATTTGATGAAACTATGATGACAAATGGATTCAAAATAAATGAATCAGATAAGTGTGTCTATATGAAGAATGTAGATATGGGATATGTCATAGTTTGCCTATATATTGATGACTTATTGATACTAGGCAATAATAATGTCATAATCAAATCAACAAAGGATATGTTGTCATCAAGATTTGATATGAAAGATCTAGGATTGGCTGATGTGATTTTGGGCGTTAAAATTTTAAAGACGTCAGAAGGTTATGTACTATCTCAATCACACTATGTGGCCAAAATACTTGAAAATTTCAAACAACATAATATAACTGTTGCTAAATCGCCAGTTGATATGAACCAAAATTGGGTTAAAAATAATGGTGATGGAATCTACCAACTTGAATACTCTCGAATACTGGGAAGTATAATGTATGTAATGAATTGTACTAGACCAGATATTGCATATCCTGTAAGTAAGCTAAGTAGGTATACAAGCAATCCTGGTAAAAATCATTGGAAAGCAATAATAAGGGTTCTAGGATATTTAAAATATACTCAGAACTACAGCTTGCATTACACTAAATATCCTTCCGTTGTAGAAGGATATAATGATGCAAATTGGACAACTGGTTCAAACGACACAAAATCCATAAGTGGATATGTATTTACCCTAGGAAATGGAGCTATATCATGGAAGTCTTCTAAACAAACGTGTATAGCAAGGTCAACAATGGAGTCAGAATTCATTGCTTTAGACAAAGCCGCTGAAGAAGCAAATTGGATTAGAAGTTTGGTAGAAGATATTCCAAATTGGAATAAACCTGTTCCACCAATCTGTATACATTGTGATAGTCAGTCAGCTATTGGAAGAGCTAACAGTACACTATACAATGGTAAGACTAGACATATTCGTCGTAGACATAAAACCGTAAGACAACTACTCTCTAATGGAGTTATCACTATAGACTATGTAAGGTCGGAAGATAACATTGCGGATCCACTAACGAAAGGCTTGCCTGGAGAGAGAGTTCAAACCTTATCGATAGGAATGGGCTTAAGGCCCACTGACTAAAAATTTTTCCTCAACGGAAACCCGACCTAATTGACTGGAGATCCCAAGATTTAGGTTCAAAGGGACAACTAAGTTAATGTTAAGACTTAGAAGCATTGGAAAAATCAAACATTTAGACATTCCTAAGATAAGTCAGTGCACATGCCATCGGAGAAAAGGATAAGCTCAGCTTTTAATGATGTCTATACTTGGAGCTATAAAGAACCAAGTGGAGTATTGCGGAATACTCTTTATAGAATCACCTACGTGAGTGCGAAGGTGCCGCTTCAAGGAGAATTAACGAGGCCTGATTCTCTTAAGTACTCATGAGACCAAGCAGGTGTTCATGGCTAAAACGAACACAAACAGAGAACCAAGGAGTTAAAAACACTTATCATGTGTTATCTTTATAAAGCTTACACGAAAGGCTTAAAGTTCAAAGACAATCTAGTCCATTGATTCACCAGTAAGTTATAATGATAAAACACTAGGAAAAGTTCAAGGCTTCCGTGCTACTTTTACCGATATGATAAATGTTTCGCAATATTTCAGAACAGAATAGATAACCACTCATTCATGTGGGGGATTGTTAGAAAATGAATAAGTGGCTAAGGAGGGAACAATGTCCCACATCGGGAAATACACATCCAAATTTCACTATATATACTAAAGCTTAATAAGCTATTTCAAAAGAGAATGAGGAGATAGAAAGAATGAGGCAATAAAAGGGAAGAGGCAATGTAGGCATGAAAAATCCTACATATTTAATATTATATGGTCAAAGAATGGGCCTTGGGCCTTGTGGCTCTTGGGGTCTGATGATTAAATGGACATTCGTTTGCTACCTGGGCTGTGCTAAAATGGCTAATTTTTTGATCCGTGCTGCCAGAAACGGTTGCATCCGTTGGTTAAAGGGTCGCAACCTTTCCAATGGTCATAGCCGCGCCTCTTCTCGAACAGGAAAATCCCCAACCCTATTTAAAGGCATGCAGAACCGAAATCAAATCATTCTGTTTTTTTCCTCTATCCTTCTCTCTGCATATTCTGTTCTGAAATAAGCAGCTCCCTTGAGTTCGTCGTCGCCTGCATCGTCAGCGCAACCTTGCAGGCTCCCGTTCCATTTCACCTTGGGAAACAGTTGCTTGCCGACCCGCTGCGCCGTAGGGGGAGCAAATCTGTTTTAAGGGAACAACAACTGTGCTGGACTCGGATACAAATATTCAACTTGCAACCAAAGTACTAAACGATACGAATTACATTTCAACTATTCTTTTTCCTGTTAACCCAGTTACAAAATTAGAGTTAGGGTTTTTTGCCCAAATTGATTTTGCCCTAATTTATAGATTAGGGTTTCTGTGTGGATAACAACATTTCCATGCAGTTCATCCGTCGTTTCTATTTTCCAGTGCACTTCATAGTTTGATAAATCATATACGCCTGGAGAAAACAAGCATACCCTAAGGTTTCTCTAAAGTGCACTCTGGACCTACTTTGATCTGTGTACAGCTAGAAGCACACTATACAAATGGAGAAATGCTACGTACTGTTGATTTTTTAGATCTAACTTTAAGAACGTCAAAAGTGGCCTTCACTTCACTTACTAACTGAACTTCATGCCATCCCTTATTGCTTTCGGAAGAATATGGAGTGTTGCCTTCAGGATTGCTATCATAAGTTGTGATTTTAATGGAAACTGGATAGCTGGCGAGATTATGGATTCTCATGTGTAAAGCAACTTCGCAAAATGAAGTCGAAAAATCATGAGTTATTATTTCCAGACCCATCATGAGATATGACATCGGACTCCTGCTGTTAAAACTGATACGACAAAAAAATATCAGAAAATTAGTGATATTCAACATTTGAATAAAATGATTAAGAGTTAATAAAAGGAGTTAGCTTGCTTGCAGTGGCAAATGTGATGAAATAAAAGTTTGAAGCCCACGGGATCGGGGTTGGAACCATCTTCTTGCAATTTTGATATCAAGATGAAATCAATATTGTTTCTATTTCCCTAGGACAAAAAGAACGACCACAATTAACTTCTTAGTTCCAGATATCACATAATATGAACCTAATACGAAGTACCAACCGAAGTATGTATTTTAGGAATGTATTAATAATACGAAATGTCACCACATTGTGGAGCAAAGCTGGATATTATTGAAGGAAAGGGATGATGATATATGAACAATATGCATAATTTACATGCAGTATTAACTTAAAAGTCTAATACAAAATCTATGGATTCAGACTGTATATTTGCTACAACAACTATGATAAATGTTTTTATTAATATTTTAATTCAGTAAACCCAGTTCTTTGTCAATACTTCTCATGTATATCAATATTATCATATATACCGATTGTTCTGTCTATGTTACAAAAGCATTTAAAAAACAAGTTTAACACAACCAAATAGATATCATGTTTTCTGTGTTGCATTAAAATAGGATTCTATTTAATGAACTGTATACCGTGTAGTGGAATCATTATTTTATGATACACTTTTAGTCCTATTTTATTGATGCCATGCTTTTTACTGTTTTTGTATTTCACCATAGCGCATCTGATGTTTTTTTGTTACTAGTGACAAGTCCACTTTGTCCTTTTAACTCTTTCATCTACATATATGTTTGGGAGCACTCATTCTTATTACTATATTGACTCAATAAGAATAGTGGACTAATTTTAATACTTACATTTGATATTGTAATAATGTTTCTAACTTTTTCCTGTAAATAGTATATTCTGCTTATATTTCAAAATAATTTAATTTCTAACTACAACAAGTATATGTTTGCAATACCTGTGTGCGAAGCACGGGTTCGCACTAGTTTTTTAAGAAAAACGAATGATCCTCCTTAGGAGGAGAACACTCATATAATTTTATTACACACTTTGTAAAGGAGCTGCCAATAAGTCTTGTAGGTAGCAAAAAGCCCTAGTACATAGTAAAAGAAAACTAAATAACCCCTCCCAAACCTATTACTAGTGTCGAAGCTAAGATACTAATAGGAAGACTCCAAACCAAAATAGATACAAGATAACAAAAGTTGCTCAAATCTAACACCATAAAAATTCGCTAGAGATTAATATCCTAAAACAATATCATCTATGGAATGCCAAACGGCACAATAACAAATTCATTCACACAAAAAGAGGCATCGCAATAGATCAAATAAAGCGGTCAAAAGAAGCACTACCTCACCAAATGCAAGGACCCATGATGGGTCATCAACAGGTAGACAATAGCATCAAATCTTAACCAACCAACAAATCCATAGTAGCCTCATATCAAAAACCAATCAAAGGTAACACCTTAAATTGAAAAAACTCAAAAAAGACGTGAGATCATAATAGATGTATGCATATACATAATGTTATACAAATATGCATGAAAAAAGTAAGATATGATCCATAATGCAAAAATGAAATTAGTTTTCAAAAAGTAAAACGTTTGAAATGTTATCATTAAAAGTGTCAACTTGGTTGGTGCTTAAGGCCATATTGTTTCTCCTATTATTAGAGGCAATTTTTTCCTTTTGGATATCAATGAAACCTTTTACTATGTTAAGATAGAACATTTTTGGCCAACTTATAGCTACTATTTGCAACCCAATCATACTGGAAAGCATGATGGCATAATCAGGTTGTTAGAAGGAGCGTTAACATTGTTGAAGGCTTTTTTGATTTCTTTCAAATCATAAATACAAAAGGTAGTGGTGAATATGGATATCTAGTAAAATTCTATAACATTTTTCACATTAGAGTCTGAAATTATTCCAGTAGTAATCACAATTAAATTAGTGTTGATCAAGTTAAACTTGTGCAATTAAAGCTCCGCTAAAGTATAACACCCTTAATTTTTGTGTAACACTGTCCAGGAGAATTAATTAGATAAATTAAATAGAATGGGATTTGATAATTAATTGGGTCAGGCCTTAATGAATCAATTAATAAGTTTGATTTAAACATTGAATAGAAGGGAATTAATGAGAGGGGCAAATTGGGTATAGTTCCTTATTTCATTCCTAAAAGCCTTTCCTTCCTCATTCATCCTCATTTTTCATTTTAAAAACTCCAAAACCAACATAAGAGGCCGACTATTACCAAGAAGAGGAAATCTAAAGCATTCAAGCGAAAAAGCTAAGGGAATTAATCAATAAAAAATCTCAATCTTTCATACCCAATTTAAGGTAAATGATAGTATCCATCTCATTTTTTATGCTTTGTTCTCCGATTTATTATTTATTTTCGAATTGATTGCGAAATATGCCATGTTTGAATTGATTAGATCATTATTGGATTGAATGCCGATTTATTGAAATTTTCTTGGAATTGTTTTAATGAGTTTTAAGAGCAATACCTAATTTTTTGATCTCCTATTGGTACAAAACTGGAATATGCTGTGTAAACCATTATTTTGGAGATGGATTTTCAATTTCATAATTTTTCGAATTCGCATGGATATTTTATGAATTTCCTAAGAGGAATATGTGTTTATTTCAGGTTTTAATTGTTAAAAATAATTAAACTAAAATTATGGTCCTAAAACTTTTATATAAGAAAAAGAAGGAAATTCCTATTTTTGGTGATTTTTGGAGAATTTTTCCATATGGTTATGGTTTTCTATGAATTTATCATTCTAGGAAAGTTTTTAATTAATATAAGATAAAGATATTAATTATAAGGGTTTGCAAATTATTTTGGGGAGGCATATTGAGATATTCTAGCAATTTCTAAAAAGGATATGTAAAATATTTTGTTAACCAATCGTATTTGACAAGGGGCAAGAGTTGGTGGAAAAAATTAGCTTTAAAAAGAAACAAATCAATTTTATAATTATTTATAGAAATGTCATTGTAAATATTCGGCACCCCCATCTCTTTGTTATTCGAAATCTGTAAAGGTCGATACATGAAATATCTATTTGATAGATATATGATGTATTGGGTTTATTGACAGGGCATCCTTATGGACTGATAAGCGTGATATTTACTTAGTAGATATGTGATGTATTTGTTCATATTGAAGTTCAGCAACAATTTCTATAGGGGTTCGATATCTCATGGATATAGAGGCTCGGCACCCAAGGGTTTCAGGACCCAATATTGTTCTTTTAAAGCTTCGTCACCTTTTTTTTAAGGGTTCGATACCCTCAAGATTTTATAGATTCGACATTTCAATTTTAAGGATTCGACACCCTCTAATGCTTAAAGGGTCGTATCCCCAACTGTATTAAACCCAACACCCCTTGTTACCTATTTATTCTACATCTATTTTTGTGGCATTGATGTCGTATGTCTATAAATTCAACACCTATGATTTATAGGCGCGATAGCCATATGTTTTGCAAACCGAAAGCTATGTTTTAAAGGCACGATAGCCTGTGTGTTTGACAAATTCGCTAACCATGTACTTTTGGAATTATAGCCATATGTTTGACAAATCAGAATGATTGTTCTAGAGACTCAATATAAAGGCTCGATATCCTATTGTAGTGGCGTAGACGCCATATGTTTATAAATTGAATAGTTTATTTAGTGGCTCGATAAGCGAGATGCTATAAGGTTCGACAACCTTGTTTTTGATACCGAATGATGTAAAAGTTGTTTGAAGATAACTGTATTTTGGTACAGGATTTTGGTTAAGTATTGGGCTATGTTTTCATTGATTTAAAGAAAGATTTTAAGTGGTTAATGATTTATACTGATAATTGTTTTCAAGGAAATAAAGTGGCATTTTAGCCCAAAGTTTTATATGAATTTGCCAAAGGGAATTATTACTTAAGATTAAGCAATTTTGCGATGCCAATGATTGTTGATTGAACATATTTGAATAAATAATGTTATGTGTTCTTGTTACCATATGATCAGATATATTTATATGATTTGCATTGTCATACTCACATCATCGTGACCTAATGTTATATCTAAGGATTTGTAGGAAAAAATTACTTGTTACGTTGACCCAGTAGTGAATATGGTCAGACTTAACTCCTAAGTGCGTAGAATAACATCCAAGAGATCAGAAAGATCAATTGTGTTAGGATGCCTTGAATTGATCAAAAAGATATGATTCTTGATGGGTTCATAGTAATCCTAGGTAAACTATGATATGTGTGATGGATAGTCCACATGATATATGAGATGGATAGTCCATATGATTCTTGATATGTTTATAGTAACCCTAGGAAAACTATGATATGTCTGATGGGTAGTCTACATTACCCAAGGCAAATAGTCCATATGAGATGTGTGATGGGTAGTCCGCATGAGTTGAGATAGATAATCCATTTGATTTGAGATAGATAGTCCATTTGATTTGAGGCAGATAGTCCATTTGATTTGAGACAAATAGTCCAATTAATCTGAGATAGACAGTCCATGGATTAGGGACAGATAGTCCATTTTATGAGATGGGTAGATTGTGGAATTGAATAACCCCATGAAGACAGATTAGTCTGACATACCTACATTGCATGCTTGCATATGATTATATTATGATGTTCTGCCAATGTGGTTGTAGGTGCATGATTTATGATTGACATATTTGGACAAGATACTAGTGAGGGGCAAGCCCAGTTCAGCTCAATGGCGTGGTCTCACTGGATATCTATTTTGATTCGAGATGGCATATTATTATTCACACTAGACACTTTATCTAACCCAAAATTTTTGTTTTCCTCCTAAACTCTCGAGTACTCATTTGAGTAGGTCGAGAGTGGGGATTTTACAGGTTAGACGAATAAGCTTCCGAAGACGTGTAGGAGGCAAGTTAGTTAATATTAGGATTTATTTTGGTTGTTTTGTTTAAAGTATTTGCTTTGTTAAATGGATGTAATGACGAGATTTATAATTGCCAAATAGTTAGACTCTGATCGCCCAAAGGGGCTTCTTTATATGTTGCTCTTAGAGTATATTTGTAGTTATTATATTTTCTTTGAACGTGGAATATGAGATTATGTAATGGGATTGTGTAATGAATATAAAATTTATTAAAAAAATGGATTTTGAAAATTTTCATATTCATATGCTCTTGATGTTATAGATATAATTAACTGATCTCATTTTATCACCAGAGAATAATAATACTGATGACTGCAACATTAGTTTTTTTGAATCTCAAAATGGGGAATTTTACAACTTGATATTAGAGCATAGGTTTATGTAAAACTTAAAAGCTTTTTGATGAAAATAAGACTTAAAAGATTTTGAAAGCATAATCCAAATGAATCAGAAAATAAGATTGGGGTATGGGATAACGCTATTGTAACATACTTGTATTTGCTATATGTGTGTATGCATGTATTATCCCCTCTCTCTTGCACCATTCTTTTATAATTAAGGCTCGTATGTAAATTATGAGAAAGCAAGATATGGAAGCAGGAAACGAAAGAGTGAATCTAGTGGAGGGAGAACCACAACAAATGGAAATGTTCGATCCAATACGAGAAGGAATCTAGGTGGACAAGCAAATGCTAACATGGCTGTGGAAACCCTACCGGTAGATATGGGGATGATGTATCAGTTCTTTATGAATATGATGTAAGTTGGAACTGCTACTGGTTTGGCTAAAGGAAATCTTGCTAATGTAGGTGGAGATAATCCTGAAGTACCGGCTGGCAACAACTATGCTAAGTTGAGCCGGAATTATACCAGTCTTGGAGGAAAGCCTTTTCTATAAATGGAGAATTCTATTGAAAGTGACAATTGGCTATTGCACCGTGATTGCTGACTTGTGTTTAAATGATGAGCAAAAGAGAAGGTTGGCATCTAAACAGTTGCAAGGAACTGCTTTGTATTGGTGGAATGACGTGACGGAGGAATACCATAGGAGAACTTGACTTGGGATAAGTTTAGAAGAAGAATTGAAGGAAGGTTCCTGTCTGAGATAGTCAAGTCAACTTTGCTCAGGAAGTTTATGGAATTGGAGCTGGGAGGATGTCAGTACTGGAGTATGCAACTAAGTTTAATGAGTTAACCAGATACGGATATGCTACTATTGACATTTTAATCAAAAGAAAGGAGATGTTCATTCGAGGATTGAAGTCGGAGATTGCCAGGGCAACTATGCCTCATCTTAGAGATCCTTGTAATGTGGTAGGTGAGATAGCAATAAGAAAAGAGGAATGCTTTCGACATGTGGAAAGGACAAGCCTGTAGAGACTTAAGGTTCTCAGTATAAGAAGAGAAAGTTCTTCAAAAAGAAAGGAGCTCGAAGGGTGGAGCTGTAAGAAATGGAAAGCCTATATATTTACTATAAGTGTGATAAGAAAGGGTACTTTTCTTATGAGTGTCGATCTGGTAATGGAAAGTTGGTTGTGAGAAAGAAGAATGTGAAGTGTTACAACTGCAATCGGGTGGTGCATTACAAGAATAAATGTCCAAAAGCGGTCAGGGCTGATAAAAGGAAGGTTTATGCCTTGGAGCCGTTAGGTTTTAGACCAACCGCAAAGGAGAAAGGAAAGTATACAATGGGAGATACGCTTTTGAACCATAGCATAGCTAAAGTATTATTTGATATCGGCCATCACATTCTTTTATCACACATTATGCAACTCCTTAGATGAGATGTAACCATTTTGAATTTGAGTTGTTAGGTCACGCATTTACCTACAGTTTGCACGTGCCTGATTTTGTGGGTTTGGGATTATTCTTGGTATGGATTGGTTAAGCATATATGATGCTAGAATATTTTGCCAAGATAGGAAGATATCATTATGACACCCTAATAGCTGTGATCGAATTATATACTTAGTAGAAAATTCGAGTTTCAATGTATGTGCTTTATTAGGTGCAATGAAAGTGGAGGATGAAGTGAATCGTGTTTTTGTTGTAAGAGAGTTTTGATTCAGTTACAGGACTACCGCTGAAATGAGCTATTGAGTTTTGAATAGATCTTATACCTGAAGCTGAACCCGTAAGTAGATCGCCTAGTAGGATGACACCTATTGAGATTAAAGAGTTAAAAGTGCAGGTGGTTAACTCAAAAGGGAAGAAACTAGATAGGACTGCAATGTTCGTGAAGAAACTAGATGGGTCCTGAAGGATGTTCGCCTTAGGGAGCTACCGTAGTGTTCGCGAAGAAACTGGATGGGTCATTGAGGATGTGTATTGTTTATCATAAGTTGAATGAGAAGACATAAAGAATCGATAACCTTTACCAAGGATAGATGATTTGTTTGATCAGTTGAGTGGAACCAAAGTATTTGCCAATTAGATCTGGCAACAAGGTTCCATCAATTGAGAGTGTTGGAGAATGGTATTCCTTTGATGAGGTTTCAAATGAGATATGATTTATATAAATGGTTAGTCATGCCATTTGGATTGACTAAGCGCCTGCTTTCTTTGTGAATTTGATGAACCGAATCTTCTGAAAGCATTTAGACAAGTTTTATGTTAGTGGATAGATGACATTTTGATATATTATAAAAATGAGTGATAACATGAGACTCACCTTACAATAGTGCTTGAGGTAACATCAACTAAAAGCGAAGTTTTTGAAATGTCATTTTTGAAAGAGAAAAGTAAAGTTTTTTGGTCATGTAGTTTCAGAAGAAGGGTTGTCTATGGTACCAACAAAGATTGAAGATGTCAATAATTGGAAGAGATCCGAGACTGTGATGGATATAAGGAGTTTTCTTAGGCTAGCTGGCTGTTATCGGAGATTCTTCAAAGATTTCTCTCGTATAGCAGTACTTATAACTAAACTAACAAAGAAGAACGTAAATATGTTTGGACCGCTAAATGCGAAGAAGAATTTTTGAAGCTGAAACATTTATTGACTAATGCACCCATGTTAGTTGTTCCAAATGGGAATCAAAATTTAGTGGTGCATATCGATGCATGTGGTACAAGGTTAGAGCCGTGTTGATGTAAAAAGGTAAAGTGATTGCCTACACGATAGCTTAGACCACATGAAGTTAGATATTCGACTCATGATTTAGAGTTGGCAGCAGGGATCTTTGCTTTGAAGGTATGGTGACACTATCTCTTGGGAGAAAGATTTGAGTTATTTACGAATCATGAATCTTTGAAGTATTTATTCTCTCAAAAGGAGTTGAATATGAGGCATCAGAGATGGCTAGAGTTTTTGGCAGCTTATGATTTTGGAATTGAGTGTATGCCAGGGAAAGGAAACAAAGTCGTTGATGCACTTAGCAGAAAATATCAGAACATAGTGTTAGTTATGTTGGCAGAATGAAAGGATTTAGAGACACAGACTATATGCAATATGTAGTTAAGGTCGACGCCTAGTTCTAGTCAGAATACTGCGATGCTGTCATGTTTGGTAGTATGACCAGTAATGATCGAGAGAATTTCTTTTAAGTAGAGAGATGATCAATTACTAGCTGCAAGGATCAAAAGGCTTGAAGTAGGAACCAATAATGATGATTCAAAAGGTTTTATTGTTGACCAGAAGGATGGCTGAGGAAGAATGCACGATTGCGCATTCCAGATGTTTGCATCCTATAGAGGGAAGTTCTTAGGGAGTGTCACCAATCGAAGTTTACTATTCATCTTGGAGGAACTAAAATGTATCACGATATGAAGAGAAGTTTCTTTTGGAAAGGAACGAAAGAAGATGTAGGCTTATGGGTGAAACAAAATTTTGAATTGTCAGCAAGTAAAAGCCAAGCATAATAGCCAAGTGGGTTGCTTCAACAGTTAGAAGTGCCACTTTCGAAATGGGATTCTATTATCCATGGATTTTATCGATTGATTGCAAGGTCTAATAGGGGAAATAAAAGTATTTGGGTCGTGGTATATAAACTGATCAAGAGTGCACACTTTATTCCTGTTAAGTCGACAAGGATGATGACTACTTTGGTGAAATTGTTTACGAAGAGTATTGTAAGACTGCATGGGATTCCTAATAGTATAGTCAGTAACAAAGATATTTTATTCACTAGTGAACTCTAAAAGAGTCTGCAAGAAATCTTAGGTACCAAGCTGAATATGAGTACTGCTTATCACCCACAGAAGAATGAGTAGACAGAAAGAGCCAATGGGATACTTGAAGATTTGTTGAGAGCTTGTGTACTATATTTTGGAGGGTCGTGGGAAGTCCATTTGCACTTAGTTAAGTTTTCTTATAATAATAGCTATCATGCTAGTAAGGAATGGAGCCTTTCGAAGCTTTGTATGGAAGGCTGTGCAAATCACCGGCATGTTGGTTAGAAATCGGGGAAAAATTTAAGCATAGTGAGAGAGGCTACATAAAAGATTGCGTTGATCTGAGCAATAACAAATGAAGCTCGGTCTAGACAGAAAAGTTAAGCAGATAAGAGGCATAAGGATTTTTAGTTCTCAGTTAAAGACCACGTTTTTGTTAAAGTATCACCAATGAAGGGTATGATAAGAGTTGGGAAGCCAAAAAAATTAGCACCGAGATACGTTGGTCCCTTTTCTATCATAGAAATGATTGGGAACCACACTTATCAGATGTAGTTACCAAATAGTTTGGCTAGAGTCCATAATGTTTTTCATGATTCTAGTCTTAGAAAGTGTATTCATGATCTAGAGACTACTATCGCATCGACTGTATTGGAAGATTTAGTAGTGGAACCAAATATGACTTTTGTTAGATAACCATTTCATGTTGTAGTAAGAGATAAGAAGAAGTTAAGAAACAAGATAGTCGAGTTAGTGAAAGTCCAGCGGAGTGACAATGAGAAAGATTTACTTAGGAGACAAAAGACATGATTCGAGATACTTATCCTGAATTCTTTTAATGGTATGTTCTATATTTGTCTAATAGACCTTGTGCTAGTAGGATATACTTGTATTATTATTATATAAGTATCACATATGTTTGCATGATTGATATGCTTATTATTTTCCTTATCGTAATTTCGAGGACAAGTTTTTTTAAGAGGGGAGCCTGTGACACTCCTAATTTTTGTGTAACATTATTCAAGAGATTTAATTATATAAATTAAAAGGAATAATGTGTTATTTAGGGATAAAGAGAATAAGGTTTTATAATTAATTGGGAGGCCTTAATTAATCAATTAACAAGATTGATTTAAACATAGAACAGAAGAAAACTAAAGAGAGGAACAAATTGGGAATAGTTCCTTATTTCATTTCTAAAATCCTTTCCCCCCTCATTCATTTTAATTTTTCATTTTACAAACTCTAAAACCAACATAAGAGGCCTGCTGTAATGACCCCATCGTTATACCCATATTATTAAAGAATATTACAAGTAATGTCGTCTAATAAAACAGAGAATACGACTGGTTAATGGCGATCGAATGTAAATATATCTTTGTATTAACACTGACGCATCTTTATTACCTTTAGAGGATCTGAACTGAATTTTTTTGATGTGTATAGTATTATTACAAAGTAATAAACACACCAATTAAAAAGATTCAGAAAGTATATAAAATAGATAAAACAGAATCAGATTCACTGATCACAGCAGAATACTATACATCATATACATAATAGAAATGCGAGTCTACAAAATATCAATACTAGATGCACATAATATATGTACATCACATCCAAAAGTACCGTATCAGGTACACAATAACTACTAGATAATATACATGACACAAACTCCTAATGTCAATATATAAAAGTATGAAGTAAACTAAAACAATCAAAACAGTCTACTTCATTGCTAGCCCAAGATCCAAAGGTCGACGAGTCCTAGTACCTATAGAGTCTCGGCCTGACCCGAGTATTTTCTTAAAGTAAAGGAGTCAGACTATATCTAATAAAGAGATGGGATAATGATATCGTAAACATATGACTTAAATTAAATAAGCCATTTGATTTGATTTGAGATACCACAATAGTCTAACGAAAAGAAATAGACTATCAGGTAAAACCCAAACTCTTAATGATAAGAAATAGGTAGTCGTGTTTATGACAAAGCTATGTGAATTTACCTAACAAATATAAATAGGTAAAATTGTCCAAGTATGAAGTAAACTAATAGGCCTGCATAAAATCCCTACCCAAAATAGAAAGGGCAGCCATATCGTAACATAACAAACTAAACTAAAAGAAATAGGTCTGCCCACCCCAAATCTAAGAACGTATCTACTCTCCGGTCGATAAAATTGTGTTATCGTTTCTCAAGGATCTATCAGCTTGAAATCCAAATACCCAATGATAATATAAATCTAAATGTAGCTCACATTCACTCTAGTAATCACTAGAATCTAACTAACTATCCCATACTAGAAGGTGAAATTCTAGTATTTATTAAAAGCTAGTAAATTCCACACAAACTCTATTTAACAAAATATAATAATAAACGAAATAAATGTAGGAAATGTCCTATACCAATCCAAAAATTCAATCGTTTATTAAAATCTTTGTTTTATAGAAAATCACAAAATTTCAATAAAATCCCAAATTCATAATAGATAAAATAAAAGAAATTTTTATATAATTTTATTTACTAAAATAAGTAGCACTTTATCATAAGATATTTCATGAAAAGAGATATTTCAAACCATGTATAAGTAGGTTACATAAATAAACAACACGTAGGTCAAGTCAAACTATATATATATATAATACCATGTGAATAAAAGGTGCAAGGCTACACAATCAAAGTATGCAAAAAATACTAAAAGCATCGGCAGTTCAAAACTTGTATATATGTTTTATGTAAAAGCTAGGCTACAAAATAAAATCATGTATAAAAAAGCATGTACAACGAAAATTTGACAACTTATATATATATATATATATATATATATATATATGTCTTGAAAAGTTAGTCTACAAGTTTCAAGGCTACAGGCATTAGTGAGCTAGATGTATGTATATTGAAAAGTAAAACTAAGCTGACTTATATATACAGGCAATTGATTAAATTTCAAATAAGAGTACTATCCTATATAAATAATCAATTTAGACTACATGTTTATAGGAAAGTAAAGATATATATAAATATTCAAAGTGATGTCAGATCAAGCTAGGCTCCTAAAAGATAACGAAGTCAAGTTACATAAATAAATTCATGTACAAATATAAAGCATGTACATGCACTTTCATTAGCAAAGTTATAAGATGAAAACATTCTCAGACCATGCATGCCTATCAAGCAAGAATACTTGCTTGGTTATGTGAATTATAAAGCAATAAAATAAAAGGAAAGGATATGGATATATTTATGCAAATTATGGTAAAACACAGCATGGCAGGGACGAAATTATAAGGCAAGAAAGCTTTCTTAAGAGGGTGGTTCTCAAGGATACATAATAAAAAGAAAGGAAGCCAAATGAACATATATAATCAAAGCAAAATTCCATTCTTACTCTAAAATAGTATATATGTGCCCACCTCTTAATATGTCAGGCATGTACCTAATTAAATGCAAGTGTCAAATGTGACTTTTCTTCAAAACAAGGACACCGAAGGACTTGTGCATTTATATTCAATTAGATAATTCATGTAGCTTGCAAAAAAAATGTAACTTACAAGAAAATTAATACAAATGCAACGAAGGCAGGGACGCACTCAACTGACAGGGTAGGGAGGCAGGGAGGTACAAAACTCGTAGGGAAATTTTGAAATCTGAAGTTAAGCTAATTAACTCATATTTGCTCAGTTCAATTAAACAATACCCAATTTTCAGAAGTTAAATTATACTAATTCATTTCCTTTTTTACTGTTCAAATTATCCATTTTGCAAATCAATTTAAAACAGTAAATTATCTTGGATCATCGATACAGTAGTGTGAGATATTATCTCACGTTGAATTCAAAAGGAAAAAGAGATGAACAAAATTTGATTAGGATGAAACAACTATAACGCTGCTTCTTCCAAACAAAACTCCTCAAAATAACCTCTAATCTTAAAAATTCAAAGATTACTAACTGAATCAAAATACCAAATTGATGGTATTAGTAGATAGAGGAGGGAGCAAGGAATTCATACCTGTTTATTATGAGATTTACTGATTTTTGCTTCAATTCCTAAAATCAAAACTAGGCTAAAAGTTTGGTTTGCTTGCCTCTTTCATTCTGCATAGTTTCCTGGAGAAGATACATAAATGTATAAGCAGTAATTGGATTAGAATTTGTTTAAGGAATTAAGATATTTGGTTAAGGAATTGGGTAATGGGCTTGAATTACTAAAACCCAAATTCTTAAGAAATGTTAATTAATTTCTTTAGTTTACTACCGCTTTTAATTTAAATTTTAAACAAGAATCCATATTTTTATATTTTTTTCCAAATCACCATGTCGAAATGTCTCTTTCTAGTGTTTTAGGAACCCCTATCGGTTACGTTGGCCAAACGCATCGACCAGAGTTCTTAAAACTCTCAATGGATAAATTACAAATTATATCATAAATTTTTCCTATTTTAAATTGAAATCTTCTTTTGCAAATAAATAAATTTCAAATCAATTATCCAAATTAAATTTACTTCTCAATTTAACTCTTTAAATTAACATTTAGAATTTATTAATAAATTATTAATTAGATAATTATTAATTGGGTTGTTATAGACTCCCTCCCTTAAGAAAATTGCGTCCCCACAAATTTCTATTTAGAAGGAATCTCTAACATGAATAATTAATCTAATTAAAATTTAACGAATTATCACAGAGAGAATAGAATTTACTAGACTCTTGCCTCAGAAAATAATTTAGGATGAATCTGCAACATATACTCGCGAGTCTCTTAAGTACAATCCTTGGATTCCTGGACCACTGCACCTTTACTAGTGGAACTTCCTTGTTTCTGAGCCATTTGACCTCCGTTGCCACTATATGCACTAGCATCTGAGCATAAGTCAAGTCAGAAGAAATCTTAAATTCCTCTATTTGCGAAGGCTCTAAAATTGACTTAGAATCTCTAAGACACTTGCGTAGCTGAAGTACATGGAGTACATCGTGTATTCTGGATAGATGATCGAGTAGAACAACACGATATGCCATAGTACCAATGCGCTCCATAATAGGATACGATCCAATGAACCATGGAGCTAATTTCCCGATGCTATTGAACTGCATTACTCCTTTCAGTGGAGATACTCGTGCAAAAATAAGATCTCCAACAACAAACTCCAAGTCCTTTCTCCTCCGGTCTAAATAGGACTTCTGCCTGCTCTGTGCTTCCTTCATTCTCTACCTGATAATTTCCATTTTCTCTAAAGTTTCTCTAATAGAATCTAGCCCAAGAACATATCTATCTCCAGCCTCTAACCAACAAGATGGAGAATGACATGGTCTTCCGTGTGATTCTTCGAAAGGAGCCATACCGATACTCGACTGAAAGCTGTTATTGTAGGCAAATTCTACCAAATAGATATGATCAGTCCAACTACCTCCAAAACCTAATATGCGAGCATGAAGCAAATCTTCAACAACTTTATTAACTAGCTCCATTTGACAATCCGTCTGAGGATGATAGGTAGTACTAAGATTTGGATTTATACCCAATGTAGTCTGAAGACTCTTCTAGAATTTGCTGGTGAATAACGGATCCCGGTCACCCATGGTGGCATTGGAAACGCCATGTATCCTGACCACCTCTTTAATATACACCTTCGCCAGATAAGGAGCTATTCTGGTTGACTTTACTGGAATAAAATGAGTTGATTTAGTCAACCTATCAACAATAATCCAAAGACTATCATGTCCGTTCCTCGAACGAGGCAATCCGTCTACAAAATCCCCGAATAACCTGTAATTGAAAATTTATTTGATCATTACTAGACCAATTTATGTTGGAAATAAACGAGAATTCAATTAAATTCTAAGTTCACATTTACCGGATCCTATTTCCATAATGGAACCTCTAATGGCTGTAGAAGTCCACTACGCCTTTGATGTTTAGCTTTAACAAGTTAACACGTCATGCAATGCTTTACAAAATTCCCCACATCATGCTTCATCCCCTTCCAAAAATTCAGCCTCTTCATATCAGCATGCATCTTACTGCTTCCTGGGTGGATAGTATATCTAGATTCTAGATCGACAACAATCCTCCATGATATCCTTATAAAGTGTATCAGTGTCAGGTACTACTAGCCTACCATGCCTCCGAAGCTAACCTCTACTATCAGTTGTATACTCAATCACTTCTTGACTGCCACTATAACACAACTGGAAAATATCAGTCAGAGAAGAATCCTGCTTCTAAGCATGTGCTATATGGTCTAATATGGGTGGACGTGCTTCTAAACTAGTGATCGGCAAATCTGTTCTCAAATCTCGACTTTTATCTCAGAAATCACAGATAGATAAATTATCTAACCCTTCCACTCTAGCATCATCATAGAAACAATCGCTAGATACTTGTGAATAAGAGCATTAGCTATACGATTCCCTTTTCCAGGAGTACACTAAATCTCCACATCATATGCAGCTAAAAACTCTAACCACCTTTGCCGGCTCATATTCAGTTCTTTTTGAGAAAATAAATATTTCAATGATTTATGATCTGTATATAAGGTGAACTTCTATCCCAGAAGATAGTGACGCCGGATCTTAAGTGCAAAAACAATAGCCGCCAGCTCTAGATCGTGAGTAGCATACCGAATTTCATTCAGTCTAAGCTGTCTAGAAGCATAAACAACTAGTCTGTCTCTCTGCATAGAAAATGCTCCTAGTCTCGATCCAGAAGATCCTTCAGCTTCTTAAAAGCTGATTTACACTTTTCTGTCCACTGGAATTTTACATTCTTTCTAGTCAAGATAGTGAGAGGGAGAATCACTTTTGAGAAATCTCTAATAAAACACCGGTAATAACCAGCTAAGACAAAAAATTCCTAATCTCGGTAAGGGTCTCTAGTCTCTTCCAGTCTTGAATTTCTTAATTTTAGAGGGATCTACTGAAATACATTCACTAGAAACTATGTTCCCTAAAAACTTCACTTGTTGCTGCCAAAAATGACTTTTCGAGAATTTCGCTTTCAGCTCATTCTTTTGAAATATCTCTAAAATGATTCATAAGCGTTTAAACATGCTCCTCCTCAGACTTGGAATATACTACAATATCATCAATAAATACCAGTACAAATTTATCAAGATACTCTCAAAAAACTCGATTCATCAAGTCAAGAAAATGTGCAGGCGCATTCATAAACCCGAAAGGCATCACGAGCCATACATAAGATCCATATCTAGTTTGGAAAACTATAAGAGGAATGCTATCCTTTGCCACCTTGAGCTGATGGAATCCAGTAATTAGGTCAAGTTGAGAAAAGACCTAAGCATCGTATAACTAATCGAACATATCATCAATCCTAGGCAGTGGATAATGATTTTTAATAGTAAGCTCGTTCAGTTTCCAATAATCAATACAAAGCCGAAGAGTACCATCTTCCTTCTTTACAAATACTACGGCGGTACCCTATAGAGAACCGCTAAACTGAATCAATTGCTTAGACTCTAACTCAGTCAATTGCTTAATCAATTCTTCATTCTCCTTAGCTGACATATTGGCAGGAGGACAACTAAAAGGTCAAGCTCCAAGGACAAGATCAATCCTAAACTCGATAACCCTTTTTGGCGGCAATCCCGAGATAGGCTTAAAGACATCAGGAAAAGCAGAAACAACTGGAATTTGAGAATTCACTTCTTTAGTCAGAGATTCTAAGGCATATAAAGAAATTGATGGAGTTGGAATAGCTTCATCGAGAGCTGCTATGACTCGCTCTCCAGATTGAGGATGTCGAAGAAGTATAATTCTCTTAGGACATAAATATGAGCCTCATGCAAGGATAACCAGTCCATTCCCAATATCATACCGAAACCCAAGAACTGAATAACATAAAGATCGGCAAAGAAAGATATGATACTCAAAATAATTTCTACATGCTCACAAAGCAAACTGAGAGTTACAGATCCCCAATAGGATTCACAATCCTTAAAGAAGTAGTAAGACAAACATAATCTAATGAAGTAGAATCTATGAGATCCTTCGATACAATCGAATGAGAAGCGCCTATATCGAAGAGAACCCATATTTGCAATCCTCTAAATAAAATTATGCCCTCTAATACAAAGGAGATGTACCTCTCTACTGTTGCTATTGAGTTGAACCACCCGTTGAACTAATTGCATTCGCCTAACCTTGGTTCTTCTTAGCTAGCTTATGACAAGGTGGAATCAAGTGCCCTGGATTTCTACAATAACAAATGACTATGACTGAAGGTGTAGAAGGTGCAGAAGATGTCTGGCGAGGTTTAGTGAAATCCCTAGAAAAATGACCCTGCTGTCCATAGTTATAACATGAACCCTATCTTGAACTGGGACTCGGATTTCCCCTCTTTCCCTTCTTGCCCTGAAACCCTTTCTTGCCTTTGTTCCAAGGTGACTTCCTCTTCTAAGAAGAACTAGGTTGAGTCTGGGCAGCTCTATTCCCACTATTATCCCTTTCTGCCTCTTTGAAGCGAAGTGCTGAATCGACGAGAGACTCGAAGGATACATCTAACTGAAGCAATAGAGCCTTCCTCAATCCATATATAAAATTCTGATTTTTCTTTCTTAGAGTATTGACAAAGTCTAAGTCATACTTAGACAATGCCTCAAACGTTGCTACATACTCCATGACTGACATCTGATCCAGCTTGATGTCAATAAATATCCTAACCATCGCCTCTCTTTCTGCATCTGGTAGAAATTTTAGCTCAAATCAAGGTCTCATGTAGGTGGTGCCTATGCAACTTCTGCCTCCAACATATAAAGCCCTCTCCTGAAACTGACTGGCAACTACTCGAACTCTCTTCACATCTCCAAGCTCCATACTAGAGAAAATGCACTTGCAAATATCCAACCATGCCTGAGTCTCTCCAATCGATTCAGTCAACTTGAAAGGTCTACCCCTAGCCTTTTGAAATCACTACAGAGACGGGCGAAATCGAAATGAGATGGCTGAGCACCAAGATCCTGAGTCTGGGCAGTCCGAACCATCACAACGATCTGCTCGAGAGTCAAAATCACTCCTCCTATACTAGGGCCACTAGTTGATTCTGTAGTAGCTCTAAGAGGTCTACCACCAGCCATGACTCAAAACTGCACATTCAATTTCTAGATTAGAAACATACTCCTATAATATATATACAGAATATTTGTACTTAATTTTTTTTCAAATACGACCCAATGATAACCGAGCAATCATTTTATATTCCTATCCATGATAATTAATTGGATTATTACCTACCACATACCAAATGGATAGGACTCTAGGTCATCTTGGTTTAGATCTCGACTCTGTATTGATTATATTCTACAATGTTGTAAATCCAGATCTGATACAAAGCTATAACGACCCCACCATTATACCCATATTATTAAAAAAACATTATAAGTAATGTTGTCTAATAACATGAGGAATACGGCTGGTTAAAGGCGATCGAATATGAATATATCTTTGTACTAACATTGATGCGTCTTTGTTACCTTTAGAGGATCCAAACTAAAAAAATTGACATGTACAGTATTATTACAAAGTAATAAACAAATTAATTAAAAAGATTCAGAAAAGTATATAATATAGATAAAATAAAATCAGAATCACATATCACAGTGGAATACTATACATCATATACATAATAGAAGGTGAGTCTACAAGATATCAGCACTAGACCCACATAATTTTTATACATCATATCCAAAAGTACTCTATCGGGTACATAATGACTGCTAGATAATATACATGACGCAAACTCCTAATGTCAATTTATACAAGTACAAAGTAAACTAAAACAGTCAAAACAGTCTACTTCATTGTTAGCCCAAGATCCACAGATCAACGAGTCCTAGTAGATATAAAGTCTCGGCCTGATTCGAGTATTTTTTAAAAAAAAATAAAGGGGTCATACTATATCTAATAAAGAGATGAGACAATGATATCGTAAACATATGACTTAAATTAAATAAGCCATAATAAAAGTATGCTGGAACAACAACCAAAATAAGGCCTAATAACCAAATTACCATTTTATAAATCCATATCAAGTCTAAAATGGAATGTCATTAAAAACACTGTGATAGTAATTCAAAATTTCTCCAGAGCCCAAAAGATACTAAATATCTATCTCAAATCTCTAAAAAAATAATCATCCTTACTGAAATAATAATGGCAGCCAACTATTAGTATGGTACAGTGCGACACGGGGCCTAAATAAAATAAATAAACCCTGCCACATAGCACAATAGTCTAACGAAAAGAAATAGACTATCGGGTAAAAAGCCCGACTCCTAACGATAAGAAATAGGTAGTCGTGTTTATGACAAAACTATGTGAATTTACCTAAACGAATATAAATAGGTAAACATTGTCCAGTTGTGAAATAAACCGATAGGCGTGCATATAACACCTGCCTAAAATAAAAAGGGCAGCCGTGCCATACCATAACAAACCAAACTAAAAGAAATAGGTCCGCCTACCCCAAATCTAAGAACATATCTACTCTCAGGTCGATAAAAATGATTTATCATTTCTCAAGGATCTATCGGCCTGAAATCCATACACCCTATGATAATATAACTCTAAGTGTAGCTCACTTTCATTCTAGTAATCACTAGAATCTAACTAACTACCCAAACCAGATGGTGAAATTCTAGTATTTATTGAAATCTAGTAAATTCCACTCAAACTCTATTTAACAAATTATAATAATAAGCGAAATAATTGCACGAAATGTCCCATACCAATCCGACAATTCAATCGTTTATTAAAATTCCTTTTTTATAGAAAATCATAAAATTTCAATAAAATCCCAAATTCATAATAAATAAAATAAAATAAATTTTTATATAATTTTATTTATTAAAACAAGTTGCGCTTTATCATAAGATATTTCATGAAAAGAGATATTTCAAAGCATGTATAAGTAGGTTACATAAATAAACAACACATGTAGGGCAAGTCAAACTATATATATATATATATATATATACACAATACTATGTGAATAAAAGGTGTCAGGCTACATAATCAAAGTCTGAAAAAAAAAACTAAATGCATCAGCAACTCAAAACTTATATATATGTTTTATGTAAAAGCTAAGCTATAAAATAAAATCATGTATAGAAAAGCATATACAACAAAAATATAACGACTTATATATATGTTTTAAAAAGTTAGCCTACATGTTTCTAGGCTATAGGCATTAGTGAGCTAGATATATGTATATTGAATAGTAAAACTAGGCTGACTTATATATATAGGAAATTGATTAAATTTCAAAATAAGAGTACTATCCTATATAAATAGTCAATTTAGAGTATATGTTTATAGGCAAGTAAACTTATATATAAATATTCAAAGTGATGCTAGATCAAGCTAGGCTCCTAAAAGATAACAAGTCAACTTACATAAATAAATGCATATACAAATATAAAGCATGTACATGCACTTTAGCAAAGTTATAAGATGAAAACATGCTCATACCATGCATGCCTATCAAGCAAGAATACTTGCTTGGTTATGTGAATTATAAAGCAATAAAATAAAAGGAAAGGATAGGGATATATTTATGCAAATTATGCTCAAACACAACATGGAAGGAACAAAATTATAAGGCAAGAAAGCTTGCTTAAGAGGGTGATTCTCAAGGCTACAAAATAAAAATAAAGGAAGCAAATGAATATATATAATCATAGCAAAATTCCATTCTTACTCTAAACTGATATATGCTTGCCCACCTTTTAATATGTTAGGCACGTACCTAACTAAATGCAAGTGTTGAATGTGACTTTTCTTTAAAACTAGGACAATGAAGGACTTGAACTTTTATATTCAATTAGATAATTCATGTAGCTTGAAAAAAAATGTATACTAACAGGAAAATGAATACAAATGCAAGAAAGGTGGGGATGTACTCAATTAATAGGGTAGGGATGTAGGGAGATACGAAATTCATAGGGGAAATTTTGAAATCTGAAGTTAAGCTGATCAACTCATATTTGCTCAGTTCAATAAATAGTACCCAATTTCCAGAAGTTAAATTATACTAATTCATTTCATTTTTTTAGTGATCAAATTATACATTTTGCAAATCAGTTTAAAGCTGTAAATTATCCCAGATCATAGATTTTGTAGTGTGAGATTATTATCTCACCTTGAATTCAAAAAGAAAAAGAGGAGAACTATATTTGATTAGGCTGAAACAACTATAGCACTGCTTCTTCTTAAACTCCAAAACTCCTCAAAACAACCCCTAATCATCAAAAATTCAAAGATGACTAACTGAATCAAAATACTAAATTGATGGTATTGGTGGATATAGGAAAAAGCAAGGAATTCACACCTATTTATTATGAGATTTACTAATTTTTGCTTGTATTGCTAAAATCAAAACTAGGGCTGAAAGTTGGGTTTGCTTGCCTCTTTCATTCTACTTAGATTTCTGGAGAAGATACGTAAATGAATAAGCAGTAGTTGGATTATAATTTGTTTTAGGAATTAGGATATTTGGTTAAGGAATTAGATAATGGGCTTGAATTACTAAAGCCCAAATTCAATAAGAAATGTTAATTAATTTCTTTAGTTTACTAACTTTTTTAATTTAATTTTTAAAAAAGAATCCATATTTTTATGATTTTTTTTCAAATCACTGTGTGGAAATGCCTCTTTCTAGTGTTTTAGTAACCCTATCGATAACATTGGCCAAACACATAAACCAGAATTATTTAAACTCTCAATGGACAAGTTAACCCAAATTATATCTTAATTCTTTTTCCTATTTTAAATTGAGATCTTCTTTTAAAATAAATAAATTTCAAATCAATTATCCAAATAAATTTACTTCTCAATTTAACTCTTTAAATTAACAATTATAATTTATTAATAAAACATCAATTAGATAATTATCAGTTGGGTCGTTACACCGGCCATTACTATGAAGAAATCTAAAGCATTTAAGGTAAAAAGCTAAGGGGAATTAATCAACTATAAATCTCAATCTCTTTTATATAATCTTAGGTGAATAATAGTTTCCATCTTTTTGTTTATCCTTTGTTCTCAGATATGTGATTTATTTCCAAATTGATTGCGATAATATGTCATGTTTGGATTGATTATATCATTATTGGATTGAATGATGAGTTATGGGAATTTTCATAGAATTATTTTAATAGGTTGTAAGAGAAAAACCTAAGTTTATGATCTCCGATTGATTTGAAATTTGAATATGTTGTGTAAAATGTTTTTTTAGAGATGGGTTTTTAATTTCATAATTTTTCAAATTAGCATGAATATTTTATGAATTTCCTAAAAGGAAAATGTGTTTATTTTGTATTTTAATTATTAAAATTAATTAAATTAATATTTTGGTCCCAAAACTTCTGTATAAGAAAGAAGACGAAAATTCTGATTTTTGGTGATTTATGAAGAATTTTCCCATATGGTTATGATTTTATATGAATTTATTATTCTAGGAAAGTGTTTAACTAATATAAGATACAAATATTAATTATAAGGGTTTGCAAATTATTTTAGGAAGGTATATTGAGATTTACCAGCAATTTCTAAAAAGGAAATGTAAGGTATTTTGTTATCCAATCATATTCTGACAAGGAACAAGAGTTGATGGAAAGAATTAGCCTTAAAAAGGAACAAATCAGTTTTATAATTGTTTACATAATGGTGTATCAGGTTTATAGACAGGACATCTTTATGGAGTGATGCATACAATATCTATTTAGTAGTTTTGTGATTACTCTTTTCGTATTGAAGTTGTACATAATTTTTTGTGGAGGTTCGATATGTCATGGATATAGAGGCTCAATATCCTTGGGTTTCGGGACCCTATATTGTTCTTTTAAAGGTCTGATACCTTCTTTGTTTTAAGGGTTCGGTACCCTCAAGATTTTATAGATTCGACATTCCAAGTTTTTAAGGGTCCAACACCCTTTAGTGTTTAGAGGATTGGTATTCCCAACTGTTTTAAATCCGACACCCCTTGTCACCTATTTATTCTACATTTATGTTTTACGGCATTGATGTCATATGTTTGTAAATTCGAACCAATGATTTATAGGCACGATGGCCTTATATTTTGCAAACTGAATCCTATGTTTTAAAGGCGCGATAAGCTATGTGTTTGACAAATTCGATAACCATATATTTTTGGAATTATAGCCATATGTTTCACAAATCAGTATGATTGTTCTAGAGACTCGATATAAAGGCTCGATATCCTATAGTAGTGGCATAGATGCCATATGTTTATAAATTGAATAGTTTATTTAGTGGCTCGATGAGCCAGATGCCATAGAGGTTCAACAACCTGGTTTTTGATAGTAAATGGTTTAAAAGTTTTTTGAAGACAACTGTATTTCATACAGGATTTTGGCTGAGTATTGGGCTATGTTTTCCTTGATTTAAAGAAATATTTTAAGTGGTTAATCATTTATATTAATAATTATTTTAAAGGAAATAAAATGGTATTTTAGCCTAAGGTTTTATATGAATTTGCCAAAGGAAATTATCACTTAATATTAAGTAATTTTGTGATGCCAATGATTATTGATTGAACATATTTGAATAAATAATGTTATATGTTCTTGTTACCATATGATTAGTTATATTTATATGATTTGCATTATCATACTCACATTATTACCACCCAACATTATATGTTGGGGAGATTGGCAAAAATTATCGTTGACCCAGAAATGAGTATGGTCAGACTTTACTCCTAAGTGAGTAGAATTGCATCCAAAAGATCAAGTAGATCGATTCTGTTATGATGCCTTGAACTAATAAAAAAAGATATGATTCTTGATGGGTTCATAGTAAGCCCAGGAAAATTATGATATGTGTGATGGACAGTCCACATGATATATGAGAAGGATAGTCCATATGATTCTTGTTAGGTGCATAGTAACCCTAGAAAAACTATGAAATGTGTGATGGATAGTCCACATGACCCAAGATAGATTGTCCATATGAAATATGTGATGGGTAGTCCACGTGAGCTGAGACAGATAGTCCATTTGATTTGAGACAGATAGTCCATTTGATTTGAGACAAATATTCTATTTAATTTGAGACAGATAGTCCATAGATTACATACAGATAGTCCATTTTATGAGATTGGGTAGATTGCGGGAGTTCATAACCCTATGAAGATAGATTAGTCTGAACTGCCCATTTTGCATGCCTGCATATGATTATATTATCACACTCTAACCAATGTGGTTGCAGGCGCATGATTTATGATTGAAATATTTGGACAAGATACTAGTGAGGAGAAAACACGTTCCACCCAAGGGCATGGTCTCAGTAGATATCTATTTTGATTCGAGATGGCATATTATTATTCACACCAGATTTTTTGTCTAACCCGAAGTTTTTATTTTCCTCCTAAACTCTTGAGTAATCATTTGAGTAGGTCTAGAGAGTAGGGATTTACATGTTAGATGAATAAGCTTCCGAAGACGTGAAGGAGGCTAGCTAGCTAATATAGGAGGTTATTTCCACTGTATTATTTAAACCTTTTGCTTTGTTGCGTGGACGTAATGACAGAATTTATAACTATCAAATAGTTAGACTCTGATCACCCAAGGGGGCATCCTCATATGTCGCTCTTGGAATATATTTGTAATTATTATATTTTCTTTGAACCTGGTATCCATGTGATTATGTAATGAGATTATGTAATGAATATGAAAGTTATTAACGAAATGGGTGTTGAAAATTTTCATATTCGTATGCTCTTGATGTTATAGATACAATTAACCGATCTCATTTTGTCAATGGAAAATAATACTATTGATAACTGCAACATCAATAGCGCTTATTTTTGGACCTCAAAATGGGGGATAATACATAAAATTCCACAAAATCTCTGTTATCGCACATAGCACTCTTTGACTACTACACTTTTCAATGTGGTGCTATTAAACAGTAAATCAGCTTAACCCGTGTTATTTTCCGCTGCATTTGTTAAAACAAGGCTTTTTAGCACCCGCTTTAGCAATATTAATATAATAAGGTTGATATGACCAATTTTTTTAAATAAATTGACAAACTTAGGGTGACATAATTTTAAAGCATAAATGTTCAATATAAGTTAAAAATCTATTATAGCCATCAAATTTGCACTACATAAATCATGATATTCTTTAATTTGGTTACATAATATTAAACAATATTTCCTTTTCCTACAAAAATGATGTAAAAATGAGAATAAATTAACTTTACATATTTGGTTATATGTCTAATGAAGCTTTATGTACCTTCGCCAATTTCAGCTATATCCCCTCTTTTCCCCACTGTAACCTTTTGCATCTCCAGCGCTATAGAAGTACTAAGCACTTTGACAGTGCATCGTTAAAATTAAAATATTAAGAGTGTTTATAAGTATAGAGTTAGTTAAAGGGTAGTGATAATATATGCAAGATACATTCTCTAAACCTAAATTGCAAAAAAACACATTTTTTTTTATCTATAGTCGTATTCTTTTTCTTTGGAAATTCAATTGTGTTTAATTTCTTACAGAAAATCGACCACATGTATAGCTTCTTTTCATTGGAGCATCCACAGTACAAATAAGTTTAAAAATGTTTTGTTTGGTACCCAAGAAATTTAAAAACTTATAAACCGATTTTGAAGAGTAAATTTTGTTCTTATCCCAACATCAAATATTATATCGTTCTAGTTTCCTAAGTTTGAAGGAACCAAGCCGATCGAAAGTGGGTTGAATGGGTGAATTATAAAAAATAAATTCTATTTTTGATATTAGTTAAGTCTTGAAGCCTAAATGGATTTTGGGTTCAATCTAAACGTTTAATATAATCTTCATTTTTATTCAATTATGTTCAAAATGATTTTTTTATGTTTCAGTTCACATGTATATCAAATATACTTATTTGTGTAAAGTGCATGTGCTATAGATATAGATAAAATGTGTACATAGTTAATGGAACATATATAGGTAATGGGATTAACGCTGCAACGAACTCATTTTCCGTTTACATATGCCTTTTGTCCGTAATATTTGTGTTATATATATGGCACTTCTAAAAAGGGGAACTTGTAACGGCCCGATATTTTCAACCATTCGCATCCGCACATGTCGGTCTTGAATTGCTCAAAATATCATATTATTAATTTATATTTTGGCAAAACTCAGTATATACAGTAAATAAATCAATCACAGAATCACAGAAACAGAGTAATATAATAATATGCAGCGAAATAGATAAATAGTAGTTCATGAAGCTACTATATAAACATCAGACTTAAAAATAAAATATAGCAGAATATCTCAAATACAGTGAAGTCTCCCGTACAACAGATATCTTCTCTGAACAAATCGACTGGAAGAGCTGAAAGCTGAATCGATAGTTGGATCTCCAAATGAAGCTCCAAACTTCAAAGGCGAGTCTCAAGTGTTGTATCACTCAGTCGGACCCGAGCGTAAAGCAAAACACAAAACACTCGAGTCAGGATTAACATTCTTATATCAATAAATCCAACTCAAGTGAAATATCAACTGAAATGCAAGTAACTTAGAGGATGTTTGGGATAACCATCCTCTAAGGATCCATGGAACTAAACATCTTAATAACACCGTGGTCCTTTCAAAATAATTTATACTTCAAAACCCAAAATGTTATTTCGATTTCAAATGTATCTATGCCCAAAATTTATATATACTAAAGTGACTTATAAAGTAAAGTGTTTTTAATTTCCTCAAACTTCACAATCGCTTCAAAAATCCTCTCGATTTCCACATTCAGATTAATTCAATCCCAAATTTAACAACTTCAATCCAACTCGGTTCCAAATAAACAATTCACATTATATCGATTTCAAATCATTTAAATTTCAATATACTTCAACGCTTTAAATACTCAATATTTTCATATCTGAATTTACGGTTTCATATAGATCTTGATTTAACTTCATTATTTTTCTTCGTCTTGAAATATTCACTTAATAAATTCAGTATTATTTATATAGCCTCAATTTACATTAAACTGAATATTTCCTTCGATTTATTTAAACTTGAAATATCCATTTAATCATTTTAAATCAAAATTTAATTATAAATCATATCTTAAATCCCAATTTCAATAAGTTTCAAATTGGTTTAATCAAAATTCCCTATTGAATACAATTTCAAATAAATTCAAATTTTCTTCCCAACCTCAACTTATTCAAATTATTACAAAAAAATCTATTTTGAAATACAAATTTAAATAAATACTTAGACATATTATATGTATTAAATGAATCTTAATCAAATTAAATATCGTTATTAAATCTACAATATCATTACCATTTATATATAATATTTTAAGAATCAACATTTATTAAAACCATATATTTCTTTCCAAAACCATATAAATTATTTTCAAAACATTTATATATGGACCAACGGTGTCTGTATACAATTTCCTATCCTATGGTCAAGTGATGCGGATATTTATCATTTCAATCCGTAATTTAAATATATACGGGTAAATATCATTTCGACCCGCAATCCTAAATTTAATTCAAATGAAAATCGTTTGGGTCCATCATTTCAACCCATAACGATTTTCTCCTATTCTAATGTCCATTCCGGTATGTATCATTTCAACCCATAGTGAATTCTATACTAACAGGAAACTTGTAGAGTGATAACAGATTTGACAATAATACTAACAGGCATATATCATCAATAACAATATAATACAAACAATGTGATATGGTGTCATATCCCACAGGTGAACAGTTACAGATAATAGCATATATAACAATTTAAAATAACTAACAGCAACATATTTCAATTGTCGATTCAACTGAAATCAAATTTAATAAATATAAGAACGTTAATTGTGAGTGATTGCTCATCTTTCGAGGCTAGATATGGACGAGAACAAGAAGAATTACAAATCCAAGCGCGAATTTTGAAACAAAGCACGATGGACAAGAGTTCGACGATCAAAGCTGAAAAATATGGAATGGCGAAATCTAATCAGAATTGGACCGACGAAGATAATTGGTATAAGTGGATATATATGAAACAAAGTTTACATATAAATTAAAACCAGAATATACTTACAGAAATCTAAGGCGAAGAAAATTTTCAGATATATATAATACCATAGGCATATATATAACACAATAACTTAAGACTACTATAACTAACACATACATATATCCAGATCAATATATGTTTTAAATTCGTTATCAAGTTTAAACTCGTATATTTAAAATACATAATATATATTTAAATCAATAATTCATACAAATATATAGACAGTTATACTGTAAGCAAACATATGGTCAACCACCCAACAGACTGACGTAAAACAAATATGTATGTATTACCATATTAAAATTTAGCAGACATATATATTATTTAACATATAGCTTCAAATATAACAGACTTTAGAAACCATATTTATACAAGATAAAACAACAAGACCACTGATTTTAAAATTTTATACATAATAGGCTTTTTCACAAACAAATTTCAGTTTTAACAATTTAACTGATCTAATCATCTATATAAGTATTTATTATAATATAAAACATATGTATACGAGATATATAGAATCGAACCTATGGATAGAAATAGTAAACAAAATCGAGCATTATATATATATATCGAACGGCAAAAGCTTGGCAAACAAAATATTAAATATATAACCCATATCTCTATATAATAATATTCTATAACAATAACTAAAAGCTGTACCTTTATAACTATAATATAATATAGTCTGTTTAATAACACAATATACAAAAGCAAAAACAGCTCAAAGTAACTTTTCCAAAACCTATATATATACGTACACAGCATATATGCATTAATATAAACTTGATATGTATATACTAACCTATACTTTAACTGAAATGATGGAAGCTCGGCTCGAGTTGAATGGTGGCGCACTTATGGTGAGCGGTCGGGTCAAAGAGAGAGACTGTGGAGAGTTCGTGCGCTCTGCGTGGGGAGGAGGCTGACGCGTGCGGGTTATGTTCGCGTGGCTCGGGCCAGATCTCGAAGAGGTGGTGATGTTTGTGGGAAAGGGGGTGCGTGGGAAGTGGATGAGTTGTTGATGCTCAAAGGGGAAACATGGAAGGCTAGGGAAAGGCCACGATTCGCATGATGGGGGGAAAGCATGGTGAGGCTTTGGAGGGGGTCACACGAGCAGGGAGGCCGATCAAAAGAAATGGAGGAAGATGAATGAGGCAAATATTCTTTTCTGTTGTATAAATAGAATAGGGTGGAAGAAGAAGAGGAGGTGGAAGATGCTATATCCAGCTGTATTGAAGAAAATGGAATTATAAAGGCAAAAATTAAAGTGACCGTTCCAATCAAATGAATATAAAACATATGCAAGTTTTGTACATTCAGACTTTCAAAAAGGTATGACGTGGCAACGGTCGAATTTCAGTAAAAGATGAAATAAATATTGAAATAAAAGCCAGTGGCTGTTGTTTGAAATTTGAAAGGACACACATCATTAAAAGCTCAAAAGTGGTACCGGTACGATGAACTGATTTACAGATTTCTTTGCCCATCGGACGTCGAAATAAGCAAATGAATATACCATGGAGATCAGTACGATGAGATGATTTAAACAGTATACTAATATCTGTGGTACGATCTTCCGGTCAAAAGTCGATATCGGTACAAAAAATGCTGCTAATTTGCCAGAAATAAGGTGAACGGAGCAATAAAAGTCCAAATTTGAAGAAACGAAATTTGTCGTTTTGCCCGGAAGATGATTTAAAAAATTTCTATAGAAAAATATTCAGGTTTGGAAAATATTTTATTAACATCAATTTTCAACTGATTTAAATTGAAATAGAATTTCACAATAAAATAAACATCAATATTATGAGATGAAAATTTACCGGTTGCTATGTTTAAATAGACGTATTCCAAATAATAAATTTTTATCTTCAATTTTATTGTTTAAAATTTCACAAAATATCCGTTAAATATATTACTAAAACAAATAAAAATTATTAAATTTTTACTGGTCGTTACACTCTCCCCTACTCAAAACTTTTCATCCCCAAAAGGAAGGAGGTAGGAGAATAGAGACAAGCAAAAATAAAAATATATTGAAAGTCAAGATTAAACAATTAATTTGAAACTATATAAATTTTGCTTGAAATATTTATTTGAAACTTCATTTGCAATCACTTTTCTTTAATACTTCCATATTTTTCAAAAACCCATTAGTAAAATTCTTGCTTCCTTTAAAATACCATTTAGATGTTTAAATAACACCTTTTTAAATATATAAAAACTATTTGAAAATAATTATTTATATCATTATTTATATTTACAAAGAAGCTATGACAACATTAAATCCATAATTCATAAATTTATTCATTTTATCTCAAGATACTTTTCAAATATTATTAATGAATCAATAATCACTCTCTTTAAATATGTTGTATTTAATTAATAACTTCTAAAATATTTACAATATTAAAAATCTTCTATTAAACCATGTGGTATATAAATAAACAATATTTTAAAGATTATATTCAAAAAGGAAAGGAAGGTAGATTCAGGAAATAGAATATAGGTGAATAAATAAAGCTGAGCAGATAAGGCAGATTAAAAAGAATAGTATCGGGCCCGAATAGTTAATTTCAAATCATAAGAATTTCAATTTCAAATATTAACACAAAATTTCTTTGTTGGAAATACTTTTATAATAAAATACCTTTATAATAAGATACTTTTATATCAAAACAAATTTTCCTTTCGAAGATACTTTTATAGCTCGATGTTTCAACAAGTTTATCCTCGTTCTTGCAGACTCTGGCCATGCATTGATCAGGCGTAAAGCTAGAATTATTCAAGTACTTAGTAGACCTGTTTCAACACCCAGTGAAAATACTTGAAAAACCTTTAAAACTAATATGGAAAGTACAATCAAACAAATACCTGTGTGACGACTCACCCTTCTACTATCAGAAAGACGTAGCATCATTTAGAAAGAAAGGGATAGAAATAGAAAAGAAAGACAAAGAAAGAACAGCAACATCAGAATCTCACAGCGGAACGGAAAAAAATATAATATATCATATAAATATTACATAGTTTTTACAAATATCAGAGTTATACAATATCAATACATATGTCAATCATACATACATCCATCACTAAATACATCAGAGGTACAGTATACATCAACTAACACAGCGGAACTAGATAGATAACTACATACGTCTGGCACTCCTGCTTCAAGCTCTCTAGAAATCAAGTCCGAGACCTATCACTTGGCTACTCATAAAAATTTGAGTACCCAAGAGTTTATAAAAAAACAAAATATAAACTCCGGGTCAGACATGGGTCTGATATGAGTAAACGGTTTAAAGTTGTTTAACTTTGAAAACATTTGAAAATAAAGGTATCACGTAAGACTCCCCACAAATAAATACGGGTAAGTTTTTACCTTACGCTAACCAAAACATTTCATAGGAAATCCAGTGATATTATAATAGTGTCTAGGGTTTTCAAGTAAATAGAAAATAGCCGAAATTGTTACATCTATTAAATTCCAGCTACTAGCCACAAAAGTGGGTAATACAAATCAAAACCGTAGGGTCTCGTAGGGAAAATGGATTTCCAACAATGGCAGGGCTACTGGGGTACCGCCCGTCACAGTACGGGGCCTAGATCACCGTACCGAGGATCACTCCCGACCCCCTACAACACAAGGCCGGAACCATTCCTTACTGAACAGTCTCGAACAAGATAAACCCCACGGTTGTAGCTAGAAACCGCCCACATAGCCGAAATAAAAAGGGACATCTAGACAGGGGAAATATCTTGTCCTGCTTGGGCATGACCCACCTAACCTTGCTGCATCTCTCATGTTTTAGCCATTCCCGGTTGATGAGGCTTGAGGCTGCGATTACCTTTATAGAACATATTACTTAGAATGCTAATCGTCCGCCTGACGATGTACTGAAAGCATTCAATCCATACAAGTTCGTTCCGGGTTCGAACGAAACCGAAGGCATTATCTCGTTACACTCGTTTTGGAATCACCCTCAGAGTCAACGACGATAACCCTTGCATTCTGAAAACACCATCTCGATCTTCATTTCAGAATTCATGACCTAACATTTAAATTGGATCGATGTGGTTTTCGGAGAATCAAATTTGATTCTTCTGATCCCAGTCTCATCGAATCCAAACACCATTTTAAGGGCCAAGTTGTCTAATTAACTTAACAGTTTAATTCAAGTTATAATTCAAACAACATTTATCACAGATAAACATATACAGTCATCAAAGATATATCACAGCATATCAGAGAGCATCACAGAATATCATCAATTTAAACATCACAAACCAGACATTCTACATACACAACAATCCATAAGCAATCATTTAAATTCTCATAATTAATTCGATTTGAAATCAATTACTCGAGAATTAATCACTTAACCCTCTTTAATTAACGACTAATTTGATATTTCCTTTCAAATTATTTGAGTTAATTAATCATTGCTTAATCAATTATTAAGTCTTAATTATTTAATTTATTATTTATTCATCTATTTAATTAATTACCTTAAAATCAAGTTGTTTAACTTTAATTACAATTCCTTGTCCATCAATTAATAACTTAATTATTAATTAATGAAACTTAATTACTTAACTATTTAGCTACTAATTACTTAATTAATTAATTATAAATTCTTAGTTCTTAATTAAATTACTTAATTAATTAACTATTAATTTATAATTAAATTAGTTGATTATTTAACCATTAATCATTCATTACTTAAATTTAGGTAGTTAAATATATTTTATTTATCACTTAATCACCCTTTTATCCATACTTGATTACAATTATAAAGTAGTTATTCTTAATTACCTTCTAATAATAATTCATTTAATTTTAATTACTCGATGTAGTTAACTCTTAAAAGTCCTCTTTAAATTTTAAATCATTCATTTATTAACTACAAACTTAAGAGTTACTTAAATTTACACTTATCCTAAATTAATCAAAATAATTGAGCGTTTAAGATCATCATTAAGTTTGACTAAAATACTTAAAACTTGGACAAATTCTTAGCTTAACCTTTAACCTTTTTAAGCTTAAAATGTTTAGATAATTTGAAAAAAAAACAATTCTACCCAACCACAACTTCACTGCAAAACTGCAGTATGACCAAACTCATGTCGCCCAGGCAAACCCGAGACCTTCCCTACGTTACAGTAGAGTATACCTTCGAGTTACACGCAAACTATTCCGAGAATTCCCCTGAAACCCCTTCTTCTCCTTCACTCTTTTTTTTTTAATTTAATTACAGTAAGTTTGTAAAAACTTAAATATAAAGCAAACATCAGGCAATAACAACAAGCTTACGATCGAAACTCGAAGCAACATTCAGTGAGACTCGAGCACGACACGAAGCACCTATTTACGTCGCCACAGACACGTCGCCTCACTCCAACGCCACCGTGCATGTGCATGGTGGTTAGCCGCACCTCCAGCGGCCCTCACCAACACCCACAAACCACAATTCCCCTCCTCACCCATAATCGAAACCCAGAGATTTGAAATAGGGTCGAAACTAAAAATTTGCAGTTTTATGGAAAAACACAAAACATGGCCTTCGACCAAATCGCTCGCGGTCAACAATCAAGCCGTCGGAGTTGCCGCAGCTTCAACCACACGACCACGGCACACTAACCCATCAACCCACCGAATTTCGTGCAGCTCGGTCACACATGGATGATGCACTCGTCACCATAGTACAGTGTAAAAAAAATGATACAAACCCTACATTGAATTCGTTTGTTTAATTCTTGAATTAAGAAAATTAGACAACATTTTTCCCAAACTCACAGACATACAAACTTGCTTCAACTCGAGTTTCAATGAATTTAAATGATTTAATTGAGAGAAATTGGTAAAAATTCACTTTTATTTCAAACACGATCTGCTCTTTGAATCCCATACACAAAATCACTGTTGTAGTTTTAAAAATCCTAAATTCCAGTATGCATTCAAGTTACAAACTTGAATTAGCTTTTACATAATTAAATTTATTAGTTTCTTGCTTGATTTCCTGTAAAACATAGCCTTCAGTAAATTATTTTTCTTAACTTGTTTTAATTTGTTTCCAAAATCTTGTTTAATGTTCTCAACATCTTGTTTGTTGAGAAAACAAGCTAACAAAAATTTAAATAAAAATAACTTGAGTGTTTTAATCAAACTATGTGATCTGCATCCATCACAGAGAAACAACAGAGCATAACCCAAAATATTCATAGATTCCTACTCACCAATCAAACTGATTCCATTCTATAAAATAAATGAATCAACTTTATTGAATTTAAATAAGATAAAAATTTAAATCTTGATGTTTACTCACCTAACCTTCCTGAACAAAGAACAGTAAGCATAGATGTTTTGAAATCTGGTTGCTTGAAGTTTAAAACTGCAACTTTGAATCTGTTTTTATTTGAATTTAATTTGAGTTTGCTCTCCTTTTCCTGCTTTAGTTTTCTCAAGTTTTATTATGTGTTTGTTGAACAAACTAGAACTAACAAGCAACTGCATGTATATAAGATAACAGTAGTATGAAGGAGTATTATCTGGACAAGCCTTATTTGTTTTGACCAAATATGACTGTGAATTAAATTACTGCAATATGACAGAAAATACTTGAGATTTCGGCTGAAACATTATTTTGTAACCTGAAATGACAAATTGTACTTAGCCTTAATGAATATGTCCTCAAATTTGTTAACACCTAATTAATATTCCCTGATGTTTGTAGGTGTACAACTTGCAGGTATATGTTGGCTTATGAATGAAGATACTTGTGTATTGTATAAAAATGTTTGTTTCATAGTTTGGCCTTGTTTTCATTCCATTCTACACACATTGTGCTTATTTTATTTTATACATAATTGAAATGACAAAGGTTGGCTGAGATGGAAGCAATTAAATGTTATGTTTCTTCAGCTAACAATATTTCAATTATGTACAATATATATATGATTTACTTATTTATACTTATCCTTGTATTTATTTCCATTTGTATTTTAGCTATAAATAATAAACTTATATTCATGAGTTTACTCATTTATTTATATTTATATTTTTGACTTACATAAATATTAATATTTTGTATTGAACATTATCATCTATTTATACTTTATATTTTATATTTTTAGACCTTGATCTTATTTTACACACTATCATTCATATGTATTTATTTATCAAATATTAGTAATGTAAAACATTTTAATTTAATTATATAAGGTAAATTTTATCATAAATATAGTTAAGAAACTTTAATTTAGAATTCCAAACATATTTATCTATATGTATTATTTTATACTAAATATAAACAAAGCAAAGTATTTTAAGTAAATTATATAAGATAATTTTTATTATCAATATTATTAAGAGATTTTATTTTAAATTTTCGAAGCCCAATTTCCTTTTTAAAGTACCAATCCATATGCACAAATAGCAGTTATTTCCAAAATCATATCCATTTTAAAAGTGTTCAGTTTACATTTCATCCAATTAGATTAAACATTTATTACAATAAATGGGGCCAAAAATCCAGGGTCGTTACAACCTGGATCGCAGATACACAATGGTTGCGTCTGGATCCCCCAGGAAACATTCGTACCTTTAAGCAATTACTGCCTTGCGAATTACGCCATGATAACCAAAAGTGTGGACCGTAAGATACAGAACGATGCTCGGAGGGGAAACGTGTAAGGCTAGGGGAAGGCTGCAGTTTGCTTGATGGGAGGAAAGCACAGTGAGGCTTCGAAGGGGATTACGCGAGCAGAGAGGCCGATCAAAAGAAATGGGGGAAGATGAATGAGGCAAATATTCTTTTCTGTTGTATAAATAGAACGGGATGGAAGAAGAAGAGGTAGGTGGCAGACGCTATATTCAGCTGTATTGAAGAAAATGGGGTTATAAAGGCAAAAATTAAAGTGACCGTTTCAATTAAATGAATATAAAACGTATGCAAGTTTTGTACATTCAGACTTTTAAAAAGGTATGACGTAGGAACGGTCGAATTTCAGTAAAAGATGAAATGAATATTGAAATAAAAGCCAGTGGCTGCTGTTTGAAATTTGAAAGGACACACATTATCAAAAGCTCAAAAGTGGTACCGGTACGATGAACTGATTTACAGATTTCTTTGTCCATCAGACGTCGAAACAAGCAAATGAATATACCATGGAGATCAGTAGGACAAGATGATTAAAACGGTATACTAATATCTGTGGTACAATCTTCCGATCAAAAGTCAATATTGGTACAAAAAATGCTGCTAATTTGCCTGAAGCAAGATGGATGGAGCAATAGAAGTCCTAATTTGAAGAAACAAAATTTGACGTCTTGTCCGAAAGATGATTTAAAATTTTTCTATAGAAAGATATTCAGTTTTGGAAAATATTTTATTAACATCAATTTTCAACCGATTTAAATTGAAATAGAATTTCGCAATAAAATAAACATCAATATTATCAGATGAAAATTTACCAGTTGCTCTGTTTAAATAGACGTATTTCAAATAATAAATTTTTATTTTCAAATTTTATTGTTTAAAATTTCACAAAATATCTGTTAAATATACTATTAAAACACATAAAAATTATAAAAAATTTACGGGTCATTACAGAACTCTACAACAATGGTAAAAGGTCAGGGACAATTTTTCCAATTTCTTTGGTTGCTTTGTTTTTTCGGTTACAGGTTGATATCCCGGGATCCCTATGTACTTTGGACTACTCATGCTATTGCTATCTCTAATGAAGAAGAACTATTTTTTATCCATATGGTACCAAATGATATTTGAGTGAGGAATGTAATCTCTAGTTGATTTAGAGGCAAGATCTGGGTGACATAGAAAATAACTTTGGATGGATCGAGATACATGGAATAGACTGCTGATGAACTTCAGGGTTGCAGTCCAATTCGCGACTTGAAAATGAGAACCTATTTTCATTTTTCAATCTCAATTTGGTTAGTGGAAATAGAGTGGTAAAGCTATCGGGCCTGGATAGAGAAGAGCAGGTGATGCAGGTATTGTGTCACGATTGAATTTGGTTTCAAGTCTACGTTGGCGCCTATATCGAACAGATGTGGGTGATGTGACCAAGTATGGGGAACAAGTCCGTAGCAAATAGGGTCTCGGAGGTAAAATCATCAATAGTGTTCACTGTGGACGGCGGTTGTAGATGCTGGCAACAACGATTTTACTCATGGGTTAAACCTTTGGCGCGTGCGAAGTACGGTTGGAAAGAAGACTCACGTGATGCAGTTATTTCGTATGCTCACTCTTTAGACACGTGATAGGTTCAAAAAGGTCAAACTATCACTTGCCTGTGCCCTGGAATTTACATAATGAATGAAAGAAGGGAAAGTTTGATATACGGGCCATTTCAAGCAAACTATGAGGAGCTACGACCGTGGGGCTTACTAACAATATCTGATAATCGACTAGAATGCATGAAATGGTATGAACATCAATGTCAGTTAACTTAGATGGATGTGGAAAATCAATTGAAGAATACAACTAGCAGCATCTCAAGTAGTTTAAGTTGTATATTTAATTTATGCAATTTATAGGTCTATTATTACTAGGCCATTTTATTTGATTGCACTCTGCAATTTATATAATAATAATAAAAGGAATCCATTTTCAATATATATATATATATATATATATATATATATATATATATTAAAATCATATTATATAATTTTATATGATTGAAATCCAAAATTAACTTTAGGGAAATTGATTTTAGTTAAAAAGATTTGACATTAATTGTTACATTATTATTCAAGGTTCATTCTAAAAATTTAAATTGAATCAAACACATGTAAATTTCCATGTATATAAAATTAAAATTTATCATTTTAGATTTGGAATAATATGTATTTATGAATTTATAATACACACACTATATATATATATATATATATAGGTTGGTTTTGAAAATGAACAACTTGGATTTGACTTATGGTTTAGAAATAAAACTATAGTTTAATATATTTTTATTATAAAACAATAAACTCAAAAGAAAAAAAAATGATTTAAATTTTGCACAAAAGTCTGTTTATAAAGTCTAGACCAAAAAATTTTCCTTCCTACATAAATAGTATTCAAAATGTTTGTAACCAAAAGTAGCTATATAGTCGTAGAACTCAATTTTTAAGGAATAAAAAATAATTGACATATACAATTCATTGATATTTGTGTACATAAATTTTATAAAAAATAGATCTAAATCAAAATTAGCTTTGTTACCCGGTTGCTTGGCCGGGCTACACGATGATAATTATATTGATTAATCAAGTGAGGATAAGAAGTATGTGGAATTGGTGTATGTGGAATTGGTTCAACCCGATTGTTCGACCTATATACACGGGTCAGCCTGTATACACGGTTCGCCTAAAAAGGAGGAAGTGTGTCATAGGGTCTTATAAAGTGGCATGTGTCACTCGACTAAAGAGAGGTGGTGTTAGGGACTAACGCCTATCGCTCGGCCATGAAAGGCAGACAAAGTCGAACCGGACACTCATCGCTCGGTCATGAAGGAAAGACTAAGTCAACCGGTCACTCATCGCTCGGCGATGAAGGGAAGACTAAGTGGGTCGGTGACTCATCGGTCGGCGATGAAGGGGAGAGTAAAGTGGTTCGGCCGTTCATCGTTCGAACCAGGAAATTAGTGAATTACCTACAGGGCAATGTGACCAGTCTTTCTTTTCTTCGGCTACGATTATTTGCTGCTCCGATTCATGGGAGACTTCGCTTCGAGTCTAGCACGAAGAACTCATGGAGCGGCTAGAATGGATTGGAGGTCAATGGCTCAGTCATATGGGTTGACACGCATGGTTCGGTGAATACGAGTTGCACACTCTGTGCCGAGGTATTCGGGTCATGGGCCTGCCTAGTGACTAGCCTATCTTCATCTATAAATAGAGGGGTAGGGGTACTGTTAGAGGGACCTTTTTTCGAGAACTCCATGGATACTCTGCCCTTTTTGATACTCGCTTCCATCATTTCATACTTGTATTTGAGTTAGAAGTTTACGAATTGTATCTATATTCAAGTCTTTGAGAAAAGCAATAAAGATTACATTAACAATGGATGTAGGCAGTTTTGCCGAACCATTATAATTCTGGTGTTCATGTTTCTGCAGTTAATTTTGCATACATCCCTCTGTTTTAATTTATTATCTTCATTAATCTCTTTACACAAATCCTTCTTAAATGTTAGTGACCAATTTTGGTGTTAACATTTTGATGCTTTCACTGAGAATTGAATTCAGGCTGTTAGGATCTACTTTGTCACTACTGAATTGAAGAAATCCTCCAAAGAAGATCCAAGTTCGTTCACCAGAAGTTCATAGATTCTACTTAGAGTTCCTGCCGATAACTCTACAATAGGAAGACCACATACCAGATTAGCCTCCCACAATGCGGATGTCAACGAGACTGTTAACGTCCAACAAGTAGGACCTAATAATCAACAAGCTAATCCATGTGTAGGGACCGCCACCGTCCTAAACCAAACAGAAGTTATCACTAGAACAGAGTTCACTGAGCCGATGAGAGAACTCGTAGAGAGAAGGAGAACAACTTAATGAGAAGATTCAAGATAACGCAATCTCATGACCCAACTTACTCAACAACAACATCAGAATGCTCGAGGAAGTCTCGCTACCTACTCATCATTTAACAGCTTTTCTTTATCTGATGAACATCCCAAGCGTAGGCACCGTAGAATTGAAACAACGCAAATATGCGCAGTAGATCAATCCAACGGGAATGGTCCAGGTTCCCTACCTGGAGCCATGACCCCTCACTTGCACCTAGGAAACCGCTCTCAAGTTGGAATGGGAAACTTAGGAAATGGAGCGCGAGTGGAAGCTGACCGACCAGCTCGTCAAGGACGCAATGAAGCAGGTACCCAAGACACTCGTTTGGGAGATCACCAATCAAGGAGGCATCAGCCGGGACGATCACGGAGGATGGAGTCCAACTTGCCACCTCCCATCCAGACCCCGGACTTGTCAGCAATGGTCAGACAGCTGATGAGGAAAAATCAGGGCTTATCCAATGATGATTGGGGCATAGATAGAAGTTATACTCCTTTCATAGATGCTATCCTACAGACTGAATACTCCCAGAAGATTAGCATGCTGACTATTCCAGCCTATGATGGAAAGACGGATCCCTGACAGCATGTAATGAGATATAAGTGGATGATGGACTCGGCTAGGGCGAATGATGCGACTAAATGTAGATGTTTTCCAATAACCTTATCTAGAATCGCTACCATGTGGTTCACCAGACTCCCTCCACGATCGATCTCCATATTTGATGAGCTAGTGATGAAATTTATGGAGCGGTTCAGAATTCATACCACTAGTCCAAAGGAGAGATGTCTTTATCTAGTGTAATTCAAGCCCCAGGGGAGTTCTTAAAGGAATATTTACAAAGGTTTCACGTTGCAGCTATCGAAGTTAGCAACCCGAATGACCATGCTATTCTTATGGCCGTGATGCGAGGAGTAGATCCAGACTTAGAGTTTGGTGATTAGATGACAGGAAAACCTCCGGCTACCTTGGAATATTTTTATTCAAAGGCACACCAATTCATGAGAAGTGAGGAAGCCAGGTGGATGAGGCGAGGCAGTGCGCCAGGGCCTGGCAAAGAGACGGTGTAAAGTAACATTGCAATAAAACAGGCTGGCCATAATTCTGGAAAGGTCAAGGTTAATCTTCAAAACAAGCCTGAGCAGTCTAAAGTGTCTGGAAGGGGAAATTCTGAAAGAAAGAGGGAAGCCGAAAAGTGGAATCTAAGGATCCCAACCTACAACCTACAATGAATACACTCCTCTGAACACATCTCTGGAGAATATTTATTTTTCAACTTGTAACACCTTCCAATATCGGAAGCCGCGCCCAAAGGAATCCACTGAGGAACAAAAGCAGACTGGGAAGTACTGCCGATTTCACAAGACCTACGGGCACAACACTAGGGAATGTAGACACCTCCATGATGCATAGAAAAACTGATTTGGCAAAAGAAGTTGTAGCAGTTTGTTAGGAATCTGTAGAAAGGCGGACAAGGAACGTCAAACCCCGGATGCGAGCAGGCTCCATGCCATCTTGAGGAACCTGCTCGGACTGTAGGTAGACTAATCATAAACATGATAGTCGATGGGACTCATCCAACAGACAAGAGTCAGTAAGAAATGGAACGCTATGCTAGCTCCTTGAAACATGCGGACTTCGAATGCTGCTCGAACTCTGAAGATGGGATTCCAGCGAAATAGCAACGAATGGCGACGGATGATATAGTGTTTAGAAGTAGAGATGCCGATCAGGTGGAGGATTACCGTTGACCTGATGGTCATCTCGACCACGATTAGGCTAGCACTTGTGAGAAGGATATTGGTTGATTACGGGAGTTCTATCAACATTATATTCAAAAAGGCGTATGACCAAATGAAGATGGAGGCAAAGGATCTGAAGCCATCTAAAGCCCGCATTCATGGCTTTAATAGTGCAACCAATGACGCGATAGGTTTTCTTGAATTACCAGTTGAATTAGGAGAAGGCGAACGTAGGAGGGTACAGATCCTACCGCTCATTGTGTTGGATATTGATTCCCCGTATAATATTTTTGTGGGCCGCCGACCCTGGCGGAGTTTCTGGCAGCTTTGGTCCTGTGGTGTTTGACTTTGAAGTTTTCGATGGATAGAGGAGTAAGGGTTGTACATGGTGATCAGGCGACAGGTTGTGCATGTTATGTGGCTGAGCTGAGAGAGGCCCAGCGGAGAGAGAAGGGAAAGGTTGTGGACAACTCTGTCCGCATCCAGGTAGCGGTTAATTGACAAGTAGCGCCCGAGCCTTGACTTGGGCAGCAGGGTCGGATCTACAGAGACATAGATCCGAGGGACGATGATGAAGAACTTAAGGAGCCTAAAGTTGTACCGGCCGAACAAACGATTGAAATTTTAGTCAACCCAGACGACCCATCATGGGTACTTAAGATTGGATCACAACTCACTCCCTCGATGATTGAGGACCTAATTTATTTCCTCCGAGCGAACCTGGATGTTTTCGCTTGGACCCACTCTGATATGTACGGGATTTCTCTCACCATCATAAGTCATATGTTTATCATTGACCAAAAATATGTACCAGTGAAATAGAAAAGGAGAGGTATGGACCCGGAGAGGTCTGCTGCTCTCAGAGAGGAGGTGGACAAACTCAAAGCCAATGGGTTTGTCCGCGACGCCCTCTACTATGAATGAGTTTCTAACACCGTACTAGTGAGAAAAGCAAATAGGAAACGGAGGACCTATGTTGATTATTCAGACCTGAACAAGGCATCCCCTAAGGATAGTTTCCCTTTACCCAGAATTGACTAGCTGGTTGACTCAACAGCCGGACATGAGTTATTGTCATTTATGAATGCATATTTAGGATACAACTAAATCCCGATGCACATTCCAGATCAGGAACACACTAGTTTTATCATGGATGTCGGGAATTGTTATGTGGCGATGCCTTTTGGGTTAAAGAACGCAGAAGCGACTTACCAGCGCTTGGTAAATTGGATGTTTAAAGACTAAATTGGTAGAACAATGGAGTCTAGGTGGATGACATGATCGTGAAGTCACGGAAGTCAAAAGACTACATTCGAGACTTAGCAGAGATGTTTGATATACTTAGATGCTACAGAATGAAAATCAATCCATTGAAGTTTTCTTTGGTGTTGCATCGGGAAAGTTTTTGGGCTTTATTGTCAATGCATGGGGAATTGAAGCTAATCCAGAAAAGATTCAGGCTATTCGAGACATACAAGTGCCCAGAACTATAAACCAAGTATAAAGCCTGAATGGAAATGTCGCCGCATTGAGTCAATTCATATCCAGAGCGACCGACAAATGTATTCCCTTCTTTGATGTGATAAAGAAAGGGAAGAGAAATTTTGAATGGATGCCCGACTGTGAGGATGCGTTTCGAGCTTTGGTAAGACATTTGGTAAGTCGCCCGGTTCTGTCAAAGCCTATAGACCATGAAAAGTTATATGTATATTGGCCTTGTCTTAGCACGCCATCTGTACGGCCTTGGTTCGCGAGGAGGATCGAATTCAAAAGCTAGTGCACTATGTCAGTAAACATCTAACAGGGTAGAGAGAAATTGTCCTAAAATTGAGAAGCTAGCCTACTGTTTGGTGATTGCGTTACGCAAGCTTTGTCCATATTTTCTGGCACACCCAATCAATGCTTATACCGATCAACCTCCACGACAGGTGCTCCAACGACTCGAAACCTCTGGAAGGTTGTTAAAGTGAAACATTGAGTCGAATCAATTCGATATCACCTACCTGCCATGGAGGGCTATCCAAGGGCAGGCACTAACGGACTTCATTGCAGAATTCACCATGTCGAATGAGCCAAGCAGTGATGGTGTTATCCCCTTCATTCGATGGAAACTATGCATTGACGGGGCATCTAATAATTATTGTTCTAGGGCTGGTGTAATTCTTGTAACTCCCAAAAACCGATCAATTTGTTAAGCTTTGAAGCTCAATTTCCTAGCTACGAATAACGAAGCCGAGTATGAAGCATTGATTGCTGGCTTGAAACTTATCAGGGAACTTGGACTAAAATCGGTTGAAATCTTTTGTGACTCACAATTGGTGGTGTACCAAGTGCGGGGAGACTATCAAGCAAAGGGGTAGTGACTTTCCCCATACCTTGCTCGGGTTCAAGAGCTGTTGGTAGACCTTGAATATTACGATATTTCACACATCCCACGTGAACAAAATGAGAAAGCCAATTCATTGGTAAAATTCGCAAGTACTGGTGATGCACAGCAGATGGGTTTGGTGCCCGTCAAAATCTTACATGCTTCGAGTATAAACGAGATGGAAGTAGATTTTGTGTTGGAAACGGAAGCTGAGAGGGAGTCGTGGATAACCCGTTCAAACAATACCTGTTGCATGGACTTTGCCCGAGAAAAGGAACAAAAGACGAAAAGTCATTCACCAAGCTTCGTGCTACATAATGCAGGATGGAATAATGTATCGAAAAGGAGTCTCGGTTCCTTTACTACGGTGCATTGCCCATGATGAGATAAAGCGGGTCTTGAAAGAGGTTAATGAAGGAGAATGTAACGACCATATTAGGAGGTAGACATTAGCAAAAAAGATCCTCCGCTATGAATACTTTTGGCCGACCGTGAATCGGGACACCACGGACTATGTAAAAAGGTGCGACGAATGTTAAAAGTATGCAGAAATCCCGAGAGCTCCTCCGACGGAACTCACACAAATGGTTAGTCCCTAACCGTTTGCAATATGGGGGATCGATATAATCGACTCCTTGCCGATCTTCAAAGGTGGTGCAAAATATGCAATTGTTGCAGTCGATTACTTTACTAAGTGGGCGAAAGCAGAGCCCTTAGCTACAATCACCACCAAAAAGGTCATTAATTTCGTTGTGCTAAACATCATATGTCGTTTTGTCCTCCTATGAACTATCATTATGGACAACAGGACTCAATTTGAAAGCAGGGAGTTCAAAGAATTCTGCCAAAAATATGACATTGAGAAAAGGTTTGCAGCAGTCGCTCATCCTAAAGCCAATGGAAAAGTCGAAGCCGTAAATAAAATAATCGAATCAATATTGAAGAAATGTTTGGAGAAGGCTAGAGACAAGTGGGTGGATGAGCTTCCGACAGCACTCTGGGCTTACAAAACCACCTACAAGTCTGCAACTGGCCACACTCCATTCACTTTGGCATACAGTATGGAAGCTGTTATACCCGTGGAACTTGAAGTTCCTTCTCGTCGGGTAACTCATTATGATCCTAAGACGAATTAGGATCTCTTACTGGAATCACTGGACTTTGTTGACGAAAAACGTGAAGATGCTGATTTAAGGGCGGCTGCGTATAGGCATCGTGTCGCTCGATATTGTAGTGAAAAAGTTCGACCGAGAATCTTTGATGTGGGTGATCTTGTCTTGAAGCGAATTTTTCCAACCCCATCACATATGAATCCCACATGGGAAGGTCCATACATCATCAAATGGAAGCTTGGAGAAGGAACCTTTAGGTTAGCGACTGTCGATGGCATGACGCTCCCTGGAGCATGGAATAGTGATTGCTTGCATCGTTATTACACTTAGCTATTTCCTTTGCATCTTAGTAGTAATTGTTTCCAGTATGTCTTTCTTTGTTTTCGGCATGTAATAAGACCATTCAGTTGTTCCTATTTGATTATTGACAATAAAGGGTTGAAGCCGGTTTTTCATGAACTATTGATGTTCCGTATGTTATAATTCGGCAAAAATTAGATCACATTATTCTGTCCGGCATATGAACGCACACACAAAATTAGAAGTCAAACAATTCAAAAAAATCTCTAAGTTCCTAGAGTGCGGACTAGAGTACTCTGAGTCCCCAGAGTGTGGACTAGAGTATTAATGACTTAAAAATCTCTAAGTCCCCAGAGTGCGGACTAGAGTGCTCTGAGTCCCCAGAGTGCGGACTAAAGTATAAACGACTTAAAAATCTCTAAGTCCCCAAAGTGCAGACTAATGACTTAAAAATCTCTAAGTCCCCAGAGTGCGGACTAGAGTGCTCTGAGTCCCCAGAGTGCGGACTAAAGTATAAACGACTTAAAAATCTCTAAGTCCCCAAAGTGCAGACTAGAGTACTCTGAGTCCCCTGAGTGCGGACTAGAGTATAAACGATAAAAATCTCTAAGTCCCTAGAGTGCGGACTAGAGTACTCTGAGTCACTCACTAGAGTATAAATGACTTAAAAATTTCTAAGTCCCCAGAGTGCGGATTAGAGTACTCTGAGTCTCCATAGTGCGGACTAAAGTATAAATGACTTAAAAATCTCTAAGTCCCTAGAGTGCGGACTAGAGTACTCTAAGTCCCCAGAGTGCGGACTAGAGCATAAACGACTTAAAAATCTCTAAGTCCCTAGAGTCGAACTAGAGTACTCCGAGTCCCTAGAGTGCAGACTAGAGTATAAACGACTTAAAAATCTCTAAGTCCCCAAAGTGCGGACTAGAGTACTATAAGTTCCCAGAGTGCGGACTAAAGCATAAAAATTTCTAAGTCCCCAAAGTGCGGACTGGAGTACTCTGAGTACCCAGAGTGCAGACTAGAGTATAAACGACTTAAAAATCTCTAAGTCCCCAGAGTGTGGACGAGAGTACTCTGAGTCCCTAGAGTGCAGACTAGAGTATAAACGATTTGAAAAATCTCTAAGTCTCCAAAGTGCGGACTAGAGTACTCTGAGTCCCCATAGTGCGTACTAGAGTATAAACGACTTAAAAATCTCTACGTCCCCAGAGTGCGGATTAGTGCACTCTGAGTCCCCAAAGTGCGGATTAGAGTATAAACGACATAAACATCTCTAAGTCCCCAGAGTGCGGACTAGATTACTGTGAGTCCTCAGAGTGCGGACTAGAGTATAAATGATTTAAAAAATCTCTAATCCCCGGAGTGTGGACTAGAGTACTTTGAGTCCCCAGAGTGCGGACTAGAGTGTAAACGATTGAAAAAATTTCTAAGTCCCTAGAGCGAGGACTAAAGTACTCTAAGTCCCCAGAGTGTGGACTGGAGGATTTACGATTCAAGAAATTTCTAAGTCATGTGGAAGCGAATCGAGCTTATGTAACCTGAGAGATTTCAAATTCCAACTACAAGTTAGGCAATCAGCTAAACACTGAGAATTGTGGAGGACAAAGAAACAAATTTTATTCACTAATCCAAAATAAAGCTTCACTACAGTTTCTCTTGAACTCGGAGCCAAAAGTCTATTTACAACGACTATGAGAATAAATATAAATAACTGCATAATTTAGACTTATTCGAGTTGAATAAGGCATTAACGGATAGCTACTTTTTTGATTTTTTCTCCTTCCTTGGCTTCTCCAAAGGCTCCTCACCTGAGCGTTTTCTCTTGGATGCCTTTCTTCCTAGTGAGATGGTGCCCATGGTAGAAGGAAGAACTTCCGGTGACATGGTCCCATCGAGGAGAATGACCTTCAAGAGCTTGTTCAGGGGATCATCCAGTTCCACCACTTGGGGCTCAGCCTTAATTTCAGCTTTCTACTTCCCCTCTTCCAAGATTTGTTCCTTCATGCTCAGTTTCGAAGTATGTTCGTAGGCGCCCGTGATTTCGACTTCATCATGTTCTTCTGTAGGTGAGGGGTTCTCGAATCTGTCCTCATCGAGCTCCTCGATCATTTGAGCATCGAGTCCGAGCATTCCTGCAATGACCCATATTTTTAGCTATTTTAAATTATTAAATTTAATGTAATTATTAAATGAAAATGGTTAAGAAATAAAAATTTAATGATTTTGAATGTAAGTTATTGGATATGAACTCGAATAAAATTTAGAAATAAACTAATTTCGAAGATTTAAGTAAAAATGAGTATTGAAGATAATGCTATGTATTGATTGGGTTTTCAATCCACAGTTGAATTGAATAATAAATGTTGAATCAATTAGATGGGAATGAAGTAATTGATTGATAACTAAAATCCATTTAAAACCAATTATTGAAATGTATAAATTGTTTAATTTAATATTGAAAATTATTTGGATAATTGAATTATGAACTTAATATGATTTTCTAAGGTGGATTAAAATTCTATGGAAGTGAGGAATGTAATGCTGGACGTGTTTAAATTAAAACTCGATAAGTTAATTTGAAAAATTATATATTAAACTTCAATATTAATTTAATATATGAAAATAGAATTAATAATTGAAATTTGATTTACTATTATTGAAATTGGCTTCTAATGTGAATATAAATTATATTTGAATTATAGTAGAGCTAATAAGATTTTAAAATTGGAATTTTAAGCAATTCTAAAATTTTTGAAAAAATCGTCGATTTAATCAACGCGCCCAAATAGCCTTCCGGGGCATAGTTTTAGAATTTGATGAAACCAGTTCCATTGGATCCGTAATAGTTGATTATTATCGGATTTACAATTTCGCAGCAATCGAAGTTGCCGTTTGACCGTGGCAGTTGAAAACGCTTAGAAATTAATTTAATCGTTTTAATTTTAAATTGATCGTTTATTGCTATAACTCGCACAGACAATCGAATTAGGCTACGAAACATGTTCCATTGCATTCAGAATACGGGTAAAGCATTACGAACGCCTGTTGGCATGCATCGTTTGGAAATTGTTTGAAAAAGTTGTTTAAAAGTGAATTTAATATTAAAATATTATAATATACGTATATGTATTCACCAAACACAGTAAAACCCTAGCTCCATTTTCATGGCCGCCGTTTCTTATATTAATGGCCAATGCTTCTCGTCCTTCTCCCTCGTTTTCCTCTTAATCCATCGATTATTAGGAGAAATCTTCAACTTCAACTAGGATATCGTAGAGCATAGAGAGATCTACGCATCCAATGGTAGATTTTGTTTATCGTTGTTGTTTGGAGCCCCAAAGAGGCCATGAAGGTGTGCTGTTTGTTCGCGATTTTTGAGGCGATGGCAAGGACGAGCTCGACCGCACTTGGGCTGGTGGTGCGTGAGGCTATGGTGCACTCAATGGTGGTCTTCGATCAAGCTCTAGGTAAGCATATGTGGGAGCGACATCTAGGGTTTGGTGGCTACGTTTGGTCGTTGCGTGACAACCTGTAGAACGCGAGTGAAGAAGAATGCCTAGGCGTTGGATCTGAGATCATACGGCCAGATCTAATCTGGTAATAGAAAAAAGAGAACTTATTTAAATTATATATGCAAACTTATAAAAATCATATCTTGATCATTCGAGGCCGGAATCGGATGAAGCCGGCGACGCCGGAATCGCAGAGACGAGAGCTACGCTACAGTGCAGATTTGGAGATGTTTGGAGTGAGTTAGAATTTTTGGTTAAATCGAATGTCATTCGATTTAATTCGAAATTGAAAAATCAAGGTGAGTGTTTTATAATGCTCACAACATACTAGAATTTTTTTTATGCTGGTTAAATTTGAGGTCATGAAGTGATACAAATTTTATTATTTATTGCTGATAAATATAAATTGTCATCTAGATTGTTAACTGTTAAAAATTGGAATTGACAGTCAAATAAAAACTGGAATTTAATTGAAATTAAAATTCCTGATAGTAATAACTATGAAATTGCCGTGAATTATATTGTCTGTTTGGATGATTGATTTCGATGGATGCTATTGGTTGACATTTAAATCTTGGATGTTTATTTGTTATATATATCATGTCATCGACCTGTATATTGTTTACAGTATATTAAAATGTAAATTGAACTATTTCGAATAAACTAAGAAATAGGTTGAAATGATATATACCTATGACATTGTGATTTGGATTGAAATGATATATATCCATCCCTGAAATTAAATTGAAATAACTGTCACCTGGCCATAGGGTAGAAAATTATATACGAGCACCGGATCGGTCAAATGAATTGGTTTTAAACTTTGATTTGAAATTATTTTATTGGACTTGGTTTAAAAGGAATAAAATTGGATTCATAGAAATCAAATTATTTTTGAAAAAATTTGTGGACTGAACTCGTGGAAATCAAAGTTGTTTAAATAAGCTAAGTTGAGATTGAAATTTATAATCGAGATATAATTTAGACTCTTGAAAATCGATTGTTTTAAAAGGTTGAATTTTTATTCGAATTTTGAATATATAAAAGTGATATAAAACGATATTTTAATTAAGCTTGGAATTGAAATATTATTTGAAGCTGGGATTTTAAATTTATTGTTGAAGGTAAATTGATGAAGAGTTTTAAATCGATGATTCTAGAAATCGAGCTTGGGATTGAGGTAAATCGAAATGGTTTGAAATTGAGAACTGAATTGAAATGGTTTTAAATTAGAATTGAATTGAATTGGATTGATTTAATTGGATTAAAATTGATTGTTTTGATAATTCAATTAAATTAATTTGAAATTGAATTTGAAATCAATTTGAATTGGTATCGAAATTGAATCGACTGAATGAAAATCGAAATTGAGTTGAATTGGAAAGTGAAAATTGTACCGGTTTGACTTTGAAACCATTTTTAAATAAATTATTTTAGTATAATTTGTTGAAAATCTATATTCTTTAAATCTTTAAATTATTTTGGTTTTCCAAGTATTTTTCTATATAAACCATTTATGCTAAACTATTTTATATTAGACTAATTTAACTACCAAAATTAATTTAACTATTTTACATTAAACTATTTTAATTATTTTAATTACTTAAACTATTTCGAAGTATTCAAACTACTTTTCAATAAATTCAAACTGGTCAAGAGTGAAATGTTTATATTTAAATCTTGGATTTAAAATACGAATCAGATTTAATTGAAGTTATAAATCAAATCGAAGTATGAAACAAATTTTGGAATCGAAGTTGAGATATTAAGGTGAACACGATTATGAATTGAAATTATATATTTTGAGTAAATGTTATGACTCCGAAATAGATTTTATTTTGAAGCGAATATGATTTTGATATCAATAAATTAATAAAAAGTCGTTCGAGCTCGCAAATGGTTGCAACGACATGCGAATCGCGATTTGGGGTTTTTTAATTTCAGTTTCTTCGCTTCTCACTATTGGCCGATCTCTAGTCTTTTTCCTCTTATGTCGTTGAAGAAGCAATCTTCGCCTTCAACTCCCTTGTGTGGTGCCGGTCTCGATCCCTGTGCTGTTGTTTCTCGTGAATCGCCTTTGTCAGTTGGAATCGATGTGGACGTGTCTTCGGCCAGTGCTAACCCAATGGCCGACCTATTGGTGGATTTAGTTTCGTCGCAGCCTTCTGGTGGAATTGAAGCTCCTGTCAATTCTTTCACTTCAACTCTGCTAACGCCTTTGCTTTTGAACATGGGTTCTTCTTCATGGTCTGATACAGTTGCTAAGCCGGTAATTTTCGCTGAACAGTCTAGTTTTTCTCTTAGGTCTGGTAGTGAAGTGATTGCAGTGCCTTGTGCTTGCATGTCTAATGAATGTGTTCTATGCAAAGCTTCATTTGGTGATACTTTCGGCAGCACCCATGGTGTTTGTAATAATGCTTCAACCAGTTTCCCACTGTCTGCTGATACGTTTGCTAACTTGGTGGATCCTCCATCGCCTTGGCCTGTCCCAAAGTGGTCATCCTTGTTTTCAAAACTGCCAAGTAATGCCGGTTTGCATACGCCGCGTCTTTTTGATATAGTTGAGAATGAAGATGTGATGATTCCGCCTTCGGAAGTAATCAATGCTGGTGTGGATTTTTGGAAAGACCACTTGGTCGGTTTCTCTCTTGACTCCAATCCTCCCTATCATCTTGTTAAGGCGAGGTGCAACTCCGCGTGGAAGCCTAGGGGTGGTCTCAGTGTTAACTTTGACTATGATATGTTTTATTTTAAGTTTTCGCGTAGTGATGAAAGGCAACGCATTCTTGAGGCCGACCCCATTCTTGTTGATGGAAAGCCATTTATTATTACTACTCGGAGTCCTTCTGTGGATCGTGCGAAGGAGCAAGTGCTATCTATCCCTGTCTGGGCACACTCCTCGCATATTCCATCCGTTCTCCAGCCTCTTATCAGGATTGATTGGCTTGCTGGCCTTATAGGTAAGGTAATATGTTATGATGCAAACACAGTAGCCAGAAAGAAGCTAGTCTATGCCAAAGCTCTTATTGAGATTAAACCTGATAAACCTCTGCCTAGCGTTCTGAAGGTCAGATTAGATGTGAGCCACGTTGCGGAGGTCAGAGTTTGCTACAGTTGGAAACCGAAGATTTGCATGTCTTGTCAATCTTTTGTCCATCTTGCTGATTCTTGCACTTGTTCGATTGTTCCCCTTGTTGAACGATCTCCTCTTCCCCGTCCTCCTATCCGGAAGTGGGTTCCGAAGGTTTCTCCTGTTGTTCCCTCAGTTGTTGATCCGGAAGCTTCCGTTGAAATTGCTCTCTCTAAGGTTCTTCCTGCTGTTGCTCCGGATTGTGATGCTCCCGTTGTCTCTCCGCCGGTAATAGCTCCAACTATTATTTCTCCTTCATCGACCCTGGAGGAGATTCCTACTACTGACCCTTCTGATATCATTTCCTGGAATTCGGAAGAACGTGCTTGGATTCATGCTCCTTCTGATATGCGTTACTCTCCTGAGAGAGACACCTTTTATGCTTTTATCAACGACATTGGGGGTGAGAGTCGGTTTCTTATCTACCATATTGTGGGCGAAGGCTTGTGCCTCACTAGGGTTGGTGAGATTGGCGAGGAGAACAAAAGTAAGTTTTATGATGTCACTTGGGATAAGAAATATATTTACTCCCCTGACTCTGTTGGTTATGATCCTCATCTGGCTGCTCTTTTCTCGGTCTATTCTCATGTTATTGGTCCTTCTTCGGATGATGGTCGTGATTGTTCTCCCTCTTCCGAGGAAGCTTAGTCATGCTGTGTTAGTAGTCTAGGCTTCTTTGTCTAGCTCCTGTGCTTTTTTTTTCTTTATTTGGGCCCTTGCCCATTTAGTTGTTCTGTGCATGTGCAGAGCACCTGTTTGTTCATTTATATACAGTGACACGACCCACTTTAAAGCCGGCTAGCTTTGCTAAAAAAAAGATATTTTGATATCAAGTATGAACTGTTTTGAAAATGTAAAAGAACCGATCGGTGTGTAAAACGACGTTAGGTTGTTAAAGAGACCGGAGTCAGATATGGGCATACTCTCTGTCGATAGCGAAACCACTTTAACAACTATATATATGGAGTAACGATCCAGAACGAAGTGGTTGGATTTGGTGTCGTTTGCTGGATTTGAAGAAAGGGAACGACGATGGGTTGACCTGCACTTGTGCCAATTTGAAATGACTAAAAAAGGAGCCGTACCGGCCAAGGAGTTAGCTACTCTAAGCGGACGCACTTCTTCATATTAATATCATATTTTGTGATTGATTGGTGTGCACCCGCCGAATTTGAATGGGAGTGTTGGACGCGTTGGGCGATCATGGATATGATGCATTACCATAGCCGGGAAGGGTAAAATGGTAGTATGCTACCTTGAGCATTGCCTCACGTGACTTGTCATACTTTTACCCCTAAACGAGACCCATATGATTTTAGTTTAGTGTTGTCATATCACGGCGCATCCCTATCCACCGACCGTTTAACTGGTGTTTTCTATGCAAACTGTACGACAATGCTTAAAAACACGTTATGGGGGATCAATATAAAGTCTTAACATTATTTTAATATTTATTTTACTAAGTATACATTATTTATGTAGCATATTCTACTACATACAAATATTTTGATGGATCCTTAAGAGATGAAAAATCCCGTAACATCCCTTGAGATATTGCACGCACGTTATACACTGGATAGAAGATGTGAAAACCCGTAAATATCTCTTACGCCATTACACTCGTGTTTATGCGATATCGATTTGACTTACATAAGGATATTTTAGTCCTAACTCGAGTGTTTTGCCTTTTCATTATGCTTGGTCAGTCCTGAGTTTATCAGCTTATTGAAGATTTATTCTGGAGGACGAAGATGAAGATTTGGTGTACTACTACTATTATTATTCCTGCATCATGTTGTCTGCTGCATTATTCATTTATTTCTAATGTATGTATAACTCTGATAATTGTTGTATAAATGACAATCAAAACTATATTATACAGCTCATAAACTTTTTATTTGATTATTATATTTTATCGTTCCGTTGCGTGATTCTGTGCTTGTTTCTTCTTCGTTCTCTCTTAATTTCTTATTTATCCCATTAACAATCCTCCCTTTTTGAATGGGTTGAGTTAACATGTGTGGTTTATTGTCGATTTAAACTATCCAAAAAGGTGGGTCGTTACAATTCCCGGTGTGAGGAGCCTCTCTTAATTTCTCTTCCTTCTCCTTGCAGCATCGCTCCTTGAAGTTGGTTCGGGATTAGAATGGCCTACACGAAATCATAAGAGACAAGTGTTAGAATACATTTATTTCTTACCAAGAAGCGATGGTTACTTTAACTTTAGAAAGAAAGGTTATATACCAGTCACTGGTTGACTCTCAGCTGTTTTGGGAGTCTTACCCTCTAGGATAGGGGGGAATATGGATATCAAGCCCATGTTTCTTTGGATTATAGCCAATAGGCTATTCAAAAGGATCGAGTGAGGAGCGACCGATCGGCTGAATAGAAGCAAGAACTTGAGATTCAATTTCGGATAGACTAGTGGCATCGTCCTTCCCTTTTGATGAGGAGGAATATCTTCCATAAAGGGCTTTGGCTGTAGATAAGTCGAAAGGGTCATTTCCTCGAAGCACTTCCTTCACAAGAGAATCCTCATCAACCTCCTCGGTACCCAGCTCTACTCATTTGATTTTTATCAAGGTATCCCATGCCTCAACTAATGATTCGAGGTAATCCTCGTCCAGAAAAGATAAATCTCGATGCATGAGAACCTGAGCATTGTATTCAGCAATAAGCGGAACAAATAGGCATTTAATTTCTTCTCTCCCAACTTCCGCAGCTGCCTCAAGGCGAGAGTCAATTTCTGTCAATGCCATTCTTTTGCACTCTTCCTGGGCTGCGTCCTTTAATGCTTTAGCTTTGAAGGCTCCTCATCAAGCTTTGTTTTTAGAAGTCATGTAGCGACAATCTCATCACAATATTGTTGCAACTCCTCTTGAGCAACATCTTTTTCTTCCTTTTCTTTGAGGAGTAACTCCTCCAATTCTTTAACTCGTTGAGTGAGGGCATCCTTCTCTTTTTGAATGGAATCTTTTTCTAAGGCTAAAGCTCCACAGCATTGAACCGCCGCATCAATTTCCTTTTGTGAGTAGCTTCCAGACGATTAACTGCCTCAGCTGTATCTTTAGAGCATGGTTGGGCAGCTTCATGTTGAGATTTATACGAGGAAAGCTCTTCATCCTGGGCTTTGATAATGTCTTTATCATGGATGGCTTCAAGTTTTAGGCGATCGATCTCATACCTACGTTCTATAGAAACTTTTGAAACTTTTTGTCAAGTGAACAAACGCATAGTGTAGAACATAGACATCGTTATTACAGGCAGTGGTGCTTTGTTTTACATGCCATGGAATTGGGTGAATTGCAGAAAGAAATTTTAGTCCGTCGAAGCATATCTTCGGAAAGTGGCTTTAAGTTCAGCTAATCTTTCGGCTATAGACGGATCATGTGCAGAGACCAGAGGGGTTTGCTTAGCTAAAGCCACAGACTTTTTATGAGGCTCACGAGATTTCTTTGTGCTGGACGAACCAGAGTGTTGGTCGCGAGGAGCTTCAGATTGAGACCCCTTTAAGCAGATTTTTCCTTACTGTGTTCTGAGTGAGGTGGAGGATCGTTGAGGTATAAAGAATGGCTGTATGTTTTTCTTCGAGAAGACGACGAGTCTTTGGGACGGTAGTCCCTATCGCCGCTATCACCTCTTTCTCGGCGTCTACCTGACCCCGAATCCCGACTGGAGTAGTGAAAGATAGAAGACCCACGAAGGCAGTCGAATCCATGAGTGCGTCCTATATCACCTGCACAGAAATCAAGTGAGGATGAGTTAGCAAGAATAATATGATGGCTGAAATTTAAGTGCAGGGTGATGTGTAATTGTTTGTGTGTATCCTAGTGATTCCCCCCAACAGACCAGTTTCTTTTGCTTTACTTATTGGGGTTGACTCTCCATGTCGACCAGCCAAATCGCCTACATCGCCTCTCGTGGGCGAATTAAGCCCCATACCTCCTGGGTCATTAAAACCATAATTCAGTAAGTCATCGGGGATGGTCAGGTTTGAAAGACCTTTTAGTGAACTCTCTGGATGTTGGGGAGACGACTTTTTCTCAACTGGGGTGATGGCAACTTTAGATGTCCCACCAACAGTTTTCTTCTTCAATTTATAGGCTAAGATTTTTCACCACTTCGAAGGGGAAGCGATTTGGTGACGTCAGGTACGTCGGTTATAGGCGTAATATCAGAGCCTAAGTTCTCATCGGTCGTTTTTGGCGCCTCGGCCTCCTTTATTTCACCTTCTTAGATGTATCAGGGGTTCCTCCTGTAGAGGGCATCGAAGGCCTAGCTTGCCCTGTGCCTTTTTCTGAGGCAGGTTCAGTTGTAGTGGCGCTTATTGGGAGACTTATTGACGACCTTCCGCCAACAATATGAACTTCAAAAGCAATTCATTGGAAATAATGGATTTGATCTCCCAGTCTCCCACGGGAATAGCTCGAATGGCCTCGACGGCCTCAGAATACCCGGTGCCTTCGGGGTATAGGCTGATACCTATAAAAATTGAAAGAAGTTTAGAAAGAATGCACTTTGTGCCTTAGACAAATATTGGTCCGAAAATGGAACTTACTCCCTTCCATCCATCTTTTCACAAAGCCCGGGGGCAGCATACGAAAAACCATTCCTGCTTACATTGGGAGAATTTACTCCACGCCTCCGTCAGGATCTGATATTTGGAGTGTTGCACAAGGAATATGAAAGATGGACTGTCAGACTGTCTTTTGAAATAATAGATATAGCGGAAATCACCAGGAGTGGGGAGCCTGAATAGGATGCTCATGAAGAGAATACAAGTGCCATTGATGAACGCATGACAATTGGGATGTAGCTGTGCCGGGGCGATCCTGATATATTTTAGCACTTCACGGAGAAAGGAGCTGAAAGGTGGCATGCTACCAACCCAGCATATGAATTTATTGCACGCTGTATATCCAAATGAGGGCAGGTGAGGCCAATTTTACCCCGATGGAACTAAAACATCGTCAAAAGGGATTCCGTGAATTGTACACAACCGACGAAGACTGGCTTCGCCGATTTTTGAAGCTTGTGAATCAATAGGATTATCCAGGATGACTGCTCTGTCAATAATATCAGGAGCCGGACCAATAATGGCAGCTGATGGATTTTGGATACCCTGTGTAGGAGTCGTCGATGGATTCAAAGTTCCCACTATTTCCTGCTGAGAACTTGGCTCAGATTTATCTAAAACTGTAGCAGAGCTCGATCTTTTGGACATCTTCAACAAGCGTCGAATATGGGTAGATACCTATTTGAACTATTCTTGAAAGACAATTAATGTCAGGTATAACGATGATAATATATCCCCCTTGCTATGTGTGAACTAATGCGATGATTCAAACGTGAGTACAGAAAAAAAACTAATGTTTTAAACACAAGTGTGGTGTGATAGAACTTTAAGTTATTTTCCTCGTAGACCGTCATCGCTGACTGTTTCCTGTAGTTTGTTATATGGTTGATGAAAGTAGTCTTGGAGTTGAATATTGGCATCATGGAGTGTAACAACTACTGTTCGCATCTCTTGAGTTAGGTTTAAGTTTAAGATCATTCAAGCTACATGATAATTAGTTCAATTACGTTCTTGGGCTAATATGCTTCACTACTTGTCATTGTCTTTTATGTTGTGCTCGGTTGTGGAGGTGAGTTGTCCAAATGTATGTTATATTCGAGTTGGGATAATCTTGGTTGTCAATTGACCTATAGGATGACCGAACCATACACCCTCCTCTCTCTCTAACCACCGAACCAATTTCCTCAAAACGACACCGAGCCACTATCCCTAACTCCTGAAACCATCCATACCGACCGACCCACTCACTTCCTATCTCTCTCTAATGATCGAACAACCTCAACCGCATACTTACCGACCTACATCACCTAACAACCCACTCAGTCTATAGCAAACCAACAACCTAATTTCCTACCGATCCAGGCTCTCCTTCAAGTCCAAATGACTCCCTCGATCGAGATACCGACCCACTCCTCTGGATTTTCACCAAACAACAACGACATACCTAATTACCGAACCACATTGTTGTTCTTCTTACCGCAGCCCACTGACATTTGCGGATGGATCTCCAGACCATTCCACTTCTTTGGAGATTCTCTATGGAGCAACGTCTTCGTCCTACTTCCTAAGTCCTAACTTTCGAGTTATGGGGACAACCACTACAAAGAGATTATCGCAAACAACCATCAAGAACAAATGGAGCCCTAGCTTAAGTCCTGCCCTCCACTCGAGTCATCTTCTCTCCCCTTACCAATTATCCTTTACCTTTTCCTATAACTAAAGAAAAGGGAAAAACACCCAATCGAGCACTCAAACTTCGTATGCGACTTCGAGTTTGAAGTGAAATTCATACCTATGGAAAAATTTGTGGTTTGTAGGAGGGCGATTAAGATCTCACGGGGAGAAGTCTAGGGGTTTGTGGGAACAAGTTAATAATTTTAAGGAGATAAGAAGGGTGTGGGTTTGTGAAGGTAAAGTGAAAGTAAGAAGAGAGAAAAGACCGAACTTTTATATGGGAGAGGGGAGGTGAACATGTTATTCCCGGTAGACCCGGTCATTACGCTTTGGGAAGTCAGTTATTAGACATGCGTACCCTAGCTCAAGTAAACCGATCATGTGGGTCGGCCACCGTATGCCAACCTGCCCCTTGTTAAGAAAAAGAAGAAGACGAAGAAAGCAAGATTAAAAATATACAAGGTGCTAGGAAGGTCCGTCATGTTTCGGCCTTCGTGATATTGTATGCGCTCAGCTTTTGAAAGCCGGAACCGATTTCGGATTCAAAACATGTCGTGTTGTCTCACACGACACACTTTGGGGGGGGGGGGGGCAAATGTTACCCGGCTGCTTAGTCCGGCTGCACGATGATAATTATAGAGGCTTTGATTGAATCAAGTGAGAGGTTGGAAGTATATGGAACTGGTTCAACCTGGATGGTTCGCCCTATATACATGGGTCGGCCTGTATGCACGGTTCGACCGAGGAAAGGAGGAAGTGTGTCGTAGGGTCCTATAAGGTGGCATGTGTCACTCGGCTAAAGAGAGGTGGTGTTAGGGGCTCAACGCATATCGCTCGGCCATGAAAGGCAGACTAAGTCGACCAGTCACTCATCGCTCGGTCATGAGGGAAAGACTAAGTCGACCAGTCACTCATCGCTTGGCCATGATGGGAAGACTAAGTGGATCGGTGACTCATCGCTTGGAATGAAGGGGAGAATAAAGTGGTTCAGCCGTTCATCGTTCGAACCAGGAAATTAGCAGATTACCTACAGGGCAATGTGACCAGTCTTTCTTTTCTCCGGGCTATGATTATTTGCTGCTTCGAGTCATAGGAGACTTCGCTTCGAGTCCAGTACGAAGAATTCATGGAGCGGCTAGAATGGATTGGAGGTCAATAGTTCGGTCATAAGGGTTCGGCACGCATGGTTCGGTGAACATGAGTTGAACACTCTGGGCCGACGTATCCGGGTCATGAGCCTGTCTAGTGACTAGCCTGTCTTCATCTATAAATAGAGGGGAAGGAGTACTGTTAAAGGGACCTTTTTTCGAGAACTTCAGGGATACTCTGCCATTTTTAATACTCGCTTCCATCAGTTCAAACATGTATTCGAGTTAGAAGTTTATGGATTGTATCTGTATTCAAGTCTTTGAGAAAAGCAATAAAATTACATTAATAGTGGACATAGGCAGTTACATCAAACCACTATAATTCTGGTATTCTTGTTTCTACAGTTAATTTTGCATATATCCCTCTGTTTTAATTTATTATCTTCATTAACCACTCTACACAAATCCTTTCTTGAGTGTTAGTGACCAGTTTTGGTGCTAACAAGCTTCAAGTTTTTTTGCTTTCAAAATTATCAAAAGAAATGAAAAGAAATTGGACAACTTGGGAATATGTAAATTTATGATAAGAACAAATAGATCTAAACAATACATAAAATAACAAAAATACTAGCAAAGGAGACAAAAAAATTCTAAACATATTAATTGAGATGAACATATATTATGAAGGGATGAAGAATATATGTAGATTTAAATTAAAATAATACAATAATCAAATATTCAATTGAGATGGAAGAGGGCTTTGATTCACATATACAAAATGATCAATTAAACATACGTGTTTATTACAAAATCCAAGCACATGAATGATAAAATATATAAATTAATTAATTTGGGAATAACAGTGGATGTTGCCTATATATCACACTATGAAACAATAAATTAAAGGCTCTTAGACTAAATAGAGTCAATATTCAAAATTTGCAAGAATCAAGGTATAAGAATCACCTTTTGTTTTATTTATTTTATTTGATTTTGATTTCGAAATATTTTAGGCTTTGGAAGCCATTATTTTTAGCTGGGATAGAAGAGAGAGCAACAAATGTAAATTGTTTGAAGAGTGTTCTTAAATCAATAAGAGAGAGTATATTTTAAAGGAAACATTGTAACCTTTCAGCTCTCTCCTTTAAAACTTCCTCTTTTTAATCACCAACTTTCTTTATTCAATCACCAACTGAATCTCACCAAATCCTCTCCCTTTCTTTATTATCTATGGCCAACCATACTAGGATCCATATGTCCTTCAAAAACATTCCAAAATCCTTAAAATTTGACCTATTATTTTCCAATTTAAACATTTTATCGATATCGTATATCGATATGCACAGCTATAACTTTCATATACACACTTTATTAAATACTAATGGTACTCTAACAAATCAAATAATTTTTTTAGTAATCGATATTTCACAAATATTAATCAATTTAATTTAGTTAAACCCACTTAGTATTTATTCTATTTAAATCCAATTTAAATATTCTACAGATTTCATATATCGATATGCGCATTTATACTTTTATATACACGCTTTATTAAATACTGATGGTATTCAAAAAATTAAAAACTAATAATCAATATTTCATAAATATTAATTAATGTATAATAATTATAAATTAATTAAATTGTGTGGTTCATTCGAAGTATTCACTATTCAGTTGTGCAACTCAAAGGTGTAAATTCAATCAGCGATTAACATCAAGTAATTCAAATATCAATGTTCCTACATCACCTTTGCAAGTGATGTAACATTTTGGCTAAATTTATCACTTACACGTATTTTGATAAAATCCAATTTTACTTATTATAAGCGGTAACCTATAGTAAAAATTATTTACACCAATTACCTTCATCAACACTATAACATATTATGGAATGTGGTTTTATCAAAATCCAGCATCGCCCACATTTAAACTTGAATAGTCCAAATAAAACTCCTTGGTTCAATAATAACAATTATCATTAACTGTACTACTCTGGCAAAAGACTTTGATTTTACATTGACTACATTGTCTATTATACTAACCCTATATAATCAACGAGATGAATTCTCCTTTGGATAAGGTTTCACTTTCAATGCTTCTACTCAGACTTAACTACAGTCATTCAATGGACGCCATGCCACCATTTAACTATAATCAAAGTGGAGTGTACACAATGAAGTTCGACAGTATTCTTAAGTCGTAAGAACTATGTAACATCGTCACTTTGAGATTCTCTATTTGACCTTAGTTATGTTACTAATAGAAAACACTCGAGCGAGTCATTTCAACTATCCAATAACCATTAGTACATAATCTCTCGGTGCCCCCAACAGCCATAAATACTGCACCCAACATTTGGAGAGCGTTAAGCACCTAGTCTAAATGGATGTATCGATATCTCGTCTTAAAACATCTTGACTAGGAATATTTAAAATAATACGTCACTTTAATGTGATAAATTTCTCATGATTACTACACATTGTAATTATTACCATATAGCATATCATTTAAGGATTTTCTATTTAATATACTTAAAATTAATTCTTAATTAATTATATCACAATATAATAAAAATTTAATAGGAAGAAAACATCTTTACATTGAACAAGATTAGTTATCAAGTTAGATGTTTGTAACAGATTACATAATTGCTCTTTGGACGCACCCCTAATTCCAACAATCTCCACTTGCACTTGGGGTTAATTGTGGAATCTTATTCCAACTTCTTCAATAGGTTTTCTTAAAAAACTAATTGGGCCAATTGATTAGTAAGTGAGTATGCTATATTGTTTTATTTATCTGCTATGTTAATCAACTCTCTCTTTGACGCTGATAAATTCCCTTTATCACGTGGAACATTTTGGAACATGTCTTTCGACTTCGAATGAGATCTTGTTCTTCTACGAACTATATTGCGACATTGTTATCATATAAAATGTTATGGGATTCCCAATATGTGGAATCACCATTGGCTTAGTTATAAATTTATGCATTTATTTGTACTTCTTTTATTGCAGTGCTTATTCAATGTTATATACTAAGCCTTTGGTTGAATTAACCACTACTTATTGTTCGGAACATTTCCAAATTAAAGTTATTAACTTAAGATTGTAGAAGAACTCAAGATTGACACACTTTACTTGATATTACTTACGAAGTTAGAGTCCTTATTCATAAGGAGTTCATTATTTCTATGAACAATTCCTTAGTATTTCGTAAATACTCGAGAAAGTTCTCAATCTTCATATAGTAATCTTAATTTGGATATTTTCTCTACACCAAATACATAAGCGAAGTGTGATATTGTAGACAATGTAGCATATATGATAGTTCATATTTCCAATGAATAAGAAACCCATATTACATGCTCCATATTAAATATTTTTAATATCATGTATGTGTATATCATTTAGGACAATCTCAATATCCTTTTACACTTATTATAAAAGATGTCATTTTCAAATCTAATGTTGAGTGTTAAACAACCAAATTGATATGATTTTAACTTCAGTGCATCGTAAACAATCACAAATTTGTTTTTCACTTATAGTTTTAGAAATATTTGTACATTTTAATATTCTTTCTTACAGACACATACTTCCACTGCATTTTGACTAAAAATCAAATTATTTGATTTCTTTGTCAATACTTGCTTAACTCTGATGTTAATCGAATAATACTTTCGTATCACTTCTTAGATCATATCTAATGACCTAGAAACTCAGAATTGCTCCCACTAACTTTGAGACACTTTGGTTATGAAGCACAAACAACATATTCTAAATCATTATTTAGAATTTCTGCTTTATGTACCGAAATTCAAAATCATATCAAGCGATAATTTAATGAATAAAATATGAATTAACTTAAATACACTGCACGACAAATTTGTCACGTAAATTTCAAAAATTGAAACTTATGTCATCATTCTTTTCAACGTAGCTTACTATGTTCCTACTGCATTGGTCTATCTCTCAAAAATACTTTTGCAGCTAATGGATCGTATCCTTTTAGGTACAACCATCAAAATTATATTTTGATAATGTACTTGGAATTCATTTCGGATCTCATCCTATATGTTGAGTCAATATTCTTAATAGTTTATTGACAACTAAGGAAATTCTTTTATCGACATTGATAAGAAATCATAGTTTCTCATTAATGCGTGAAAGATCTTATTAGAAATTCTAAATACTTTTGTCCATTTAGGTTTGATCAATTTCATTCCTTCCTTTGTAATTAGTTAAATCTTTGGATCATATCCAAATTCATTAATACTACCAATAATTTCTAAAAAAATCCTTCATCATGAAGTTGGTGCTTCTTGAAACAACCATTATTTCTTAGTACAACGAAATATATATTCATAAACATTTTATGAGTTACCAATATACATCTATAAAACTGATTTAGTTTTAGGTTTATGAACTTATTTTAATAGTATAAATTGGTCAATCAACATTGACTGGTCCTAAACTACTTTGGGGTGGTTCACACAAGATCCCTTAAGGGTAAATATGACGTGCATCCTCTCAACTCGCACAACTTGTTAACTCCTTGACCTAGTAGACGTAGGGTTTGGTTCATGAACTCTTATCTTGTATGATTTTGTAAACTTGTTTTAGATAAAATTAAACATAACCTTATGTACTTAATCTTAAATACTTAACCCTTATGAAAAGAAGTTAACTAACTTTATTCAATATCAGTCGTACTTTTTTCAATGAAGTCTGATTACTCCTTATCGATACATCATTATGCATTATAGGGAGATGTGAGTTTTGAGATTGGATTTTTATCCCCTTTTAGGCACTTTTGGAACCATTTTTCTCTATACTTACTGATTCAATCAAATCGAATTTTCATATTTTCTTTCCATGACACGTTAGTTCCATTTTATATTTAATGAATTGTCATAAATAAGTTACTCTATGTTAAATACACATGTTCATTTTATATTAATTCATCTTTGAATTAAATGAAGTAGGTGGAACATTTTTTGTTAGGGGTAGGCATAAAACGCACTACTATATGGAATCCGCCCACATCGAACAGCAAAAATGGTACGGAGGCCTGCACCGAATCTTCTAACCAAAGCAAACACACCAAACCGGATCGATCTGCATCTATACGGTTCGGTTACAGTTTGATCGATTGAACTGACCATATTAAAGTAGAACGAACCAAACCGAATATTTACACTAGTAGTCTTATGATAAAAATATAAGCAACTCCTATCCCATTTTATATTCGAACGATATATAGTCTATTTTCATCTTATACTAATAATAGTCGTTGTCATAAAGGAAGAAGTTATAGTTTTAGTATAATATTTTTCATTTCATTTTTTTGGATAAATGCAAGCTATAATCTTATTCTAGTCATTTCACTTAATGATTACGCGTTGACTAACATTGATGATTGGTTAGTCTACTAAAAAATCTTACTTGTAAATAAATGTAAAATTGAAATATTCATGCAATTAAGAACTAATCTTTCATTTTAGTATAACATTGTATTTTCACTTTTAAGTGTAAAAGTTTCACTCAAATTCCTTCGTAAATTAATTGTTTATTTCATATTTAATATGTGTTCAAACTAGACTGGACCAAACCGGACCATGTTACATTAAACCGAACTGTTTAAAAGATTAGCGTAATGATTTGTATTTTTGACTAATCGTTTGATGCAGCGCAGAAGCGGTTTGAGCTTCAAACCTCACCAAACCAACCCATGCTCATCCCTAATTTTTGTAACACCCTGCAAAAACTAACTGGAAATTTAATAAAAGAATTAAATTAAATGTAACAAGGGTAAAAATGGAATTTTCACAAATGTCCAAATTTGGCTATGAAACTTACTCTCTCGCATTCATAGTGATTTTCTGGACAATTTTTATATATGAAGTTTTATGATCGTAGCTCGTGTAGAGAAGTTATTAACTTTTAAAAATTAGGAACAGAAAATAATTACACATAAAATTTGGAAAGAAATATTTTAAATAAAGAAAGCTCCACCAGCTGATACTCCAACTTAGATCTGTTGACCGTTCTAAATCAAGCGGTAGATCGGTCAAAGCATTCAAGCTTGGGTTTGTGTTGGCTGAACTGTCCGATTTTATATAAATCGATCTAAGGACCGATGACAATCTAAACGTCAATAAATAGAATCCTAAACTAATATTGAGATCCCTAATTTCATATTGATCATAGCAAAGCTCTATCTCTTTAAGGAGTAAACCCACTTTTTCTACAAATCAGTTTTCTTCAAAAAGATTAAAATTAAATTCAAAATATTAAAGGAGGAAGAATCAAATCAAATCAAAGGGATTTCTACAAACCAAATGGAGGCTATTCCAAGCGAACTATAAAGGGGATAGCTTTTTAGAGGTAGGTAGATTCATAATTAATATGATGATTTATATGTAATTATGTTTTTTTATACTCTATTTGATCTAGAATTGTTAAATTTAATGTTTATCTAATAACTATAGTGGATTGGGAATTTGATACTAATTTAACCTATATGGATATGATTCCTATTTCAATCTAAATTTGGTAAACGGAAAATTGGTTGGATAGAAGTTGATTTAGGTTGAACACATTGTTTTTGTTAAATTGAATATCGATTTATATATCCATATCCTATTAATTCTAAACCTAAGTTAGTTCGAATTGATGAAATAATTAGAAATAGAAATTAAGAATACCGAGTTTATATGTTATGGATTAGGGTTTACTATAATTAAAGAAGAATGATAAGCTATAAAAAAGTAATAATCCACACACAATAGAATGAAGAAAATAAAATAACAATAATAAAACAACTCCGACCGATCGATAAGCTCACTAGAGCCAGTCGACAGCAAGCAGTCAATTGATTATCAGTTTACAAGCACAATCTGAACCTCGGCCTAAAACCCAGGTTATAAGTCTATTTATATATAAGTTTTATGGATGTTAGCATAAGTAGGGAAATTTCCCTAACTTTATGACTCTTAGACATATTATGGGACTGAATAGATGTGTACACAGACAATAAGGCCTAGACACTTTTTATTCGGCATAGTCGATATTTGAAAGGGATGATACGATTGCAAATTATACACATACAAGGTTCTATAGTGTATGCGCAATATTGACGAGGATGCCTGGAGAAGTGCATGGAACGACATTAACGAGAACTTCCTTGGTATACTCAACGATGAGGATATGATGCATTTGTTATCCATGGATGCTCACCATTGTGTAATAAGTGGCATTAGGTTACCATTGAGAGTGGACACAGATGCAACGAACCTTAAGATGTCTTTGGTGCGAGACGACATTTCAAGCTCCTGCTCAATGCATAAATACTATACGTGTAGCTATAATTCGGGAATGTTGTCCCAAAGTGGATAATGTAGGCGATCTTATGATAGAATAGTTCCAAAGGTTATTAGCTGATCCACAGTTGTTTTGAGGTTCGATTAGTTGTTTGACCCTAAGCATAAACCTTCACAAGATGTTTGGTATATGTGTATTTAGAACAATGCCCCTTAGGTTAAAGGAACCTACCTTAGTAAGCATTTCACAAACACAAGTAGGACATCCTTGGTCACATATAGTGTTAAATAAAGTTAATTGCATGTGATCACCGTATATTAATTATGTAACTCGTTCACCAAACTTTTTTCTAACACACTCCTTCCATTTATCTCCCACTATAGGAGGACAGGACAGCAGGTGATTAGCCCAAATCTAGTATGTGGAGAGGTAAGCTTGGCATTTGCACTTCTTATTACTTTCCATTACTCTCCATGTAACTATTTATCGTACTTAGTACTTATCAGACTATATATTGTTTTTCTGTAAACTCTGGATTATGACCACATATGTTTTAAGATTGTGTTTTTTGGAATATTTTCTACGATGACTATTTTCCATATTTATATTTTACTATCTTCCACTGTGAGATCTGAAAGTATAGAATGTCTATGATTTTTTCCTTATATTCTTAGTCTAGATAACGTTTTAAAACCCCGATAGTTCATATTTCTTGGCGTAACACGAGTCCAAAAGTCATCCTAGGCTTTGGATCGGTGTGTCTGAAGGTGCGGGTTATCACACCTGGTATCAAAGCATGGGTTTAAAATTCCTTAAGAGACAGGTGTGTATTAAGAGAATGTACTTGAATTTTTTTAATAAGAAGGTGGTTTTTCCAAAAGGTTTTCAATTTTTTTTCCAAATTGGGTTTCTAAAAGTCTGTATATGTTTAAATAAAAAGTTTTTAAATGGTTTTATATATAAGTATGATACGAAAAAATGCTATCGCTTATTCTTTCCAATACCATATATGGAAAAGTTTCCAATAGTTCCTAAATCACTGATAGAGAGGATGAGCGATCCTGCTGGTTGTGGCTCGGGTATTGCAACTAAGATTCCAGGCATGAACGTCCCGTTTTAGTTTCATGGGTATTTGCATGTCAGAGGACAAGCCGAGCTTAACCCTAATAGGGAACCCATAGAGTAAGTGATAAGTGTAATTCATGCCCACCCATCCGCCGTCGATTTCGCCAAGTTGTGTAAGGACTTTTTGAGTCTAGAAAAGAAGCCGCATATGGGGAGACCGAGTCATATGTAGACTCAAAGGCATGGATCCACATCCATGAGAGGATTTTTGGATTAATGGGCCTTGGAGATGATGTTAGGAGATAACTTGCCACCGGGCATTTATAGGGAGAGGCTTTGAATTGGTGGGACATAGTAGTGGCGAAAACTGATGAGGGAGAGATTACTTATGGAGAGTTTATGACGATTTTTAAGACAAAGTTTCTTTCCATGGCAGTGCATGGAGTACAATTGAAGAATTCATATACTTGCAACATGGAGAGATGCTGGGAAAGAATATGTAAATTAGTTTAATGAGTTGGCTAGGTTCAGTATGGATCTGATAAATACCCCTCATGAGAATGCATTGCAGTTTGCAAAGGAGTTGAATCAACCTCTTCGGGATTTGGCCCTTATTCACATTCCTATGGGTGCGACTTTAGAGGATTTGGTGAAGATGGGCTTGCTGAACACTATTTCCAAGGTGGAAGTGAAGAGTGAGCCCAAGAAGTCAGAAGGAAAGACACCCTAGCAGAATCAATGTAAGGATGGAATGGAACCAAAGGGAACATTAAGAAGCAAAAGTTCCATTGCAAGAGAAGTTGTAAGAGGGGGTATTTTGTGAAGGAGTGCAAGATGGACATCTCAATGATCAAATGTTTCAACTGCAATCAATTTGGGCACATGAGGAGGGAGACTCCAGCGCCATAGAAGACCTCTACTTAAGTGGTTTCATCTTACTCACTGGATGTTGTTCTCAACTCAAGTTCGCCTCCACTAGCAGAAAAGGGAAAGAAGGTCATAGTTAAAGGTGTGTTAACTTTATTTGATTTACTTGTTCGTACCTTATTTGACACTAGGGCATCACACTCTTTTATCTTGAGTAGATTTGTAGATGAGTTACACTTAAACACTGGCGTAGTTACAGACCCAGAAGTTGCATCAAACCCTATTGAAGGATCGAATTATTTACTTTCGATATGTAGGTGTTTGAAATTTATTATTTTGAGGGTTGAGTTCAATTGCGATGCTTTTATCTTAAGATTTTCTGGGTTTGGGTTGATATTGGGTATGGACTGGATGACTATGTATGGAGGGATCTTATATTGTGATAGGAAGGTTGTTCGTTTAAGTACTTGCAGTGGACATAGTTTGGTGGTTTATTGCAATCCCAGAGGTTCTTATGTTGAGTCGCCAATATTCCTTAGACCTATCTCACGATGAGTTAGCTTTTGTGCTGGTAGTGAGAGACTATCTAGATGTCTTTTTTGAGGTCACCGACTGCCAACCCCAGAGAGAGATCGAATTTCAGATTTATCTTACAGAGAATGCCAAACCCGTTGCCTTATCCTTGAGGCATATAGCTCCTAAAGAAAAATGCGAACTAAATAAGCAAGTGAATTAACTGTTGGAGAATTGCTTCATTAAGAGGAGCATTTCAGAGTGGGCAGCACAAGTTGTCTTCAACACTAAGGTAGATGTTTCTATGAGGCTTGACCTCAATTATCATGAGCTGAGTAAGCTGACAAAGAAGAATTGTTACCTTTGCCTTGCATAGACGTTCTCTTTGATTAGTTGGTTGGAGCGAAGGTATTCTTTCAACTTAATTTGGCTATCGAATTCCATCAGTTGCGTATGGCTGAGGATAATGTTCAGATAATTACTTTTCATACGCCCGACAGACTTTATGAGTAGTTAGTCATGCCCTTTGGACTGACCAATGTTGCCTACTTTGTTGATCGGACGAGTCAAGTTTTTAGAGCGTTGCTTAATAAGTTTATGGTGGTATTTACTGATGACATATAAGTCTATTTGAAAAGTGAGGAGGAACACAAGTTGCATCTAAAAGAAGTGCTCAACACACTCCGTGAATATAAGTTGAAGGTGAAGTTTTCCAAATGTCACTTTGGCACAAGGAGTTATGCTTTTTGGGGCATACTGTCTTTGAGAGTGGGTTGACAGTCGATCCTAATAAAGTTGCTGCATTATAGGATTGGCTTGTGTCAAGAATGCCACGGAACTGAGGAGTTTCCTTAGCTTGACGGACTATTATAGAAAGTTCATTAAGGACTTCGTTAAAACCTCTACTCTACTGACTCACCTTACATGGAAGAATTTGGTTTTCTCATGGGACTCAAAGTGTAAGGACGCGTTTATTAAGCTGAAGAAAGCATCGACTAGTGCACCTATTTTAGTATTACCCGATAGTATGAAGGCATTCACAGTATATACCGATGCTCGCAGTACCGGGTTGGATGCAGTCTTGATGTTAGAAAGGAGAGTGATGAGCTATGCTAGTCGGTTGAAAGTCCATGAGAGAAACTATTCTACACATGATCTTGTATTGGCGGCCATTGTCCATGCACTTAAGTTATGGAGACCCAATCCATTAAGATAGCGGTTTGAGATGTATGCAGATCATAAGTCTTTGAAGTATTTATCTTCCAAAAGGATTTAAACTCAAGGTAGCAGAGGGGGATGAAGCATTTGTATGATCTCGATATCTTCTATACTCTAGGAAAAGAAATGTTGTAACTGATGCCTTGAGTAGAAAGCATACAATGTTGAGTCGTATGTTGTTAAAGTGGAAGCATTTGGAGTTTGCCTTTACATTTGATTTTCGACCATCGTCAAACATCACTTTGGGATTGTTAGTAGCTTTGGATGTGCAGCCCTATGCAGTTGAAGAGATCGGCAGATTCAATGCGGTGGAGGTGCAAAAAGTCATAGCGGGGATACTGCGAGGATATAGCGGATGACTCTAAAATAGCATGTAAAACTCGTACTTAATGCTTTTACAAGTATATAAGTGGTAATTAAATGAAAAATTGACATTTAATTAAATTATAATTAATACATAAATAATTTTGAAAAAAACATTTGCAAATATACTTCAGCCAATAAACATAAAACTATTATATAACATAATTGAATTCAGTAGAATATTACAGTATTTCCATTTCTGAAAATATACTAAAAATTCAAATAAATAAATAAATTTTATAATTTTTATAATGTATAAATGTCATTTTTCAATTTATTTCTTTTAAAGAAGATATAGTGGAAATAACGAAATATAGCGGGAATAACGGGATATAGCGGAAATAGCGGGGATTAAAGCGGAAAGGCCATATTTCGGGCTATATGGAAAAATTATAGTGGTAGAAATCTGCTATGAGATATAGCAGGGTTATAACGGGGCATTAACTGCACAGGTGCAGCCTACACTTATAATCCGCATTGGATCGATTCAGAAGCACGATAAGGAGCTATTGAATATTTTCAAGAAGCTTAGTAGAGGAAAGCAGTCGAGTCATTTGAGACACTATACCGTTGACTCGAAGGGGTGGTTCAGAACGATGCTAGATTGTGAGTTCCTCTCATTATGGATTTGATTAACATTGTAGTAGCCAAGTGTCGTCATTCTAGGATGACCATTCATCCTTATGGGGATAAAATGTACCATGACATGAAGAGAGTCTTTTATTGGCCTAGTAAGAAGAGGCATATGGCAGAGTACGTTGCTAGATGTATGACTTGCCAGAGGGTAAAGGTGGAGCAAAAGAAGTCAGGAGGATTGTTGCAGCCATTGGATATTCCATAGTGAAAGTAGGAGAGTGTTTCTACGGATTTCATTTATGGACTACCAAGGAGCACAAAAGGGAATAGAGTATTTGGGTCATAGTTGATCGACTGACCAAATGCACTCATTTTGTTCCAGTTACGAGTACGAGGATTACTGTGTCTATAGTGACACTATTTGTGAAGGAGATAATTAGGTTACACGGAGTTCCTTCTAGCATCGTTAATGATCGAGATCCACTTTTCACCAACGAGTTTTGGAGGAGTCTTCAAGAGGCTTTAGGCACTGAGATGAGTTTGAGTGCCACTTATCACCCACATATGAATAGAAAGACGGAGGATGAACTAGGTATTGGAGGACTTACTTTAGATGTGTATCCTGGATTCCAAAGTCTCTTGGGAGGATTACTTGCCATTAATGGAATTTACTAATAATAACAGCTATTAGATAAGTATTGGAATGGCATCGTTTGAGGCGTTATATGGGCGGACTTGTAGATCACTATCTTGTTGGTAGGACACTATGGATAAGATTGTTCTTGGACTAGATATGATGAGGGAGACATCATAGATGTAGACTTGATCCGTAGAACGATGAAAACTGAGTAGGATAAGTAGAAGTCTTACGTTGACAGAAGATACACGGATTTGGAGTTTGCGGTGGAAAACATGGTAATTATGAAGGTCTCACCGCTTAGGCATGTCACAAGGTTTGGTAGTTGTAAGGCCTTTTCCGATCGCTAGTAGAGTGGGGAAATTAGCTTATAGGGTAAAGCTTCCTGAAAAGTTAGCAGGAGTACACGACGTTTTCCACGTCTCACACTTGCGGAAGTGTCTACATAATACAACCGTTGTAGTTGAGTTCAGTTAACTAAAGGAGGTGGATGTAGAAAGAGAGTTACTTATTCACCATGCACCTTCTCGTATTCTTAAGCATGGTATAAAGTTACCGAGCTTGTTAAGGTCCAGTGGGGGCAATCCAGTGGAGGGTACAAGGGAGCCTGAGGAGAAGATCTGAGCTACTCATCTAGAAATCTTTTCTGGTACGTTTCCATTCTAGTTAAATAAGTATAAGTTTAGGTTTTAGCTTAGCATACCCTATAGTGAGGATAACTGGTAGTTAGGAATGGTTGCAAACATGTTAATAGGACATGTTGGATGATGGATGCTAGTGGAGGTATTTATATAAATTGATTTTTGCACACTTAGGCAAATATATATTCTTGAGTTAGCATACACATACGCTACCACTTGTTTTATTTTACTGAGTTATATGTGTATGGACTGAATGGTTGTACATACATGTAGAATTTCTTGTATTTTTACTTTGAATGTTGCATACATTTGGATACATGGCATGAGCACTTGCATTTCAGGAAGTCAACTAGATTAGAAGGCCGCCTATTTTTTGCATTACTATAAGTTCATATGCATTCCATCCCTACATATTGCATTAGAATTTTGAACTAAGGACATGGTTTCCAATGTTGATGGATGAGTAGATTGTTATAAGTATTAACTTCCGTATGTATGAGTGGCATATTTCCGTCCTTGGAGATTTCGAGGACGAAATCCTTTTAAAGGGGAAGAATGTAACACCCTGCAAAATTAACTAAAAAATAAATAAAAGAAATAAATTGAACATAATAAGGGTAAAAATGAAATCTTCACAAATGTCCAAATTTGGCTATGGAACTTGCACTATTGTGTTCGTTGCGATTTTCTAAACAATTTTCATATTTAAAATTTTGTAATCGAAGCTCATATAGAGAAGTTATTAACGTTTGAAAATTAGGAGTAGAAAAATAATTAAATATAAAATTTAGAAATAAGTATTTTAAACAAAAAAAGCTCCAATGGTCAACACCCCAACTTGTGTTAACCGATTGATCTGGATTTTATATAAATTGATCTAACAACCGATGACGATGTAAGCCCTTACAAATAGAACCCTAACAAAATACTTAGAACACCAAATCCGTTTTCTTCAAAGAAAAAATTAAAATTAAATTCAAAAGATTAAAGAGGAAGAATCAAATCAAATCAATGGGAGTTCTACTAACCAAACAGAGACGATTCCAAGTGAACAATAAAGGGGATAGCTTTCTAAAGGTGATTGGGTTCATAATTAATATGATGGTTTATATGTAATTAAGTTTGTATATACCCTCTTTGATCCAGAATTGTTTAATTTAATGTTTATCTAATAACTATAGTGGATTAGGAACTTGATAGGAATTTAACCCATATGCATATGATCCCCTTTTTAGTCTAAATTTATAAAAGGAAAATTGGTGGGATACAAATTGATCTAGTTGAGCATATTGTTTTTGTTAAATTAAATATTGACTGATATATCCATGCCTGTTGATTCTAACCTAAGTTAACCAGAAGTGATGACAAATACTGTTATAAATTTTTTAAATAATTAGAAATTGAAATTGAGAACAATGGGGATTATATGTTACAATTACAGTTTATGGTAATTAACAGAGAACGATAAGCTACAGAAAACGATAATCCACACTAAATAGAATAAAGAAAATAAAATATCGACAATAAAACATCTTTGTCTGATCGACAGGCTCACTAGAGCCGGTCAATAGCAAGCTATCAACTGCTCCAGTAGCCAGTGATCAATCAGTTATCAGTTTATAAGCGTAGTCTAAAACTCGGTCTAAGGCCTAGGTTATAAGTATGTTTATACATAATTTATATATTGGTGTTAGTATGAGTGGGAAAATTAGTTCCCTAACTTTATGAATCTTGGACACGTTACAGGACTGAATAGATGTGTACACGAGCAATGAGGCCTAGAAATTTTTTATTTGCGGAGTCGATATTTGATAAGGGTGGTTCGATTGCATTTGCAGGATGTTCTACGTTGTACATGAAACATCGACGAGGATGCCTGGAGAAGTGTATGGCCTGACGGTAATAGGAGGTTCCTTGGTATACACGGCGACGAGGACGTGATATGGTTATGGTTGTTGGATGACTGCCGTTGTGTAATAAGTGGCATTACATTACCATTGAGAGTGGATATGGATGCAGGGGACCCTAAGATGTCTTTAGTGTGAGTCGGCATTGCGGGCTTCTCCTCAATGCGTATGTAACAACCTGTCTTGAAACGAATCTAAATTCCGATCCAGAAAAAGCTCATCGTAACTTAGACCCATTCCAAAGCTGGCTATTGGTTGGTTTAGGGAACAATACAGAGCTATTTATCTACACATTTAGAAGTCATAGCGGAAGGATAAAATATAATAACAAAATCAGTATCTATTTCATTTAAAATCCAAATGTCATAAAATCCATAACACAATACCAATCACAACCATCACATATCTGTGGTACAACATTATTTTTTAATGGGTACATCAGAAAATAACATAAATATATTCATAGATAAACTGCCATAAGTTTCCTCCTTGTCTTCACTTTTAGCATCGTCTTTCCAAACTTGTGTTGTAATGAAGTGGAAGTTAGAACAACATACGTCAGCTGAATAAAAATCTCAAGCCTTACTATAATAGTACTTAGGCAGTATAATTTAAATAGGAATATTCTTTCGTATATTATCTTTGATCTTTCTAACTTTAAGCCCTAAGGCTTTCCCAGTTCCAATTCTATAATATTCTCTTAAAACCTAATAACCCATATCCATCGTCAATAATGTCCTATTAATGTAAGAGATAATACCCAAGCAACTTAATACTTTTTTAATGGGAATCAGGTATACACTAACCATTTAATATCTTATTTAAGGTAGGTCCTCCATCGTTTTATACTTATCCCAAGGCGGACTCCTCACCGGTACTTATCAAGGTGACATTACATAGAATCTCTTCAGCCACTTAATACTTCGTATCAAAGCGGAACCTTTTCAAAATATCCACTACCGTACCCAACCCATAACCCCTGACCATTTACTACTTCTTATATAAGTAAGAGGCGGGCCCTCACATGGCCACTTAATACCTTCTATCCCTAAAGCAGGTCCTTTGTATTATGACCCATAATCCCACAGTGACGTCTCGCATTCATCCGATTATTCGTAGTTATTGGTAGCCAGATTAGCTGGGCAGATTTATCCTATGGAATTTGGGACTAACCTAGCATCATCTGTAGCTACTTATTATAGGCGATGCTCATATCAACCCCAAAGTCACACTGCTAATAGCCAGATTAGCTAGGCAGACTTTTGTGTGCTTTTAACTAACCTCACAATCCTATAACTTAGTCATAATATATAACACTCTCTTAGCATAATACCACACATCTTACCTTATCCTTTATTAAGGTCTTATGAGAATACTTCTTATTTTGCCTCGACAATTACCCACTGTCCTAAGGGAGCGTTCAATAATCACTAATAACTTATTAACTATGCCATTAATATGTCATAATCTTACGTTATTTACAATACTAATACTCTGAGAGATTGGAGTAGAATAGAATTAGAAATAAAATAATAAACATCTAAAATCTGTTGCCTAAAACCCTAAAGAATTTTTCTGAATCTTTGAAGGGAGAGACTGACAGAACCTCGGTTGGTTCCTCAAAATAATTTATGAACAAAAGTGAGAGGGCTAGGCTCTTATTTATAGTGGTTGGAATGTACCAGAACGTCAGATTTAAGTCAGTTTTAAAAAAGTTGGATTGTTAACTGTTGCAAACAAATCCTAACTGCTACATGATAACCAGTCGACCGCCCCTACCCTACCGGTTGACCGCTAGTGAGCGACCTTTAGGTTTATTTGGAGAAGCTTTTATTCTGTCATTGTTTTGTTTATTTATTACCTTAATTAATTCCTTAACATTAACGTTAATTTTAACAATTACTTAACACCCTAGTCTAGTTATTGTTACTTTTCAAATTTCAAATTTGAGAATTATTTGAATTTGAATTTTATTTAAATTGTTTTGAATCCATAAATTTCAAACGTCCATAACTTTTCCATTTCAGCTTCGTTTTCAACATATTATATATGGAAACTGATCGGAAAATCGCCATGAATGCAAAGACATAACTTTAGTGGTCAAATTTTAACTTTTGAAAAAAATTAATTTTTAGCTTTATCTTATTTAATTAATTTATCTCATTTAATTTATTTCTTTTTAGCTTTTATGAGATGTTACATTCTCCTGCTTAAAAGGATTTCGTCCCCAAGTCTTTTCAAGAGGCAGGCTGCGTAACACGCAATAAACATCCATGTTATACAACCATGTTATATACACAACTATCTACTCAACCAAAAGTGCAATGTGATTATATGTGCAGATGTACTATAAGTAAGCTTAATGTTAACGTAAGTGTATGATCATCACATATAAGTATGTATGCGAACATCCTAAACATGCATAAAATTTCAATATTAGTGCAAAGTGGTTGTGAAAAATGTAGCATCCATCTCCTACCATCCAATCTAGAAACCACAATGCAACCAAAGCCTAATTTTAGATAGAAAAGTTTACAACTAAAAAGCTCAACATGAGAGATCGTCATCTTCTCTTCTGTTTCTCATGTGCTTTCCATCGGGTTGTCTCCTCAGTATACTTGAACCAACCTAATTTCGTTGTTGTGGAGCTTCCTAGTTCTGTGCTCCATAATACATGCGGTGGCATGAGGTGATATTGGCTTTGTCTCAATATCTCCTAATTGATCTGGCTCCATAACTGTAGCTGTGCTATGAAGGCGTCTCCTCAAGTGTGGAACATGAAACACGTTGTGGACTCCAGCCAATCCATCCGGTAACTCCACGTGGTAAACAAGTTTTCCTATTCTTTCCTAAACACAAAAGGCCCAACAACTCTTGGTGCTAACTTTCTCGAATTTTCAAATGTCACGACTTTCCTAAGAGGGGAAACTTTGATAAACACCATGACTCCAACCTCGAACTCTAACACTTTTCTTATCTTATCCGTGTAGGATTTCTAGTGGTCTTGCGCTACCTTCATACGTTGCCTAATCAACTCTACCTTATTCGAAGTTTCGTGAATCAAATCTTGGACAAGTAGAATTTTTTCGGTGGTTTCCGACCAAAAAAGTTGACAATTTGTGTGGCCTCCTATAAAGCACTTAAAAGGTGTCATACCAATCGTTGATTGGTAACTATTATTATACATGAACTCGACTAACAGCAGGTGCTGCTCCTAGTGTCCTTCCAAGTCCATGATGCAAGTTCTCAACAAATCCTTTAAGATGCTATTCACTCGTTCAGTTCATCCGTCAGTCTAGAAGTGATAAGTAGTACCAATTTCCAATGAAGTTTCTAAAGTTGTTTGCAGACTCCTTTAAAACTCGTTGGTAAATAAAGGGTCCTTATGACTAATGATACTAATTGGAATTCCACGAAGTTGAACCACATCCTTTACATAGATTTGTGCTAGAGATGTTGCGGTCCTATTGCACCTAATGAGAATAAAGTGGGCGCTTTTAGTGAGTCTATCCACCATGACCCGAATTGCTTCATTGTCTCTTTGACTCCTAGGAAACCAATCTATAAAGTTTATTGATATATGTTCCAATTTCCAAGATGACATTTCTAATGGAAATAACAATCCTTCTGTCTTCCCTTGCTTAGCCTTTATCCTTTGGCATATTAAACATCTAGAAACAAATTCAGCTACTCTCTTCTTCATTCCTGGCTAATAGAAAATTCGTTTCATATCTGTATACATCTTATCTCCTTCGGGGTGAATAGTAATCCTTGAATGGTGACAGTCCGTAAGCACTTTCTCCAATAAATTATCAATCTTTGGAACGTAAATGCATCCATCTCTCATCAAACATCCCTTCTCATCAACTACATATCTACCGACATAGGAAATATTGTTCACCTCCACTTAGCTTACCCAAAATATCAATTGTCTCCTAATCCTTCTTTTTTTCTAATATAATGCGGTCCATCAATGTCGGCCTAACCTCCATTACTACCAAATAGTTTTGGACGATTTCTGTTGGTAGTTGGAAGTTGAAATTCGAGAGGAACTCTAACTGCCTTTACTTATATATAGCATCTAAGGTAGAAATCCCCCAGCTAAGGGAATTGGTAATGGCATTCCCTTTTTCGAGGGTATATTGTATCCCAAAGTCATAGGATGACATAAACTCTATCCATTACTACTACCTAAGGTTTAAATATTTTTGAGAAAATAGGTATTTGACCGATTTATGGTTGGTGAACAACTCAAACATTTCTCCTAATAGATAGTGCCTCTAAATCTTCAAGGCAAAAACAATAGCTTCTAATTCCAAGTCATGAACTGGATATCTCTTCTCATGGTCCTTTAATTGCCTACTAGCATAAGCTATCACCCTTCCTTCTTGCATAAGAATTTCCCCCAATCATGTATTACATGCATCCGTTTAAACTATAAAAAGCTTTGTCCCATTGGGAATGATGAGCACTGGTGCACTTATCAATAGTTCCTTTAGCTTCTCATATGCTTTCATGCATTTCTCATCATATACAAAGACTAGATTTTTCTTGGTTAAGCGAGTTAAAGGGACTGCTATATTTGTAAAGTCCTTTATGAATTTCCTATAGTTACCTACTAACCCTATAAAACTCCTAAACTCCATGGCATTACTCTGAATAGCTTCCAATTTTGCAGGGTGTAACGACCCGTATTTTACGTATCAAAGGATCATAAAATATTTTTATTTTATTCCTATGAGGTCTTATGATTCTATAATTTTGAAATTTAACACTTAAGGATATTTTACACAACTATTATCTTTTCCTAAATTCTATATGATCATTTTTGCCCTAGAAATCATGTTTGGACTATAAATTTTGACAGGGGTTGAATTAGTGTCCCAAACCAGTTCCATTGTTTTAGGATGATGGTTTTTCATTTCGTAGAGTGGTCATAATAGAAAAACAGACTTACATGTAGGAAGTTATGCGAGTTTTAAGTTTAGACAGTTTTTAGCCAGTATTGGTGTGTTATTAATTAAGCCCATAAGTAGCCTCATTAGTCTAATCTGAGATTATTATGAATAAAGGGATATAAGAGTCAAATTAAAACTTTTCCCTTCTTTTCAAATTAGATCTAAACCCACATTAACCCTAATTTTATCCAAAATTAAACAAATTACTCTCTAAGATTTTCCGAACACCTTATTAGAGAGAAGATCATCAAATAGAAGTTAGAGATCATAGTTTTGGTTGATTTGCATATTGCTACCTATATTCGGATCTACGCGAGAAGTGGTTGATTTTGGTAATTAACGAATGGTTAATGCCTCTCACTGTCCTATGCATGTTTAGACGGTAGAATTATAGGTTTAAACATGGTTTTTGACCTTAAAATCCTTTTCTAAATTTTAATAACAGGTTAACATATGTTTATGACCTAAATTGATGAATTCTAATATGTTATTTGGTATTTGTTTTGAAATTCACCTTGTTCATGTTCATATGTTCATTGATTGCTTATATTTGGATTAAAATATGCTTGATTACTATAACTCTATGTATTGTTGTATAAATGGATGAATATGCATGTTATTCTATGATTGTATGTTGTGCTTGGATGTTATTTGCGAGTGTTTTGGATATTTAGGAAGGCAGGTTGATGAATTTGGAAAATCAAAAGCAAAGTTGGTCGAAATTGGATGAAAATTGGAGAAGAGTCTCCAAACAATGGGTGAAACTTGTAAAATAAGTCATAGTTCATAATTGTCTAAGGATTTAACTCAGCACCAAGCTGAAGGATCGGTACTAAGTCATTTATATTGCTTGGTTTGGTTAGCGACTTTGGGGATCTCTAGGTGTTGGCTAGTGGGAATGGACTAAGGCAGGATTCAGTGGATTTGGCTAAGCATTGGGAATCATGACGAGTTGTTACTAGTACTTGGAGTTGAAAGCTTTGGACTGGGGGCCAAGTTGTTTTGATGAATGAGTCGGGTTCCAAAGCACTTAAGAAGGAAGTACTAGAGGCAGAGTAATTTAGTTAGCCATAATTGGCTAAGTAAATAACTCGGTGTTGGCTCATTTTGACTCGTATCGAGCTGTTTTGTTGAGAGTTATAGGGTCAGGCTTGTACAAGGAGGAAGCATGGTGCTCTATAAATCATGTAGGAGGCGTTGGCTTGTTCGTTTGAGTATTAGATTGCAATGGAACAGCATGATAAATGCTGTGGATCTTCGTTTTGTGACTCGTGAAGGAAGTAAATACTGAAAATAGAGGCTCGATAAAGGAGGAAGCCATGGAATGGGAACATGATGGGTTCAGAATAATGGAAATCAGATTGAGCAATGGAAGGGCTCAGATCTGAATGGAGCAAAGAGGGCTCAGATGTATGTGCTAAGCAATTGTAGATACTCAAAGTTTTTTCTATTGTACTTGAAGCAGGGTTATTATAAGTGAGGAACATGATGGGTTCAGAATAATGAAAACTGGATTATGTAAAGGGCTCAGATATGAATGGAGCGAAGTAGGGCTCAGATGTATGTGCTAAGGAATTGTAGATACTTGGAACTTTTTCTATTGTACTTGAAGCAGGGTTATTATAAGTGGGGATGCCCATGGATCAATGGAGTGGATCTTAATACCCTGGACCAGTGGCTTTGTATCTAGTGTCTAGCTTTGGGCTATGAGATACGTATCGAGCTTTGAGCTACGTGATACAAGAGTAGACTGAAAAATGGTATTTCCATTAGTCTTTGGTAGTAAGGAGGCTATACAAGTTATCATACATTCAGAGCACATGGAGTGGTAGTGGGGATTGCTTGATGGATGCTATGGTTGTTATGGTTTCTTTAGTTACTTTCTAGGTTATCACTTGGAGATATCATTGGAAGTATGTGTTGGAGATAGGAATACCTGGAGAACTGATATCCTTTATTTGAGTATAATACCTTTATGTTATTCGTAGAGCAGCGTATTATGATGTCATGTGCTAAATCTTTGGTTGTAGGAACATGTCAGAATGATTCAGATACCTCTATTGATAGTGACTACTGTGTGGCTAGTTATCACTTAGGATCGTGTAATATGGAATGTATTATAATCTAAATGTGGAAACAGATAATAATAGTAAAGTAAATAAGAATAAGCACACCAGGAGTTTTTATACTGGTTCGAACTTCCCGTTCTATGTCCAGTCCCAGACTTCCCTCTGGAATTTCACTCAATAACCTCTCACCTAACCCCAAGAAATAGGTAAACAAAACCTGAACAGCCGAACATGATTTTTCCTCCTCAACAGCCCAAGAGGACTTTTCCGCCTGATACAAACTAATAGGACTCCTACAATTTCGATAAAAATTGTTTGGCACTTTGTGTTCTTGATAGCACTAATTTGTCTTTGATAGTACACCCTTCCTGTAATATTTTCATCAAATATATATTGTGTATATGAAGATTAAAAAGGAAGATATTGCTTAGAATCGAAGAATATGTTAACTAATTCAGAGATTTAAGCAATATATAGATTGTTATTACTTGTAGATTGCAGAGATATATAGATAGAGAATATAGTAAGAAATCAAAATAAAAATTGGTGATTTGAGAAGTGATTCTAACATGTTTATATAGTGAACAAATAGTTACAACTATTCACGAAGAGTTTCAATCAAAAGATGCAGCCATATCTCTTCAAATTGAATCGTAACTCTACGCAGAAAGAAGCGTCTCTTCAGGAAAAATGACTGTTAGAGTCGGTCAGTCGACTGAGCAAAAACGATCAGTCTATTGAATATTCAAAGATAGTAAAAAAAACAGTGCATATCTGTGTACTGACCATGGTTAGTCGACTGGCTGTTTTCGGTCAGTCGACTGATGTGATGACCCGGAATTTTGGAAAATCTCAATTTAATAATCTTTATTAATAATTAAATTAATTTGATAATTTCCTTCTATAACTATTTTTAATTTGGCAAAATTTATTCTTTTAAAAAGCTAATAATATTTAATTAGTAAAATTTATCTTTCAAAGCTAATAAAAATGTATTATATTTATGATGTATATATATGTATATATATTGTAAATAAGAAGTATTTTATTTTGAATTAATAAAAGATATGTTTTCAAATTTGTAATATATATGAATGTATATATTATGATTTAAAATTATGTTTTAAAATTAAATATAATAATTTTCAAGCTAATATTAAAATATTTTATATTTACAACGTGTGTATATATATATTTCTATATATTATAAATAGAAAAGCCTTGTTCTGAATTAAATAAATAAAAACATGTGTTCAAAATTTAATATATATATTTTGTAATTTAGAAGTTTTGATTTAAAGGCTATTTAAAAAGTTAATATAAAACTTTTCAAAACACTTAAGGTAAATGTTTATTTATCTAAAAAGTATAATAGTTTTAGTTTGAATAAGATTTTATAAAATTTTATTTTACTTAAACTAAAATAGTCTATATATATATAAAGGTTTAATATTACTTTGTTATGAACTAAGAATAGTTTGAAAACATATAAAAACATATAATGCATTTAATTTATTTAAAAACGTAATTTGTGTGTGTGTGTGTGTGTGTAAACATAAATTCTTATTTACATAAATATAAAGAATGATTACTAAGTAAGATAGGGGTTTAAACACAATAATCCACATATTTAACATTTGTACAAAAATAACAATATATTTTAACATTTGTAAGCTTTGAAGGATTTGTAGTTAACAAGTGGCAGTCTTCATTTTAATTAAAATTTAATTTTATAAATAAATATGTATTAAAGGAAGAAAGCTGTTTATTGTTTTCCAGTTCAATATTTTCTCTGCTTCAATTCCTTTTCTTAATCTTTAAAATAAAATCTTAATGCAAAATCAAAAGAAAATGAAAGCAAATTCAACAACTCATCAGTTTCAAAGCTTTAAGACACCAAGATGCAAAATTCAACAAGTAATTCAACATCCTATTTTAGTTTAGCCTGAGCAAACAGGAGGATTAAGCCAACAAAAAATTCAACTGAATGTAAGAAAATCAAATAAGCTAATTAACATCAGGGAATTCAAATCAAATGCAAAAGTTCCAAATCAAAAACCTAGAAATGAAACTATCCTCTGTTTTTTATTTAAGGCGAGTAAACTTTTCTTGAAAACAGTTTAAATTATGTTCATACTTGAGATATGTGATGAATCTGTAGATTTAAGTTGTAATGGAGTTCGTATGGATGATTTCAACTAGGTTATAGATTGAATTACATTGTTTATTGCTATGCATGTCTATGTGTTTACATATTCCTGACCTCTGTTGTTTCAAAGTATCAAGAACAACATATAAAATTCATATCATCCTATCCAAATCAATTCTAGCTTTGATTTCTAAGGTAAAATGTCAATAATATTATAATCTCAATTTTTGAATTTGATTCAAGAATTTATATTAAAGAATTATCTCAAAAATAATATTTTACGGTGAAACCAAATATTGGTCAAAATCAAAAATCTGGGAATTGTGTTTTGGTTTCACAATCTGTTTCATCTTAGAAAATCATGAATTTTGATATATGTTTTATGATTTTATAGTTTGGAAATGCTGAGATATACTGAGTTGATCAGAAATTGGATATTTGTCGATTGTCGACGAAGGGGTAAGGTATGGATATCGAGCTTTGGTCTGGAGGAAGGGGTGGCGCGGTGGTCTGTGGAAAAATAGTCACCAGAATTTAAGTCGGCCGTGGTGGCTAGGAGAGAGATAAATAGGGTTTTGACGTCATATTGGGTAGGCCATGTATTCGAGGCGATGGCGACGGCTATGGAGCATCGGAGTCGATCACAAGGTAGGGGTTTGGTGTTGGAGATCGTGGCGGTCATCTGGTGGGGTCGGTGAGGTTGACAGGGTTGGGATCGACGGTGATGGTCGGTTTTTCCGATGATGGTGGTTTCCAGATTTTCGAACGATGGGTTCGATTTTGATTTGCTAGAAAATAAGCGAATCTGGGTGATCGTGTGCGACGATGGGGTGGTTGTCGACTTGATGAGGGTTATGGCGTCGACCTATGGTGGTCGGAGCGACCATGCACGTGCACGTGCACGTTGTGATAGGTGTTTGATCGTTGGGTTTAGGAAAGAAGCTATTCGAGGAAATCTTGAAGCATTCCAATGTTCGACTCAAAGCAGGGGATGGGTAGTTGTTTCGTGAGAGTGTCGATGTTTTACCTGGGAGTTTACTTGAGTTTTCTTGTGATTTTCTCGAAGTTGACTCGGGATTTAATTTGCTTGAGCTCGGGTTGGCTTCTATTTTGTAACCTGTTTTTAATTTCAAAGTTAAATATGTACATGTTTTAAAAAGCAATGTAATTTAAATTAATTCATGTATTCAAATTTAATTACTAAGTAAAGGAAAATGTTGAACAAAGTTTAAAGCATAATAAAAACAAGTTTTTCCAAGTTAATTCTTTTATAAAAAAGTTCCATAGTGAATGTTTAAACAAGTTTAAGTTTAAAGAATTTTAAAGTAATTTAGTTTTCAAAAAGAATGTTTTGTCAAATTTGAAGTGTATTTTGAAAGAATATGTTTCAAAGCAAAAGATAAATTATTTAACAAGTTTAAATAAGTTTTCGAAGAAGTGTAAGCCATATTTCCCAAATTTGAGTTTATCAAACAAGTTTAGAAAAAAAGGTTATTAAAGTGATTAAGATTTCAAAGGAAGTTTCAACAAGCTTCTAATTAAGGTTTCAAAGAATAAATTATTCTAAACAAGTTGAATGTTTAATATGGTTTTGTTTTAAAATAAATGATATAATTTTAATTATGTAATAAATTCCTAAATATTTCTTCTAATGAAGTTTAATAAGTAATTAACGAAGACAAAGAATTTTATCTTTAATTAAGGTTGTAATTAATTAAAAATATTTAATTGTGAAATTGATTAAAAGTTAATCATTTAATGTAATCAATAAAGGTCAATTAATTAATAATTACTTAGTATAAGTAAGTAGTGGATAGTTAATGATTGTAATTAATTTAAGATCATTAAATAGTGATTATGATGATTGATTAAGGTAATTAATTTAAGACAGTTAATTAGTCAATTACTTAAGGATAATCACTAAAGGAAATTGATTAAGTATAATTACTTAATTAATAAAGTGTAATTACATAGAGTAAGTAATTAAATTATTAAGCGTAATTAAACAAAGAGAAATTACTTAGTGAAAGTAATTAGAGGATAATTACTCAATGGGAGTAATTAAGGATTAATTACTTAGTGTAATTAATTAAAGAATTTATTAATTAAGAAGTTAATTAATTAATGTAAGTAATTAAAGGATATTTAATTACTATTTGTGATTAATTAAGTTTGATTAATAAATGTGATTAATTCAATATTAATTATTAAATGTAATTAATTAGAAGAATAGTTAATTAAAGAAGTAATTTAGGGATCATTCATTAATGTAATTAATGGAAGTAATTAAAGGTTGATTTATGTGATTAATTAGAGAATAATTATTCAACATAGGTAATTATAGATTAATTAATTAATGTAATTAAGGATAAATGTAATTAATTACAGTTAATTAATTAAAGGTTAATTAGTGTAAATGATTAAGGATAATTAAACTTTTGTAATTAATTGAAGGTTAATTACTTATTGTAATTAGAGGATAATTAATCAAGGATGATTAATTAAAACGGATAATTAAAGGATGATTGATTAATTGGTTTGTAATGAATCAACTTAAATAAAAAGGATTAAGGTAATCCAAGTGATTAAAAGCCAGTAATTAATTTAATTGGTGAATAATTAAATTAATTAGGAATTGTTAAACTTAAATATCTTGTTTATGGATGTGTGGATGATATTGGATGTCATGGATTATTTATTATCACTGATATGTGATATGCTGATTTGTGGTATGAGATGTTTGGTAGTATTGAGATAAATATGGATTATCTATCTATGATAATGTGAATCATTTATCTGTGTGAATATGATACCCTAAATATAAATTAAATTGTTTAAATCCTTAAAAAACTTGGACCTTAAAATGGCGTTTTGGATTTCGGTGAGACCGGGATCAGATTTGCTATATTACAGCATGATAGGGGGTTCTCGTTTTGCGTTTAGTGGCGAACGGGAGGCACTTACCCCTACATGTCCCTTTGAGGTAGTATAAGGCCTTGGGTTGGTTGCGAGTCGAGAGGCTGGCCATAAGAGCAAATTCGAGGTACCACTGTATGCCAAGGAGGAGAGTGGCCGTATCAGAGCGCTAGGTTGAGTGAATACCCAGGCTTTGGAGTGATTTCTTTCTTAAGAGAGCGTACTTGTAATTTATACACACACACACACACACACACACACACTCACACACTCACACACACTAATATGTTGGGTTTTCTGTCCGAGTTTTCCAACATTAGTTCTAGAGGTAGGAAGGGTAGTGGTGTGTGTAGCATGACTACCACTAATGGAAGAGGCCATATGTTGAGGTTGGAAGTGTATCTGCCGAGGCTGTAGACCGAATACCGCCTCGAGTAAGCATTGCGGCTTGGTGAAAGGATTTCACCAATCTCGAAAGGAAGTCTTTTGAAGATGGAGAGTGTATCGTTGAAGTGTAAGCTTGGATGTGCTCGGGTGAGTGGATTTTCAAGAGATTGGATCTGTTGGTTAAGCAGAAGCAAGTGATAGCGTCTTGGCAACTTCAGGAAGGTGCAGCTGCGTGGTGTTTCTCTTGATGCAAGCTAAGGAATACCCACTGCAGGGTAGACCCGATTGTATAGGAATTTTTGGATCTCAAGTAAGGAAATTGTCTGTATTATGAGACTAAGGTCAATGAGTTGCCTCGCTTTAAACATGGTGTAACAACCCGCATATTTATCGATTTTATGTTTAAATATTTTATTTAAATATTTTATCGTTAGTCGAATTTTAGTTCGAAAAGCTACTTTTTGCATACGGTCGAATTAGGACTCGGGACCACTCCCATTGAGTTTAAAATGCCGTTTGCGACCTTTTTGAGTATAAGCTACGATATGTTTGGAGAAAGTTGATTTTTGCTACTTTTTACTTTGGGTTTGGTTTTTGGGCTCAGCCCTATGTTTTACTTATGCTCAAATCTGAGCCACTCTTCCCCATTCACCCTCATTCTCTTCTCTTTTCAGTTTTCTTAGCATTAATGGTGGGAGAGATTGGAAACTAAAACTCCAAAACCCTAGTTTCTCTTGCAAATCAAATTCCAAGCTCCAAACTCAAGAAGAACCCATTGGTAAGCTTCTCTTCTTCTTCTCCAACTTATCCTCTTACCAATTTCAGAAATTCCTAAACCTAATTTTGGGAATGTTCTTGTTTTGAGCATAGATTCAAGCTCATTTGGGTTGTGTTGAAGAGAGGTTGATTCTCCATTTGCTTTCAAGCTTCTTCTCGTTTGATTTTGTGAAAAGGTGAGATTTTTAATCTCACATCTAAGTCTATGAATTATCTTCGAATGTTAGGTATGAATTCCTAACACTTATTCGTGTGCATTTGCTTTTGGTTTGGATTGAATTGGTGTATATTACAATTTTTGGTGTTTTGAGTTCAATTCGTTAAAAATCCTAACTTCTATGTTTGAACATGTTTTTGGTGATGCATCAAGGAGCATATAAGGCCGGGTAGTCGGTTGGCATAATCCCTTAGCGCCATTGCTCGAGAAAAATGCAATTTGGTCAAGATTGAACCTCATTTGTTATAGGCAGGGAAGAGGCTGGAAACAGGTTCGGCCGACCGACCCCTCTGGTCCGGTCGACCGACCTGCTTCCAAGTGCATAAGCACTTTCTGTTTTAAGGTTCGGTCGACCGACTCAGGGAGCCCAGTCGACCGACCTGCTGCCGAGTGCATAGGCACTCCTCTGTTTAAGGCTCGGTCGACCGACTCAGGGAGTCCGGTCGACCGACCTGCTGTTAATTGCCAGATTAGCCTATTTTGCTAATCCGTTTGAATATCCAACTTTAATCGATTCGTGTTGTCTCCCTTTTGTTGTTGTCATTTATTATCGACTTAGATGACCTTTTCTTTGGGAATTTTAGATATATCCACTTTGATGGATTTTATATCGATTTCTTTGGATTTTATTCACGTTTTCGAATGTGAATCTTAGTGATTGATTGTTTCTACAATCTTCTTTGTGTTTTGTCACTTTAAAAATATAAAGGTTTTCTATACTAGTAGTAAATATCAAAACTCTTTCCTCAAACGATTTCAATACTATTTTAATACCAAATTCGTTTATAAAACCGTTTTCCAAATCTATTAGTATATATAAACCTTTACCTCACTCGTATGAGAAATCTAATTAAACGACTTAGTAAAACAAGTGGTGTGAAACGCCTACGTTTACTTCGTCGGTTAATTCTTGGACTTGTTCGATTGAACCTCTTGTGACAATTTTCTAGTGGAGATTTACAGTTTGTTCGTGAATATTTAAGTTAAGCAAGTGGTTATGGGACACGAAGCTAAACTCATATATTTACTAGCTTAGTGTAATTGACACTTCTCGTTGATCATGACGATCATCTTTGTGATTTAGACTAGCAATGTGTGATGTCTCTTTGTCTACGAGGGAGACTAAACCCCGTTTCGTGGAGTTTCGACTCAATTTGGTGGGGTAGCAACCCATGGTCTTCGGGCCGTTTGTGGAGCTTCGGCTCAATTTGTGATGGTTAGCGACCATGGAATTAGCGTTCCGTTTGTGATACACGTGTTGGTGGGCTTTATGCTCCCGTTTGTGATAGGCCTCCCCCCTTTTGTGATTTCTGGGTTTCTTGTGTAGATTCCTAGAATTTGTGTTTCACCAATTTTCGTGATTTCCATTGATAAGTTTTATCAATATTTATGCATTGGTGAATTTGTGTGTCATTGACTTTAGTGATCTCTGGATTTCTTGTGTAGTCTTCTGGAATTTGTGCGTCAATGACTTTTGTGATTGACATTGATAGTATCGTCAATATTTATGGTATGGTGAATGAAATAAGGAGTATGACGTTTCTTTGATTCTTGTGTAGATTTTGTGATATTGATTAATCTCTTATTGATTATCAACTACTTATATATCACAGCTTGGCCTTGTGATTATTATGTGTTTAGTCATATCTCTTATTCTATATCGTTTCATCTGATATTTATAGTTAGACTGATCCGTTTATTATTTTCTTATTAAATAATACTCGGGTCAGACCGAGATGTTACAGGTGCTTCTGCTTGACTTCTCATCCGGGATTAACTCCTTGACTTTTGGGTTAACTACTTAGATTAGTAGTTATTTTGTTGTATACATTTGAGATATAGACTCCTTAATGTATACTTATTCTTTTGTGTAGTTCATGTAACTATTCTTTTGTGATATTGTGGATCTCTTTAGACCACTACTCTGATGAACACTTTCATGTGTTATATTCATATCTATTACCGCCTTTGTGATATGAATTGTCTGTGACTGATTTGTGTTATGTTTATTTCTATATTTGTTTCCGAAGATATTACAGCCACCGTGTGGTAGCTTTGAGTTTGTGTCGGCATGTCAGATTTCCACTTAAAAAGAATTGCATGCTATACTATCTGACATATCGATGCTCGCACAAAGCAATTACACGGATTGTCGCTCCTCAACAGCCTTATTCTCCGTGCTAGTTGACAGCATTCACCGTAATGTTCTTGGCTAGCGTGGGTATAGAGGTGGGGCGTCACAGCTTGGTATCAGAGCCAAACTTCGGAACAATATGGAATATTATAACAAGGATCATCGTCCTAAGTCCATCTTAAGAATCGTGCTTTAGGATTTAATTCGAGTCTTCGTACCGATTCATCCTATTTTCCTTATGATTCCTTGTTTATCTATCAAGATTGCTTGATATTCAATTTGGTGAATAACCTTTTTCTTCTTCTTCTTTCTTTCTAAAGGAAGAAAAATGTCTAGACCAGGCCGCCCTAGAGCCGTGCCATCTAGCACTCCGCCCCAGGATGGAGTTTTTATGACTGCTCAACTGCTTCTTGATTTAGTGACGAATGCTCAAGCAGCTGGAGCTAACCCGGAACCTACTCACCCAAAGTCGGGATTTGCACGCTTGTGTAGCGATTACACTAATTTTGGTAGGGAGCCATTCAGAGGTTTCGAAACTGTTATTGAAGTACAGGCCTGGCTAAGGTCATGCGATCGAATCTTTTCTCGCATGAACCTTATTGACCTTCACCGAGTTCAGGTGGCTTCTAGTATGCTCCGAGAAAGAGCATTGGACTGGTACGAGCTTCTTATTTCTGAGATTAATGAAGCGGATCTCACTTGGGAGAAATTCCAAGAACGCTTTGAGTTAAAATTCGTACCAGAAGCTAAGAAAGTGACATTGGCTCGACGATTTATAGACCTTGTTCAAGGTGAGTCCTCCGTGACTGATTACGTTGCCTCTTTCGAGTCGCTTTCCAAATATGGGGTTGAATACATCAACACCCCTCTGAAGAAGAATCAGAGATTCGTCTATGGCTTAAACAAAAGTCTCAAGAAGCCATTACTTCTAAAATTAGAAGTTTCTTTCGACCAACTCGTTGGTATCGCTCTTCATCTTGAAGAGGCGGATAAGGAGAATGATGTTGAAGTGGTGGGTTCTAAACCAGACTTCAACAACAAGAAGAGGCCAAACAAATTCAAAGGCCCTTATCCCAATAAGAAAGGGAAGCAAGCAACCTCCGTGGCAAAGACTTCTTCCTTTGGTCGAGGGGAATGCTATAATTGTGGTTCGAAGGACCATTATGCGAACAAGTGCCCAAAGTCTCTCTCTCTTGTCGCTACTGCAAAGTTCCCGGTCATGTTATATCTTCATGCCCCAAGCTTCAGGGCAAGAAGGAGGGAAAGCTTAATGTTGCTCAAGCCCCTGGCAACACATCTCGTGGCCAAGGTATTTCTCATTCTATTCTTGATGGAATTATTTTATTTCGTGATCATCCTATTCGAGTTCTTTTTGATACGGGTGCGTCCCATTCTTTTATATCAAAAGAACTTGTTGATACCTTTTCTTTGGATGTTTTGTGTTTAATGACTTCTTTGAGAATTGCGAATCCGGTTGGTGGATCCGCAACAATCAGTTTATTGTGTAAAGATGTCGAGATTATTTTGTGTGATTTTTCTTTCCGAGCCGATTTGCATGTCATGCGTTATTTAGGCTTTGGAATGATTTTGGGAATGGATTGGCTTAACCGTTATGAAGCTCATATCCTATGTCCTGAGCGGACTATTCATCTTCGACATCCTCAATCTGTTAATCAGGTTTCTGTTATTCTTAAAGATTCAGATTCTGCTTTGGTTGCATCTTTATATTCTTTAAATCCTCATGATGACGACGATGATGATGATGAGGGTGATATTATTTCTCTTATTCACGTCGTTTGTTAATTTTCCGACATATTCGAGCCCGTTTTAGGATTACCACCTAAGCGAGCAATTGAGTTCAGAATTAATCTTATTCCTGGAGCTCAACCTATCACTCGTCCTCCTTATCGTATGTCCAATAAAGAAAACAAGGAGATGCGTAAACAATTATCCGAATTGGAGACGAAGCAATTTATTCGCTCTAGTTCCTCGCCTTGGGGAGCTTCGGCTATTTTCGTGAAGAAATCCGATGGTACACTTAGGCTTTGCGTTGAATACCGCAAGCTTAATGATCTTACTATCAAAAATAAATATTCTTTACCTCGGATTGATGATCTATTCGATCAACTTAGTGGTGCTAGAGTCTTTTCACAATTGGACTTGGCTACCGGTTTTCATCAGCTTCGTATTGCAGAGGATAGCATTCCTTTGACATCGTTCCGTACTCGTTATGGATCTTATGAATGGCTTGTGATGCCATTTGGGTTAGCGAATGCCCCGGCTTATTTCGTTGACTTAATGAATCGAGTTTTTAAAGACTTTCTCGACCGGTTTGTTCTCATCTTTATTGATGATATTCTTGTGTATTCTAAAACCGAGGAGGAGCATGAAAAACATCTTCGGGTTGTGTTGGAAACTCTTAGGAGTAATCAATTAAAGGCAAAAATTTCTAAATGCCACTTTTGGCAATCTCGTGTGAAGTTTCCTCGGTCATATTATTTCCGAATCCGGAATTTCCGTGGATCCTTCAAAGGTTGAAGCGATTCAAGATTGGAAGAGACCGGAGAGTGTGACAGAGATTCGTAGTTTTCTCGGCTTGGCGGGCTATTACCGTCGTTTTATCAAAGACTTTTCTAAGATTGTCGTGCCTCTCACTAGCTTAACGAAGAAAGGTGTTAAATACATTTGGTCGGACAAATGTGAAGCTTCTTTTCAGAAATTAAAAGAACTTCTTTCTGATGCTCCTATTCTTGTTATTCCCGATGGGAACCAAGATTTCGTTGTTTATACCGATGCTAGTCGCATTGGTTTGGGTGCCTTTCTTATGCAAAAAGAACGTGTTATTGCTTATGCTTCTAGGCAATTAAAGCCTGCTGAGACTAGATATGCCACTCATGATTTAGAGCTCGCGGCTATTGTTTTTGCTCTTCGGATTTGGTGTCATTATCTTTTAGGAGAGAAATTTGTTCTATATACCAATCATAAGTCCTTGAAGTATTTATTCTCTCAAAAGGAACTTAATTTGCGTCAATTGCGTTGGCTCGAATTTCTTGCACCATATGATCTTGATATTCTTTATACTCCCGGTAAGGGTAATCATGTCGTCGATGCTCTTAGCCGTAAACAACAAGCTGTTGTTTCTATGATGATATCCGAATGGAACAATCTCGAGATCTTATCTACTTGTGAGATTCGAGAGCGTGTCCCCGATTTATGTTCATCTCTTGCTTTATGTAGCCTTGAGGCTCATCCTTCTCTTTTAGACCGCATTCTTGAAGCTCAAGGGTTAGATCCTGAATTGGCTCTTCTTGGCCAAAATATTAGGGATAAAATTGATATTGAAGGATTGAAAGACTTTGATATCGATTCTCGTGGCGGCATTCGGAAATTTGGTAGACTTGTCGTGCCAATATTGGTGATCTTCGTAAAGATATTTTAGAAGATTCTCATCGTTCTAAATTTACCATTCATCCCGGTAGTAGTAAAATATACGCGGATATGAAGCGACTTTATTATTGGGAGGGAATGAAACTCGATATTGCTAACTTTGTTAAGTGTTGCATGACTAGCCAACTCGTTAAGGTCGAACATCAAAGGCCCGGTGGGTTATTGCAACCTTTAGAAATTCCAATTTGGAAGTGGGACCAAATTTCCATGGATTTTATAGATGGCCTTCCCCGTTCTCGTTCGGGTCATGATAGCTTATGGGTGATCGTTGATAGACTTACTAAATCCGCCCATTTTATTCCCATTCGGTCTAACCGAACCGTTCCTCTTTTGGCCAAACTCTTTATCAAAGAGATTGTTAATTACATGGAGTTCCTACTTCTATAGTTAGTGATCGTGATCCATTGTTTACTAGTGGATTTTGGAAGAGTCTTCAAAAAGCTTTAGGAACGAAGCTTAATTTTAGCACCGCTTATCACCCCCAGTCCGATGGACAAACCGAGCGTGTTAATCAAACTCTTGAAGATCTTCTTCGTGCTTGTGTGCTTGATTTCGGTGGAAGTTGGGAAGATCATATTTCTCTTGTTGAATTTTCTTATAATAATAGCTTCCAATCTAGTATTGGTATGGCACCTTTTGAGGCACTCTACGGAAGGCCATGCCGATCTCCTTCTTGTTGGCTTGAGGCCGGTGAGAAGCTGGTTTTAGGTCCAGATTTTATTCGTGATTCCACAGAAATGATTGATCTTATTCGTCATAGGATGAAAGAAGCCCAGAGTAGACAAAAATCCTATGCCGATAACCGGAGAAGGAAATTAGAATTTTCTATGCGAGATCTTGTGTTCATTCGTGTTTCACCTATAAAAGGTGTTGTACGTTTCAGTCGATCGGGAAAGTTAGCGCCTCGATATATTGGGCCATTCCATATCACTGAACGTATTGGTTCCATGGCTTATCGCCTTTTACTACCGGCTCAATTTTTTGCTATGCATGACGTGTTTCACGTTTCTCAACTTCGGAAATGTCTTCGAGATTCCGATTCTGTTCTTGAGCCCGGTGTTGTGGAAGAGATTGAAGTTTCGCCTAATTTAACTTATGAGCAACATCCTATTCGTATCATTGCTTCGAAAGTCAAACGACTTCGAAATAAAGATGTTCTGCTTGTTAAAGTTCAATGGTCTTCAAATCCTAAGGATTGTTCTTGGGAATCTAGAGAGTACATCGAGCGTACACTTCCGGACTTACTTTCTCGTGCTCTTTGAGGTGAACTTCTTATTTCAAATTTCTTTTGTGTTGAATATGCTTTTATGGTTGTTACTTTATGTTCTCTTCTTAAATATTGCGAGGACGCAATTTCTTTAAGGAGGGGGGTCTGTAACAACCCGCATATTTTTCGATTTTATATTTAAATATTTTATCGTTAGTCGGATTTTAGTCCGAAAAGCTACCTTTTGCATACGGTTGAATTAGGACTCGGGACCACTCCCATTGAGTTTAAAATGCCGTTTGCGACCTTTTTGAGTATAAGGTTCGATATGTTTGGAGAAAGTTGATTTTTGCTACCTTTTACTTTGGGTTTGGTTTTTGGGCTCAGCCCTATGTTTTACTTATGCTCAAATCTGAGCCACTCTTCCCCATTCACCCTCATTCTCTTCTCTTTTCAGTTTTCTTAGCATTAATGGTGGGAGAGATTGGAAACTAAAACTCCAAAACCCTAGTTTCTCTTGCAAATCAAATTCCAAGCTCCAAACTCAAGAAGAACCCATTGGTAAGCTTCTCTTCTTCTTCTCCAACTTATCCTCTTACCCATTTCAGAAATTCCTAAACCTAATTTTGGGAATGTTCTTGTTTTGAGCATAGATTCAAGCTCATTTGGGTTGTGTTGAAGAGAGGTTGATTCTCTATTTGCTTTCAAGCTTCTTCTCGTTTGATTTTGTGAAAAGGTGAGATTTTTAATCTCACATCTAAGTCTATGAAATATCTTCGAATGTTAGGTATGAATTCCTAACACTTATTCGTGTGCATTTGCTTTTGGTTTGGATTGAATTGGTGTATATTCCAATTTTTGGTGTTTTGAGTTCAATTCGTTAAAAATCCTAACTTCTATGTTTGAACATGTTTTTGGTGATGCATCGAGGAGCATATAGGGCCGGGTAGTCGGTTGGCATAATCCCTTAGCGCCATTGCTCGAGAAAAATGCAATTTGGTCAAGATTGAACCTCATTTGTTATAGGCAGGGAAGAGGCTGGAAACAGGTTCGGCCGACCGACCCCTCTGGTCCGGTCGACCGACCTGCTTCCAAGTGCATAAGCACTTTCTGTTTTAAGGTTCGGTCGACCGACTCAGGGAGCCCAGTCGACCGACCTGCTGCCGAGTGCATAGGCACTCCTCTGTTTAAGGCTCGGTCGACCGACTCAGGGAGTCCGGTCGACCGACCTGCTGTTAATTGCCAGATTAGCCTATTTTGCTAATCCGTTTGAATATCCAACTTTAATCGATTCGTGTTGTCTCCCTTTTGTTGTTGTCATTTATTATCGACTTAGATGACCTTTTCTTTGGGAATTTTAGATATATCCACTTTGATGGATTTTATATCGATTTCTTTGGATTTTATTCACGTTTTCGAATGTGAATCTTAGTGATTGATTGTTTCTACAATCTTCTTTGTGTTTTGTCACTTTAAAAATATAAAGGTTTTCTATACTAGTAGTAAATATCAAAACTCTTTCCTCAAACGATTTCAATACTATTTTAATACCAAATTCGTTTCTAAAACCGTTTTCCAAATCTATTAGTATATATAAACCTTTACCTCACTCGTATGAGAAATCTAATTAAACGACTTAGTAAAACAAGTGGTATGAAACGCCTGCGTTTACTTCGTCGGTTAATTCTTGGACTTGTTCGATTGAACCTCTTGTGACAATTTTCTAGTGGAGATTTACAGTTTGTTCGTGAATATTTAAGTTAAGCAAGTGGTTATGGGACATGAAGCTAAACTCATATATTTACTAGCTTAGTGTAATTGACACTTCTCGTTGATCATGACGATCATCTTTGTGATTTAGACTAGCAATGTGCGATGTCTCTTTGTCTGCGAGGGAGACTAAACCCCGTTTTGTGGAGTTTCGACTCAATTTGGTGGGGTAGCAAGCCATGGTCTTCGGGCCGTTTGTGGAGCTTCGGCTCAATTTGTGATGGTTAGCGACCATGGAATTAGCGTTCCGTTTGTGATACACGTGTTGGTGGGCTTTATGCTCCCGTTTGTGATAGGCCTCCCCCCCTTTTGTGATTTCTGGATTTCTTGTGTAGATTCCTAGAATTTATGTTTCACCAATTTTCATGATTTCCATTGATAAGTTTTATCAATATTTGTGCATTGGTGAATTTGTGTGTCATTGACTTTAGTGATCTCTGGATTTCTTGTGTAGTCTTCTGGAATTTGTGCGTCATTGACTTTTGTGATTGACATTGATATTATCGTCAATATTTATGGTATGGTGAACGAAATAAGGAGTATGACGTTTCTTTGATTCTTGTGTAGATTTTGTGATATTGATTAATCTCTTGTTGATTATCAACTACTTATATATCACAGCTTGGCCTTGTGATTATTATGTGTTTAGTCATATCTCTTATTCTATATCGTTTCATCTGATATTTATAGTTAGACTGATCCGTTTATTATTTTCTTATTAAATAATACTCGGGTCAGACCGAGATGTTACAGGTGCTTCTGCTTAACTTCTCATCCGGGATTAACTCCTTGACTTTTGGGTTAACTACTTAGATTAGTAGTTATTTTGTTGTATACATTTGAGATATAGACTCCTTAATGTATACTTATTCTTTTGTGTAGTTCATGTAACTATTCTTTTGTGATATTGTGGATCTCTTTAGACCACTACTCTAATGAACACTTTCATGTGTTATATTCATATCTATTTCCGCCTTTGTGATATGAATTGTCTGTGACTGATTTGTGTTATGTTTATTTCTATATTTGTTTCCGAAGATATTACAGCCACCGTGTGGTAGCTTTGAGTTTGTGTCGGCATGTCGGATTTCCACTTAAAAAGAATTGCATGCTATACTATCTGACATATCGATGCTCGCACAAAGCAATTACCCGGATGGTCGCTCCTCAATAGCCTTATTCTCCGTGCTAGTTGACAGCATTCACCGTAATGTTCTTGGCTAGCGTGGGTATAGAGGTGGGGCGTCACACATGGTCTCATTGTCACTCCCTAAAGGAGAATGAGATGTTTATGCTTAGTTTAAGGTCGAGTTTCTTGAGAAGATGTCTGCCTAGCTTGAAGGCTCTTTGTGAAGTTGGTTGATGGCTTTGAAGTTCAAGGAGCTTATGGATAAGAAGTTCTGGCATTCTTGGCATCAGTACAGCTTAGAGATGTGTTGTGTGCTAGCAAAAGGTCTTCTGGCAAAGCAGCAGAGTGGATCCTTTTCTCCGATGGTTCAAAAATATTTGTGTTTCTTATGTCAGCAACCCAGACTTTTGGAAGCTCAACAAAGCAGGGTGTTTGTTATTGAAGGTGGACCACTAGATTCTTTTATAGGACAAGAATAAGATGTTCTGATGTGTGAAGAGAGAACAGTTTCTTTTGAACTGAACTGGGTAGGATAGCAGAAGTGACTTGAGATCAATTCAAAGAGATCATCCGAGTAGTCTTTTGTTTGGGACTGAGGCATCTCTAGAGGATTTGGTGAAACAGCTTAGGATTTCGTGGAACTTCTATGTTTTCTCCTTATGAATTTGATGAACCATTTTTCTGGGATGCGTTGATCAAGATTTTGTTCATGTTCATCGATGACATTCTCATCTAATATAGAATCAGAGTCGTGCAGCAGAAGCAAGGTAGTAGCTCTTCTAGAGTGGAAACAACTGGAAGTTGCAGTGTTTTGGATTAGAAGGTTTCTACAGGAAGTTTTTCAGGAATCTAAAGTCCAGATTGGCGAGTGAACTTGTTTTGTCTTTCTCGGATAGAAAAAGTAAGTTTGATGTCCACTGATGTTTGTGGAATAGAGTTTGTATTCTGGATTTTGGCAGATTTTTATGATGACCATTTTTATGGGTTGGATCCGGAGATCGTCCTGTTCTTGGTCCAGATTTGTTTTAAGAGGCATCAGCAAAGGTTAAGTTAATCAGGAAGGATGTAGGTAGCCCAGGATCGGCAGAAGAGTTATGTGAGTAATAGATAAAGTAATCCGTAATTTGAAGTTGGAGACTTCGTTGTTGTTAAGGTTTCTCCGATCATGGAAGCAGTAAGGTTTGGTAAGACTGGGAAGCTAGCTTCGAGATATATTGAATCTTTCTGTGATCTCCAAAGGTTTGAACTTTGGTCTACAAGATTGAATTGCCAGTTTGGGTGGACGGGATTCGATGTATTTCACGTATCTCTGAGGGAGTACGTATTTGATCCATCACTGGTTTTGGAACCAGCTGTTTGGAAGGATTTGGAAGTTGAATTAGACTTGTTTATTATCTGATATCTTGTTCAGATTTGTAGATCGAGATGAGTAGGAGCTAAGTATCAGAGTGGTGTAGTTAGTTGAGATTCAGTAGAGGGAGTATCCCAACGATAGTACTTAGGAAACTCTAGATAGTATTAGGTAGACCTATCCTGAATTGTGTCAGGATAGTTAGTTAGATTTGATGGTTTGATTTTATTGGTTGCTATGATTGTTAGTGTATGATTGATATATGCTTGTTGTCTAAAAATTAAAATATTTGTTGGATTATTAAATTATCTTTGCTTTTTAATTTCGGGGACGAAATTCTTTTAAGGGGGGAGGAATGTGACGACCCAGCATTTTCGGCAATATCAATTTAATAATCTTTATTAATAATTAAAATTATTTGATAATTTCCTTTTATAACTATTTTTAGTTTGGAAAAATTTATTCTTTTAAAAAGCTAATAATATTTAATTAGTAAAATTTATCTTTCAAAGCTAACAAAAATATATTCTATTTATGATGTATATATATGTATATATGTTGTAAATAGGAAGTCTTTGATTTTAAATTTATAAAAGATATGTTTTCAAATTTGTAATATATATGAATATATATATTGTGATTTAAAATTATGTTTTAAAATCTAATATACTAATTTTCAATCTAATATTAAAATATTTTATATTTATAATGTAAATATATTTTTGTATATATTATAAATAGAAAAGCTTTGTTTTGAATTAAACAAATAAAAACACGTGTTCAAAATTTAGTATATATTTTGTAATTTGGAAGTTTTGATTTAAAAGCTATTTAAAAAGTTAATATAAAACTTTTCAAAACACTTAACGTAAATGTTTATTTATCTAAAAAGTATAATAGTTTTAGTTTGAATAAGATTTTATAAAATTTTATTTTACTTAAATTAAAATAATCAATATATATATATATAAAGGTTTAATATTACTTTCTTATGAACTATTCTAGTTTGAAGACATATAAAAACATATAATGCATTTAATTTATTTAAAACGTAATTTATGTGTGTGTATAAACATAAATTCTTATTTACATAAATATAAAGAATGATTACTAAGTAAGATAGGGGTTTAAACACAATAATCCACATATTTAACATTTGTACAAAAATAACAATATATTTTAACATTTGTAAGCTTTGAAGGATTTGTAGTTAACAAGTGGCATTCTTCATTTTAATTAAAATTTAATTTTATAAATAAATATGTATTAAAGGAAGAAACCTGTTTATTGTTTTCCAGTTCAATATTTTCTCTGCTTCAATTCCTTTTCTTAATCTTTAAAATAAAATCTTAATGCAAAATCAAAAGAAAATGAAAGCAAATTCAACAACTCATCAGTTTCAAAGCTTTAAGACACCAAGATGCAAAATTCAACAAGTAATTCAACATCCTGTTTTAGTTTAGCCTGAGCAAACAGGAGGATTAAGCCAACAAAAAATTCAACTGAATGTAAGAAAATCAAGTAGGCTAATTAACATCAGGGAATTCAAATCAAATGCAAAAGTTCCAAATCAAAAACCTAGAAATGAAGTTGTCCTCTGTTTTTTTATGTAAGGCGAGTAAACTTTTCTTAAAAACACTTTAAACTATGTTCATACTTGAGATATGTGATGAATCTGTAGATTTAAGTTGTAATGGAGTTTGTATGGATGATTTCAACTAGGTTATAGATTGAATTACACTGTTTATTGCTATGCATGTCTATATGTTTACATATTCCTGACCGCTGTTGTTTCAAAGTATCAAGAACAACATATAAAATTCATATCATCCTATCCAAATCAATCCTAGCTTTGATTTCTAAGGTAAAATGTCAATAATAATGTAATCTGAATTTTTGAATTTGATTCAAGAATTTATATTAAAGAATTATCTCAAAAATAATATTTTACGGTAGAAACCAAATATTGGTCAAAATCAAAAATCTGGGAATTGTGTTTTGGTTTCACAATCTGTTTCATCTTAGAAAATCATGAATTTTGATATAAGTTTTATGATTTTATAGTTTGGAAATGTTGAGATATACTGAGTTGATCAGAAATTGGATATTTGTCGATTGTTGACGAAGGGGTAAGGTATGGATATCGAGCTTTGGTCTAGAGGAAGGGGTGGCGTGGTGGTCTCTGGAAAAATAGTCACCAGAATTTAAGTCGGCCGTGGTGGCTAGGAGAGAGATAAATAGGGTTTTGACGTCATATTGGGTAGGCCATGTATTCGAGGCGATGGCGACGGCTGTGGAGCATCGGAGTCGATCACTAGGTGGGGGTTTGGTGCTGGAGGTCGTGGCGGTCATCTGGTGGGGTCGACGAGGTTGACCAGGGCTGGGATCGACGGTGATGGTCGGTTTTTCCAATGATGGTGGCTTCCAGATTTTCGAACGATGGGTTCGATTTTGATTCGTTGGCAAATTAGCTAATCTGGGTGATCGTGTGCGACAATGGGGTGGTTGTCGACTTGACGAGGGTTGCGGCATCGCCTACGGTGGTCGGAGCGACCGTGCACATGCATGTGCACATAGTGATAGGCGTTCGATCGTTGGTTTTAGGGAAGGAGCTACGCGAGGAAATCTTGAAGCATTCCAATGTTCAACTCGAAGCAGGGGATGGGTAGTTGTTTCATGAGAGTACCAATGTTTTACCCGGGAGTATACTCGAGTTTTCTTGTGATTTTCTTGAAGTTGACTCGGGATTTAATTTTCTTGAGCTCGGGTTGGCTTCTATATTGTAACCTGTTTTTAATTTCAAAGTTAAATATGTACAGGTTTTAAAAAGCAATGTAATTTAGATTAAGTCATGTATACAAATTCAATTACTAAGTAAAAGAAAATGTTGAACAAAGTTTAAAGCATAACAAAGACAATTTTTTCCAAGTTAATTCTTTTATAAAACAATTCCAAAGTGAATGTTTAAACAAGTTTAAGTTTAAAGATTTTTAAAGTAATTTAGTTTTCAAAAAGAATATTTTATCAAATTTGAAGTGTATTTTGAAAGAATATGTTTCAAAGCAAAAGATAAATTATTTAACAAGTTTAAATAAGTTTTCAAAGAAGTGTAAGCCATATTTCCCAAAATTGAGTTTATCAAACAAGTTTAAAAATAAAAGGTTATTAAAATGATTAAGATTTCAAAGGAAGTTTCAATAAGTTCCTAAGTAAGGTTTCAAAGAATAAATTATTTTAAATAAGTTGAATGTTTAATATGGTTTTGTTTTAAAATAAATGATATAATTTTAATTACGTCATAAATTCCAAAATATGTCTTCTAATGAAGTTTAATAAGTAAATGAAGACAAAGAATTTATCTTTAATTAAGGTTGTAATTAATTAACAATAATTAATTATGAAATTAATTAAAAGTTAGTCATTTAATGTAATTAATAAAGGTCAATTAATCAATCATTACTTAGTATAAGTAATTAGTGGATAGTTAATGATTGTAATTAATTTAAGATCATTAACTAGTGATTATGATGATTAATTGAGGTAATTAATTTCAGATAATTAATTAGTCAATTAATTAAGGATAATCACTAAAGCAAATTGATTGAGTATAATTTGTTAATTAATAAAGTGTAATTACACAAAGTAAGTAATTAAATCACTGAGTGTAACTAAACAAGGAGAAATTACTTAGTGAAAATAATTAGAGGATAATTACTCAATGGTAGTAATTAAGGATTAATTACTTAGTGTAATTAATTAAAGAATATATTAATTAAGAAGTTAATTAATTAATGTAAGTAATTAAAGGATAGTTAATTACTGTTTGTGATTAATTAAGGTTGATTAATAAATGTGATTAATTCAAGATTAATTATTAAATGTAATTAATTAGAAGAATAGTTAATTAAAGAAGTAATTTAAGGATCATTAATTAATGTAATTAATGGGAGTAATTAAAGGTTGATGTATGTGATTAATTAGAGAATAATTAATCAACATAGGTAATTATAGATTAATTAATTAATGTAATTAATTAAGGATAAATGTAATTAATTACAGTTAATTAATTAAAGGTTAATTAGTGTAAATAATTAAGGATGATTAAGTTTGTGTAATTAATTGAAGGCTAATTACTTATTGTAATTAGAGGATAATTAATCAAGGATGATTAATTAAAATGGACAATTAAAGATGATTAATTAATTGGTTTGTAATGAATCAATGTTAAATAAGCAGGATTAAGGTAATCCAAGTGATTAAAAGCTAGTAATTAATTTAATTGGTGAATACTTAAATTAATTAGGAATTGTTAAACTTAAATATCTTGCTTATGGATGTGTGGATGATAGTGGATGCCATGGATTATTTGTTATCCCTGATATGTGATATGATTCTTTGTGGTATGAGATGTTTGGTAGTATTGAGATAAATATGGATTATCTATCTGTGATAATGTGAATCATTTATCTATGTGAATATGATACCCTAAATATAAATTAAATTTTTTGAACCCTTAAACAACTTGGACCTTAAAGCGGCGTTTTGGATTTCGGTGAGACCGGGATCGGATTTCCAAATTTGGATATCCGAAAACCACATCGATCCAAATTAAACGATAGGTCTTGAAATCTCAAGTGAAGTGAAGACTCGAAGTGTAAAGAGTCTTTGTCGTTACAAAATCTGATGGTGATTCCAATACGAGTTTAAACGGAGATATACTTACAGTTTCGAGATGAAGATTCAGAGTGCAAGGGCTATTATCGTTAACTCTGAGGGTGATTCTAAAATGAGTGTAACGAGATAGTGCCTTCGGTTTCGTTCGAACCCGGAACGAACTTGTATGGATTAAATGCTTTCAGAACATCGTCAGGTGGACAATGAGCATTCTAAGATAGATGTGTCCTAAAAGGTAATCGCAGCCTCAAGCCTCATCAACCAGGATGACTAAAATAGGGGAGGTGCAGAAAGGCTAAGTGAGTCGCGCTCAAGTAGGACAAGATTTCCCCCGCCTAATGGTCCCTTTATATTCGGCTTAGTAGGCAATTGGAATTGCGCACCAACTAAGGGTTGTCTTGTTCGGGACTATCCAGTAAGGGATGGTTATGGCCTTGTTTTGTAGGGGATTTAGGGTGGATCCTCGGTACGGTGATCTAGGCCACGTAGTGTGACAGGCGGTACCCCAGTAGCCCTGCCATTGTATGGAATCCAATCTCCAATAAGCGCCGTACGTTTTGATTGTGCCCAACTATGTTGGAACGTGAGATGTAAGCATTCCAGCTATTTTGTATTTTACTTAAAAACCCTAGACCCTATTATAATATCACTGGATTTTCTATCAAATGTTTTGGTTATCGTAAGGTAAAAACTTTTCCGTGTTTATGTGCAGGAAGTCTTACGAGATACCTTTTGTTTTCAAAGGTTTTCAAAGTTAAGCAACTTTAACCAGTTTACTCACACCAGATCCATGTCTGACATGGAGTTTATTTTCTGTTTATTAAACTCTTGGTACTCAAATTTTACGAGTAGCCAAGGGATTTAGGTTAGCTTTGAAAAATTTCTAGAGGAGAATTGGAGCAGGAGGCTTCAGCGTGTAGATATTTAATAGTTCCACTGTGTTAATCTCTATGTTGATGTATTGTAATGGATTCTGAGTTGTATGATAGACAGATCTTTATAACTATCTAGTTTATAATGTATAAGCTATGTAACTCTGATGTATATGGTACTATGTAATATCTTATGTGAGGTATTATAATTTATTCGTTCCGCTGTGAGATTTCGATATTGTTTAGATCCTTCTTTTCTAACTTTTCTCTTTTCTATCCCTTTCTTTCTTATTAATGATGCGTCTTTCTATGGAATGAAAGGCATGTCATTACAACTGACCTGGTTGTCAGTACACAGTTTGCTTATTTTCTTAAAAATATGAATCTTAAAACCACTTTGATTTTGTGTAAACTTCTTGAGGATAGATTTTAACAATTTCAAACTATATCTAAGACTAAAACTTCAATAAATAAACATACTACACTCTGATATGAAGTCTTGTCATCTTTGTAGTTTAATAGCATATCTCATTCTCTTTTTATCGCTTGATCATATAGTCTCATCACTGATTGTTTAAGCTTTTTGCCATGAATCAAAACTCATGATTCAACACTCTCCCTCTTTTTGATTGATGACAACCTGTTTTTAGATGATACTATATTTTAAGAATTATATAACGGAAGTTATATATGTCTTCCCCTGAATTTTTGGTGACATATCTAATCCTGCAAAAAAATGGTTAGGCATACAAATGTCTCCCCCTTTGTCAACGACAAAAAGGAGATAAACAATGATTTTATCATCATAACAATCACAAAATAATATTGTTTCAAGTTTTACCAAGCTATTTATACAAGATCATAAAAATTAAACAGTACTAGAATGTTTGTGAAATTAAAAGAACAGTAACTTACTACCACCAACAAGAAATATCAACATCACTTATCAGAGTCATACTCCGTTCCTTCTTCCACTTGCATTGGTCCTTTGCCTCATGAAGAACTTTCCACAAATTGTCTGCCACTCTCATTTCCGCTAGTGTCAGAACTTGTGTGTTCTTCTGATGTAGACCAAATAAAGCGAGGAGCTGGACGTTTGCCCGGATCACCATGTGGAGTATCCGCAATGTGGAGGAGGAACAAGAGATTGCATCCCATAAAATCCCGAAAATGCTTTTAATCTTGTCAAACTTCTTGTCGATCTTGTTGTCGATATTTTTGACGCGAGAATCCAAAATGACTTGATTACGCACAAGTAGATCAATGGACTCTCAGGTGCTTTGGGATAGGGTTAGGGTACGAATGTCATCTCTTTGTTGCTGTAGAGTAGCAGCTTGCTGACGAGGTCATGATTGCCAGTCTTGAAAAGACATGATAGTGAGAGGTTTAGGAGACAATTTCATTAGACTAATTGTGCGGCTATTTAGAGTTTTAGTAGTGGAGGTATCAAATTCTGGAATAGGAACTTGTAGGTTCATAAGTAGCCGCATAATATACTTGTTGTAATAGATGACGTTTATTCGACTTTGGTTAAAAGACCAGTACTCATCAAGAACAAGCTTAGGCCAATTGATTTGGACATCTCCCCAAATTGCATACAAAGCACTATAATTTTCCGAATATACAAGCTCACAAGAACCTGTACGAGGAAGAATTATACGCATTAAGGCTCGATGCATAATTCGAGCTGTAAGGCGATAGATTTTAGTTCAGTCGTGTCATCTTCCAAAAAACCTATGACTACTTCATCTCGTTCACCTATAGAAACATTTAAATCTTCTAACGTAATACCATTTGTTGGTGTTTGAAGAATGTGTCCAATTCTATCTAATGATAAGAATAGTTGTTGACCACAAACTAAACTCCATACGCAATTGTCACGATTTCGTGGATTTTAATGACCTAAATTTAAATTAGCGTAAAAGATTTTTACCATAGTATGATTAATTTTGAGATTGTTCTGATTGTGGTCAAGAAGAGATTCTAGACGACTTCTTCTTGCAAGCTCCTGAATTCTATATGAAGCAAAGTCAGGAAAGACAACGTAAGATCCTTCGAGAAAACGAGCTTCCTTCATTTTGTTCCATCTTTGAATAGTGGTGGCATCATAAAGCCATTGAGCTATTTGGGTATCAATAGGTTCAGAGGAAGAGGAAGAGACGTTTCTAGATTGTTTAGGTTGTCTTGAAGCCATTTGAAAGTGAAATTGAGTAAAGATATTCGAAAATTTTGATAACTAGGGTTTTGAAAATCTGAATAGGGAAAGTAAAAGTGAAGAGTGGAAAAGAAGACGGTAGGTTAAATGGGTAAAAAGTAGATGAAAATAGTGATTACTAGACCCAGGTGGCATATTTAGTCGGCTGAATGATTTGGGTCAGTCGACTGATGTAATATCCCCAAACTTTCTATTTCCGGATTCAGTCGACTGACCTAATTCGTTCAGTCGACTAAATGTTCTTTTGCAACATTATCAATCTTTCTGTTTATAGATTCAGTTGACCGGCCTAATTTGTTCAGTCGACTGAAAGTTCTTTTGCAGCAATATTAGTCTTTTTGTATGAGTTAACAATTAAATTAAAATTATTCAATATTTTAATCAATGAATCTTACAAAATAAATTGAAATAAAAAAATAAAAAAATCTTAGTTAGATGAAGAAGAAGTGAATGAATGCGGGGTCTTGCAATCTTCTGGTTCAACCTTAGTATTTTCTTTGTATGGTTTTAATGGAGACCAGTGATATCCACATTCTCATGAATTTGGAGACACAGGAGGAGGTTGTGGTGACTGATGATATGAAGACATTGTAGGTTGATGAACACTGAAAGAAGACGAGTCGCAAAATTTCCAGCCAAGTTGCTCCAAAAAGCTAAGTCAATTTGAATTTAGCTTTTGTTCATGCTACATTTCCCGTTGAATTGTTATTGATTCCCTTTGATAATGATGTAAATCATCAATATTTTGTTTTGTTAATGGAGAACCTGTAGGATCGATTTCACCCTAGAGGGGGGGGGGGTGAATAGGGTGATGGTATAAATTATAAAAATTAATCGCAGAAGCTTATAAATTAATTTCAATTCAGATCACAGAATAGCAGCACAGATATCGCAGAATATAAAATAACAGAATAAAACAGAACAACACAGAATTTACCCAGCTTCGGCAAAACCCTGCCTACGTGCTGCCCCCAAGGTTTCTACTAGAAATTAGATAGTCCCTCGCTTACACACGTAAACTCGCTATACCCGCTATTGACTATCTAATTCTACGCTCAAAACCCTGACCACAACTCAACCACCAAGTTGCGAATTCCCAAACTACACACCGTAGTTTGTCCCCTAGTCACACGACTAGAAAATTAAAAACGGTTTAAAAGAAAAATACAATTTAAAAACAATTTAAAATACAAAACCCTATTTAATAAAAAACAAAGCCCAAATTAATAAAACAAAGGCCGGCCCCTTATTCACTTCTTCAACCCGTTCCTTTTATTTTTTTCGTTCGTGAAAAAATGGCCGCTCCTCTTGCAGATTTTAGGGCTTCGTCCCTTTGGTGCCGTGCTCTTAAATTAGGGTTTCAAATTTGAAGTCGCTGTCTTTGTTGGTTGATTGCAATCACTGTTTCTCTGATTTGCTTCAATTGTTTGCGGCTTCTCCTCCTTGATCGAGTTCGATTGCTTCGGTATGTAATTTGTGCTTTTTGCTTTTTCTAATCTTTCGTACTTGAACTCGAAATTATTTTGCCAATGATGATTGGGCTTATATAGGATTCGAAATCCTATTTTTGCGTTCGTATTTTCGTGTTTGAATTTGTCTACTGATTTGCTTTGGCCATTCGACTATACTTGGATGATTGAGATAAAATCTGACTAATTCATATGCGTATATTCTTGATACTTGCTTCCCACGGCTTGGTTGACACGGTTTTGATTATTGACTCGTTCAATATTGACTGTGACGATTTTTGGCTTTGCTATGCTTCCACGGCTTCGACCCATACATTGTTCACCTCGGCCTATAGTGTTCATGATGTACTTGGATAGTTGGTTACTGTGTACTTGTTGAAATGATTGAGACTTGCAGTTTACTTGGCTTTGAATCATTTCTTCTCTGGCCATCTTTTTCTGGTTGGTACTGCATTGCATTCTCAGTGAGCTCCATTTTACTTTGTTGCATTTCTGATCACTGCTGTGTCTTGTTTCACTAGTATCAGTGATGTTGCAACTGGTTTAATGTTTGTTCAATGCATTTACTTCAAATGTTTCACTCTGATATATATATATATATGCATTCATTCGAGTTGTATTCATGTTTGTTGTTTGCTTCATGTACCCTACTGCTTTGAACTTCTGGTTGGTTTGCCCTGGACTTCACTTGACCATTGCTTCATGTATACTTGGTGCTTGTATATTGCAGCTTGGTCTTGCCTTGTGCATCTCAACTTGTTCTTGTACTTTGATGGCTGATCATTTTTGCTGTCCACTTGTTGCCTCTGTTCATTTGCCGGTTAGCTTGCTCGTTCGGTCTTGTTCCTTCACTTTACTTGAGCATGTTGCAGTGTGTTATCATATTGCTGGTTCTGTTTGCATTTTGTTATCATTGATTTGTTGTGCTTGCTGTATCTTGTAGTTGCACTTCTAGTCTGCATTTCATATGCTCCGAGTTTCACTGCCTTCTGTCCATGTTGGTACTGGCTGTTGTTGCTGTGTTCCATGAACATGCTTCACTGTTTACTGCACTGACTCATCATGTTGTATACACTCCATAATATCGTTGAATTCATTGATATTCTCTGGTCAGTTACATGTTCATGATGCATTATGCCTTTGCCTCTATTTGCTTGATGTCTACATGCATGTGGTCTTGCTGCAGTTTGGTCTCATATTCATTCTTTGATCATGTTGGCTATTTGGTCGAGTTCATTTGAGTCAGTGGAGTTGTTTCATTGTATATATCACTGGTTCATTCCATTGTTTCATGCATGTGACATTGGTGCATTGTCGTGAGTAGTTTGTAGTTGCTTCTGTGCCTTCGGTCATGTTGCCTTGTGTTGAATCCAGTTTCAAAACTCGGATTTGACCTTGTGCTTGTGTCGTGATTTTCAATGTTATTGCACGTGAGTTGAACCCGGTTTTTCATTTGGGTTTGACCTGTGCTCGCCTGTCCCTGTAAATCAATCAAGTGTATATATCGGCGTGCACGGCCTTGTGGCATATACAGTAATACACTGTGTATGTCACAAGTTGTTCGTGTATGATGAATTCAAATTTAAATGATGACGAACAACCCAAATAACTGAGGCAAATCATATTTTCAAAATCCATCTTTTATTTTATATTGCAAAAGTATCTCTTTTTCAATTTTACTGCGTTAGTGAATATTTTTGCAGATTGCTCAGATGCTGGATTCAAACTGGAATGCAGTTGAAGATAAATACGAGTGTGAGTGATATGTAGTGAGGTGCTGATGTAAAATAGTGATGTAATTGAATTTGTATCACAATTGTATAGTGAATAGTGAGAGCTTGAATTTGTATTGTAGCGACCCAACTTTCCACTACCGGAAAATCGCATCACTAATTAAGAAAGAAAGGGATAGAAGAAGAAAAGAAAGAGAAGAAAGAGAAAACAACACATCAGAATCTCACAGCGGAACGATTTAAATATAATATAGAACATATACATAGTTCATATACATCAGAGTACATAACTAAACATCTCAATATAGACAGTTATAACATTCTGTCTAATACAATACAAGACATCAACATAGAATATACACAGCGGAAACTCTAACCATATATCTACACGCTGAAGCCTCCTGCTCCAAAGCTCCTCCAGAATTCGTCAAGAGATAACCTGAATCACTTGACTACTCATATATAATATGAGTACCCAAGAGTTTAATAAAACAGAAAATAAACACTCGGGTCAGACAGGGGTCTGGTGTGAGTAAACGGTTTAAGATTGCTTAACTTTAGAAAAACCTTTGAAAAGAAAAGGTATCACGTAAGACTTCCCACACATAAACATGGAAAAGTTTTTACCTTACGCTAACCAAAACATTTGATAGGAAATCCAGTGATATTATAATAGTGTCTAGGGTTTTCAAATAAATATGAAATAGCCGAAATTGTTACATGATTAAATTCCAGCTACTAGCCACAAAAGTGGGTAATACAAACAAAACCGTAGGGTCTCGTAGGGAAAATGGGTTTCCAACAATGGCAGGGCTACTGGGGTACCGCCCGTCACAGTACGTGGCCTAGATCACCGTACCGAGGATTACTCCCTTCATCCCCTGCAACACAAGACCGGGACCATTCCTTACTGAACAGTCCCGAACAAGACCACCCCGCAGTTGGCTGCAGACCAACTGCCCACACAGCCGAAATATAAAGGGACCTCTAGACAGGGATGTATCTTGCTCTCCAGTGGGCGCGACCCACGAAGCCTTGCTGCACCTCCCCTGTTTTAGCCATTCCCGGTTGATGAGGCTTGAGGCTGCGATTACCTTTATAGGACCAATTATCTTAGAATGCTCCTCGTCCGCCTGACGATGTTCTGAAAGCATTCAATCCATACAAGTTCGTTCCGGGTTCGAACGAAACCGAAGGCACTATCTCGTTGCACTCATTTTGGAATCACCCTCAGAGTCAACGACCATAGCCCTTGCACTCTGATTCACCATCTCGAATCTATAAGCACTATTCCGTCAAACTCATTACGGAATCACCCACTGAGTTATACTGACGTATAGCCCTTACACCTCGAGTCTTCACTTGCTCCACTTGGATTAACGACCTAACGTTTAATTGGAATCAATGTGGTTTTCGGATTCCAAATATGGAAACCCGATCCCGGTCTCATCGAAACCAAACGCCATTTTAATGTCCAAGTTGTACTTAAGGGATTTAAACAATAGATATTTAGAAAATATCACTTAACACAAATGAATGTATCATATTACACAGATAGATAAGCATCTATTATCACATGCATCTATACATATCACAAAGCAGCATATATATCACAATCAGATATAGCATATACATATCATCATCCATCAATCAATGCCATCCAACAACATCCAATATCATTAACTCATTCAATGATATATAAATCATCCAATCATTAACCATTCATAAACAAGTTTGATTCAAACTTGATTAATTTAATTAATCCTTAAATTAAATTAATCCTTAATTAAACACTTGGATTATCTCTAATCCAACTTCTTATTCATTAATTAATTACAAATTAATTAATTAACATCACTTAATTACCCAACTCAATTAATCTTTCCTGATTAATTATCATTTGATTACCTTAAGTAATTATTACTTAATTACTATATTAATTAATCACCTTGATTAATTACTCCAAATTATACTAAGTAATTACCTCTTAATTACCTTTAAAAATTAATCATACTTGATTAATTATCCTCTAATTATTCTGGTAATTATTCCTTAATTACCTTTAATTAAATTTACTTGATTAATTACTTTTAATTAATCACACTTGATTAATTACTTTTAATTAATCACTTTAATTAATTACTTTTAATTAATCACCTTTGATTAATTACTTTAATTACATTTAGTAATTAAAACTTAATTATAAAATTAATTATTCTTAAATTATTAATTAACAATTAATTAATTATTTTCATTAATTAATGATTACTCATTAATTAAAATTCTATCTTAATTAATTACTCTTAATCAAGTAATTAATCATTAATCAAATAATTTAAACCTTTAACTAATTATAATTAATTCTTTAATTAAGAACTAAAGTGATTATTCCTTAATCACATTTACCTAATTACTTTTCATAAAGTGATTATTCTTTACTTAATTACCTTTGGTAATTAATCACTTAATTACTTTAATTACTTCCCAAGTAATTATATTATATTAATCCATAAGTGATTATTTTAATTAATCACAAGTTAATTACTTAATTAACTATTTAACTAAATCATTTAAAATTAATTAAATGATTCTTAACTTATTATATAAAAGATTCTTAATTAAGAAACCTTATCTTAATTAAATCATTTATTCACAATTAAAACTTGATAATTAAAAAAAATGATTTAATTATCTCAATTATCTTTACAAAATTAATTATCTTTAAATAAAACAAAATTCAAACTTACTAAAGATAATTTTTATTACAATTGATTATCAAATTCTAAATCATTAACTTAATTTAAATAAAATATAATAATTTAGAAATCAATTAAATTTAAACATATTTTAAATTGAACTTTGAAATCTTTAAAACCTTTCCCAAATTATTTATTAAAGTTTAATATAAACTTTATTTTAAATCCATTTATTTTATTCAAAAAAACTCCATATTTTAAAATATATAAACTTGTTTTTAAAACATAACTTTGAAAACCATTTCAATTTGAACTTGTTTAACCCTTGTTTTAAAAACTTAATTCCTAAAATCAAATTTTCTTTGAATTAACAACTTAAACATAAAGTTCTAAAGCCCGACCCTCTGAATACTCGAGTAACCAGCAACAACCCGTGCCACACCCGAGTAAACAAGCAAAACAACCCGAGTCTTCCCTGCCTACCCCTTGCTTCGAGTTCCATCAAACAAAACACGATGCCTGCTTCGAGTCTACCCTTTCTTCTCCAACTCCTAATTCCAGAACCCACCACCAAAACATGTCACCGTGCACGTTAACGTGCACGGCACCAATGGACGCCGGCGATCACCATGCCGACCCTCCCCAAGTCACTCTCGTCCTCCACATCCAACTGCATCACCCAGAACACCCAAACTCAATCGAGATTGAGATTTCGACCTTCACCCAAACTGTTCGAAATCCACCCCCAACAAAAATCAACCACCGCCGACCAATTCCCTCACCAGAGACCACGCCGCCGCTACCTTAGCTCCACCTCACTCCCCTGCAACTCCAGAATCATATGCGATCGCCTCAAATTGCATTGCGTCATCGTGGCGTCTAGATGAACATTGACAGTAACATTAGGAAGTAAAACCCTATTATCTCAAACCACGATCACCACACACCTAAATAAAATACAATAGTATTTTTCGCATAATCTCAGAAGCCCCCTCCACCTTCGAGTTCAACGGCGATGTCAACCTCGCCGTAGTTTGTCGTGATTTGGCAAAAATACCCAAATCATTAAATCCCAAAATACCCACTAATTAACTCATTAAAAATTATGATTCTAGTATTAAAAATCATAATTCTCCATTTGCAATTCAATCATGAAATCAAAACTAGCAATTGAATTCATCAAATTTGACCCAAAATTAAAGTTTTACTGTAAACTCAAAGTTTTAAAGCTAATTATCCAATTTTAAAACCTAAAATTATTTTTAGATGATAGCCTATTTGATTTCAAACAACATTTATTTACAATTCTAAGTCTAATTCGAATTTAAAATCAAGTTATTGAATTTATCATAAATATTGAACAGTTTCATAAGCACACAGTAAACTACAGGCATTCAATCTATATCCAGACATACAATTAAACACTCACATACAAACATGCATTTAATTCAATTCAGATATCCAAGCAACAACATGATATTTATTCACAATCCAAGATAGAATTCAAGTTTAAATCTGTTTTTAAAATTTATTTACTCACCTGAAAATTTCCAGAAAACAGAGAGAAGATCTGCATGATTGTTACAGGCTTTAATTCATTTGCATGTTGAAATTTTCATATTTGATCTACTTCCAGGTTCTTGCATGTTGATGTTTTACTTGCAGTTGATTGAATTATCCTCAGATATGAACTTCCAGATTTGTATGATGATGAAGAACTTGCATTTGTATTTTCCAGATTCACATTTTTTTTCTTCTGCATTTGTTTCTTCTTTCCAGATTTGCAGATTTGTATTCTTTTGTTTGTGTTTATCTTGTTTTTGGGATGAAGATAAAGAAAAATATGTTTTAACTGAAAATAAACTCTTCTCCTTGTTTTACAAATTTAAATTTTATTATACAAAAGAAAGACATTTGTCATGTTGTATGCAATATACTTCACAAGTGTCATTAGCATACTTTATCTAGTTAACAAGTGTTATAATTGTTTTATTAATGTTTTTCTTTTAAATGTTATTTATCTTTAATAATTTATTTAAGTCTAATATACATGTATGTAATATAAAATGTACATACTTATATTTTAATAAATATTCATGTGAAATCAAGTAGCTTACCTTTTTAATTCAATCATGTTTATATGTTTGAAATTTCTATTTTAAATTAAAATCTTATTTAAAAACTTAAAGTACATATTTATCATAAATAAGGAATTAACTTTGTTATTTTAAATTTAAATCTCAATTATCAATTTAAAGTCATTTAAAACAAATTATCATTTTAAATTCAAACTAAATTTATTCAAGTTTGAAAATTCTTATTAAATTCAATTTAATAATTTTCCTATTTCAAATATATATATACAAATATATATACACATTTCAAATAGAAACATTCTAATATTAAATTTATTAATTTCCAAATTAAATTTTAAAACAAATATCAAATCACAATATATACATTCATATATATTATAATTTGAATACAAAGTTTTATTACATTAAAAACTTCTTATTTATCAAAATAAATATTTCAAAATCAAATTATTATTAGCTTTCAAAAGAATTAAATTTGCCAATTCATATTGCAAAGAAAAATATTAATAGATATTAACAAATTATTATCATTTATTTTTAATATAAATTTAACTTGTCAATTTATAAAATGATCAAATCAATTTAATTTTTATCAAAGATTATTAAATTGATATTGCTCAAAATTCCGGGTCGTCACATTCCTCCCCCCTTAAAAGAATTTCGTCCCCGAAATTTAAAAGCAAAGATAATTTAAATTCCTATCAACAATCACACAAACAATCATACATTATCAATCAAAGCAACCAATTCAAACAAACAAACAAATAATTTCATCTATCAGACAAAATTCTGAATAGAACTTCCTAATATCTAGAGTTTCCAAATACCTATACTGGAACACTCACTCTACAGAATCTTAACTAACTACTCTACTAAAACCAAGAACTCCCTTACCTGATTCTTCAAATCTGAACAAGATATCAGACTAAACTCAAAACCAACTCAACTACCAGATTCCTTCTGAACTGCTGATTCTATCACTCAAAGAATCATACACATATTCCTCAGAGATATGTGAAATACAATGAATTCCCAGCTATTCAAACTGGCAATTCAATCCTGTAGATCAAAATCAAATCTCTAGAGATCACAGATAAAACTCCAAATACCTTCAAAGCTAACACTCCAGTATTACCCATTCTTGTATCTCCTTTGATTGGATAAAAACAAATCAAAATCCAAACTCTAACTACACATCCCAAATCCCTCAATTCTAAACTGCACAATTTTTCAGATGTTTCTGAGTCACCTCTAATATCCCTGATCAGCCTAACCCTTGCTGATTGCTCCATGAAACAACAGCATCAACTTAAATCAAATCTCCAGGTCTTACTCAACAAAATGCCTTTCCAAAAATAATCTGCTGAAATCCATTCCACAGCTCTATACCATAAACATCAATGGACTTCAAACCTACATCTCATATCTGGCATAACCAAACAGTTGCACTTGACAATCTTGCCTTCAAATCTAGAAAATTCCTTCATACTTGAATTTCCAGTAGAAATCCCTTACCGCAACATCCGGTTGCTCCATTCAAGAATAATTCCCAACTCGCTTCCGCTGCACAACTCTGATCTAGAGCAAATAAGAATGCTATCGAAGAACACAAGCAAAAATCTATCTCCATACACATTTCATCCGACTCATAAAATCTCAGTGACCATTCCACTTGGTCAAAACATCTTAGCAGAATCTTAACTCGGAATAAGATGATCAATTCCAAAGAATCCTGAGCTGCCTCACCAAACTCACCTAGCTCCAAGAGTCATCCCACTATATGGTTAGACCATCAATACTGCTCCTAGAAATCCAAGTTGATAAGAAATCTCAATCTCCGATTTGAGTCAACATCTAAACTCTCTCAAAATATCTGGAGATCTCTGACTACTTCTATAGTTTCCACCTCTACTTGAGATGCCTCAATCCCAAACCAAGAATACTCTGAAATTCCCAAACTAATCGCAAGTCACTTTTGCGATCCTACTCAGTTCTGGTTCCAAAGAACTGTCTCCCCAACTAGAACAGCTTCCCAAATCAAGATCAATCTTCAAGAATGGCTTACCTATCAGAAACTGATAGATCACTTCCAACAAATATCTTGCTCTACTGAGCCTCCAAGAAAAGAATAAGCTCCACCATCTGCCTGGTCTGCCGATAGTAGAATCCCACAGATTACTGAATCATCGAAGAAACAGATCCACACTGCTGCTTCCAAACTTCACTTCAATGATACAGCTAAACCAAAGGTCTTCCTTAACCAAAAGCTTCTTGAAACTCAAAACTAACATCCAATTCCTCTAAAACATCCTTGAGACGAGTAGACATCTCCTCAAGAAACTCGGCTCCAAACTAAACACCAACCACTTATCTTCTTAAGAAAACAAATGAGACCATGTCCGAAATGAGATAACTCATCGACCTTAGTCTCAAACTTTAATAAAGATAAGACACCCTTACTTGAGATCCAAAGAATCTCTAAACATCTGCATCTTCCTTGCAGTAGACATCAATGCTCTTCCAACACCATCTAAATCTGACTCCAAAAGAAACATCTTCAGAACCATCTGTGGATACTGCATCTCATCACACAGCTATTCCTTCTTGAAGCCACCAAGATACCACCACTTGCTTCTGCTCAGCTGACAACTCAACTCTTGGAAATCCCGCTCACTAGAGAGCAAATCAACCCCACACTTCAAGAATATACTTCAATCCTTGAAAATACTTCCTTTGGATTCAAAGAAATCCTTTCTCTAATCCACCAAACTTATTCGAGACGGTATTAGATCTACAATCTCGATAAACACCTCCAACCGCAACATATAAACCTCAACCAAAAGTGGTAGTCGTGTTCCACACACTTCTACCTATCTACCTTTATAGCCTATGTTGGAAAATTCGAACAGATAACCCAACAGATTAGGTAGTTATATAAATATATATTTATATAAAAAAATTACAAGTACGCTCTCTCAAGATAGACACCACTCCAGAGCCTAGGTATTCACTCAACCTAACGCTCTGATACCAGCTGTAGCGACCCAACTTTCCACTACCGGAAAATCGCATCACTAATTAAGAAAGAAAGGGATAGAAGAAGAAAAGAAAGAGAAGAAAGAGAAAACAACACATCAGAATCTCACAGCGGAACGATTTAAATATAATATAGAACATATACATAGTTCATATACATCAGAGTACATAACTAAACATCTCAATATAGACAGTTATAACATTCTGTCTAATACAATACAAGACATCAACATAGAATATACACAGCGGAAACTCTAACCATATATCTACACGCTGAAGCCTCCTGCTCCAAAGCTCCTCCAGAATTCGTCAAGAGATAACCTGAATCACTTGACTACTCATATATAATATGAGTACCCAAGAGTTTAATAAAACAGAAAATAAACACTCGGGTCAGACAGGGGTCTGGTGTGAGTAAACGGTTTAAGATTGCTTAACTTTAGAAAAACCTTTGAAAAGAAAAGGTATCACGTAAGACTTCCCACACATAAACATGGAAAAGTTTTTACCTTACGCTAACCAAAACATTTGATAGGAAATCCAGTGATATTATAATAGTGTCTAGGGTTTTCAAATAAATATGAAATAGCCGAAATTGTTACATGATTAAATTCCAGCTACTAGCCACAAAAGTGGGTAATACAAACAAAACCGTAGGGTCTCGTAGGGAAAATGGGTTTCCAACAATGGCAGGGCTACTGGGGTACCGCCCGTCACAGTACGTGGCCTAGATCACCGTACCGAGGATTACTCCCTTCATCCCCTGCAACACAAGACCGGGACCATTCCTTACTGAACAGTCCCGAACAAGACCACCCCGCAGTTGGCTGCAGACCAACTGCCCACACAGCCGAAATATAAAGGGACCTCTAGACAGGGATGTATCTTGCTCTCCAGTGGGCGCGACCCACGAAGCCTTGCTGCACCTCCCCTGTTTTAGCCATTCCCGGTTGATGAGGCTTGAGGCTGCGATTACCTTTATAGGACCAATTATCTTAGAATGCTCCTCGTCCGCCTGACGATGTTCTGAAAGCATTCAATCCATACAAGTTCGTTCCGGGTTCGAACGAAACCGAAGGCACTATCTCGTTGCACTCATTTTGGAATCACCCTCAGAGTCAACGACCATAGCCCTTGCACTCTGATTCACCATCTCGAATCTATAAGCACTATTCCGTCAAACTCATTACGGAATCACCCACTGAGTTATACTGATGTATAGCCCTTACACCTCGAGTCTTCACTTGCTCCACTTGGATTAACGACCTAACGTTTAATTGGAATCAATGTGGTTTTCGGATTCCAAATATGGAAACCCGATCCCGGTCTCATCGAAACCAAACGCCATTTTAATGTCCAAGTTGTACTTAAGGGATTTAAACAATAGATATTTAGAAAATATCACTTAACACAAATGAATGTATCATATTACACAGATAGATAAGCATCTATTATCACATGCATCTATACATATCACAAAGCAGCATATATATCACAATCAGATATAGCATATACATATCATCATCCATCAATCAATGCCATCCAACAACATCCAATATCATTAACTCATTCAATGATATATAAATCATCCAATCATTAACCATTCATAAACAAGTTTGATTCAAACTTGATTAATTTAATTAATCCTTAAATTAAATTAATCCTTAATTAAACACTTGGATTATCTCTAATCCAACTTCTTATTCATTAATTAATTACAAATTAATTAATTAACATCACTTAATTACCCAACTCAATTAATCTTTCCTGATTAATTATCATTTGATTACCTTAAGTAATTATTACTTAATTACTATATTAATTAATCACCTTGATTAATTACTCCAAATTATACTAAGTAATTACCTCTTAATTACCTTTAAAAATTAATCATACTTGATTAATTATCCTCTAATTATTCTGGTAATTATTCCTTAATTACCTTTAATTAAATTTACTTGATTAATTACTTTTAATTAATCACACTTGATTAATTACTTTTAATTAATCACTTTAATTAATTACTTTTAATTAATCACCTTTGATTAATTACTTTAATTACATTTAGTAATTAAAACTTAATTATAAAATTAATTATTCTTAAATTATTAATTAACAATTAATTAATTATTTTCATTAATTAATGATTACTCATTAATTAAAATTCTATCTTAATTAATTACTCTTAATCAAGTAATTAATCATTAATCAAATAATTTAAACCTTTAACTAATTATAATTAATTCTTTAATTAAGAACTAAAGTGATTATTCCTTAATCACATTTACCTAATTACTTTTCATAAAGTGATTATTCTTTACTTAATTACCTTTGGTAATTAATCACTTAATTACTTTAATTACTTCCCAAGTAATTATATTATATTAATCCATAAGTGATTATTTTAATTAATCACAAGTTAATTACTTAATTAACTATTTAACTAAATCATTTAAAATTAATTAAATGATTCTTAACTTATTATATAAAAGATTCTTAATTAAGAAACCTTATCTTAATTAAATCATTTATTCACAATTAAAACTTGATAATTAAAAAAAATGATTTAATTATCTCAATTATCTTTACAAAATTAATTATCTTTAAATAAAACAAAATTCAAACTTACTAAAGATAATTTTTATTACAATTGATTATCAAATTCTAAATCATTAACTTAATTTAAATAAAATATAATAATTTAGAAATCAATTAAATTTAAACATATTTTAAATTGAACTTTGAAATCTTTAAAACCTTTCCCAAATTATTTATTAAAGTTTAATATAAACTTTATTTTAAATCCATTTATTTTATTCAAAAAAACTCCATATTTTAAAATATATAAACTTGTTTTTAAAACATAACTTTGAAAACCATTTCAATTTGAACTTGTTTAACCCTTGTTTTAAAAACTTAATTCCTAAAATCAAATTTTCTTTGAATTAACAACTTAAACATAAAGTTCTAAAGCCTGACCCTCTGAATACTCGAGTAACCAGCAACAACCCGTGCCACACCCGAGTAAACAAGCAAAACAACCCGAGTCTTCCCTGCCTACCCCTTGCTTCGAGTTCCATCAAACAAAACACGATGCCTGCTTCGAGTCTACCCTTTCTTCTCCAACTCCTAATTCCAGAACCCACCACCAAAACATGTCACCGTGCACGTTAACGTGCACGGCACCAATGGACGCCGGCGATCACCATGCCGACCCTCCCCAAGTCACTCTCGTCCTCCACATCCAACTGCATCACCCAGAACACCCAAACTCAATCGAGATTGAGATTTCGACCTTCACCCAAACTGTTCGAAATCCACCCCCAACAAAAATCAACCACCGCCGACCAATTCCCTCACCAGAGACCACGCCGCCGCTACCTTAGCTCCACCTCACTCCCCTGCAACTCCAGAATCATATGCGATCGCCTCAAATTGCATTGCGTCATCGTGGCGTCTAGATGAACATTGACAGTAACATTAGGAAGTAAAACCCTATTATCTCAAACCACGATCACCACACACCTAAATAAAATACAATAGTATTTTTCGCATAATCTCAGAAGCCCCCTCCACCTTCGAGTTCAACGGCGATGTCAACCTCGCCGTAGTTTGTCGTGATTTGGCAAAAATACCCAAATCATTAAATCCCAAAATACCCACTAATTAACTCATTAAAAATTATGATTCTAGTATTAAAAATCATAATTCTCCATTTGCAATTCAATCATGAAATCAAAACTAGCAATTGAATTCATCAAATTTGACCCAAAATTAAAGTTTTACTGTAAACTCAAAGTTTTAAAGCTAATTATCCAATTTTAAAACCTAAAATTATTTTTAGATGATAGCCTATTTGATTTCAAACAACATTTATTTACAATTCTAAGTCTAATTCGAATTTAAAATCAAGTTATTGAATTTATCATAAATATTGAACAGTTTCATAAGCACACAGTAAACTACAGGCATTCAATCTATATCCAGACATACAATTAAACACTCACATACAAACATGCATTTAATTCAATTCAGATATCCAAGCAACAGCATGATATTTATTCACAATCCAAGATAGAATTCAAGTTTAAATCTGTTTTTAAAATTTATTTACTCACCTGAAAATTTCCAGAAAACAGAGAGAAGATCTGCATGATTGTTACAGGCTTTAATTCATTTGCATGTTGAAATTTTCATATTTGATCTACTTCCAGGTTCTTGCATGTTGATGTTTTACTTGCAGTTGATTGAATTATCCTCAGATATGAACTTCCAGATTTGTATGATGATGAAGAACTTGCATTTGTATTTTCCAGATTCACATTTTTTTTCTTCTGCATTTGTTTCTTCTTTCCAGATTTGCAGATTTGTATTCTTTTGTTTGTGTTTATCTTGTTTTTGGGATGAAGATAAAGAAAAATATGTTTTAACTGAAAATAAACTCTTCTCCTTGTTTTACAAATTTAAATTTTATTATACAAAAGAAAGACATTTGTCATGTTGTATGCAATATACTTCACAAGTGTCATTAGCATACTTTATCTAGTTAACAAGTGTTATAATTGTTTTATTAATGTTTTTCTTTTAAATGTTATTTATCTTTAATAATTTATTTAAGTCTAATATACATGTATGTAATATAAAATGTACATACTTATATTTTAATAAATATTCATGTGAAATCAAGTAGCTTACCTTTTTAATTCAATCATGTTTATATGTTTGAAATTTCTATTTTAAATTAAAATCTTATTTAAAAACTTAAAGTACATATTTATCATAAATAAGGAATTAACTTTGTTATTTTAAATTTAAATCTCAATTATCAATTTAAAGTCATTTAAAACAAATTATCATTTTAAATTCAAACTAAATTTATTCAAGTTTGAAAATTCTTATTAAATTCAATTTAATAATTTTCCTATTTCAAATATATATATACAAATATATATACACATTTCAAATAGAAACATTCTAATATTAAATTTATTAATTTCCAAATTAAATTTTAAAACAAATATCAAATCACAATATATACATTCATATATATTATAATTTGAATACAAAGTTTTATTACATTAAAAACTTCTTATTTATCAAAATAAATATTTCAAAATCAAATTATTATTAGCTTTCAAAAGAATTAAATTTGCCAATTCATATTGCAAAGAAAAATATTAATAGATATTAACAAATTATTATCATTTATTTTTAATATAAATTTAACTTGTCAATTTATAAAATGATCAAATCAATTTAATTTTTATCAAAGATTATTAAATTGATATTGCTCAAAATTCCGGGTCGTCACATTCCTCCCCCCTTAAAAGAATTTCGTCCCCGAAATTTAAAAGCAAAGATAATTTAAATTCCTATCAACAATCACACAAACAATCATACATTATCAATCAAAGCAACCAATTCAAACAAACAAACAAATAATTTCATCTATCAGACAAAATTCTGAATAGAACTTCCTAATATCTAGAGTTTCCAAATACCTATACTGGAACACTCACTCTACAGAATCTTAACTAACTACTCTACTAAAACCAAGAACTCCCTTACCTGATTCTTCAAATCTGAACAAGATATCAGACTAAACTCAAAACCAACTCAACTACCAGATTCCTTCTGAACTGCTGATTCTATCACTCAAAGAATCATACACATATTCCTCAGAGATATGTGAAATACAATGAATTCCCAGCTATTCAAACTGGCAATTCAATCCTGTAGATCAAAATCAAATCTCTAGAGATCACAGATAAAACTCCAAATACCTTCAAAGCTAACACTCCAGTATTACCCATTCTTGTATCTCCTTTGATTGGATAAAAACAAATCAAAATCCAAACTCTAACTACACATCCCAAATCCCTCAATTCTAAACTGCACAATTTTTCAGATGTTTCTGAGTCACCTCTAATATCCCTGATCAGCCTAACCCTTGCTGATTGCTCCATGAAACAACAGCATCAACTTAAATCAAATCTCCAGGTCCTACTCAACAAAATGCCTTTCCAAAAATAATCTGCTGAAATCCATTCCACAGCTCTATACCATAAACATCAATGGACTTCAAACCTACATCTCATATCTGGCATAACCAAACAGTTGCACTTGACAATCTTGCCTTCAAATCTAGAAAATTCCTTCATACTTGAATTTCCAGTAGAAATCCCTTACCGCAACATCCGGTTGCTCCATTCAAGAATAATTCCCAACTCGCTTCCGCTGCACAACTCTGATCTAGAGCAAATAAGAATGCTATCGAAGAACACAAGCAAAAATCTATCTCCATACACATTTCATCCGACTCATAAAATCTCAGTGACCATTCCACTTGGTCAAAACATCTTAGCAGAATCTTAACTCGGAATAAGATGATCAATTCCAAAGAATCCTGAGCTGCCTCACCAAACTCACCTAGCTCCAAGAGTCATCCCACTATATGGTTAGACCATCAATACTGCTCCTAGAAATCCAAGTTGATAAGAAATCTCAATCTCCGATTTGAGTCAACATCTAAACTCTCTCAAAATATCTGGAGATCTCTGACTACTTCTATAGTTTCCACCTCTACTTGAGATGCCTCAATCCCAAACCAAGAATACTCTGAAATTCCCAAACTAATCGCAAGTCACTTTTGCGATCCTACTCAGTTCTGGTTCCAAAGAACTGTCTCCCCAACTAGAACAGCTTCCCAAATCAAGATCAATCTTCAAGAATGGCTTACCTATCAGAAACTGATAGATCACTTCCAACAAATATCTTGCTCTACTGAGCCTCCAAGAAAAGAATAAGCTCCACCATCTGCCTGGTCTGCCGATAGTAGAATCCCACAGATTACTGAATCATCGAAGAAACAGATCCACACTGCTGCTTCCAAACTTCACTTCAATGATACAGCTAAACCAAAGGTCTTCCTTAACCAAAAGCTTCTTGAAACTCAAAACTAACATCCAATTCCTCTAAAACATCCTTGAGACGAGTAGACATCTCCTCAAGAAACTCGGCTCCAAACTAAACACCAACCACTTATCTTCTTAAGAAAACAAATGAGACCATGTCCGAAATGAGATAACTCATCGACCTTAGTCTCAAACTTTAATAAAGATAAGACACCCTTACTTGAGATCCAAAGAATCTCTAAACATCTGCATCTTCCTTGCAGTAGACATCAATGCTCTTCCAACACCATCTAAATCTGACTCCAAAAGAAACATCTTCAGAACCATCTGTGGATACTGCATCTCATCACACAGCTATTCCTTCTTGAAGCCACCAAGATACCACCACTTGCTTCTGCTCAGCTGACAACTCAACTCTTGGAAATCCCGCTCACTAGAGAGCAAATCAACCCCACACTTCAAGAATATACTTCAATCCTTGAAAATACTTCCTTTGGATTCAAAGAAATCCTTTCTCTAATCCACCAAACTTATTCGAGACGGTATTAGATCTACAATCTCGATAAACACCTCCAACCGCAACATATAAACCTCAACCAAAAGTGGTAGTCGTGTTCCACACACTTCTACCTATCTACCTTTATAGCCTATGTTGGAAAATTCGAACAGATAACCCAACAGATTAGGTAGTTATATAAATATATATTTATATAAAAAAATTACAAGTACGCTCTCTCAAGATAGACACCACTCCAGAGCCTAGGTATTCACTCAACCTAACGCTCTGATACCAGCTGTAGCGACCCAACTTTCCACTACCGGAAAATCGCATCACTAATTAAGAAAGAAAGGGATAGAAGAAGAAAATAAAGAGAAGAAAGAGAAAACAACACATCAGAATCTCACAGCGGAACGATTTAAATATAATATAGAACATATACATAGTTCATATACATCAGAGTACATAACTAAACATCTCAATATAGACAGTTATAACATTCTGTCTAATACAATACAAGACATCAACATAGAATATACACAGCGGAAACTCTAACCATATATCTACACGCTGAAGCCTCCTGCTCCAAAGCTCCTCCAGAATTCGTCAAGAGATAACCTGAATCACTTGACTACTCATATATAATATGAGTACCCAAGAGTTTAATAAAACAGAAAATAAACACTCGGGTCAGACAGGGGTCTGGTGTGAGTAAACGGTTTAAGATTGCTTAACTTTAGAAAAACCTTTGAAAAGAAAAGGTATCACGTAAGACTTCCCACACATAAACATGGAAAAGTTTTTACCTTACGCTAACCAAAACATTTGATAGGAAATCCAGTGATATTATAATAGTGTCTAGGGTTTTCAAATAAATATGAAATAGCCGAAATTGTTACATGATTAAATTCCAGCTACTAGCCACAAAAGTGGGTAATACAAACAAAACCGTAGGGTCTCGTAGGGAAAATGGGTTTCCAACAATGGCAGGGCTACTGGGGTACCGCCCGTCACAGTACGTGGCCTAGATCACCGTACCGAGGATTACTCCCTTCATCCCCTGCAACACAAGACCGGGACCATTCCTTACTGAACAGTCCCGAACAAGACCACCCCGCAGTTGGCTGCAGACCAACTGCCCACACAGCCGAAATATAAAGGGACCTCTAGACAGGGATGTATCTTGCTCTCCAGTGGGCGCGACCCACGAAGCCTTGCTGCACCTCCCCTGTTTTAGCCATTCCCGGTTGATGAGGCTTGAGGCTGCGATTACCTTTATAGGACCAATTATCTTAGAATGCTCCTCGTCCGCCTGACGATGTTCTGAAAGCATTCAATCCATACAAGTTCGTTCCGGGTTCGAACGAAACCGAAGGCACTATCTCGTTGCACTCATTTTGGAATCACCCTCAGAGTCAACGACCATAGCCCTTGCACTCTGATTCACCATCTCGAATCTATAAGCACTATTCCGTCAAACTCATTACGGAATCACCCACTGAGTTATACTGACGTATAGCCCTTACACCTCGAGTCTTCACTTGCTCCACTTGGATTAACGACCTAACGTTTAATTGGAATCAATGTGGTTTTCGGATTCCAAATATGGAAACCCGATCCCGGTCTCATCGAAACCAAACGCCATTTTAATGTCCAAGTTGTACTTAAGGGATTTAAACAATAGATATTTAGAAAATATCACTTAACACAAATGAATGTATCATATTACACAGATAGATAAGCATCTATTATCACATGCATCTATACATATCACAAAGCAGCATATATATCACAATCAGATATAGCATATACATATCATCATCCATCAATCAATGCCATCCAACAACATCCAATATCATTAACTCATTCAATGATATATAAATCATCCAATCATTAACCATTCATAAACAAGTTTGATTCAAACTTGATTAATTTAATTAATCCTTAAATTAAATTAATCCTTAATTAAACACTTGGATTATCTCTAATCCAACTTCTTATTCATTAATTAATTACAAATTAATTAATTAACATCACTTAATTACCCAACTCAATTAATCTTTCCTGATTAATTATCATTTGATTACCTTAAGTAATTATTACTTAATTACTATATTAATTAATCACCTTGATTAATTACTCCAAATTATACTAAGTAATTACCTCTTAATTACCTTTAAAAATTAATCATACTTGATTAATTATCCTCTAATTATTCTGGTAATTATTCCTTAATTACCTTTAATTAAATTTACTTGATTAATTACTTTTAATTAATCACACTTGATTAATTACTTTTAATTAATCACTTTAATTAATTACTTTTAATTAATCACCTTTGATTAATTACTTTAATTACATTTAGTAATTAAAACTTAATTATAAAATTAATTATTCTTAAATTATTAATTAACAATTAATTAATTATTTTCATTAATTAATGATTACTCATTAATTAAAATTCTATCTTAATTAATTACTCTTAATCAAGTAATTAATCATTAATCAAATAATTTAAACCTTTAACTAATTATAATTAATTCTTTAATTAAGAACTAAAGTGATTATTCCTTAATCACATTTACCTAATTACTTTTCATAAAGTGATTATTCTTTACTTAATTACCTTTGGTAATTAATCACTTAATTACTTTAATTACTTCCCAAGTAATTATATTATATTAATCCATAAGTGATTATTTTAATTAATCACAAGTTAATTACTTAATTAACTATTTAACTAAATCATTTAAAATTAATTAAATGATTCTTAACTTATTATATAAAAGATTCTTAATTAAGAAACCTTATCTTAATTAAATCATTTATTCACAATTAAAACTTGATAATTAAAAAAAATGATTTAATTATCTCAATTATCTTTACAAAATTAATTATCTTTAAATAAAACAAAATTCAAACTTACTAAAGATAATTTTTATTACAATTGATTATCAAATTCTAAATCATTAACTTAATTTAAATAAAATATAATAATTTAGAAATCAATTAAATTTAAACATATTTTAAATTGAACTTTGAAATCTTTAAAACCTTTCCCAAATTATTTATTAAAGTTTAATATAAACTTTATTTTAAATCCATTTATTTTATTCAAAAAAACTCCATATTTTAAAATATATAAACTTGTTTTTAAAACATAACTTTGAAAACCATTTCAATTTGAACTTGTTTAACCCTTGTTTTAAAAACTTAATTCCTAAAATCAAATTTTCTTTGAATTAACAACTTAAACATAAAGTTCTAAAGCCTGACCCTCTGAATACTCGAGTAACCAGCAACAACCCGTGCCACACCCGAGTAAACAAGCAAAACAACCCGAGTCTTCCCTGCCTACCCCTTGCTTCGAGTTCCATCAAACAAAACACGATGCCTGCTTCGAGTCTACCCTTTCTTCTCCAACTCCTAATTCCAGAACCCACCACCAAAACATGTCACCGTGCACGTTAACGTGCACGGCACCAATGGACGCCGGCGATCACCATGCCGACCCTCCCCAAGTCACTCTCGTCCTCCACATCCAACTGCATCACCCAGAACACCCAAACTCAATCGAGATTGAGATTTCGACCTTCACCCAAACTGTTCGAAATCCACCCCCAACAAAAATCAACCACCGCCGACCAATTCCCTCACCAGAGACCACGCCGCCGCTACCTTAGCTCCACCTCACTCCCCTGCAACTCCAGAATCATATGCGATCGCCTCAAATTGCATTGCGTCATCGTGGCGTCTAGATGAACATTGACAGTAACATTAGGAAGTAAAACCCTATTATCTCAAACCACGATCACCACACACCTAAATAAAATACAATAGTATTTTTCGCATAATCTCAGAAGCCCCCTCCACCTTCGAGTTCAACGGCGATGTCAACCTCGCCGTAGTTTGTCGTGATTTGGCAAAAATACCCAAATCATTAAATCCCAAAATACCCACTAATTAACTCATTAAAAATTATGATTCTAGTATTAAAAATCATAATTCTCCATTTGCAATTCAATCATGAAATCAAAACTAGCAATTGAATTCATCAAATTTGACCCAAAATTAAAGTTTTACTGTAAACTCAAAGTTTTAAAGCTAATTATCCAATTTTAAAACCTAAAATTATTTTTAGATGATAGCCTATTTGATTTCAAACAACATTTATTTACAATTCTAAGTCTAATTCGAATTTAAAATCAAGTTATTGAATTTATCATAAATATTGAACAGTTTCATAAGCACACAGTAAACTACAGGCATTCAATCTATATCCAGACATACAATTAAACACTCACATACAAACATGCATTTAATTCAATTCAGATATCCAAGCAACAGCATGATATTTATTCACAATCCAAGATAGAATTCAAGTTTAAATCTGTTTTTAAAATTTATTTACTCACCTGAAAATTTCCAGAAAACAGAGAGAAGATCTGCATGATTGTTACAGGCTTTAATTCATTTGCATGTTGAAATTTTCATATTTGATCTACTTCCAGGTTCTTGCATGTTGATGTTTTACTTGCAGTTGATTGAATTATCCTCAGATATGAACTTCCAGATTTGTATGATGATGAAGAACTTGCATTTGTATTTTCCAGATTCACATTTTTTTTCTTCTGCATTTGTTTCTTCTTTCCAGATTTGCAGATTTGTATTCTTTTGTTTGTGTTTATCTTGTTTTTGGGATGAAGATAAAGAAAAATATGTTTTAACTGAAAATAAACTCTTCTCCTTGTTTTACAAATTTAAATTTTATTATACAAAAGAAAGACATTTGTCATGTTGTATGCAATATACTTCACAAGTGTCATTAGCATACTTTATCTAGTTAACAAGTGTTATAATTGTTTTATTAATGTTTTTCTTTTAAATGTTATTTATCTTTAATAATTTATTTAAGTCTAATATACATGTATGTAATATAAAATGTACATACTTATATTTTAATAAATATTCATGTGAAATCAAGTAGCTTACCTTTTTAATTCAATCATGTTTATATGTTTGAAATTTCTATTTTAAATTAAAATCTTATTTAAAAACTTAAAGTACATATTTATCATAAATAAGGAATTAACTTTGTTATTTTAAATTTAAATCTCAATTATCAATTTAAAGTCATTTAAAACAAATTATCATTTTAAATTCAAACTAAATTTATTCAAGTTTGAAAATTCTTATTAAATTCAATTTAATAATTTTCCTATTTCAAATATATATATACAAATATATATACACATTTCAAATAGAAACATTCTAATATTAAATTTATTAATTTCCAAATTAAATTTTAAAACAAATATCAAATCACAATATATACATTCATATATATTATAATTTGAATACAAAGTTTTATTACATTAAAAACTTCTTATTTATCAAAATAAATATTTCAAAATCAAATTATTATTAGCTTTCAAAAGAATTAAATTTGCCAATTCATATTGCAAAGAAAAATATTAATAGATATTAACAAATTATTATCATTTATTTTTAATATAAATTTAACTTGTCAATTTATAAAATGATCAAATCAATTTAATTTTTATCAAAGATTATTAAATTGATATTGCTCAAAATTCCGGGTCGTCACATGTATACTATTCAAAATTGTAATAAATATTTGTTTGAATAAAATATTCGTTTGAATTCAAATTCCGTGTTATTTATTTTATTCAACAAATATTTATTTAATCTGTGAAAAATAAAATAGTATATTATCAAATACATTTAAATGAATGTATATATGTTTATTATCATCAAACAAAATCATATAAGCGCATATTCAACAGAACCAAAGAACAAAAAGCGACGTGCCTTCTCTTTTCCTGAAGTATAACTAGTATGATAGTTGGATGGTCCGGCCGGTTCATGACATGGGGTAGGTGTAGGTAAATTAGAAGATCCAAAGGAAGGCGTGGAGGAATCGACAGAAGAATATTTAAAGCCATATAAAGAGTTGTTTTGGGAGGACATTGTTGTAAGTAGGGAATAATATATGATTATGAAAAAAGAGGTGGAGAGATAAACATAAAACTCTTCAAGTATATATAATAATAAGAAGATAAAAAAATAGTAATAGATAGATGGAATAAAGGATAACCAAAAGTAATAAGAGAAGGAGAAATAGTTAGAATTTTCATGGTTGAGAATTATCCATGAGAAGAGTGAAATAGATAAGGAAAAAATGTATTATAAAAACAGATGTGAAACAACAAATAGTGAAATGGTAGAGACATAGGATTTCCAAGCTAAAGGTGCTGAGTACAAGTACCAGCAAAGAAGACAAAATGTTTTTTTTTAATCTTTTTTAAATTTATTATAAAAATTTTATAATTCTTTTAAAGAAATTACGCCTAGTCCTCTTCTCAGTTTTATAAAACAATTTTCGTTGAGTGGTTTAGTGAAAATATCAACTAACTGATTTTCAGAATTTACAAATTCTAAATTTACTATATCCTTCTCAATATTATCATAAAGAAAATGACGATGAATGTCAATATATTAAGTTTGTGAGTGATTGACAGGATTTTTAGATAAATTCATTGCACTGGTGTTATCACAGTTTATTATAGATTTATTTAATTTTATATCAAAATCTTGTGGTGTTTGTTACATGTAGTTACTTGAGCACATGCTAAATCTACAGATGTATATTCTGCTTCACATGTTGATAATGAAACGTAGTTTTGTTTCTTGCTAAACCAAGATACTAAGAATCGTCCGATGAAATGACAATTCCACTTGTACTTTATCTATCTATCCGACACTATAAGATACTAATTCAAAAGGACATTCTTTTGGATAAAACATTCCTAAACCGTTGGTCTTGCTAAGATAATGAATTATATGTTTTACTGCTCGTATATGTGATTCTTTAGAATTTGCTTGAAATCGAGCACATAAACAAACACTCATCATGATGTCAGGTCGACAAGCAGTTAAGTAAAGTAATGATCCAATCATGCTACGATATAGTTTCTGATCGACACTCTTACCATTTTCATCTTTGTCGAGATGTATAGTTGTACACATAGAAGTTGGCTTGGTAGAAGTATTTTCCATACCAAAACGTTTAATTAGATTATTACAATACTTTTCTTGATTAATAAAAATGCCATTTTGTAATTGCTTGATTTGTAATCCAAGAAAATATGATAGTTCTCACATATGTGATATTTCAAATTCATCTGTCATGATAGTCGAAAATTCCTGACATAATTTTTCATTAATTGAACCAAATATAATATCATCAACATATATTTGTATAATTAAAGTATCTTGTTTAGTTTTCTTAATAAATAAGTTTGATCAATTTTCCAATTTCAAAACCAGAGTCTATTAGATAGCTTTTAAGTTGGTCGTGTCAAGCACGAGGCGCTTGTTTTAAATCGTATAATGCTTTTTTAAGTGTATAAACATGATCTGGAAAATTTTCATGAGTAAAAAGAGGAGACTGTTCAACATAGACATTTTCTTTTATACATCCATTTAGAAAAGCACTTTTAACATCCATTTGATATAATTTAAAGTTATGAAAATGTGACAACCCGGACTGCTGGATATCTGATAATTGGGAAATTAACTGGTCTTTACTATTGAGATACCAATTTTTATTAGTTGAACAAATAAAATTCTGATATCTGGATATATATATATATATATATATATATATATATATATTTGAAACAATAATAAATGTTGAAAATTAAATCTCTGGATGAATGGATAATGTATTTCATTATTTAATTCAAGTTAAATTTACCTATATATATAAAATATGCAAATTTTATAATGTTGAAAATTTTAAATGTATACATATACAAATATATATAAGTGTGTAAATATATATATTTATATATGTATATTTATTCCATGGGTTATAGGATATTGGGAAATTTGTAAAAATGTGGATACATACATACATACATATATATATATATCAAAAATTCACATAGATATTTCTAATTATATATATATGCATATGTATATATATATATTGAAATAGGAAGCATTGGTTTTAATTTAATAATAATTCTCAAAAGTTATTTAAAGTAAATTCTATATTTTCTCAAAACATAAGATGAATATTTATTTAAAAATATGATAATTAGGAATAAGATTTAATAAAGAGGTTTAATATACTTCCTTTTATATTTGAAATAAACATAGATAGTATACATAAAAATAAACATAATACATATACAAACATTTTAATTTAAAAACATGAGTAATTAATAAAATAAAGAGTTTAAACCATTTATAAGGTAATAATGCATGTATTTGACATCTGTAAGCTTAATATAGCTTGAAATAACAAGTGGCAAAAACATTGTTTCTTTTAATTGAAAAGTATAGATTAAAGTTTTTAGTGAAGAACCTGGTTATTTTCATTTCTAAATCATTTTTCTTCATTATCTTAAAGCAAAACCAAAGAAAAATAAAAAAAAACTGCAAACAACCTCAGCAGATCAAAAAAAATTCAACTTAGAAATCAAAGTTAAAACTTGGAAACAGTTCTAAGATCAAAACAAGAATTAAATCAAACAAATCCAAAACTGAAGCATCTTCAACAATTCAAAGCTTAGATCATCTCAACTAAGTTTCAGATCAAAAGATGATTTCCAGTTTGCAAGTTTAAAAAAGGATCAAGCATACTCAGTTTATAGCTTCTCTGTTCTTCTTTAAAACTGTGAGTAAACAAGCTTTTAATCTGTTTTCAGTCTTATTGCATGCAGTGATCTTGAAGTAAATTAGTGACAAGTGATTACATGATTGTTTTATATGATCATATGTGTATATACATGAATTGAATGGGTGTGCATGTCTGTTTGCAAGATATTTGTTTCTGTTCTGGTTGTTCAGGGTTTCAAATCCAAAAAGAAAATTAGTTCTCCTTCTTTGACCTTCTTTAGGACATGATGTATAAACAAATTTTGGTTGTTATAACATGGTATAAATTTTAAAAATATTTCCATGTTAAATCTGAAGTTAGTTTAAATAAAACGGGAGAAGAGTAGTAAGATTTAAACCTTATCAAAATTTCGATCTTAGTAATTGGATGATTCAAGTATATAATCTGATTTATTGTCGGAAATGATGATTTTTAAAAATAAAATCAAGATTTTTAGGCTTTGAATTCGAGAGGAATTCCTTGTTGAACGGAAATCGAGCTTTAGTCAAATTCAGGTGAGCGAGGGGCTCGGTGGGTTGGGATTCATGTCAGAGGGAGCTTGTGGGTCGGGGATGGTAGTAAAAATATTAGGCGATTTTCTGGAGCATCGGAGTGGCACGGCGGGACTAGTGTAGGGTTTTATGGCCTGTTGGGTTCGTCCCTGATTTTGAGTCAATTCCTCCGACTATAGTGCATCAGAAATGGTCGAGATGGGTGGAATAGGAGCTTAAGTCTATGGTGAAGCACTGGACGGGGTGTCGACATTTCTGGTGATCGGTGGTGGTGTCGCAGGGGTGGTTTTTGGTGATGTATTGTTCTAGGTTGGGTTCGATTATGCTCAATTTTGTTCTATGGGGTAGATCGGGATTCGGGGTGGTCGATCGAGTCGAGTTGGTCGATGTCGACTTGCGGAGGGTTTCAGTGACGATCGGAGTTAGACTGGTCGGCGTGCATGGTGCACGTATGCACGTGGTATATGGAAAGGGATTGGGGAAGATGGATTTTCTCGTGTTTGGCTCGAGTCAAATGTCGCGTTTATCTCGAGGATAGTGAGTTCGTGAGAAACTCGAAAATTGACCCGGGAATTTTGATATGTGGCTCGGGTATTTTAGTCGAGGATCAGGTTTGCTGTGATTTTTTTAAGCTTTAAAAACGAAAGAAAATTTTAACCAGTTTTCAAAGCAAATGTTTAAGGGATTTCAAAAGCAAAGGATAAAGGTCAATTATCAAGCATGTTTTCGAGATTTAATTTTTTAGTCAAATGTTTTAAGATTTATTATTTTGATTTGGATTAGTTTATACTAGGCCAATTATTTAAATTAAGTTATTAAATTGTTTCCAAATGTAATTGAATGAAGTAATTAAGTAATTGGTAAAGATAAATGTTTATCTTGAATTAAATTAATACTTTAGGGGTAATTATAGATTAAATAAATTAATGTAAGTAATTAAAGAGAAATTAATTAATTAATGATAAAGGATTAATTAATTAAATAATTAAGAATTATAAAATCAGAGATAAATTAATTGGTGGTTAGAGATTAATTAATGTAAGTAATTAGAGATTAATTACTTAAATGATAATTACTTAATGTAAGTAATTAAAGGATTAATTTGTTAAGAGTTAATTAATTTAATTAGTAATTAAAGGTTAGATTAATTAATAATCAAAGGTTAATTAATTGAGGATACTTTACCGATGGGATAATTACTTGACGAAAGTAATTAAAGGGAAATTACTTAATGGAACCAATTAAGAATTAATTACTTAGTGTAATTAATCAAAGGATTGATTAATTAAGGATTGATTAATTAAGGAAATTAATTAGGGGTAGTTAATTAATGAGTGTGATTAAGTAAAGAATAATTAATCAATGTAAGTGATTATAGGATAATTAATTTGAGTAACTAATTAAGGATAAATGTAATTAATGTGAATGGATGAAGGTTAATTAATTTGTGTAATTAATTAAAGGCTAACTACTAAATGTAATTAAAGAGGATGATTAAGGGATGATTAATTAATGGTTTGTATTTAATTAATGTTAAGTAAGCAGGATTAAAAGTGATTAAAGAAATTAGTTTAATTTGTTTAAATTAATTAGAAATGGTGTGACCAATTAATCTTGCTTATGAATGATTGAATGACATTGTATATTTGATATTTTCTGATACGTGATTTTATGTGATATGTTATGTTTGGGTTGAACTGTGATAATATGGTTTGTCTATCTGTGGTGAATGAAAATGTAAATATGTAATTGTGGATATAAATGGAATTGTTTAAAACTTAAACAGCTATGTTTTAAGATGATATTGGATTCGAAGAGACCGGGGTCGGGTATCAGTACATACCCGAAACCACTTCGATTTGTAATCTACTATGATTCTTTATAGATTTAATATGTTAAATCAATAGGCTGGAATGAAACAATTTAAGTGAACTGGACCATTGAGACTAAATAAGGATACTTAGGGATTGATGTGTGAAATAAGTGTTGATTATAACAAATTAAGGACGTGAAGCACGAGTCACCCCGGGTTTTAAATAAGTTTTATGCATTGGTATTTCATGATAGATGGGTTTACTCACGCTGCTTTCCAGCCTGACCTGGGTGTTACTTTGATGTAATGCTTGGGTCCGACCGAGTATTATAGCTTTTCAGGGTTGGGCGTTCTTGAGCTCAGGAGGCGAGCTGGATGGCACGAATGTATGGAGTTTACCGCTGTGTATTAGAGTTGTATTGATAGTAGTCTGGGATAGGTTGATATAACTGTCTAGTCTTTTGTAATGATTGTAACTCGGATGAATTATATGTAAAGTAACAATTAAAGCTTTCCTTTATAAAAATGCTATTATTTGTTATTATATTTAATCCATTGCAAATGTGAGATGTTGTTGTTTTCTGTTCTTCTTATTCTTTCTTTCTTCATTTCTTTAACAATCTGGGATTTCCGGCGTTCGATTGCTATGCACTTCTACAGTGAACGTGTCAGTGTCAAATTTTCGAGGTCGAAAATTCCGGGTCGTTACATTTGGTATTAGAGCTGAAGGTTTAAGCGAGAACCTTGGCTCTGGTGGGATTACTCATTAAGGATAGGGTCAATGGTACCTTAGAATGAGTTGAGTGTAGTATATATGAGGGCGTATTCATTATTTTCTTATAAAAAAATTTTAAAACGGTTTTTAGGTTAGTTTTTATATATGTCTATATTTTGATATATAAATCAATATTTTTTCTAATATATTAAGGTAATTGGTTGATGAATCATGTAACGTCTGCGGATTTTCGTTGCCGAAAAACCGAAATGTTATGGGTTTTAGAAAAGAATTTAGGAAAAGAAAAAGAAAGAAGAAGATAGAAGATAGATAGAAGATAGATAAGGTAGAAAAAATAGAGGGAAAAGAAAACAGACAATTTTTAGAAAACAGAGAATTAGAAAAACAGAAGATAGAAAATTTTAAAAATAGAACGGGACAGAAAGGAAGAAACAACAGAACAACAACAGAATCTCACAATTCGCAGCGGAACAACATATAATAATAAATGAATAATCTTTAAACAAAGAACTATATCAGTTATTACATTACATTTCATTTCATTACATCATATCATCAGAGTGTACAACAACATACAACAACAACAGTGCAGCGGAAAAGAAATACTATATAAATAATACGCCATGCCATCCAGCTTGCCTCCAGCAACTCCTGAATATCCAGAATATCCTGATAAACCTAACTCTTGACTGCCCGTGTGGAAATTGGTGGGCACCCAGAGTTTAGGAAGGAAAACAATAAACTCCGAGTCAGTCATGTGACTGGTGTGAGAACTCAAAACAGTTTATTTAACTTTAAAATCAAAATAGAGGAATATTTTTAAATTCAATTCGCAATGCTTTTAAAAATGAGACTACCATAAGGCCTCCCGCACACACACACATGCAAACGCAGAATCGGAGGAGATTTCTCCTTATGATAGTCAAAGATGCTTGATACGCATTTGAAATAACATTTGATATTATTACTAGTGCATAGTGTATAACAAATCATTTCGAAAATAAAGATATAAATCTTAGCCAACATACGACCATTATCGTATGCCTACTATAGCTACTATCCAAACAGTGGTGACCACCATAAGTGAATAGCAGGTTCTACAACTAATACCGTACAAGTTTCGTATTGAGAATTGGATTTCCAACAAATGGTCAGGCCAAGTAACTTCCCATTGCCACATGAGAATGCCTCTGGATGGACATCCCCGAGAACCAAACCGGATCTCTACCAACACAAGGCCGGGTTACTCCTAACTGAGTAACAACTGACCGAATATGCCATCCCCCGGTCCTTTGGGACCTTTATCCGAGAGCTCTCTAATCAATTCACACAATCATAAAAACAAAGTGTTTCAACATGAGTAAGTATCTGGGCTCCATACCATGATACCACCCTTTTCCAGAAGGAAATGCACATATCCTAAAGGGCGCTACCCCTCATAACCTTGCTGCATCTTTCCTGTTTTGACCATTTCCGGGATGTGAGGCTCGACGAATTCACGTCCACAAAAACATACTTTATACAAAAGCCATGCTTTGGGTCAACAAATGATCAACACAATGATCACTAAGATAGACGATCAAATAAATGATCCTATCACAAATAATCAACACAATGATCATTTCAGCATCACTCAGCATGTCACATTACCAAACTGGGAATATATCGCTGATAACTTCAACTATATAACCTTTGAGCACATACGTCTCAAAGAAGGGTGTTAAGCAAAGAATAAATTCTCCGCCACCAACAGAAATATATTTGAAAGAAATCGGCTTTATATCTCAAATTGTAATGTCAGACATACAATCCATACAAGTCTGTTCCGGGATCGAACAGAACCGAAGGCACTTACAAAGAAGTCCTTGCAATCCGGATATTCACAATCCTGATCGGATTTCCCATCACTTATGGAATCTCTATACCAGGAGCTACCCAGTGCAGAGACAATCGATAGGTCATCCTATCGCTCTCGCAAATACCGGTCTTCAACACCGATCTTCAAATGCAATTCACAACGACGTATCACATATTCGGAATGGGTTATACGACCCCATGGTCCTTTCCCGGTTAACCCGAATAGTGAGCGCTTATTCAAAAATAAGTGTGCATTCAAATTCAATCAATTCACATCAAATACCCATTCAAAGGGAAATACTGATAGTCGGTTATTGAACTATCAATTGATATGCATACATCACCAGATTCCAAATAATTTTCCAAATTATTTATTTTCCAAAATATCTTTACAAGATATATATAATTTCAACACTTCAAAAATAAATCAATATTTATTTTTAACAAGTTCCACTTTCACATATAAATTCCATAATGAATTTATATTTCAAAATATCATGCATATACAATTTCAACTATCCATTTCAATTTATCTTCAAAAGATAAATTCTAAATATTCACTTCATATTGGAAAACATTTCCATACTTATTAAAAATAAGTAATCGACAAATCTTTTTATTTTCAACCCTTGAAAATATTCAATATACTTAAATCGAATTAAGTATATATTTCATTCTTTAAGGGAAATCATTCTCTTAAACATTTTTATTTGGGCCAAAACGAATGTTGCGTAAAACATCGTTACAACAACCCAAAATCACTAGTATAGGGATTCGAAATTAAAATAGATATATAAATCCCAATATTATTCAAAACATTTCCTTTCGGAAATCATTTACTATAACAACAGTGTTATAGTCCACTATTTCCTTTTATTTCTTGAAACATCTATTTCAAACAGTTTCTTTAACGTATTATTCACTATTCAAAAACGTGAATATACTTCTTTAACAATTTCATCCTTTTATTCATTTTAATTCAAAGAATTATTCACTATTCAAAAATGTGAATATAACTCCTTTAATAGGTTTCAACAATTTTCTTATCAAAATAAGTCATTTGCGAATTTATAAAACAACGTTTATAAATTCCATTTTTATTTATTTATAAAAACTTCTTTTTTTATAAATTCTTTTATTAACCTATTCCAGTTTATAACTAAATTATAAACTAAACGTTCATATTATAAGTTAATTACTTATAAAACGATTATTTTACAAAATCGTTCTTTTGAACTTCATAATTATAAATCTTATAACTTATAAGATTCATTTACTTAACCAAATCTATTCTTCAAATAACTTTATAAATTTATAAATCTTACTATTTATAAATTTTATTTATCACTTCACCATTTATAATTCTATAAATTTCATTCATTTATGAAATTCATTTTCACTTCATTCAAACACTTATAAAAACTCGTTTTATAAGTCAATATTTCAATTTATAAATATCCATTTATAAATCTCTTAATATAAATCAAATTATATTATTCTTTAAAAACATCTTTAAATTCCTTTATAATTTCACCATTCTGATTTATAAAATAATCAAATTTTATAAATCTTATATTCAAACTTTTAATAATAAACTCAAAAATCCAGTTTAAACTATTTTATAAAATCATTGGTTCATATTTCTCAAAAATCAGCTTTTAACTATATTACACAAAAACCATAATTTTGTAACTTTAAAAATTATAGCTTTTAATTATTTAAAATGGATCAATTCTAAAAATATAGTATATTTTCAAAAATCACTTTAAAATCATTTTAAAATCCCAAAATCTGGGTCCAATGATGCTACACACCAAATAGTCAATCACGACTAACAACGATATCATATATCGATATGATAATCCATCAAATATCAAAATATCTGAAATAAAATAAATACTGTTGAGGAATCCAGTTGGATCCCTCCAACCTGTTTTCCTGCATCCAAAAACATTAGCACAATACCAATTTCGCTCCAGTACGAAATTATCGCGGTACATGTTTTTAATAAATATTATCCGCTTACTAACGGCGTAATAGGGTCTCATCCGCTAAACAAAAAATGCGGGAAATCAACAACTGCAATATATACATATGCCAATATATATATATTGCTATATATATAATATAATACCAATTTCACTGTTTATGAAATATTCGCGGTATATGTTTATATTAAATAACATCCGCTTACTAACGGCGTATAATGTCTATTTTAACAAACAATAAATAACAGTCATCATTCATACATGCATTCAAATATTTTAAATCTAACTATTTAAAATAAAATCGAAATCTATTCGATTGAGTGAGAAGTTCTCACCTTGATTTTAAATTCCGTTTTAGCTTTTATTTCGAATAAAATTAAACGCGCGTTTAATTTTACCCGAAATTCTCACTAACTCCAAATGACTCCAAACCAACTCCATTGCGTAGTGCTCGTCCATACGATTCCAATGCAACTGAGTTTGCATTTTTTCGACCTCGTATGAAAAAGTTATGATTTTTACAAGTTACACGTATTTTATATTAACTAATTTCAATATAAACTTTAACTATTTTAACCTAAGCAATTCTAAGCCATAGGATCCTTGCAACAGCTCATCACCACCACACCTTGCTTTCTTCCCCATCACGCACGGCTACAGGTATTTGCCGTCCTTCTTGAACCCAAAATCATAGAACTAGGGTTAATTTTCACGAGCAAAACACCAAACTATACGTCGATCAGGAGATGCCATCACGAAGAGCACGACGAACACCATACACGGCCCAAACCACCTGAAGCTCGGCCCCCCCTTCCACCTTAAATTCCGTGCGCAACCTATAGGGAACGGCCCCCATTTGCTCCGCCTCGAGTCGACCAAACTACATCTCAGCCGTACGGATGTGAAGCCCTCGAGATTCTCAACAACTTTCATGTTGAACACGTTAGCTAAATCATTGTCGATTGAGAGAGATTGAGAGGGAAAGGAAAATCATTTCTGGCCATTGGTTCTAACATAGGCGGCTAGGGTTTTGAAATTAGGGTTTAGGTTTTTTTTTTTTTAATTTATGAAGAGGTAGGGGCTATTTATAAGGAACGAGCGACACTATTCATCCCGGAAATTCCGAACTCCGATTTAGGCGCCGTAACCAGCGTTTCTAAGGTTTACCCCGCGTTCCGGACACAATGGAACAAGTTTCGGAAGCTAATTCGGAAGTATGTGCGAGTTATGGCTGAAAACGTTCAATTTGAATTAAACCGATTTAAACCGATTTCTAGGCGTTTTAATTCGTACCGGACAAACGGTAACTCCGATTGACACGAAATTTGAAATCCGGTAATAACTAACTATTACGGATCCAATGGAACTAGTTTCGTTCAATTCTGAGACTGTTTGAAAAATGGCTATTTTACAGTCGATTATTAAATATTAAAATATTCAATTTTCACAAATTAATTTTTAATTCGATTTTAAAAGTTCTAAAATATTTCTATAACTCCAGTATGATTAAATAAAATTTTCCAAATTATTTACAATCATTTTTAACTCAATTTTCAATTATTTTCATAATTTAACATATTAAATTATTGATTTAATTATCTAATTAAATCTAATAAATCAAATAAAAATTTATTCGACTTATAAATTCACTTATTAATATTTAAAATTAATTAAATATTCAAATTTTAATTTATAAAAATTCTGGGTCGTTACAATCTTTCCCCCTTAAAAGAATTTCGTCCTCGAAATTACAAGTAAGAAAAGTTACAGATTTCATTAACTTTCCCAAAATTCAAAGTTAAACTTCTTACAATTCTTTACTAAGTTTTCAAATCATACTTAGTTATGTTTTCAAAAACAAACTATATCATTTAACTTTCAATTCCAAAATCAAAGTTATAGTTTTCAAAATTTTCCAAATTTTCTCAAAATTTTTCTAACGCCTTAAATTTCCGGAAAAATTCGCCATAGTCTCCTTTGCACGGCTCGATCCGAAAAAAAATGACAGTATATACATCTCATCAAGTAATGAGGCATCCCGAAGGGAAAAAAGTGTAAAAGTACGATATTTAATCCGAGATATGTACCTTATATTTTATTAGCAAGCATATACGGCTAATATAGCGCTAAAGCGAACTCCAAATGCGAAGCAAACGCGATCCGCACCTACTAAACACTCAACAAACAACATGAGAATCATGCATATATACAATAATCTCAATATACAACATATATCTCCATAACAACTTATATGTCAACATAGCACATGTAGTAAAACAACATATATTCAACCATCAACCAACTATCACTCATAATCAATGAATATTCATTCATATTCTCATTAATATTCAATGAATTGGTTTTCACTTTAAATCATATTTGATTTATTTACATTGGATTTACTAACATTCATTCTCAATTTTAATTAGTTTCAATTAGTTAACATTCACTAATTAAATCCAATTCACATTCAATTCTATTCAAATTTATTTACTTCTAATTTGAATTCAATTATATTAGCTTTCAATTTCATTAATACTTAATGAATTATATACAATCAACTAACAATCATATAACAACCAATGTATATTGATTTCAACCAAATTCCTTTGCTTCACTTACATTCATTTTGGTTTAACACTTTTAATTAAATTGACTTCCATTCAATTTATTCAACTCCCAATAACATTAGATTTTAATGAATTAACACTTACATTCATTTTGGTTTAACACCTTTAATTAAATTGACTTCCATTCAATTTATTCAACTCCCAATAACATTAGATTTTAATGAATTAACACTTACATTCATTTAATTCACTTGATTATTTACAACTCATATTCATATAATTTCATATAGTTTCACTTCTTATATATATAAGTTTATTTCACAATTGTAAATCACTTTAATTATAATTCAATTCTTATAATTCACTTTACTTATACAATTATTCTTTTATTTAGATTATTCAAACAACCTAACAATCAACTTATATACACTTTAATAATTCCGAAAAATTATTCTTTTATATTCAAAATATAATTAAGGTAAAATTATTTCATTCACCCAATTTAAAATCAATACTGTGTCGAATTGTTCTATTTAAGTGTTTAGAAACCCCTTCGGCTCAGTTTCGAGGCTGTGCTGACGAAAGTTCATATACCACTCAATAAACCAATCATCACAATATAAAACAAATTTTATATTCACTAACAAATACGCTCTCATAGCTATTATTACTCCCAAACTCATTCTAGAGTACAACTGACTCTATCTCTAATGAGTAATACCCTACAGAACCATGGTTGTCGCTTAACCATCAGCTCTGATACCAAATGTAACGTCTGCGGATTTTCGTTGCCGAAAAACCGAAATGTTATGGGTTTTAGAAAAGAATTTAGGAAAAGAAAAAGAAAGAAGAAGATAGAAGATAGATAAGGTAGAAAAAATAGAGGGAAAAGAAAACAGACAATTTTTAGAAAACAGAGAATTAGAAAAACAGAAGATAGAAAATTTTAAAAATAGAACGGGACAGAAAGGAAGAAACAACAGAACAACAACAGAATCTCACAATTCGCAGCGGAACAACATATAATAATAAATGAATAATCTTTAAACAAAGAACTATATCAGTTATTACATTACATTTCATTTCATTACATCATATCATCAGAGTGTACAACAACATACAACAACAACAGTGCAGCGGAAAAGAAATACTATATAAATAATACGCCATGCCATCCAGCTTGCCTCCAGCAACTCCTGAATATCCAGAATATCCTGATAAACCTAACTCTTGACTGCCCGTGTGGAAATTGGTGGGCACCCAGAGTTTAGGAAGGAAAACAATAAACTCCGAGTCAGTCATGTGACTGGTGTGAGAACTCAAAACAGTTTATTTAACTTTAAAATCAAAATAGAGGAATATTTTTAAATTCAATTCGCAATGCTTTTAAAAATGAGACTACCATAAGGCCTCCCGCACACACACACATGCAAACGCAGAATCGGAGGAGATTTCTCCTTATGATAGTCAAAGATGCTTGATACGCATTTGAAATAACATTTGATATTATTACTAGTGCATAGTGTATAACAAATCATTTCGAAAATAAAGATATAAATCTTAGCCAACATACGACCATTATCGTATGCCTACTATAGCTACTATCCAAACAGTAGTGACCACCATAAGTGAATAGCAGGTTCTACAACTAATACCGTACAAGTTTCGTATTGAGAATTGGATTTCCAACAAATGGTCAGGCCAAGTAACTTCCCATTGCCACATGAGAATGCCTCTGGATGGACATCCCCGAGAACCAAACCGGATCTCTACCAACACAAGGCCGGGTTACTCCTAACTGAGTAACAACTGACCGAATATGCCATCCCCCGGTCCTTTGGGACCTTTATCCGAGAGCTCTCTAATCAATTCACACAATCATAAAAACAAAGTGTTTCAACATGAGTAAGTATCTGGGCTCCATACCATGATACCACCCTTTTCCAGAAGGAAATGCACATATCCTAAAGGGCGCTACCCCTCATAACCTTGCTGCATCTTTCCTGTTTTGACCATTTCCGGGATGTGAGGCTCGACGAATTCACGTCCACAAAAACATACTTTATACAAAAGCCATGCTTTGGGTCAACAAATGATCAACACAATGATCACTAAGATAGACGATCAAATAAATGATCCTATCACAAATAATCAACACAATGATCATTTCAGCATCACTCAGCATGTCACATTACCAAACTGGGAATATATCGCTGATAACTTCAACTATATAACCTTTGAGCACATACGTCTCAAAGAAGGGTGTTAAGCAAAGAATAAATTCTCCGCCACCAACAGAAATATATTTGAAAGAAATCGGCTTTATATCTCAAATTGTAATGTCAGACATACAATCCATACAAGTCTGTTCCGGGATCGAACAGAACCGAAGGCACTTACAAAGAAGTCCTTGCAATCCGGATATTCACAATCCTGATCGGATTTCCCATCACTTATGGAATCTCTATACCAGGAGCTACCCAGTGCAGAGACAATCGATAGGTCATCCTATCGCTCTCGCAAATACCGGTCTTCAACACCGATCTTCAAATGCAATTCACAACGACGTATCACATATTCGGAATGGGTTATACGACCCCATGGTCCTTTCCCGGTTAACCCGAATAGTGAGCGCTTATTCAAAAATAAGTGTGCATTCAAATTCAATCAATTCACATCAAATACCCATTCAAAGGAAAATACTGATAGTCGGTTATTGAACTATCAATTGATATGCATACATCACCAGATTCCAAATAATTTTCCAAATTATTTATTTTCCAAAATATCTTTACAAGATATATATAATTTCAACACTTCAAAAATAAATCAATATTTATTTTTAACAAGTTCCACTTTCACATATAAATTCCATAATGAATTTATATTTCAAAATATCATGCATATACAATTTCAACTATCCATTTCAATTTATCTTCAAAAGATAAATTCTAAATATTCACTTCATATTGGAAAACATTTCCATACTTATTAAAAATAAGTAATCGACAAATCTTTTTATTTTCAACCCTTGAAAATATTCAATATACTTAAATCGAATTAAGTATATATTTCATTCTTTAAGGGAAATCATTCTCTTAAACATTTTTATTTGGGCCAAAACGAATGTTGCGTAAAACATCGTTACAACAACCCAAAATCACTAGTATAGGGATTCGAAATTAAAATAGATATATAAATCCCAATATTATTCAAAACATTTCCTTTCGGAAATCATTTACTATAACAACAGTGTTATAGTCCACTATTTCCTTTTATTTCTCGAAACATCTATTTCAAACAGTTTCTTTAACGTATTATTCACTATTCAAAAACGTGAATATACTTCTTTAACAATTTCATCCTTTTATTCATTTTAATTCAAAGAATTATTCACTATTCAAAAATGTGAATATAACTCCTTTAATAGGTTTCAACAATTTTCTTATCAAAATAAGTCATTTGCGAATTTATAAAACAACGTTTATAAATTCCATTTTTATTTATTTATAAAAACTTCTTTTTTATAAATTCTTTTATTAACCTATTCCAGTTTATAACTAAATTATAAACTAAACGTTCATATTATAAGTTAATTACTTATAAAACGATTATTTTACAAAATCGTTCTTTTGAACTTCATAATTATAAATCTTATAACTTATAAGATTCATTTACTTAACCAAATCTATTCTTCAAATAACTTTATAAATTTATAAATCTTACTATTTATAAATTTTATTTATCACTTCACCATTTATAATTCTATAAATTTCATTCATTTATGAAATTCATTTTCACTTCATTCAAACACTTATAAGAACTCGTTTTATAAGTCAATATTTCAATTTATAAATATCCATTTATAAATCTCTTAATATAAATCAAATTATATTATTCTTTAAAAACATCTTTAAATTCCTTTATAATTTCACCATTCTGATTTATAAAATAATCAAATTTTATAAATCTTATATTCAAACTTTTAATAATAAACTCAAAAATCCAGTTTAAACTATTTTATAAAATCATTGGTTCATATTTCTCAAAAATCAGCTTTTAACTATATTACACAAAAACCATAATTTTGTAACTTTAAAAATTATAGCTTTTAATTATTTAAAATGGATCAATTCTAAAAATATAGTATATTTTCAAAAATCACTTTAAAATCATTTTAAAATCCCAAAATCTGGGTCCAATGATGCTACACACCAAATAGTCAATCACGACTAACAACGATATCATATATCGATATGATAATCCATCAAATATCAAAATATCGGAAATAAAATAAATACTGTTGAGGAATCCAGTTGGATCCCTCCAACCTGTTTTCCTGCATCCAAAAACATTAGCACAATACCAATTTCGCTCCAGTACGAAATTATCGCGGTACATGTTTTTAATAAATATTATCCGCTTACTAACGGCGTAATAGGGTCTCATCCGCTAAACAAAAAATGCGGGAAATCAACAACTGCAATATATACATATGCCAATATATATATATTGCTATATATATAATATAATACCAATTTCACTGTTTATGAAATATTCGCGGTATATGTTTATATTAAATAACATCCGCTTACTAACGGCGTATAATGTCTATTTTAACAAACAATAAATAACAGTCATCATTCATACATGCATTCAAATATTTTAAATCTAACTATTTAAAATAAAATCGAAATCTATTCGATTGAGTGAGAAGTTCTCACCTTGATTTTAAATTCCGTTTTAGCTTTTATTTCGAATAAAATTAAACGCGCGTTTAATTTTACCCGAAATTCTCACTAACTCCAAATGACTCCAAACCAACTCCATCGCGTAGTGCTCGTCCATACGATTCCAACGCAACTGAGTTTGCATTTTTTCGACCTCGTATGAAAAAGTTATGATTTTTACAAGTTACACGTATTTTATATTAACTAATTTCAATATAAACTTTAACTATTTTAACCTAAGCAATTCTAAGCCATAGGATCCTTGCAACAGCTCATCACCACCACACCTTGCTTTCTTCCCCATCACGCACGGCTACAGGTATTTGCCGTCCTTCTTGAACCCAAAATCATAGAACTAGGGTTAATTTTCACGAGCAAAACACCAAACTATACGTCGATCAGGAGATGCCATCACGAAGAGCACGACGAACACCATACACGGCCCAAACCACCTGAAGCTCGGCCCCCCCTTCCACCTTAAATTCCGTGCGCAACCTATAGGGAACGGCCCCCATTTGCTCCGCCTCGAGTCGACCAAACTACATCTCAGCCGTACGGATGTGAAGCCCTCGAGATTCTCAACAACTTTCATGTTGAACACCTTAGCTAAATCATTGTAGATTGAGAGAGATTGAGAGGGAAAGGAAAATCATTTCTGGCCATTGGTTTTAACATAGGCGGCTAGGGTTTTGAAATTAGGGTTTAGGTTTTTTTTTTTTTTAATTTATGAAGAGGTAGGGGCTATTTATAAGGAACGAGCGACACTATTCATCCCGGAAATTCCGAACTCCGATTTAGGCGCCGTAACCAGCGTTTCTAAGGTTTACCCCGCGTTCCGGACACAATGGAACAAGTTTTGGAAGCTAATTCGGAAGTATGTGCGAGTTATGGCTGAAAACGTTCAATTTGAATTAAACCGATTTAAACCGATTTCTAGGCGTTTAAATTCGTACCGGACAAACGGTAAATCCAATTGACTTGAAATTTGAAACCTTACAATAATATCACATTACGTATCCGATGAAACTGGTTTCGTCGAAATCCGAGACAGTTTGAAAAATGGCTATTTTGACTCGTCAAATTTAAATTAAAAATAAATCGATGCGTTTCGAGCTGCCACGATCAAACGATAACTCCGATTGACACGAAATTTGAAATCCGGTAATAACTAACTATTACGGATCCAATGGAACTAGTTTCGTTCAATTCTGAGACTGTTCAAAAATTGACTATTTTACAGTCGATTATTAAATATTAAAATATTCAATTTTCACAAATTAACTTTTAATTCGATTTTAAAAGTTCTAAAATATTTCTATAACTCCAGTATGATTAAATAAAATTTTCCAAATTATTTACAATCATTTTTAACTCAATTTTCAATTATTTTCATAATTTAACATATTAAATTATTGATTTAATTATCTAATTAAATCTAATAAATCAAATAAAAATTTATTCGACTTATAAATTCACTTATTAATATTTAAAATTAATTAAATATTCAAATTTTAATTTATAAAAATTCTGGGTCGTTACAAATCATTGGAACTAATAATAGTAATAAGAATTAAGTGGTGATAGAAATACAACCAAATTGGAAGTGAATGAGGATAAGTTTGAAATGGATCCAAAACTGAAATTAAATTCTGAATTTATAGAAATGTTTTCAGAATATTATAATAATGAATTAATTTCCAGATATGATAATCTTGATTGTTATCATACATGGTAGTTTCCAGATATGATAATCCAGATATGATAATCTTGATAATCTTGATTGTTATCATACATATAAATTGGAATTGAAGATAATTTAAATTGTGAAGTTTTAAATCTAAGTCCAGAAAATTTGGAATTTGCTTCAAAGAGCTAAAAGAAATAATAAATATTATTATTTACAATGTATTTGAATGAAAGGGTCCTGTTTCAAACAAGGGTTGTTTGAATTTAAAGAAATTAGTTTTGAATTAAAACCAAAGGTGGTTTAAAAATATAAGGTATAATTTGGTGTACAAAGGAAATAGATATGTATATATGAGGGATATACATAATATCAAAGATGATTTGGAATAAATTCTAAGTGTTGAAGTTTTCTTTGGAATGTGATGTGAAAACCCAAAGTGAAATAAGTTTTTGAATTTATAAGTGGGAAGATTTTTAAGTTTAAAATTTGGAATGGAGAATTCAAATTGAATAATGTTGACTGGACTAAATGAATTGAATTTAATTTAGGAAGTTAAATAAGTTTAGAACAAACAACCTGATTTGGAAATTCATGATGAAATTGAGATTTAACTTAGGAAGTTAAATGGGTTGATTTGAGATGGGAATTATTTGTGACCTCAAATGGATTTGAGATTTGGGAATGGGTAATGTATGTTATTGATGGATGCTATCGATGAACGTTTTAAATAGTTTGGATGTTTATTTACTTTGGCTTATATTGATATCATCCTATTGTTACTAATACTCCATGAAACTATGAATTGGATTATTTAAATGAATTAAGAAATGGATTGAAGTAATATACATCCATTACTGAAATAAAATGGAAATAAATTGGATTCTGAAGATTAAATCATTTAAAAGGTTCTGAACTCTAATTTTGTAACGACCCAGAATTTCTATTTATTTAAAATTAGTTTATTTAATTGAATTTAAATATTAACAAGTAAGATTTGTAAGTCGAATAATTTATTTCGAATATCTAGATTTATTGAATAATTAAATCGATAATTTAATATTGAAAATACAGAAATAATTGGAAATTGGGTTAAATATGATTGAAAATGATTTGTAAAATTTTATTTTATCATGTTGGAGTTAGAATAATGTTATAGAACTTTTAAAATCGAATTAAAAGTAAATTTGTGGAAATTGAATATTCTAATATTTAACTGACGAGTTAAAATAGCCATTTTTAAAACAGTCTCGGATTTCGACGAAACCAGTTTCATCGGATCCGTAATGTTATATTATTGTAAGATTTCAAATTTCAAGTCAATCGGATTTATCGTTTGCCCGGGGCAACCAAAACGCCTGGAAAATTACCTTAACCGGTTTAATTTAAAATCGATAGTTTATTGCCGTAACTCGCACAGATAATTTAATTAGCCTCCGAAACCTATTCCATTGTGTCTGGAATGCGGGGTAAACCCTAGAAACGCCAGCCGGCAAGCTTCGTTTGGAGTTCGGAAAATTTTCGATGAATAGTGTTTTGAGAAATTTTCTATATAAGGACCTCAACATTTCATTTTGCACTCAAGTCCTAGGGTTTCAACAGCAGCCAGCCCTAGATTTTAATGGCTGAGAATTTCGAAACTTCCTCCTCTATTATCTCTAAATCTACAAACAATTAGCAAAAGTCGTCAACTACAAAGTTGTAGAGGGCATCAAGATCTAGCTTTTCAACGGTGGAGATCGGAAACGGAGCCAACAATCGACGGCAATTTCAGTTTAAAGCCACTTCGTTTTTCACGCAAATCGAGGCAAGGGGGGAGCCGAGTCTGGCCGCACTCATGGCGTAGGTGGCTCTGGTGGTGGGCTTCGTGGTGGCGCTAGCTGATCGTTCAGGAAGTCGACGAGTGGTCGTGAAAATTTATGGAAGGGTGGCGGCTAATGGGTTGTTTTTCACGTATGATGTCTGGGAGAGGAAGATGAAGAAGGCACGGTCCAGATCTGAAGAAACAAAAAATCCAACGGCCCGGATTCATTTAGGTTAAAACAAATTGTAATTTAATTATATTTAAGTCGTTCAAACATTAAAATAGCATAACTCTTTCATACGAGGTCAAAAAATTACGAAACCAGTTGCGTTGAAACCGTATTGACGAATACTACGCAATGGAATTGGATTGGATTTGATTGGAGTCAGTGGAAATTTTGGGTAAAATTAAATGCTTGTTTAATTTTATTTGAAATAGAACGCTGGAACGGAATTGAAATCAAGGTGAGAACTTCTCACTCAATCGAATCGTTTCGATTTATATTTTAAATAGTTAAATTTAAAATTTCTTGATTGTATGTTTGAATGATGATTGTTATCTATTGATTGTTAAAATAGACATTATACGCCGTTAATAACCGGAGGTTATTTATTTAAAACATAAACCGCGAATATTTCACCGTGTAGTGAAATTGGTATTATTTATGTACTTGGAGTTGATTTTCCCGCATTATATAGCGGATGAGACCCTATTGCCGCATAATAGCGGATAATATTTTATAAATCCTATATACCGCGATATTCCGTACTAGAACGGAATTGGTATTGTGCTAACATCTTTGTATGCAGGGAAACAGGTTGGAGGGATCCAACAAGATTCCTCAACTATATTGATTTATTTACAGATATTGTGATATTTGTTGATTGTCATATACTGATATATGATGTCTTTGTTGTCGTGATTGACTATTTGGTGATGTTGCATCATCAGATCCATTTTGTGAAGTTTTAAAATAATGATTTTGATTTTAAAAAGAATTTTAAATTGATTTTTGAAAGTATACGTTTTATTAAATTTTGAATTGTTAAAATAAATAAACATTATAGTTTTATTGTTATAAAAGTTATATTTTTGGAAAATAGTACTTAAGTATGATTTTGGAGTTATATAAGTTTTAAATAACGTTTTGTAAATTTTTAAAAGGATTGGTCTATTTAAATTGAGATTTTTTTTGAATTATTATAAACGGTTTATATAAAAGATTTCTAAGATTAATATCTATAAATTAAAAATATAGGAATTGCGAAACGAGTTTTTATTAAGTGTTAAAATGAAGTATAAATGGATTTCACAAGTGAACAAAAATTTATAGATTTATAAATTGTGAAGTTATGAAATGAATAGATTTTTTAGAATAAAAGATTTATAAATAATTAACTTATAAATCGGATTTTGGGTATAAAGTTGAGTTATAAATTGAATTGATTTATAAAAGGGATTTCTTATAATTGAAGTTTTTATAAATAGAATGGAATTTATAAACATTGTTTATAAATCTGAAATCAATTGAATTTGATAAATTTAATATAGAAGGTTATTAAAGGAGATATTCGCGATTTCGGATAGCGAATTATCCTTGAAATAAAATGTGTAGAAAATATTGAATTTGGTTAGTGAAGTATATTCACGATTTTGCACAGTGAATATATTATTATTATAAAATGGATATGTTTAGGGAAAATGAATATTATCAAATGAAGTTAATTGTTTTAACGATGTATTAAATTGTGTTAAACATCGAAACCATAGATTTCAACATTCATTGTTGAAATAGACGTTTTCGAGAAATAGAAGGAAATGGTGGACTATAACACTGTTGTTATAGTAAATGGTTTCCGAAATGAAATATTTTGTATAGTATTGGGATTTATATATCTGTTTTAATTTCGAATCCCTATACTAGTGATTTTGGGTCGTCGTAACGATGTTTTACGCAACATTCGCTTTGACTCAAATAAACGCGGTTGAGAGAATGTTTTCTTTAAAGAATGAAATATATACTTAATTTCGATTTAAGTATATTGAATATTTTCCAAATGTTGAAAATAGATGGATTTGTGAATTACTTATTATTAAATAAGTATGGAAATGCTTTTTCCAATATTAAGTGAATGTTTTGAGATTTTATCTCTTAAAGATAAATTGAAAATGAATATTAGAAATCGATTTGGAAATCGTATATTCATAGATATTTTGGAATTGTAAATTCACTATGGAATTTATAAAAGAAAAGGGAATTTGATTAAAAATAAACGTTGATTTTTTTTTGAAGTGTGAAAATGAAATTACGGATTTGGAACGTAAATGTAAAGTAAATCGGTAAGGATTTATTTAATTGGTTTAAACGAACCATTTTGAAATTAAAGCATTTCCGCGTAAGGAAAACGATTTGAAATTTGTTTTCAAAAGTTGTAAAGTTGAAAAATGATTGGAAATTGTCTTCAAATGTTGAAAATGTGGAAATTATATATCTTGTAAAGATATTTTTGGAAAATAAATAATTTGGAAAATTATTTGGAATCTGGTGATGTTGAGAGCATACCTATTGATAGTTAAATAAACGACTATCAATATTTACCTTTAAATAGGTATTTGTTGTGATTTGCTTGAATTTGAATGCCACACTTATTTTTGAATAAGCGCTCACTATTCGGGTTAACCGGGAAAGGACCTTGGGGTCGTATAACCCATTCCGAATATGTGTTACGTCGTTATGGATTGCATTTGATGACCGGTGTTGAAGACCGGATATTTATGAAAACGGAAGGATTACCGTCGAATGTTTCTACATCAGCTGATCCCCGATATAGAAATTTATTACCCTTTGTGATGGGAAGTCTGGTCGTGATTAGTGAATATCCGGATTGCAAGGACTTCTTTGTAAGTGCCTTCGGTTCCGTTCGATCCTGGAACGGACTTGTATGGATGTGTTTCTGATATTACATTTTGAGATGTAAAGATGGTTTCTATCAAATATATTTCCATTGGTGGCGGAGAATTTATTCTCTTAGCTTAACACCCTTAGAGGTTATGTAGTTGATGGTTACTAGCGATACATTCCCAAATTGGTAATGTGGCATACGAAGTGCTATTGAGCATTTAATGATCAAAGCACAGCTTTTGTATAAAGCGTGGCTTTGTGGACGAGACTTCGTCGGACCTCACACCTCGAAAATGGTCAAAACAGGAAGGATGCAGCAAGGTTATTAGGGGGTAGCGCCCCTTTAGTGTATGTCATTCCTTCTGGATAGAGGTGGTATCATGGTATGGAGCCCAAATACTTAACCTATGTTGTTGCTGCAAATTTATTGCTTTGTGGTTGTTGGAAATCGAGGATCCTCGGATATAGATCGGTTACGATCGGGGAATGACATATTCGTGTCAGTAGTTACCTAGTTTGAAAGGTAACCCGGCCTTGTGTTGGCACAGATCCGGTTAGGTTCTCGGGTCGTCTTTCCAGAGGCGTACCCATGTGGCAATGGGAAGTTCCTTGGCCTGACCATTTGTTGGAAATCCAAACTTCAATACGCATCTTGTATGGTTTTAGTTGTAGAACCTGCCATTTACTTATGGTGGTCACCACTGTTTAGATGGTAGCTATAGTAGGCATACGATAATGGTCGTATGTTGGCTAAGATTTATATCTTTACTTTCGAAATGATTTTTCCTACACTATGCACTAGTAATAATATCAAATGTTTCTTTTTAATGCGTATCAAGCATCTTTGACTATCATAAGGAGAAATCTCCTCCGATTCTGCATTTGCATTGTGTGTGTGTGGAAGGCCTTATGGTAGTCTCATTCTCTAAAAAGCATTGCGAATCTATTTATCTTGTACTTTTTTTAAAAAATAAACTGTTTAGTTCTCACACCAGTCACGTGACTTACTCGGAGTTTATTGTTTTCCTTCCTAAACTCTGGATGCCCACCAATTTCCACACGGGCAGTCAAGAGTCAGGTTTATCAGGATATTCTGGAATTCAGGAGTTGCTGGAGGCAAGCTGGATGGCATGACGTATTCACTAGTATATAGTATTTCTTTTCCGTTGTCTGTTGTTGTACACTCTGATATGTAATGTAATGTAATAACTGATAAATTCTTTGTTTAAATATTATTCATTTATCTATTATATGTTGTTCCGCTGCGATTGTGAAATTCTGACATTGTTCTGTTGTTTCTTTCTGTTCTGTTCTTCGATCTTCTCTCTTCTTATATCTTTTTCTTCTTCTTTAACCCTAACGGTACGGTTTTCCGGCCTTCGATTTCTCGGCAGTTGAGACAGTGGAAGTATTGATGTCGGTTTTCGAGCGCCGAAAAATCGCGTCGTCACATTTTGGTATCAGAGCATATGGTTAAGCGACAACCATGGCTCTGTTGGATGTTACTCATTAGAGATAGAGTCAGTAATACTCTAGAATGAGTTTGAGTGTAATAATAGCTATGAGCGTGTATTTGCTAGTGAATATAATTTTTTTTTATATTGTGTTTGCTTATCCGTTGAGCTGTTTGTGAATTCTGGTTGGTAGATGGGACGCCATATTATCGATAGGGATTTCTAAGCACTTAAACGAGGCATGTCGACATAGTATTATTTAAATTGGGTAACTGAAATAATTTTTCCTTGATTATATTTTATATATAAAGGAATAATTTTTTTCAGAATTATTAAAGTGTATATGAATTGATTGTTTGATTGTTGAATAAAAACAATAATTTTTAAAGAATAATTGTATAAACGAAGAATTATAAGTATGAAGTTAAAATGATTTACAATTGTGAAATAATCTTATATATAATGAGTGAAATTATATAAGTAAAAGATTTATAAATATAATTTATAATCTGAAAATAAAATTCCAGAGGAGTGTTTTGAAAGGATTTGATATTTTGGAAAATTGTTTTGGAGAAATAAAAGCTCTAAATTCTTTTCGGTCGTTGGAAAATAATTCCGATGATGATCATGACATCATCGGTGTTCATTTTCGGGTTTTCAAAAGAGGGATTGCTGCCAAATTGTTTTAAATAAAAGTTGTTTGGAAAATTTTGAGTTTGGGTTTTGAAATTCAAAGGATAATTTGAACTGATTTCAAAAATGGTTTTGAAAGGTTGAAAAGACTTTGGAATCCTATTTAAAATATTATGGGAATGATAAATGAGTTGATAACTTATACAATTCGAATTTGGATAGAATAAATTTAACTTAAAGGATAGAGTTAAGTTAAAGGGAGCATAAGTGAATCAATTAAAATCCAAGTTGTAATTGATGAATATAAGTGAAATGAGTTTTGAACTTATAATATGAATAATAAATTTAGCTTTGGATAAGTTAATGGATTTGGAAGTTAATAAATAAGTTGTATAACTTATAGAATGGGAAAGGATAAGTAAAACCAATTATTGAAGTGGTTAAACAATTTTGTTAAGCAAAATGAGATGGAATTTGAATAAGTGGTGGAATTTGACTTCGGTAAAAAGTTAAATAAAATTTTCTTTAGAATTGGAATCTGAATTGAATTTATAAGTGGAAATTTAAGTTAACTTAAACCAATGACGTTTGAAATGGAATATAACTTAAGTAATGTTGAATATGGAAGTTGATTTTGGTATCGAAGTAAATTAATAAAGTGAATTAAATGCATGTGAACTTGAGTTATATAAATGAAATTCAACCTTATATTATTAAAGGAATTAGCAGTTGAATTAATAAATGGATTGAATGTTAATTAATCGAATGTAAAAAGAATCGATAAGGGATAATGAATGTAAGTGTAAATTCATTAAAAGCTAATGTTATTGGAAGTTGAAAAATTGAATGGAAATCAATTTAATATGAACCAATTGGAATTAAAAGTGTTGGACCAAATTGAATGTAAATTAAATAATTTGGTTATGTTATATGGTTATTAATTGATTGTGTATATTTCATTAAGTGTTAAATGAAAATGAATTGATGAAATGGAAAGCTATGTAATTGAATTCAAATTGGAAGAAAATGAATTTGAATAGAATTGAATTTGATTTGGATTGAAAGTGAACTAATGTGAATTTAATTAGTGAATATTAACTAATTGAATTGAGAATGAATGTTAGTAAAATCCAATATTAATGAATCAAATGTGATTAAATGAAAAAAAAACCAATTCATTGAATATTAATGAGAAGTGAATGTAATTAATTTGGTTATGAATTGATTTGGATAGACATTGATTGTTGAATGTTTATTGGTTGGATAGTTGTTTGATGGTTGCATTTGTTGATTGAATGCATTGCTATGTTGGCACATGTAGATGTTATGTTACTATATGATGTATATTGATAGTATTTTCATATATACATGTTTCTCATGGTTTGTTGAGTGTTTAGTAGGTGCTGATTGCGCTTGCTTCGCATTTGGAGCTCGCTTTCGCGAGATATATTAGTCGTGTATGCTCGCTAATAATATATAAGGTACATATCTCGGATTAAATATCGTACTTTTACACTTTTTTCCCTGCGGGATGCCTCATCATTGATGAGATGTATATTTGTGATATATATACTGTCATTTTTTTCTCGGATCGAGCCGCGCAAAGGAGATTTTGGCGAATTTTTCCGAAAATTTGAGGCATTAGAATTTTTTGAGAAAATTGGAATTTTTTTGAAAACTAAGTTGAATTTGGAAACTTAGTAAAGATTTTGTAAGAAGTTTAACTATGAATTTTGGGAAAGTTAAACACTTAAGAGATTTGAGAAATCCAATTTGAATGGTTTGTTTTGGAAAGTTTATGGATTCTGTAACTTTTTCTTACTTGGTAATTTCGAGGACGAAATTCTTTTAAGGGGAAAGTTTGTAATGACCCAGAATTTCTATTTATTTAAATTCGTTTATTTAATTGAATTTAAATATTAAAAAGTAATATTTGTAAGTCAAATAATTTATTTCGAATATCTAGATTTATTGAATAATTAAATCGATAATTTAATATTGAAAATATAGAAATAATTGGAAATTGGGTTAAATATGATTGAAAACGATTTGTAAAATTTTATTTTATCATGTTGGAGTTAGAATGATGTTATAGAACTTTTAAAATCGAATTAAAAGTAAATTTGTGGAAATTGAATATTTTAATATTTAATTGACGAGTTAAAATAGCCATTTTTCAAACAGTCTCGGATTTCGACGAAACTAGTTTCATCGGATCCGTAATGTTATATTATTGTAAGATTTCAAATTTCAAGTCAATCGGATTTATCGTTTGCTCGGGGCAAGCCAAAACGCCTGGAAAATTAGCTTAATCGGTTTAATTTAAAATCGATTGTTTATTGCCGTAACTCGCACAGATGATCGAATTAGCCTCCGAAACCTCTTCCATTGTGTCCGAAACGCGGGGTAAATCCTAGAAACGCCAGCCGGCATGCTTCGTTTGGAGTTCGGAAAATTTTCGATGAATAGTGTTTTGAGAAATTTTCTATATAAGGACCTCAACATTTCATTTTGCACTCTAGTCCTAGGGTTTCAACAGCAGCCGGCCCTAGATTTTAATGGCTGAGAATTTCGAAACTTCCTCCTCTATTATCTCCAAATCTACAAACAATTAGCAAAAGTCGTCAACTACAAAGTTGTAGAGGGCATCAAGATCTAGCTATCCAACGGTGGAGATCGGAAACGGAGCCAACGATCGACGACAATTTCAGTTTAAAGCCGCTGTGTTTTTCACACAAATCGAGGCAAGGGGGAGCCGAGTCTGGCCGCACTCACGACGTAGGTGGCTCTGGAGATGGGCTTCGTGGTGGCACTAGCTGATCGTTCTGGAAGTCGACGAGGTGGTCGTGAAAATTTGTGGAAGGGTGGCGGCTAATGGGTTGTTTTTCACGTATGATGTCTGGGAGAGGAAGATGAAGAAGGCACGGTCCAGATCTGAAGCAAACAAAAAATCCAACGGCCCGGATTTATTTAGGTTAAAACAAATTGTAATTTAATTATATTTAAATCGTTCAAACTTTAAAATAGCATAACTCTTTCATACGAGGTCGAAAAATTACGAAACCAGATGTGTTGGAACCGTATTGAGGAATACTACGCAATGGAACTAGATTGGAGTCGATTGGAGTCAGTGGAAATTTTGGGTAAAATTAAACGCTTGTTTAATTTTATTCGAAATAGAACGCTGGAACGGAATTGTAATCAAGGTGAGAACTTCTCACTCAATCAAATCGTTTCGATTTATATTTTAAATAGTTAAATTTAAAATTTCTTGATTGTATGTTTGAATGATGATTGTTATCTATTGATTGTTAAAATAGACATTATACGCCGTTAGTAAGCGGATGGTATTTATTAAAAACATATACTGCGAATATTTCACCGTATAGTGAAATTGGTATTATTTATGTAGTTGGAGTTGATTTTCCCGCATTATAGAGCGGATGAGACCCTATTGCGCCGCATAATAGCGGATAATATTTTATAAATTCTATATACCGCGATATTCCGTACTGGAACGGAATTGGTATTGTGCTAACATCTTTGGATGCAGGGAAACAGGTTGGAGGGATCCAACAGGATTCCTCAACTATATTGATTTATTTACAGATATTGTGATATTTGTTGATTGTCATATATTGATATATGATGTCTTTGTTGTCGTGATTGACTATTTGGTGCTGTTGCATCATCGGATCCATTTTTGAAGTTATAAATAATGATTTTTGATTTTAAAAAGAATTTTAAAGTGATTTTTGAAAGTATACGTTTATTAAATTTTTAATTGTTAAAATAAATAAACATTATAATTTTATTGTTATAAAAGTTATATTTTTGGAAAATAGTACTTAAGTATGATTCGGAGTTATATAAGTTTTAAATAACGTTTTGTAAATTTTTAAAAGGATTGGTCTATTTAAAGTGAGATTTTTTTTTGAATTATTATAAATGGTTTATATAAAAGATTTCTAAGATTAATATTTATAAATTAAAAATATAGGAATTCTGAAATGAGTTTTTATTAAGTGTTAAAATAAAGTATAAATTGATTTCACAAGTGAATAAAAATTTATAGATTTATATATTGTGAAGTTATGAAATGAATAGATTTTGTAAAATAAAAGATTTATAAATAATTAACTTATAAATCGGATTTTGGGTATAAAGTTGAGTTATAAATTGAATTGATTTATAAAAGTGATTTTTTATAATTGAAGTTTTTATAAATAGAATGGAATTTATAAACATTGTTTATAAATCCGAAATCAATTGAATTTGATAAATTTAATATAGAAGGTTATTAAAGAATATATATTCGCGATTTCGGATAGCGAATTATCCTTGAAATAAAATGTGTAGAAATTATTGAATTTGGTTAGTGAAGTATATTCACGATTTTGGACAGTGAATATATTATTATTATAAAATGGATATGTTTAGGGAAAATGAATATTATCGAATGAAGTTAATTGTTTAAACGATGTATTAAATTGTGTTAAACATCGAAACCATAGATTTCAACATTCATTGTTGAAATAGACGTTTTCGAGAAATAGAAGGAAATGGTGGACTATAACACTGTTGTTATAGTAAATGGTTTCCGAAAGGAAATATTTTGTATAGTATTGGGATTTATATATCTATTTTAATTTCGAATCCCTATACTAGTGATTTTGGGTCGTCGTAACGATGTTTTACGCAACATTTGTTTTGACTCAAATAAACGCGGTTGAGAGAATGTTTTCTTTAAAGAATGAAATATATACTTAATTTCGATTTAAGTATATTGAATATTTTTCAAATGTTGAAAATAAATGGATGTGTGAATTACTTATTATTAAATAATTATGGAAATGCTTTTTCCAATATGAAGTGAATGTTTTGAAATTTTATCTTAAAATAAATTGAAAATGAATATTAGAAATCGATTTGGAAATCGCATATTCATAGATATTTTGGAATTGTAAATTCACTATGGAATTTATGAAAGAAAGGGGAATTTGATTAAAAATAAACGTTGATTTTTTTTTGAAGTGTGGAAATGAAATTACGGATTTGGAACGTAAATGTAAAGTAAATCGACAAAGATTTATTTAATTGGTTTAAATGAACCATTTTGAAATGAAAGCATTTCCGCGTAAGGAAAACGATTTGAAATTTGTTTTCAAAAGTTGTAAAGGTGAAAAATGATTGGAAATTGTCTTCAAATGTTGAAAATGTGGAAATTATATATCTTGTAAAGATATTTTTGGAAAATAAATAATTTGGAAAATTATTTGGAATCTGGTGATGTTGAGAGCATACCTATTAATAGTTAAATAACCGACTATCAATATTTACCTTTAAATAGGTATTTGTTGTGATTTGCTTGAATTTGATTGCCACACTTATTTTTGAATAAGCGCTCACTATTCGGGTTAGCCGGGAAAGGACCTTGGGGTCGTATAACCCATTCCGAATATGTGTTACGTCGTTATGGATTGCATTTGATGACCGGTGTTGAAGACCGGATATTTATGAAAAAGGAAGGATTACCGTCGAATGTTTCTGCATTGGCTGATCCCCGATATAGAAATTTATTACCCTTTGTGATGGGAAGTCCGGTCGTGATTAGTGAATATCCGGATTGCAAGGACTTCTTTGTAAGTGCCTTCGGTTCCGTTCGATCCTGGAACGGACTTATATGGACGTGTGTCTGACATTACAATTTGAGATGTAAAGCTGGTTTCTATCAAATATATTTCCGTTGGTGGCAGAGAATTTATTCTCTTAGCTTAACACCCTTAGAGGTTATGTAGTTGATGGTTACTAGCGATACATTCCCAAATTGGTAATGTGGCATACGAAGTGCTGTTGAGCATTTGATGATCAAAGCACAACTTTTGTATAAAGCGTGGATTTGTGGACGAGACTTCGTCGGGCCTCACACCCCGGAAATGGTCAAAACAGGAAGGATACAGCAAGGTTATTAGGGGGTAGCGCCCCTTTAGTGTATGTCATTCCTTCTGGATAGAGGTGGTATCATGGTATGGAGCCCAGATACTTAACCTATGTTGTTGCTGCAAATTTATTGCTTTGTGGTTGTTGGAAATCGAGGATCCTCGGATATAGATCGGTTACGATCGGGGAATGACATATTTGTGTCAGTAGTTACCTAGTTTGAAAGGTAACCCGGCCTTGTGTTGGCACAGATCCGGTTAGGTTCTCAGGTCGTCTTTCCAGAGGCGTACCCATGTGGCAATGGAAAGTTCCTTGGCCTGACCATTTGTTGGAAATCCAAACTTCAATACGCATCTTGTATGGTTTTAGTTGTAGAACCTGCCATTTACTTATGGTGGTCACCACTGTTTAGATGGTAGTTATAGTAGGCATACGATAATGGTCGTATGTTGGCTAAGATTTATATCTTTACTTTCGAAATGATTTTTCCTACACTATGCACTAGTAATAATATCAAATGTTTCTTTTTAATGCGTATCAAGCATCTTTGACTATCATAAGGAGAAATCTCCTCCGATTCTGCATTTGCATTGTGTGTGTGTGCGAGAGGCCTTATGGTAGTCTCATTCTCTAAAAAGCATTGCGAATCTATTTTAAAATTATTTTGTACTTTGTTTTAAAAATAAACTGTTTAGTTCTCACACCAGTCACATGACTGACTCGGAGTTTATTGTTTTCCTTCCTAAACTCTGGGTGCCCACCAATTTCCGCACGGACAGTCAAGAGTCAGGTTTATCAGGATATTTTGGAATTCAGGAGTTGCTGGAGGCAAGCTGGATGGCATGGCGTATTCACTAGTATATAGTATTTCTTTTCCGCTGTTTGTTGTTGTACACTCTGATATGTAATGTAATGTAATAACTGATGTAATTCTTTGTTTAAAGATTATTCATTTATTTGTTCCGCTGCGATTGTGAGATTCTAATATTGTTCTGTTGTTTCTTTCTATTCTGTTCTTCTATCTTCTCTCTTCTTCTACCTTTTTCTTCTTCTTTAACCCTAACGGTACGGTTTTCCGGCCTTCGATTTCTCGGCAGTTGATACAGTGGAAGTATTGATGTCGGTTTTCGAGCGCCGAAAAATCGCATCGTCACAAATTTGAACTTTGAAATAAGTTAAGTAAAGGTAATTTAAAATGGAATTTTGAAATTTGGATTCAGAATTAAATTTTAAAAAAATTTTAAGCTGTTAGTTTAAAAATAAAGCTTGGTTTGATTTAAAGGATTAGATCAACATTTAAAAATTTAACTCGAATTTATATAATTCGAAATGGTTTAAAGTTGAAATTTGAATTGAATTAATTTGATGTGAAATTGAAGTTGAATGAGTTCAAATTAAATGGGAAATTAATTGGAATTTGGGATAGGGAATTGAAGTTAATTCAAAATCAATTGGAATTGAATCAATTTAAATGGAAGAGGAAATTGATTGGAGATGGAGATTGGAAATTGAACAGTTTTACTCTGAACTATTTCCAAATATTTTTTTTTTAATATAACTGTTTTAAATCTATTTTTCCTAGCTATTTACTATACAACTTTTCTTTTTAAACCCAAAACGATCTTATATTTATTTTACAACTGCTTTTGGAACTATTTAACTATTTTACAACAATTTTACAACTGTTTTATAAACTAATTACTACTTTGCAATTATCTAACTACTTTACAACTATTTGACTATTTTACAACAATTTTATAATTACTTAACTATTTTACTGCTATTTAGCAACTAATAACTATTTTACAACTACTTATCTAATTTTTTTTAAAAAATTCAAGCTATTTTCTTAATACAAGTTGGTCAGAGTGCAAACTGTCTAGTTGAATACCAGTTGAGATAAGAATTGAAGTGTTAACCCAAATGAAAATTGGGAGAAATTGTGGATGAGTGAATAGAATCAAAATAAAGGTGAATAGAAAAGAGAATTGATTTAGCTAATGATCAATGAAGATAAATACGTAGGATGTATGTATATTATTCTATTCGTATAATGATTTGATCCAGATTCGAGCATAGAATTTCGAGATAGTATATCGATCCGAGTTAGGATTTTCGCTTGATTTTCGATGGCGAACCCTGGATATGGATTTTTGATTGATTTTGGAAATTCTCTATCATAGTTAGGCTATGCAAGGAGAATGACAGTTTTTGATCAAGAAACCAGATCTGAGTCCGCATAGGAAGTCGGGTGGACGATACTAGTTCGAAAGTGAAATTGTGTGATCGAGTCAGCGATCAGATTTGATATTGCATACGGATGATATGCGTACATCGTACGAGTTTGAATGAAATTGATATTGGAAATTTGTGGATTAGAACTGTAAAATAATTTTTGAAATGGAAAGGTATATGTTGAAAAATGAATGATGAAATAAAATGGGAGTTGTATATTTCTATGATTAGAACTCATTTCATAGAAAAGTAATATGGTTAATAACTTTATAAAAGAGTAATCAAATTTGAATTTTTGATTTGGAATAAACAAAGTTATATATCTTTGTTATATATGATAAACTCCCCTTACTGAATCTATAGCCACAAGAAAAAGGGTTTTTGAAAGTATATGAAGTATAAAAAGAGAATTTATACAAGTATGAAGTGATCCAAAGATTTTTCAAGGTTATATGTATCTATATACATAAAGGATCTTATGAGAATGATTTTGGAAAAATGGTTTTTGGAACCTATGGATTTGGAAAAGGCTTTTGATTTTTGTAACATTCCTGAATTTCAGCTAAAAATAATTTGATAATTAATTTAATCTTTGGAATTAAATTATGAAATTATTGATTAAATAATATGAAATTTCCAAAAAAAATAAAAATATGCACTTTAAATAGAATTTTGGATTGGAGTTCAAAAATAAGTATTTATTTATTTGAATTTGATTTGAATACTCTATGAATAAAATTGTTTTCTAATTTTAATATATGATATGTTGGGAAGTTATATTTTTAAATTAATATAGTAAGTGTTATTTAAAAATAAATTTCATATTATTTAATATACATATCTCTTGAAAATGAATAAGGATTAAATTAAGAAGTTTACATACCTTCTTTTAAATTTGTTTGAACTAAATTGTAAATATAATATGATGTTAAACAAGGTTAAATAAAAGATTTAAAATTCTTTTGACTTATATACTTGAAAATGAATATAGTTGATAAATAAATACAAAGCTTTGATAAGAATGTATATTTTGAAGGTATAAAATGTTAATATATTGAAATTTAATTGGACTTAAAGAAAATTTTATATTTGAAACAAAAGTATAATAAGTATGATTACTTAAATTTAAAATGAAAATTTTATGATAAGTTTAATGTCTTATGTTTAAAAATATAAATGCATTGAAAATAAAAATTGTATTTACTAACTTATAAATATTTATTAGCAATGTATAATTTAATTTCAAACCATTTTTCTTTAATTTGTATAAGTATAAATAATACATAAGAAAGTATTAAATAATTGTTTTTAACATTTAAAAACATAATAAGTAAATTTGTGAATATGCATATGTAAATATAAAGCAATTTATAAAATGATAGGGTTAAAAAAAATTTTAGTAACTAATTTAAAAGGTAAAGGACTTAAACATAATGGGTATTGGACAAATGTTTAATAAGATATAATATAAGTTAACAAGTGTCTATGTTTAAAGATAAGTGTTAACATGTGTTAGTTGTATTTACAAGTGACAATTAAATGAAATTTTCTTTTGGTTTAGAATTTGTAAAAAAAATAAAAAAAAAAGGAAACTTGTAAAGATTCAAACCAGGCTTTAACATCTTCAGAAAAGAGAACCTGAAACAAAGATCAAAGAAAAAAAAAAGAATTTTTTTTTTATCACAGTTTCAATCAAAATCAGGTAAACCAAGTTTCAGTTTTTCAAAATTAAAGTAGCAGTTCAAAATTAAATAAGTTCAAACTTAAATTGCAATGCAAATCAAATGACAAATCAACATTAGGTTTGAAGCTTCAGGAAATTTAAGACCATGCAGATTCAAAGTTAATCAAGAACCTGTAATCAAGTAAGAATCAAGTCTGGGATCAAACACCAAGTATAGATTCAGAGCATTCTAGATCAAAAGCAGGTTTAAGCAATAAAAAAATTCAAAAGAAATTCACTGTCTCTGTTTTCTTCAATATTAGGTGAGCAAAACTTCATCCTCCCTATTTTTGAAATGAGTAAACTTTTCATCTGGATTCTTGCTTGTTGTTTGGAAGAAAATCAAGTTGAAGTATGTTTGGAAGAAAAAAATGGTGTGCATGTTTATTTATGCATTAAATTGATATGTGTATGTCTGTTGATCAGGATATAAAACCTGTTCTAGGTTCAAAGATGTAAATTCATGTATAAAATCCAACTTCTCTTTCTCTGATCATCATTAGGCCATAGGATCTAAACATGATTCAAGTTTTAAAAAATTAATCAAAGCAAAAGTAAATCAGAGTTTTCACAGGAAATGGAAAATACAAGAAAATCCAAAATGCATTAAAATTCAAACATGATGAATTTTAGTTTCAAGAATATCATTTGAATTGCTTTCGAAAATAAAGATTTTTAAAAGTGAAAACATATTTTTTAAGCATGAATTCATTTATAAATTCGAGAGTGTTTGAAATTGGGGTTATGGTCAAATGCTGGCAATCGGCAACATTGCTGCCCTCGTGATTGAAGTTGGAGCTTCCTGGTAGATCATGGAGCTTGAGAAAAATGCTTGATTAAATTTTAAATCAAAGTGGATGTCGATTTTGATCGAGAAAGGGTTTAAGGGTTCGTCTTGGACGATGGCAAAGACGAGATTGCCGCGACGTCGTCAAAGGTCTTTGGTCGATCGCACCCAGGGGATTAGGCTCATGGATCATCGGGGCAACACTGGTCGAAGTATCTTAGTTGATGGTGGGCGAGATCATCGGTGCGAGGCATTTTTAGGCAATCTTGTTAGTTCCAGTAAAGGGGTCGAACTGCTTGATTTTGTATTTCGATCGAATTTGATAAATTGGGTGGCCATAGCGTTTGTAAGGGCTATTGCCGACTCGTCGAAGGTCACTGTATCGACCAAGGTTTATCGGAGATGATGTGCACGTGCACGAGTGGAGGTTCGTGTCTGGGTTATCGAAGTTCGGGGAAGAAGAAGCTTACTCGAGTTTGCTCACGAGGATCTAGATGTTGGGCTCGAGTGTGAGCTCGCGTGTGAATTTAAACAGTTTTGAAATTTAAAACAAAACAAAGTTTTAAAAGAAAAATGTTTGTACTCAGGGACATACTCAAGTAAAACAGAAATTAGCTCGAGTGATTGACGAATTTGCTCGGGTTTTGTGATATTAACCCCTTTTTGAAAATTTAAGTAATCAAAACGTGTGCACATTTTAAACAGAGGATAAACGTTTAAACAGGTTTTAGAATTGAAAGTATATTGAAAAGTAAAACAAGTTTTCAAAATTTTTGAAGCTAAAATGATTCCTGAAAAAAAAAGGTTCAAAGTTTAAAATGCTTAAAGTTAAATATCTTTGAATTGTTTTAACAATTGGATTGTAAGTAATTAAAAGATTATTACTTAATTTAAGAAGGATTAATTTATGAAATTTATTAAAGGATGATTACTTGAAGCATAATCACTTTACGAAATTAATTAAAGGTAAATTTATTAGAGTGATTAATTAGAGGTTAATTTATCAAGTGATTAAGCAATAATTAATTGAGGATTAGTTAATTAATGAAAGTGATTAAGGATAATCACTTATTGCAATTTTATTAAATAAATGACAATTAAGTGTTAATTAACTTTGTAATTAACTTAAGGTTAATTTATTTATTGTAATTAACTAAGGTGGAAAATTAAGGGATAATTACTTAATGAAATTAACTAAAGGTTAATTACTTAATGAAAGTAATTACAGGACAACTGATTTGTTAATTAAAGGATTAATCAATTAAGAGGGATGATTAATTAAATAAAGGCGATTAAGACTTAATCAATAGTAATTAATGATAATAAATCATTGATTAAAGATAATTAATGAAAATAATTATGTGGTTAATTAATTTAAAAACCACCCAATTTATTCATCTTAGTTGTAGATGTTTGATTGCTGATGAATGCTATGTGATGGATCGATATATTTGATATATGATGTGATGCTATGTAATGCTTTGTGTTGAGCTGTTTTATTTGTGATGAATATACCGTTGTATGAATATGAAAACCCCTTGACCTGTAAAACGACATTTGAATTTCGATGCGACAGGGAGTCGGATTTTAGTTGGTTATCCAAAACCTACATCGAATCGTACTAGTGAATCCTTGTGATTGATAAGTTTACTTTATCTATGAATCTGTGAATGAGGATAAGCGTTATGGGTCATACCGCTTATCGATATATCTGTGATGACTGATGTTGTTGCACTATTGTGTGTAAAACCCCTGGACCACACTATACACACACAAATATGGATTGCACGAGGAAATTGGTTAAGTCACAGATTTTTGAAATAGTTTTAAATTTGAATTTCTAATCCAAATGGTTTTCGAAATGAATTGGGTGTTTTCAAAGATAAAAGTTATTTTTGAATAACTTGATTAAGTTTTGAAATTCAAATAATTTAATTTGAATTCAAAATTTGAAATTGAATTCTATGTTTGAAAATTTTGGTTTAAAAATGTTATTCTAGTTATAAACGTGTTTATATGGTTTTGAACCATTTTAAAAAGTATCGTTTTGGGAAATTTGAATTTAACCAAATTTTATACTTAAAGAGATATAACTCGTGCAAATGAAATCAGATTTTTCCGAAACGAAAACTATTTATTTTCAAATAATAATAGCTTTCATATAAAGAGAGAATTTCCAATTTGTGTTGAAAAGATTTCAAATTGAAATGAAATTGTTTTGAAAGCTATGAATGAATCTTTGTGAACGATGGTTGAATCTTGTTTTGAAATTGAAGAAGATTTTAATGGTGTATCTTTTATATAAAAGATTTAAAATGAGAATTGTGAATGAATCTTTGGAAATGGGTTTGAAAGCTATGAATTGAGTTTTGATTTAATAATTGGATAAGTTAATCCAATTTGAAAAGGAAATGGTTTTGAAAGTCGTGAATGAATCTTTGTGAAACTAGGTGAAATTTGTTGGAATAAATCTTTTTTTGTTTACAGATTGAAATGGTAATTGGTTTAAACCATTTGAAAGGAAAGTTTTGGATTTTAAAAGTTGTGACTTAACTGAAATCCCATATCCATATGGTTTTTAATATTGCGCTCACTATTCGGTTTAGCCGGGAGAGGACCTTGTGTCATATAGCACATTTCGAATATGTGATACGTCGTAAATGGATAGCAATTGAAGACGGTGGTGAAGACCGGATGTCTTTGAGAATGATAGGATAACCTATCGAATGACTCTGCACCGAGTTGCTCCAGTATAAAGATCTCCATATGTGATGGGGAGTCCGATCGGGATTGAGGATGCCCGGATTGCAAGGGCTTCTTTGGAAGTGCCATCGGTTCTATTCGAACCCGGAACAAACTTGTATGGATGTGTGTCTGACATTACACTTTGTGATGTAAAACCGATTTCTATCAAATACATTTCTGTTTGGTGGCGGAGATTTATTCTCTTAGCTTAACACCCTTCTCTGAGACGTACGAGCTCAAAGGTTATGTAATTGATGGTTACCAGTGATACATTCCCAATTTGGTAATGTGGCATATGAAGTGTTGCTGATCATTTGTTGATCGAAGCATGATTTTTGTGAAAAGCGTAGCTTTGTGGACAAGACTTCGTCAAACCTCACAATCCGGTTATGGTCGAAACAGGAATCGTAGCAGCAAGGTTATTTGAAGGTAGCGCCCTCTGAGGGTATGTCCATTTCCTTCTGGATTATAGGTGGTATCATGGTATGGAGCCCAGATACTTACTTTGTGGTTGCTGTAAACTTATTGCTTTGTGGTTATTGGTTGAGAGGTACCTCGGATAAAGGTCGCAAACGACCGGGGGATGGCATGCTCGTGTCAGTGGTTACCTAGTTACAGAGGTAATCCGATCTTGTCTAGCAAAGATCCGGTTAGGTTCTCGGGGACGTCCCTCCAGAGGAGTACCATTTTATTTGGGAAGTTCCTTTGCCTGACCATTTGTTGGAAATCCAAACAAAACAATACGCGCCATGTACGATTTTAGTTGTATAACCGGCCATCTACTTATGGTGGCACCCCACTATTTGGATGGTAGCTATAGTAGGCATAGTACGAAATGTCTATGCTGGCTAAGATTAATATTATATTTTCAAAATGTTTTCCACTATGCACTTATAGTAATAATATCAAAGGATTTCGTGTATCAAGCATTTTTGACTATCATAAGAAGAAATCACCTCCAAGTCTGCGTTTGCACTGTGTGTGTGGTGGGAGGTCTTATGGTAGTTTCATTTTCCAAAAAGCATTGCGGATTTCAATTTTAAAATCTTTTGTTTGTTTTAAAGGTAAAATACCTGTTTTTGTTTGCTCATACCAGTCCCATGACTGATCTGAAGTTTATTGTTCCTTTCCTAAACTCTAGGTGCCCACAATTTTCCACACGGGCAGTCTAGAGTTGGGTTTTTCAGATAGTAGATATTGATTCAGTAGCTTTCATCTTTCTCTTTGGTATTCTTTAGAGATTTTGGATATTGAAGTATTTGGTTAGGACGACTGACCTTGCTTAGCTTGGTAAACTTGATGCTGGTTCTCGCTTATTGGATTAGAGATCTTTGGAGTTTTGAGCCTTTGCATCTGGAGATGGGATACTGTTGCAGTTTGATATTGGAGTTATCTCTTTTGCTATCTGTTTTCTGCTGTTGTTTATTGACTCTGTTATTCTTGTATCATTTTGATATCATTGTTGTATATCATTGGATATTGTATTAATTGGAGTTGTATATGATATTCATTTCTTTTTCTTCCGCTGGGTTGTTTACTTGACGTGTTATAAGCTCTGGCACGACTTGAATTTCAACGTTTGAATCTGCGACATTTAAGTACAGTGGAGTATGGGTGTCGATTTTCGAACGCTGGAATTTGGATCGTGACAATTTTTGGGAAAATCAAAATTTTAGAAATTTGGAAAGCCAAGTTTGGAACTATCGATTTGAGATATCGATTTTGGGTAAAGGAGATTTTGATGTAAATCATAAAGGGTATGATTTGAAAAGATACTATAAATGTATATTATAAAGTGTTTTGAAATTGGCTCTAGGGAAAAAGGCGCTTCCATTGGAATGAAACTTCATTAGGAGATCCACAGGGTGAGTCTGCCTTGAGCGCTAAGGGGGAGGCTCTAAATTGAATCCTGAAAGGAAGTCTGGACAAACTGAAGTTTCTGAGGATTTTGTGTTGTGGGTAGCGAAAGTCGAGGGCGTTGATGCCTACAGAGACATTTGGGTTATGCTATGACGACAATGTAACTCGATGTCACTACGATCTACTGTGGACCATAGCGGATGTCGTGTGTGCCGTGAGAGTCAACAATCTACTTTTGATTTTGCCGCAATGGCAACATAACACTGGTAGACTGCAACCTATGGTAACATAGCGAAAGTCGAGAGGCCATGAGAGCTTAATGCTATATTGGGACTTGACTGATGTAGTATGCGGCCTATGTGGTAGTGGTGAGGTTTCATTTGGCAGCGAAAATCGAGGGCGCTGATGCCTACAGTTACATGGACTTTTGCCATGATGGCAACGTAATTCGAGATGTAACTGTGATCTGTGGTGGGTTCCATGGCGTAATCGTGGGGCGTGGAGTGCCTACAGCTATATATGGGTTTTGCCGGGATCGCAGCGTAACCATCGGGTTGACTACGACCATGGAGGGGGTGATGATTTCTAGAGCATTCTTACCAAAGATGAATACTCTATTTCAAAAATGTTTTCTAATTTCAAAAAAATTTCGGAAATGTTTTCCAAGTATTTTCACTGGGTGTTGAAAATGGGTCTGCTAAGTACTTATAGATTTTCAGTCCTATGCCTGATCAACGTATGACCGAATTTCTGTGAGAATGAGGATGAACTTGTGGAAACATCGAGTTATAAAAGTATTTTGGTAATATTATGTAAATTTTAAAAGTGTTTAAAAAATTCTTAATAAAAGAGTTTAAAGTTGAAAAGATCAAAGAGTAATTTAACTAATAAAAGGCAGTATAATTAAATCTCTGGTTTCGTTCTTTTTCGATGATGAAAAAATTCTAAGAGGGGAGGATGTGATAACCCAGACTGTTGGATATCTAATAATTGGGAAATTTACCGGTCTTTACTATTGAGATACTGAATTTTATTAGTTGAACAAATAAAATTCTGATATATATATATATATATATAGATTTGAAACTATAATGAATGTTGAAAAATAAATCTCTGGAAGAATGGATAATATATTTCATTATTTAATCCAAGTTAAAATTTATATATATATATATATATATATGGAAATTTTATGATGTTGAAAATTTTAAATGTATACATATACAAATATATATAAGTGTGTAAATATATATATGCATATATTTATGCCACGAGTGATAGGATATTGGGAAATTTGTAAAAATGCGGATACATACACACACACACACACACACACACATATATATATATATCAAAAATTCACATAGATATTTCTAATTATATATATATGCATATGTGTATATATATTGAAATAGGAAGCATTGATTTTAACTTTAATAATAATTCTCAAAAGTTATTTAAAGTAAATTCTATATTTTCTCAAAACATAAGATGAATATTTATGTAAAATATGATAATTAGGAATAAGATTTAATAAAGAGGTTTAATATACTTCCTTTTATATTTGAAATAAACAAAGATAGTATATATAAAAATAAACAAAATACATATATAAACATTTTAATTTAAAAACATGGGTAATTAATAAAATAAAGAGTTTAAACCATTTTTAAGGTAATAATGCATGTATTTGACATTTGTAAGCTTAATATAACTTGAAATAACAAGTGGCAAAAACATTGTTTCTTTTAATTGGAAAGTATAGATTAAAGTGTTTAGTGAAGAACCTGGTTATTTTCATTTCTAAATCATTTTCTTCATTATCTTAAAGCAAAACCAGAGAAAAATAAAAAATTGCAAATAACCTCAGCAGATCAAAAAAAATTCAACTTAGAAATCAAAGTTAAAACTTGGAAACAGTTCTAAGATCAAAACAAGAATTAAATCAAACAAATCCAAAACTGAAGCATCTTCAACAATTCAAAGCTTAGATCATCTCAACTAAGTTTCAGATCAAAAGATGATTTCCAGTTTGCAAGTTTCAAAAAGGATCAAGCATACTCAGTTTATAGCTTCATTGTTCTTTGAAACTGTGAGTAAACAAGCTTTTAATCTATTTTCAGTCTTGTCGCATGCAGTGATCTAGAAGTACATTAGTGATAAGTGATTACATGATTGTTTTACATGATCATATGTGTATATACATGAGTTGAATGGGTGTGCATGTCTGTTTGCAAGATATTTATTTCTGTTCTGGTTGTGCAGGGTTTCAAATCTAAAAAGAAAATTAGTTCTCCTTCTCTGACCTTCTTTAGGACATGATGTATAAGCAAATTTTGTTTGTTATAACATGGTATAAATTTTAAAAATATTTCCAAGTTAAATCTGAAGTTAATTTAAATAAAAAGGGAGAAGAACAGTAAGATTTAAACCCTATCAAAATTTTGATCTTAATAATTGGATGATTTAAGTATATAATCTGATTTGTTATCGGAAATGATGATTTTTAAAAATAAAATCAAGATTTTTAGGCTTTGAATTCGAGAGGAATTCCTTATTGAATGGAAATCGAGTTTTAGTCAAATTCAGGTGAGCGAGGGGCTCGGCGGGGTTGGGATTCATGTCAGAGGGAGATTGTGGGTCAGGGATGGTAGGAAAAATATTAGGCAATTTTCTAGAGCATCAGGGTGGCGCGGCGGGACTAATGTAGGGTTTTACGGCCTATTGGGTTCGTCCCTGATTTCGAGCCAATTCCTCCGACTATAGCACATCGGATATGGTCGAGATGGATGGAATAGGAGCTCAAGTCGATGGCGAAGCACTGGACGAGGTGTCGAGATTTCTGGTGATCGATGGTGGCATCGCAGGGGAGGTTTTTGGTGATGTATCATTCCAGGTTGGGTTCGAATATGTTCAATTTTGTTCTACGGGGTAGATCGGGATTCGGGGTGGTCGATCGGGTCGAGTTGGTCGTTGTCGACGTGTAGAGGGTTTCGGTGACGTTGTGACGATCGGAGTTAGACGGATCGGTATGCATGGTGCACATATGCACGTGGTATCTGTAGTTGGAAAGGGATTGGGGAAGATGGATTTTCTCGTGTTTGGCTCGAGTCAAATGTCGCGTTTGTCTCGAGGATAGTGAGTTCATGAGAAACTCAAAAATTGACCCGGGAATTTTGATATGTGGCTCGGGTATTTTATTTGAGGATCGGGTTTGCTTTGATTTTTTTTTAAGGTTTAGAAACAAAAGAAATTTTTAAACCAGTTTTCAAAGCAAACGTTTAAGGGATTTCAAAAGCAAAGGGTAGAGGTCAATTATCAAACATGTTTTCGAGATTTAAATTTTTAGTCAAATGTTTCAAGATTTATTATTTTGATTTGGATAAGTTTATATTAGGCCAATTATTTAAATTAAATTATTAAAGTGTTTCCAAATGTAATTTAATGAAGTAATTAAGTAATTGGTAAAGATAAATGTTTTATCTTGAATTAAATTAAGATTTTGGGGTAATTATAGATTAAATAAATTAATGTAAGTAATTAAAGAGAAATTAATTAATTAATGATTAAGGATCAATTAATTTAATAATTAAGAATTATAAGATCAGAGATAAATTTATTGGTGATTAGAGATTAATTAATGTAAGTAATTAGAGATTAATTAATTAAATGATAATTGCTTAATGTACATAATTAAAGGATTAATTTGTTAAGAGTTAATTAATTTAATTAGTAATTAAAGGTTAGATTAATTAATAATCAAAGGTTAATTAATTGAGGATAATTAACCAGTGGGATAATTACTTGATGAAAGTAATTAAAGGGAAATTACTTAGTGGAAGTAATTAAGGATTAATTACTTAGTGTAATTAATTAAAGGATTGATTAATTGAGGATTGATTAGTTGAGGAAATTAATCAGGGGTTGTTAATTAATGAGTGTGATTAAGTAAAGGATAATTAATCAATATAAGTGATTATAGGATAATTAATTTGAGTAATTAATTAAGGATAAATGTAATTAATGTGAATAGGTGAAGGTTAATTAATTCGTGTAATTAATTAAAGGCTAATTACTAAACGTAATTAATGAGGATAATTAAGAGATGATTAATTAATGATTTGTAGTTAATTAATGTTAAGTAAGCAGGATTAAAAGTGATTAAATAAATTAATTTAATTTGTTAAAATTAATTAGAAATGGTTTGACCAATTAATCTTGCTTATGAATAATTGAATGATATTGTATGCATTCGATTATTTGATATTTCCGAAAAGTGATTTTATGTGATATGGTATGTTTGGGTTGAATTGTGATAATATGGTTTGTCTATCTATGGTGAATGACAATGTAAACATGTAATTTTGGATATAAATGGAACTGTCTAAAACTTAAACAGCTTTGTTTTAAGACGATATTGGATTCGAAGAGAACGAGGTCGGGTATCAGTACATACCCGAAACCATTTCGATTTGTAATCTAAACGATTCTTTATAGTTTTGATATGTGAAATCAATAGGCTAGAATGAAATAATTTAAGTGAACTGGACCATTGAAACTAAGTAAGGATACTTCGGGATTGATGTGTGAAATAAGTGTTGACTATAACAAGTTAAGACTCGTCGTGAAGCATGAGTTACCCCGGGTTTTTAATAAGTTTTATGCATTGGTATTTCACGATAGATGGGTTTACTCACGCTGGTTTCCAGCCTGACCCGAGTGTTACTTTGATTTAATGCTCGGGTCAGATCGAGTATTACAGCTTTTCGAGATAGGGCATTCTGAAGCTCAGGATGCGAGCTAGATGGCACCAACGTATGGAGTTTACCGCTGTGTATTAGAGTTGTATTGATAGTAGTCTAGGACAGGTTGATATAACTGTCTAGTTTTTTGTAATGATTGTAACTCTTATGAATTGCATGTAAAGTAACAATTACAGCTTTCCTTTATAAAAGTGCTATTATTTGTTATTATATTTAATCTGCTGCGAATGTGAGATGTTGTTGTTTTCTGTTCTTCTTCTTCTTTCTTTCTTCTTTTCTTTAACAATCTAGGATTTCCGGCGTTCAATTGCTCGGCACTTCTACAGTGAACATGTTAATGTCGAATTTTTGGAGTCAAAAATTCCGAGTCGTTACAGAAAACATGCAAAAGACAATAGAATACATATAGCTTCTAATCTTGCGACAGGAGCAAACGTTTCTTCAAAGTCTATTCCCTCTTCTTGATTATATCCTTGTGCTACTAATCTAGCTTTATTTATAGTTATGTTACCTTGTTCATCAGCTTTGTTTTTTGAAAACCCATTTTGTACCAATGATGGATTGATCACTTGGTCTAGGAACTAATTCCCAAACTTCGTTTCTTTCAAATTGGTTTAGCTCTTCTTGCATAGCTATAATCCAATGGTAATCAGTGGAGGCTTCCTTAATATTTTTAGGTTCTATATTAGATAGAAAAGCTATATGGCCCATTTGATTTAATTGATGTCTTGTTCTTACATTTGAATTTACTTCTCCAATTATATTTTGAACAGGATGATCTCTAAGAATTCTTGGAGGAGTTCTTATAAAATTTTCATTATGAACAATGTTTTCATCTTCTCTAGTATTATTAATGTTGTTATTTTGAAAAATAATATCATCATCTTCTGAATTATTTATTATGATTTTATTAGAATTATTTTCCAAATTTGTAATTTTAGAAGAAATTTTGACATTTCCATCAAATGAAATATGAAGAGTTTCTTCGATTACTTTAGTTATTATAATAAAAACTCGATAAGCTTTGCTTCTTTCCGAATATCCTATGAATATTCCTTCATCGGATTTTGGAACAAACTTGCCAAGCTGATCTTTAGTGTTAAGAATAAAACATTTTGAACCAAATACTTTGAAATAGGATATATTAGGTTTTCTGCTATTTAAAAGTTCATATGGGGTATGTTTTGTTAGTGATCGAATAGAAACACGATTCAAAACATAACAGGCAGTTACAACAGCTTCTGTCCAGAAATGCTTAGGTAGAGTGCTTCCATTTAATAAAGTTCTTGCACATTCTTGTAATGTTCTGTTTTTCCTTTCTACAATTCCGTTTTATTATGGTGTTCTAGGAAAAGAAAAGTTATGATTAATTCCTTTCTTGTTACAAAAATGTTCAAAAGCTTCATTTTTAAATTCATCTTCATGATCACTTCTAATACTTTTAACTTTTAAATTCTTTATATTTTGAATTCTTTTTATAAAAATTTTAAAATTCTCAAAAGTATCACTTTTATGTTTCATGAAAATAGTCCATGTATATCTTGAAAAATCATCTACAGTGACAAACACATATCTATTGTGATTAATAGATTGAACTTGAGTAGGACCAAAGAGATCCATATGCAGTAATTCAAGTGGTTGAGTCGTATATAACATTTTCTTAGATTTAAAAGAAGACTTTGTTAATTTTCCTAACTGACATGCATCACAAATATTATCAATTTTGAATTTGATATCAGGTAGTTCTTTAACAAGTTTATTTTTAGCTATTTTATTAATAATATTGATATTTATAAGACAAAATTTTTTATCATAGCCAAGAATCATTCTCTGTAGCTACTAAACACATGTTTGTGTTATAATTTATATTCATGTTTAAAATATAAATATTTCTATCTCTTATACCTTCAAAAATTAAATTTGGATTTTTATCAAAAATATTGCATTTATTTTCTGAAAAGGATATAATAAAACCTTTATCACATAATTGTCTTATGCTTAATAAATCATGTTTTAAGTTTTCAATTAAGAAAACATCAGAAATGAGAGGTAAGTTAGAGATACTATTATTTCTCACATTACGTTTGCCGATGATATAACCTTTTGAACTATCTTCAAAAGTGACCGATCCTCCATTTGAGTAGACAATGTTAGTTAACATGTCGTTATTACCAGTCATGTGTTTCGAGCAACCACTGTCTAAAATTCATTTTCCTCTCTTTTTAAGTGGTACATCATCACTTGTAGCCATGAAGCATATATTTGCTTGCTCTGTGTCACTATCACCGTCACTCTCTGATGATGAAGATGAATCTGAGTCATCCCATGTTACTGAAAATGCTCTCTTCTTGAATTTGTCCTTCTTGAATTTATTTTTCTGTTTCTCTAGACAATCTTTCTTTATATGATCCTTTTTATGACACATTCCATGACAGAGGATGATGGTTTATTGCTATTACTGTTGTTGTTAGAGCTATTTTTGTAACTCCTGAACTTGTTATTCTTTTCGAATTTCAAAAACTTTTTGAAATTTTAGCAATAAGTGCCATATCCTCTTCATCTAAGTCAGAATCATCTTTTCTGCTTGAAATGCTAGATTCTTCTTATCCTGTGCTTGAACTTTCTTTGCCTGCAAATTTACTTCATATGACAATAGATTTCCTATTAACTCTTCTGCTTTCATAGTGGAAAGATCGTTTGCTTCTTCAATAGCTAATACCTTTCTTTCCCATTCATTTGTTAAAGAGTTTAGGATTTTTGATACTATATCAAAGTCAGAATTTTTTTATCCTAGTGCCAATAGTGAGTGATATATATCTTGAAATCTAGAGTACATGTCATTTAGAGTTTCGTTTTGTTTCATTTTGAAATTTTAGAACTGATTTTTCAACCTAAATATTTTGCTTTGCATGACTTTGTTAGTTCCTTCATGAGTTACTTTTAGAGTTCTCCATATCTCATAAGCAGTTGTACACATACTGACCCTATTAAACTCATTTTTATCTAATGCACAAAATAACATGTTCATAGCTTTAGCATTTCAAGTAGCATCAGTTTTTTGTGCAGTAGTCCAAGTTGAAAATCTTCTGTTGGAATGGTATATTCCTTTTGGGTAATATTCCAAGTTTCAAAATCATTAGATTGCATATATATTCTCATTCTAGTTGACTAGTAATTATAGTTAAGACCATTAAATAGTGGTGGTCGAGCAGTTAACTGACATTCAGTGAAACTAGAGTTAATGTTAATGCTAGAATTGGTGTTACTATCCACATTACAACAAAATATCAAATAACTATGTTGTGGTTATAGGATGTCCTCGCTCTGATACCAAATGAAAGTGACTACTGTGTGGCTAGTTATCACTTAGGATTGTGTAATATGGAATGTATTATAATCTAAATGCGAAAACTGATAATAATAGTAAAATAAATAAGAATAAGCACATATACTGGTTCGAACTTCCCGTTCTACATCCAGTCCCATACTTCCCTCTCGAATTTCACTCAACAACCTCTCACTTAATCCGGAGGAATATGTAAACAACACCTAAATAGCCGAACAGGATTTTTCCGCCTCAGCAGCCGAAGAGGACTTTTCCGCCTGATACAAACTAACAGGACTTCTACAATTTCAATAAAGTTGTTTGGCACTTTATGCTCTTGATAACACTGATTTTTCTTTGATAGTACACCCTTCCTATAATCTTTTCCTCAAGAATATTATGTGTGTGTGAAGATTAAAAAGGAAGATATTGCTTAGAATCAAAGAATATGTTAATTAATTCAGAGATTCAAGCAATATATAGATTGTGATTACTTGTAGATTGCAGACATATATAGATAGAGAATATTGCAAGAAATCAAAATAAAAATTAGTGATTTAAGAAGTGATTCTAACATGTTTATATAGTGAACAAATAGTTACAACTATTTATGAAGAGTTTCAATCAAAAGATGCAGCCATATCTCTTCAAATTGAATCGTAACTCTTCGTAAATAGAAGTGTCTCTTCAGGAAAAATGACTGCTACAGTAGATCATTTGACTAAGCAAAAATGATCGGTCTACTAAATATTCAAAGATGGTAAAAAAAAGTGCATATCTGTGTACTGACCATGGTCGGTCGACTGGCTGTTTCCGGTCAATCGACTGACCTGGTTGTCAGTGCACAGTTTGCTTATTTTCTTAAAAATTTGAATCTTAAAACCACTTTGATTTTGTGTAAACTACATAAGGAAAGATTTTAACAATTTCAAACTATATTTAAGACTAAAAAATTCAATAAATAAACATATTATACTCAGATATGAAGTCTTTTCTTCTTTGTAGTTTAATAGCATATCTCGTTCTCTTTTTGTCGCTTGATCATATAGTCTCATCACTGATTTTTTAAGCTTTTTGTCATGAATCAAAACTCATGATTCAACATCTATTCATTACTATTCTTATCTACATAATTTTTTAAGATTCATTTACCACTCATACCAAGTTGTCGTCTGACCCAAGGTTTTATGTTTTGTTTCCTATTATCTTGGGTACTCTTAAATGAGTAGACTAGATAACAGGTCTAGGCGACGCAATAGCTATGTGGAGGACGAGCTGGATGGAGCTATCTCATATTATATACTTAATTGAATTTCTATTCTCAGCACTATGGAGCCTTAACATTGACTGCTTATTTTCTTATTATGAGACAATTGTTGAGTTTGATGTATAAACCCTACTCTTTTGATGATATCTTTGTGGATCTATACTCTAATGATTTGTTTATATAGTTATTACTGTCTCTTCTATTATATCTATGATATTATATATTATCCATGTGTGTCAAGATATTCGATAGGTTATATGTTGCATCCGTTTTATTTTCAACCTTGATGATAATCCTATATCGATCGGGCACAGTTTTAGCACACTATTTTGATATTATTAGTGCCAGTGGTATAAGACTATCTTCACATTTGGTGTCAAAGCTGTGGTTACATGATTAACCGGAGTTGATATCATCATCCAGTAGAGATATGGAAGGTGTTATCACCTTAGACTGGGTAGAGAGTGTGTATAAACACACACACGCGAGAGAGTTCGTATTTGTTATATATTTTTATTTTCAAAGCTGTATAGTAATGTATTATATAGTATAAGTCGCATGCACACGAGCACCATAGACACATTTTTCTTTAAGAGAGACTGATCATTCTTGTTACAGATTTAGAATAAGCCAACATACAAGAAATACTGTGAGGAATTCTGCTTCAAGAGTGGAGGAAGGAGTAGGGTTAAGAGCTGCTATACTTGACGTTCAAGCATGCTGAATGCTATGATGGCAACTATGATGAGGAATGTTCAGGCTGCTGCTTTTGGTATGGCTGTTCATGGGGGCGCTCTCGTGCAAGCACGTAGAACTCAATTCACTAAGTTGACCGAGGCCTATTCTACTCTAGGGAAAACCATTATGTGGAACGAAGTCGGCCAAAGAAGTGTAGGATTGGTTGGACACATGCATCTTTAGTGATATGCAAGTGGAATGCCATTACTACTGCTACCCCAGAAGATCGGTTTAGTTCAAAGGAAGGTTTGAAGAGAAGTTCATTCCAACTGCTTAAAAGTCAATGTTATTTAGAAAGTTTGCCGACCTTAAGCAAGGAGAGATATAAATTACCGAGTATGTTATAGATTTTGATGCTTTATCAAAGTATATGATGTTATTCATTGACAATCTATTAAGAAAGAATGAGATGTTCATCATTGGTTTGGATGATTATCTTGGAGAGAAGCCGGTAGACCACATTGATGAACCATTTGAGAAGTCAGTTGAGAAAGCTCTTCACTATGAGAATCTGTATCCTAAGGCTAAGACAACTGTTGTTGTTTCTGCTGAGATGGAAGTGCCAAAATGACAACATGGCGGTGGAGGCAAGAAAAAGTGGAACGGAAAGAGAAAACAATAGCGATGGAAAAATGTCCAGAAGAAAGCCAAGTGGGAACCTACTTGCTATGGGTGCAAGGATAAGGGTCACTTGATGAGGGATTAAAAAGTGAGTGAGAAGAAAAAGTGCTACAATTGTGACAAGCCTTAACATTCAAAGAAGGATTCTTCGAAACTAGTGAAGGATAAGTAGGTTATGAAAGCATACGCTTTGGACGCTGTCTCGACTTCGTCAAGTGCTCCCTCGGAGAAGGAGAAGGAAAAGGAAGTCTTATTCAAGGTATGCTTTCCATTTAAGATGTTTACATTCATGTTTTGTTTGACAATGGGGCTTCACATTCTTTCATATGTAGTAGTCTAGCAGATAGATTGGGATTGAGACTCGAGATAGTAGACTGACCCCTGATTGTGAAGAACCTTGGTGGAGGCTCTACTAGCCTTTGTTTAGTTTGTCATGGCCTAGTGTTGTCGAGTCATAGGTTCTCTTGTATTTTTGATTGCCTCATCTTGAATTTTGTTAGGTTCAGGATTATCTTGGGAATATACTGGAATAAGTAGTATGCGGCGATGGTGGATTGCGAAAGGCTATTGGAAACAATCTAAGATGTGGATGGCGAACGGTAGTGATTGGCAGCCTACTAGAGGATGGGGTGATGGTTAGCTTTCTATATTCGCTTGAAGTTCCACAAGAGGGTTTGTCATCTATGCCTATCGCTAGAAAGTATCCCAATATATTGTGGGAAGTGACCGGATTGCCGCTGCATAGAGAGATTGCGTTTCAGATGAACTTAGTAAAGGAAGCCAAACCTATATTTATGCCTTTGAGGTGTATGGCACCCAAAAAGTGGAAGGAATTGGATATGCAAGTGAATGAACAATTAAGGAAAGGGTTCATTCGAAGGAGTATATCTAAAAGGGTGCACCTGTAGTATTCACGACTGAGGATGGCTCTTTGAGGTTGTGTGTAAATTACTGTGAGCTAAACAAAGCAACAAAGATGAATAAGTATCTACTTCTATATATTGATGACTTATTCAGTCAGCTTCACGGTGCGAAGATGTTTGATATGCACGTAATTGTGCATATATTTACATCCATATTTTATCTCTTTTTATTTAAATAATCATCATATTTGGGCATTTTAACATGTTTAAAACCAAAATTCAATTATTTCCAACCATCATATTTTCCTCTTCATTCAGGGGCAAAACGGTCATTTTATGCATGTGTCAATATAAGAATTTTTACTTGGACATTTTTTGACAATTTTTATAGGAATTTGGATGCATATGGAAGAGGCTTATATGAAGATATATGCATGCACAAATGAATACAAAGGAAAGAAGAGGAAAATAATTCAAGCCATGAACATGGAGGACCCCACCCACTTACCTAAAAGTACAATTTGGAGCTATTGGAAAACTAAGTGGAGGTTAAAGCTTCATGCAAAACAAATGGTGGATTAATTAGTGGTTAATGGTTACTTGTTGGCCACACTTCCTAAAGGGCATTTTTGTTAGCCCCCTAAAAATAGAATTAGGGTTTTATGCATGTATATATAGCCCTCTTATGTATATGAAATCATCTTCTACTCCTTCATCTTACTTAGGAAATTAAGAAATCAAGTGTAAGCACAATGTTCTATGAAATAAAAATGGCTTCCAAGCCTCTTTCTTCTCTCTTTTTTACATGATTTTCTTTGTTTTATTGTTAATGTTTATTTCTATGCTCTCTTTCTCCTTATGTTCATAGCTTAGATTCATGTTTATGCAAGTAGTTAGTAGCTAATCTCTTTTGCCTTCTTTACTTATTTTCTATTTTTCTTTTCTTTTTAATGTTGAAACTTACATGCGATGCTTCAATGCCACAAATGAGTAGCAAAACCCCTTCAATTTAGGGGTGATGAAGCTCTCTAACTTTATGTAATTTCAACATTTTTATGATTTATGATCTCTTTGTTTATGCTTCATGAATGTGAATTTTGATGTAAGTTTATACAAGTGGGTTTGATAGCTTATATTGCTTATGCAAATGAGCTATTCTTATTCAACATAAACACAATTTACATCATCATTTGCTAATTAATTTTTGGTTATGAAATGAAAGTAAAAATGAAATTTGATGATCTATATTACTAGTTACAATAGTAAATAGATCATACTTAAAATAGCTTTTGCTTTGGCTTCATTTTCATGAGAATTATAAGTGGTATAATTGTTGTATTATAGTTTGATGGTTTGAGTTATGTTAAATAATAACATAAACAAACCATACTTATGATAAATACAATGATTATTCCACTTAATATCAAAGTTAGAGATCATAAAGTATGTGTTTGTTGATTTACAAAAATTTGAGAGTGGATTTGCCTCTAAATTGTTCTTTAGTCTAATAGATTTCGAATCACATTTTTCTAGTGTTAGCCTCATTTTATTTCTAGTTAACAATTTCTCAACTTTGGTTAATTTGATTTAGTAGGAAATTTAAATCAACAATTCCTTGTGGATCGACTCGTATTCGCCGCGTGCTACATTCGTACACCGTGCGCTTGCGGTTATTTTTATCTCTAAATTCGTTCGACGGTTTTCTAAACCGATAGAATTTCCGTCGACGAACAAGTTTTTGGCGCCGTTGCCGGGGATGGTAAGGGTGAAGTGGCAGTAACAAGTTGATGTGTGGTGATTGCTGGATGGTTTAGTTCGACTGGTGCTGCAGTTTGGTATGTAGTAGTGGGTAAGGAGTAACAGACAGAGCTATGGTGGCAGTTCTATTTTGTTGTCAATGCAGTAGATTGATTGTTGAACTGAGGTGTGGAAGAAGTTGTCGAAGGGTTTGCGGGTCTGTCTCGGACTGAAAAATGAATGTTGAAGTGATGGTGGATGCGGAACTGCTGTATGAAGGCAGAAGAAAGGTTGAAGGCAGTGAGTTAGAGGAGAGCAGTGTAATGTAAAACAATGAAAACAAAGAGCAATGCAATGTGAATTGTATTACACTGTCTGTAATGTTGAAATAAACAGAGATTGGTTGGAAATTGTAACAAAAATTGTGTGTTTTTTCTTTTCCCTTTTTTTTGATATGAAATGCAAAACAATATAGACTAGAAAACAAACACACAACAAAACGAGCACAAAAATCGCACAACAAATGTTTTTTTTTAAATAAAGAAAAATTGCAACACACAAAACAAAAACACACAAAAATCAAAGAGAACTAATTTGAAGAGCTGAAAACTAAAATCAAAGCAATTCCCCGGCAACGGCGCCAAAAACTTGTTCGTCGACGGAAATTCTATCGGTTTAGAAAACCGTCGAACGAATTTAAATTAAAAAAATAACCGCAAGCGCACGGTGTACGAATGTAGCATGCGGCGAATACGGGTCAATCCATAGGGAATTGATGATTTTAAAATTCTATTCAATCAAATTATACCGAAGTCGAGAGTGAATAACTAGAAATGTAAAAACTAACAAAAACTAGCAAAAGAAAACGATAAAAATATGAGAGTTAAAAGAACAATTTAGAGATAAATCCACTCTCTAAATCATATAAATCAACAAAATGAAGTTATAATCTCTCTTTTCTTGTCATTAGTGAATTAGTTGATGTGCTTATCATAAGTATGGTATATTTGTGTTATTAGCTCAATATAAACCATCAAACTATAACACAACAACTAATACACATTTAACTCTCATGAAATATGACAACAAAGTTGAAATAAGAATCTATTTTAAGCATAGCCTATTAACTATTGTTTAGAAATATAGGCTATCAAATTTCAATTTCAACATTCACTTCTTTGCCATAATCATATTTAGATGAAGAGGCAAAAACAAACTTCATTTTAGTTGCATTGTTAATACACGTTTAATTTCTTGTTTTGCATTCATCTCATCTTATTTTCTTTTTTAAGGGCAATACCCCAATTCACATAAGGTGAGGGATTTCATCACCCTTTCCTTAGCCCACAAACGCATTTCATCGTAGACTTTGACTAATAATAAAGGTTAGACGTTGGACCTAAGGGTGTCACGAGCTCACTTAGGGCTTAATTGTATCTTCACAATTGTTTTATTTGAACGATTTTATTTCTTGGTGTCTAGGCTACGACAGAGTAATAACCAGTTATAAAAATTACGGTGATACGTAAATATTATACTGGTTGTTCCTCTGAAGGTACTTAAAACTTCGGCTGCATTGCTACGGTGATTCGTGGTGCACCGATAACTCCTGTCCGTTACCTGGCTGAGAAATATTTTTGTTGATTTAAGACAAAGTGTGATTATACAATTTTGGGTTAGGAGCTACTAAGGACAGAAAATTGTAATTAAGTCCTTTGCATTCATTTAGTTGCATTAGTTCATGCATATTTAAAAAAAAATCCAAAATCCAAAAAAAAAAAATTGTAAATTTTAACTTGATTTTACATTCAAAAAAAAATCCTTTTCTTTCTTTCCTTTGACAATATTCAAAAATCCAAAAAATATATATATAATCTTTTCAAAAAAGAAAAAAATTTGAAAAACAAAAATCAGTTTCCATTTTCTTAAAAAAAATAAATCTTTTTGGTAAATATTTGAAATTTCAAAAAACAAAAAAAATACAAAACCAAAAACATATAAAAAAAATTTGAAAAACCAAAAACAAAATAAAAATTAAACTTTTCTTTTGAAAATAAATCTCACTTGTTAAATAGTTTTCTCCCTTGTAAAAAAAAACAAAAAAAAAACACGTTTTCAAATCTTCTTTCACTCCCTAAACTCAGTTCTAACTCCTTTCTCTTCTCAACTTTCACTTGTGCATGAGTACTTGGACTCGTGACACAACAACGAATCGTTGGACTCACGACCCTTCTACAAACCGTTTAACTCGAACAGACGATCCTCCTGAAATGGCGAACGAAAACGCCCCTCGAACTCTTATGGATAGAATCTTTCCTGATAGAGTTTTTATTCCATCTTGCATCACGTTACCTGCCCCTACAGGTAACCATTTCGAAATCCATTCAAACCATATTGCCACGCTTCCGAAATTTGGCAATTTCGAGCACGATGATCCATACATCTTTTTGACTAAATTCGAACAAGTTTGTGCAACCATTAAACTCCAACAACTTTCTGATGACGGATTCAAACTTCGATTAATCCCATTTGCTCTTACGGATTACGCTGAAAAATGGTTGTACAGCTTACCTTCGAACTCAATTAAAACGTGGGAAGAATATGTAAAAGCTTTCTTAAAAAAGTTCTACCCCTTGGAAAAAACAAGTAGAATTCGAAACGAAATTATAAATTTTCATCAATTCAAGGTGAACCATTTGGAAAATATTTTGAAAGATTCAAAGAGCTTTTGATAAAATGTCCACACCATAACTTTGAAAAATGGACGATTTGCCAAATCTTATACGATGGACTCGAAAACAGCTCACGAACCATGCTCGAATCAATGTGCCAAGGCAATTTTCTTGCCCAACATCATGACGATGCTTGGCAATTTCTTGAAAACCTCGCTGAAAAGTCGTCCCAATGGGAACGCTCGAACGAAAAATCAATATACTCACGATCGAGTGCACACTCGATAGGATCTTCAGTTGCTTTGGAAGCTAAGATCGATACAATGATTAAAAAATTTGATAACGTTTTCTCATCGAATCAAACGAACCAAGCTTCCCAACCAATGTGTTATAAATGCAACGATCCTAATCATAGCCGATCAGTGTCCTAATTCCGTCGAACAAATCAATGCTTTCAATAAAACCAAAAACGACCCGTTTTCTCCAACGTACAACCCTGGTTGGAGAAATCATCCGAATTTTGCGTGGAGCCAAAACAATGCCAACACGAATATGATTCGTCCCAATTTTCAAGCATTTCCGAATAATGCTTCGAATCCTCCCTTTCAGCCTAATAATTTTCAACCAAACTTTACGGGCCCGTCTCATAATCAACCACAACAACCAAATTTTCCACCAAATTCTGCTCATCCTCCACAAGACGATAAACGTTTAACTTCGCTTGAGAAAACTCTTGAAACGTTGGCTAAGGCAACTACTCAAAGCCTTAAATCAAACAGCAATTTGCAAAATTTATTGACTTAGTATATGCAAAACACAACCCAATCGATTGCAAAACTCGAAATGCAAATGAGTCAATTAGCCACATCTGTAAGTGAACGTGAACGTGGAACATTCCCAAGCCAGCCCCTTCCAAATCCCAGAAATCAAAACGCTAATTCAAATCAAGCCCATGTTGTTCAAGATAGCAACGTCACCCAGTTGAATGCTATCACAACTCTCCGTTCTGGTAAACAAATTAATAATCAAGTCGTTAATCCAAATGATTTACCGGAAACTTTTCTCGACGCTTCTAAAACAACGAACGACTCAGAACAGAACGTGGAGCCAAACGTCGAATCGAACGACAATCAAAATTCTTCTTCTTCTACTCGAGTATACCCGCCTACCGAGTATCGTGTTCCATTTCCACATCGTCTTCGACCAAAGAAACACTCGGACCAAATGGAAAAGATGATGGAAATTTTTAAACAAGTGAAGGTTAACATCCCGCTTCTTGACATCGTGCAACAAGTCCCCACTTACGCAAAATTTCTTAAGGATTTATGCACCCAAAAGCGACATACTCAAGTGCCCAAAAAAGTCTTCTTAGCCGCCAGTTTGAGTGAAGTCTTGTCCCAATCCATGCCCGTTAAATATAAAGATCCTGGCTGCCCTACGATTTCGTGTACAATTGGAGACAAGACGATTAACAAATGTTTGATAGACTTAGGCGCGAGTGTCAACTTGATTCCGTACTCCGTGTATGAACAATTAGGATTAGGTGAGCTCAAACCCACGAAAGTTACGCTTTTGCCGATCGTTCCATTAAGAATCCCGTGGGAGAAATCGAAGACGTACTCATTCGAGTAGGGCAATTTATATTCCCCGTTGACTTTATCGCTCTCGAAACACAACCTGTGACGAATCCCTCGATTCAAATTCCGTTGATTTTAGGCCGACCATTCTTAGCCACCTCAAATGCCTTAATCAATTGTCGTAATGGATCAATGAAAATCTCTTTTGGAAACATGACTTTGGATCTTAATATTTTCAATCTTGAAAGCCAATCGAATGAACCTTTTGAACAAACGTTGGAAGTTAGTGCTATTCACGAAAATGTTGAAAACGAAACACTTGATCTTAACGATGAACGTGAGGCCGAGTATGAAAAATTGTTTCATAAAATTCCCAACGTTATTGAATACACTCTTCCTTTTGAATCTCTTCCAGTTGAGTCCGAATCTCAACCCAATTCTTCGATCGAAAAAATTCCAAAGTTGGACCTCAAACCGCTTCCCGACCACCTTAAGTACGCATACTTAGGTGAAAATGAAACCTTTCCTGTCATCATTTCTAACAATCTTTCTCTTGACCAAGAAGTTTCTCTTCTCTCTGTCCTTTCGAAAAATAAGGAAGCAATGGGATGGTCGATTTCCGATATAAAAGGAATTAGTCCCGCTCTGGTTCAACATCACATCCATTTAATCGATGATGCCAAGCCTATTCGTGACGGGCAACAAAGGCTTAATCCAAAAATGAAAGATGCGGTACGTGATGAAATTCTTAAACTTCTCGACAACGGAATCATTTACCCAATCTCCGATAGTTCATGGGTTAGCCCAATTCACATTGTACCGAAAAAGTCCGGGCTAACCGTTGTCAAGAACAATTCAAACGAGCTTATTCCAACTCGTACTCAAACGGGTTGGCGTGTTTGCATTGACTACCGAAAACTAAATGCCGCAACACGTAAAGATCACTTTCCTCTTCCTTTCATTGACCAAATGCTCGAATGTTTAGCCGGCCATGAATTTTACTGTTTCCTTGATGGTTATTCTGGCTATAACAAAGTTCCAATCGCTCCCGAAGATCAAGAGAAAACAACTTTCACATGTCCATTCGGTACCTTCGCTTATCGACGTATGCCATTCGGACTATGTAACGCTCCTGCGACTTTCCAACGATGCATGGTTGGAATCTTTTCTGACATGATAGAACGCTTTCTAGAAGTTTTCATGGACGATTTCTCAATCTTTGGCGATTCTTTTTTCCAATGTTTACATCATCTCGAGTTGGTTCTAAATCGATGTAGAGAAAAACATTTGACTTTGAATTGGGAAAAATGCCACTTTATGGTCAAACAAGGCATAGTCCTTGGACATATCATCTCAAATAAAGGCATTGAAGTAGACAAAGCAAAAATCGATGTCATTGCAAATCTACCCATTCCCAAATCCGTTAAGGACATTCGACCATTTCTAGGACATGCTGGCTTTTACCGTCGCTTTGTGAAATACTTTAGCAAAATCGCCCGTCCTTTGACGACCCTTCTTGGAAAAGACGTTCCTTTCGATTTTAACTCTGATTGTATCTCTTCTTTTGAACGTCTTAAGAGCGAACTCATTTCTGCCCCAATCATTTGCGCAACCAATTGGGATCTTCCTTTCGAAATAATGTGCGACGCTTCAAACTTTGCCGTTGGTGCTGTCTTGGGACAACGCATCAACAAGATCCTTCATGTCATTTACTCGAGTATGACCTTGAACGACGCTCAACTCAACTACACAACAACTGAAAAAGAGCTTCTAGCTGTCGTTTTTGCGCTTGAAAAGTTTCGACCTTACTTGATAGGTTCACACATTACGATCTACACTGACCATTCCGCGCTTCGATATCTCTTCGCTAAAAAGGATGCTAATTCCCGTTTGATTCGTTGGATCCTTTTACTTCAAGAATTTGACCTTACAATCAAAGACAAAAAAGGATCCGATAATGTCATAGTCGATCACTTATCTCGTCTTTCGAACGCACCATCTCCTTTTCCAATCAATGAAAACTTCCCCGATGAACAACTTCTTTCAATTTCGATCGATCCATGGTACGCTGATATAGTGAATTACTTAGTCACTAAACAAACTCCCTCATCTTGGTCCAAACAGGACAAATGCAAATTGATGTCCCAGGTGAAATACTTCTATTGGGACTATCCATACTTGTTCAAATATTGTCCTGACCAAATCATCCGACGTTGCATTCCGGATAATGAAATAAGGAGTGTTCTTTCGTTTTGCCATAATCAAGCGTGCGGTGGACATTTCGGTCCTCGAAAAACTGCGGAAAAAGTGCTTCAATGTGGTTTCTATTGGCCTTCTCTTTTCAAAGACTCATTTGAATTTTGTAAAACTTGTGATCGATGTCATAGCTTGGACGAATTTCTCGACGAGATATGATGCCTTTAAACCCCATTCTTACGATCGAAATCTTTGATGTATGGGGTATTGACTTTATGGGACCTTTTCCCAATTCTTTTGGAAACTTGTATATCCTTCTCGCTGTCGATTACGTTTCAAAATGGGTCGAAGCCGTTCCTTGCAAAACCAATGACCATAGAATTGTTGTGAAATTTCTCAAAGAAAATATCTTTTCGAGGTTCGGCACACCTCGCACAATAATCAGTGATAACGGAACCCATTTTTGCAACCGTTCTTTTGAAACTTTAATGAAAAAATACTCGATAACCCACAAGTTATCCACTCCGTATCATCCTCAGACTTGTGGCCAAGTTGAAGTTTCAAATCGACAAATCAAAAACAAATCTTGGAGAAAACTGTCAATAAAAATCTAAAAGATTGGTCTCAGAAATTGACCGACGCGCTTTGGGCTTACCGTACTGCTTTTAAAACTAACCTTGGGATGTCCCCATTTCGTTTAGTTTACGGTAAAGCTTGCCATTTACCCATTGAAATTGAACACAAAGCGTTGTGGGCAATAAAAAACTTAAACTTTGGTCTTGAAAAAGCTGGCGAAAATCGAAAACTACAACTCAACGAACTCGAAGAACTTAGGAACGACGCATATGAAAACGAGAAAATTTACAAAGAAAGAACCAAAGTTTTTCATGACAAGTCAATCCTAAGGAAAACGTTTTCACCTAACCAGAAAGTTCTTTTATATGACTCGAGACTTCATTTATTCCCTGGAAAACTTAAATCAAGGTAGACTGGACCATTTGTGGTACGAACTATTTTGCCACATGGTGCCATAGAAATAGAAAACCCAAAGGATGGATCAATTTTCAAAGTCAATGGTCATCGTTTAAAACCCTTCTTGGAATTTTCCGGTAACCAAGAGGAGGAGCTCATGATCCTTCATGAGCCAAGCTACGTCTAGTAAGAATGTTAACCCTCTTTTGTAAATATGTACATATTTTTCCCCGTTACACTATTATATCATGCATCGACTATGGGGACACAGTCAAAATTAAGTGTGAGGGGAGTCTCGTTTTCATTTTTTTTAGTTTTTCATGGCATTTTTTTGAATTTTCATTTTCTTCAAAAAAAAAAACTCAAAACTCCTAAATCTCAAAAACATTTTCTTTTAACTATTTTGATTTTTTTTGAAGAAACACTATGGGATAAGTATAAGTTTTGGTTAATAAATTGAAATTTTTGAAAATTTATTTGTCTTAAAATAAAAATAAAAATGAAGTTTGATTACAAATAACAATGGTTTAACTAGTATATAGGAAGGTTCATCTATGCTAATTATGAAGTATGTTCTAATTGAAAATCTTTGTTTAAAAAGTGGTAAATTTAAAGTAAAGGATATAACATCTTTGTCTTCTAAGTTAAATGGTGCTAAGATGATTTTGCAAAACTCTATCCTTTAAAAAAAAGATATATATATATATATATATATATATATATATATATAACATCCAAAGTATTCACTCTCATTTAAAAGTCCTCACGGTTATGCATGGGTGAATTACTTGGAATTTTTGATTATGTGCTTTCATACTCATTTAAAAGTCCTCACGGTTATGCATGTATGGAACACATGTAAAAAAAAGAACAGATTTAATAAAAACCACATACGGTCGATAGGTGTATGCACGAAAGTGTGTGCACTCGCCATGCTCTGTACTCCCCTCACATAAGCCCGAAAGGCAGTGCATGGGTGGTATATCTGGCCTCAGTTTACCTGAGCTAGGTGTGTAATTTTTCTTGCAAATAATGAGAGAGCAAGCAATTAAAATCCAAGCACTAGTTTAACTTGTTTGATTTAACTTGTTATTGAAAAGAAATGAAAATACCACTTTAACAAACTTTGATAATCAACTAAGGATTCATTTCATAGTTACATTATGTTATCAACCAAAACAACTAGATAAACTATGGTCTATCTGTTATAACAACTTGATTTTTATTGGAAATTTTGACGATTAAAAATTTTCAAGACAATGAACAAAACTTGTATTTAACTTATTCGTGTCAATTTAAAAATAAATCCTTCATTTGTAAATATTTCCAAAAACTCGCATTCATCTCTTTATAAATAAATCTTGCATTTTGTAAATATTTTCATCCTGCATTTGGATTTTGTGGGTAGTATCCGCTGAAAACCCTCACGAGACAACACTCGTCCTACTGGGGATACCCAGAGGTTTAACGGCTTGTTGCATACGCTCAATGCAATCGTGCTCCCTACGAAAACGGATTTATCTTAGTTTTCCTTTATTCGAGGACGAATAAAAAGATAAGTGTGGGGGTATTTGATATGCACGTAATTAGGCATATATTTACATCCATATTTTATCTCTTTTTATTTAAATAATCATCATATTTGGGCATTTTAACATGTTTAAAACCAAAATTCAATTATTTCCAACCATCATATTTTCCTCTTCATTCAGGGGCAAAACGGACATTTTGTGCATGTGTCAATATAAGAATTTTTACTTGGACAATTTTTGACAATTTTTATAGGAATTTGGATGCATATGGAAGAGGCTTATACGAAGATATATGCATGCACAAATGAATACAAAGGAAAGAAGAGGGAAATAATTCAAGCCATGAACATGGAGGACCCCACCCACTTACCTAAAAGTACAATTTGGAGCTATTGGAAAACTAAGTGGAGGTTAAAGCTTCATGCAAAACAAATGATGGATTAATTAGTGGTTAATGGTTACTTGTTGGCCACACTTCCTAAAGGGCATTTTTGGTAGCCCCCTAAAAATAGAATTAGGGTTTTATGCATGTATATATAGCCCTCTTATGTATATGAAATCATCTTCTACTCTTTCATCTTACTTAGGAAATTAAGAAATCAAGTGTAAGCATAATGTTCTATGAAATAAAAATGGCTTCCAAGCCTCTTTCTTCTCTCTTTTCTACATGCTTTTCTTTGTTTTATTGTTAATGTTTATTTCTATGCTCTCTTTCTCCTTATGTTCATAGCTTAGATTCATGTTTATGCAAGTAGTTAGTAGCTACTCTCTTTTGCCTTCTTTACTTATTTTCTATTTTTCTTTTCTTTTTAATGTTGAAACTTACATGTGATGCTTCAATGCCACAAATGAGTAGCTAAACCCCTTCAATTTAGGGGTGATGAAGCTCTCTAACTTTATGTAATTTCAACATTTTTATGATTTATGATCTCTTTGTTTATGCTTCATGAATGTGAATTTTGATGTAAGTTTATACAAGTGGGTTTGATAGCTTATATTGCTTATGCAAATGAGCTATTCTTATTCAACATAAACACAATGTACATCATCATTTGCTAATTAATTTTTGATTATGAAATGAAAGTAAAAATGAAATTTGATGATCTATATTACTAGTTACAATAGTAAATAGATCATACTTAAAATAGCTTTTGCTTTGGCTTCATTTTCATGAGAATTATAAGTGGTATAATTATTGTATTATAGTTTGATGGTTTGAGTTATGTTAAATAATAACATAAACAAACCATACTTATGATAAATACAATGATTATTCCACTTAATATCAAAGTTAGAGATCATAAAGTATGTGTTTGTTGATTTACAAAAATTTGAGAGTGGATTTGCCTCTAAATTGTTCTTTAGTCTAATAGATTTCGAATCACATTTTTCTAGTGTTAGCCTCATTTTATTTCTAGTTAACAATTTCTCAACTTTGGGTTAATTTGATTGAATAGGAAATTTAAATCAACAATTCCTTGTGGATCGACCCGTATTCGCCGCGTGCTACATTCGTACACCGTGCGCTTGCGGTTATTTTTATCTCTAAATTCGTTCGACGGTTTTCTAAACCGATAGAATTTCCGTCGACGAACAATGTTCTTGAAATGGGTTTGGCAAAAAGATTTCACCACTTGAGAGTTGCAAAGAAGAGTGAAACTATTGTCGTGTTTTGTACACCATCGGGTTTTTACAAATTATTGGTAATGTCATTCAAGTTGACTAATGCTCCAGCATACTTTTTGTACCTTATGAATCAGGTTTTCAAAGACCAACTGAAAAAGTTTGTGCTTGTGTTTATGGATGATATTATGGTCTATTCCAGAGCTAAAGAGGAGCACAAGAGGCACTTAAGGATTGTGCTAGAGTTGTCGAGGAAGCATAAGTTGAGAGCGAAGTTCTTCAAGTGTCACTTCTGAATAAAAGAAGTGAGGTTCTTGTGTCATGCAAATTCTGAACAGGATATATTAGTGGATCATGCGAAGGTGGAAGTGGTACAAGATTGGAACCATCCTAAGAATGCTATGGATGTGAGAAGTATTCTAGGATTAGCAGGATATTATAGGTGCTTCATAAAGGACTTCTTGAAGACAGAAGCACCATTAACCAATTTGACACAGAAGAATGATACTTTTTATTTGGGAAGTGAAATGTGAACCTGCATTTATGAGTCTGAAAGAGAGGATGACGAGTGCACTAGTATTGAATATTCCAAGTGGAAATGAAGAGTTGACGGTATGTACAGACGCCCATGGTACTGAACTGGATGCGGTATTGATGCAGAGGGGAAAAGTTGCCGCCTATGCTAGTCCACTACTAAAGCCATACAAGAGAAATTATCCAACTCATGATTTGGAAGTAGCGGCGATAGTTTTTGCTTTAAAGATGTGGAGGAATTATATGCTAGGAGAAAGATTTTCGTTATTTATGAACCATAAATCCTTGAGAAGAAGACATGATAGTTTGGGAGTAATATTCTTGGAATGGAAGCAGATTTAGGGTATTACTGGATATGATTTTAGGCCTCACTGCAAGCTGGAACCAGAGATGTAGGCAAGTTTGTCGATCAAATCTACTCTAATTAAAAAGATCAATGCCAATCAAAAGAGAGATGCTAGGCTGGCAGAGATCATAGCAAAGAGAGTAGAAGGAATAGAATCTGAAGACATGAAGCAATAGAAACTTGATTAAGATAGTAGGCTTCGTAAGAATGGGAGATTGTTTGTTCCTGATAATGATGGATTGCCAGATGTAGTGCTATGAGAGTGACACCATTCTAGGTTGATAATACATCCTGGAGCTAATTAGATGTACCAGGATACGAAGAAAACCTATTACCGGGAAGCTATGAAGAAGTATATTAGGACATTCATCTCGAAGTGTTTGAAATGTTAGTTGGTAAAGGCAGAGCAAAAGAAACCCAGTGGGTTGTTGCAACTGCTAGAAGTTCCTAAGTGGAAATAGGAGCAAGTATCGATGGATTTTATTGATGGATTGCTGAAGACTTGAGCAGGGTACGATAGCATTTGGGTCGTGTTTAATCCGTTGACCAAGAGTGCTAGATTTATACCCATTAAGTCTAGTAGAGCAACATCCATGCTAGCGGAGTTGTATGTAAAGTGGATAGTACGATTTCATGGTTTATTAAAGAGCAGTGCGAGCGACCGAGACCCGGTGTTCACCAGTGGGTGCTGGAAGAGCTTATAAGAGGCATTAGGGACTAAGCAGAATCTTAGTATAGCTTATCACCCATAAACGGGTTGGTAGACTGAAAGAGTAAATCGTAAACTGGAGTATATCTTGCAAGCATGCATTATAGATTTTGGAGGATCCTGGAATGACCATCTACATTTGGTAGAGTTTGCTTACAACAACAGTTATCAGTCGAGTATTGGTATGGCTCCTTATGAGGCATTGTATAGCTGACAATATAATGCTCCTTTATATTGGTAGGAAGTGGACGAAAAACTGATACTTGGGCCAGATATGATTAGAGAAACTTCAGAAAAGACTAGGATCATTCAGCAACGAATGAAAGCCGCCCAAGATTGATAGAAAAGCTATGCCGATAAAAGATGTAGAGATTTGAAAATTTCTATTGGGGATATGGTTTTTGTGACGGTACCTCCTTCGCAGAATGCAGTTCGATTTGGTAATAAGGGGAAGTTAGCATTGAGATTCGTAGGTCCTTTTTCGATAGTAGAGAGGATCGGTAAGTTAGCATATAGGGTCGACTTACCTTAGAAGATGGCGAGTGTGCACAATGTTTTTTATGTCTCCTATCTATAAAAATTTATGCATGACTCGAGCTTGACAATTACACCGGATCAGCTTGAAGATATTGTGGTGCAACCAGAAGTTTTTAGATCTCGTAGGCTGGTTTGTTTTTTTGGACATAATACGAAACAGCTTAGGAGAAAATCGATGAAGCTAGTAAAGGTACCATGGAGCGGAAGTGATGACAATTGTATGTGGAAAACCGAGGAGAGCATGAGGACTATGTGTCTGGAGCTCTTTGAATGGTAAGATCCATCGTTTATCGTATCTTCTTTCACCATGGTATATCGCATTTGATAAGTTAGTATTCTACATGCGGGGGTAGGTTCACTATTGATTTCATGATTGCTTGTTCGATATGGTTGATGGTTGCATACGGTGGTTAGACATGCGAGTAACCATGATTGCTTAATTCTGGACTTGTTTAGGGATTTCGGGGGCCAAATCCCTTAGGGAGATGTGACGACCCAAATTTTACGTATTATAGGATCGTAAAATATTTTTATTTTAGTTCTATGAGGTCATATGATTTTAGGATGACTCTTAGAGATATTTTACACACTTATGATTTTTTTCAAAATTTCCATGTAACCATTTCGACCCAGGAAATTTTGTTTAGGCTATAATTTTTGGTAGGAATTGAATTAGAATCTCAAACCAGTTCCATTTCTTCAGGATGATGATTTTCCATTCCATAGAATGTTCATAATAGAAAAACGAACTTACGGTTAGAAAATTGTACCTATTGTAGTTGATGGCTAGTATTGGTGTGCAATTAATTAAGCCCATAAATAGGCCCACTAGTTTAATCCAAGTTTATTATAAATAGGGGGCTATAAAAGTCAAATTAAAACTTTTCTCACTTTCCCAAATCAGATCTAAACCCCTATTAACCCTAATTTCATCCAAAATCACATAAATTACTCTTTATTTTTTTCCAAATCACTAATTAAGGAGGAGATTATCAAATTAAAGTTAGAGATCATCATTTTGGTTGATTTGCATTACTTTCTACTGCTATAAACATTGGGTCTTGCTAGAATTAGTTGATTTTGGTAATTGTTGATTGGTTTATGCCTTCTCACAATCCTGTGCAAGTTTATATAGTAGAATTATAGGTTTAAACATGGTTGTTGACCTTAAAATCCTTTTCTAAACTTTAATAACACGTTGACATATGTTTATAACCTAAATTGATAAATTCTAATTTGATATTTGGTATTTGATTTGGAAATTCACCTTATTTATATTCATATATTCATTGATTGCTTAGATTTGGATTAAAATATGATTTGTTACTGTATTCGATGATTGTTGTATGAATGGATGAATACACATATTATTCTATAATTGTATGCTGTGCTTTGAGGTTGTTTGCTACTGTTTTGGATGTTAGAAAGATAGGTCGGTGAATTTGGAAAATCAGAGGCAATGTTGGCCGAAATTGGACGAAACTTGGAGGAGAGGCTTTGGGGTATGGGAAAGTTTGCAGAACAAGTCACACTTCATAATTATATAAGGGTTTAACTCGGCACTGAGTTGAAGGGTCGGTACCAAGTCATATTTATTACTTGGTTGGGTTGGCAACTTTGGGGATCTATAAGTGTTGGCTAGTGGGGATGGACTAAGGCAAGTTTCGGCGGATTTGGCTACATGTTGGAAACCATGCCAATTTTTTCTAGAACTTAGAGTTAAAAGATTTGAATTGGGGGCCGAGTTGTTTTGATGAATGGGTCGGGTTTCAAAGCACTTGAGAAGGAAGTACTAGAGGTAGAGTAATTTACTTAGCCAAAATTGGCTAAGTAAATGACTTGGTGCCGAGTTATTTTAACTTGATAATGAGTTATTCTATTGAGACTTATGGGTCAAGTTTGTACAAGTAGGAAGCTGGGGGCTCCGTAGATCATGCTGAAGGTGTTGGCTCGTTCACTTGGGTATTGGATGGCGATGTAATAACATGATAAAAGCTGTAGATCTTCAATTTGTGACTCGTGAAGGGAGTAGGTGCCGAAGATAGTGGCTCGATAAAGAAGGGAGCCATGGAATGAGAACACGAAGGGTTTCGAATAAGGGAAACTGGATAGAGCAAAGGAAGAGGTTGGATTCAAATGGAGAAAAGGAGGACCCAGATGTACGTGCTAAAGAATCGTTGATACTCGGATTGTTTTCTACAATACTTGAAGCAGGGGTATTACAAATGGGGATGCCCATGGATCAATGGAGTGGATCTAGTACCTTTGGACCAATGGCTTTGGGTCTAGTGTCTAGCTTTGGGCTATGAGACAAGAGTACAGTGAAAACCGGGATTTTCATCAGTCCCTGGCAGTAAGGAGGCTATATGAGTTATCATATATTCAGAGCACATGGAGTGATGGTGGGGATTGCTTAATGGATGTTATGGTTGCTATGGTTGCTTTAGTAGCTTTCCAGGCTATTATTTGGAGATAACATTAGATGTGCCTTTATGTTATTTGTAGAGTAGCATATTATGATGTTATATGCTAACTCTTTGGTTGCAGGGACATGTCTGGTATGATTCATGTACCTCTGTTCCTTACTATATATACCTGCATAGTATTTTGAGATTCATTTACTGCTCACACCAGATTATTGTCAAACCCAAGATTTAATTCTTTGCTTCCTATTATTTTGGATTTAAATGAGTAGACTAGATAGTAGGTCTAGATGACGCAATAGTTGTGCGGATGATGAGTTGGGTGGAGCTGTCTCGTATTATATAGTTATATGGATTGTTACGCTTATTCTGCTATGTAGCACTAAAAAGCCTTAACATTGACTGCCTATTTTCATGTTATGTGATAGTTGCTGAGTTTGACGTATAAACTCCTTCTTTTGATGTATAACTCTATGGATCTATTACTCTGATGATTTGTTCACATAGCTTTTACTGTCACTTCTGTTATATCTGTGATATTATATTTTATCTATGTGTTATGAGATATTCGACATGTTATATGTTGTATCTGTTACATTCTCAACCCTGATAATCGCCCTATATTGATTGGGCACGGTAACAGCACACTATTTTGATATTATTTTTGCCGGTGGTATAGGGAGGTCTTCGCATGGGGTCCACTGTGCAAAACTAGGATGCATTTTAATGGGAATTAGGTGGACTCTGACTATTTAATACTTATTTAAGGCAAGTCCCTCATTATTTAATACCTATCCCTAGGCGGACTCCTCACTGGTACTTATCTAGCAAACAATGCATGGAATCTCTTCAGTCACTTGATAATTCATATCGAAGCGGACCCTTTTTCAAGATATCCACTATCGTATCTAACCCTTAACCCCGACCATTTACTTCTTCTTACATAGGGAAGAGGAGGGCCCTAACACAATAACTTAATACCCTCAATCCTCAAAGCATGTCCTTCATATTATGACCAGTAACCCACAGTGATGTCTCATATTAGTCTGATTATTCGTATGTACTGGTAGCCAGATTAGCCAAGCAGATTTACCCTCTAGAATTTGAGACTAACCAACTATTGTTGTATGCAAATTCCACTAAGTTTAGGCGATCTTCCCAAGAGCTATCGAAGTACAATAAATAAGGTCTTAACAAATCTTCAACCACTAGGTTAGTCCTCTCAGTCTAGCTATCTGTCTACGAATGATAAGCAGTACTTATACACAACTTCAAACCCAAAGTTTTATGTAGAATTTTCCAAAACTAAATGAAAAACGACAAGTCTTGGTCACTTACTATAGTACTTGGAATTCCATAAAGTCTCATTATAGCCTTGACATATAACTCAACTAACTTGACTGTCGTTTGCATGGACTTTATTGGGATGGAATTGACGCCCTTAATTAACCTATCAACCATAAGTCATATACTTTGGTTCCCAGCTCTTGCTCTTAGCAATCCATCAACAAAGTCCATCAAAACTGAATCCCATTTTCATACCAGAATTTCCAAAGGATGCAAAAGAGTAATTGTCTTTTGGTGTTCTACCTTAGCTTGTTGGCATGTAAATTGTATCTTCACATATTCCCCGATATCTGTTTTCATTCCTTCCCAATAGAAGCTCTGCTTCATGTCTCAATATGTCATAGTGCCTCATGAGTGAATAGAAACTAGAAAAGACGACATTACTCCAACACCAACTTTCAAAGGTTTCCCCTATCTCAAACATAAAACCTTCTTATTTGAAAGCAAACATTTTTCATTAATAACAAAATCCTTCGACTCTCGGTTTCAGTACCACTTCTCAAGCCATTGACCTTTTCGACACATAGCAAATCTTCCATTTGCCCTTTGGAAATCCTTTCCATGAGCATTGGATGGATTTCTAAGCAAGATAACATCCTAGACTTTCGGCTCGGATTCGCATTCAACCAAAATCGAACATCACTTGAAGCTAATGTTTCTAAGACATTTCACTCCTCAATCATGGCTAAAACACAGTTCTACTACTTTCGGCTCAAGGCATAAACAACTTTATTTCCCTTCCATGGGGTATACTCTATTCCAAAATCATATGATGCCAAAAACTCTAACCATCTTTGTTGCCTCAAGTTCAACTCCTTTTGAGAGAACAAATATCTCAAAGATTTATGGTCAATAAGCAATTCAAACCTTTTCCCAAAAGGTAATGCCTCCTAATCTTTAGCGCAAAGATAACTACTGCCAATTCTAAGTCATGAGTTGGGCACCTAACCTCATGAGATCTCTACTACCTAGGCACATGCACTATAACCTTGCCCTTCTGCATCAACATGGCTCCCAAATCTAAACGCAAAGCACCTGTGTACACCAATATGTCCTTATTTCCTTCCAACGTAACGAATAACGAAACTTCCATCAACCGATTCTTCAACTCTTGGAAGTTGCTTCATGGTCTCTTGTCCAAACACACCTTTCATTCTTCTAACTAAGTCTGGGTAGTGGTGTTGCTATCCTAAAGAAGTCCTTAATAAATCTTCAATATTATCCAACCAACCACAAGAATTTTTTTATCTCGGTAATGGTCTCTGGTCTCTTCCAATCATTGACATCTTGATTTTCGAAAGATCTATAGCCAATCCCTCCTTCGAAACCACATGGCATAGGAACTTCAAATCCGCTTTCCAAGAATGACACTTAGAAACCTTTGGCTTCACTTTGTGTTATCTCAAGGTCTCTAATACCAATCTAATATGAGTTTAATGCTTCGCTAATCCTTATAATATACCAAAATATCATATGTAAAGACCAACACAAATTATCTAGTTGACTGCAAAAGACTCAATTCATTAAACATATAAAGAAAGCCGGGAATTGGTCCGCCCAATGGGCATAACCAACCCCTCATATGAACCGTACCTTGTCCTAAATTCAGTCAAAGGAATACTCTCATTAGCCACTCTTAGTTGATGAACACAGTAGCCAAATCTAACTACGAGAATGCTTTAGCTCCACTCAACTAATCAAATAGATCTTCTATCCTTGGCAGTGGATAATGAGTTTGACTATTAACTTATTCAACTTTCTATAGTCCATACACACATGAAGTGATCCATCTGACTTCTTAATGAATACCATTGAGGCTTTGCATCCTAATCTGTTTGGTTCAATGAAACTATGATGCCTAAGCTCCACAAACTACTTCTTTAATTCCTCCATCTCCTTCAAGGACATTCTACTAAGTGGTCTACTAATAGGTTGTACCCTAGTGCAACGAATCCGCTCTCTACACCGTATAAATAAATAAATTTAATAAAAATAAAAATATGAATTTGATTTGATAATTAATATTTTGAAAATAATTCTTTAGTTAAAAGATTTTTTTAATAAATTAAGTTAAATTATTAAATTCCTTCCAGATAATATATTAAAACTAAATAAAATGTTTTAATCAATATAAAATACTTGAAGTTAAATAATTTTTATATGACTAAAATAGTTGTAAATAAATTTATTTTGCAAAAATATGATGAATATTTAAATAAAAATAAACAAATATTGAAATGAATGAAATTGGGTAATTATTGAAATATAATTTGTATAATAAAGTGTAAATCAATTTATATTGGATTTAAATTTATATCAAGGATTAAATTCAAATTTAAATGTGAAGGAAATTAATTAAAATTTAAATTGAATTAAATTAGGCCCAAATAAACCTAAGGCCAAGACCATTCACTTTTTCCCTTGTTCTAGAAGCTTCTCCACATCTTACTTTTCAAGCCCATACCCTCATATGCTAAAGCTTGTTGTCCTCTTTCATTTTCTATAAGCCCTAACCCTCTTTTGGAAATTAATCGTTCAAAAAAACACTGCATATGCTCGTCGACTTGAGAAGGTGTTGCGGCAGGCTTCACAACCAAAGGACGCACTCATCGATAGGCAATCATTTGGAGGTTGCATTTGGTCAGGAGGGAGGAGTGACACATTGTTGATGATGTGGTAGCCTATGTGCTTGACCAGGAGTAGGCATGACATGGAGAGGTTGAGGGCATGAACTATGGCTGGCGATGTGGAGGAGCGAAAGGCGATAGAAGCAACTTTAGATAGTGGCCTGGTGCGAGAGCAACGAACTTGTATGTTTAAACTTCACGACTGATGCCAGTGAGGGTGTGATGATGGTAGTTTGGTGGTCACGACAAACTTGTGCCAAGGCTTAGGATAACAAGGTGAGGTTGGGGTTTCGCTTGGAGTTTAAGCGTGTAAAAATTACTTGCTCACAACTATAGTCTAGAAAACTTTTTATATGATATTTCTTGAATTGTTGGGTAATGAATTTGATTATTTGATGATGATTGGTACAGTCTGAATTGTTTGGAATTGTGTTGTGAAGAATGATTTACTTGTTGTTGTGATGATTATTATTTGATTGCGATTATACATCCATTGTGTGATTTTTGCAAATAGTCAATCGACACTTGAACCTAATTCGAATGGTGCAAATGAATTAAAAGGCGAAGATTTGAAATAAATAAACTATGTTGGAAATAAATAGTGAATTTTGGAATGATTTTCTTATTAATATTGAAAATACTACAATTAATATAAAATTTTAAAAGCATAATGATTTTGGAAAAATAAAAAAGTGGAATTATTTTGAGGACTGTGTGAATAGAAATTATTTAGCAAATAAAGAATTCTAGGATTTTATTATATAAGTGAACTTTGAATTCTTATAATTTTATTTATTTCCCAATGATTATAAAATATTTAAAGGATATTTATGAAATGATGTTTGAAATCTATATTTTTAAAGCAATTATTTAATTTTATTTGGAAACCTTGAATTATAAAACTTATGTGATGTTAATATTATTTTCAATTATTAGAGAAGAAAATTAAAGCATATAAATTATTTTTAAAAGGAGTTTAAAGGATTTGGAATGGAATGAAGTTTAATTCATGGATATCCTTGTAATTAAACAAGAGTTTTGCGAATGTTTATTTTTGAAACCGAAAATGGGTTTTGAGGAAAGAATGAAATTTAATTTTCTTTCAATTGAAAATTGATATAAGAAATTGTGTCCAACATTTTGGGAGAAGTGTGTTTTGAAACCTATTCTGAATCAATAAATAACAGTATTGTGTGTTTTGAATGATTTATATTTCCATGTAGCAAAGAATTAGATTAAACAAAGTTATAGTACCATTTGATATGAGACTTTCAGTGATATTTCTCGAGTTATTCTTTGGATTTGTTATATAGAATAATATGGCGTGGAATTCTGGATTGTGAGAATTTTGAGTAAAAGAATTAGTAACACCGTTTGGCATGGGACATTCTGTAGTATTATTCCGATTACTCTTTTGACTCAGTACAGAATAACGGTATCGGTGTAGAGTGTAGTTTACGAGCATCAAGTAAATGAGCGAGTAACACTAGGTGATTTGGGCTGCCTACATTAATTTTTTTCGATTAATTTCTATAAATGCGGGACACTATTATTTTACAAGTTAATGTCTTGAGAAAGGGTCCGCTGTGTGCTATTTATGCAGATAGACTAGAGTCTATCCTAGTTGGCTGATTGTAGGGTTGCGCCCTATATCCATGGCATCACCTTATTAAATGTGTTATGTGTTGATATCTTGATTGTGTGACGATATTCCCCAATGCCACACTAGTTAAATAATTTATTACCATTGGGCAGTAGGCTCATGACCATGACATATAAATGGACATGTTATTAGGATGATTAGGAGTAACTAGGACGATGGGGTATGCTGTGTACAGTCAGTGTTGTCCTTTGGAGCATGATGTATGCTGTGAGGCTACCATGATCTCAGTTTCATAAACCAATTTCTCAAATACTTACTTTCAAATAATATTATTATTATTTTTCCAAAATCTTGAAATACATTTTCAAAGACACCGGGATTTTAGTTCTCAAAATATCAGTTAAATCCTTCTTATTCATAAATAATATTTCATAAACCATACTTATATAAAATTACTCTCTTATACAAAATCTTTCCATAAATGTTTATTTAATGAATTTCTTATCTTTCTCATATTAAAATAAATATCTTTTACAATATTAAACTTTTAGCCCAGCATTGCCACCGAATGCCTCTAGTCAAACTGTGAAACTAAATTCAAGGTATTCATTTCAATGCATATATAAATACTGTCTACCCAACTCATGCAGTAGAAGGTAAAAATGCTCATTAACTGGTCAAGAACAAATCAATAATGAACAAGTGATAGTTAATGACCATAAACTTGAAGAGTATAACTAAACTAATTAACGAGGGACAATATATAAACATCACTAGCCCCTATATCAATTAAACTATATTTTGAAAATTCACTTATATAAGTTACCTTATATAAGATCTTTAATTTTCATAGTCATAACTACTATTAAGGTACACGTTTATAACAATTACAAATACGCTCTCGCATATATAATACACTCAACTCATTCTAGGGTGTCACTTACCCTATCTTCGATGAGCAATACCCCACTAAAGCTAAGGTTCTCGCTTAACCTTTAGCACAAATACTAGTAGTAATGCTCACCCTATTCCAGACGGTGACTACAAATGGTAACCATGTTACTGATTTCACGGCCAGCCACATCCACAACCAACCCATAAGGGACATGTAGGGGTGAGAGACAAAGCTTTGTCACACTTTCACCAGTGTGAGAACCCCCTATCACATGTTCCACACACATCAGGAACAGTAATATAAGATCAGCATAAAGGGTTACTCCGATATAAAAATTTTGGAGTTACAAAACCTAAGTACTATCATTGACCTAGATAGTTATAACTGCATGTCCTCGCAAATGCTGAAATGTACAATATAATAATACAACCGAAATAAGAATACTATGGTAGGTGAAACATCCAATCCATCTTCTCATGCTTCAAAGAACGTCAACGAAAACCTGCCTTTCTCAAACCACTCGAAAGAGTACACTAGGAATCCAGGGAAAACAAAAGCCACAGTCAGACATAAGTCTGGTATGCAAAACTCAAGAAATATGCAATCAACATATAACAATGCTTTTAAGACCGCTTGAAATGCCATAACGGTTACATAAGGTGATATAACAAACAATGTCTAGGGTGTAGAGTATAATTATTATAACGTAGCTAGAATGGTTACATTTGTTACATTCAACAGCATATTAGAGGGCACAATCAAACTCGATAAGGAACGCTCACATAATGGATTTTCTACGGAGATCTCTTTAAAGAAGCCGAATCCAAACTCCATGCATAATGATTAGAAGTTACCTTTCGAGTATCGTATATCACTAGATAAAATATACAATAAGGAAAACACAAAGGCCCACGCCTGAACATAAACATGAACCACATGGTACCAAATACCATCAACTCCCATACACAACATCGATAAGCTTACTCTAGATTTGGAGTAGATAATACCTTATCATGGGTCAGCCAAACTCTAGATTGTGCAGCTTACTCTGTCATTACCATTTCCGATGTTGAGGTCACATTCAACATCTTTAATACGAGTCTTCATCATTAGATAGAATACGAATCCCCAAGTGGATTTCCACATCACAAGCAGATCTTGAAACCACACATAGACTCCAATATCTAGAACAGATCCACTTGCAAGAGATAGAACATGTATCTCGTTCTTGAAGTGTTTTCGATAAGTAAAACAATTATCGATCCCTATCAGTTCAAGACTGAACAGACGAATTTGGTTATTCGATAACAATGAGAACAATCGCAATCGGAAACCAAGTCTCGTATACTTATCACATTTTCGATATTTTCATCCTACACCACCCCTCGATCAAGAGTGAAGTTGGTAAGTTAGAGCTCTATTTCCCATATCCCTACATGAATATCAATCTTAATTCCCACGGATAGACAAGCCTACTTCATCGAATTTTAGTTCTAAGTATACGACTAAATGTTGTCCACAAACAAGTAAACATACAAAGCAGGATCAAGTCACACAAAGCACAATCAGGTCACACAAGTGACTTCTAATCCTCTTTTTGTTTAATTAATCTCTTATTAATTGAAACCTCATTTATTAGTAAACTTCTTTTATCTAATAAAACATCGTTTTCAATTTCTACTGTTCATTTCTACTATTTTCAATACTTTAAAAGTATTCATATACATATCTCAAATTGTATAAGTATATTCCCAAATCATTAACAAGATTTATTACCATAAACTATTACTTTTTCTATCTTCATAAAGTATTCATATACTTATCTCAAATTGTATAAGTATATTCACAAATCATCAATAAGATTTCTTACTTTAAACCTTTACTTTTTCTATTTTTTTCTAAAAGATTCCATACTTATAGTTTTCTTTAAAATAACCATTTAAAAGATCTAAGTGCTTTCACAAATCTATTTGAATGTTTTAAGACTAATGTTACTTAAACAAACCCAAAACCATTTCATATATGCTTATCTTTAAAACATTCTTTTAAAGATCTATTTGCATTCATAGGTATAATCAAAAGGTTAAAAAATGAATGTTATTAACGCACTCTCATAACAAACCAAAAACCATTTCATACTTGTATCATCTTTAAAAACATTTTTGAAAGATCTAAGTTAAGAATAGGTTAAGTTCGATAGTCGACTAATGAATTATCTAGTCAAAACAATTTCTTATACAAATCATTGTTCATATACTTAACTGGTTTCCAACATTTCAACTTAACTATTCCTCATTCAAGAGTGAAGCTAGGTAAGTTAGAGCACTGGTTGCGTCAAAGCTTTGCCTGGACACTTCATTCTTAAATCTCACAAATAGACAAGCATACTCGTCGCCTTTCAGTGTTAAGTATAGTATTAATGATTTCTAAACAAGTAACAAACAATATGATTAACCCATTTTCAACATTCCTAATTTAACTATTCCTCAGCTAAGAGGGAAGCCCGATAGGTTAGAGCACTATTGCTTCGTCCCTACTCGATATTAATCTTAACGCCCAAAAATAGATAAGCCTACTTTGTCAGCTTTTAGCATTAAGAAAAGTTAATTATCTTTTAAGAAAGTAGTTAAACAACAAGATTAACACATTTTTAACATTCCAAATTAACTATTCATCGTTCAAGAGGGAAGATCGATAGATTAGAGCTCGAATGCTCCGTCCCTACTCGACATTAATCTTAACTCTCAAAAATAGAGAAGTCTACCTCATCGGTTTTTAGTGTTAAATCCCAATTAATGACCTTTTTCAAAACTTATATATACTTTAAAAATACTTGTAAATAAGTTTTAAATATCTATATAAAATATTACTTGAAAATAACTAATTATAATTTGATCAAAAACATATTTTATATTATAAAACCTCTTTACTTTTGAATATATATATATATATATATATAATTATTAGTAATATATTTAAACTTCAAACCAAATTTAAGAAACTTCAAAATGTGTTTGAAAACATCTCCAAAAATATTAGAGAAAAATACTAAATTTAAATATCATTTTCGAACACTTAAAACCATAAGCGACTTACTACAGGATTTATAAATGCTGCTAAAAGTCCTTGTTAAAAACAAAATTGAAAAACACGACCTTTGTAATTGGTTTTAAAAACTTTAAAAAATTATTAAGATGTAATTTTTTTATAGTAAGTACTACGATTAGGGTACTAAAAAACCATGGAAAGAAATCCCTATGAATATATTTCCATTTATTTATAAAAATTCTTGAAAACAAGGGATTCGAAAGTGCACTTATAATGATTATTCTCGCTTCAAACGATTTCAAACTCACTTCAATTTAACACACAAGTTAAACAAGAATTTAAACATCAATTCAAGGCCATGCCACATGTTCAAGAGGGCAATAGAAGCGATGTTATAAAATATAAGCTTGTCATCTACTTTCAAAAGCAAGAGGGGTCTAAAGTTTATAACTTTACTTAGATAATGCCACTTTAACTACTATACCTTACACACATATATGCACAATATATACTTATAAGATAGCAATATAACTCACTTAAATCCATGCAAAATCCAAGAATAAAGTCACAAGAACCAAAGAACCACCTACTTCCATCATCACAAGCCTAAAGATGCAACCTTTAACACTTTCAAACTAAAACATCCACCTTTAGTCCTCCTCCATTCTCACAGTCCCTCCTTGGAACACCCTCTTCCTATCACCTTCTTCCACTTCTTACTTACTAATCGTGCCTGGCATAATGCTTTAGGCCTAAAGACAAAGTTTAAAAGAGATTAGAGATGATTTGGCTAAGACTTGAAAAGGTTAGAGAATAATTAGTGGATTAGTGCTTAAGCATTTCCACTATTTTTAATTCTCATACTTCATCTCAAGCTTAGTGAATTAGTGATTTATTCTTAAGGGTACACCCCTCCTTATATAGGCTTAGGAATGAGATTTTGAATGACAAAAACCCATTACAAAGGATCTAACATTAATTACAAACATTGCTTCTCCTTTTCATTTACTTAACACTTAAGCATTTCAATTTATGCTTATTTCATAATATCTTTTATGATATCACCCATAACATCATCCATAAAGTTTATTTCCATAAATGTAAAAAACTTTTTATTTCATTTTACTAATTTTCTAAGCAAACAAGTGTATGTGAGAAAAAATCTGAACAACTTCTAAAGATTAAAAAATTGTTTATCGATAAAACGATTTTCGGTCACATTATCAATATTTTTTTAAAGTATTTATTTTTGTAAACATTTTTCCAAAATAAGTTCATCATCATTACTTACGATTTAAAAGGGTATTAAAAAAAGCTTATTAAACCATTTTAAAAACATTTAATCCATGATTCAAATATTTCAATAATTCAGATATTTAAATACGAAGTGTTCGAAATTTTGGATCGTAACATATGTAGTTTTGGAAAGAATTTGTATTAAAAGCTAGCAATTTTTTTATAAAAATTAATTTTTTTGAATTATATCTACAAGAAAATACTTAAAGGAATTTTTAAACTTAATTTCGTGTTAATTTGTCTATCGAGTGCTTTAAGAGTTATAGTCGATGCATTTGATTAACATTATCGATAGGAATTCCTAAACACAAGAGGTGGCATATGGACACATAGTTCTGAAGATAATGTAATACTTTGAAAAGAAGCAGAATATTTTGATCTATGTTTTGAAGGAGTTATACTTAAAGTTTTGAAAAGATTGCAATGTGTTGGAAAGATTAAAAGTTCTAAAAGGATTAAATAGTTTGATTATATTGAAAATAATGATTGAAGAAAGTTTAATATATAAAAAGTAGAAAAATATTTGTATGGATCGTGGAAAAGATGTTTTGAAGATACAGTGACATTTTAAATAAATAGTATGAGTAATATTTTGAGACAAGAAATCATATAGTATTTTGATAAATTATGTGAAGTGGTTTGATATAAAAATGTATGTATTTGAAAAGAAAATCATTATTTGGAAAAATATTTCATAATTATAAATATTTTAAGTAACGATTGCAGCTAGAAGACGTTAGTAAACTGGTGGCGTTGCCGGTGAGGTAATGTTGATCTTACGATCAACATTGCAGTCAATTAATAAATGAAATTACCAAGGAACTATGGCAATGTGATGTCGATATATTATATCTCAAAATATTTGTAAATTTGAAATATATCTATATGAAGCATGTTAGAAGTAAATTATGTTTGAAATTTTTGGATGATTGTGTGTGATTTGGTATGGTTTACATGGATGTTGAAATTTGATTATAGTAGCTCATAAATATTTCATCAAGATAATTTATAAATGTGACTCAAGAGAAATGAGTTTATACAAAGATATTTATAAACTAAAAATAAAGTTTGGAAAGACTTAATGAAAAGAAAATCTCATTTTGTTTTATACAAATCATATATTACTATTAGATGAAATTTGCTTCATTCTTGAATTCAAAGTTGAAATTTTTAAAATGAAAAATTGGAAGTTTATTAGTGATTGGATACTTATGATTTTTGTTTTGGATGGAAAAAAATATTTTATTAAATGAAATTTTATGGAAAAAAAGAAGGTTTAAATTACTTTGTGGTTACGAACCTTATAGTATTTGATGATGCCATTTATTAAAGAACTTGTTTTGGTAAGAAGTATAGTTCCTAATTTTAACATGTTAAGTTTTATAATTATGCTTAAAAGTCCTCTATAGTATTTATATATTTGAAAATTTTGACAAGTGGAATATTTGAACGCCTTGAAGTTTTGGGTTTTAGTTTGGTAAAGAGTTGTTGTATTTTAAATGAATGAAAGATTATGGATAAATAAGGTTTCAAATGATTAAAATATTTATTCAAGTAATATTTGATTTTCGGATAATTTTTTTAATCCATAGGATATTTTGGAATATATATATATATATATATATATATATATCAGTGTGTGCGTGAACTTAATATTTTGAAAAGAAAAAATATATTATCAATAAATGATGTTTGAACAAATATACTATTTTCAAAAACATTTGGGCCAAAGTAGGTATAGAAAAATTTATGATAAAACCATAATTTGATTAAACCATAATCTTGAAACTTTGACCCAATTCGATGATTTTAAATTTAGTAGAAAGGTATGTCATTAGAGAACCATTTTTGTTTGAAATGCAGTGCAAGTTTTTGAGTTCAACTATGGTTTAAACATGAATTGATATGGATGTATCTCGCTGCCCCGAAATTGAAGCCACTCAAAATAACATCGAAATGTTTTGTTCATAACTTTCAAATGATTAGTCTGATTTTGATGATATTTCCCAGTCCAGCAACCTTAGAACATAGAAAGCAACTTTTGTTTTAAGTATTTCGCAAAATTTTGTCGTTATATAGGATAAAAATGCAGAGTTTTATGGTCGTCCTAGATATTTTGTTTATTTCCATATTTTAGCACTTGAATAAAAACTCTCAAAACTTGAGTTATACTTGACATTTTTGTGACTGGAAGTTTTTTTGGAAAGCCAACACACTATACAACAATTCACTCTTTTGATAATATTGTCTAATTTTGTGTTTTTGACTATTTTAAGTTTGTCAAAATGTGGCCAAAAAGTTTAACACTATGTTGTTTAGGAATTAAATGATTTCAAATTATTGTACTCTTCATATGAAACTAATATTTAAATCCGAGTTGAGTATAGGTGCTTATGAAGCATATTTGGACAAATTGATGATGTCTGCTCACCTTTGCTCGCATAAAAGCGAAATAGCTTGCTTAAACGCTGAGAGAAGGGTAGGTATTTATGTTATATTGATATATGTTGAGATATTATATTATTTCTCTATGTTTCGAGATGCACCGTTATTGGGATATACGTATATATTGTGATATCTATGTGTTTTGATTTTTTGAAACGATCTCTGCATAAAGAAAACTCTGTCGAAATTTTTCAAATTTTTTAACAATTTCACAAAGTATATCATATGCGAAAAGTAAAAATCCATTAATTTAATCTATTTGAAATAGTAGCATATGATAAAATGAGTTGGATGTGAGAGCCATACAGAGGATCAAGTAGTTTAAGTCTGATAAAAATGGTAGAATATGAAGAATGTTCTAGGTTTGAGTTGTATAGAACGTCTACCTATAAGAAATTGTAAGGATACAATTTTCATGAGGAGGGAAGTCTGTAGCGATCTTGCTTTTTATGCTATATTAATAGATAAATTTAATTAAAATAAAATAGTGAATTTGATTTGTGATAATCAATATTTTGAAAATAAATTTTTAGTTAAAATTCTTTGATTTAATAAATTGAAATAAATTAATAAATTCCTTTCAAATAATATATTGTCTTTTTATAGGCTTCAATGACTTCGTTATGATCAGCGATAGTTTTCTTCTGAGATTTAATGATCACGTCACAGGACTCAAGATACTCTTTCAGCTTAACCTCATCCGCGTGGGCCTTCTTGATTTCGTTTTGGAATACGATTTATCTTTTTATATGGGCCTCTTTCTTCTCCTTCAGCAAGCTGGTGTTGCTCTTATTCCCTCGGAGTGCAGCGTCCCTCTCCTTTGTTAATCGCTCGATTCTGGCGTCACGTTCTGCTAACGCCCTCTCATAATTGTCCTTTTCTGATTCAAAGGAAAGGATCTCTTGATACTTATTGCCGTTCGTGCCAGTTAGTTGCTTGCGTAACTTTTTCCATCTCTCGGCCTCATCCAAATCGCTTTGAATCGCCTGGAGATGGGGCATATAGGAATCTTTACAGATTGGGCGCAGGTAGCGATCAAATTTAACTCCCTTTATGAACCACCCGGGGAGCGCAGCTTCGAGTCTAGGGGGACCAGATGGAAGAATATAAACAAGCCTCCTACGAGGATGTGAAGAACCAAAAGTAGGCACCATGTGAGTCAACGAAGCTTGGGATGAAGGTGAAACTTGAACAGTGGAAGCCAGAACTTCAATTCCGATAGAGATTGGAGCTGGGGCAAATGCTTGGTGCTCGGAGAGATGAGAACCTCGATCTACCTTCGGCTTCTTGGGCGGTTCTTCTCGGTCGTTAGGAGTTTTCCCCTTCTCATAACCACTCTTTTAAACCTTACCCCATTCTCTATCATCCCAACAACGTACTTCGGATTCTAATTCTTTTCTCCTTCTCCACTTTTCCTCGGTTTCACGGGGCTGATGGCGGCTTGAAGGCTGTCATGACCAGCGTTGTGAATTAGTGAATTGTTCAAGATCTTCATAAAGTCCACGGAATCTTATATTACCATATATATAAAATAAAAAAAGAGCTTTAGCGATAAGAAATGAACCTAAATAATGCATGCGTAAGTAAACGTGACCCTAGTGAAATGTGCAATATGTCATAGGCGGTCTAAAAGGGCATCACAAATTAGATCGGGAAGTCACTACGGTAGAAATCAGCGAGACTCTAGACATAATATGACTGGGACGAGGAGACGATCCCTCAAACTTGAAATCTTCTCCATGAACTCATCGATATCTACATAAACGTTGCTCAAATCCCCAAAGTCAATACCTATTTCCATAAGCAGGGAATCAGGAAGCCGCTCGGCTGCTTGGAGAGCATCTTATCAAGAATCTCTTGGGGAGGCGAATCCGGGAGAATGAGACTTATTCCCAAAGGAGGAATCATAATATGCATCTAATTCTTCATCACTGGAGGAGGAATCATAGCTGCCGCTCTTAATTTCACCATCCTCCTTTTCCATTGTCATTGCATCCTTGCCCTCACGCTACTTGAATTCTTCTTCCTCCTCCTCCGAAATCGGGGGCATCCTGGGCAAGCGGTTGTCTTCAGTCTAACACCTCTTCCTTCATGAATTTCTTTGGTCGGCCCACCAGATGAACCTTCTCATTTTAGGAGATCGCCCCCTTCGGAGCCGTGTGATAAAGAAGTGGAATAATGTTCGAATTCTAAAACGGGAAGGAGACGGAACTTCAACAGCCAAGGCAGACATCCTGGGATGTAACAGCCAATACCGAAACAAATTCTCGTCCGTTAGCAAAAACTTAACCGCCCTCTCTTTTGCATCTACAGCCTTCAGAGTATGGAAAATTAGATCGAGTGATGGATCTTTGTTCGGCCTCAGAATAACTGTAAGAAGTATTCAATCTATCAAAAATTCCATAGCTACGTATTAAATCTCAATGAGTAAAAGAGAAGACTTTCCCCCCGTCGTCCAAAGATGATTAAATCCCTTAGGACACCTAACGAAGAAATACTGGGTCTTGAATTGGGATAGGTAATTTTAAAGCTGCAACACAATTTTGCGGTTTCTTTGAGCCTCAATGTCCATGATGGATGTACATTCGTCTGTCATCTTAGATGAGAGAAAATATCTCAACTCAACGAAGCTCAGGGCATGATTAAATGTCCTTATAAACAAGACGTGAAGGCAAGTCAGGATCGCATACCAATTAGGATGAATCTCAAATGGAGCAATTCCCAAGTTCAGAAGAGTTTCTCTTAAGAAGTGGTTGAGAGGGGGTATTACTCCATTTAAGCACATATAGAGGTGGTAAGAAGTGTACCCCGAAGGTGGCATATGTGCAATCTCATTCTTTGACGGAAGGTGCACACATCATCGTCTGGAATGCCATATTGTAAACAAATGTCATGCAAAACTTTAGCAGAGATTACGGAAGAAGCTCTCTCCAAGTGATTGAGTAAAACTCTAAAATTTGGGAGAGTTCGGTCTATAACCGGACCAACCAGAATCAATTAACCGTATTCAAATCACGGTATTGAAGAAGTAGGCGCTACTGAAACTGTTGGTGAAGGCGCAACCGATGACAATTCAACTTATGGTAGTGTTGGACTTCCTCCACTGGACTTACGATGAGATGATGGACGCTTCATTCTATACAATAGAACTTGTACCTAAGGCGGTCAAGTAATTCTATTTTTAAATAAAAGTCCCCCTATGACACTTGAACTCTAAAGAAATATCGATTTATGCCGCGTTCTAAATGTTGACTGGGGCAAGTGCGGTGTGTTAGCTATGCGGGATGGGATCGGCATCCTAACCACTACAAATGCTCTATCCTGTGTGGATAGTTCACTCATAGTGAGGAAAGAAAAGAGATTCTCATATCATTTATTAAAGTTATTTCTCCTACACTTATCTTTTATCGACTAACGACCGATAACGATTCTGCATCTGAAGCAACGCGAGAAGCTCTTCCCAATCCAAGTACAACGATTGTGTAATAACAGGACTAATCCAAAGTGAGTCTATAATTATGGGTCCGAATCAAGTAGAAAATTCTCGACGTAAGTTGATCTTAGCTTTCTGGAAGGTGATAACAACATATCTGCACACAAGACGCTACCTTAAGCTATCACCACCTCCTAGAAAAACCAAAACCAATCCGCCAGACGTCGTGCCGGATTAACAATGTAACTCGATGCAAGTTAATTTTGATTCTGTGGAAGAAGATAGCAAAACATGTCAAGCACTAGGGCAAATCCTAGATTTTGTTCCGTGAAGAACTCAAGACCCTATTTAATATCTTCTTCCACAAAATCGCAATCAACTTGAATTCTCCATAACGATCACCACCAATATAACCTCATCATCGAATTGCTAAACAAACACAAAAATCTACATTACCCACCTCTAGTCAAGAATCAAAACTTGAACGTGGTTGAACTTAGGTTATTGGCGACCTAAGGCAGGAAAGATCGACGGCGATCCAAGCAGGTAAGGTCGACGAAGCAATGGGAACTAGGGGCTAGGTTAAGGCAACGACGAGGTCAAGTATAGTCGGTGGCAAGGAGTACCGGTGGTGGAGATCAACGACGGCGATGGTAAGAGAAAATTAGGGTTTGAATGCTCAGGATCGGATCGTAAGGCGGGAAGCTCAGTTCGCAAAAGAAAATGAGGTAGAGGAAGGACCGACTCGAATAAGGACTGACTCGAATGGGAAGATAAATAGACGATTAAACAAAAAAAATGGCTATGTCTTTAGATCGCTAGCGATCCATAGGCTATGGATCGCCCGCGATCCATAAAGTTGCAACCGATCTCCTATAAATTCATCGAGCATGATCCACGTGTTATTTGCAAGCCTCGTGAAAATTATGGGATCGGAATTGATATATTATTATAGGCTATGATGATTCCTATCAGAACTCAATGGACGACTAAATAACCAAAGCCAATGTAACGACCCAGATTTTTAGTCACTCGAATTTGGAATATTTAATTGATTTTAAATATTCAAAAGTAAATTTTACCAGTTGAATGACTTATATTTTGAATATAGTCATTTATTGATAATTAAACTGTTTAATTTAATATTTGAAATTGTGTAAATAATTGAAATCTAAATTTAGTGTGAAAGAAAATAATTTATAACGTTGTTTTAAATCCTATTTGAATTAGAATAGAGATAGCAAACTTTTAAAATTGAATTAAAAATTAATTTATAGAAATTCGAAATTCTATATTTTATTACATAATAAAAATAATCATTTTTGATACGGTCTCGGATTTCAACAAAACTAGGTTCATCAGATCCATAATAGTGAATTATTATAGGATTTTAAATTTTATGTCAATTGGACTTACGGTTTGGTCGGGCGAAGATGAAGCGCGTAGAAATTTATTTAAGTAAATTTAATTAAAAATAATTTGATTCAAAAACCTATCTTCCAAATATGATGGAATTTGCCTCTGATATATATTCCATTATGTTTGGAATAGGGGTAAAACGTTATAAACGTCTGGCAGCATGTCTCGATTGAAGTTCGAAAATTTTTCGGATGAATAGTGCGTGAAAATTTTCTATAAAAGGCCACAAGATTTTCTATTTGCAAAACACTAATCCATCTAACCCTAGCCGCCACCATTATTTTCGATAGCCAGAATACATCCTTCTTCTTCCCTCATTTTCTCTCGATCCATCCACTTTTGCAAAAAACTTCAACTGCAAAATTGTAAAGCGCATCGAGATCTATAAATCCAAGGTGATGATTGAGTTTAGTGAAGAGGATTAGCAACAATCCTCGCTCAAAGGATATGCGTTCGAACATAGAAAACGAGGTGGATCTAGAGCTGAGCTTCGTCGGCCTATGGCCGAGGGGGAAGCTCGTGTAGGCGCTTGAGATGGCAGTCTCTGATCGTCGTGGAGATGGTCGTGGAGGCGCACATGTGGATGGAAAGAAACGAGGTTTCTGGGTTATTTTGTATGCGTGAGCTATTAGGGAGGAAGAAAGAGGCGAACGGGCTGGATCTCTCAATTCAAAATGAATGGCCAGATTTAGTTTACAAGTTTAATAAAAAAAGATTCTGTAAATTTATTTGTTTTAAAATCGTGTGATCTTTAAAATAACATAACTTCTTCATACGAGGTCCGTTTCACACAAAACGAAGTGCGTTGGGTTCGTATGGACGGGTACTATATTTTAGAGCTGGATTGGGGCTAGTGAAATTTTTTGTTAATTAAATGCCCATTTAATTTTAATCGAAATAAATTGCTATCGCGGCGACTGGAAATGAAAGTGAGTAAAACTCACTCTCTTTGTCTCGCTTATATTTTTAGATAAGAGAGAATAAATTTTGTTTATGACAATTGATGATTGTTTGGATGATATATGATATTATATATATATATATATATATATATATATATATATTGATTGGTTTGGATATATCTCTGCGTATTTTAGTGTATGAGACCGTATACGTTCCCATGTATGAGCGAATGACCCTTTGTACGTGCTGCCTCTAAGCGGACATTGTACATATTTTCTAATAAGTATATTTGTTGCAGATGACAGGTTGGAGGGATCCAACTTGATTCCTCACCGTTATTGATTTTATTTACAGATATTGTTATATATATTCTATTATCATGTGATATATGATATTTAGATGCCATGATTGACGTGATTTCCCTTATTTAGCGTTATTGCAGCATTGGGCATATTTTGGAAATCTAAAATATTAAAATGTCGATTTCATTTTAAAAAGGATTTCAAAGTGATTTTGGAAATTATATATGTTTTTAATAATATTTGTTGAATTGTTACAGAAATGACTTATTTTAAATAAATAAATATTATAATTTTTATGTAATCAAAATTATGGCTTTGTGAAATATAAGAGAAATATGATTCTTGAAATACAAAGTTAACAATTGTGTAAAATAAGTTAACTGAGAATTTTGAACTTATTATAAATGGTCTATATATAATATTTATAAAATTGATTTTTTATAAATAAAAGTAATGGAATTATAAAAGTGTTTTGTAAATATTAGAAATAGGATTGTAATCAGATTTATATATGGATTTGCAATTGAAATTTAGAAATGGATTTATAATGGATTTTATAAATAATAAGATTTGAAAAAAGAATTTGTAAATAAGGGATTTATAAATAAATAAACCTATGATTAGATTTGGACATATAAATGAGATATAAATGGAATTTGTTAGTAAAGGAATTTGGTATGTGAAAGTTAATAAAATATAAATGGAATTTATAAATATTGTTTTATAAATCTGAAATCAATTTAATTTGATAAGTTAAATATGAAAGTTTATTAAAGGAATTATATTCATAATTTTGGAAGGTGAATAATCCTTTAAATTTACATTCACGATTTTGAAAAGTGAATAATCCTTTAAATTTTATATTTAGAAGTAACGAGTTTACTAAAGGAATTATATTCACGATTTTGGACAGTGAATATTCCTTTAAATTAAATGTGTAGAAGTAATGAATTTGGTATGAGAATTATATTCATGATTTTGGACAGTGAATAATCCTTTGAATAAAATGGATATTTTGGAAAGTGATACTATAAAAAGGGAATTTAAATGGTTTGAAAATAAAATGATTTGTAAATTTCTTATTATTAAAATAAGTACATGAAAATGTTTTTCAAATATCCTATAAGTGAAATGGTTTTGAATATTATCTTTTTAAAGATATTTTTATGTGAATGATTTGGAAAATGATTTAATTAAACGATTAATAAAAATCAGGCCCAATGACTACTTATGTGCTAGATTTTTTTGTTGATTTGATAGTTAAATAAACGACTATCAAATTTGGTCATTTTAGTTTCTCAACTTGATGTAGAAACTAATTAGTCATACACTTAGTAAGTAACTGGCCATATAGGCTTGATTATCATTGTATTGAGAATGTTGATTCGTGTAGCGCGGAGTGATTACTCCAATCTATTGAGCTTCCTTCTTGGCGGAAGGATAGAAAGTTGAAAGTTGGAGACGTGATAAGTCTATCAGACTTAGTTTTCATGTGAGGTTGAGAAACGCTTTTGCGTTGTTGGTGCGAAGAGACCAGGATCAGATTTATCTAGAAACCACTTCAGACTAACATTTATACGACGATTGTGCAAGTTGGTCAATGATACTGATATTTAGGATTTTCATAGTGAAGGACTGCTTATTGATCGTTTGGGCTTAAAATCCCAATATACATCCAGTAGCAGTAGTCTCTTCATTATGAAATATCCAATGCAAGGACTATTTGTTACTGATCCTAGAGATTTCCCGATAGGATGTGATAGGAAAGTACCTTCGGTTTGTCCTGTTCCTGGACAACTTGTATGGATGAATGTCTGACATTGCATTTATAAGATTACGTACATTGATTTTTACAAATGTACTTCTCTTTATGGCTGAGAAGGCAACTTCTTTTAGCTTAACACCCTTCGTTGAGACGTATGAGCTTAAGGGTTGTATTTTGTGGAAGGCAATTAGCAGTCAATGGAAATGGCAATGTGGCATTTAAAGATGATGTGATATCTGAAAGGTAATCGATACTTCTTTAGCCTCACTCCCTGGAAGATGACTGAAACAAGGATAGAAGAAGCAAAGCTAAGTGGGTCACTCTCAATTAGGAGATGTCATCACTCTTCTAGATATATCTTTATATGTTATGATGTCATGTATCTGATTATTATTGATGTACACTTGTGGTTACGGATAAAGGTCGATAACTACTGGAGTGATGACATATTCGATACTACCCAGGTATGGGTAGGCCGGTCTTGTGTTGGTTTAGACGGGCAGTATCTTCTCCCTAGGTACAACCCTCTAGAGGTGTACTATGTTGGTTTAGAAAGATAGTCCCTTCACCTAGTCATTTGTATGGATATCCAAAACCCAATATGTGCCAGCCATTTTCTATTGTAGAAAGCCTTGTCTTGTATTACAAGGTGTATGGTGGAATTTAATAATGTAACAATTTCAGCTATTTTAATATTATTTGTATAATAGACACTATTATAATATAAGGGAATTTGATATGAAATGTTTTGGTTATCGTAAGGTAACAACCTTGTCGGTATTTATTTGCGACTCGATCTTATGAGATACCTTTTGTTTTGATAAAGGAAAAGTTTTGATAACTTTATAAATTCAGTTGAGGTGTGTTTTATCACGCCGGTTTACCAGACTGATCTGGGCGTTCTTCCCTTTCAATGCTTGGGCCAGACCGAGTATATTTATAGGTTCAGATTTGGCGCTTTTGGAGCTTCAGCAGGCGAGTTGGAGATCTTCGTGTCGTATACACGTATCTGTTTATTATTCCACTGCATTGCTTTGCATTGTTTTTGTTGTAAATTATCAGCATTCATGAGAAAAGGTTATTATAACTGCCCAAGCTAATGCTTATTTATTGTGTACTCCGATATTGACTTATGTATGTTACAGTTTCTTTTCGTAAAGATTATTGATCTATATTATATGTTATTCTGCTGCGATGTGAGATTCTATATTGTTTTGGTTTTGCTTCTCTCTTCTTCTCTTCTTCTTTCTTCTCTCTTTATTCTCATCCTCTCTTTTCTTTCTCATGATCATCTGCAATCGGTGCGCTTTGGGTCGGACACGCATGGTTTGGTGTCGGATTCAGAGGATGTCGAGTGTGGGTCGTCTCAGCGTTGTATCAAATCATAGATTTAGTATATTCCTAGGCTTTGATGTGTACTCCGTATAGATAGGTTTGGTAGCGCCCTAGATTGAGCTTGAGTGTATTATATATATGAGCGCGTATTTGTTAGTGAATATAAAAATATTTATATTCTATTGATTGAGCTGTTGAATGGCTTATGGGTTTTGATCGTTGTGTCTAGCTAACATTATCGATAGGGACCTCTAAACACTTGAACAATAGATTGGACACAATATTGTTTTCGAAACTTAGCAAATGAAATAATTTTACCTTAATTATATTTTGTAAAGTAGTATGTATGTTGTTTGGTTGTTAGCGAATGGTAATATTTGATTACTATCATTTATATTTTGTTGTGTTTAAATAATAAATGTTGTTATTAATATAAATCTAAACGAAGAAAAATACATTTTGAAATGAATCTTATATAAGTAAAGTGAATCAGAGAAATTATATAAGTATAAATTTATAAATACGATTTATAAATAAATGGATTTTAGAAAAATATAAAGCACTAAATTAACTATCGTTGCTAGAAAATAACAAGGGTGATGACTGCAACATCATCAGTATCATTTTCAAGTTTCTTTATTATGGATTTGCTACCATTAGTAAATTGAAAATTTAAGTTTGGCTGTGATAAACAAAATTGAATTTAAAATCTAAGTTTGAATTTGATTAATATATGGAGAATAAGTTTTTGAACTCATAATTGAAAATAGGGGGTGTATATAAGTAAAGAAAATTGAAAGTTCAGATATTAAATTAAATTTTAACTTAGGTAAAGTTAAATAAATTTAAGTTGGTTTAGTAAAATATATGATTTGAAAATGGTATGTATAAGAAAAGAAAATTTCAAATTAAGCTATGAAGTTAAAATTTTAACTAAAGTAAATTAAATGAAGTTGAATTTGATATTCAAAATGAATTGAACAAGCTAAGTGAAGAAATTGGAATAAAATTGAACTTGAGTTAATAAATGAAATCCAACTTAAGTGTATATATGAATTGAATTAATGAAATAAGTTAGTAAACGGAATATGATTGGAAATGTTGTTATTAGAATGTAGTAAACTTAAGTTGTGGATTGATAATAACATTATAAGTGTTGTATAAAAAAATAGGAAATTGAACTTAAGTAATCGATTTATGAAATAAATAAGAAGTGTATTAGTATTATAAGAGACATACTAAATAGTGGATGTAAATGAACGTGATTATAACTGAATCTAAAGTGAATGTAGCTAAGTTGAATCCAATCTAAATTGAATATAATCAATTGTGATTATTGAATGTGAATAAATTGAAAAACAAATCAAGTGAATGTTGATAACATTTGGAATGAATATTGATTTGATTATGAACCAATTTGGTTGTAAATTTATTCGATAGTTGTTAGTTGGATGTTAGTTGTTTGATGATTGCTTATGTTGCGTATGTTTCATTTCCTTATGATAGTTGTATAGTATATGTTATATATGTTGATATTACTTTCAATATATGTATTCCCATTTGGTTGTTGAGTGTCTAGTAGGTGCAGATGGAATTTGCATCGCATTTGGAGCTTGCTTTCATGCTATATCAGCAGTATTTGCTCGCTAAATAATATATAAGGTACATATCTCGGATTACATATCGTACTTTTATACTTTTTCCCTACGGGATGCCTCATCCTCGAAGATGAAATGTATATTTGTGATATTATATATATTGTGATTTTACTACGATCGAACCACACAATGGTGACTTTGGCGAATTTTTTTGAAAATTTAAGACGATATTTTTTGGAAAGTTTTTTACAACTAAAAATTTGATTATTGAGTTATAATTTGAAATGAGATTTGTTGGTTTTTGAAATGATGTTAATTGATTTTGAATTGATATTAGTTAATAACTATGAACGAATTTGAATACTTAAGAAATTTTTATATAAAAAGTTGCAACTAAATGATTTTGGAAAAGTTAAGCACTTAAAAGAATTGGAAATCTATTTTAGCTAGTTAATTTTGAAAAGTTAATGGGAGTTTGGGTATTTTCTTACGTAGCAATCTCGGGGACAAAATTCTTTTAAGGGGGAAGAATGCAACGACTCAGATTTTTAGTCACTCGATTTGGAATATTTAATTGATTTTAAATATTCAAAAGTAAATTTTATAAGTTGAATAACTTATATTTCCAATATAATGATTTATTTGGATAATCAAATTGTTTAATTTAATATTTGAAATTGTGTAAATAATTGAAATTTGAATTTAGTGTGAATGAAAATAATTGATAACATTGTTTTAAATCCCATTTGAATTAGAGATCGTAAACTTTTAAAATTGAATTAAAATTTAATTTATAGAAATTGAAAATTATAATATTTAATTAACATGTAAAAATAATCATTTTTGAAACGGTCTCGGATTTCGACGAAACTAGTTTCATTGGATCCGTAATAGTGAATTATTATAGGATTTCAAATTTCGTGTCAATCGGACTTACGTTTTGGTCGTGCGAAACGGAAACACGTAGAAATTTATTTAAGTAAATTTAATTTAAAATAATTCGATTAGAAAAATTATCTTCAAAATACGTTGGAATTGGCCTCCAATATATATTCCATTGTGTTCGGAATAGGGGTAAAACATTATAAACGCCCGGCGGCATGTCTCGATTGGAGTTCGGAAAATTTTCGGATGAATAGTGCGTGAAATTTTTCTGAAAAAGCCCACAAGATTTTCTATTTGCAAAACCCTAACAATCTAACCCTAGCCGCCACCATTATATTCGACGACCTGAAAACATCCTTCTTCTTCGCCCATTTTCTCTTGATCCATCCACTTTTACGAAAAATCTTCAACGGCAAAATTGTAGGGCGCATCGAGATCTATAAATTTAACAGTGATGATCGAATTTAGCAAAGCAGATTGGCACAATCCTCGCTTATAGGACATGCATTCGAACATGGAAAATGAGGTGGATCTTGAGCCAAGATTGGTCGGCCTACGGCCGAGGGAGGAGCTCGCGTAGGCGCTTGAGATGGCAGTCTTCGGTCGTCGTGGAGGCGCGAGTGTGGATGGAAAGAAACGACGTTTTTGGGTTATTTTGTACGTATGTGAACTATTGGGGAGGAAGAAAGGGGTGAAGGAGCTGGATCTCTCAATTCAAAATGAATGGCCAGATTTAGTTTACAGGTTTAATAAAAAAAAAGAATTTGTAAATTTATTTGTTTTAAAGTCGTGTGATCTTTAAAATAACATAACTTCTTAATACGAGGTTCGTTTTATACGAAACTGAGTCCGTATTGGTGAGCACTATATTTTAGAGATAGATTGGAGTTGATTGGAGCTACTAAAATTTTTGATTAAAATTAAACGCCCTTTTAATTTTAATCGAAATAAATCGCTACTGTGACGACTGGAAATCAAAGTGATTAAAACTCACTCTCTCTGTCTCGCTTATATTTTTGTATAAGTGAGAATAAATTTTATTTATGATGATTAATGATTGTTTGAGTGATATATGACATGATATTATATATATATATATATTGGTTTGGATATATTCTCGCATATTTTAGCGGATGAGACCCTATACGTTTCCGTGTATGAGCGAATGACCCTTTGTACGCGCGTCTACGTCGAAGTGAACATTTCGCATATTTTCTAATATGTATATTTGTTGTAGGGGACAGGTTGGAGGGATCCAACTAGATTCCTCACCGTTGTTGATTTTTTTTTTTTGGCAAAGCCAGCGGGGTTGACTGGTCCCCTACCAGTTTATTGCAACACAGATAAAGTTACAAAAAAAAGGAAGAAAAAAAGAAAAAAGAAAAAAGAGTAAGGAAGAGAGAAAATGAAAAACAGAAAATTAACACAATTGAAAAAACAACAAAAATCAAGCCCATCTAATAATTAAATTGTCAGGATAATCTCTATTGCATGTCTTCAATTGCAAGTGAATGGCAGTCCTAACTTCATGCCAAATATTGTTGATTTTATTTACAAATATTGTTATATATGTTGTTATCATGTGATATATGATATTTGGATGTCATTATTAATGTGATTGATGTGAATTCCCTTATTTAGCACTTTTGCAGCATTGGGCCATATTTTGAAAATATAAAATATTAAAATGGTGATTTTAATTTAAAAAGGATTTCAAAGTGATTTTGGAAATTATATGTGTTTTTAATAATTTTAGTTGAATTGTTAAAGAAATGATTTATTTTAAATAAATAAAAGTTATAATGTTTATGTTATAAAAATTATGGCTTTGTGAAATATAAGCAAATTATGATTTTTGAAATGTGGAGTTAACAATTTTGTAAAATAAGTTAAATTGAGAATTTTAAACTTACTATAAATGGTCTATATATAAGATTTGTAAAATTAGTGTTTTACAAATAAAAGTTATGGAATTATAAAAGTATTTAATAAATATTAGAAATGAGATTGTAATCAAATTTATATATGGATTTGCAACTGAAATTTAGAAATGAATCTATAATGGATTTTATAAATAATAACATTTGAAAAATTAATTTGTAAATGAGGGATTTATAAGTAAATTAACCTATAATTGGATTTTGATATATAAATGAAATTTGTTGGTAAAGGAATTTTGTATACGGAAGTTTATAAAAATAAATGGAATTTATAAACATTTTTTTATGAATCTAAAATCAGTTTAATTAGATAAGTTAAATACAAAAGTTTATTAAAGGAATTATATTCACGATTTTGGACAGTGAATAATCCTTTATATTTAATCTGTAGAAGTAGTGAATTTGTAAGGAATTATATTACGATTTTGGACAGTGAATGATCCTTTAGATTTAATGTGTAGAAGTAGTGAAATTGGTAAGTAATTACATTCAAGATTTTGGACAGTGAATCATCCTTTAAATTTAATACTTAGAAGTAATGAATTTATTAAAGGAATTAAATAATCCTCGAAATTAAATGTGTAGAAGTAATGAATTGGATAAGAGAATTATATTCATGATTTTGGACAGTGAATAATCCTTTGAATACAATGGATATTTTGGAAAGTGGTATTATAAGAATGGAATATAAATTGTTTGAAAATAAAATGATTTGTAAATAACTTATTATTAAAATGAGTACGTGAAAATGTTTCCCAATTATCCAATAAGTGAAATGGTTTTGAATACTATCATTTTAAAGATATTTTGAAGTGAATGATTTGGAAAATGATTGAATTAATAAGCGACTATTAAAAATCAGGCCCAGTGACTACTTATGTGCTAGATTTTGTTTGTTGATTTGATAGTTGAATAACCGACTATCAAATTTGGCCATTTTAGTTTTCCAACTTGATGTAGAAACTAATTAGTCGTACACTTAGTACGTAACTGACTGTGTAGGCTTGATTTTCTTTCGTGTTGAGAATGTTCATTCATGTAGCGCGGAGTGATTGCTCCAATCTATCGAGCTACCTTCTTTGCCTAAGGATAGCAAGTTGAAAGTTGGAGACGTGATAATCTATCAGACTTAGTTTCTGTGTGAGGTTGAGAAAGGCTTTTGCGTTGTTGGTGCGAAGAGACCAGGGTCAGATTTATCTGAAACCCACTTCGGACCAACATTTATACGACTATTGTGCAGGTTGGTCGATGATATTGATGTTTAGGATTTTCATAGTGAAAGACTTCTTCTTGATAGTTTGGGGTTAAAATACCAATATACATCCAGTACCAGTAGTCTCTTTGTTATGAAATATCCAATGCAAGGACTATTCGGTACAATCCTAGGGATTTGCCGACAGGATGTGGTAGGAACGTACATTCGGTTTGTCATGTTCCTGGACAACTTGAATGAAGGAGCGTTTGACATTGCATTTCTAAGATTACATACATTGATTTTTATAAACTTACATCTGTTTGGTGGTGGAGAAGGAAACTTCTCTTAGCTTAACACCCTTCCTTGAGACGTATGAGCTTAAAGGTTGTATTTTTGTAGAAGGTAATTAGTTGTCAATGGAAATGACAATGTGGCATTCAAAGATGATATGATATGTGATATGTCATATGTGAAAGGTAATCAATACCTCTTTGGCCTCACTCCTCGAAAAATGACTGAAACAAGGATAGAAGCAGCAAGGCTAAGTGGGTCGCTTCCAATTAGGAGATGTCATCATTCTTCTAGATATATCTTTACACGCTATGATATCGTGTATCTGATTATTGTTGATGTATGCTTGTGGCCATGGATAAAGGTCGGTAACGACCGGAGTGATGACATATTCGGTACTATCCAGGGTAGGCAAGTCTTGTGTTGGTTTAGGCGGGCAATATCTGCTCCCTGGGTACATCCCTCTAGATGTGTACTATGTTGGTTCAGAAAGGTAGTCCCTTCACCTATTCATTTGTATGGAAATCCAAAATCCAATACATGCCTGCCATTTTCTATTGTAGAAAGCCTTGTATTACAAGGTGTATGATGGAATTTAATAGTGTAACAATTTCAGCTATTTTAATAATATTTGTATACAAGAAAAACCAATAATTGTTGCAAATTAGGATGGCGTTGAATGCATGCAATCTTTCGCTACTTAGGGTATACTTAATTAGCTTTCTCCCCCTATCACACACTGTCCCAAAATTGTAAGCAGCTAAAGTATTCGCTTTCCCTCTCTTATCATTCCATTCCAAGTCTCTAGAAAAAATTATTCCATGGAAGCTTCATCCGCCTCAAATATCTCATCGTTTTCTTGTTCAGTTATCATTTTCCTTCCGATCCTATTGTTTATTTTATTTCATGCAAATTGTCTTTGAAGTACGTAGCCAGGTAATCTCTATTTTTTCATCAATCTCTCCATCTACTGCTAGGTTTCGTTCTGGATAAAATATTGTTTCAATTTCATGCGATTTGATTATTGCTATCATTTTTACGTTAAAACTGATTCAAAATTGGGTTTATCTTGTATGCTTGGCTGGAATACTTAGGGTTTATGTTGGGTAAATTAGGGATTTTATGTTTGGTTTCTTTCGTTAATAATTATAATGCATAAGTTTAGATATTGTATTTTATCATGCTGTTTTTATTTTTGTTTGGCTATGTTTTGCACATTTTAGGTCTTAGAAAGAATTTATGAAACTATTTTCTATGGTAATTTCTTTTGAATTGACCTATGTTAATACTCCATGAATTATTCCAGATTTCAGATTCATTTCATTGAACTATTTATATACAAAGCATTTTTTAGATGACCAAGCTCTATACAACATGTTTGCATGTTTTTACTTTCATCGGTATTGCAAGGTTTGCATTTAAATAAGATGTTCATTTTTTACAGCATTAAAAAAATGTATATTTTGATAGTATCTATTTGCAAACAACATATGAATAAGTAAAAACTGAACCTGTGCTGTTTATTTTGATACATATTTTTAATATCTTGACCTCTCGATATATCTTATGTATGCGCGCTAAGTTACTCAAGTAGGAAAAGGTTTTCATTTATAAACATTATGTCTTGTACACTAAGAAGAACTATTAGTGGTTAAGTGCTGATAATTAAGTATAATAACTAAGTATAACCAATTACTGTACGACTAATATCCAACCAAGGGTTCGTTCTACAGCAATCATTTCACTGGGCTATGACATCATGCCTGTATCTGTGTAGTTTTTTTCATTGAAAACTTAACCGGGAAAACTAATTTTACAAATGCACATAGGCATGTTAATGCGTATGATTATCATAGTTTTGACTTATTAGTTAAGCTAGTAGATATAAATATGTGTTCTTTTATAGGTCGAGTATTTATTAATAAAGATATTACTAGTTTATAAATAACCACAAATAATATTGTCTTGATATTTATTCTTATCATGAGTGTTACATAGCTCGTAGTTAAAGTCATTCAAACTTTATGATTTATGAAGACTCAATCATCAATCAAGTGTAAATACTGCCAAACAGAATAAATTATCATCATAGTCTGGATGATATAATGTCTATAACTATTTTGAACATGATTCAAAACGGCTTTACATACATTCTCAATGTACATCATGTAAAATCTAGATTTTTTTGTTGATAAGGTCAATCATCTGATAGCTATTATATAAGATATATGTATTTTAAGTATTATGGTGTGGTTGGATTTTTTTTTTTTAAAAAATAACCAATTATAATCTATACATGTAGTGTGAAAAGGATATGAATTGTATTTTATGAAGAAAATTAGACACAAATTATATTTGGTCAGGATATGAGTTCAGCCATGCTGCACACGAAAAGAATTGGATCTCAAGTAAAATAAACATTCAAATTTAAATATTATATATGTATTACTATTTAATGATTTTAATGTTAAGGCCTCATAGTTCTAGGAAGACTACTTTGGTGATAAAAAGAGTATTATTGTTTGTGAACATGTTCCCCTATCTTGGTGTTAACACTACCTAAGTTCATTTTTAATCTATTTTAAATTATTAATTCAACTTAAAGTGCACTCTGATTGGAATAATAATTCAAAAAATGCAGTAGTATAATATCTATGTATTTTAGTTGTAAAAATGGTTATTCTCTCACATCTAACACTATGTCTTTAGCTCTTTTCTAAAGCTCACATCATAACTTTGGTTGATAACTATAAAATGTAGTGAAGTCACATGTTGCAAATGCTTGTTCTATGAAATCAATGAAAGCTCCATTGAACTTCAAATAAAATGAGCATTCCTACTTCATTTTTTATATGTAAATGTTTGATTAAATCCAATAATTAATAAGCTGGTTTCAAATTGTTATTATAATTGTGATACCCTATTTAGTACCCCTACATTAATGGCCACAGAGTTGCTTTCAGTCTCCTACTATAATTTTTTTTGAAGTCGTCTTGTACATTAATTTCTTCAGGTAATTAAATTAGTATATTAATTAAAAAAACAAATGTATCTCGAAACCTATAATGAAATACTGCAAATAATGGTTTTTTAATCGAAAGATTATAGTCTTGTCATCACTTAACTAATATAATTTTATTTAACTAATTTATCCTTTTTCTAAGCATTTTGTTTTTTCTCAATTTGTTTGTTTTCTCCACCATTTTTTTTCTTTCATGGTTTTTTTATTAGCAACATCATGTCCATCTCAGCTTAACATAATACTTAATTTTCCAATTGTTGCTGACAAATTAATCTTAGCCTAAACATAAGCCATTAAAACTAAATAGGCAGCAATGATGTCTTCCATATCAGTTAAGTCGAGGATACTACATGACCGCACTAGAACCACAGGTCCACAGAATTGAGATATTTGTAAGAAATTCGACTAACGAGTTGCTAAAATATGTGTTTTATGCTTACCATGTGTGAAACTTTATTAGACTTGTAATATTTTTCCTTATCTGCTTATTAATTTTTGGAATAAAATTATGAACAGAGTATTTCCCTCTTATGCAAAGATCATTCTATGCAGGCAAACACAGACTATTTCATACCCTATCCAACTTCATCTTCATCAAATAGCATCAGTGAGTATAATTCTTTCACTTTTTTTGTTACATAGTTCACTATGTCACTATTTATTCTCACTTATATAGTTTGTTGGCTGTAACTAGACATATCATCACTTCAGTCATTTATTATATAACCTATATCATCTTCATATTCTTGTAGCTTTCGTTTCTTTTTTTTGCAAAATTAGAAATTGAACACATGGTTTGAAATAAATATAGTGTGTGCACGTATGTATACATATCAACCTTTAATTCAATTATATTTCACCAATTTCAAAATCAAATACCTCTCAAACCATCAACTATTAAGGGATGAGACCAAAAGCAAAGTTGTAAACAACATCAAGATGAACAATTCGATAGCGTACGTGTAGAAATCGATAAAGGATACTGGCCAGAAAATTTCCTGATCAGTGGCCGTGTAGGAGACGAAGTTCATCGTCAAGCAACATATCGAACCAGACCTATAGACGTGTCTGCCTCGTAATGGTGAGGCGAGCTGCGCTGTTCGATCTGCTCGGAGACAAGTATGGTGATAGTGGGAGGCAGTCGAAGGTCCAGCCATGGTTTTGGACCTTGGGCCATGATGGTCAGAGGTGGTGTTGTTGTTATCGGTAGGTGCAACAGGTCGAGCAGTCTTCGTTGGTGCGATTCATTCGGTCTTAGATGGCTGGAAACGATGGCTGGGGAGGTGAATTTGTGGTGAGCTAATGGCAGGCCGGTGGCGATGTATGGCATCGAGTACACTGTGATGGCCATGGGCTGGTGCGTCTTCGGTTGCAGCTTAAATAAACAAGGTAAGGTGTTTCTTGGCGTGAGGCGTTGATGCGAGAGGATGAAAGAGGACGGGTTTGGGTTCTTAGGACATGCATGGAAATGAAAGAAAGAAAAAGGAAATGAGAAGGGGAGCTGCACATAAGCTTGTGCATGCCAAAAAAACAGAACAAAAGAAAAAATAAAAGAATAAAAAATAAAAAATAAATAAATGATGTAACCTGATTGCACAGTTAGATTAATGCATTTAAAAAATAAATGATGTAACCTGATTTCGAGTGATAACTTGCTAATAATAATTCGACTTCGATATATTAAATTTTATTAAATTCAAAATCAGCTTAAACATACAACTCACATAAAGCAATCATTTTAATATGTAAATTTTTTTTGTTTGACAACCATCCCACTTAAATATACCATATTAGTTGTGTGGGTAGCACTGGTCCAGTTTTAACTCATAAAATTAACAAGATACGTCTCTAGCATTACAAATTATGTTGATATTCCCTTTTTATGACCTATCTATGCCTTAAATTTACCGAGAAAAAATGCTCGTTTTAAATGTACAGTTATGACTAACTTTTCAACATCTGTGCAGTATTATATGCTTGAGGCATTGGGATGATTCCACTTATTTGTTAACCCGGTCTATTGCTTAACTCTTACTATGCAAGTATTTTTTTGCATATATTTGTTTGCTTCTTCTATTTGATTCTCATATTCCATAATCATGTCCACTTTTTAGTGTTATTTAGCAGTAAATGTATATGTGTCTATACGTAATATCTATACATCCACATTTACGTTCAGTTCAACTCTTTGATAAAGAAAAAAATGCGTAAATCGAAAGAATTCTTAACCTTTTTTAAGGAATTTTGAATGACTATAGAATCCCAAACATATAAAAATGTTACAATATTTGATGCGGGTTAAGTATGGAGTATGTAAAATAAAGCATTTTCTTCCTTTCTTATTTAACCTTTCAGCGGAAATTCATGATCCATAATAACGTGCATAGTTACCCTATGCTGATGCATATTATTCACCATAAATTCAAATTATACAGTGCAATCATTACAAAGATGATTCAGTATATCAAAATATCTAACTATTTGGCATATGGTTATCGGATAGTTCACATGGTCCATTCAGATATTGAAAACCAAATATATATTACCAAATTACCATATGCATAGAATCCGGTAAACTTAAATTAGATAAAGTTCCAATCAATTGAACATGACCGACTTGATCATAAATCCAAAGTAATTTTTGTACATATGAACTGAATTTTTAAATTGGTGCCTAACCTAAAAAAATGAGCGTGATTGCATAGTTGTGCCACTCTGCCAAATATTGCATGGAGACAAATTCAGATGTAACTTCGATAAAAGATACGTGGACTTCGATAGAAGAGATAAATGATTCTTTTTATGTACCTAGCATTTGTTTTATACTTTCTATTTTAGATTTTAGAAGGATGAAATTATAGGAGGCAGTTTCTCATTTAGGTACAGGGTTAAACTTAAACTTTCTGAACAGTTGGTAGTCTTTAGAGCAAATAACTATGAGTATGTTATCCTTTTAATCATAATTAATTGCTTCAACAATTCCTTTTTGTCTTTTTTCATGAAATCATCATTTTAATGTTATTTGCATACGAGCAAATGAAACTGGAACAAGTCGAAGTGTCACAACAGTTCCTTCGAGCTTGCTGGTCGTTGAATGGGAGGAGGCAAAAGATATTTTATCATTGTTTCTGTGGAAGCAAGGCTTGAGTTATGCTATGGCAGCAAGAATCATTAACAAATCTGACCAGTTCATTGACTATCTTATGTCAAAGCTTCATACCATTCACAAATCTCGATATCTAGTAGGTTTGAATTTATCACCTCATTTTTTATCGTACAATTACAAACATAGTAATATGGCACACAGACAAAATCTCTGTATGTTTTAACTTTTTTATTTTTATACGTAACATGCTTCTTAGATTCTTTCCACACTTGGAGATTTAGCACAGAGCTTCTTAACATGTTAACACTTTTCATCTTGTGTTGCTTCTAATTTAGATACTGGATGTGGCACATCTATGCTTGAAATGGTTGCTACCTATGAAAAGACATCTGGGAAGGTGAGCAAGCTATTTACATATGTCGATTAGAACTGAAAATGAGGCTAATATTGCTGCTACCTAGTCAACAGGCTTTCAGGGTGGGGATCTCACTCATGGCAAGACAACTTATGCATGTAAATTTAATATTCATATATTAAGCATATATAAAGTGGGTGTTTTGTAGATATTAGCTTATTTGGATGAGAAAATGTGTTTGTTTTACAGAGTTCAGTAATTAGTATCCAATGTCCACCTATATTGCAATGTCATGACGTTATTCGTTGTTCAAAGTGGGCGTCTTCCTGATTTGCTTAATATGAAAATAGTTTACTTTTAATATTCATGAAATTACAGCCATTTAGCATCCTAACATTATTGCCAATACTGAATATACATTAATTGGATAAACTGCATAGCGCTTTATCTATGTATTACAATAACTAAACCACTAAATAAATTCAAAGATAATATATATGGGGAAGTACATGGAGAATCATGTAAATTCTGCATTTCACATGATTGTAGTAAGTATTTTAGTACATTACATATCCATCTCCCATCTAAAAAATTAAACCAAAGGATGGTAGTATGCTGATTTGCTCTCTAGCTTTAGTGTGCTATAACTGAACTATTCTTTGTGGGATTGGAGTTTTGAAAAAGCTTCGTTACTTTTTTAATGAGTTCCTTCCCCAGTCATTCCTTAACCTTTGTTACTTCTTGAAGGATTATAGCTGGGTTCATTTGCATTACGATTACAAGCATTCCATCTCATTTTTGGTTAGTGATATCGAACATCGTGCTAATTATGTATTTATTAGGTAGAAATTCATGTTTTCAATGTAGTTCAACCTTCAAAAATACTCAGTGATGATATATCAATCAAATAGCTAAACTGCATATTTTTCATCTTGTTTCTTTGTCAAATAAGTTTCAGAGGGGAGAGTGGGTCAGTGGATGAAAAGAAGCTTTATCTTCTGATCTTTTGAATCCTATCACCTGAAAGTTAAAATAAAGAAGTCCTTGATTACACGATTTCAAACATTATGCGAAGCACTGTGAAGAACTGGTAGATATTTTATTTAGCAGTTTTACATCTCACCTCATGTGTTAATTCTTTTGTAGATTGCCTATGAATTTATTATTTTCAGAAAAAGACAACTAGAACCCTTGCGTTTAATGAAATAAATGATTTTTGCAAATTCTAGATACGTCAAATTTTGACGATGATAATATGCATACAACATTTTTATTTTCTATTTCCTTTTGGTATTCTAACTAGATTACAGATTTTGATTTCTTCTTCATCAATGGATAAAACTGTCCAGGTTTGGAAGACATACAAGGGAAGTTGCATGCGCGTAATTTATGGGACTTCTCCTCAGCTTTGTATTCGTTTCCACCCGGTATGTGTTCAGTCTGTTTGTTTATTTTCTCTTCCTTATCATAAGAAATTGCTGATGCTTAGGTTAGAAATCAATATCAAGATGATAATATCATCTAACAGGCACCCCTTACACATACACATTAACACACACTCAAGTTCTTAAATTAAGATATAGAGGTCAATTTTCTTATCAACTTGACTTTATATATATTCATGAATCTTCATCTATGCATACTTACCTGCCTTTAAATGTCTGTGCTTTTAAATTTTCTACAGGTGAATAACAATTTGCTATCAGTGGGCAGTGCAAAAAGAGAAATCGGTGTCCAATGATATCAAAACCATAAACTCTGCTAAGTTCCCTACAGTTGTATTTTCTTCCATATCGATGTATTTGTGTATGTGGGTGGGGTGTTTAACTTCACGAATCATTTTTATTTGATAGGATCTGCATGATTTGCGATACTTATTCAAGGGCAGAAGGTTGAAGATAATATGGTGGTTGAGAATGGTTGAAGAGATGTTGTCATACTTGATTAGGTACATTCCACTATTGTCATTATACTTTTGGATTATACTATTTTGTTCATACTCCCAGTCCATTGATTATATTAATGCTTTAGTACGCTAAGTTTCTGGGCCTACAAAGTTATATACTAAAGTTTTAAATACAGTAATTGTTATTTTATGGTTCGTTCTGATCTTTTTACAGTGTAAAGAGATTTAAAGCATTCATCCTCCATCTTTGTATTGTTATGTAGCGATGTAGACTTATGCACATCAATTACACTATCATTTGAGATAATTCCATTACTTTTTCTTTATAGATAGATAGATGACTATGATGTAAAAAAAAGGTTGCAACGAGTTATGGATCAAAGTTATTTTTGCTGCTAAAACTACTTTTTGGTTTTAACGTATGTACTACTTGCTTTTGTTTTGCTATTGCTACTTGTTCTATATTTTTTAATGAACTATTGATGACGAACTATTTATATTTGGTGTAAGAATATTGTGTCTTTTGATTATGAAATTTAATACCTTGGTTATCAAATATGTGTCCAAAATGTGGTATTGATATAATATGTTGTTTTTGAAATGTGGTATTGATATAATATGCTAATTTTGAAAGGTGGTATATATGCACATTGTGACTGATGTTTAATGAAATCGAATTCACAGAAAAGTAGAAAAAGCCTAATTGACATAGCTTTGTATACAATTTAACGGCGTTTTTAAAACGATGTTAAAACATTCCACAGCGTTTTTTAAACGCCGTGGAATGTTTTAACAGCGTTTTAAAAATGCCGTTGAATTATTTTAATAGCGTTTTTTAAAAATGTCATAAAATTAGACCAATCGCTGTTAATGACGCCAGAGAAACGCTATAAAAAAGGACATTTAACAGTGTTTATTCTTTGTCATGGTATATCTCTGACATATAACTGCATGTCGATATACAGCATATGTAAAAACGCTGTTGATAGCTTTTATAGCGTTCTTGAAACGCTGTTAAAGGTCCTGTTTGTTGTAGTGATTTTAGACACTATTATTATATAAGGGAATTTGATATGAAATGTTTTGGTTATCGTAAGGTAAAAACCATGTCGGTATTTATATGCGACGCGGTCTTACGATATACTTTTGTTTGATAAAGGAAAAGTATAAATTCAGTTGAGGTGTGTTTTCTCACATTGGTTTGCCAGGATGATTCGGACGTTCCTCCCTTTCAATCCTTGGGTCAGACTGAGTATATTTACATGTTCAGTAGTGCTTTTGGAGCTTTAATAGGCGAGCTAGAGATATTCATGTCGTATACACGTATCTGTTTATTATTCCACTGCATTGCTTTGCATTGTTGTTGTTATAAATTATCAGCATTTGTGAGGACATGTTATTATAACTGTCCAGGCTGAGGATTATTTATTGTGTACTCCAATATTGACTTATGCATATTATAGTTTCTTTTTGTAAAGATTATTGATCTATATTATATGTTATTCCGCTGTGACGTGAAATTATGTATTGTTTTGGTTTTGCTTCTCTCTTCTTCTTCTCTTCTCTTCTTCTTTCTCACACTCTCTTTTCTTTATCATGATCATCTGCAATTGGTGTGCTTTGGGTCGGACATGTGTGGTTTGGTGTCGGAACTAGAGGGTGTCGAGTGCGGGTCGTCATACACAAATTCGCATGATGGCCTCAACACGATCTTTTGAACCTCACTAAATGAAAACTCAAAAGCAATAACTTCCAGAGCACGCCTCATTTCCAATGAAGGCATACTCTGGGGGGAAATTTTTATCTTGGGATGTAACCCAGTAGAATTCAATGGAAGTTAGGACGTCCGCATCAAGTCAATACAACACAAGAACCAACAGGAAGGATCAAAAGAAGGTACCAAGAGGGGCTCAAGTGAAAAAAGCAAAGAATAGCCTAAGGGTGTGGATCATTAACGATCCATCACCTATGGATCGCAAGCGATCCATAAGCATTGCCTGTAGGTTGTCCATTCTTTTTGCATCATGAAGCGTTATCTTTTCTAGGAACGCCTACTAAGTTTCACGATGTTCCAAGCAAGCTAGATCGAGAAGTGGGCATTCACCTGATTCTAGCAATAGTTCCATGTAACCAGTACATGAACCATCATCAACACAAAGTATCTAGTCATTAAATCACGTGGAGAGTATCTACGCAAGTTAAAGAACATGATCCAATTGAAATGAGCTAAAACTGTGCTAACTTCATGGATCATTAGAGATCCATTGCTAATGATCCATCATATTGGGTCGGTTCATTGTGAAACTTTTGGAGCATCTTAATCCCTTCAAATTTAAGCCTTTGGCAAAGCGGCTTTGTCCCAAGAGCTCTCCATCCTCTATATAAACAATCCTACATGAACATAAAGTGGAACTTCTAGACTGGTTGCTGAAACTCCGTAGAAACTATTTTTCACTCTTCTCCTCCCATACAACATTCATTCAAAAGGTTCGCTGTGATTCTCCAGTGAACTCTAATACTGGTGGCTTGTTCTAACTTACAAGATCCAATCAAATTCTAATCGAAATCAACTTGTAATTGTAGTTAGTCTGTAACAAAAGTTATAAAGTGGACGTTGGCTTCGTTAACAGCCGAACCACTATAAAAATCTCTTGTCTCGTTACTTTATCTGCCAATTATTATTCCTTGTTTCTATTTTATTTTCCTTGATAAATATGGCTGATGCTTTTACACACAATTCAAAGAGTTGATCCATTTTTTGGATTAACATCTAGTTAGCTCAACTCGATGTTAAAACGTACTTAAATCATAAAACATGTAGTTGGATTTAAGCTCACACCCTATACAATATGATATCATCACATATCAATAATTTAATTGGAGATAAGGATGAATTCAAACAATAATCTTTATGGTGGAAATAATACGATTGTAAAAATTAATGGGGTTGTTGACAATTTAAATTACCATAAAATTAAATACATCTTTGCGCTTTAGTGTAAAAAATAGAATATTCACCCAGTACTCAAAAGGGCTAGGATGGATTTCTGGCATATGGCTAGGCAAATGCACTTGGGTGTGATACTCTCAGGAGAAAGAGGTATAAAGGTGCATGATAGCACGCTTTAATATAATTACCATATGGTGATGGGTTAAATTAATAAAAATAAGCAGATTTTATGCAAATCAAATGGGAACTTAACCTTGATTCTCTAACTTATTTTTGATTGAACATCCACTTTTCTTTAGACTGCATTTTTCTTTTATCTACTTCCTACATCTACAGCTAGTACATGTTGCTAAATTGCTTTTTTCATATGCCTTATAATTTCCTACATGTATGTCCTCTCTCACGACAGGTCTAACATATGTTGATTATTTATCTAACCTATTTAATAATTTATCTGACCTACGTTGACATGCTTAAGAGTCTCTAACTTATACCTGTGTAAATCACAAGTTTTGAAATTTAGGATGTGCATGACTTGACAGTAGGAAGACTAAGGGAGCATGGTTTTCATGTATTTTTTAGAACTATGTCTAAACTTTGAATATTTGCTCAACCATGTAAGCATGGTATCAACTACGTAAGAACATTTTTATGTTTTATATATGATTTGTGTTTTGCTATCAAATATGTTATATGTATGATTTGTATTTTAAAATCTATTATTGCTTGAAATACTTATTTGAAATGTGCAAAAATGTGCATGATTCAGCTAAGAGAAAAGAAAGCGTTTATACAGCACTATAGAAAAAATAACATAACGAAATTCAAGCGCTATAGTAAAAGTATTAATAATGGAAAACTACCATAATGGAAATAGAAGGCGTAGCACTATTAAAACTTACTACAGCAAAAAAAGGCTAAAGAAAAACATATATAGCCATTATACTGAGCTGTAAAAAATTCAAACCACTATAGAAAAATATTTCATATCAATGGTGATATATTTTTATAGTAGTTCCTAAATGCTATAAATAAAAGTTTAAACGTGTTTAAAATGGCAATGTCGAAAATCCTATGAAAATATTTCATGTAGAAACAAAGTGCTATAAAAGGTTCTATATAATAGCCTTTTTTTACAGTGCTATGAGATGTGTCTGGGCTATTATAACATGTTGTTATATAGCGTCTTCACTAAATCTATGAAAAGCTAATATAGAATTTTTTGTGCGCCAATAAAAGTTAAATCTGGTGTAGTGTTTTCTTTTGCATATTACAACGTTTATATATACATAATTATACTTCGTAGAAGGTTGGACATATCGTATGTGCATATAGAATTAAACAGCTAAACCATTAATAATAGACTTAACACTTGAATATAAATTAATCGGCATAAACTAGTGTAATGGATAAAGCATATAATTTTTCAATCACCAGAGCATTTGACCCCCTTCTCATTATAACCCACAAAATAGATTTAGAGGGACGGGCTACTGATGCAAGACGAGAATGGTGGATGTAGAAGTCTTCTCATTCATGCTCGGTACTGATAAGGCAACTCGATACCAAGGAATAATATTGATTCCAACGTAGTAGCCTATGTTGGCATATATGTTATATTATATTTTTCTATTCCACTGCGAGTTTATGTAGATAGTTCTCTAATATATTTATGTTTATTTCAGGTTATCAATGCCAACGATCCATACCTTAATGGACTTGAGTTTCGATTTAGTCGAAATCCGGACCCATTAAGATGCAAGTTGTTACATTTGCATCTCCAACCCTAGCTCTTCCACTTTTCAAATCCATTTTCTGCTAAGAAAGTTTTCACTAAAAATGGAAGGAAAAAAGTGATTATCAATAGGAAATATCTACTGAACTTGTCTGTATTTACGTATAGAAAAATACTAAAGGAACTGGGCTAGCCAGTATTGGAAAAAATCGGTGAGTTTCAATTTTTTTTACCCTATTAGATCTTTGTTGAGCCTATGAAGCCTAATTTAATTAAAACATTTCTAAACTTGTTTTAAATAAAATCATTTATTTTATTTAAATTAGTTAAAGGGAAGTTTAAGTAAATTTAATCTTGAATGTATAGTGTATCAAATACACTAAACATTTATTAATAAGAGTTACTATATATATAGGGAATGAAACTATTTATTTCTTTCCCTAAAACAAGGAAGGAAACTTTTCATTTCTTTCCCTAAAACAAGTAACTAATTGTGAGCATTAATAAGATTTAATGTATGCAGGGATGGAAAACTTTCATTTCTTTTCCTAAAGCAAGTAATTAATTGAGAGTATTAATTGCACTAAATGGAGAGTTGAACCTTTCATTCCTATGTTTAATTTGAATTGATTGATTAGATTTAATTTATATATAGATAGATATATATTTATTTGATAATCCGTACATACATACATATATATTTTGTTTGTGCGTGTGCATGTGTAACGTGATAAGCCGTGTAGGGTATAATGTGCATGTATATAGATGTTGAGATTTACTTTGCAACAGACACATTAGCTCACTTTGTATGTACTGTAATTTGTCTAAATATGTGCAATAAGATATTAATATATGTAAATGAATATAGGTGTGTATATATATATATATATATATATATGCACATAATATATAAATGTATATATAAATATTTTATTGAATAAAATAGCTTCTGCCACAGTAAATTAATGTAAAATAATTATATGAAAAATTACAAGTTTTATTATTTTGGAAAATCTGGAAAAGCATTTTGGGCTTAAAAATAATTTATGGAATTTTCTCAGTTAAAGAATATTTATCATTAAATAATTAATAACGGCCCAAAATTAAATTAATCCTTAAAAAATAAAATCAAGATGAAAAATTCTAAAACTTTTTTGAAGGTACCTAAGACCCATTTTAGGCTTAGGGAAAATTTCTGAAAATTTCTCAATTGAAATTATAGTTTTAATTAAATAAGTGATTGCAGGCGAAAAAAAATTAATTATGAAAATTATTAGATTAAGTTATAAAAATCTGAAAGTTTTTCTTGTAAGCTTCATGTACGGTGCAGTAAATTTCAAAAATACATAATTGTAATTAGGAACCATTAATTATTTTATACATAATAACAAACTCACAAAATCATTAAATAATAATAAAATATGTATACACAAATTTAAAAATATATTTTTATATTTTATAATCCATAATAAGTATAAATCGTCATAAGAAAATTTAATGATCAAATATATACGATATGTAATCTTATATACAATTATGCATATTGACAATTTGTGGATCTCTATACATTTAGTCTATATATATCCACAAATCAAAATTTAAAATTTCTTTTTTTTCTTTAGAAAGTTAATTCAACAATAAATCAATAAACAAAATACTAAATTAAGTACGTAACCAATCCAATTGTAACAAACACATGTACCCACAAAAATCTCACATAATCTAAACAGTAAACAGATCTGAGTACAATTAGATGATTTATGTAAATCAATTTTATATGATAAACTTGATATCAAAAAAATAAAAATAAATGAAAGTTCACCTCTTAATGAAGCCTTTGATTCCACGTTGAATAATGATTTCTGTTCTTAGAACAATTCATAATCCGTTAGGTTGCTAATCTGGGATTAGAGACCTTCTACTACAAATTAGTATTTTTTTAATTTGAATTGGATTTGAAAATTTTAGGATTTTTCAAAGGATAGTTGCTGCCAGTAAAAGAGGAGGAGAAAGAAGAAATGGAAGCACAAAAAAATGAATTGATTATTAGATTAGGGTTTTGAGATTGGTATTTATATGCGTAGGATAAGAAAGCAAATTATGTAAGTTTCCCACTGGATCTTAGCCACACATCTTCAAATCCTAATCCTGTGTTGTAGCCGCCTCCAACCTCTCTCAAACCAATGCCTATCCTCTCTAAATCTCATTGGTTTTGAGCCCATTTAATCCAAATTAAAGATGTACAATCATATTAAACATATTTAATTATCGATATTTCATATCAATCAATATATTCATAACTTTTATAAATATATGCAACAATTTTACTTCCCAGATCACATTCAAATTTCATAAGCATTAATTTATTTAATTAATTTATAACGATTATAAACTAATTAAATCGTTCGATCTAAAGAGAATTCAACGTTTTGGTTATGTGACTCTAGGGTGTAAATTCAGTAAGCGATTAACGTCGAACTATTCGAACATTAACGTCCACACTTCACTTAGTAGGTGTTGTGATAATATGGCCAAATTTATTGCCACTCATTTTCTAAAAAAACCTTATTCTAATTTAATAAGCGTTACCCAGTTGTGTCGATCATTTACACCATATTCTTCGTCAAAACTATATCTCTTGGAACTTGATGAATTTGGTAATGGTAAAAATTCCAACATTGCCCACATTCAACTTTATAGTCGAAACATAAAGTCCTTGGTTCAATAATAACAATTATTATTAACTTTACTACTCCGACCATAGACTTTGGCTTTGGTTTCACTTGAGTTGACCGTGATATTAATGCCATATAACCGAGGAGATGAATCCTCTTTCGAATAGTGCTTCACTTTCAGTACTTCAACTTGACCCAACTATAGTTCCTTGATGGACGTTGTGCCATGATTTGACTATAATCAAAGCAGAGCTTTCATATTAAAGATTAACTGTATTCTTAAGTCGAAAGAACTATATAAATTATTCACATCGATATTTTCTATTTGATTTTAGTTATATTAACAAATAGAACTATTGAATGTGTTGTTCAATAGCTATCCAATAACTGTTAGTACGTAACCTCCAGGCATCCCACATAGTCATGAGTAATACGCTGCCTAATATTTAAAGAGCGTTACTAGATACATCGATATCAAGTCTCGATGCATCTTGACTCGGAATATTTAAAATGGTATATTTAATTTTAATGTGATAAATTACTCACGGTTACAACACTTTGTAACTGCTATCACAAAACATACCATTTATGGACTTTCTATTACATATACTTTTAATTTAATTAATTAATATAACCACATTATATCAAGTATATAATAGAAAGAAATAACCTTTATTTCTAACAAGATTTGTCAACGAGTTATATATATGTAGTAAATTACATAATTTCCCCTAGCGGATACCCCTAACTCTAGCGATCTCCCAAAATTGCACTTAGGGTCAATTATGGAATTGTATTCCAACTTCTCCAATTGGTATTCTCAAAACTAAATAGGCCAGTCCCTCTATGAACTGGTATGCTATTATTTTTGAATTATCTACTCTGTCAATCAACTCTCTCCAACGATGATAAACTGTTTTATCATGTGGAACAATTTGGAGTATGTCTATTGACTTCAAGTGAGCTCTAAGTTTTGTTACGAGCTATGTTATGACATTATTATCATATAACAATGTCATCGATTCTCAGCATTTGGAATCGGTTCGTTTATAAATTTGTGCACTTATATTTTTATATACATTGCTTTCATTGTGGCGTTATTCAAGGCGATGTACTTAGCTTTTTTCATTGAATCGCCATGGTCTTTCGTTTGGAATATTTCCAACTTAAAGATTTGTTATTGACGTATTATAATCGATATTGATTATGAAAGTTTGAGTCTGAACATTCCTTAATAATGAAATCGTAGTTTCCATAGTATTTCATAAATATATGAGAACACTTCAAATAACCATTTAGTGATATCAATTTGGATTTGATATTTGCTTCATATATCAAATACATAAACAAAATATGATATTATAGACAACATAACATGTATGATAATTCTTCTTTCCAATGCATAAGGAAACCATCTTACGTGTTCCTTATCAAAACTTTTAATAAGGTGTCCATGCATATCATTTTAGGCCACTCCCAATATCTTTTATACTTACTATAAAAGAGATCATTTACAATCCAACGTTGAGTATTAAAACAACTAAGGATGATTTTAACACAAATACATGGTTAAAATCAACAATGTGGTGTTTACTTATAGCTTAGAAATATCAATGTACCTTTTGACTTTCTTACTTATGAGCACACGCTTCCTCTACATTTTGATTGATAATCAAACTATCTGATATTTTCATAAAATGTTTGTTTAATTTTGATGATAATAAAATGGTACTTCCTATGATTCCTTAGATCATATCCATAATCCCACAAACTTAATATCGCTCTCACTGACTTGAAAACACTTTGGTTGTCATGTGCTAACAGTCTAGTTTAAATCTATAGTTAGAACTTTCTGTTTCAACACATATATACCAAAACCTAAAGTCATACTTGGTGATAATTTTATGAGTAAATCCAAATTAAGTTGAGTATGTTGAATAATGAATCTATTACGTTAATGTCAATAATTGAAATTTACTAGTTTATTGTTATCAACATTGCTCGTTAAATTCTAACGGCATTAGTCTCTTAAAGACACAATCGCGGTCGATGGAACACATTCCTTCGGATAGGCCTATCAAATTGTATTTTGATAACGTACTTGGAATCCCTTCAGATTTGCGCATTATACCATATCATGGAGTCAATACTCTTAATGGCTTAATTGACAACTGATGATTAACTATTCTCAAAATTGATAAGAAATTCATAGTTTCACTTTATTGTGCGAGAATACTTGTTAGACATCCTAATGCAATATGTTCATTTAGGTTAGATTAATTTCATTTCATCCCATATAATCATTTTTATCTTTAGATTGTATCCAATTCCATTTTACTCCTAATAATTTCTCAAAGAAATTCCTTCATAATGAAGTTGGTATATCTTGAAACAACAATTGTTTCTCAGACCAACGGAATAGGTATTTATAACCACTTTATGAATTGCCTTTTGTATAAAACTGATTTAGTAGTATTTTACAAAACTTATGTTCAAAAGATAAATATGTCATCTAATGACAGAATTTTCCAAACTCTTTGTAGGGAGATTCATACAAGATCCCTCACAAAAAATTATTATGTGCAGACTTTCAACTCGCACATCCTATTAACTCCTTGACCTAGGATATGTTGCGGTTTCTTATAAACTCTTATCTTGCATGTTATGTAAACTATTATTTAGTTGAAATAATATTAACCTTTCATACAACTCTTAAGTACATAACCTTATAGAAAGAAATTAACTTAGCTTAACTCACAATTAGTTGTACTTTATCCAACAAAGTTTGATTACTCCTTATCGAATCATAATTATGTATCACATGAAGGAGTGACTTTTGAGATTAAATCTTTATTCATTTTTAGTTACATTTGAAATTCTAATATACGCACTCATTCGATCAAATCATATCATTTCTATCGCATCTTATTTTATTCACTTCTATTTTATACTCTATGAGTTTACCATAGACATACTACATGTGTATCAAATACACATGTCCATGTCAGTAATAACTCATCGGTGAATGTGATGAAGTACGTGGAACTGTTTTGGTATTAATAGACTCACGATTGCATACATCTATATGTATCAATTCGAAGAGATCATCAACTCTTATAATGCTCCCATTGAATGGGTGCATACCTTTCAATTGTTTGAGATATAATTAACCAATGTCATATGATTCATAATCAAATGATAAAATTATTTCTCAAAACTACGGCTTAGTCTATAATTCCAAAATAACTGTAAATAATATTAAATACTTTCGTATTTTCCAATGCATTATTTTATTATGAAAACAAATACTACATTATTATTATTTTTCATGACGAAAATTCATAATATTCACATTGAAATTTAATTATGTTTATTTTATAGTCTACACAAAAATAGTCATTATTTCATATATAATGTTCGACATGTATTACAAAAACTATGTTCATAATTTAATGCAACCAATAAGTGTTATAAGAAATGCTCCCACTATTTCCGCCATTCCCATAATAGCATACTAAATTTGGTGGTCTGTTATTCATTTAATATAGATTATTCATTTGATATACTGTAACAAGTTTATAGCAGAGAGTTTTTGATCAAATATCTCGAACTCAAAGAAATAAATCTCATAGAAAACAATTTTCTATATGAAAATGCATTTTGGAATTGAAATCGCATTTCTCATTTCAATGTCAAGTATCAATTATTATTGTTAAAATTCTCATTTTTGATGTTTCCTTACAAGGCAGAATTAACCATTCACTCTCTTTATCCCAACTATACCTTAAATCACATTTACTCTTATACATTCGTTTTCCTTCCTAAATAGTCAAACCATTCAAAAGAAAACCCTTACTATAATATCATAATGAATCTTTTACAAAAGTACATTTGATTATCTTTAACATTTAAGGGCATCAAATGTATTGCAGTTTACGCAGACCGGTCAAACAGAAGTTCCAACAATCAAGTCCTTAAATTTATACTGTAGTTTTTGCCTTATGTTACAATTAACCTAATATGATCTTTTAGGCAGTCAATCAGATTGAATACTCGATCTCGTATTGTTGTTTATTGGCTTATTTCGAATCAACTATATTCATTGAAGAATTGTACATTATGAACTATAATCGTTCACCATATAACATTTATATGTGATAGTATATGGATCAAATACCCATAGTCTTATATTGATTTTAGAGTTTAAAAATCATAGAATGCAACGCACGATGTCAACCAAAGAAACATGTAAGTGACCATATTGCAAACATATTAAGTAGTTGTAAAAATTAGGCACTTACATGAGTATAGAAAACATTAACATGCAATAGGCATTTAACAGCGAGTATTATATTATATTTCCACTTGTCAATTTTCAGGTCAGTTCATTTGTATATATTAATTGATAGACGTATTATCAATCATATTAAATGCACAAAATTATCATTGTAGACAATTATAACATTATTTAGCATATGTTCTTACAATACTAGAAATGAAATGTTATAATTTCATGTTCCTAATAAGGCTCCCACTAATCTTTTATGTTTCTCCAAATTCTAAAATTAAACGCAGAAGTCTTTCGACTTCACTAGTGGATGTTAGGACTCGTCTGTCTTGGTATTCTAACCTTGAGTTTGTATAACAAATTATAGCCCCACAAATGATGGATAACTCCTTATCAGTTGTATCACATATAACTTCTAACCTATGTTTTCTTGTCCTAATCTCATTTCAATCTTGAGTTTGCTCAATAAATCGAAAAAGATTATTCACTCATACCTACCATATTGTACGACCTAAGTATAATATATGTACCTTGAGTTTGCAAAACAAATACAAATAATTATCTTACCTCATCAATTCAATATATTAATAATACTACACATAACATCCTTAGCTTGAGTTTGCTCAACAACTAAGGAGCATGAAAGTAATTTATTAATATATATACATGGTAGAGGACAACATTATATTAAAGATTCATAGGCTTCGATATATTATATTAATTGGTGTCGACTTAAGAAATAATGTATTTCTTATGAAATACCCTCGTGATTCAAGTGTCATACATATCAGAAATCACCGTATATGTGCATTTACGTATTTATTTATTCCGTAAGTCTATTTGAGTTTCTTTGATGTTCCATCTTTAGTTTTTACATTCATGTTATATAAATTTTATTGTTATATAAATTTTATAGTTTATATTACTTATATAATAGCCTTATGTACAATATTTTATTTAACTAAATCTTATTTAATTATTTAATATTAGTATTCCAATATAACTTTTATATTGGACATATCTACCATAACCTTTATAGAATATACTATAACCTTTATACTATAACACATATATCTTATATGTGCATGTTTTATTTAATTAATTAATCTTTAATTAATTTGTTTAATTAAACAATTTTTATTAAATTATATGAATTTCATAATTTATCTTGTACATACATATATGTATACATATGTTATATTAGACACTTTAAAATAACATAACATAGATCAACATATATAATACATGCATATAAGTATTAATTAATTAACTCATTTAGTAAACTTATTTTATTAATCATATTAATAAACTTTAAATTTCGAAATTAATAGTCAAATAGTTTCAAACATTTTGAAATTTTAAGTTATATTACAACCTTTGTAATAAACATGTTTTCATTTTAAATTTAACTTTTAAATTTAAATTCTAGTCTTAATTTTCAAAATATTTTGAAAATTAGCCCAAGGCCCAATTCAAATTGGGCCTTTTCTATCAAGAGCAACCTTTGGGCTCACTTCACCTTTCACGTCAGGCAGGAAACCATGTAGAATAGAGTTTGATTACCCAATTCCAATCCTAGACATCGTACTAAGTGTGCAATCTTAATTGGTTAGCCATAACATGACTAATTTAGACCGTATAGGCTATTGGGCTCTGATACAATTGAGGGAACTGGGCTAGCATGTAGCGGAAGAAATGAATGAATTTCAATTTTTTTTTTATACCCTATTTGGATCTTAGTTGAGCCTATGAAGCCTAATTTAATTAGAATATTTCTTAATTTGTTTTAAATAAAACCATGTGTTTTATTTAAATTAGTTAAAGGGATATTTAACTAAATTTAATTTTAAATGTATAATATATCAAATACACCGAAGATTTATTAATAAGAGTGTGTGTGTGTGTATGGAAGGAAACCTTTCATTTCTTTCCATAAAACAAGTAATCAATTGAGAGCATTAATAAGATTTAATGTATATAGGAAAGGAAACCTTTCATGTCTTTCCCTAAAACAAGTAACTAATTGAGAGCATTAATCACATTAAATGGAGAGATGAACTTTTCATTTCTCTCTTTAATTTGAATTGATTAATTAGAATTAATTTACAAATATTTATGTGTAAAGTACATATATATGTGTGTGTGCATGTGTAACATGATAATATGTGATGAGTATAATGTGCACATATATAAATATTAGGATTAACATTACAATGGACACATTAGCTCATTTTGTGTGTCTGTAATTTATCCAAATATGTGCTTGTACAATCTGGCAAAACAAGATACTAGTATATGTAAATGAATACATATACACACACACACACATACATACATATATAATATATACATGTGTATATAAATATTCTATTGAATAAAACAGTTTCTACCATAATAAATTAGTGTAAATAATTATATGAAAAATTATTGGTTTTATAATTTTAGAAAATCTGGAAACACATTTTGGGCTTAAAAAATGCATGAAATTTTCTTGATGAAAATAATATTTATCATTAAATAATTGATAGCAGCTCGAAATAAAATTAATTCTTAAAAATATGGAATCAAGCTGAAAAATTCTAAAGCTATTTCTGAAGGTACCTGAGACGCAATTTAGGCTTAGGAAAAATTTCTAGAATTTTCTCAATTGAAATTATATTTTTAATTAAATAATTGATTACAGGCCTAAAATAAATTAATTATGAAATTTATTAAATTAAGTTATAAAAATCTAAAAATTTATCTAGTAAGCTACTAGTATGGTGAAGAAAATTTAAAAAATATGAAATTAAAATTTTGAACCATTAATTATTTTATACATAATGAACAACTCACGAAATCATTAAATAAAAATATAATATGTGACAAATTTAATAAAATATTTTATATTTTATGGTCCATAATAAGTATAAATCATCATAAGAAAATTTTAAGATCAAATATATACAGTATGTAATCATATATACAATCATACATATTGACAATTTGCAGATCTCAATATATATAACGTGTGTGTGTGTCAAAATTTAAAATTTCTTCTTCTCTTTTTTTCTTTAGAAAGTTAATTCAACAATAAATCAATAAACAAAATATTACAACAAGAACATGAACAATCCAATTGTAACAAACACATGTACCCATAAAAATCTTACCCAATCTAAACAATAAATAGATCTGAGTATAAATAGTTGATTTAGATGTAAATCAATTTTATATGATAAACATGATATCAAAAAAATAATAGTAAATGAAAGTTCACCTCTTAATGACGCCTTTGAGTCCATGTTGAACAATAATTTCTCTTCTTAGAACAATTCCCAGTATGTCAGATTGCTAATTCGGGATTGGAGACCTTCTACCATAAATTAGTATTTTTTTAAATTTGAATTGGATTTGATAATTGTGAGATTTTTTTTAGCGGACAGTTACTACCATTAGAATGAGGAAGAAGAAGAAGAAAGTGGTTGCTCAAAAAAAAGAATTGATTAGTAAATCAGGATTTTGAGATTAGCATTTATATGCGTAGGATAAGAGAGCAAACTATGTAAGTTTCTCACCAGATCTTAGCCACACATCTCCAAATCCTAATTCTATGTTGTAGCTGCCTCCGATCCCTCTCAAAATAATGGCCATCCTCTCTAAATCTCATGGGTTATGGGCCCATTTAACCCAAATTGAGTATGTACATTCATATTTAACCTATTTTGTTACTGATATCTCATATCGATCAATATATTCACAACTTTATAAATATAGATAATAATTTTATTTATGAAATCACACATAAATTTCATAATTAATATTTCATAAATATTAATTTATTTAATTAATTTGTAACAATCATAAATAATTAAATCGTTTGATCTAAAGAGATTTCATCGTTTTGGTTGTGTGACTCTAGGGTGTAAATTCGGTCAGCGATTAACGTCCAACTATTTGAAAGCTAACATTCACACTTCACTTAGTGGGTGGTGCGATAATATGGTCAAATTTATCGCTTACTCATTTTCAAAAAAGGTCTAATTTTAATTTAAAAAGCGTTACCCAGTTGTGACAATCATTTACACTACTTCTCTTCGACAAAACTATATCGCTTTAGACTTATTGAATTTGGTAATTATCAAAATTCGAGCATTATCCACATTCAACTCTGTAGTCCAAATATAAAGTCCTTAGTTTAAAAATAACAATTGTTATTAACCATACTGCTCTGGTCAGATATTTTGACTTTATTTTGACTTGAGTTGATCATGATACTAACCCCATATAACTAGGAAGATGAATCCTCTCTTGAATAATGCTTCACTTCCAATACTTCCACTCGATCCAACTATAGTTACTCGATGGTAGTTGTGCCATGATTTGACGTATAATCAAAGCAGAGCTTTCATATTGAGGACCTATGATATTCTCAAGTCAAAAGAACTGTGTAAATTATTCACATCAATACTATCTATCTGACCTTAGTCATATTAACCAACAGAAAACTATCGAATGAGTCGTTTCATAGTTATTCAATACTCTTAGTATGTAATCTCTATGGTCATGAGTAATACAGTGCCAACATTTGAAGAGTATTACGCACTCTAGTCTTAAGTGATACAATAATATACAGTCTCGATGCATCTTGACTAGGAACATTTAAAATGGTATATTTAATTTTATTGTGATAAATTACTCACGGTTACAACACTTTGTAACTACTATCACAAAACATAAACAATTTAGGATTTTCTACTAAATATACTTTTAATTTAACTAATTAACTAATATAACCATATTATACCAAGTATATAATAGAAATAAAAACACCTTTATTTCGAACATGATTGGTCAACAAGTTAGATATATATAACAAATTACATAATTGCCCCTAGGGCATACCCGTAACTCTATCAAATACAAATACATCATATAATAGCGCATACCCTTTCGAAGGTGTTTGTCTTTTACCATCTACTTAATTTATTTAACATAAGTGTCCCCTAACCAAGCTCTGATACCAATAGTAACATCCCTTATTTCGAAATCTGAAGATAGGATCCTAATGTGCTGTGGTTAGCTTGAAATTCTCTTTCGGCAACATAGATAAGATTGTTTATATTATACGGTTATAATTAAATAGAGAAAATATACCGAAATAACCAAATAATAATAGATTTAGTTTGTCAATTGTCTTACATCCTAAAGTCATGCCCATACAGGATCAAAAATATAGTTCAACATAGCTATCGGGGTCATGCACCATATATGAAGATGCAGACATGAACGCTAGATACAACAGAATTAAAACAACTTGATTATAACACATAAGCCTCCTACTTCATCTTCGGCTTGCGTTTCCTGACCATGCCAAAAGTAACCCTGTCTAAACCCATAAACTCAGCCTACTCGAATGAGTACCCGTGAGTTTATAGAGAAAAAGAATAAAACATAGGTCAGACCTAAACCTTGGTATGAGTAACATATTACCTGTGTAAAGAAAGTAGAGAGACCGCTCCACTGAAATGGAGGATGGGTTTTCCCCTTCACAATATCAAAACAATAAATTGTCTAATTCACAATAACACCTAAGTTGTCGGTTTGTTAACTAAATATCAAAGCAATACTATAAAGCCATTAAAAAAAAGAAACCACTCGGTTTGTTTCATAGAAATATCACAAGTTTTCAATATAACCAAAATGCCCTATCTCTAACTGCCCCTAAGGTCTTACATACTTTTACAGCTTATATATATATATATATATATATATATATATATATATATATATATATCAAGTCCTACTATTCGATTGCCACTAATGCCTTACATCTTACATGAACTAGGTCTTAAAATTTAATTATTTGGCTGCCATTTAGGCCTTACTATACAAACTTAAACTTAGCTCTCGGCTGTCTCTAAAGCCTTATGCCTCGTCGATCTTGGTTGCTGTAACACCTGGGAAATTTAAAGAATGAATTGATATAATAAGCAGAATAAAAGAATAACTTTATGTAAAAAGACAAAATGGTAAGTTTTGGCTGACTCTAGAATTAGGCCACAATATCTATCCTACTACGTCCGAAATGCCATTTACAGTAAAAAAATCATATAAGACTTGTCAAATTTGACAAAATGGGCTAGAATCTATGAATAATAGAACCACTAGCATTTTGGTAAATAAGTATTGAAGCTCAAACTTAGGAAACCTAATTTTTCACCTATAATAAGTTGTTAAGGCCTAAGCTTTTCATTAGAAACCATAACCACCATTCACACATTTCAAAAACCTTAGATCTAAAAACTTTCTTCTAACCCCTTATCAAAATTCTAAATCAAAGCAAAGCAAATTAAATTAAAAATGAATAAAGAAAAGAGCAAACAAATCAAAAGATAAAAATCTAGAAAAGATATTTACAGGAATGATTTTCAAAGCTTAAAGAGGAGGGAAAACCTAATCGTTGAGTAGGAATCTATCTTCTACTTATATGATTCTATATATGCTCTTATCTCATTTCTATAGCCTATATTAGATTAAAATGATTAAAAAAAAGGTTGAATTATAATATAAAGTTAATAACTAAATTGAAATTGAATCAATTGCTAGGAGCTTGAATTGATATCTCTAGTTATATAATTGGATCAATGATAAAATGTTTCGGGTTGAAATGATACTTCGATCTTTTCTTGAATAAACCATATTTTTGTTAAATTACACCTAAATATTTAAAAGAGGTCATGTATATATAAATTGAAATTGATGCAACATAAGTATGTTTATAATTGGATTAATGATGGATTATTTGTAGTTGAAACGACACATCTAGTGTTTCTTGTCGAAACATAATTATAAACTGAAGTATACCATCTATATGCATAATATATAAAATATGTGGTTATAATTAAGTTAGGAAATTGATATTGTGAAGAAAAGAAACCTGATTATAGTTAAATCAATTAATTAATTATGATCTAAGCTAATGAAATGGAAAAAGGCGTTATAAATAATATGATAGGTGTAGTAGATTATGAAAATGGTATAAAACAAACCATTGGAAGTATAGAATGAACCTAGGGCTAAGAGATAGCCAAAATCCACTTAAAAGTCAAATCTATAGTGATCAGAGTCCGAATTAGGAGGTAAAATGTCTGAAAATTTTACAGTGACAAACCAAAAGAAACAGATTACAAATTGACTAGTTTCAAATGTCTGAAATTCATGTTCACACGTCTGAAATCAAAGTCGGAGGTCTGCATATTTTCTTAGATGTTTGATTACTTAAAGCTTAACCTTTTACGACAAATACAATATTTGAGGAGTAAGGTCAGACATTTGAGTAGTCGATGCATGCACAAGTTGAACCTGGACTCATGAGGGCTAATACGACTGGTTAGAGGAATTACATGTTGTTTGTTTAGAAATGTGATAAGTAGAATAATGGGTATTACTCATATGATGTATGTGTTATAGTGCAATATTTATTTGTATTGTTTCGAAAACGTATCGACATTATATAACTTGGAGCAGCCTAAGAGTTGTGTTAAGCACATCGATAGGCATGTGTACATAGTTAAGTAAGGGATATCACTTGGCCAGGCTATGTCTGCAAAACGTAGTGATATGAGACATGTAGTAGGAATGATATGGCTACGAAACGTATTAAAATAGTACATGCAGCAAAACAAGCTTATGCAAATATTTCAAGCATATCGGTTCTTATGGAAGTTTATGTAGTGATTTTAGTTGCTAAAAATGAAATAATTGAAATGCTATGATAAATAGACAAAAATGAATGGAGGTAAACTGACCCCTTAAACCGACACCGTAGGAGTAATCTATAAAGATGTTTTAGCAACATGCTAGTATCATGTATTTAGGGATATATGCTCACTCACCAAGCTTACGTCTTGAAAGTATAGGTGATCATATAATATGGCTTGTATATTAATATGTGAGTATATACTACTATAGGTACTAAATAAGCAACATAACATAATATAATAAAAGTAAACAAAAACGAGCACACTGGAGTTTTTATACTGGTTCGGACTTACCATCCTACGTCCAGTCCCGAGCTCCCCTTCGTTATTTCAGTAACCAATAACCCTTGCTTTGTCTAGAGGAATAAGCTTATACAAAAGAGTTTCTTTGACAAACTTGTGTTCTAAATAATACAGATATTGACTGCTAGTACAATTCTTTTGATAATCTTCTTGGTGCATTGGAAATGTGTAATTCATGATTATGGAATTTGTTTGAACGATTTTTGAATGTAGAATCGCAATGAATTCTTGAGATTAAAAAGTAGTAAGATAGTAAGTAAGTAAGTCGAAAATGATTTCTGATCTTGATGTATATTTATAGAAATCAAAGAGTTGTAATAAAAGGTTGCAATCATCATTTATGATCACTTCTGCTAAAAAAGATAAGCACAAAAGTTGCAACTCTTTGAAATGGCCTTTTGGAAAAAAGTCGTTATGCAGTGATAAGTCGACTGAGTATGAAAGTCGATCTACTGACTAAGAACTAGAAAATACGTGTGAGATTTGGTAAACAAAAATAGTTTAAACAAATAAGAAGGTTCAATTGACCAAGTTGTTTTCTCAATCGACTGATATAGGAGCTCAGTCAACTGAACTGAAACAAATTTGTATATTATAGTATTTTATTATTATTTTTGAATATCTTTGATTGCTAAAACATTTTGTGTGCAAATGTCTATATGCATGCACATGAAATACTAAGGAGATTGTACAAATAATTCTAAGACCACATACATACTCATAGTTTGTAGATCTTGCGATTTGTTGAAGTTGATCTTGTGATTTGTTAAAGTGCTTGAGTGTAGTTGATCTATCTTGTTAGTGTAGTCATTCCTGTATTATTTGTAGCTCCTTCTCCTACACTATAGATAAGTACTAGATATATATAACGATATAGTTGTCATCATTAAAATACTAGAAATAGGGAATTAACATTATTAAGATTTGAGGTAATGATCTCAAAAAATTATCATTATTATTTATGGTATTATTATTCTCAGTTACAGAAGTATTATCAATACTATTATTATTTAAAACTTCTTCATCATCATTATTTTTGGTATTCTTGAAATCTTCGTCAACGGAGACATGATGACTTTCTTCAATAGTGTTAGTTCGTTTATTATAAATTCTATATGCTTTGCTACGATCTGAATATCCAACAAAAATTCCTTTATCTGATTTTGGATCGAATTTTAAAAGATTATCTTTATTATTCAAAATAAAGCATTTAAAACCAAAAATACGAAAATATGATACTTTAGGTTTCTTTTCAATTTTTTTTTGTAACATATATTCTTAGTCATAGGTCGAAGTATTACATGATTTAATACATAACATGCGGCGGTAACAGCTTCGGCTCAAAAAATCTTTGGTAAACTACTGCTACTAAGTAATGTTCGTGCACATTCTTGTAATGTTTGATTTTTCTTTCTACCATGCTATTTTGTTGTGATGTTCATGAAAACGAAAAATTATGACTAATTCCCTTTTTCTTACAAAAGTTTTCAAAAATATCATTTTTCAAATTCTCCATCGTGATCGCTTCTTATACTTTTAATTTTTAAGTTCATTAGATTTTTAATTCTTTTAGCAAAGATTCTAAACACGTCAAACGTATCACTTTTATGTTTTAAAAATAAGGTCCAAGTATATCATGAAAAATCATCGACGGTAACTAATACATATTTTTATGATTTATTGATCGTACTTGAGTTGGACCAAATAAATCTAGATGAAGTAATTCAAGTGATTATTTAGTAGTGATTTCTTTCTTAGACTTAGAAGAATTTTCCTTTAATTTTCCAAGTTGACAAACATCACATAGGTTTTTAACTTTATAATTACATTTGGGTAATCCTCTTACTAAATCATTCTTTGCTAATTTATTTATATACTTAAAATTTACGTGACAAAAGCGTTTGTGCCATAGTCATGGGTCTTATTATGATTTGTAGTCAGGCAACAATCACTATTGTTTTTAATATTCCTATTTAAAATATAAATATTTCGTTTTCTTAATCCTTCAAAAATAAAAATTTTATTTTGATTAAATATACAACATTTGTCTTTTTTTGAAATCGATTCTAGTTCCTTTATCACATAACTGACTTACACTTAATAAGTTATGTATTAAATTTTCTACTAACAAAACATGAGTAATAAGGAGCGAAATAGATATATCGACGTTGATGACTTCTCCAATACCGATGACAAACCCTTTTGAGTTAACTCCAAATGTCATGTTTCCACCATCAATATATGATATATTTGATAACATATGTGCATTTTCCATCATATGGTTGGAGCATCCACTATCAAGTATCCATTTATCCTTGCTTTTAACTTTATTTTTGGGTACCCGTAAAATAGTAAATGTTTAATTGATAAAACAAAGAAAAATACATTGATGATTATCTTGGTACAGTAATTAATAATGCAAATTTTAATTTCAAAGGTTTCACCAAACCCACCTGGGTATAGTTACCTTCGACCTAACCCCTTGTACGCTAACGTAGGAAATGAGTACCAAAATATAGAATTTAATTTTTGCAGGTATCCAAAAAAAACAAAATGATGAGATGGATTTCGAATAGCAAATGTTCTGTATATATGATGTAGAACGCGCGTTTATGGATAATGGAAATGCAGCAAATTCGATATATCTAACTTATTTTTTTGATAATTTGTAAATGGTATTTTTAATTTTAGAGCAATATCTTTTTAGAAAATTAGATACTTTTTCATTAAGACGTTGCTTTAAGAAGTTCTGGAAATATTTAAAAAAATTCGATTATGCCAAAAGAATTATTTTGAGGAAAATAAAAAGATTTTTTGAAAGTAACAATTTTTTTAAAGATATATATTTTTTATATTGTATAAATCATTTTTTATACCTAACATTAGCTAATATTGTGTACGTTTTGTAAAAATATTTTTGAAATTGGCTAATAATTACTGATTTTTTGAAAAAGGTTTAAAAGGTAGAATTTATATTCAAAAAAAAATCCTACATGTGATTATATTAAAATATACATGTAAAATTATAATTTCCTTGTAACAAGTATTTTAAATTTTTTTTGACTAAATTGTTATACAACCCAAACCTGTAATTTTCTTATACTTTTTGTTAATTACAAAAGGGGGAGAAATAATGAGCATATTGATAGGGGAAGTACATAGTCAAAAGTTAAAGAGAAACATTATACTTAGAGGAAGTTTTTATCATATAGTACGCCAATGCTCTTATTCCTTTTTGTTGATGATAAAGGGGAAGAAGAACGTGTGTTTTACATATTTTATATTGGCATTTATACAAAGTTGAGGAAAATAAACTTACATAACATATATCTAGAGGAGCTATTATTTTATATTAATGTTATGTGGCTGTCATCATCAAAAATGGGAAGAATGAAAGAAATACACATACACACAAATATATATGGTGTTTTGATGATAACAACCATACAACAATGCTACTAATATGTTTATTGAGTTATTTCTAGTCGAAACAATAATGGAAAATGTGTAAAATAAAATGGCTAAAAATATGCAAAGTTAGGACTCAAACCTGGGTGGGCTGAGAGATGAGCACATGCCTTTACCACTGAACCACACAAGCTTTTGCAAATTATAATGATTTAGTCAACTAAAAGCCTGGTTCAGTCGACTAACCCCAGTCGATTGAATATAAATAGCTTGTCTTCTATTTTTGGCTATGCTTTTGGCCTCGAATTTTACACTAAGCCAGTTGACTAAGCCTTTTTTCAGTTGACTGATGTAGAGAAAAATGGCTAGTTTTTTGAAGTGATATCTTCGTGTCTCTTCGCTCAGAAGTTACATCTCTCCGCTCATGCAACCACTTCTCTTCGTCAATGGCAAAATTGAAAGGTTGCACCCCTACTTTAGCATCCCTACAACATCTATATGAACCCCTAACCATGCTTGAATCAAAACACTGCTCTATGCTTTGATTTCCACTCCTGAACTCTCAATTCTCAAAGCAATTCTCCAAGTTCTAAGAAATTTATCTGATTCAGAGATTTCAACTAGTTTGCTTCATCTCCACATCTCATATTCTAGTCGAATAAACTCCTTAGCCTCTACACCTCCACTTGATATAGTTTGGTTTGGTTATAGGAGTTACCGTACATTAAAGTAACATTTTGTATATCAAAATACGATGTGTCAGACTTTATATTCACAGTATAAAAACAACTTTATATTCACTAACAAGTACGCTCTCATATCTATTATTACACTCAACTCATTGTAGAGTACTATTGTCTAAGTTTAATGAGTAATTTCCCCACCAAAGCCTAGGTTGTCGCCAACCTAAGCTCTGATACCAAGTGTGACAGCCCGCAAATCCGTACCACTTGAATCGACACTATTCTACCTCTATTAATTCGAGTGGCACATAATTACGAACCATTAGGGTTAAAGAAGAAGAGATAGAAGAAGAAGAAACTAAACAATATTAGAATCTCACAGTCGCAGCGGAATAAACTATAATAATAAATATAGAACTTTACACAAAATGAAATCTATAATTGTTTTATACATCACATCATCAGAGTATCTCATACATCAAATTACCAATCAGACATACCATATAATCACAGCAGCGGAATATATATATGTATAGATAATACGTCTCGGGCTCCAGCTCCTCTCCTGTTCCAAAGCATTATGTCCTGTACATATAATACTCGGTCTGACCCGAGCATTATAATGAAATAACACCCGAGCCAGTCTGGAATACCAGCTGATAATAATGCATCCAAATTGATTATTAAAGTTTCAAAAATCCTTTGAAAAAAACAAAAGCATCTCGTAAGACCACGCCACAAATAAACATGTCGGGTTTTTACCTTACGATAGCTAAAACACTTTTTATAGAAATCCTCTGATATTATAATAGGGTCTATTTACAAGTACTTATAAAATAGCCGAAATTGTTACATCTATTAAATTCCAGCTACTAGCCACAAAAGTGGGTAATACAAACAGAACTCGTACAAGGCTCGTAGGGAGAATGGATTTCCATCAATGGCTGGGCTACTGGGGTACCGCCCGTCACAGTACCTGGCCTAGATCAGAGTACCGAGGAGTATGCCCGCTCCCCTGCAACACAAGGCCGAAACCATTCCTTACTGAACAGTCCCGATCAAGATAACCCCGTGGTTGGCGCGACCAACCACCCACTAAGCCGAATATAAAGGGACATCTAGACAAGGGAAAATCTTGTCCTGCTTGGGCATGACCCACCTAACCTTACTGCACCTCCCCTGTTTTAGTCATTCCCGGTTGATGAGGCTTGAGGTTAAACGTTACCTTTTAAGAACGCATCACTTAGAATGCTCATCGTCCACCTGACGATGTTCTGAAAGCATTCGTCCATACAAGTCTGTCCCGGGTTCGAACGGAACCGAAGACACTACTCCTACTACATCCATTTTGAAAATATCCTCAGGATTAGTAGCGACTAGCCCTTGCACTTCACTGCTCCATCTTCGACTCCAAATACGTTTTCCCACGAAACGTACAAACCGGATCGAAGTGGTTTTCGAGAAATAAATCTCGATCCCGGTCTCTTCGAAAGGATCAACGCATTTGTCCAATATTGATAGTCGGTGATTTAACTATCAATTATTTTTCACAAACATCCATCACACAATAAATAATTCCCACATTATTTATTTGCCTCAAATATCTTTAAAAGATACATTTTCAAATTTCTAAAACCCATTTGAAAACAATTTCCCAAAATTCTTCCTTTTACAAGGTAAATCCTTTACCATTAATTCCCATTGGGAATAACCGAGTTCAAAAAAATTAGAGTTAAAACAGTTAAAACATTTTATACTGAAATATACTCTAAATACGTAAATTTACTTCTAATTACTTACTCAAAAATATAAATTTAAAATAAGTGAAGTAAAACTATTTATTTAGATCTAAACTTGGTTTTACATAAAGGTTTAGTTAAACTAAATTTAAATTTAGAGTTTTCAAAGGATTAATAACAATATCAAATAACTTTGTTCAAATCTAGCCTTTAAATAAATCTATTTGTAAAAATAATTACTAAGGTATTTATAAAAATTTACTATTGCTAATTTATCAATATTTACTTTAAAATAAAAATTTCCAAACACTCTTTTAAACAAGTTTAAAATTTTTAAACTTTCTTTTAATACAATCTGTTTAAAACTCGAACTTGGTTTTTCCCAGGGAAACTCATTTCCACTCAAACAACCCAGAAAATCCATTTTATAAATTCTGTCGATTATATTTCAATTCAGATTTATGTTTAATAACATAGATTTCCTTTCCAGGTTTAAAATAACTTCTTACGAAGCTTAACCACATTTCCATTCCCGGAAATTCACTTCCAAAGTATAAGTTTAAAGGCCTTTTTAGATAAACTATTATAAATTTATTTAATGAAATCATACTTAAGGAATTGCTTAACTAAATACCTACTTAAATTTTCAATGGTTTTAAATAATACTTCTGCAACATTCAATTTATTGCTAATTTAATTTGAAGGGTTTGTTTTGAAATCATATTTAATTTCCAAAGAACATTATTATCAAAATAACCCCATTGTTATTTTTTTTTATTTTTTACAATTTATAATTTTTTTTTGAAATTATCACCAGAAATCCCTACTTCCTCATTTATCAACTAATAAATGTTCCACTTATTTTTATTTCCAACTTTGCAAATTTTCATTCTTCACTCAACCCAGATTCCAAATTTAATTCCCTTAAATTCTTTATTTATCAATTCCTTTTATTTCTTTAAAATCCAATTTATTTTTATTTTATTCTTAAAATTCTGTGTATATACTTATCCAGCAATATCACAATACAATTTAATCCAGAGTTATCCATCACAATATATAAACAGATCACAACATCAATTATAAAGATAATTACTATAGTGTGAGGAATCCAGTTGGATCCCTCCAACATGTTTTCCCTGCATCAACAAATATTAGCACATCACATATATATAAAAAAATATCAATTCAAACTGATAGCAACAATAATATGCAACCAATCACACAGATATTTAAATGTTAATTATTTAAATCAGCCAATATTCAGATGTGAGCGAGAATAACTCACCTTGAGTTTTGGCGCGCGTTTGGAATTTAAATTAAACCGAACGACATTCGATTTAACCCAAATTCCTACTTGCCCGGAATGACTCCGGATCTGCACCAACTCGAAGTATTCTTTTCTGCGATCCTGACGCCACAAATTTCGTTCGAATCTGATTTCACACGAAAAAGTTATTCAAATTTAAAGATTTGAATTTACATTTAAAACAATTCTCTCCTTTTTTTTAAGAAAAAAAAAACTTATACCAAATCAACAGCCGAAAGAACCCCCCTACCCTTCTTCCCGCTCTAGCACGCAACTCACCCAGACATGAACAAACCCACTGCCGAACCTAGGGTTCGAAACCGCACTCCCCTACCTCCACGATAAATCGATCGGCTACCACCAAAAGGAACTCCTCAACCCCCTAGACGCTCGAGCCAAGTGCGGTGCCTCCACGTGCTGTCGTTCTCTCGAGATTTGCACCCAAACGCGCCACCTACATGAGCAGATTCTGGCCTTCACGGCGCCTTGATGGCGATCTCCACCGTTCAATACGTGAATCTCGACTCTCTCTACGATTTACTAGTTGGAGGATTTGGAAATTAATGAGTGGATTTCAAGTAAAAGAAGGAAGAAAACAGCGATTGCCGGCCATTGAATAAAGAACAACGGCGGCTCTAATTTTTGGCTAGGGTTTTGAACGATATGATTATATATAACCTTATTTAATATTATTTTAATCAATAAAATTCTCAGTTTAACAATTTATGCAAACGACCTCCAAAACACACGCACCAGCAGGCGTTCCTAGGGTTTTTCCACGTTTCGGACACAATGGAACAGGTTTCGTAAGCTAATTCGGTCATATGCGTGAGTTACGGAATTAAACGATCAATTTAAAATTAAATCGGTTAAATCGACTTCTAAGCGTTTCGTGCTGCCACGGTCAAACGACAACTCCGATTGCTACGAAAATTGAAATCCGATAATAACTAACTATTACGGATCAAATAGAACTGGTTTCATCGAATTTCGAGATTGTGCCCCGGAAGGCTATTTTAACTCGTCTCTTAAATCGAGCGATTTCTCAAAATTATCAAAAACGCTTAAAATTTCACCTTTAAAATTTTAATAACTTAATAATAAATCATATAAAAGTTATAAAAACAATAAAAAAATCATTCTGGCTCATTCCAGACCAAAATCTGATTAAATTGCATTTTAATAATATTAAATTCATTTTTAAATTTATATAAAACCCCAAATATTAACTTATCGACTTAAAAATTTATCTAAAATTCCCACCATACTATTTACACTCAAATAACTCAAAATAAATTTTTAAAACCATTTTTATCACTATTTTCATCCAGATTTACTTTTATTTCAATTCCGAATATTTAAATTATCATTTTCCATTATTCAAATTCAACCGGAATTACTATAATTAAAAATTATAGCTTATTTGATTGATTGAACCCGAATTCATTCATTTCAAAATCAATTAAGAATCCACGTTAAACATTTAAAACGAATTAAATTTTCAAATTCAATGGCTTAAAAATACGGGATGTTAAATTCCTTCCCCCTTATAAAAATTTCGTCCCCGAAATTTGCTAAGGTAGAACATACTCTCAAACTCATTTACTTACCCAATTTGCTTAGTTAAAAGCTTATATACACTTTCTAAAATCCTTTAGCTCAATCTCCAAAACCATGTGCTTCATTTATAATCAAAAGCTTTTGTTTCAACATTATTTCAAAACAACATTACTAGACACTAAACTTTTCCCAAAAACCCCAAAAAATTTCTAACTCCCAAAATTTTTGAAAATTTTTGGCAGAGTCTCCCCTGCACGGAGGAGCTTTCGCGATACCGCGATACAGAAAAATATATATACATCGATCCACACGGTCGGAAACCAAAACATATATCATTTCCCAATTACATTTGCGTAGGCGTACCTTTTAGCAGATTTTAAAGCAAGCGGCTGATATTTTAGCATATATGCGCTCCAACTCTATCGAACGCCTCCCATACCTGTACTTACTCAACAAACTCATCGGTTTTCAAAGATACGAGCATTTTAACAACATTTCCAATATAAATGTAAGCCAAACATATCCATTTCATGACCTAACCAAGCAACTTCATTATTTAACAATGTTAACCATATTTTATCAACAATTTAATGATTTCAATCATCTTTTAAATTTCTTATCCAAGTCCAAAATTCATTTTTATTTCACACAAATGAGTTACATACCAGTTTCGCTATTTCAATTCATACTCTACCCAATCTTCGAATTGATTTACCAAGCAAAATTTCATTTCAATTTGTTACATGTGCATTTCTATTATAACTCACTTACATTTATACTCAAATCCATTTTTTTCCTTTAAAATTTCAGCCCATTCTACTTTCATCCAAACCAACATCATTTTATTTCACTTGAATGATTTACATTCAAGTTTACTATATACCATTCATATTTATTACAACCAATTCATTTTTATTTCAACATGATTTACATATGCCTTACTTGCATTTCTTTACTCTAACTTGCATTCCCAATTTGATTTACAATCAAATTTTATTTTTAAATTTGAAACATTTGCATTTCTTTTATGATCCATTTCCATTCATATGCAAAATAGCTTAATTAGATTGCATTTATCTAATTAATTTTAAACCATCCTTATTTGCTTCTTCAAATCAATTCACTTGCATTCATATACAAGCTCTTTGAATTCTATTCCAATCCATATCAATTTATTCAACAATCAATTTCAATTGCTTGTAAAACAACTCAATTATGAATACATGCAAATACTTATGTCATTCAAGCAAAAATAATCCCCATTTAAGCTCATAACCATTAAAATTCATTCTACTTAGATTTATATTAATTTTATTCAATTTTGCCTAGTTCACAAGCCAAGTATTTTTATTCCAATGCAATTGTTAAGTTAAATTTTCCTTACATTTTAATTTCATTAACCAATTCAGGTTTATATTAATTTCATTCCATCCTGGATTATTTACAATCCATACACCCTTAATTTATCACAATAATTAATTAATACAATTTCACTTGCAATTCAATTTTATTATCTAATCAATTTCATTCAAGAGTGCTAAATAAAGCTTATTCACAATCATTTTGTTTTTCTCTTTCAAGTTGCTTAAGTTCTTTCAATTTTCACAATATTTTCATTATCTTCTTATATCAATTTTATTTTATTTCCATTTGATTCTCATTCAATCAAATTCCAATCCATTTACAAATTCGAATGCCCTTTGTTTACTTATTTAATCCATTTTAGATTTATTTAAATAACAAAGAAACCATTTAAATTATTTCCAGTTTAGATTCATATTTATTAACAATCCAAACAAATTTATCATTTCATTATAATTATTAAGTTCAAACCGAACATTTACTTCAGATGCATTTCCTACCTGAAGTTTATATTATTATTATCATTCTATTCTGAATTATTTACAATTCAAATCATCGCTATTATAATTCAATTCCATTTTTCATTCACACTTCATTATTTGTTACCACAAATGTAAATCCCATGCCACAACTGGAGTTTTATTTACCTTCCAAATTTTGACCAACCCATCAAAATTCTATTCATCTCATTACAAATTCCATTAAATTGTAATTTCAATTTAGTCAATAACCTAATCCATATTAGGTTTTAATTCACTTCCTCAATTCACTCTGAATTCATTTATAATATGACAATTTTCCAATTATTTCATTTAGCAAATTTAAATTTTCTACCTTTCCTTTTCACTCCTTTAAATAGAATCTAAATTTCTTTCAATATTATTTATTACACAACTGAAATTTAATTTCAATGTCATTATCAAAACAAATTTCATTTTCCCCATACATAAGTTCAAGACTTATTTGTTGACTTAAGAACATCCACCTTTATATTCTCACTTTGCTTCACTGCACTTTACATTTCATTTATGGTTAAGTTTTGAATTTGTCGCACCATTCAACTCTTTCAATTAATGAATTAAAATTTCACTTCTATCCAAGAGTTTAGATTGCTTTTTAAGTCCATTTCCATTTTATAATCACAAGTTCAAATTATAACACTTAATGACTTAAGAATATGAATTTCTTTATGCAATTATAAGCAATTTACATTCCACCTTTATATCCAATACAAATTCTCAATTTTAATCTCCATATACAAGTTCAAAACATACTTACTAACTTAAGTTCATTCACTTCTTTTATATCTCACTTTACCTTATTTCAATTTACTTTTTATTTGAGACTAGGTTTGAATTCACCATGCCATTTAACTATTCCCCAATTGTGATTATAATTTCATTTCTATTTATATAAGTTCACTAACTTATTTATTTTAAAGCCATACTACTCATTTTAATCCATCTACATCTTATAATCACAATTTCAATTTTTTATATATATGCATCACTGAATTTTTAAGGATACAAATCTACTTTCACCTTAATCCTTTGCAAATTTTAAATCCATAATTTCAGATTATAAGTATAACTCTTAATAGCTTATGGGTACAATTCATTACCCAATGACCCACAATTACAAAGTTATTTTACATTTCCATTCAACCCAAACCAATTTAATTCCAATTCCCAATTTTATTTAACTTATCCCAATTTAAATTCAACTTTCCATTCATTTCAATAATTTCATTTACCTCCATTTACCCAAATTAATTTTAATTTCAGGATTAAAATTTCATTCCCTTTCTTACTTAATATCAACTCCAATTCTTTTTTTAAATCAACTTTATTTACAAGTTATATAGTTGAATCATTTTAACTTTCACATTTTTATTCTAAACAGAATCTCCAGAATTCAATTTACCCGGATTTATTTCAAAACCAATTTGAAATAATAAATAACTTATACACTCTTGGTATATCAAACCAAACTTCCAAATTTCCAAAACAATTTGTTTTTGCCAAAACAATTTTTTTCCCTTGAAATTTCCAAAATAACTGTTATACCTAACAAGTCTAACAATATCATAACCAACCATTTTGGTAGCAATCCATCACTTTGGAAACTCGAAAATGAATTCTAATGATGCGGCCAGCATCATCAGGATTATTTTCCAGCGACTGAAGTGAGTTCAATGCTTTCTTACTTTCCCAAATGCATTTCAAAACAGTTCCTATTCAAAATACTTCCCAATTCAATATTCCAATATACCCTTCAAACACTTTAACAAATTTTTCAAACTTTCCCAAGAATTTAAATTTCCAAACCTTTACTTCCATTACATTTAAAATCCTTTCCAAAACTTCCGGGATTTAAATTCCGGTTAAATTCAAATTTAGTTATTCTTCCTTTTATATAATTTATATTTGTAGAATTTTATTTTCATTATAACTATTTCAAATTTCCAGATTAAATTTTAGATTCTTATTTGATTTGGACGTTAACAACCAATCATCCAAATATATATAATAATTTCAGAAAATTATTTCTTTTATATCAAAATATAATTTTGGGTAAAATTATTTTATTTACCCACTTTAAAACAATACTATGTCAGTTTATCTTGTTTAAGAGTTTAGAAACCCCTATCGATACGGTTGTATTTCCCGCACCGACCAGAATTCATAAACACTCAACCGATAAGGCAACACAGTATAAAAACAACTTTATATTCACTAACAAGTATGCTCTCATATCTATAATTACACTCAACTCATTGTAGAGTACTATTGTCTCTGTTTAATGAGTAATTTCCCCACCAAAGCCTAGGTTGTCGCCAACCTAAGCTCTGATACCAAGTGTGACAGCCCGCAAATCCGTACCCCTTGAATCGATACTATTCTACCTCTATTAATTCGAGTGGCACAGAATTACGAACCATTAGGGTTAAAGAAGAAGAGATAGAGAAGAAGAAACTAAACAATATCAGAATCTCACAGTCGCAGCGGAATAAACTATAATAATAAATATAGAACTTTACACAAAATGAAATCTATAATTGTTTTATACATCACATCATCAGAGTATCTCATACATCAAATTACCAATCAGACATACCATACAATCACAGCAGCGGAATATATATATGTATAGATAATACGTCTCGGGCTCCAGCTCCTCTCCTGTTCCAAAGCATTATGTCTTGTACATATAATACTCGGTCTGACCCGAGCATTATAATGAAATAACACCCGAGTCAGTCTGGAATACAAGCTGATAATAATGCATCCAAATTGATTATTAAAGTTTCAAAAATCCTTTGAAAAAAACAAAAGCATCTCGTAAGACCACGCCACAAATAAACATGTCGGGTTTTTACCTTACGATAGCTAAAACACTTTTTATAGAAATCCTCTGATATTATAATAGGGTCTATTTACAAGTACTTATAAAATAGCCGAAATTGTTACATCTATTAAATTCCAGCTACTAGCCACAAAAGTGGGTAATACAAACAGAACTCGTACAAGGCTCGTAGGGAGAATGGATTTCCATCAATGGCTGGGCTACTAGGGTACCGCCCGTCACAGTCCCTGGCCTAGATCAGAGTATCGAGGAGTACGCCCGCTCCCCTGCAACACAAGGCCGGAACCATTCCTTACTGAACAGTCCCGAATAAGATAACCCCGTGGTTGGCGTGACCAACCACCCACTAAGCCGAATATAAAGGGACATCTAGACAGGGAAAATTTTTGTCCTGCTTGGGCATGATCCACCTAACTTTGCTGCACCTCCCCTGTTTTAGCCATTCCCGGTTGATGAGGCTTGAGGTTAAACGTTACCTTTTAAAAACGCATCACTTAGAATGCTCATTGTCTACCTGACGATGTTCTGAAAGCATTCGTCCATACAAGTCCGTCCCGGGTTCGAACGGAACCGAAGGCACTACTCCTACTACATCCATTTTGGAAATATCCTCAGGATTAGTAGCGACTAGCCCTTGCACTTCACTGCTCCATCTTCGACTCCAAACACGTTTTCCCACGAAACGTACAAACCGGATCGGAGTGGTTTTCGAGAAATAAATCTCGATCCCGGTCTCTTCGAAACGATCAACGCATTTGTCCAATATTGATAGTCGGTGATTTAACTATCAATTATTTTTCACAAACATCCATCACACAATAAATATTTCCCACATTATTTATTTGTTCAAATATCTTTAAAAGATATGTTTTCAAATTTCTAAAACCCATTTGAAACAATTTCCCAAAATTCTTCCTTTACAAGGTAAATCCTTTACCATTAATTCCCATTGGGAATAACCGAGTTCAAAACATTTAGAGTTAAAACATTTTATACTGAAATATACTCTAAATACGTAAATTTACTTCTAATTACTTACTCAAAAATATAAATTTAAAATAAGTGAAGTAAAACTATTTATTTAGATCTAAACTTGGTTTTACATAAAGGTTTAGTTAAACTAAATTTAAATGTAGAGTTTTCAAAGGATTAATAACAATTTCAAATAACTTTGTTCAAATCTAGCCTTTAAATAAATCTATTTGTAAAAATAATTGCTAAGGTATTTATAAAAATTTACTATTGCTAATTTATCAATATCTACTTTAAAATAAAAATTTCCAAAACACTCTTTTAAACAAGTTTAAATTTTTTAAACTTTCTTTTAATACAATCTGTTTAAAAGTCGAACTTGGTTTTTCCCAGGGAAACTCATTCCCACTCAAACAACCCAGAAAATCCATTTTATAAATTCTGTCGATTATATTTCAATTCAGATTTATGTTTAATAACATAGATTTCCTTTCCAGGTTTAAAATAACTTCTTACGAAGCTTAACCACATTTCCATTCCCGGAAATTCACTTCCAAAGTATAAGTTTAAAGGCCTTTTTAGATAAACTATTATAAATTTATTTAATGAAATCATACTTAAGGAATTGCTTAACTAAATACCTACTTGAATTTTCAATGGTTTTAAATAATACTTCTGCAACATTCAATTTATTGCTAATTTAATTTGAAGGGTTTCTTTTGAAATCATATTTAATTTCCAGAGAACATTATTATCAAAATAACCCCATTGTTTTTTTTACAATTTATAATTTTTTTTTGAAATTATCACCAGAAATCCCTACTTCCTCATTTATCAACTAATAAATGTTCCACTTATTTTTATTTCCAACTTTGCAAATTTTCATTCTTCACTCAACCCAGATTCCAAATTTAATTCCCGTAAATTCTTTATTTATCAATTCCTTTTATTTCTTTAAAAATCCAATTTATTTTTATTTTATTCTTAAAATTCTGTGTATATACTTATCCAGCAATATCACAATACAATTTAATCCAGAGTTATCCATCACAATATATAAACAGATCACAACATCAATTATAAAGATAATTACTATAGTGTGAGGAATCCAGTTGGATCCCTCCAACCTGTTTTCCCTACATCAACAAATATTAGCACATCACATATATATATAAATATCAATTCAAACTGACAACAACAATAATATGCAACCAATCACACAGATATTTAAATGTTAATTATTTAAATCAGCCAATATTCAGATGTGAGTGAGAATAACTCACCTTGAGTTTTGGCGTGCGTTCGGAATTTAAATTAAACCGAACGACGTTCGTTTTAACCCAAATTCCTACTTGCCCGGAATGACTCCGGATCTGCACCAATTTGAAGTATTCTTTTCTGCGATCCCGACGCCGCAAATTTCGTTCGAATCTGATTTCACACGAAAAAGTTATTCAAATTTAAAGATTTGAATTTACATTTAAAACAATTCTCTCCTTTTTTTTAAGAAAAAAAAAAACTTATACCAAATCAACAGCCGAAAGAACCCCCCTACCCTTCTTCCCGCTCTAGCACGCAACTCACCCAGACATGAACAAACCCACTGCCGAACCTAGGGTTCGAAACCGCACTCCCCTACCTCCACGATAAATCGATCGGCTACCACCAAAAGGAACTCCTCAACCCCCTAGACGCTCGAGCCAAGTGCGGTGCCTCCACGTGCTGTCGTTCTCTCGAGATTTGCACCCAAACGCGCCACCTACATGAGCAGATTCTGGCCTCCACGGCGCCTTGATGGCGATCTCCACCGTTCAATACGTGAATCTCGACGCTCTCTACGATTTACTAGTTGGAAGATTTGGAAATTAATGAGTGGATTTCAAGTAAAAGAAGGAAGAAAACAGCGATTGCCGGTCATTGAATAAAGAACAACGGCGGCTCTAATTTTTGGCTAGGGTTTTGAACGATATGATTATATATAACCTTATTTAATATTATTTTAATCAATAAAATTCTCAGTTTAACAATTTATGCAAACGACCTCCAAAACACACGCACCAGCAGGCGTTCCTAGGGTTTTTCCACGTTTCGAATATAATGGAACAGGTTTCGTAAGCTAATTCGGTCATATGCGTGAGTTACGAAATTAAACGATCAATTTAAAATTAAATCGGTTAAATCGACTTCTAAGCGTTTTGTGCTGCCACGGTCAAACGACAACTCCGATTGCTACGAAAATTGAAATCCGATAATAACTAACTATTACGGATCCAATGGAACTGGTTTCGTCGAATTCCGAGACTGTGTCCCGGAAGGCTATTTTAACTCGTCTCTTAAATCGAGCGATTTCTCAAAATTATCAAAAACGCTTAAAATTTCACCTTTAAAATTTTAATAACTTAATAATAAATCATATAAAAGTTATAAAAACAATAAAAAAATCATTCTGGCTCATTCCGGACCAAAATCTGATTAAATTGCATTTTAATAATATTAAATTCGTTTTTAAATTTATATAAAACCCCTAATATTAACTTATCGACTTAAAAATTTATCTAAAATTCCCACCATACTATTTACACTCAAATAACTCAAAATAAATTTTTAAAACCATTTTTATCACTATTTTCATCCAGATTTACTTTTATTTCAATTTCGAATATTTAAATTATCATTTTCCATTATTCAAATTCAACCGGAATTACTATAACTAAAAATTATAGCTTATTTCATTGATTGAACCCGAATTCATTCATTTCAAAATTAATTAAGAATCCACATTAAACATTTAAAACGAATTAAATTTTCAAATTCAATGGCTTAAAAATACGGGATGTTACAGAATATAGGACGAGAGGTCCGAACCAGTATAAAATCAACCATGTGATCTACTATTATACTATTCCACTGCATTTATATTGTTTATTACTGTTATCCATCTTCGATCATGTTCATAACGACTAACATGTCTGCTCATCTTATATTTCTCTATTATTTCTATATAATAGGTTTATATGGTTACTGGGAGCTATACGTGATGTGGAGACGACGAAAGCCGTTGTTGGTGAACTATGTTAAAGGCACAAGCTAATGTTAAACCACAAGGACCTATGCCACAATAAGACACGGTCGTTGTCATTCCACATGTTACGGACTTTGTCAAATTGTGTAAAGACTTTGTGAGCTTCGGTGGAAAGTCTTATATAAGGCTTGAATCTTTTGTTCATATGAAGGCATGATTACACACTTATGACTACAAAAAAAAAAAAAATATTTTTAGCAGTATAATCTAGCAGCGTTTTACTAAATAAGGTTTGATTATCTATATGGATCGTGAAAAAACAAAAAACAAAAAATTGTGAAACGCTGCAAAGAAACAAGGGAGATAAAAAAATTCCGCGCCTTCGTTAGTCTGCGTCCACTCTCATTCTCTCTTCTACGTATATCTCCTCTCCTTTTCCCTGATTTAATTAAAAAATCTAGCCTACCTCTCCACCGCGCTCAACAACTCCCTCTCTCCCACATTCGCGACTCCGCCGCTGATCTCCAGAACACGCAACGCTTTGGTCGATCTCCAAAAGGCGCCGCAACTCCGCCGTTTGATTCGGTCGAGATCCAAATTGACGGCTAATTGAATTTTGGTTCGAGGGAACTTGATACCGTGAGGCTAAAACATAGTTAATCTTTGTCTACAATTAGATATTTGTGTTGAGATTCCTACCGTGAGTCCAAATTTGATTTGATGAATATGTTAGTTTATTTTTATTAATTTTATTCTCATTAGCTGATTTTTTACCATAATGATTGTTAGATGCTTATTGTTTAGGGTCTAATAGTCCGGAGGATGAAGGTTTCTTTTTCTCTCAAAATTATATAACTTAGATACAGCTTCGATCATATTTGTGTGTCTAGGAAATTTGTTTGGATTGAAATAGTTACCATTTGTACCGAGCGTTTGCATCAGCCATAAGAACTCTAAAAATAAACAGCAGGCCATAGCTTATTGAAAAAACTGGTTTAGAATTTATATTGTTGGTTGTGTAAACTTCATATTTCTCTTGTATGTTCGGATAAGCCATTTTGTTTGTCTTACTCCTTATAATCCAAATCATTGGTGTGCATGCATTCTTTTATTCCATACACATGATTTTTATTGAGATGTGTGAATAAATTTAACGTGATATCGTTGTTGTTCATAAGATTGGACATTTAGAAGGTTATGTGACTAAGTTATTGCAAATGTCAATTTTGATGACTATAAATTAGGAGTTTTCCTTCAACGTAGTTATATTTTACAGAAAAATTTCACTTAAGCTAACCCACTAGCCAAGGGGATGAATAGAAATATACTAATTGTGTGAGTCTGCTCTCTACTGATAATATTTTGGCTCTTCAACGTGAGGTTTATATCTTAAATATAATGTCTGAACACATTTAGCTAAGTACTTCAGTAATGATTATGGAAATGGTGATATTCTATGGTTTCTAGTTGCTTTATTTATTTGAATTGAGTTTACAGCTGCAGCTTGTTACTTACTAATTAAAAGGCTTACTCTTTCTGCGAAGAGATTTTTGTTTACACTGTTGTTTTGTGTGTTTGACATAACATTTAAATTCCAGTGGCCGTTAATGATTAATTTATGGTTTTGGATCTTTTTTCTTCACCAATAAAAAGTAACAATGTCTTATTCACAATAACAATATAAAAGAGAGTTAAATTAAACTTCACTTCCTGACCCAAAAAATGAATAACAAGTACCTAGTCATTGAAGGTGTGTGTCATTAGCCTATTATCTTTTCAGGCAGCCACTTTAATTAATTTATTGACAATTGGTTCTAATGCAATAATCATGTAATTTTATTCTAAATATTTGTTATTACAGTACTTGTTTGTCAGGATTACATCTATTTTGCTTCTAGGTAGGAACCCTATGAATGGAGTTCCAAATAATGGATTTTCTTATGTCAAGATGTCATGTTGTATCTTTAGTGTTCATCTTGTTGAAAATAGTTGATACTTATTGTTTATTTGTAGTATTAGTTTAGGATGTATTGCCATATAGTTGTGAAAGAGAATGTAAAAAGTATATATAAAAGAAAACTAATTTGACTACTACAACTTCGTTAGAGAGGTAGTCTACTTAACTCCCTTTATTCTCGAACATAACTATTATTCACTCTCAAGCCTCAAGCCTTCGTGTTTTCAGGATGGTGGTAGAAAATTGTATAAATTAAGAAACATCTATAAGCATAGAGCCCAAGCTAAAATATCTATATTTTTAGATAAATAGAAGTCTTTAAGATCTGAAATTACCGAATTATTTGAATCGGTTATATTCTAAAGTAGTTATGTTATAACAAGTCGCAGACCAAGTATGAAAAATCAATATTCATCCATTCAAATCAATACAAGCCTATTATTGTTATCTTATTAACAGTGTCCATTGATACTCAATCTCTGTTATGTTATTAAATGCATTATCAAACGGTAGCTTTGGAGACGTAGACTTCAATAGTGAATTTTTTGAATAAAGCATTTTAATCTTCCTTTTTTCCTTTGTTAAAATCTAAACACAAAGTTGAGATAACACGGATAACATTAAGCAGAAAGCAAAAAGTACATATGAAGTACGATTTTCACAATATTAAGCAATTGAGTCTTTGCTTCAAGTTGCATTATATGAAACCATGCAACTTTTATCAGTTTGATTATGTTCATGAAACTAAGTTGAAGATTTGAAGCTATCTCACATCTATTAGTATTTTATCAGTTTGATTACGTGCATTGGAATTGATTGCCCATATGAATACGTGACTGTGAGAAAATTTTACTTCTTATTATGTTTGATTTTCCAGGGGATTCACCAAAATTGACGGCAAACTATATCCAAAGTTGAAAGCTGAAACAGAATCATCCCTGACGGTGTTAATGCTAAGGTTGGTCTAATATTTGTGACCCCATACACAACACTCTACACACACACACACTACTTCTCAATGTTACCTTTTTTTTTGAAGTAATTTTCCTTCGTTTTTCTTGGCACTGATTTTCTTACCACGGTTTAACTTTTTTATTCATGAACCAATTTTATGGTGATTCTGTCCGTTTAACCTAAAAACATAGGTTCCCCGACCATTATTGATGAAGTGGTCTACATGTCCACCCATTGGAACGAATGCAAAAATCGAATTATACACCAGTATATTACCTCTGAATTTTCGACACTCTCCCAACTATGTATTCTAGCAACTTATGTAAGTACTCAGGGCATCAACAGGATGCAGGTAATTTAACCTTCCTGTCCTATATAGAGAGCAGAGGATTATCAAGGGTTATAGACTTGTTATTTCTTTCCTCATACCACGATAATGCATCGCAGTTTTGACAAAAACAGGTTGGTGGCCCAAAATTCCATTGTTTAAATATCCTTCATGTTGTACTAAAGCTGTGAATTAAAACTTTACAATAGCAAGGATACCATATGAGTAACAAATTTAATTATTTTCATACTTTTACCACGAGCCAAAGCAACCGTTCAGATTGATTGGCGGGTTGAGGATTTTTGTGGTCATGATTGACTTGTATAGGACCAACCCTCCTCAACCCAGCATCCTACAAAAGGTAAACAATGCTTTTTAACTATCAATAAGACAAAAATGCATTTACAAAAGAAAACGATCACAGGAACCAACTTAATACGCAACCACACATAATAAATAGTAAATTCTGTATGATGAAGAAACTGCCAATACGACTCATAACCTTTTGAGCAATGATTCTATATGTTTAGGGCATGTTTCGGGAACTACTCTTTTGGGCCACTGCTTTTAACCTTTGAGCTATTTATAAAAATATATGTTTGAACATCAGTATATAGAAATTGTATTGTTATTTAACCATGCTAGATTGTAACATTATTTTGTATACTCAGTAAGCTTCATTTGAAAAATATGCATTATTTACAGCATACGGTCTTATCTTTTTTTTTTTTTTTTTTTTTTAAAAAACCTTCATCTTAATTTCACACAAGATTAATGATCTTAATTTCATACACGATTGATGAAACTATTGGTCTTTTCTTTAAATTATACCTGAAATGGAGGTGCACCATTGAAATATTTGTATCTGTTTGGAAATGTTGTTGAAAATTAGTTAATGCTAAGGATACAATCAGAGTGACAAAAATGAAAACTTAATGGGCATTATTTAGCTTCATTGGTGATTGATGTATCCTCAAACTAGTTTGAAATTTAAATAAATAGATTATCTACATGAATGTATACATGTGACACTTCTAAGTATCTATATTTTTGACATGTTCTATTAGTCACTTTATATATTTTATGGTGAAATCATGTATTTTTATTTATTGTTGACGTTATTATGTTTTCATTGATTTTACAAAAGTCCGCTTTACTGTAATTATTGTATGACTAAACTTCACATTATCCTTTCTTAATCAATGAGCCGTGTAAGAAATATTACAAGTTGGGGTAGACATCATCAATAATTCAAGAATGTCCATTTCATCTTGAAATATTATTAAAAAAAACTTTGTTGTGAACGATTGATGACATCGATGCAACATTTTTCCAAGGTACACAAGCTGCCGTGATCCTATTATACTATTTTGCTTAAAAAAAGAATGATATTTTTTAGTCTCCAATGTATGAAGCTTTGGCCAAGAATATTCCTTTCGGATTAATTGCCACTTTTGTAATTATGGCAGATAAACATATTTAGCTGCCAACGTAGGAGACTAAAAATTGCTCTTGCTCAGAGAATTGCCGTGATTTTAATATAAAAAAAAGGGTTAGTTTCCTTGTTGAATGCACTAGGCGTTGTAACTGTTGTGAACAGCTTGTCTGCCAAACGTTACTGTTTCGCGTACATTTTATTTAAGAAAGCAGAGGTTTGTGTGCCTTGTAGACTATCTATTGAGCTAGAGAGTTGCATTTTTTATGTGCAGATGGCCATGAGACAAATTTAAACAATAGGATAATGCAACTGAAATGCAGCTATCATAGTATGATGTCTGAATTTAGTTAGCATACACATTTCTATTAATTATAATTACTTTAACTTTTACAATTTTAGTTAGTTGGCGATCTACTGTAATTATTCGGTCTTTACATAAAAAAAAGAAAAAAAGAAAAAGAAAAAAGAGTAACCGAGCTCAAATATATATCAGCCTTCTACCCTGTTTGGTATTAGAGCATGGTTTATCCTTGAGCAGTAAAACAAGTTTTATATTATTGATAAGTCTGACTCAGGTAGGCAAGAAGAGCGTAAAGCCTAATTAGGTTAGATAAAAGCTAATATAAAACTTTTGCTTACTCAAAAGGAAAAAATCAAGCCCACGATCAAAACATAGCTAGCTGCTTATTTTAAATGTGTTAGTAAGTTTTCAACGTTTTAATTTGTTTTAAATATTGAGGAACGAGTAATTAATTTATGAAGTAAAGAAGGTGGTGTTTTCAAAATAGATTTTCAACACTTAGTTAAACGCTTGTAATATTTACATTTAGAATACTCCTTCAAAGAACGAAATATTGTCAGTCTAGACAAATGTAAGTTTTCTTGCTACTTTGAACAACAATTTAGTCATCAGTTGCACGGTAATAATACTCAAATAAATAGTATTGTAGACTTTTTAATCAGTTAAGCAAGTAATCTTGAAACCCATAATAACACAATAACTAGGGCAATAAATAACTTAATAGAAGGTACTAAAGAGAAAAACAAAATTTTAAAGCAGATTAGTTCCAATCTAGACTTTCTTAAAGATCAAAACAATACTATTCAAAACCAGTTTATTCATATTAAAAGGAATATACCTACTAGAGAAGAATTAACCCAACTTAAATTCTTGCTAGAATCTAATAAACCTAAATATCTAGAAACAGAATCAAAACGAATATTAGAAGACTTACAAAAACAAACAGTCAAGTTTGATCATAAAATTAAGAAAGTAGAACAAGTAATCGAAGAAATAAAAAAGGTAGTAGAAAGTTAATGAATAAAGAATTGATAGAAGCAAAAAGGAAAGCAGACGAATTTAAAGCAGAAAATAACTTACGACCAGTTCCAGATCATGGCTTTTCTAGGTATCCCGGACATAGTCAATCAGATCAAGAATATCAACATTTATTCAATATTTTAATAAGCTTAAATCTTCAGTTAATTGAAAAAGTTAATCAACTGACAGAAAAGGTAAATAGTCTATCAGTGGGAAAGGATTGTCATCATTTACAAATAATAACAAAAAAGGCAGAACAACTTTAAAATTTTTGGAAACCAAGACAACGAATTTACAACCGGAATCAAGATCCAGTAGAGCCTTAACAAGACATAATTCTACTACTATGACTAGAGATAAAATGTCAAATATCATGTCGTTATTTATTGAAAGGAAAGACAAACAAATAATACAACTTGATGAAGAAATAGATGTGGATAAAAATCTAGAAATATATAATAACCATCAACTAGATGTACTAAATCCATAAGTTTTATATCAAACAGGAGTGATGAACTTAAACACTACTTTAATACGAAGCACTCATGAAGAAGAACTTAGAATAGTAGACAACAGTGAAATGATCAATATAGTTTCCCCAGAAATAATAGAAAAGTTAAAGAATACAGGAAAAAGATTTTTCCATTTAGGTCTAATTGTAATAGGAATAAAAACATTAACTAGAAAAGGCTTAGGAACAAAGCTGTTAACATTAATCCTAGATAAATCGTGGACCTCATATATTGAAAAAGCGTTAATATCAGGAATGGAAGTAGATTTAAGCAATAATTCCGCTCTTATATATTGTGTACCAGACATTATTAAAAATATAAATAATTTAGGAAATCTAAAATGGGATTTCAAGAAAAAGGATTTGAAGGATATATTGGAAAAAATTTTATTATCAGTATAAGATTACTAGGAAAAGCGTCAAATAGATCAAGTATGAAATTTAAGCTAAATTTAACAGGAATAGTACAAAATATAGCAAGTAAAGACATTCAGATAATAGAACCTAGAAAAATCAATGCAGAAGATTTAGCAGGACTTGAATGGTCCTTAAAAGATTTTGTCACCAATGATAAAACACTATTAGTTCCAGAATCGCATATCATATATACAAATCAATATAACGAACCAAATATTAGATTTAATAATTATAAAACAAAACAATCTGAAATAGAACAACATAGTGATGAGAGACAGAATATAATAACTTAAATTGGGAGGAAGGACCAATTTACGATGAATATGATAGTGATATAGAACTAGAATATGATGAACTAGAAGACGTAATCAGATACTTACCAATAGACGAAGAGATAATACAACAAATAGATGAAATCCAAATCGAAGACGACTTTATTAAAGAAATTGAAAATTTAGAAATAGGATTTAAAACTGAAACAAAAATATCCTTAGTAGAAATAATGAATAAAAAATTAGCAATCGAAAATGTAAGAGAAGAAATTGATAATATGATCATACAATGTATGATGAATCTCCAAATGAATTATCAAACAGCATTCAACACATTAAGTGAATATTATAACTTAACATTAGTAGATGATATAAGTACAGGAAAAATTCCTTTAAGTGACATATACACCCAAAAAAATGAAACAAATTATCAAGATTCAATGATTACAGAAGTCTCATCAAGTAAACGGCCAAGAAGTGAATTTACAAGACCAGGAGTAGGATATGATGAAAAAACATTTGAAAGAGAACCATTGAATTCTCCTAGTATTAGTTATACAGAAGGAAATACCAAAATAGGAAAAGGAAGTAGGAAATCATATACAAAATTTATAGTCCTAATATATTACTATTAGAAAATCAAAGCCCTCAATTATGGCCAGATGAAATATTAATCTGGGAACAAAATGTCATACGCTGCTGGGAAGTTAATAAACGAGGAGATATGGATATGTTTGCAATACTAGAAACTACTTTAGGCCCAATGGCATTAGGAATATATCAGAGTTTTAAAGCAGTAAATCCAGACGAAATAGTTAGACAAAAATCGTTAGGAGACAATCCATATAATTTTACATCAATGATCCGAACGATAATAATTGGTATGGATCCAGCTAAAGGAAATACAACATTACAAGATACAGCTATAAGAAATCTAGAACAATTAAGTATTAGTGATTTTAAATACATTAAAGAATTTAGCCAAGATTTTGCAACAATGACAGCGCAAACGGGTAAAGCTTTTGATGACGAATTATGTGGTAAATATTTTACAAAATTACTAGAAGATTTAGGACGAAATATGCATAAAGAATAGAAAGATAGTCATGGAACAGAACAAGGGTTAGGTATAGGAATTAGAATTACTTTTGTTTTCCGAAAATTAGAGGAATTATGTAAAGAAGCCACTATGCAAGAACAGATTAAAAGGCAAGCATGGGCATTTTGTAAAACAACAATATATACACCTCAAGCCTATGGATACAAAAAGAGAAAAAAGTTTTTAAGAAAATCGGTAAAATATGACAAGCGTAAACAAAGTAGATATGTTAAAAAACAAAGACCATATAATAAAAAATGTACCTGCTATATATGTGGCGATCTGAATCATTTAGCTAATAAATGTCCCAATCGTGCCAATAATCGGTATAGAGCCAATCTAGTCGACGAATTAGGAGATTACGATCTACAAAGGGTAGATGATAATACCGATAACGAATCTAATTATAGTATAGTTTCTGAAGAAAATAACGATCATCCTAATCCTATAACTTATACCCTAATGAATCAAGAAAACTGTTCACGTGAATGGATATAAAATAAAGGAAGTGATCACATACCCTGCTACAACTGCAATAGATACCCAGCAATTAATAAGCGATCTCAATGTAATGAATGTTATAAGGAAATATGTTTTTTATGCGCCAAACAAATCTTTAACATAGAATTAACTAAAAAGGAAATAGAAACACCAAAAACAGCTTCTTACAAGAAAGAGTAGACAAGGATGAAGTTTAAATAAGATTACTCCAGTATGAATTACATGAAATAAAACGAGAATTAGCAACCTTAAAACAAGAAAGGAAAAATACAGGAAAAGAAGTAATAACTGAGGTAAATGAAGAAAACTTCCAATAAACAATAGAAATAATTCAAGTAAAAGAATTCTCTACAACTTTGCTAACCCTAGAATGTAAACTATGGTTTGATCACCCAAATTTTATAACCACAACAGCTATAATTGACATTGGTAGTACAAAGAGCCTAATAGCTCATAAACTAATTCCTAAAGAATTCCAAGTGCCTTTAACATATAAGCTATTCTCTAAAACAGCCGAACAACGCATTATTCAATTAAAATATAAATTACCTGATCATACACAAATCCAATTCAAAGACTTTTCTGGTAATTACAGTAGTAAATATGATTTAGGACAAACAAATATTACACCACCTGAAATTAGTTCCGAGTTTTTATTGGGTCTAAATTTCATAATAAATCTTTATGGCAGTATTTCCATTAGTAAAAACAACATTACTTTTAATAAAAATACATAGATCTTACCTATCAACTTTTACCAAACCAAATCAGAGTTGCTGCAGAAGCGTGGTGGTACCCCTGAGTTAAATTTTTTCAAACAACCTAAACACCAAAAAAATTTGTTACCAGACGAAAAACTAGAAGCGTTTAGTCTTTTAGCACAAGATAAAGCAAAAACATTAGAAAAAGGCCCAGACATTTTTAACTCAATTAATTACCCCTTAATTCAAAAATTAGAAAAATAGGCCTTATAGGCGATGACATTACCAAAAGCAAAGTACGGTACATAGCGAAAATAAAAATAAAAAACCCAGACATAACAATAAAAACGGCAAATATAGAATATTCACCTGAAGACGTTGCAGAATTCAAACTCCACATACAAGAAATGTTGAAACAGAACTTAATCAAAAAATCGGAAAGTCCCCACAGATCAGCTGCTTTTATTGTTAGAAATCATGCTGAAGTTAGTAGAGGAAAACCCCGAATAATATATAATTATAAAAGACTTAATGATAATACAGAAGATGATGACTACAATATCCCAAATAAAGACACCTTAATAAATCTAATTCAACATAAGATCTTTAGAAAATTTGATTTAAAATCAGGATACAACCAGCTGTAGTTAGAAGAAACCTTTAAACCATGGACTGCATTTACATGTTCAGAAGGACATTTCGAATGGAATGTTCTGAGCTTTGGATTAAAAACAACTCCAGCAGTTTTCTAAAGACTTATGGATAGTATATTTAAAAAATATGACTTTTGTCTAGTTTATGTTGACGACAACCTAATAGCCAGTAATACAATCCAAGAACATGAATCTCATTTAAAATTAATCCTTGATGAAATATTAAAAAATAGAATAGTTATTTCAAAAAAGAAAATGAAATTATTTAAAAGAAAATTTTCTTTTTTAGGACTAAAAAATGGAAATGGTAAATAGAACTACAACCACATATTTCCCAAAATTTTTAGAGTTTCCAGACAAACTAGATAGTGTAAAAATGATTCAAGCATTTCTAGGACTCGCAATTATGCCAGAAAATTTATCTCAAATTTTGCCAAACTAGTAGGACTATTATACGGCAAAATATCTAAAAATAGAGAAATACGATTTAATAATGAAGACATTAAGTTAATAAAAACAATCAAAGAAGAAGTCAAACGAATTAAGCCATTAGAACTCCCATTAACCACAGACTATATTATAATCGAATGCGATGGATGCAAGGAAGGATGGGGAGCCATCCTTATTTGTAAACCAAATAAATTTGCAGATAAATCACAAGAAAAAATAGCGTCATATGCTAGTGGTAAGTTTAGCAAACTTGGGCAAAACCGGACTAGTATAGACTTTGAAATACAAGCCCTTATTAACACATTAGACAAATTTAAGATACACCTAACTAAAGAATTTACTGTCAGAACAGATTGCGAAGCCATTGTCAAATTTATCATAATGAAAACTCCATAAAGATAAATAAAACTAGATGGTAAATTTGCAGAATTTAATCCAACGATGTGGTTATAAAATCGTTTTTGAACATATAAAGGGCAAAGACAATCATTTAGCAGATTTATTTTCCAAGCAATTAGCCAAATGTTTTTTGCATTATTTCCAGGTAGCTATGATGAATGCAGAAGTAAAAATAGAAACTAAGGAGGCTAACACCTCTCCAGCTATTCAAAAGAGAGAAAAGGAGCTTAAAACCTCTACAGTGCCAAGTAGTTCACAGACAAATACAGCACCAGCAAATACTTTCAAAATTCCAACAATGACCTTTGGTCAGTATAGCATAACTATTTTTCAGGATAACGACCCAAGAAAAATTAGGCCTATGGTCAGAATCACCGACAAATCGCAACAGTGCCTGTTAGATCATTTATGGAATCTAAAAACAGTAGATACAGACCGTAAACACAAAATGATTTTGGCAAATTGTTTTTCAAAACTACAACAGAAACCACTATCAATTTTTTTCTCCTGCTGTGTAGTCTTTGAAGGACTATATGTTGGAATTTTTAAACACTTTAGTCAGGTCCAGAATTCAGTTCAAAATTATCCTAACCCAAGATTTAGGGGATTTTATTCTTTGAGCGAAGCCATAGAAGCAGTTAGACAGCAACTGGATCTCAACTTCTACATCGATCCACAATGTCAGCAATCATATTCCCTAATTACAACTTTAATGCCACAATCTCCAGAACATATAATGAATGACCAGACAACGTAGATTTATGCATTGCAAACCCAGTTAAATCAAAATCAACAGCAGTTGTTCCTACTCCAAGACAAGATAACAGAGTTAGAGAACTGTAAAAGAGAATTGGCCTACATACAACAAACGAATCAGCATTATGAAATCATGATCTTTTCCTTAGCTAAAGAAGTAAAGCAATTAAAACAGGAAACCATCATTCCTAGTACAACTCTATCATATCAACAGCTCCAAGCTATGCTTAAACTTAAACGCAGAAAGGCACTAAAACCACTATACAACAAATGTCTTGATTTAGAAATCAAGATTAATGAATTAGTAGCACAAGAATGGGAAAATCAAATGCAGAATTTGCAGGAGAAACTAAAAGAATGGGCAGAAAATTCACCAGGAGGATGCAAAATTGTACAAGATTGTAGATCAATATGCTTAGAGCACGAATAGACTTCGACTTAACTCCAGTAGACTTTGACTCTATGATTACGTTATTTGACTATGGTATGCCCTCGCGACTCAAACTAAACATAGATTGTAAAACAGAGTACTTAGACAAGTTTGGATGGAAGCTTAATTCTCCATTGTATGCTCTCATTTGGGAGTTCACTCACATTATGTATTAATTCCCCTTGCCTAAAATTCATGTACAAAAATACAGAACGACCAGTTAAACACAGGATTTCTATTTTTATTAACAAAAATTCGCAGCCCTATGCAGTTGCACAAGGAGCACAGATATATGAGCGAAAGCCAATCTGGTTTCAAAGCCATAGACCATGGGAGTTTCACCAAAGAGAGGAATTATTGTCACCACCACCCCATTGGCGTGAACTTTACTTCTATGCAGAAACCACTACAAAGCAGATATCGGGCTCTACATGGTTCAAATACTTACTACCATTCTATTCTATAGACAGCTTTGATCCACACAGGCATGTAATTAGGTTTGCGGAAGATAGTGATCTAGAAGCTATGGAAGATATGAGCGACATCATGGATGACGAATCTGATGACTTGTCAGTACCGTCTACTCATAGAGCCGCATAAAGCTTTAGAAGTCCCTACATAAAGTCCAGCACGTGCATACCGCCAAAAGAAAATACCGGTAGTAAAATAGCTTTAACATCTATCGGGCCAGCTTTATATTTGACTGCCACAATCTCTAGAACATATAATGTTTAGGTGCATCTACATAGGTAACTATATAATGTTGAAGATAAAAATAATTTAAGAACCAAAACATATACTTTGATGTTAACTTTTAATAATATCGTTCTTCATAGAACAAGCACGGAGTATGAGCAAGGAGCTTGGAAGCTTGTGTATGCTGTAATGAGAAATTTGGGAAATGTGGAGAAGATTTTATGCCCTTGCTTAGATTGTCATAACCTTAGTCATCATTGCGGAAATACCATTGTTGATCATTTAATTATAAAAGAAATGGATCACATATACAAGAGCAGTATGTGGTATCATTACGGTGAGCAAATAAATATAATCAAAGATGTTAAATCTGATGACACTTATGATTTATTCAAAGCCATTCATTAGGAAGATGAAGATTTCATCAATCATACTTTTTCCGATGATGATAAAAATGAAGATTGTGCACAAAGAAGAGAGGATGATTTGTTAAAAAATTTGAAAGATGCGGAAACTCCATTATATTCTGGTTGCATTGATCAAACAATATTATCTGCAATTATTGCCTTATATGATATTAAATGTGAGACTGGATTGTTCGATAGTAGTTTTGACAAATTCTCAATACGCAACAATTGTTATTGCCAAAAGATAACGTACTTCCTAAGACGTTATATGATGTAAGAAAATTTCTCAAAATATTTGATATGGGTTTCGAGAAAATTCATGCTTGTCAAAATGATTGCTGTCTTTTTAGAGGAGAGTATAAAGATTTTGACAATTATCCAAAATGTAGATTCTCAAGATGGAAAATGAATGAACCCACAAAAGAAATTATGCATGGTATTCCAGTTAAAGTTTTGAGATATTTTTCAATTATTCCAAGATTTAGAATAATGTTTAGATCACAAAAGATGACAGAAGATTTGCGGTTGCATTTCAGTAACAAAAGTAATGATGGAAAAATGCGTCATCCTATAAATTCTGTGACATGGAATGTGGTGGATGAGAAATGAAAATCATTTGCAGTTGATCCCCACAATCTAAGACTTGGTCTTGCTACCGATGGTATTGATCCATTTTTAACATTGAGTTCAATATATAGTTGTTGGCCCGTGATGCTTGTGACATACAATCTCTCGGCAAAGTTATGCATGAAAAAAGAAAATATCATTCTACCATTGCTTGTTGTTGGCCCAAAACAACCGAGAAATGATATTGAAATATATTTGGCTCCATTGGTAGAAGATTTGCATTACTTGTAGGATAATGGAGTTCAGATTTACGATGCATTTAGTAAAACACTTTTTAATATGAGAGCAATTTTGTTATGGACGATCAATTATTTTCCAGCATATGGAAATCTAGCTGGATGTTGCGTGAAGAGTAAAAAAGCTTGTCTATTATGCGGTGTCTGTACTTATTGTCTGCGATTGAATCATAATCGGAAAACTGTCTGTATGGGTCATAGAAAACTTTTGCCTCATTCAGATTCATTAAGAGAACAGAAAACTTGGTTTGATAATACCATAGAAAATGGTCACAGGCGTAGAATTTTAACCGGAAGAAATATTTCTATTATATTAAAAAGCTTTCCGAATAATTTTGGAAAAAACGGTGAAATGGAGAATAATAAGATTTAGAAGGGAAAAGATAAAAAGAAATTAATGAAGAAGCAGCAAGGTAAGAAGAGAAAAAATTCTTATAATATAGAAAATAAAGATGATCCTACCAAAGGAGAGCTATCAAGGTGGAAAAAACGATCAATCTTCTTTGATTTACCATATTGGGAGGTTAGTTATCCAATTTTCTAATAAATCAATAATATAGAAATATATTAATGAAGTATGATAATGCTGAAGTATGAAAATATTGAAAAAATTTGCAGGAACTTCTAGTGCATCATAATAAGATGTAATGCATATATAAAAAATGTTGGTGAAAGTATTATAAGCATGATGTTGCATAACAAATCGAAAGATGGAATTTATTCAAGAAAATATTTGGAGGATTGGGGATTCGACATGTTCTTTATGCACAGTCTCGTGGGAAAAAAAACATATCCTCCACCAGCTCCCTAGACGTTGTCAAATTCTAAAAAAAAATATTATGTTAAAAATTGTGTGATTTTAGAGGATCTGGCGGTTATGCTCGAATTCAAAATTTCGGTATCGTTGGAGGACTGCAAAATTAGCGACTTGAAATCACATGACTATCATGTTTTTGAGAGAAATGCGGATTACGGATCTTAAGACTAGGATTAACACTAGAGGGAGGGGTGAATAGTGTTTATAAAGAATTACTAAATCTTTTTGAGTTTATGTTAATTTAAACACAGATGTGTGCAATATACAGACACAGATATGATCACAGAAACAAACACAGATGCAGAAATAAAATAAAAAGCGGTAAAGGAAAGAACACACCGGATTTTATACTGGTTCGGAGTTACCCTACATCCAGTCCCGCAACACAAGTACGGATTTCATTTCAAAAGCAATCTTTACAATTACACCCTCGATTTCAAGGCTACGAGGTGCACCCTCCAGAATCACAATCCTCTGGGTAGAGATACTTGATTTTCCGGGCTACAAGTTCACCCACTTGATTTTACGGGCAACAGGTTCATCCAATTGATTTCCCAAGGCTACAATCACACCTTATCATGCTTGATTGATTTTCAAGGCTACAATCACACCTTTTCTCGCTGAGTTGATTACAAAAAGCCTATAACTCTGAGTAGCACTGAGGATCTTGTTGAGATAGTGATAGAGAATCAAACTACGATGATCGAGTTCAATTCAATGTAGATTTCGGCAGAGTAATGATAAGAATTTTTATTAAGAAAAGTGGAAGAAGAAGACGAGTGAAAAACCAGAAAATCTGATGTAAAATTCGTTGAAACTGACCCCTATTTATTGTAGAACAACAGTCATGTTCATTCGTGAAGAGTTATGGCGAATAGACACTTCTTTTGAAATTGAAATTTTGAACTCAACTGACACCATATCGACATGGTCACCATGAGTATGTTGACATCACAAAGCATTTTTTGATGATTTGATTTTCTTTGAAAATAACCTTTATCTTATATTAAAACTATTTTAAACTTTATAAATATACTTGACTATAGTTAAAATTCATAAGTAAATATAGAGAATAATATAATTTTGTATTTAAATCTAAGTATAAATATTTAAAAGTTAAATATATTATATTAAAAGATAGTTTAAAATCAGGAGTAATTTGACTTTGAAATTAAAGATGATTTTGAGGCTAAAATTATTTAAAATCAGGATAGATGTTTTTGATGCTTTTAGAAGGAAGGTTTTGAAATCATTTTGGAAACAAGATATAATTTTGAAAAAATCATTTTGAATAAAAGGTTAGCGAATAAAAAACAATAATCCACTAGATTTTTCGTAGGTAGGGTTCCATCCCTTTAACAGGCTCGAAGTGGATTCAATTCCACGAATAAATTGGATTTTAAGATGCCGGTGTTTTTCTAGGGGTTTTAACAAAATTTTCTAGTTAAAGAATAAATTACTTGAATTCTTGAACTCTTGATAATCTTGATACTCATGAGTCTTCAATCTTTATATCTTGAATCTTTATACTGTACATTCTTCATTCTTGGTACCTGAATGGTTAAATCATGCATATACATATATATCTAAACTTATAATGTTAGTATTTATATTTTATAATCTATTCTAAGGTTGTTGTCATCAAAACCTTCATCTCATGGACTAACAGTTTTAATGCAGCGATTATTACCTGTTGCAATAAGGGGACTATTACTAAAGAAATCAAGAAATGCAATAATTCGTTTATATTCATTCTTCAATAGATTATGTCAGCGTGCCATTGATAGAGCTGCAACAACTTGACGATAAGAGTATTATAACTTTGTGCTAACTTGGAAGATATTTTCCACCTTATATTTTTGATACAATGATACACCTGACATTCATCTTGAAAAAGAAGCGTGATTGTGTGGATCCGTTCATTTTCCTTGGAAGTATCCTTTTGAAAGATACATGAAAACACTTAAACATTATGTAAGAAATCATGCACGACTAGAGGAATGTATTGTAGAATCCTATCTTGCAGAAGAGTGCATGAAATTTTTCAATGGTTTTTTAGAAAAACCAATGCAACTGGAGGAAATGGATGTCCGAAATGACGATTATGAAAATGATGTAATACTTGAAGGACGTCCAATTTCAGCTTGTAAAACAGTTGTGCTGGCTTTAAGTGAAAAATAAAATGCTCACTTGGCTGTGCTGACGAATCTGGCTGTGGTAGAACCATTTATAGAGTATTACAATTTGGTTCTATTGTTTTAAATATGTATGATTTTAAGCACATCTTAGCATAACTTGTATTATGATAGTTTGCATTTGGAGGAGTTACAACAGTCAAACAAGCGCATAGGAAAAAATGCAACATTACTTTGGGATATCCACACAAATAATTTTACTGATTAGATTAAAAAGAAGGTGCGTTAAAAGTACATATATTATCTCATTTACTTTAGATTTTTATTATCAAGATTCATTCTATTTTTTGATGGATACCAATTAATTTAAATGATCATGATGCAATGTTAAAATGGATTGCGTTTGGTCCGAGGAGTAGTGCATTGTCCTATACATGATATATCATTAATGGACAATGTTTTCACACAGAAGATATAGGAAGAAACTTAAAATAACGGGGTAACTTATGTTGCAACTACAGAGCAAGCGCAAATGATACTTCTCAAGTAGTTGACGTGGTCACTTATTATGGAGTATTAACTGATATAATTTTGTTAGACTATTATGTTTTTTATATTCTCGTCTTTAAGTGTCATTGGCCAAACATACGAAATGGTGCGAAGGTTGAAGATGGATTCACTCTTGTCAACTTACATCAAAATCAAGATTCATTTTCAAAAGATCCATATATCGTTGCTTCTCATGCAAAACAAAATTTGCATTCAAAAAATAAGAATTTTTTTATTCAAGAGTAGATGATTCTTCTAGACAAGCATCGTTGTCCAAGTAGTTAAGTGATTCGGCTATGGTGCGAGAGGTTACAAGTTCGAAACTTGTGTGGCATGATTCGAACGTTTATTGACATATGACATGTTGTTCTAGTGACATGTTGTATATAAAGGTCCATTTAAAAAAGAGACGATTCTTCTAATTGGTATGTTGTAATGAAGACACCACCAAGAAGCTGTCACGAGTTAGATATAAAACATTCATTTGAGGAAGATAGTTTTGCTATGGAGAATTAATAGAATAAGCGATATGGAAGTTGATGAATTAACTGAGGATGTTAATTATGTTAGAGAAAATTGTGAAGGCATACTTGAGTAGTTTAATTGTTATATTAACTTACAAAAACTGTTTACAAGGACGGGAACTTACCATTACTTATTATCTATACTATACTATTATTACCAAGTTAGATTTCAAGAGCTCACATGCCCCTTAAGTATTTTATGAAATGAACAGTCAAGTTTTTAATTTTGTTTATTCTTTCTATTTATGCCCAAGCCTACTCACGTTTAATTAAAAAACGTAAGTTGCTTCCTGCCCATTCCATAAAACACTAACTCACAAAATAATGAAGATGAATATCGACCGATGTGGAAATAAATGATTGCTTCTCTCCTTCTTTGTCAGTATGAAAACTTCTACCGTAATTTTCTTGTTCGCCTATTTCTCCTCCAATCCCCTAATTGTTCAGGTAATTTCAAATTCTTTGGATCTGTTGTTTTCGATTTTCAAACTTGATTTAACTCCTTGATTTGTTCGATTTGCATATGTCTTCATTGTTTGCTTTACCTTCTTAATCTTTGAAACAAACGTAGTTGCTTCATCGGTTTTCTTCGTCTATATTTCAGGTATCGTTATCCTTCTTTACTATTCTTTTAATTATTATGTTATCCATATTTAGGATTTGATGATAACTTGGATTGGTTTAATATTTAGAGCGTGATGATTTGAGATTTGGCTGGAACAATCAGATCTGTTAGATGATTTGAGATTGCTCTAATTAAGGTTACTTTATTGTTTTTCTACAAGTAACTATATAGATTATTAATATTTTATTTTCACGGTTAATTAGAAGACAAAGCGAATGATTTGGGACACGTTCTTTGTATTTATTTTCAATTATAATTTCAACAAAAATGGAAAACATTAACAATAAAACGGAAAACCTATAACGAAGTGCATTTTGAGCTCATTCGCTACATAGCAAGTAAGGTTTATTTTAATGTCTTCTTACTATGATCATAAGAGATAACTCTATGTAATGAATAAAGAAAAAATAGCTATCTTCATATAAGTATGTTGAATAACAATTGTGGAAGTTTTAAAGTTATAACCGATCTAAGTAAAATCGACATAGAGATTTACATTTGTTTTAGAAAAAAGAATTTGTAAGGCATCAGATGTTTCTGAGTGCATTCTTGTGTGATTTGCTGATTTAACAATAAAAATATAACAATTTTGTTCATACTAATGTGTGATTTATGTTTTGTTTGGTTAGATTATGTTAAACGTCTAAATGAACAAAATTATTTGAATAAGTACCACCAAGTGATATTATGGATGTGCACTATAACTATAAGTCATTACAATATGAGACGTTCAAAAGAATGTGCTATAATTTTGTTTCAGGTAGCACTATTTACCTTCAAGTGCTTGACCGTACCATTTTAAGATAGCTTTAGTTATTCAAAATTAATATGTATTTATTCATACCCATATAAATAACCATTTTAGACAATTATTGTGTGACTGCTGCTATATCAAGTAAGCCGGGTGCAAGTGTAACTGAAGTAAAAATAGGCTTTTCTATAGTACAAAATGGAATCGTTCATTGCCAACTCCTAATCTAAACATCATTCAAATAATAATAAGATCTTTACAACTATGTGCTTATAAATCTGAAATTAAAATGAATATACAGAGTTGTATAGTGAAAAAAACAACTGTAAGAAACATTGAAGGAAAGTGGTAGCAGTTTTCTCATAATTAGAAATTTTGTTGATATACTTTGAAGTCATAGTTACATGTCAAAGTTAAAGATTTCATTTATTAAGTCATGCATTATTAAAACTATTAAAGACAACTTATTTTATATTGCATTTTATTTTAGTATATAACTATGACTAAGAATATCATTGATAAATTTTATTTCAGGATCTGACATTTTAAAACTAATTTTTACCTTATGTTTAATAGATGATCATGTTAAAGTTGATTTAAATTTGATGGATATGACATAGTTTTCCAACATGTTACTATAATTTTCCATGCATTCTTCCTTACACTATATCATCTGTCATATTTTTACAAATAGAAGTACTGTCCATTAGTAATTTCTATAATATTGTTTTTTGTTTTATTCAAAATTATCATTTATGCAATTTTTAACTATTATAATTCAACGAATGCATTTTCAAAAAAAGAGTCCACACTACCAATATCGTACTTGGGATGTTTTAACAGCTCTGTATTTATTTACGCTCTTTATGTTAGTTGGAGGATAATAAAATGATGCACGATATATGATACTGTAATGATATTTCACTCTATTTTTATAAATGTACCATTAGACATCAACCGAAAGCTTGGTTCAACTCAAGTGTATCAGTAGGAGAATGGGAAGAAGTAATCAATGTTTACTGCTGATACGTAATTGTCAAAGATATATACATTCGCTATAATCTATACTCTATACAGATAATAAGAAGAAAATTGCTTAATCAACCTTTGTGATTTTTGAAGTATTAACTACCTTATTAACCATATATCTTTACTACTAATAATGAGAGTTCCATGAACTAATTTCAACCGCGTCTTTTTGAATTACTAGATATGCCCTTCACCAATCATCGTTTTTTCTTACTTCCTCTAGATCATCGTCAAATCCTTCACGGTCCGCCGCGCCTCTCCTTTAGAATTATCATCACTTCTAAACATACAGATCACGAATCCTCTTTCTTCCACAATCCTCTACGTCCCCACCTACTTCACTATTCTCACCGGTCATGCCTGACACACTCTCACCCTCTGTCTAGGCTTGAAAAAGACCAAAATCTTGATATTCGTGTTCGAAATCGAATGTTTGAAGCTCAAAATCGATCGATCATGGCCCCAGTTTATTAGTTTGGCTGATGTGAATAAGAAGTTGATTAGAGGGTTGATCAGTTACGAAATGGTTAGATTCAAATTCCAAATAGGGTGCATTGGAGAAGATAGAGTTGATGGATTTGTGAGGAGAGATTATCCACTGAAGGTTTTGGAAGGTGTTTTAATTTGAAGATTTTTCGGATCATACTATTGTACTTGCTTTACTACTCAGAGAAGAATTACGTTTTCGAATCAGGTTTCTACACCAGATAGGTAAAAATCACTCTTCGTTACTTTTCATTAAATCCTAAATGATTGTTAGATCCAAAATATTGAACTATTATCAAAATATTAGACTATCACCACTTTAAATTCCTTATATTACTTTTTGCATGCTTTGGCAATCTTTCATTAATTCCTTTGAAGTAACGTTAGCAAGGGAAATTTGTGCACTGGGAGTGGGAGTGTGTGGCTTTTACTTTATTTCTTTACCTCTATACCACTGTGTTACACCTTATCAGTGATCGGTTTTTAAATATATATATATATATATATATATATATATATATATATCGTTACACATTTATTATAATTACCATGATACTTTGTTGCCCGCTTCCCTTTATCGTTCCATTTTGTAATAGTATATATACAACATTGTATTTCTACTTTTCATACATTGTAAGTTTTTTGAGTACATAAACATCCTGACGATTATTTAGTCTGCCAATGGTTTTATTATTGTTTAACAGTTCAAATTTGCAAAACCTAATATCATTTCTAACGTACTGATAAGTAGGTGAGTGCATGATTCTTGGTTGTAATCTATTTTGTAAAGTTGTGGGAAAGTTTGCGACACAAAATGCCTTTGTATCTCTGAAGCCCCCTAAAACACATTAAGCCACCCCTCAGCTAAGACGATCCATTATAAGTTTAATTGTTGTTCCCTCATATGCCTACTTTTCCATGGCTACTAGCTATTATGTTATATAAGAACAAAGATCTGGGAACAAATTTATTACTGGGTGCTTTACTTCTACAATAATTTCTAATACTTACCTGATTTGGGTAGAGCATATGACGTGAACGCGAAGTATGAAATTAACTTTCCTACTGTTTGAAAATCGATATTGGTTGTTCATAAGTTTTCTGATTTGCTTTATATAGCTCATAATATAGGAGAAAGAAGTTAGAAGAGTTATGACATCAACAAAATGATAGAGTAAACAAAGTCTTAGAAGCATTTACTTAAATGCAAATTTATGAATTATGTTGTTTGAATATTGATGTCCAAATTGTATGCAATTATCGCTGGTATCAAGCACGTATGATACACATTTCATCTACACAATTTGTATGTTAAAAGTTTGTGAAACTTGGTGATTGATCTGAATACTTAAACAATAATATATGGCCAATTTTAAAAGCTCCATTTCTGTAGAATTCGGTGATAACTTTTGCCACTCAATGTCATTGATGGGTCATTCTTTATAGTACAATATGTATCATTACTACTTACATCTCTTACTAATACAATATGGACAAGCCAAATAGGTTGACGCTTCTTTTAAAATTTTGCAAGATATGTAGGAAATGAAATAACATTTGGTGGTTGTATACTGATTATTCTTTAATGCAAGCTTCATAAGGATCTCAAATATTGAAATTGTTAAGCTATTTTCAATGCATGCAGTTTTGAAGATGGTATTGTTGTTAGCTATTTCATACGGTCTCAAATATCTTTTTTGCTTTAAGTTTTATATGCTAACTTAATACTATACTTCAGACAGAACTGAAATTTACTAAATCATAGTTTTATTTATTTATTTTAATCCAATTATATTTATTTTCCCTACTCTCTACCTAATTTTTATAACCAACTATGTCTATAAATTTAAATTGGAAAGTTTATCTTTGGTAGTTATTTTTAGATCCATTTGTATCTAATGTAAATAAATAAGGATTCTGTGATATTCCGTTTCTTTAAACTTGCTTTAGTTTTATGTAATGGAAGATTATTGTTATAATGCTTTATTAGTTTATTTGAGTATACGAACTTAGTTTCATTTTATTACAAATTTTGGTCATTCCTCGCCAACACCTTTTGTACAAAGAAATCAGTTTTTCCTTATATGCAACTAATATTTAATAAAATGGCAAGTAAAAAGCAATTTCCATTTAATCAATTGTTAAATAAATAAATAGATTATACCAATTCTTCATAGCATGGTTCTTTTTTGCTTACCTATTTATAAGAAAACTATTTTGATGTGTAAATTCTCAAACTGAAATGTTATCTTATTTTTCGTTTTAATTATGAGCTGTTTCTCATGTTGCTTCATGCTTTATTTATTAGGTGTGAATTTGTAGGTGCAGACCTTAACGGAGCAGTATTAGATGGGGCCAATCTTCATTGCGCAATCTCCGAGGTTTGCTTATCATTTTCCTAATAAAATCTTGAATTCTATTGCATTGTGACCTTTACAATTGTTTACAATATTCCCACCAAATTATGGCAACAATGCATATTATCCAATCCTAGAAATAATTAAATGTCAAATGAGGTTCTGTAATGTTAGAAATTATTATATATGTCGTGATACTAAAATTTATGAAATTGAGATATATATACTGCTCGATATACCATTTATATTACCTTTAGATTGGTTATGAGTTATGAATCTGTTGTTTTCAAATGCATTTTTCGTTGAGAGTAGATTATGCGAAGTAGATCTTCATTCAGCACATTTACAGTTTACTAATCTTATTTTTTAAAGTTCTTTTTCTTGCCGACAAGCCTTTAATTGTTCTTTTTTCCTTTTTTAGAAGGGGATACAGGTAGAAAGTTAATTTGTAATAATCTATTTTGTCATTTTTATGCCACCTCTCCTGGTCAACTAGCATTGTCATCTCCTGATTTGAGGACTGTGTGATCTAAATTTTATTAGCTGATGTACTGGCTATGTCTTTCCCTGATGTATAACTGAAAGAAAATTGAATTAAAACTAAAGCTAGCTGAAAAGGAAAATAGTGGTATAGGTCTACAAATTTAAAAAAAAAAATTATTGCCTTTGTAAAGATAAACAATGGGAATCTGGGATACATAAACCTACCAACAAATTAAGCATAATAAATAGTTTATAGTCATTATGCTGATAATTACGCTTAGTCGATTTGATCTCAAACTTCAACCGCACATAGGTAATTTTTAACACCATGCCTTTATTAACACTAATACAAATTTTATGTAGTTATATACTATGAGTTAAGCTGAAACCCTAGATTATATTGAACGATTATGCTAAAATTTTATGTAGTTCCCTTTAGTACATAAATTACAGTTTGGAATCATACTTGACATCTGCCAATCTACCAACTGGCTTTGGATTTATGAATTTTTTCCATAGTTATTTTGATGGAGATTAGATAGAGTATAACTGTCAATTTCGTTGTATAGTGGAGATAGAATCATGTAGATATATATTATGAGTTGTTAAATCAACTTATTAGGATACGCCTTTAAATATCAAATTTGTGATACTGTCGTAAAAAAATAGCCAAAAAAATTGTGGATATTCACTTTGACAAATTTTGGTTGGCTTTTGATAGTTTTCTGTGAAAACACAAAACAAATTTTATTGGACAATTGAATTTGTTTACAACGTCACCATCATTATCATTCTTTCCTAAACTGAGTGTATTGTCTGAATGGGTGATTGAGTGATTGAACTGAATGAGTGTACCATCTGAATGGGTGATCTAAAAGACGTGAACGAACTAAAGTGTTGTCTGAATGTACTATACCGAGTGAATGTGTGCAGAACATAGTTAAGCTTAAAATTCAACTTACATATAACTGAATCATCCATTGAATGTATTGCCTGAATAAATTGCATTTACTTTCTAAATAAATTATGTGAGCTAAAGTGACTGTTTACTTGCACAGAGCTTAATATGTGAACTTTTGAAGTTGAAAATGTAGCTGGCCTGCATTGTTGAGTCGAGGCTTAAAATGCAAAGGCGTAGTAGGGATAACTTGGGTCTGGAATTAAGCAGTTGTAGAAGCAAACCATGACTGATGAAGGCCATCAATATGTGCCTTAGTTAGCTGATGCATAAATAGACCAAAATTCCTATATGTAGAAAGTGATAAAAATGGCATTGAACAGTTGATAAGTGATAGGCATGGTATTATATTGACTTACGGGCAGGTTGCTATTGTATTATGCTGGATGATCTGAGGCCATTATTTGTTGGATATGCTGTAGATTTATGTGTGTGCATTGAAGCAATGGAATTGCTGCATTCGAATAGTCAACAATGTTGATGATGAATCACATGCTTTGTTTTGTACTTTCATGGAAAAAACTTTACAAAACAAAAGATTTTGTTGTTTGAAAGCTATAAATATTTGTTTGAATACAGTTTGAATGTTGATACAACCATTATGCCAGTATTCATCTTATTCGTTGAAGTTACATATGTGCATGCATATGATATATAAAATTACAATGAATCAAAAAATTAATTTAGTGTGTTTTGAAATTTAAAATCCAATGTTTACTAATAATTATCATATGTTTTACATGACATGGACATAATTACGATTGCATCTGAGCCTAATTTTAGCTCATTATTTTTTATTTTATTTGGATTACCTTGCATGAGACTCTGCCTACATTTATTCCTTTGAAATTTTAATTATATTGATGTGCATAATGCATGCATTTTTATAATTCTGGAATAAGTTTATGATCATGCTCCATTTGCATGCATATTGTAGATATCAGGATTGGAAGATACTCATCATGTTCATGACCGAGGCTTAATCAATTGCACACAAGCATTTCCGAGTTTCTAATATTATCAATACTATATTTTGTTGGGCAAAACTATCTAAGAGGACATCTCTATAATTTCTTATGTATATCTCTCCTTAATTATAATATTTACAAGTTAACTTTATGATTGAATTTAGTCATGTTGTTTTGTCCAAAAGAACATAAATATTCAAGCTATCTTCAACTTTTCTGTTTTAGGAAATGACATTATATGTTTGTAATGTCAAAAGTTATGTATAGAATAATTAATGTGTTGCGTTTCCAATGTTAACATGTGATTGTTTGTGTTGATGACTTATTACCTTCGTAGAACATTTTTTTTCATTTTTGTGCATAGACAGTTTGATGAAATACTTTGTTTATGAAAAATTATTACAGACGTCGGTTTAATTTTTAATGTAAGCTTGCTATATGTTATCTGAAGATGGCATGAGGATTTTGTCTATTATCCAAAAGTGTGCTTTAGTCGAATTTTCTTTGGCATTTTATGTGTTTTTCCAAATTAATAGACATGAATTCTCTTTAGTGTACATAATTTATGGGAATAAAGAGAACAAAGTACGCTTTCAAGACGATTAACTTCCGTTAAATTTTACCATCTTACATTATAATATATAAGGTGGGAAAGGAAAATACAACTTAGTATTAGTACGAGCCTCTATATGTGCAACAAACATTAACAATGAAGTGAAAGGATAAAAAATAACATGTTTATGCACTTCCAAATAGCCAAGAGAGATGTTGTAACGCTCAAAAAAAGCAAAATGATGTGGATCAAAACAAATGACAATTGCTACAGTGCCCAAAACTAAGATGTCACAAAAAGAATTCTCATATGTATAGGCAATCACCATCAACACCTATTATTTAAGTTGTTATTGAATATTTTATCGCTAATGTTAACGCTAAAATTTGAACGCTAACACCCCGGTGTGTAAAGTGTAGTTGTGAAAGCACCACCCGATGATTCGGGAACAGAGTATAAGCAGAAAACTGTAGAAAAAACAGTAAACAACAGCAGTTTTATAGTGGTTCGGCTTATGATCAAGCATACGTCCACTTCAATCCTTTTTATTGCTGACTGAATTACAACTTATTACAATCTCTTTCAATTACAATCCAACTCAATTCAAAAAGACAAGTAGTTAGGAAGAACTTCAATGCCACAGAGTTTTTTGAATCCATGATTGGATATGTCGAATCTTTGCGTGAAGTTTGGTCTAAGAATCTTGCGTGAGTTTGAAGTGATGGAGTTTAGATTGTCTTGAAGATAGTAGAGCCTTGATGTCACGAAGAGAATGATCCAAAAAAGTCCCCTTCATGTTGGAGTTAGCCCTCTATTTATAGAGAATTCTAGGCAGAAGTTTTCGCAAGTCATGAGTCGTGTACGACTCATGGAGAGTCGTAAGTCGCACTCGACTCAAGGTTCGAGAGTCAGCAGGCAGTGGAGCAGGTGTAGTGGTTCTGAGCTTTTCTTCATTCATCTGGATACAAGTCCTAACTCGTTCGCGAGTTAAGAGGTCACGGTTTAACGTGAGGCAGCGCTAAAATCTTGGCTCTGTAGTTTTAGGTTGTGTACGACTTAAACTAGGTCGTAAGTCGTCAACGAGTCATCTTATTACGGCATGGTATTGAACTTGCTCTCTAAGTCTTAGGTCGTGACGTCTTTAAGTCGCGAACTTTCTTAAGTCGTGACATGACCTAAGTCGTTTAGGTCTTAATCCTGTTAGGTCGTTAGCTCCTTAACTCCTAAGCTTTTTAGCTCGTAGACTCCTTAACTCGTGTACCTCCCCTGAGACATGACATATCTTAAGTCGCAGAGGCCTTAAGTCGCAGAATTCTCTGAGTTGTGAGTCGCTTTGTTTGCCTAAGTCGTTTACGACTCATGCTAGGTCGTAAGTCATAGACAGTTTTAGGTCGTTAACTTATTTCCCTCTTGAGTCAGGCCACCTCTTAAGTCGTAGATTTCCTTAAGTCGTAGACTTCTTGGTCCGTTCCAATTCTTAAGTGGTCTGGACCTTAACTCGTTAACTCGTCCACACCCTAAGTCGTGTACCCTCCTTGATCCATTGAGTTGCTGTTTCCCTCGAGTCGTTGAGTCGGCCATTTCTTTAACACGTTAAACCGTTAAGTCGTACCATTCATAAGTCGTAGATCGTCCATAACTTGAGTTCTTAACTTGTTAAGTCGCAGAGTGCTTTTAACTGTTAGATCATGGTGGCCTCAAGTCATAAGTCGTTGTCTTAACGGGGTTAACATTTGCCCCTCGAAGCACACGCCTAAGTTGTAGGTCGTGTGCTTCGACTTTCCTTAACTCTCTTGTGCCGTTTCAAGTTCCGCTGTCTTGGTGTATAAAAGGCTTGAGTCGTTTCTCTTATTTCTTTATGCTCACTATCAATCTCCTAAGTCGTATCCGCCATTAATATCTCTCCAAGCTCCCTGTCGTGTTCGCCATCAGCATTTCTCCGAGCTTCCTACGGCGATCCTGACTTGATTTACTTCCAACCATCTCCAGCTTCATATCACGTGAGCAATTTTCCCCATTTTCCAATCGCCGATTATCATTGTCGATCTTTGATCCCCGTCTTCCGTCTCTGATTCCCCCCTTTAACTGTGCGAGTATTGTTGCATTAGTCGTCGAAGAACTCGAAGTTTGTTTGATTTGACTTAAGACGACTCGTGATTTGCGACGATTCGGTGGTGTGGCAGAACTGGGGTTGTTGTCGATTGAGAGATTATCGGGCTAACGGGTTAAGTGTTAGAAGGTTAACGGGTTAGGTGAGATGTTGTGAGATTTTCACAACTCTGCTGATTTGCACAATTCTCGAAGTAACTGACTTAAGATCCCTTACGACCTTAATTACGCACGACTTAACCCTTCAGGTTGTGTTTGTTTCTGGACGACTTACGACTTAGCTTCATTTGTACTCCATTGCTTTGTCTTGATTTGAGATTTTCATGACTTGGCCTTAGGGTTGTGAACAATTTAGTCCTGAGTCGTAGCCGAGTTAAGACCTCGAGAGACCCACTCCATTTTAAACCGAAGCCTTTTCTTCTCAACACGTCTTGCGGCTTATAGGTCCAACGATTCAATGAGCCAACGACTTAACTTGCAGGAAGTCTTGTAAGTCGTGGGCGACTCAACCTTTAGATCGTGGACGACTCAGCACTTAGATAATCTTTTACGGCTGAATTATTTCCTTTAGCCTAAGCCAATTTCATCCCTCTGTTAGGTTGTGAACGACTTAGGGCTTAGAGGATTTTTGGACTGTGACTAAATGGCTTGAACAAAAATTTGAAAACTTCAAGATGTCGTCGAAACTTGATTGTACTTCCAATTTGAATTGCCAGAATATACTGTTTGAACTTTGTTGCATTTCTTTACAGATTATTCTAACTTTAACGCTATCAACCTGCTAAACACAACACTTGCAGAAAAATGGGACAAACATACTGCCATCGACTGCCCACGTCAAATGACAGATTAGTTAATAACGGATAATTAACTCAAATAAATTGTGTGAACGAAGTGCTTTCATCAATTTCAAGTAAAATATTAAAGCAACACTGAAATAGTCAATTGAAACTGACCAGCCTGCACAAATATTATGCTTGAACAAGTTCTGAAATTTTGTAATCGATCAATCATCGACTAGTTTAATTCCAGTTATATTTACTTGCTATTTTTATTAGTTTTGCACGACACTTCACACTTTTAGGAAACGTGCACCTTCACATTTGAATATCCAGTTGCTTGTGTAGAATGACTTCTCAGGAAGAAGATACAACGGTTCAGACTGGAGAGGCAACTGTTATTCCGGATCCACTGGTCAATCCTCCCGAAAGAGCCTCTTCTACTTTATCGTACAGAGTTTTTCGCCAATTGTGCGCTCAGTTTGGCATTGCTGAATCAGATGTCATTCTTCCCGAGAGAAGTAACATTGCTGACATAGCACCTCCTGGCTTTGTAACGGTCAATCGACAAATGTGCCTGAGTGTGGGCGTTCCTCCTTTCAATGACTTTCTCCAACAACTTCTTCGTCAATTGGCCATCGCCCCATCCCAATTACACCCCAATGGTTATGCCATTTTAATGGGGTTGTGTGTATTGTTTAGGAGGATGCTTGATCGATTCCCAAGCTTTGACGAGATTTGCTTCCTATGCTCTTTCACCAGGACTAAAGATCACCCCTCTATTACTGTCGTGAGAAGTGCTCGAAATCGTAAATTGATCATCGGTCTGCCTGACAGCGCTCATGGATTTTTGACTCAATTTTTCTATGTCCGTTGCCCCCCGGGGTTTTATGCTGTGTGGAGAGAAGGAAGTAAGATCATCTACCTTTTGCTTCTCTATACTCTGAATTTTTTGAAGTTCAAATTGCCAAGTGTTAACTTCATCATCATTTTTTTTTATTTCAGTGCTCCCCCCTCCTTGTAAAGATCCCAGTCACAAGCCAACTCTGGAGAGGCTTGTAGCTGTACCGGTTGAAGAACGGGATATGAAATTTTTGCTGAACGACGAATTCCTTCACCGGTTCGGACTTCTTCACCCTTCTCGCTCCACACACCCCTGCGAGGTTCCAGATTCCCCACCTAAAGCATCAGATGCCCCGGTTTCTACAGACACATCCATACCAAAAGGACCTGCTCCCGAGGCTTCGCTAGTGAAGTTCTCCACTTCTGTTGATGTTGCGGGGCCATCCGTCAAACTTGCCCCGGTTATTGAGGAAGAAGAGCTTCAGGGATCTACTCGACGTTCACAGAAATCTGGCGAAGAAGCCGAGAAAACTAGCCTTGTCAAGCAGAGCAGGGACGATACCTTCGAAGGGCTGAGCGACCTCTTTGCCACCTCGCAAGAGATCTTTAAAGATGATCCTATCACTGCCGGGGTTTCTTCTTCAGTAGTTGAAGCGACTTCTATCCTGCAACAGACTCCGTCAACTCAAGAGTTGACGCTAACTGTTACACCCGCAACCACTCCTCAATTAAAGAGTGGTTCGTAGTTTGATGCGCGTAGTTTGCACATCACACACACTTAGAATTCTTTCGGCACTTTTACGCTCCTGACTTTTTGTACTTTGAAGAATTCTAAAATTTAGCTCTTTTTTGTTTCAGATCCTCTGATGGGGCGCAGCGGATCCTACTATGATGATTTCCAGCGCTACGTGAGGCGTAGCCAATATGATTACAGGCGTTACCTCCCCTCTTACAGAGAATTTGATGAAGAAAGAGCCGCTCGAAAGGCTCAAGAGAAGAGGGCTCAAGAGGAGCGCCATGAAAGAAGAGAGAGGGAGGAGCGCCACGATTCTTCGCAGAGAGGCGACGATTCCCATAAAAGAAAATCCCATGATGACAGAGAAAAAAGTCATATGGTTGAAGATTCGAGCAAGCGAGCCCGACATGGTGAGAAGCACACCTCTACAACTCCTGAAAAGGTTACTGCCCCTGCCTCGCTAGACATTCCTTCCGGCTCTTCCGCTCTCGGGAAGACAGACATCCAAACAATAATTAGCAGGCCCAAATTCCAAGTCGGACCGGGTCCGGCCACTTTGCAAAGTCGGTTTCCACAGTGGTGTCTGAAGGGAGTAAGGTTTGACCTTGACTTGGTCCCCATTGACAAGTCTGCTATGTTACGAAACCTTGATGCCGTCAAGCTTGATATTGAGAGGATGTCGAACTGGCAAAAACTCGTTGACGAGCTCCAAAGGGTTAATCGTGCAAACATAGAGGCCATGCTCACTATGGAAAATGATAAAGTCGAATGGCAAAAGGTTCTTGAGCAACATGACACTGAGATGAGGAGCATTGCTTCTTACAATGAAGAGCTTGAAGCAAAAGTTGAAGAACTGAAACAAGAGCTTGCTGCTTCCTCTACTTCTTATTCTCAAAAAGAAGAAGTGCTGCTAAAACAAGTGAGAGATGCTCATGCCAGCCAAAGAGATGCCGAAGACAGGCTTGAAGTGCAGAAAAGAATTAGTGAGGGCTATGTTGCTGATATTGAAGAGCTTCGGAAGAAAAACAGCTCCCAAGAGGCGGAGATTCAAATGCTTAAGCTTCAACTTTCTAAAGCTGAAATGGAGCGTGATGAGGCCGTTGCCGGCAAAATTGCAGCTGAAGAATCTCACGAGGCAACGAGGACCAACATCAGCTCAACGTTATTTGATTTCTACCTGCATAGCATCCTGGGGCGCGGTAGCCTCGCCTTTCTAGGCCCCAAGTATGAAATTACTCTGGCTGAAGTTTGGGAGGCCACACTCGATATGCTTGGTGGTAGCAGCGCTGGCTACGCTGAGTCAGCTCTTGAGGAGCACTATCTTGATGATGATGCTCGTGCCGCTCTCGCTAGGGGGAGAGAACAGCTTGCAAAATTAAGGGCCGAAACAGCGGCAGGAGAATATTCAGGAAAAATCATCTCAACTGCTCCAATTCAACCTTCTCCTTCAGCCGAAATTGACATTATCGGTTCTAGTTCTCATTCCTCATCTCCTACTAAAGTTACCACTGAGATCACGAGCATACAAGATGGAGATGAAGGCGGCGAGAGTGCCGAGGCACAGGCTTACGAAGTTGACGTCAGGGAACCGATTTCTGCAGGTAACCCTACTGACAATCTTGCCCAAGTAGACTGCTCATCTGTTTCTTACGAACTTGATGAGCTTTTTGACTACTTCTTGAATCTCAGCGAACCTTTATCTCCGCTTTTTACTGACTTGAACTTTTTTCCTTCTGTAGAGAAAACGTCGGGCATTGTTCAGGCTTCTCCTCCTCCAATTATTTCTTCTCCGCCTCTTAAGGTCACTCCTCCTTCTGCCTCGCAACCCGGGTCACAAGAGGAGCAAATAGAAGCTCTTCACGGCTTAGATGATCCCGTTGCTTCTCAAGATCCGAGAGGAGAAGAAACTGAAGGAAGCGAGAGGACTCCAGAACCAACTGGCTCCGACGCTGAACCGTTATCTAAACTTCTTTCTCCAGGGAGTGGGTCTTCCTCCAAGAAGAGAGGAAAGCAGAGAGTTTCCAAGAAGAAGAAGAAGAAGGGATCTTTAACTGGCGAAGAAGAGACGGAAGAAAGTCCGACCGAGCCCCTTTCTCCTTCATCCTCTACCCTTACAAGCCGGCCTAAAAAGTTGGTCATTCGGCCAGGTGCGGGCTCAAAAGGTGGGCGGAAGAAGAAATGATGGCTCTGGTTCTGTGGCTTTCATATCGCTTTTTGCCTTTTTTGCATGTACTGACCGGAAATTGTGCGGGTACCGGCCCCCCGCTTTTCTTTTGCTTTTTACTTTGGAACCTGTACCTGTATAAAATAGTGTTGAATAAAATGATTCTTTTTCTTTGTAAAAACTTCTGTCTGTATCTGAAAATGCATTTACTATTCATTTTTGTACAAGTTTCTTTGTACGATATTGTAGTGAGCTTGTGGTATATATTGTTCGAGCGCAATTTTACCGATGTAGTTATACCATGCTGCCCCTATACCATAAGCTCATTGTAATATTTTATTTTATGAGAAACTTGTACTTTTATTTTTTAAAGAATAATTATTCCACATTTGGAGGAATATTATTTCATTAAAAAAACAGAGTACAAATAAGTTTCTACGCTTCATCCTTCGAAGATATCACTTTTTATTTTGTGCATATACACATTTTACTGAATGAAATCTTCTATGTGGTAAAGCGGGTATTTGAAAGGTACTTCAACTTCTTTTTGAGGAAGAGAATTTTCTAGAATAAGTAATTCATTCTTCATTTGAAAGTTATTCTTTGAAAAGTTGCACCTCTGAGGAAGACTTTTTCACGTTTCAACACCTGGAAGTTTTATTTCAATCTTGGTGAAACGTGTGCCTCCAAAGAGGTCTTTCTGCTTGATTGTGCCTCCGGGAGGAGGTCTTTTCATTTCTGCCTCTGGGAAGAGGTCTTTCTGTCTTATTGTGCCTCTGGGAAGAGGTCTTTTTGTTTCTGCCCCTTGGGAGAGGCTTTTTTTTTTTTGCATTTCAACTCTGGTGAAGTGAAACTCCGAAGAGCGGTTGTTGCACTTCAACTCCTGGGGAAATGGGCCTCCGAAGAGAGCTTTTATTTTGTTTTGCATTTCAACTCTGGTAAAGTGAAACTCCGAAGAGCGGCTGTCGCACTTCAACTCCTGGTGAAATGGGCCTCCGAAGAGGGCTTTTATTTTGTTTTACATTTCAACTCTGGTGAAGTGAAACTCCGAAGAGCGGCTGTCGCACTTCAACTCCTGGTGAAATGGGCCTCCGAAGAGGGCTTTTATTTTGTTTTACATTTCAACTCTGGTGAAGTGAAACTCCGAAGAGCGGCTGTCGCACTTCAACTCCTGGTGAAATGGGCCTCCGAAGAGGGCTTTTATTTTGTTTTACATTTCAACTCTGGTGAAGTGAAACTCCGAAGAGCGGCTGTCGCACTTCAACTCCTGGTGAAATGTGCCTCCGAAGATTGCCTGGAAGTTACTCTCTCATGGTTGGAGGGTCATGACTCCTCCAATCTTTTTTGTTGAGTAGAGAACTTTCTTTTTTTGCGGCATATGCCTCGTTAGAGGTCTTTATCCTCCGAAGAGTTGTGCCTCCGAAGTGGACTTGTGCCTCCGAAGAGGGCTTTAGTTGTTCCTTGTCCACTTGCTTATGCCTTTTCAGCGATCCTCTATTTTTCTTTTCAAGCTCGCACTCCCTTCTCTTACAAGTAGTTTGTTTAATCCAAAGAAGTGTACTTCATTGTTAGGCAAGTTCACGAGAACGGGCATAAGCTTCTTAATTGGATGTTTGTTTGTTCAAACGATCTCAATTTATGAGCAATGGCCCGTTTCCGGCGAAATCATTGGCCGTTCAATTGAAGCACTTCCTATCTAGGATTTGAATTCGGGACTTTTGTGACTCGAAATTTGTTTGCTGAATGATAACCAGAATCACTTGGTCTTGTAATGTGCAAATTTTATTTTCATTGTCTGCAAAAATTTAAATCGACATTTCAGCAATACATTTAATGTACTTTTCATATCGAAAATAAAGCAAACATATAACAATAATAAGAAACACAAGATTTATAGTGGTTCGGCCAAGAATTTGGGCCTACATCCACTTTATAGTCTTTCATTATTCACTTGCATCAGTTTTACAATTGCTTTCAATTACAAGATCATACATTCATAATTCTTTTTACAATATTTCAACAAAGCTATCAAGTAAAGTATGGACGCAAATGATTGCTGCTCGAAGCCCTTGGAATTTGATCTCCTTCGACAGTAGCAAGTTTGAATGTGCCGTCAAGAAGCTTCTGACCTATGACATATGGTCCTTCCCAATTTGGCCCAAACACACCTGTCGCCGTCATGATTCTCTTTAGGACTAGATCTCCAATCTCAAAGCTGCGTTGGCGAACTTTGGAATTGAAATGTCTGGCTATCCTTTGCTGATGAGCTGCGATTCTGAGCTCAGCCTCTTCTCTTTTTTCTTCAAGGAGATCTAGTGCCTCAAGCTGTAGTTTTCATTCTCTGCTTGATTGAAATGAATTCTTCTATGTGAAGAGACCTCTGTTTCTACCGGAATCATTGCTTCTGACCCGTATGCCAATGAAAACGGAGTATGCCCAGTCGCAGTTTTGTGGGTAGTTCTGTATGCCCATAGTGCTAGTGGTAGCTTTTCGACCCAACCACCTTTTTCTCTTTCAAGTTGCTTCTTGATGGTTGACTTGATGATTTTGTTTACTGCTTCCACCTGCCCGTTTGCCTGCGGATGAGCCACCGCTGAGAAGCTTTTTCGGATTTTGAATCGCTTGCAAAAATCTTGGAATTCTTCACTTTTGAATTGAGTACCATTGTCTGTAATTATCTTTTGAGGCACGCCATATCTGCAAATGATACTTTTAGTCACAAAATTTATCATCTTCTTAGAGGTGATCGTAGCCAATGGTTCAGCTTCAGCCCATTTAGTAAAATAATCTACAGCAACAACGACATATTTGATTCCAGATTTGGCAGTTGGTAAAGGTCCTACAAGGTCTATCCCCCATATTGCAAACGGCCATGGACTGACCATCTGTGTGAGTCCAGTAGAAGGTGCTCTAGGAATTTTGGCGAATCTTTGGTATCTGTCACATTTTCGGGAATAGTCTGCTGCATCTCGACTAATTTCTGGCCAAAAATATCCGTATCGGACAATCTTCTTTGCTAAAGTTTGACCACCTAAATGATCACCACATTCTCCCCTATGCACCTCAGCTAGGATTGTTTTGGACTCTTCCCTGGATACACATCGAAGTAACGACATTGAGAATCCCCGTCTGTATAATTGGCCATCCTGGACTATATAGCGAGAGGCTTTCCTTAGTAGCTTCTGTCATTCTTTTGAATTTTCCGGTAAAGAGCCATTGAGCAGATATTCTGTTATCGGAGTCATCCATGATTCTTGCTCTTGAGACACGCTCATGATGCAATCAATATCCATCTCATCAATGCTTGGAGCCGACAGGACTTCCACTGGAGTCAACCCCAGAAATTGAGCTTCGCCTGTGCTAGAGTACTTTGCGAGAGAATCTGCTTTCGTGTTTTCTTCTCGAGGAATATGGCTTATCGTGTAATGATCGAAGTCACACAGGAGTTCCCAAGCCTTTAACAAGTAGGCAGGCAGATTTCCCCCTTTTGCTTGGAATTCCTTCTTGACTTGGCATACAATAAGCTGAGAATCACTGAAGATCTGTAATGCTCGGATGTTTAGTTCTTTAGCAATTCTCAAGCCAGCGATAAGAGCTTCGTATTCTGCTTCATTGTTCGTTGAAGGAAATTCCAATCTCAGTGCATAGCATAATGACCGACCTTCAGGGGTCTCAAGTACAACTCCGGCTCCAGAACAGTAGTCATTTCTCGCGCCATCAACATGTAACTTCCATTGGATTGGGGAATCATCGATCGTTTCTTCCTCACTGTTACCCTTATCTGTGAATTCTGCGATGAAATCCGCTAAAGCTTGTCCGTTGATTGCTTTTCGGGGACGATAAGTGATGTCATATTGACTGAGTTCAATGTTCCACTTTAGAAGACGACCCGAAGTCTCAGGGCGAAACAGGACTTGCTTTAAAGGTTGATCAGTGAGGACTCTGATAGGATGAGCTTGGAAATATTGCCTCAACTTCCTCGATGCAATCAGTAGGCAATAGGCGAGTTTTTCCAACTTGGAGTAATTCATCTCTGCCCCAGTGAGTCTTTTACTGATATAGTAAACCGGATGTTGAATCCTCTTGTCTTCTCGTATCAGCGCTGCACTTAAAGCATGAGATGATACTGCCAAGTATATAAGAAGATCCTCACCATCGCCGGGCCTAGAAAGTATTGGAGGCGTTTCCATATGGCGAATCAATTCGTCAAAGGCTTTTTGGCATTCGGGAGTCCAATCAAAGTTTTTCTTTCCTTTCTTTAGGGCGTCAAAGAATGGGATGCATTTATCAGTGGCTTAGGAAATGAACCGACTCAAGGCGGCGACTTTTCCGTTGAGACTTTGCAATTCCTTCTTCGTTCTAGGAGCTTTGACTTCTTTTAAGGCGGTAATTTGAGCTGGACTAGCCTCAATGCCCCTAGCGCTCACGATGAAACCTAAGAACTTTCTGGACTCCACGCCAAATGAACATTTTAAAGGGTTAAGCTTCATTCCGTATTTTCGGAGGACTGCGAACATGTCTGCTAAGTGTTCTATGTGATCCACTGCTTTCTTAGATTTTACTAACATGTCATCGACGTAGACTTCCATAGTCTTGCCCAATTGTGGTTTGAACATAGCATTAACAAGTCTTTGGTAGGTTGCCCCCGCATTCTTCAACCCGAAGGGCATAACTCTGTTGCAGTAAAGACCAACATCGGTGATAAAGCTCGTGTCCTCCTGATCTGGCTCATGCATCATGATCTGGTTATATCCGGAGTAGGCATCCATAAAAGATAACAATTCATGTCCCGTTGTTCCATCTACCAGTTGATCGATCCTGGGTAATGGGAAGCAGTTTTTGGGGCAGGCCTTGTTTAGGTCTGAAAAATCGATGCACACTCTCCATTTTCCGTTGGCTTTCTTAACCAGCACTGGATTTGAAACCCAATTCGGATAGGTAGATTCTTTGATAAAGTTATTCTCCATGAGCCGATCAACTTCTTCTTTTAACGCTGCTGACCTTTCTGGACCTTGAGTTCTCCTTTTCTGTTTCACAGGTGTAAATTTTGGATCAATATTCAGAGCGTGTACTACTACTTCTGGGGATATTCCGCACATATCGGCATGAGTTCAAGCAAAAACATCCAAATTTGCTTTTAAAAAAGATATTAAGATATTCTGAATTGACGCATTAAGTTGTGAACCCACATTCAACACCTTGTTTGGGTCCTTCGGGTCAACAGGTACTGGTACTGTCGTTTCCACTGGTACCACTCTATTCTCCCCTGCACTGGCTTTTCTAGGATCCGTCTCTTTTCGTGCTCCGCTGTGCTCGCCAGTGCAGGGTCCGCCCTGTAATTGCTACAAGGCTGGTTCTTTGATGCGGACTGGGGTTGCCGCATCCTTTCCCATTTCTCTTTTCCTTGCTTCTCGCAGCTCTGTCAGATAACACTCCCGCTCGGCATTTTGATCCCCCTTTATAACTCCTACTCCATTGTCTGTGGGGAATTTAATGGTGAGGCACCATGGGGCCAGAACAGCTTTGAACGCTGCAAGAGTTGGACGGCCAAGGAAAGCATTATAAGCGGAAAATTCGTCAACAATCACAAAAGTTTGCTTGCGGACTACTTTTCTTTCTCTCTCTCCGAGTTCTACAAGCAAATCAATGGTTCCTATTGGCTGCTTTGGCTCCCCAGTGAAGCCAGCGATTTTTTGTGACGAGGCTTGCACATCAGCCATAGGGATCTTCATTTGGTCGAATGTTTTCTTGAAGAGGATATTACAGGATGCGCCACAATCAATGAGAACTATTCTGACAATAGCTGGCCCGATACCAGCCGAGATGACTAAGGGATCCAAGGTAGGAGCTTCAATACCTGTGGAATCCCTGGCTCTGAACACAATATCATCATTGAAAGTTCTTTGTTGTTTCAGGGGCGTAGCATCTTCCAAAACAAAGACATCTTCTTCGGCCGGTGCATATTTCAAAGCCCGGGTGTACCTTTCCATCTCACCCCAGCTCCTGCCTGCTGGGTGAGGTCCTCCCGTAATGACATTGATAACAGGCCTTCCGGATTCATGCCCTGCAGCCTTCTCACTTGTCCTGGGTTGATGAACAGGAGCTCGTTGTCCCTGACTAGACGAAGCAGGATTGCTGCTATTCTTTTCCACAAATTGCTGCAGCTTGTTTTCCCTTATCAACTCTTCAATTAAAATTTTCAATTGGCGGCATTCATCGGTATCATGACCGGGTTGATTATGGAAGCGGCAAAACTTTCCGCTTTGTACAGCTTTTTTCCCGGTTCTCAGAACGGGAGGTTTAGGATAATCAACAGAATCTTTAGTGGCAAGGTAAATACGCTCCGGCATATCTGATAAAGGAGTATATTCCGATGGCTTGAAGGAACGAGGCTTCTTCAGACTTTTCTGTTTCTTCCCATCGTTACTTTCTCTTTTCTGTCCTACAGATTCATTCTTGCGTGGAGCAACAACGTTATCTTCAGCTTTTTCCAATACTGCCTTTACCGGTATAGGACGGCTTTCCAGGCGTATGAACTCATCTGCTTTCTTGTAGAATTTTTCAAGGGAATTTGGTTCCTTCATATTTAGCCATTTTCCAAATTCGCTCGACTTGTCGATGACCCTCATTAGATAAGTCAAGATCATCTGTGGTTCTGCATTGTCTACCTCGGCCAGCACTATATTAAAGCGATTCAAGAAAGATCTGATAGTTTCACCTGGATTCTGTTCTAAACTTGACAACGACATGATATCTTTGGCTTTTGAAGAATATAGTCTGAACTGCTCCTTGAATTTCCGGGTTAGGTCAGAAAACTGATCTATAGACCGAATTGGTAGCTGGGTGAACCAAAGCAGAGCTACACCTTCCAAATATACAGGAAAATATCGACACTTTATTTCATCAGAAGCTCTGGCACCTGTCATGTGCCAATCATACTTATACAAGAATTCGTTCGGATCACTTGTTCCCTTGTAAGCTGGAATAGTTGGAGGGACGGACTTCCTTGGGAACTCAGCTTTTAAGATCCTTTCGGTAAACGGGGTTTTACTTGGAGCAAAACCCCATTCCTTCTCGTGTTCATTCCTTTGCATGTTCTCTTTCATGATTTGTCGAACCATTTCAGAAAGATACCCCTCATCATTTCGAGCTTTAGATCCACCAACTTCAGGAAATGTCTGCTCAAAGGGGCTGGCAGCCCTCTCAGGAATGTTTCTTTCTTCAGCATCATGAATGTTGCCAGCAAAGTTCCTTTCATTACCCGTTGGTTGACGGTTTACCCCAAGCAAATCGTTCAACTTATTCAAAATTAGGGCATTTTGGGCATTCTGAGCCTCCAATTGTGCACTTTGGGCATTTATCTGCTGGTTCAGCCCTAAGATTACAGCATCCAACTCCACTTTTGTAACCCCAACAGGTGGAGTGGCTTGATTAGGTACTGGGGAAGCGGAGGTTCCCTCTTGAACATTTCCAGATCTAACAGATCTACTCCTTCTTCCCGGGGCTATGATTTCAGATAAACTTCTAGTCTTCAGAGAGATTACTTCAACAAACTTTCGTGGAGCAATGATGATAATTAGCCTGAGTTCAATTCTCAGTGAAAGCACCAAAAATGTTAACGCTAAAATTTGAACGCTAACACCCCGGTGTGTAAAGTGTAGTTGTGAAAGCATCACCCGATGATTCGGGAACAGAGTATAAGCAGAAAACTGTAGAAAAAACAGTAAACAACAGCAGTTTTATAGTGGTTCGGCTTATGATCAAGCTTACGTCCACTTCAATCCTTTTTATTGCTGACTGAATTACAACTTATTACAATCTCTTTCAATTACAATCCAACTCAATTCAAAAAGACAAGTAGCTATAAAGAACTTAAATGCCACAGAGTTTTTTGAATCCATGATTGGATATGTCGAATCTTTGTGTGAAGTTTGGTCTAAGAATCTTGCGTGAGTTTGAAGTGATGGAGTTTAGATTGTCTTGAAGATAGTAGAGCCTTGATGTCACGAAGAGAATGATCCAAAAAAGTCCCCTTCATGTTGGAGTTAGCCCTCTATTTATAGAGAATTCTAGGCAGAAGTTTTCGCAAGTCATGAGTCGTGTACGACTCATGGAGAGTCGTAAGTCGCACTCGACTCAAGGTTCGAGAGCCAGCAGGCAGTGGAGCAGGTGTAGTGGTTCTGAGCATTTCTTCATTCATCTGGATACAAGTCCTAACTCGTTCGCGAGTTAAGAGGTCACGGTTTAAAGTGAGGCAGCACTAAAATCTTGGCTCTGTAGTTTTAGGTAATGTACGACTTAAACTAGGTCGTAAGTCGTCAACGAGTCATCTTATTATGGCATGGTATTGAACTTGCTCTCTAAGTCTTAGGTCGTGACGTCTTTAAGTCGCGAACTTTCTTAAGTCGTGACATGACCTAAGTCGCTTAGGTCTTAATCCTGTTAGGCCGTTAGCTCCTTAACTCCTAAGCTTTTTAGCTCGTAGACTCCTTAACTCGTGTACCTCCCCTGAGACATGACATATCTTAAGTCGCAGAGGCCTTAAGTCGCAGAATTCTCTGAGTTGTGAGTCGCTTTGTTTTCCTAAGTCGTTTACGACTCATGCTAGGTCGTAAGTCATAGACAGCTTTAGGTCGTTAACTTATTTCCCTCTTGAGTCAGGCCACCTCTTAAGTCGTAGATTTCCTTAAGTCGTAGACTTCTTGGTCCGTTCCAATTCTTAAGTGGTCTGGACCTTAACTCGTTAACTCGTCCAGACCCTAAGTCGTGTACCCTCCTTGATCCATTGAGTTGCTGTTTCCCTCGAGTCGTTGAGTCGGCCATTTCTTTAACACGTTAAACCGTTAAGTCGTACCATTCATAAGTCGTAGATCATCCATAACTTGAGTTCTTAACTTGTTAAGTCGCAGAGTGCTTTTAACTGTTAGATCATGGTGGCCATAAGTCATAAGTCGTTGTCTTAACGGGGTTAACAGCTAACAAATTTTACTTTGGCTTTTCTTAGTTTGTTTTTTATTCATTTGCTTTCAAGGTACTTCTTAGTATTTATTTAAGCTATTATTTGGATGCGTGATATGGTGTCACTAAGTGAGTCCTCAATTGACCATGGATAACTCTTATTAAAACTATGAAACGTCTAGGATCGGTGTAGATTTTGTAATATGAACTATACTCATTCCCGCATATGCATGTAAAAGTACAAATATTATTTTTATTTTCAATAGTATAAAATAAACCAAAAGAAAAGAAATGAATGATAAATCTATAAATTCTTTCTTTTCAAGTTATTGGCTATACGAATGTTCTTCAGCTTTCTTGGTCTTTTTAGTCATTGCTTCAAGTTCAGTTTATTTTCGCAATGGTACTGTCAAATCTACTTCACAGGTGCAACTATATATTCATGAACATTGTGACTAAAAACAAGCTCATCTGGGCGTGCATATATACTCGTTCGTATAAGGATGTTTCTCTTTTTAGCCGACCTAGGATGGGAAACTAAGTATGTTTCTTCAGTGCTATTTTATTTTCTCATAAAATAATTATAGTTTTTTATATCTAATTTCGATATTCATCTTGCAGCTTTGGAATTTAACGTAATTGTTCCATTATTCAGTATTTGCATGCTTTTTGATGTATATACTTACTGCTATCAGGTTGAACCTTTTCCCCTTACTACCAAATTTTTTTCTAGGTTTTTTGTTTTTATTCCAACTTTTTCGGGTAAATATAATAGCCTTCTTCATTTTTGTTGGCTTTGGTTTATAATTTTTTCCACTGTTTTAAAGAGACATAGGAAGGATGCAAAACCCTTTTAATTTAGAATGTCATGATGATGATTTGTTTCAGGTCATTCTGTAATTCTGTATATGCGTAGAAGGGATAATAAGTTAATGATAAGGTACGGTTTTATACGTAAATACTACGTTTATGATTTATCTTAGACTATTTTTTGATTTTTAGTTTCTTGAGTCCTTTATATATTATATAATGAAATTTATCCGATTAGAAATGTTTGTTTATATAGATCTTTTTTAACGATGTTAAAAATTTAAGTATTACTTTATTAAATTCAATCAACAAGCTATTGTATTGCACGGGAAAAAGAAAAGAAAACCGTGACATAATACATGATAACTTAGGACTAAAGCTATCTTTTGTGGAATCACTTGATTGTTATTCTCATCTCCATTTTGTTGTAAACTCTCATGTTTACCATTAGGAGAATATGTGTAATTATATTTAGGAAGGAATTCTACAATAGTTCCCATAGTAATGAGCAGGAGTCCAGTCATGTATATACAACTACAAAAGGCATAATAGACATGTTCTAAAATAACAGATTCTTTACCGTGATATGAGACTCAAGTTTTAACATTTTAACTACATCCTACAGTAATGTAAATAAAATAACCATGAATAATACTTCTCCTAAAACATTCTTCAACGAGTAGAAATAAATATTACTATATTTGCATTATTGTCACTTTCAAGCTATTATTTAGTTTGGTTTGAGTTTATATAGAGATACTGGGTTCATCTATTATTAGTTGAGTTCATTGTTATTTTCTTCATAAAAAGATATTGGGTATTCAAGAAACTGATAGTAAATGTTATTTCATTAAGTAACACAATGAAACATTATTTGTTAAATAACATAAATGGACGGTGTCAGTAAATAAGTTCTGTCTGTTTTAGTATTAGCTATTGAGAAATGTATTATTACAGTGAATACACAATGAAATACTATTTGTAATGGACATAGCTATTGGATCATTTGTGTTCAATTTATTTCCTTGCTATTAACTTGCAATCATCAGTGCATTCATTAAATGCCCATTTCATTTTTTCTTAACCTATTTTAAAGATTACTAAACAATATATAATTTTCTAAAGGTTATTAGCACAACTTAAATTTGCAACTATGTTTTGGTATCTCCTGATGCGATAAAACCAGTGGTAGTAACATCTAGACAGAGATTTATTGATAATTAATATGAATTATTTCTTCTTTTTTGAATAATTCATATATGAAAATATGTGTTAGTATGTTAGCTTTGCTATAAACTATTAAAAATATGTTGTTTTTTCAATAAATATTATTACAAGATGTTTTTCAATAAATAGCCTACTATGAAATTGTATAACAATTATAATTACATAGAAGCACTGTTGTGGAAACTGCATCTTTATAGAAATATGGCTATAATCATGTAAAGTATTATTATTCCATACTCATATAACATAAACCACCATCATTCAATTAACAATAATTTTTTCAATGATTATGTTATTTGAAAGCTAACCATACATGAAATCAATAATTATAGTGACATTAACAATTAACACTGCATATATTTTATTAATTTGTTGAGTGAAGAATCGTAAATTCTATGCATCACTTTTTCCTAAATTTAAACTAGATGTAATTTCTCCATAATAGTGTAAAGGCGACCACCATTATATTCCACTAGCTATAATTATTTTAACTGATTATGTAAATTAATAGCTAGCCATATGAACGTGCCATTATCATATCATTATACACTATTAATACTATATTTGTTTCATCAATTTGTAACCTCAAAGACTTAATAAATTGTTTCATCAACATTAATGATAAATTTGTGTACTATCATGATTTATTACTATTTTAATGCAGAATTTATATTTTTGAATTTTGAATTTTTGATTACTTTGATGTCCTTATGTCATCTAACTGTCTTGATATAAAATTTTATCAGTCCAGATTAAATCATAATATCATGTATAAACTAATTACTTTGATTTATATTATTTTATTGTTGCAAATAAAGTCATAATCCAAATTCTTGAATTCAACAGTTTAACATTTACCAACATGCTAGGAGAAATAAATTTGTATATTAACTATATATTAGGTGAGACCATATGCATTACCTTCTTATGCAAATGGACCAACTAATCTTTAGAAAGTGAGCAACCTAATTCTACTTTTTTGCATAGCAAAAGTTGAACCCACAAAAAGTTTGGATGGATGCTTTGAAATTTTTCCCATAGTTTATGAGCTTAGTATAATAAAGCTTGGTTTTATTAATACTAATCTTCAACCATTTCTTCAAACAATTACGTTTTCAATTAGTGAGTGTTGTATCATGTTGCAATAAACTTTTGTTTGATCATAAAACTTCTTCGCTGTTACAAGTACGTTGAGACGACTGATGGAAAAATGAGTTTGAAAACATTATTCTTAATTTTGACATCATTAGATTGATGAAATCCCAGATATTTTAGTATTGACAAAGTTTATCCTTAGCAGTATATTGGCATACTACAGACATTATCAGATAGAAGATGGTGCTGCCTTAAAAATTAGTTTATATTTTTTTGGTATATGCTCTAAAATGATATTACTGAATCATATTAATTTATGAGGTTAAGTTAATGATTTGATTGTATTGAATGCAACATACCTTATGACATAACTAATAACCGTATTGAATGCCAATAGTGACACTTATGTCAAAAGTTGCATGTATCTCTCTCAGTGTTCTATTTCCCAAACATACAACTTCTGCTATAAGTAATCTCATACAACATTAAAACTTACTTTTCCTTCTTTTACTTTGAACTCTTTATTGTATTACAAAGGAGGCGTTAAACTTATTGTAATGTGCTAATAGAACAATGATTTTATTAAATAATAACGGCCATGGATGGTGATTAATATTTTGATTGTTTGATTCATAGATCTTGAAATTGAAACTCACTAACATCAATTAGTATATGTTCAGAAAAAATATAAAAATATCTGCATAGAGTATTGTGTCTATTGTTATGAATTTATATTTAACATTGACATATACCTTACATACTGAAAAATTTTAGCTTTGTTGTAATAACACATCAGACTATATGTGCTTCATTAGATTAATAACGTATTACTTGCTATATGGATAGATATTGGTTTACAATGATATGTACTTTGATTATATGATTTTGTCACGAAGAATGAAGCTTAGTTGTCTAGAAAGGTTGCTCATTATGTGTAATATATATAATGTAATGCATTACATTGTTGTCTATGATCCAAATTTTTGCATCTTTCATTCCATTTTAGTTAGCCATCATCAATCTAATATTAACCTTTTTAGAGGTAGATGATGAAATTATATATTTATATCCATGCGACTAAAATAGATTTTTTTTTTTTTTTTGAAAAAATGGCACTTCAGTAACAAATTGGAAAACATATACTTTCATAATATGCCTTATTAGAACCTTACAGCTCCCTAACCTAAATGAGTGCCTTGTAAGAAAAAAAAGTATATATCATGTCCATATATTAACAATACATCTAAAAAACAAAACCAGAGCCAAAACTAAGTTGTCAAATAGATGGAGGAGTAAATAAAATAGGATCGCACTCAAAACCATCCATGCCAAAGTTGGGGCTAAAATACAAACGCAAAAGACAGACTAAAGAAAAACAATTCTAGGAGCCACGTGGATAGATCAGAAGCCACAAGTAAAGAGCCGCGTATTTTCCATATATCGAAACTTCTCGAAAAAAAAAAGGATGAAGACTCAAAAACTAAACTTAAAAATCAGATTTGAGATACAATGGGTTCAACCCAAAGAGGAAAATAGCCTAAATACTCAAAATCAGTAGGAGGAAGGAGCACCTTCACACCACCAAGCTCAGAAGCATCACCAGAACTTACGAGGGTCGATGAGAGGAATTGGGGTCGGATGCTATGTCAAACTGAGCCAAGATAAGTTCAATTTCTTTGCTTTTTTGGTAGAATCCATACTTTGCATAAGTAACAGTTTGCAATCTTGTGTTATTAGGAAATTCCGTACTTGAATCGGCAATTCGATTCCTTTGAAAATTCGGCTGTTCCTCTCACGCCATATGTGCCAGATTAGATTGTTAAAAGCTATGTTTATGAGATGTTTGTGAAGTGTATTACCATTTTGATTTTGGTATACAATCTCCATAATTTGGTTTATTTACTTGATGTGGGACCGTAAATAATAATTTCTTCATATGGGACTACTGTAACTTGATCCATTGGTTTATTTATTTGATTTTCTTCATACGGGTTCGCACGAGTTACTTACTTTTTCTTTGCTAGCTATGTACCTGAGTAGACTATTTCCTCTATACTTTAATGTTCTACTTACCTCGGTGGGGCGTTGATTCGGTGGTAGGCATGGAGCCGGTCTGGGGAGATGTTGGACCGGTGGGAGTTTGTAGAGGAGTGTGGTTCGGTCTCGGTACTACCGAATTGACCTGCCGGATGATAGCTTGTGTTGTGAATGCCGAACGAATTCTCACTTCATACTGCCGAATGGGCTCTTGTATTGGGATGCCGGATGAACAAGGCATGCCGAATGGGATGAGTGCCGAATGAGCTCTTGTATCGTTTTACCGAATGAACTTTATATTTGAACCTTGAGTGAAATTCCTGATTGATATACGCTTGCTGGCTGCTTCTTCTTGTTCTAGTCGCGGTGGAAATGCGCACAACATTGATATCCTAGTTTTGACCAGAAAATGGGATAACACTTTGCCCCCCAAAATATGCCTTGCGGTAGGAAGGCGTGTTTTGTAATGCCATGAGCTGGATGTTCGTATCCTGTTGACAACCTGTAAAGAGCTTGATATTTTATATGGCCCCAATTATCCCATTTTCTGGTCAAAACTAGGATATCAATGTTGTGCGCATTTCCACCGCGACTAGAACAAGAAGAAGCAGCCAGCAAGCGTATATCAATCAGGAATTTCACTCAAGGTTCAAATATAAAGTTCATTCGGTAAAACGATACAAGAGCTCATTCGGCACTCATCCCATTCGGCATGCCTTGTTCATCCGGCATCCCAATACAAGAGCCCATTCGGCAGTATGAAGTGAGAATTCGTTCGGCATTCACAACACAAGCTATCATCCGGCAGGTCCATTCGGTAGTACCGAGACCGAACCACACTCCTCTACAAACTCCCACCGGTCCAACATCTCCCCAGACCGGCTCCATGCCTAACACCGAATCAACGCCCCACCGGACCAACATTCCTCCCAAACGACACCGAACCCATCACACTACCAAGCCACTACCGAATCACACTCCAAGCTACTACCGAACCATCCATCCACCACCGAACCAGGAAAGAAAAGCTTCGCCAAACCAAAGTTGCCAGTCCAGATTGCTTCAGCCCAAGCCCACCAGCAGCTATAAACATCCAAGACCCCTGCCCCCAGCCTCACTCTATAAATAGAGGGGCAGGGGTACAACAATGGGGGAGAAGTTTGAGAGCTCAAGCCTGGAAGGAACTCTCAAACAACTTTAGATACTTGTAATCACAGCTTTGTACTTGTAATCTAAAGAAAAAAGGAGAATAACATATAAAGTGGACGTAGGCACGTTCTGGCCGAACCACTATAAATCTGTGTGTCTTTTACAGTTTAGTCCCTGCTTTTCATATATTTGCATAAATCACCCAAATCACTAAATACAACATAAAATCAACCAACTCATACGACTTTGGGTGTTTGCGAAAAATGTTTGCGTAAAAAATGGTCGCAAACACCCAAAGTCGTATGAGTTGGTTGATTTTATGTTGTATTTAGTGATTTGGGTGATTTATGCAAATATATAAAAAGCAGGGACTAAACTGTAAAAGACACACAGATTTATAGTGGTTCGGCCAGAACGTGCCTACGTCCACTTTATATGTTATTCTCCTTTTTTCTTTAGATTACAAGTACAAAGCTGTGGTTACAAGTATCTAAAGTTGTTTGAGAGTTCCTTCCAGGCTTGAGCTCTCAAACTTCTCCCCCATTGTTGTACCCCTGCCCCTCTATTTATAGAGTGAGGCTGGGGGCAGGGGTCTTGGATGTTTATAGCTGCTGGTGGGCTTGGGCTGAAGCAATCTGGACTGGCAACTTTGGTTCGGCGAAGCTTTTCTTTCCTGGTTCGGTGGTGGATGGATGGTTCGGTAGTAGCTTGGAGTGCGATTCGGTAGTGGCTTGGTAGTGTGATGGGTTCGGTGTCGTCTGGGAGGAATGTTGGTCCGGTGGGGCGTTGATTCGGTGGTAGGCATGGAGCCGGTCTGGGGAGATGTTGGACCGGTGGGAGTTTGTAGAGGAGTGTGGTTCGGTCTCGGTACTACCGAATGGACCTGCCGGATGATAGCTTGTGTTGTGAATGCCGAACGAATTCTCACTTCATACTGCCGAATGGGCTCTTGTATTGGGATGTCGGATGAACAAGGCATGCCGAATGGGATGAGTGCCGAATGAGCTCTTGTATCGTTTTACCGAATGAACTTTATATTTGAAGCTTGAGTGAAATTCCTGATTGATATACGCTTGCTGGCTGCTTCTTCTTGTTCTAGTCGCGGTGGAAATGCGCACAACATTGATATCCTAGTTTTGACCAGAAAATGGGATAACACTTTAGCTTGTGTTGTGAATGCCGAACGAATTCTCACTTCATACTGCCGAATGGGCTCTTGTATTGGGATGCCGGATGAACAAGGCATGCCGAATGGGATGAGTGCCGAATGAGCTCTTGTATCGTTTTACCGAATGAACTTTATATTTGAACCTTGAGTGAAATTCCTGATTGATATACGCTTGCTGGCTGCTTCTTCTTGTTCTAGTCGTGGTGGAAATGCGCACAACATTGATATCCTAGTTTTGACCAGAAAATGGGATAACACTTTGCCCCCCAAAATATGCCTTGCGGTAGGAAGGCGTGTTTTGTAATGCCATGAGCTGGATGTTCGTATCCTGTTGACAACCTGTAAAGAGCTTGTTATTTTATATGGCCCCAAATGACGACCGTTCGGGATCGAGCTATTTGGGATGAAGCGCGGCCGTTCATGGTCAAGCGCCTAACTTCAATGACGATCGTTCGTGATCAAGTCATTTGAGGTGAAGTGCGACCGTGCGCGGTCAAGCGCATAAATCCGTGCGTCGATCGTTCGGGATCGAGTTATCTGCAGTGAAATGTGACCGTTCAAGGTCAAGCGCTTTACTTCAAATGACGACCGTTCGGGATCGAGTCATTCGAGGTAAAGTGCGACAGTGCGCGGTCGAGTGGGGACCGTTCAAGGTCAAGCGCTTAACTTCAAATGACGATCGTTCGTGATCGAGTCATTCGAGGTAAAGTGCGACAGTGCGCGGTCAAGTGGTGGTCCTCAAATGACGACCGTACGCGATCAAGCCATTTGAGGTAAGGCGTAACAGTCAGTGATCAGGTGGAGGACCTCAAATGACGACCGTTCGCGATCGAGCCATTTGAGGTAAGGTGAGTTGTGCCGTTCGAGGCGAGTTGTGCCGTTCGAGGCGAGTTGTGCCGTTCGAGGCGAGTTCGTGACCGTTCGCGGTCGGGTTCCGTTCGAGGCGAGTTGTGACTGTTCGAAGTCGGGTGCCGTTCGAGGCGAGTTGTGACTGTTCGAAGTCGGGTGCCGTTCGAGGCGAATTGTGACTGTTCGAAGTCGGGTGCCGTTCGAGGCGAATGAGTGTGCCCGGGGGGGGGACTTAATATTATCAGTGTTGGAGTCATTGTTTGGGGGAATTTTTCGAATCAAAGACTTCGGCAGTTCGTTGCCATGCAATAGGTGCTCGTGGACCGTTCGCGATCCAACGGGCATACAAGTAGATAATTTTTTCATAGAATTGTAAATGTTAAAGCAATAGTACCTTACAGCAGAAATGTCCAAACAGGGAGAATTCAAATGTTCAAATCGAAACAAAAGCAAAGCAAGGATGTCAAAGTGTAAGTTCCCACTCCGAAGCAGTCAATGATCATTCAGAGCATGCCTGGAGATCGTTCGCGATCTCGTACATGTGTAAACGATTTAATTGCGTTAGTGGAAGCTTACGACCTGTTCATCGTTATTTTAATCAAGCAATCAATGGATAATCAAATGGTGCCTTGATCCAGGGTCACCTCTAGCTGACGTAGAGGGCGGTCGCTCTGGCTCCACCGCTGGAGTTCGCCTCCTCACATACTGAAGGAGCATACCGTTCCTGATATGCCCTTCTACCTCGTCCTTCAAATGCCTACAATCATTAGTGTTATGACCATTCAATTCATGAAATACACAAAACTTATCTGATTTTCTTTCGTCAGAGGTTGGATCCCTTCGCATTGGTCTACGATACGGAACCTGCCCCTTGGTATCCTGATAAATCCGTTCCAAACTCTCATTCAGCTCTGAATAGGTGGTGAAGCGTGGTTCTCTTCGTAGCCACTTTGTCCTGTCATCATTATCCTCAGCCTTTCTTTTTCCTTTGCTAGTCTCCGCACCCTTTCCAGGTGGGTATCCGCTCTTGATTACGTAAACGTCATCTTCTTCCTCTCTTTCTGCACTAGCATCTTCCAAACGCAGAAACTTTTCAGCCTCATGATAGAACTCTCCCAGATTCATAGGCGGGTCCTTGGTTAATGAATTCTTGAACTCTGTATTACCAGCTATTCCAGATACAGCCGCCATCATGACCATAGATGGATCTGGTCGATCCACTGATGCTGCCGCCGCATTAAATCGCGTTAGAAAGCTCCTCAAAGTCTCTCCAGTTTTCTGTTTCAAGGTTGCCAAAGTCATCACATTCTTGGGTCTCGCAATATGAACCCTGAATTGCCTCATGAATCTCTCAGTTAAATCTGCCCATGTTCCTATGGAGCCGCTCTCCAGTTGCCTAAACCATAACGCTGCAATGTCCGTCAAATACAGTGGAAAGCACCGGGCCATAACCTCCTCTGATGCCCCCAGCACTTCCATATGTCTCATATACTTCGTTAGATGGACCGTGGGGTCCGTTTTCCCGTTGTACATGTCCAATGATGGTAGCTTGAATTCTGGTGGGTTCCTAGCCATCCTAATCGCAGAAGAAAAAGGACTCCTGTTTACATCTTCCAAGTCTCTATTTACTAAATCGCCTCTCATAGCTCTTCTGACCATCTCTGCTAATCTGTCATTGTCTCCAAGCTGTAGTTCTCGTTCACTGTCTTCGACCTGCCCCCCAAGTCCGCGGGAGTTTTCATGTGTATGCCTCCCTGGCTGAACGTTCATTCCTCTATTGCTACCAGGTGGTTCGGATGCCCCCATCTCACTTCCCGGGGTCGGATCAACATGCTCTGCGTGAGTGCCCCCTAGCTCTGGTGCTGCGCCAGATGGTCCTGCCCCGTTCTGAACCCCAGTTGCTCCTTGGATTTGTGCTCCAATTTGCCCAATTTGTTGAAGTAAGTTCGGGATCATCTCTTCTTGTCTTCTCATCATGACCTCCATCTCATCCCTAGTGATGAAGATCGACGCTTGATTCCCTCCTGAGGAAGCCTCTTGACTTCCTTGGTGTTCACTTTTCTCTGGCCTTTGCCTTCTACTTGTTTGTCTCGTCATAACTCTTAAATCTGAACTCTTAGATTTTCAAATTCAACTTCTATCCGGATGTTCGTATCCTGTTGACAACCTGTAAAGAGCTTGATATTTTATATGGCCCCAAATGACGACCGTTCGGGATCGAGCTATTTGGGATGAAGCGCGACCGTTCGTATCCTGGTTAGAGTGCTTGCCCTCCTTCTAGCGCCACCCAAAGTCGTATGAGTTGGTTGATTTTATGTTGTATTTAGTGATTTGGGTGATTTATGCAAATATATAAAAAGCATGGACTAAACTGTAAAAGACACACAGATTTATAGTGGTTCGGCCAGAACGTGCCTACGTCCACTTTATATGTTATTCTCCTTTTTTCTTTAGATTACAAGTACAAAGCTGTGATTACAAGTATCTAAAGTTGTTTGAGAGTTCCTTCCAGGCTTGAGCTCTCAAACTTCTCCCCCATTGTTGTACCCCTGCCCCTCTATTTCACTTCCCGGGGTCGGATCAACATGCTCTGCGTGAGTGCCCCCTAGCTCTGGTGCTGCGCCAGATGGTCCTGCCCCGTTCGAACCCCAGTTGTTCCTTGGATTTGTGCTCCAATTTGCCCAATTTGTTGAAGTAAGTTCTGCATCATCTCTTCTTGTCTTCTCATCATGACCTCTATCTCATCCCTAGTGATGAAGATCGACGCTTGATTCCCTCCTGAGGAAGCCTCTTGACTTCCTTGGTGTTCACTTCTCTCTGGCCTTTGCCTTCTACTTGTTTGTCTCGTCATAACTCTTAGATCTGAACTCTTAGATTTTCAAATTCAACTTCTATCCGATGTAGCGGGAGCTGGTTATTCTCAGTGAAAGCACCAAAATGTTTGCGACCATTTTTTACGCAAACACTTTGCCTTGTCATTTTATAATAAATATGATAATATACAATAATAAATGATGCTTTAATATGTAAATGAAAAAAAAAAAAGTTTATACTTCTGCATTCATGTATATCCTTTTGTTCTCATTCATCGTTTCAAAGCTCCATTAACAGCTGATGGTTTATGCATTAGTAACCTTCAAATTATTCTAGTGAGACCCAAATAACCTTTTTTTTGGCCCATTGCTTTCAGCCCCGACAAATTTTCTTGCTTCCTTCTTGCATCCCTTTTCACAAAATAAAGGTTAAACCATGGAAATTAAATTTCATCATTGATTTCGCCTTGCCTTCTCATTATTAAGGTAGCGAATCTCCTTTCTATATTTCCCTACTTCTAAATAATTTTGATTTAAAAGAAACAATATTTATTAAACATAGACACGTATACCTATTTTGGGACAAGGTCTGTTCAAACTCTATGTTTTGAACTTTAAATATGATACAGGTACAAATCAGGAATAATATTTTTTTTGTGTGAACCCATGACAATTATACCAAAATAGTCATCAATTCTAGAGCCGTACCGTACTGCACGAGTCTAATGAATTGTGTAGCTATAAGAGTGAGAATGTCATGTTCAGTTGTGATTTTATCAAATGAATACATTTGGAGAACCTGGCAACAAATTGGTATTTAAGGGGATGGTATAAAATTCAGCTGTGTGGCACATGTAAAGGGGAAGTCCATATATTTCAAGAATTTTCTTTTTCTCTTTACAACTAAATACACACGCATGCTTATGTCGGTGAATTTAACCTACTCCTGAAGCCAATTGAATCAGTTTTTATTAGTGGGGAAAAAAGAAAAAAAAATGGAATAAACTACCATAATTCATAAAATTTAAGCATGTGGTCCTCGATAGTGATTTGCATCTCTGACATGAAGCCTATCTAGAGCGGTGGAGAGAAGAGTGTTTTCGTCCAGAGAGAGGAGGCAGTTTTCAAATGAGTTGTTATCACTCATGCAACCTATGTTTTAATAACCAAGTCATTATATAATTATGTTGCTGTTGCTATTTTTAAGTGAATTCGGTTTGTTAATGATTTATCAATGAATTGCTTGAGGTTGGTGGTGAAATCGCTGCTTTAAGGCGATTGAATCCGCCTACAAATTTCTCCCACCAGTTGACCAGATCCTGGTTAACCGTTAGACCAGCCTTCTGCTGAGTTCGAGCGTGCATCATTGTGTGTTTTTGCTTGTGTACATGTTTTTGTATAGGTGTTTGCATGCATCTCCATATATACAAATATTCATGCTGCTGCTGTGTTTTTGTGAGGAAGGAGCTCAGCGTTTTCTTTAGTAGAACTAGGATTGTAATAGTTCTTGCATTCATGTGCTGTGCGTGTTAGGCTGTAAGTGAGAGGATATATGTATGGTTGTGTGTGTGAGAGGACATGCTGGTTAACCGAGTGATATAAATAATTGCGTGAGTGGATGCATAAGGTACATGGCTTGACGTGAGTATAAATGTGCATGTATGGTGTTTTGTACCAGAATGCGAATATTAGTTTGTGTTTCCATTTTCTTTTGCGTGTGCGATTGCACAGGTGTGGGTATGATTGCATATTGTTTAAGTTTACCCTGTACGTTTATGTACTGAAATGAATTTAGTTGCCTCTTTTGTGTGTATTTTTTGCGTTTGTTGCTCTAGCTACTTTGTTGATGTTCATATTTAAGTACCTATCTTTGCATTGCTGTGTGTATTACACTAGTGTCTTCTTTTGGATATTTCTTTATATGTTTGTTCTTTTATGAACCCATATGTTTGCAAATATTAGTATATATTTTTGTGTTGATATAATCATCCTCTGCTGTTTTGGAATTATGAGTCATATAAAAATATTAAGCTAGGGTAACGCTGGTAATAGCCCCATCTTATACAACGTGCTGGCCCTGTACTATTATATAAATGGAATATTTTTTTTTTCTATGTCAAATGCTAAATTATTATTGCGTGGTGGCCTGTGTTGAGTCTTGAAATGTGTACACTGTAGGTAAATGCATGATTATTAATAGGTATACGTGCGTCAGTAATATTTTATATGGCACACATACATGTACCTGAATTCAATTATGCATGATTATTATATATGCGTGATTATTATGTATGTGCCTTGAGTTCCTAATGCAAGTGCGTTAGTAAATTTTTGTGTGCATGTTCAAATGCCTGCATAGCTGCATGCGTGTTCAAAATCACTTTTGTCAGTGCATGAGTTAGTAATTTTTTGAGCTTTGTAGTTTACGCTGGTTTGTCTCTTGAATATCTAATGCAGAAAATGAAGAGAATAACCCGAAAAAAAAAAAAAAAGAATTTGAATTACTCAAGCAGACTAATGTATAAAACAAGTATATAAAAGACAATAACATTCAAAATGACGACAGCGCTCATGCACTTGAAGACAATACAATGCAAGTCGAAGAATATTTTGAATGTAACAATCGTCAAAAGGAAAACAATCCACGTGCATTTGAAAACAATGCAACATAAAATGAACAATATTTGAAAGTTACGATAGAAAACGATGGATCTATCCAAGATGTAACTGCAAATCTACTAGAGAAAAGAAAACGTAGAGGGCCCACTAAAATAAAGAAACTTCCTTCAAGTTTCGCAAATCGGATTGAAGTTGAATTTAATGCACATGCCGAACCAATAGGTGATGGATCAATGCGTTTATCTTCTTATCTAGGGCCGCTTGTACGGAAGCATGTTCCGATTATACTTAATAATTGGAGACATCTTGGTAATGATTTGAAATCTGTTGTATGAGAATCCATTCAGGTAATATAATATTTATATACGACAATTGAGTTTCAGTTTCACTAGAAAACAATTGATTTTGATTAAAAATTTCATACATGAAAAATCAACCTGAAAAATACATTTATGAAATGCCTTTTTTTTAAAAGAAAGTTTGAAAACCAATCATTTACAGATTTTTCAGCAAATAATCAAGGAAATTTTAGAAAGGCGGAAGGAGAAGTAAAAAATGAAAGGCGGAAGGAGAAGTAAAAAATGAAAGTTACACGTCTAGAATCACTTTTTTTTTGAAACTAAACTCTTCATTCCAGAATCATTGATTGTATTCCAGAATCATTTTTTTTTCAAGTACGAAGTCCTGATTCTAGATACAGACTAGATTTAAGTTAGATGATGAATGGAAAAAAGTCTCCATACTTCAGCAAATGTGGTGTATTTTCAGATGTTCAAAATCTAAATTAGTCAAACGAATATTAAAAGCAAAGTCCAAGGAAGAAAGAGTTTAAATGAAACCAGATAACATTAGAAATACAAAGGAGTGGAATGATTTTATCAACTTGAAAACTAGTTCAAAGTTTAAGGTAAATTACATCTGATCGTTCATCACTTGCATGTATAGAAATTAGCTATCCAATGTATTATGTCTTTTTTAGGAACAAAGCTAAACAATCAAAGTTATTAGGCACGAACAAATACCACATACATGCGGTCGTAAAAGAATGACTTGATTAGCTGAAGGTATGGTAAGATGTTTATTTTATATGAATTTAACTTTTTGTTGAAAGTAATCTTTATAACATTAAGCTATGAATAAATATCGCTTCTTATTTGGTAGTATATATGTTTATTTTCATTTGGTGAACACTACTTCTGTTATGGACTAGTTTTAAGCATTATAGCTAATACGATCAAATATTTTATTTTGATGTAGAGAAATGAGAATTCTGATCCATTATTTGTTTTTAGTGTTCATGTTTGGATTAAGTCTCACATTTGAAAAAATCGTGAGCCAGTAAACACAGCTATTGGAGATACTATTATATGTGCTTTTGTTTCAGTTTGAGATATTGTAAATGACTTGAGAAAGTGATAATTGTAAGATAATATGCATGTTAACTTTTACAGGAGATGATAAATTTTTTTTGAAATGAACCACAATTTAGCTCAACAACTAATGTGAGAGAAGTTGATCTTTCCGTAGTTTTGGGGAAAGGTAAACCAGAGCGATTAAGAGAAATGCATCACTATAACAAAAAACGTTTTTTTACAACTGTTAAAAAAAGTTGTAGTAGATAGTTTTCAACGTTTTATTAAACGTAGTCTTATCCACAATTGTAGTAGGGATGCATCTATTACAATTTTTAAAAATAGTTATAATAAAACGTTGTAGTAAATGTTTTACAACTTTTCATAACCATCTGGTTACACATCTAAATGCCATTTTTACAACCTTTATTCTACGTCGTAAAAGAATTTATTACAACTGTTAATATTAGTTGTAATACATCAAACCACAGCTGTATATTCAAGTTATAATAAACTCTTTTACAACAATTGGAAAACGTTGTTGTGACGCCCCACCTCTATACCCACGCTAGCCAAGAGCACTACGGTGTAGTGCTGTCAACTAGCACGGAGAATAAGGCTGTTGAGGAGCGACCATTCATGTAATTTCTTATCACACGGTGGCTATAAATAATCTTCGGAAACAAACATAGAAATAAGCATAACACAAATTAGTCACAGACATCCATATCACATGGGCGGAAGAAGATATGAATATATAACTAACACATGAAAGTGTACATCAGAGTAGTGGTCAAAAAGATCCACAATAATACAAAAGAATAGCAACACGTGCTATACAATAGAATACAACTATGAGTCTATATCTCAAGTGTATACAACAAAAACTGTTAATCTAAATAGTTAGCCAAAAGCCAGAGTAGCAAATCCCGGGAAGAAGTCAAGCAGAAGCACCTGTAACATCTCGGTCTGACCCGAATATTATTTAAAAAAATAATAAACGGATCAGTCTAGCTATAAATATCAGATGACATGATATAAAATAAAAGATATGGCATAAACCTAAAATATCCATACTGACATACTACTATAAGTATGCAAATGATGATCAACAGAAGATCAATCAATAAGAGGTAAATCAATATCACAAGAATCTTCTCAAAGATCCAAAGAGGGCATCATATCCTAAACTTGTACTCATAACAAGTCAATGACATAAATTCCAGAAATCAACACGAGAAATCCAGAAATCATAAAAAGGGAAAGAGGCCTATCACATGACGGTCCGAAGACCATGGGGAGCTACCCCACATGTGTGAGTCGAAATCACACAGATGAGGTCTAGACTAACCAAAAATCAAAAAGGTATGTGTGAGTGAAATCACACAAGTGGTGTCTAGTCTAACCTCGCAAACAAGAGACATTGCACAATTGCTAGTCTAAATCATAAGAATGATCGTCTTGATCAACGAGAAGTGTCAATTACACTAAGCTAGTAAATATATGAGCTTAGCTTCATGTCCCATAACCACTAGCTTAACTTAAATATTTACGAATAAATTGTAGATCTCCACTAGAAAATTGTCACAAGAGGTTCAATCGAACAAGTCCAAGAATTAACCGACGAAGTGAACGCAAGCGTTTCATACCACTTGTTTTACTAAGCCGTTTAATTAGATTTCTCATTCGAGTGAGGTAAAGGTTTGTATATATTAGTAGATTGGAAAACGGTTTAAGAAAAGAGCTTTGTTATTGAAAATAGAGTTGAAATCATTTTGTTGAAAGAGTTTTGATATTTACTACTATATAGAAAACCTTTATATTTTAAAGTCACAAATCATAGAAGTGATTGTAGAAACAATAAATCATAAAAATTCACATACGAAGACGTGAATAAAATCCAAAGAAATCGATTAAGAACCTATTGAAATAGATATTCAAAAATCCATAAAATCGACCGAGAAGACAAAGATAGTTTGTCTCGAAGAGTGGTCAATCTCAGCATCTCAACAAAGCAAGTTCCGTTAAATGCTTTTCAGATAAGATCCTCTACGGAGGGGGGGTCCAGGGGGTGGCAACCCCCCAAGGTGGGGGTGCGGGGGCAACGCCACCGCTACGGGGTTCGACCTGTCCGGTCAGGTTGCGGGGTCAAGGGGGCAGCGCCCCATCCAAAACGGTACGACCTAATGGTTGTGACCTAGTGGTCTAAGAGGTCAAGCGACTTAATGGTTGCGACCTAGGGGTGTTCGCGACCTAACGATGACTCGCGATCCAACATGGCCGACCTAACAGAGGTTGCGACCTAACAGAGCAACAGGACGAGCGACTTAACAAAGTGGCCGAGCGACCTAGCTGGAGCAAGCGACCTATAGGTCATGCGACCTAACAGGGTTCACGACTTAAGGTATTCGCGACTTAACGGGTTATAGGCCTAACGACCTAACAGGGTTCACGACCTAAGGTATTCACGACTTAACGGGTTATAGGCCTAACGACCTAACAGGGTTCACGACCTAAGGTATTCGCGACTTAACGGGTTATAGGACTAACGACCTAAGGCTTAATTCGCGAACGCCTTACTGCTTAAGGCTTAACTCGCGAGCGACCTATGGCTTAAGGCTTAACTCGCGAGCGACCTACGGCTTAAGGCTTAACTCGTGAGCGACCTACGACTTAAGGCTTAACTCGCGAGCGACCTAACTCCGAAGTGCCAATATTTTCAGAATGACCTAAAGCCCTGCGACCTACGACCCAGCGACCTTGCGACCTATCACCGAACGAGTCAAGTGGCCAGAACGAGCTAAGTGCAGGAAATTTCCAAAAATGCTAAAAATTGGAGTTTTTCGCCAATCTAATCCAAACCGAAGGCAAATGTGCATGCAAAAGTGATAGGGAATAATTCCCAACAGTCCAATATAGTTATAGACTAGATTTGTGAGATAAAAATCTCACCTTTTCACCATATTTATAAAGAAAAGCTTGAAAGAAATGGAGAAGTAATCACAAGCTTGAATCCAATGTCTTCTTCATGAATTTGGAATTGAATGTTGGATTTGCAAGAGAATTTGAGCTTGGAATTTTAATTTCTCTTTCCACTCACCATTAATGCTTAAGCTTGGTTGTTAGGAAATTTATGAAGAGTGAGGAGAAAGAGAGAAGTGGGTTTGAGTTATAATGGCTAATCTAACCCAAAGTCCAAAGCGAGAAAAGTAAGTGAAATTCCACTAACTCCAAACCTATCAATGTTAAAAAAGTTGTAAACGGCATTTCGAACTCAATGGAAGTGGTCTCGAGTCCTAATTTGACCGTTTGCAAAAAGTAGCTTTTCGGACCAATATCCGATTAACGACAAAATATTTAAATAAAATATTTAAATATAAAATCGATAAATATGCGGGTTGTTACAGACTCCCCTCCTTAAAGAAATTGCGTCCTCGCAATATATAAGATGGAAATAACAAGTAACAACCATAAAAGCATATTAACACAAAAGAAATTTGAAATAGGAAGTTCACCTCAAAGAGCAGGAGTAAGCAAGTCCGGTTGTGTTCGCTCGATGAATTCTCTGGATTCCCAAGTGCAATCCTTAGGATTCGAGGACCATTGAACCTTCACAAGCGGAACATCTTTATTTCGAAGTCGCTTGACCTCCGAAGCAATAATTCGAATAGGTTGCTGCTCATAAGTTAAATTTGGCGAAACTTCAATTTCTTCCACAATACCAGGCTCAAGAATAGAATCGGAATCTCGAAGGCATTTCCGTAATTGAGAAACGTGAAACACGTCATGCATGGCAGAAAACTGAGCCGGTAATGAAAGGCGATAAGCCATGGAACCAATACGTTCAATGATAGGAAATGGCCCAATATATCGAGATGCTAACTTTCCCGACCGACTGAAACGTACAACACCTTTCATAGGTGAAACACAAATAAAAACAAGATCTCCAACAGAAAATTCTAATTTCCTTCTTCGATTATCGGCATAGGATTTTTGTCTACTCTGGGCTTCTTTCATCCTATGTCGAATAAGTTCAATCTTCTTTGTGAAATCACGAATAAATTCTGGACCTAAAACCAGCTTCTCACCGGCCTCAAGCCAACAAGAAGGAGATCGACATGGCCTTCCATAGAGTGCCTCGAAAGGTGCCATACCAATACTAGATTGGAAGCTATTATTATAGAAAAATTCAACAAGTGAAATATGATCTTCCCAACTTCCACCAAAATCGAGCACACAAGCTCGAAGAAGATCTTCAAGAGTTTGATTCACACGCTCTGTTTGTCCATCGGACTGGGGGTGATAAGCAGTGCTAAAATTAAGCTTCGTTCCTAAAATTTTTTTGAAGGCTCTTCCAAAATCCACTAGTAAACAATGGATCTCGATCGCTAACAATAGAAGTAGGAACTCCATGCAATTTAACAATTTCTTTGATAAAGAGTTTGGCCAACAAAAGAACGGTTCGGTTAGACCGAACGGGAATGAAATGGGCGGATTTAGTAAGTCTATCAACGATCACCCATAAGCTATCATGACCCGAACGAGAACGGGGAAGGCCATCTATAAAATCCATGGAAATTTGGTCCCACTTCCAAATTGGAATTTCTAAAGGTTGCAATAACCCACCAGGCCTTTGATGTTCGGCCTTGACAAGTTGGCAAGTCATGCAACACTTAACAAAGTTAGCAATATCAGATTTCATTCCCTCCCAATAATAAAGTCGCTTCATATCAGCGTACATTTTACTACTACCAGGATGAGTGGTGAATTTAGAACGATGAGAATCTTCTAAAATATCTTTACGAAGATCACCAATATTTGGTACGATAAGTCTACCAAATTTTCGAATGCCGCCATGAGAATCAATATCAAAGTCTTTCAAACTTTCAATATCAATTTTATCCTTAACATTTTGGCCAAGAAGAGCCAATTCAGGATCTAGTCCTTGAGCTTCAAGAATGCGGTCTAAAGAGAAGGATGAGCCTCAAGGCTACATAAAACAAGTGATGAGCATAAATCGGATACGCGCTCTCGAATCTCACAAGTGGATAAAATCTCGAGATCATTCCATTCGGATATCTTCATAGAAACAACTGCTTGTTGTTTACGGCTAAGAGCATCGGCGACACGATTACCTTTACCGGGGGTATAAAGAATATCAAGATCATAAGGTGCAAGGAACTCGAGCCAACGCTGTTGACGCAAATTAAGTTCCTTTTGAGAAAATAAATATTTCAAAGACTTATGATCCATGTAAAGAATAAATTTCTCTCCCAATAGATAATGACGCCAAATCCGAAGGGCGAAAACAATAGCCGCGAGTTCTAAATCATGTGTGGCATATCTAGTCTCAGCCGGCTTTAATTGCCTAGAAGCATAAGCAATAACACGTTCTTTTTGCATAAGAACGGCACCCAAACAAACGTGACTAGCATCAGTATAAACAACAAAATCTTGATTCCCTTCGGGAATAACAAGAATAGAAGCATCGGAAAGGAGTTCTTTCAATTTCTGGAAAGAGGCTTCACATTTGTCCGACCAAATGTATTTAACTCCCTTCTTAGTCAAGCCAGTAAGAGGCACGACAATCTTAGAAAAGTCTTTAATGAAACGACGGTAATAACTCGCCAATCCGAGAAAACTACGAATCTCTGTCACACTCTCCGGCCTCTTCCAATCTTGAATCGCTTCAATCTTTGAAGGATCCACGGAAATTCCGGATTCGGAAATAATATGACCAAGAAACTTCACACGAGATTGTCAAAAGTGGCATTTAGAAAATTTCGCCTTTAATTGATTACTCCTAAGAGTTTCCAATACAATTCGAAGATGTTTCTCATGTTCCTCTTCGGTTTTTGAATACACAAGAATACCATCAATGAATATGAGAACAAACCGATCGAGGAAATCTTTGAAAACTCGATTCATGAGGTCAACGAAATAAGCCGGAGCATTCGTTAAACCAAATGGCATAACAAGCCATTCATAAGATCCATAACGAGTACGGAACGATGTCAAAGGAATACTATCCTCAGCAATACGAAGCTGATAAAAACCGGTAGCCAAGTCCAACTGTGAAAAGACCCTGGCTCCGCTAAGCTGATCAAACAGATCGTCAATCCGAGGTAAATGATATTTATTTTTAATAGTCAGATCGTTAAGCTTGCGATAGTCAACGCAAAGCCTAAGCGTACCGTCAGATTTCTTTACGAAAATAGCCGAAGCTCCCCAAGGCGAGGAACTAGAGCGAATAAATTTCTTCGTCTCCAATTCGGACAACTGTTTGCGCATCTCCTCATTTTTCTTATTGGACATGCGATAAGGAGGACGAGTAATAGGTTGAGCTCCAGAAACAAGATTAATTCTGAACTCAATTGCTCGTTTAGGTGGTAAACCTAAAACGGGCTCGAATATGTCGGAAAATTCACGAACAACGTGAATACGAGAAATAATATCATCTTCATCATCATCATCGTCATCACGAGGATTTAAAGAATATAAAGATGCCACCAAACAGGATTCTGAATCTTTAAGATTAACAGAAATCTGATTAATAAATAGTGGATGTCGGAGATGAATAGTCCGCTCAGGACATAAGATATGGGCTTGATAACGGTTAAGCCAATCCATTCCCAAAATTATTCCAAAGGCTAAGTAACGCATGACATGCAAATCGGCTAGGAAAGAAAAATCGCAAAAAATAATCTCCATATCTTTACAAAGCAAACTAAGAGTTGCGGATCCACCAACAGGATTCGCAATTTTTAAAGAAGTCATTAATGCAGTAACACTTAAGGAAAAAGTGTCTACCAGTTCCTTTGATATAAAAGAATGGGATGCACCTGTATCAAAGAGAACTCTAATAGGTTGATCATGAAATAAAATAATACCATCAAGAATGGAGTGAGAAATACCTTGGCCACGAGATGTGTTGCCAGGGGCTTGAGCCACATTCAACTTTCCTTCCTTCTTGCCTTTACGTTTGAGACATTGATGTATGTAATGATCCGGGCTCTTATAATAGCGACAAGATTTGGGCTTAGAGCACTTATTCGCAAAATGATCCCCAGATCCACAGTTGAAGCAACTCGCACCACTAAGAGTAGGAGACTTTGCCGCAGGGTTTGTCTGCTTACCCTTTTGTTGTGATAAGGGCCTTTGAATTTACTGGGCCTCTTTTTGTTGTTGAAGTTTGGTTTAGCGCCAACCACTTCAACATCACTCTCTCTATCAGCCTCTTCAAGACGAAGAGCGATATCGACGAGTTGATCAAATGCGACTTCTAGTTTCAGGAGTAGTGGCTTCTTAAGATTCTTATTTAAGCCATAAACGAACCTCTGGTTTTTCTCCAATGGGGTGTTGATGTATTCAACTCCATATTTGGAAAGAGACTCGAAGGCTGCGACGTAATAAGTCACAGAGGATTGACCTTGAACAAGGTCTATAAAACGTCGAGCCAAGGTTACTTTCCCAGCTTTTGGTACAAACCTTAACTCGAAGCATCCCTGAAATTACTCCCAGGTGAGATCCGCTTCATTAATTTCTGAAATAAGGAGTTCGTACCAGTCCAATGCTCTCTCCTGGAGCATGCTGAAAGCCACCTTAACGCGGTGGAGATCGATAAGGTTCATGCGAGAAAAGATTCGATCGCATGATTTTAACCAAGCCTCGATGGTAGTTTCCGAACCTTTGAAGGGCTTCCCACCCAAGTTGGTGTAATCGCTGCACAAGCGTGCAAATCCCGACTTTGGGTGAATAGGTTCCGGGTTAGCTCCAGCTGCTTGAGCATTTGTTACTAAATCAAGAAGCTGTTGAGCGGTCATAAAAACTCCATCCTGGGGTAGAGCACTAGATGGTCCAGTTCTGGGATGGCCGGGTCTAGACATTCTCTTCCTTTAAGAAAGAAAGAAGAGAAGGAAGAAGGTTATTCACCAATGAATATCAAGCAATCTTGATAGATAAAACAAGGAATCATAAAGGAAATAGGATGAATCGGTACGAAGACTCGAATTAATCCTATGGTATAACTCCTAAGATAAACTTAGAGCGATGATCCTTGTTAAGTTATTCTGCATTGTTCCGAAGTTTGGCTCTGATACCAAGCTGTGACGCCCCACCTCTATACCCACGCTAGCCAAGAACACTACGGTGTAGTGCTGTCAACTAGCACGGAGAATAAGGCTGTTGAGGAGCGACCATCCATGTAATTTCTTATCACACGGTGGCTATAAATAATCTTCGGAAACAAACATAGAAATAAGCATAACACAAATCAGTCACAGACATCCATATCACATGGGCGGAAGAAGATATGAATATATAACTAACACATGAAAGTGTACATCAGAGTAGTGGTCAAAAAGATTCACAATAATACAAAAGAATAGCAACACGTGCTATACAATAGAATACAACTATGAGTCTATATCTCAAGTGTATACAACAAAAACTGCTAATCTAAATAGTTAGCCAAAAGTCAGAGTAGCAAATCCCGGAAAGAAGTCAAGCAGAAGCACATGTAACATCTCGGTCTGACCTGAGTATTATTTAAGAAAATAATAAACGGATCAGTCTAGCTATAAATATCAGATGACATGATATAAAATAAAAGATATGACATAAACCTAAAATATCCATACTGACATACTACTATAAGTATGCAAATGATGATCAACAGAAGATCAATCAATAAGAGGTAAATCAATATCACAAGAATCTTCCCAAAGATCCAAAGAGGGAATCATACACTAAACTTGTACTCATAACAAGTCAATGACATAAATTCCAGAAATCAACACGAGAAATCCAGAAATCATAAAACGGGAAAGAGGCCTGTAACGTACTGCCTTTTCGTACGTTTTAAATCGACACACGTTCCAATTCAAACCATACGGAAGGGCGGATTGTTATGGGGTAAATAAGAAAAACGAGAAAGAAATAAAAGAAAACAGAATCTCGTAGCGGAAGGATAAAATATAATAATAAAATATATAGTTTATAAATCTGTTTACAAAAATTTGTATACTACATATCAGAGTTACACATACCAATAACAATGTAGCGGAACAGTGTGTAGTGGAACCATATAATAATATAATAATAATAACGAAATCTTTGTCTTCGTCCTCCAGAAATAAAGTCTTCAAATCCTGAAACGCTCGGACTGACCCGAGCGAATTGAAAAGACAAAACACTCGAGTCAGAACTAAAAGATCTTATGTGAGTTAAATTAACAGAAATAAATATGAGTGCAGTAACTCAAGAGATGCTTGGGATTTACATCTCCTAAGGATCCGTTAAACTATTTACTATGTAGTATATTGCGCTATTATAATAGTGTCTATTTGTAAAATAAACTTACTTTTAAATAGCGTTAAGGCTTTACATTTTCCACCTTAACACGGTTATATATTCTCATAGTCTATACAGTACCGTAATCTCCCCCGTACTGGGCGTCGTCAGAGGGCACTCCATAGGTATGGTACAAAACCAAAATCGTATAAGGCGCGCTAGGGTAGGTGACACGGCACAACTAGGCAATGCCAGGGTAGATATACCAATTACGCTTCCGGGTCAGTGGTAACGCATAGCCGCAGCTACCGCCCACCTCGAGCCACACCTCCAAATAAAAATCAAAAGTGGCCACCGAATCAATCCAAGAGTCAAAGTATAATATCGAAGGGATGTGTCCGATCAAAGGTGCTACCTTATTAACCCGTCGATCGCTCCTGTTTTAGCCACCTTATGCCAACTCACGGGAGTTGGGTCCACGTACTTACCTTACAGGAAACGCCGCCACCAACCTACTTCATTCTGGAATCTCCACCGTGTACACGGTTAGTCAAAGTGGTTTCGGTATCGACCGAGAGTATGTCCATATCCGATCCCGGTCTCTTTGCCAACCAATCGTTATTATAACACCGCGGTCATTTAAAATAATTTATACTTTTAAAACCAGAATATAATATCCATTTCAAAACCATATAAATATGATATCATTTCCTTTTAAAACCCAAAACAATATGATATCATCTATATTTTCCAATATATTCTTTCCAAAAATCAGAGTGGTTTCAAAGTAAAATATTTAGAAATCAAACTCTTGAACATAATATTTCCAAATTATACTACCTTGAAAAACATAGCTTTGAAACAAATTTTCATCTCTTAAATGGTTAAATATTAAATTACTTTTATAAACAAAATAGCTTCTTTAGATTTCACAAATCAATTTCAAATATCGATTTACTTCCAAATACCATTTCAATTCTTATGTTTCAAGGCTTTAAATATTTCACCATTTCAAACAGACTCATTGACAATTCCATATATATATCAAATTCAGTTACTTATTATTTAGACTTGAAATGTTTGCTTAATGAATTCAATATAATTTAAGAAAACCTTTAACTTCATATAACTGGATCATCTTTCAATTTGTTATATATTCATTTAATCAACCTGATATTCATTAAAATCACTTTACACAAAAATCAAGTTATAAAAATCATATCCTTTAAAAATTCTAATTTTTATTAAATTTCAATTTAACTTAATATTCATCTTCCAAACCTATTCTCATTTAAGTCATAAAACTCCAGAAATTAAATTTTAAATAAATGTTTAATCTTATTTGATCTTAAAATCAAACTTATTTAAACTTCAAATCAAATTTATACAAAGCTTAAAAACCGGAAATTACTATATATATATATATAATAGTCTTTATCAATAACCAAATCAATATCTCATAAACCATATATATATATAACTTTACAAAATCATAGAAAAACATTTCAAAAATAATTTTGTATATTTACCGCGGTGCCTGTATATAATTTTCTATCCTATGGTCAAGTGATACGGATGTTTATCATTTCAATACGCAATTTAAAATGAAAAAAAAATGCGGTTATATATCATTTCAAACCGCAATCCCGAATGAATGAAATGCATAACAACTTGCAATTAATAAAATTAATCATCCATTCATCCATCAAATCATACATCCATTTATCACAGTTATCATCCAATTTCAAACAATCATCAATACATAACAGGTGATAAATAATGGTATCAATTATCAGTTTATACTCAAAATAAATTTAATAACTGTTAATTGGCAGTTTATATGCAAAAATAAACGTAAATTTAACTGGCAGTTAATATGCAATTAAATAAATTCTAACTATCAAATTTATGCAATAAATAAAATTAATTAGCAGTTATATTAAATGAATGCGATTTATCAGAGATAATGAATAAAACATGCCAAACAGTCATAAATAAATTTCTACTCATATCTAAAATTAATTTGACAAACACAAGAAATTTTAGAAATTGTGAGTGGGTTAAAACACTCACCTTTTGAATTTAAATCGAATTTAAATCCGAGTTAAATTCAAAAATTTGACGGTCTTCAAATCTGTCCAAACCAGCGTCAACGCGTCGGGAATTTTATTACGATCCTAACAAAAAAAATTCACGTGAAACGACCAACGTATGAGAAAGTTATTGCGAAAATTGCACTCGAATTTGAATTAATTAAAAATGAGAAAAAAGAACACTTTCACTAACTACCTTGCCACGTCAGTAGCTGAAATGCGCGCACGAGACTCCTCTTCCAGAAAACACGTAACCCTAATTCACGCATACCCTTCTATAGCTGCCACTCCTTGCCGCCACCACAGCCCCAACCAAGTCGATCAACTATCACCTCCACGCTGCCCTATCCAAGCCGCCCCTTCCCTGACCTCGGCATCAATTTCGGTCGCCAAAACGCGGCCGCCACCGGGACAAACGCGCCCCCCATCCAAGCGCGAACCAGCAGACTCCGACCACCAGTAGTAAAAACGAACGGCACTGATGCGAGCTGCACCTCCTCCTCTACCCAAGGACATTCCCCGATCGTCAAACGGTCACCGATCCACCGTTGAATCATTCAAACTCCACTACGAACGGCCTGCAATGATTCGTGATTTCTGGGTAACTGGCGAATCGTTTTGGAAAATGAATTTCACCATTGTATTACGTTCGTCAAGAACATCAACATATAAATTTTTTGGAATTTTTCTGAGAATTTTAATTTTTGACTTTTGATTTTGAACTGTTAATGGATCTAGGGTTTTGCAACCATTGAAGAAGAGAAAAGGTTGAAAAAATGAACGTACAGCAAATGAGAATAGAATGGAGGCTAGGGTTTACAACTGAATTATATAGGTAGGTTAGAGATTTGAATTGATGGATCGGATAAACAAACGTGCTAACGCTAACGTGGCCGAAAAGCCCGTTCTGACCCCGGAACGAAATCGGATAAACCCATATATCAAAATAGGTATTTTAAAATATTCTGAACGCTATGGAAAAAGTTTCACGTCCAAATTCGATCGTATGAAGAAGTTATGCTGAAATCAATAGTTTCAAATTGATTTCAAATTGATTTCAAATAAATCGATTTCAAGGCGTTTCGCGTTCGTACGCTCAAACGACAAGTCCGATCGTTACGAAACTTGAACCCTACAATAATTCACTGTTACGGATCCGATGAAACTGGTTTCGTTGAAATCCGAGTTCGTGACCAAAATGGCTATTTTTATATTAATTAAATAAAATTAAGAATTATTAAATAAACCCAAATTTTATTTCGGTTTCAGAATTAGAAAATTTTATCACTTATGATTCCTCAATCATTTACAATGATTTTTAACAAATTTAAAAATGTAAATTTAGATGATTTATTTATAAATTTCAATATCAATTCTCAATTTCATTAAATTCAAAATTATAAATTAAGTTCCCCAAAATTTCTATTAAGTTAAAAAATCAATGATTACTCCATCTATAAATTTCAAGTAGATGGATTCGAATGTTGGGTTCAGAAACTATTATTTTAATATTCTTGAATTTCAGTTAAATCTCTATAAACGAAATATTTAAATGTTAATTTCATTTATTTTTCAATACTTTAATTAAACTAAAATACCGTTTTCTATACTTAAATCTATGCTCCCATTGATTCATTCACTTTGCACTTATCATGTATTATTTTAACAACTCATTTATAACTTTGAATCTATTCCCCAAATTTCACATTTCTATTGTTATATACATTTGAATTCCATCCTATTTAATATTTCAAATATTTCTTCATTATTGTTAATGTAATAAATATATTTTTAATTATTGCAATTGATTTTCCGTTATAACTTAATATACTAAATAGGTGGTAAATCTTAAATACTTGTTCTCGTTAACGTTTTATTTCTACTTACAAATTAATGCAATTATTACCTATTTCCATCTTTATCTCCAATTAACGTAAAATGTTATATTCAATTTCCATAAATTTCAATAGATTCAAATTATCGTATTTATGAAGAACATTTACGTTATTCTCCATTTATTACCTTAATTTATTCAACGTAACATTTAATTATTGCAATGATTTCCAAATCAATTGAATTGAATTAAATATAAATGTATCACTCATAATAACTTGTGGTCACAACTCTTGATCACCATTAATAAGTTTATTATTTACAATCCAATAATCGCCATTCTATATATACGAATTAACTAATTCAATATTTCCATTTCGTTTTCCTATCCTAAATTTATTACTAAGTGTATTTACTCCATTCCAACAAGTTGGAATTCCATTCTTACTATAACAATCATTTCCCTATTCACTTTTATTACTAACCCATCATCATTGCATTTATTGTCTTTATTTGATTTAATCAAATTACCCATATTCCTTTAAATACATACTAACGAAATATTCAATTCTATTTATTTTCTTGCATTACTTTATTACCTCCATTTATATTCAATTTCCGTAAATCAATATTTTATTCCATTGACGAATTCAATACTTGCCTTAATTTACTTATTCAAACTTTATATCAAATGCAACAATTTCCACTATTACTATTAATTGCAATATATAATTTAATTTGTAAATTTTAATTACCCTTGATACATCTAATTACAACATTCTCTTTCCTATAAATAAATAAGATTTATATTCCTTTCTAAATTTAAATAAAAAATCTTATTAATTTAATCCATTTAAACATCAAATTTATACGGGTCGTTACACTCTCCCCCACTCAAAACTTTTCGTCCCCGAAAAGGAAAAGAAAGGAAAAGAAGAAATAAGAAAACAATATATCTTTCTTAATTAAATTTATAAACAAATATGTTTACAAAATAAAATAATCTAACATAAAATGTACCAATTTATAACCATTTAAATCCTTTATACATAAGTTGCTAAAGTTTGTAAACATTTTCAATTTTTTTTTCTAAGTCCAAAATTTATGGAAAATTTTGGCAGTCTCTTTTGTATGGAGAGGCTCGGAAGAAGATATAATATAATATAACAATATAAACAAATATTTTACAATATAATATAAATCCCAACACGGGAAAAATATAAAATATCGCTATAAACCGTAATCCGAAAACGTACCTATTTGTCGGGCAATTTACGCTAGATTTATGGAACCAAAAGCAGTATCAATTGCTTCCATAACCCGCATTTCACTTATAAAATCTAAAGGGTTAACAATTTATATAAAGTGAAATATTTGAGTGGTTTCAATCACTAACAACAAATCAATACCCAACCATCCATTTCAACAAACAACATACACAAGAAACAAAACAACCCAACAAATCAAATTAACTTATTATAAATTTTATTTCATACTTTAGTTGTTTGATTTTCTTTCTTTCATTCATTGAGTGATTTCCGCATTTATTTTCATTTATTACTTACAATATTCATCTTTCATTTTAATCTCTTACGAGTTTTTTTTATTGCATTCCATTTATGTATTTCTAAATTTTATTTATTTATTTCTCACAGTTTTATTTATTATAAAATTTCATTCTATTTACTTAAGTTTTAAAATCATCTAATTAAAATGCTTACCTTTAATTATGGTAAAATTTCAATTTACAACTTAAGTTTATAACATTAAATTCCCATTTATAACAACAAATTCATTGAATACTTTCATTACCTCAAGCTTTACTTGTAAGATTTCCCCCTTACATTTTCTTACTAACACTGTAACTTTTATTATATGGTAAGTTATATATATGCTTTAAGAATGTAAGTGAAAATTATACAAGTTTCTTCTCCATTCCTTTAATTAATTTATGGTTCATTAATTATATATTCGTTTTATAAGTTACAATTTCAACGTACTTTTAATTTCATTTATTTATTTAATGCTAATATTTCTATTATATTTAATAATAGTAACATTTTAATTACACCAAATTTGTAACCTTATAACCTCAATTCTTATAAATAAAGAATTTCCTCAATTCATTTACTAAGGTTTACAATCCTTTATTTACATTACTTATCTCCCTATTATACTAAATTTTTACTTAAAGTAAAGGTTCCAACTTTTAATTACTAACCTTTCATCTCACTACAATAATTGAAACAATTAATTAATCGGAATTTAAGAATTTAATACCGGGTTAAATTTTAAATCATTTAAAATAATAGATAGATATCTACACTTAACATATAAATCCAATTATAATTAAAACGATAAAATTTCCTCAACAATTCTGTAGTAAATTACTACAGTGGCCTTCCCACTTCGAAACTCGAAAATGAATGTCGATGATGCGTGCACTCATCACCGAAATTATTTTCCAGCGACAGAGAGGAAAGTACAAAACTTATTTTCTCCAAAAATCTTCTTTAAAACAATTTCTCTTAAATTATATTAAATATTCATATCAGAAAATACTTATAACAATTTTATTCCAAAAATTTTACGAAAAATTCCAAAACCCCGGATCTTAAGTCCTAAATTTCCAAATTTCATTGATTTTATTTTTCAATCTTATTTCTATTATTAATTATACACTTTATTACCTAACAACCAATCTATTACAGCCAAATATAGATATTATTTTAAAAAATTATTTTATAGAAAATATAATAGGTAAAATTATTTCATTCACCTATATTAAAAACAAATATTATGTCGGTCTGTCCTATTAAGTGTTTAGAAATTCCTATTGATGTCATAGCGTCCCATGCACAAACCAGAATTTATAAATACGAAACGGAACAGATTAACACAATATAAAACCTTTTTATAACACTAACAAATACGCTCTCTCATATATATACACTCAGCGACTCCCATAGGGTATTTCTACCCTATTAGTAAATAGTCAAACCCCACAAAGCTAAGGTTTATCGCTAAACCAAAGCTCTGATAACAGATGTAACGTCCCGCCTTTTCGTACGTTTTAAATCGACACACGTGCCAATTCAAGCCATACGGAAGGGCGGATTGTTATGGGGTAAATAAGAAAAACGAGAAATAAATAAAAGAAAACAGAATCTCGCAGCGGAATGATACAATATAATAATAAAATATATAGTTTATAAATATGTTTACAAAACATTTATATACTACATATCAGAGTTACACATACCAATAACAATGCAGCGGAACAGTGTGTAGTGGAACCATATAATAATATAATAATAATAACGAAATCTTCGTCTTCGTCCTCCAGAAATAAATTCTTCAAATCCTGAAACGCTCGGACTGACCCGAGCGAATTGAAAAGACAAAACACTCGAGTCAGAACTAAAAGATCTTATGTGAGTTAAATTAACAGAAATAAATATGAGTGTAGTAACTCAAGAGATGCTCGGAATTTACATCTCCTAAGGATCCGTTAAACTATTTACTATGTAGTATATTGCGCTATTATAATAGTGTCTATTTGTAAAATAAACTTACTTTTAAATAGCGTTAAGGCTTTACATTTTCCACCTTAACACAGTTATATATTCCCATAGTCTATACAGTACCGTAATCTCCCCCGTACTGGGCGTCGTCAGAGGGCACTCCATAGGTATGGTACAAAACCAAAATCGTATAAGGCGCGCTAGGGTAGGTGACACGGCACAACTAGGCAATGCCAGGGTAGATATACCAATTACGCTTCCGAATCGGTGGTAACGCATAGCCGCAGCTACCGCCCACCTTGAGCCACATCCCCAAATAAAAATCAAAAGTGGCCACCGAATCAATCCAAGAGTCAAAGTATAATATCGAAGGGATGTGTCCGATCAAAGATGCTACCTTATTAACCCGTCGATCGCTCCTGTTTTAGCCACCTTATGCCAACTCACGGGAGTTGGGTCCACATACTTACCTTACAGAAAACGCCGCCACCAACCTACTTCATTCTGGAATCTCCACCGCGTACACGGTTAGTCAAAGTGGTTTTCGGTATCGACAGAGAGTATGTCCATATCCGATCCCGGTCTCTTTGCCAACCAATCGTTATTATAACACCGCGATCATTTAAAATAATTTATACTTTTAAAACCAGAATATAATATCCATTTCAAAACCATATAAATATGATATCATTTCCTTTTAAAACCCAAAACAATATGATATCATCTATATTTTTCAATATATTCTTTCCAAAAATCAGAGTGGTTTCAAAGTAAAATATTTAGAAATCAAACTCTTGAACATAATATTTCCAAATTATACTACCTTGAAAAACATAGCTTTGAAACAAATTTCCATCTCTTAAATGGTTAAATATTAAATTACTTTTATAAACAAAATAGCTTCTTTAGATTTCACAAATCAATTTCAAATATCGATTTACTTCCAAATACCATTTCAATTCTTATGCTTCAAGGCTTTAAATATTTCACCATTTCAAACAGACTCATTTGACAATTCCATATATATATATCAAATTCAGTTACTTATTATTTAGACTTGAAATGTTTGCTTAATGAATTCAATATAATTTAAGAAAACCTTTAACTTCATATAACTGGATCATCTTTCAATTTATTATATATTCATTTAATCAACCTGATATTCATTAAAATCACTTTATACAAAAATCAAGTTATAAAAATCATATCCTTCAAAAATTCTAATTTTTATTAAATTTCAATTTAACTTAATATTCATCTTCCAAATCTATTCTCATTTAAGTCATAAAACTCCAGAAATTAAATTTTAAATAAATGTTTAATCTTATTTGATCTTAAAATCAAACTTATTTAAACTTCAAATCAAATTTATACAAAGCTTAAAAACCGAAAATTACTATATATATATAATAGTCTTTATCAATAACCAAATCAATATCTCATAAACCACATATATATAACTTTACAAAACCATAGAAAAACATTTCTAAAATAATTTTGTATATTTACCGCGGTGCCTGTATATAATTTTCTATCCTATGGTCAAGTGATACGGATGTTTATCATTTCAATCCGCAATTTAAAATGAAAAAAAATGCGGTTATATATCATTTCAAACCGCAATCCCGAATGAATGAAATGCATAGCAAATTGCAATTAATAAAATTAATCATCCATTCATCCATCAAATCAAACATCCATTTATCACAGTCATCATCCAATTTCAAACAATCATCAATACATAACAGGTGATAAATAATGGTATCAATTATCAGTTTATACTTAAAATAAATTTAATAACTGTTAATTGGTAGTTTATATGCAAAAATAAGCGTAAATTTAACTGGCAGTTAATATGCAATTAAATAAATTCTAACTGTCAAATTTATGCAATAAATAAAATTAATTAACAATTATATTAAATGAATGCGATTTATCAGAGATAATGAATAAAACATGCCAAACAGTCATAAATAAATTTCTACTCATATCTAAAATTAATTTGACAAACACAAGAAATTTTAGAAATTGTGAGTGGGTTAAAACACTCACCTTTTGAATTTAAATCGAATTTAAATCCGATTTAAATTCAAAAATTTGACGGTCTCCAAATCTGTCCAAACCAGCGTCAACGCGTCTGGAATTTTATTACGATCCTAACGAAAAAAATTCACGTGAAACGACCAACGTATGAGAAAGTTATTGCGAAAATTGCACTCGAATTTGAATTAATTAAAAATGAGAAAAAAGAACACTTTCACTAACTACCTTGCCACGTCAGTAGCTGAAATGCGCGCACGAGACTCCTCTTCCAGAAAACACGTAACCCTAATTCACGCATACCCTTCTATAGCCGCCACTCCTTGCCGCCACCACAGCCCCAACCAAGTCGATCAACTATCACCTCCACGCTGCCCTATCCAAGCCGCCCCTTCCCTGACCTCGGCATCAATTTCGGTCGCCAAAACGCGGCCGCCACCGAGACAAACACGCCCCCTATCCAAGCGCGAACCAGCAGACTCCGACCACCAGTAGCAAAAACGAACGGCACCGATGCGAGCTGCACCTCCTCCTCTACCCAAGGACATTCCCCGATCGTCAAACGGTCACCGATCCACCGTTGGATCGTTCAAACTCCACTACGAACGGCCTGCAATGATTCGTGATTTCTGGGTAACCGGCGAATCGTTTTGGAAAATGAATTTCACCATTGTATTACGTTCGTCAAGAACATCAACATATAAATTTTTTGGAATTTTTCTGAGAATTTTAATTTTTGACTTTTGATTTTGAACTGTTAATGGATCTAGGGTTTTGCAACCATTGAAGAAGAGAAAGGGTTGAAGAAATGAACGTACAGCAAATGAGAATAGAATGGAGGCTAGGGTTTACAACTGAATTATATAGGTAGGTTAGAGATTTGAATAGATGGATCGGATAAACAAACGTGCTAACGCTAACGTGGCCCAAAAAGCCCGTTCTGACCCCGGAACGAAATCGGGTAAACCCATATATCAAAATAGGTATTTTAAAATATTCTGAACGCTATGGAAAAAGTTTCACGTCCAAATTCGATCGTATGAGGAAGTTATGCTAAAATCAATAGTTTCAAATTGATTTCAAATTGATTTCAATTAAATCGATTTCAAGGCGTTTCGCGTTCGTACGGTCAAACGACAAGTCCGATCGTTACGAAACTTGAAACCCTACAATAATTCACTGTTACGGATCCGATGAAACTGGTTTCATTGAAATCCGAGTTCGTGACCAAAATGGTTATTTTTATATTAATTAAATAAAATTAAGAATTATTAAATAAACCCAAATTTTATTTCGGTTTCAGAATTAGAAAATTTTATCACTTATGATTCCTCAATCATTTACAATGTTTTTTAACAAATTTAAAAATGTAAATTTAGATGATTTATTTATAAATTTCAATATCAATTCTCAATTTCATTAAATTCAAAATTATAACTTAAGTTCCCCAAAATTTCTATTAAGTTAAAAAAATCAATGATTACTCTATCTATAAATTTCAAGTAGATGGATTCGAATGTTGGGTTCAGAAACTATTATTTTAATATTCTTGAATTTCAGTTAAATCTCTATAAACGAAATATTTAAACGTTAATTTCATTTATTTTGCAATACTTTAATTAAACTAAAATACCGTTTTCTATACTTAAATCTATGCTTCCATTGATTCATTCACTTTGCACTTATTATGTATTATTTTAACAACTCATTTATAACTTTGAATCTATTCCCCAAATTTCACATTTCTATTGTTATATACATTTGAAGTCCATCCTATTTAATATTTCAAATATTTCTTCATTATTGTTAATGTAATAAATATATTTTTAATTATTGCAATTGATTTTCCGTTATAACTTAATATACTAAATAGGTGGTAAATCTTAAATACTTGTTCTCGTTAACGTTTTATTTCTACTTACAAATTAATGCAATTATTACCTATTTCCATCTTTATCTCCAATTAACGTAAAATGTTATATTCAATTTCCATAAATTTCAATAGATTCAAATTATCGTATTTATGAAGAACATTTACGTTATTCTCCATTTATTACCTTAATTTATTCAACGTAACATTTAATTATTGCAATGATTTCCAAATCAATTGAATTGAATTAAATATAAATGTATCACTCATAATAACTTGTGGTCACAACTCTTGATCACCATTAATAAGTTTATTATTTACAATCCAATAATCGCCATTCTATATATACGAATTAACTAATTCAATATTTCCATTTCGTTTTCCTATCCTAAATTTATTACTAAGTGTATTTACTCCATTCCAACAAGTTGGAATTCCATTCTTACTATAACAATCATTTCCCTATTCACTTTTATTACTAACCCATCATCATTGCATTTATTGTCTTTATTTGATTTAATCAAATTACCCATATTCCTTTAAATACATACTAACGAAATATTCAATTCTATTTATTTTCTTGCATTACTTTATTACCTCCGTTTATATTCAATTTCCGTAAATCAATATTTTATTCCATTGACGAATTCAATGCTTGCCTTAATTTACTTATTCAAACTTTATATCAAATGCAACAATTTCCACTATTACTATTAATTGCAATATATAATTTAATTTGTAAATTTTAATTACCCTTGATACATCTAATTACAACATTCTCTTTCCTATAAATAAATAATATTTTTATTTCTTTCTAAATTTAAATAAAAAATCTTATTGATTTAATCCATTTAAACATCAAATTTATACGGGTCGTTACACTCTCCCCCACTCAAAACTTTTCGTCCCCGAAAAGGAAAAGAAAGGAAAAGAAGAAATAAGAAAACAATATATCTTTCTTAATTAAATTTATAAACAAATAAGTTTACAAAATAAAATAATCTAACATAAAATGTACCAATTTATAACCATTTAAATCATTTATACATAAATTGCTAAAGTTTGTAAACATTTTCAAAATTTTTTTCTAAGTCCAAAATTTACGGAAAATTTTGGCAGAGTCTCTTTTGTATGGAGAGGCTCGGAAGAAGATATAATATAATATAACAATATAAACAAATATTTTACAATATAATGTAAATCCCAACACAGGAAAAATATAAAATATCGCTATAAACCGTAATCCGAAAACGTACCTATTTATCGGGCAATTTACGCTAGATTTATGGAACCAAAAGCAGTATCAATTGCTTCCATAACCTGCATTTCGCTTATAAAATCTAAAGGGTTAACAATTTATATAAAGTGAAATATTTGAGTGGTTTCAATCACTAACAACAAATCAATACCCAACCATCCATTTCAACAAACAACATACACAAGAAACAAAACAACCCAACAAATCAAATTAACTTATTATAAATTTTATTTCATACTTTAGTTGTTTGATTTTCTTTCTTTCATTCATTGAGTGATTACCTCATTTATTTTCATTTATTACTTACAATATTCATCTTTCATTTTAATCTCTTACGAGTTTTTTTTATTGCATTCCATTTATGTATTTCTAAATTTTATTTATTTATTTCTCACAGTTTTATTTATTATAAAATTTCATTCTATTTACTTAAGTTTTAAAATCATCTAATTAAAATGCTTACCTTTAATTATGGTAAAATTTCAATTTACAACTTAAGTTTATAACATTAAATTCCCATTTATAACAACAAATTCATTGAATACTTTCATTACCTCAAGCTTTACTTGTAAGATTTCCCCCTTACATTTCCTTACTAACACTGTAACTTTTATTATATGGTAAGTTATATATATGCTTTAAGAATGTAAGTGAAAATTATACAAGTTTCTTCTCCATTCCTTTAATTAATTTATGGTTCATTAATTATATATTCGTTTTATATATATTAGATTTCTCATCCGAGTGAGGTAAAGGTTTGTATATATATTAGTAGATTGGAAAACGGTTTAAGAAAAGAGCTTTGTTATTGAAAACAGAGTTGAAATCTTTTTGTTGAAAGAGTTTTGATATTTACTACTATATAGAAAACCTTTATATTTTAAAGTGACAAATCATAGAAGTGATTGTAGAAACAATAAATCATAAAAATTCACATACGAAGACGTGAATAAAATCCAAAGAAACCGATTAAGAAATTATTGAAATAGATATTCAAAAATCCATAAAATCGACCGAGAAGACAAAGATAGTTTGTCTCGAAGAGTGGTCAATCTCAGCATCTCAACAAAGCAAGTTCCGTTGAATGCTTTTCAGATAAGATCCCCTACGGAGGGGGGGTCCAGGGGGGTGGCAACCCCCCAAGGTGGGGGTACGGGGGCAACGCCATCGCTACGGGGTTCGACCTGCCCGGTCAGGTCGCGGGGGTCCAGGGGGCAGCGCCCCGTCCAAAACGGTACGACCTAATGGTTGCGTCCTAGGGGTCTAAGGGGTCAAGCGACTTAATGGTTGCGACCTAGGGGTGTTCGCGACCTAACGATGACTCGCGACCCAACATGGCCGACCTAACAGAGGTTGCGACCTAACAGAGCAATAGGACGAGCGACTTAACAAAGTGGCCGAGCGACCTAACTGGAGCAAGCGACCTATAGGTCAAGCGACCTAACAGGGTTCACGACTTAAGGTATTCGCGACTTAACGGGTTATAGGCCTAACGACCTAACAGGGTTCACGACCTAAGGTATTCGCGACTTAACGGGTTATAGGCCTAACGACCTAACAGGGTTCACGACCTAAGGTATTCGCGACTTAACGAGTTATAGGCCTAACGACCTAACAAGATTCACGACCTAAGGTATTCGCGAATTAGCGGGTTATAGGCCTAACGACCTAACAGGGTTCACGACCTAAGGTATTCGTGACTTAACGGGTTATAGGCCTAACAACCTAAGGCTTAATTCGGGAACGCCCTACTGCTTAAGGCTTAACTCGCGAGAGACCTACGGCTTAAGGCTTAACTCGCGAGCGACCTACGGCTTAAGGCTTAACTCGTGAGCGACCTACGACTTAAGGCTTAACTCGCGAGCGACCTAACTCCGAAGTGCCAATATTTTCAGAATGACCTAAAGCCCTGCGACCTACGACCCAGCGACCTTGCGACCTATCACCGAACGAGTCAAGTGGCCAGAACGAGCTAAGTGCAGGAAATTTTCAAAAATGCTAAAAATTGGAGTTTTTCGCCAATCCAATCCAAACCGAAGGCAAATGTGCGTGCAAAAGATAGGGAATCATTCCCAACAGTCCAATATAGTTATAGACTAGATTTGTGAGATAAAAATCTCACATTTTCTCCAAATTTATGAAGAAAAGCTTGAAAGAAATGGAGAAGTAATCACAAGCTTGAATCCAATGTCTTCTTCTTGAATTTGGAATTGAATGTTGGATTTGCAAGAGAATTTGAGCTTGGAATTTTAATTTCTCTTTCCACTCACCATTAATGCTTAAGCTTGGTTGTTAGGAAATTTATGGAGAGTGAGGAGAAAGAGAGAAGTGGGTTTGAGTTATAATGGCTAATCTAACCCAAAGTCCAAAGCGGGAAAAGTAAGTGAAATTCCACTAACTCCAAACCTATCAATGTTTATACTTAAAAAGTTGTAAACGGCATTTCAAACTCAATGGAAGTGGTCTCGAGTCCTAATTTGACCATTTGCAAAATGTAGCTTTTCGGACCAATATCCGATTAACGACAAAATATTTAAATATAAAATCGATAAATATGCGAGTTGTTACAGTTGTAATTTGGTGAGCATAGACCAAACCCCTTTTACGACGATAATACATTGTTGTAAAAGTATTTACTGCAACTATCAGTCTTCGTTGCGAAATACATATTCTACTATAACTGTTTGTAAATAGTTGTAAATATTGTATGTCCACTGTTTAGAACAGTTATGGTACATCTTTTACCACTTTTATGAAAAGTTGTGAAATATGTACGACAACTTTTTAATAATATTGCGTAGGTATTTCCGCGTAGTCCAATATGCTAGTATACACACAATATAAGTACAATAATACCGTTTCAGTATTTCAAATAAAATTAAATGATTAAACAACAAACAACACATTTTCAAGTTACTTCGTATCAAAATATGTTAACAATTGTTCAAACACAAAATACAATACATGTTCCAATACAACCATTTTTTCACAAAAGATAACGCAAGGTCTAGATCGTAAAATACAAATGATAAGACATACTAACAGCAAAACGATCTAGCCAACAACAACGAAATTCTTATGCCAAGCAACCGTTGTTTCTACGGCTTGCTGAATAGTACAAGCTTCAGGAATCTCCCTTCATAAAGGAGTTTGTGGTTCCAATGGAACATTGACAAAAACTTTTTAAGCATGTACTACAAGTGGAACGTGATGCATTAAAGTAGTAGGATCAACAGATGCAAGTGTCCCTTCAGAAACAAGTTTTCCTTGCCAGTTGAGTAATTTGCACTTTTGAAAGTTGTAGATCATGTGTACCATTATTTGTAAAATTAGTGCTACCATGTTGTGACCGAGACTGCAAAGAAATATAATTTATCAATACAATATTGAATCTAAGAGTTAAAATAGTTAAAACAAAAATATTGTCCAAAAATCCCATGAAATCTCCAGCATGTACACACCATTAATAGTCAACAAAGCATAAATCGAAATTTAAATGGTCTATGAAAAAATGGAATGTAAGACAATTTGAACTAAAATCTCAACACTTCACTTTTTTAAGCAATGTGACTGAGACTGCAAAATATGAGGAAAATGTGACTGAACTAAAATTGTATCACCTGAGGCATATTAGCAAGAGTTAACGGGCTATCCAAGTGATTTCCCTTTCCTGCCATTGACTATAAAAAGAACAAATTTTAAATATACATGTATTAGTTAGTTATTAAGATGGCTAATTAATTTATAACTTACAGTCATGATCAAATTTGTCAATTCATGAACTTTATTCTGCAATTCGAAAACTTGGTTTTCAAGTGCAGATGCTTTCTTGGAGTTATGTATGTGAGCCCCGAATTGAGGTGTAACCCCAAAACCATGACCTCTTATTCTTCCACATCATTCTTTGCCGAATGTCTTTGCCACACCATCTTCACTTAATGAAATCATTCCCTGAGAACTTTGACTATTGTTGCGCTCTTTTATCTTAGTCTACAAATAATAAAAGTTCCAATAAGATGTAAATATTGTATTTGTATTATGTAGTAGACAATATTTGTATGTATACTTACTATGTATTCATCAACAAATGAGTTTGGTGGTTCCCCCAATTTTTTGTATGTCTTGCACCATAACTCATATCTAGTAATATCAGATGCACGTCCTTTTCTCTGCAAAAATAAGTATGGAAATAAAGCTCAGCTATTTTGCGCAACAACGAAATTCGATTATTTTTTAACACAAAACTAAATACTTTTATCATTTTAACTAAATGCAAAATGACTATCTTTTTGAAAAAAAAATACACGTTAACCTGGTAGTCAATAATATTAGCAGACGCTTCGACTATTTCTAGGTATATAAAATTTATAAAATCGAAAGACAAATTAATCTAAAAAATGAAACAATAATCTTACCAATTCCTCCTCCAACCTTGCATACCCCTTTCTACTCATCGTGTGTAATCTTATTCTTTTCTCTAATCTCTTTGTATTTCTTGCTCTTCAACTACATAATAGAAATTTACAAATTTTACTACGGAGAAACTGTCTGAAGAATTTAACGTATCGTTCAATCCTTTTCGAAAAAGATTCTAGTAAACAACACTTATATTAATGGCAGTATAAGAAACCGGCAATTGGTGGCAGTATAAGACATTGTACTTCCAAAAAAAGAGTCCAATGTCGGACCATAGATGGCAATATAAGCAACTATGATTTCCATAGTTTCAATATGGATAGAGCATTTCTCAGCTGTACTACAATATTCTACAAACAATTACACATTTGGACATATTAAGCGGCTATAAAACAAACTATATTATTTTAATGAATTACAGTTAATGAGCACAATATCATAATTAAACATGTTATTGTTAATTTCTGGTTTTGATTTTCCAAGGCTTATGTCATGTCATAGACTAATAATCAAACAAATCAATTAGATACATATATGTCTTGCATAATTAAAGAACATAACATATTCATTCAAGGTTTTCTAAAGGTATCAACAATTTTGGAATAACATATTCAAACAACAGAAGAGAATGACTTAAAGGGAGGAAGAAGACGGTTTGGACAATGAAGATATGAAAGAAGAAAAAAAAAAATTGAGTAAAAGAAAACTGATCACTCCTTTCACAAGAAAACATAACCACCCTCCTACCTGCAGACTTATTAGACCTGCACCATCATCAAAACAGCACCTTCACTACCACTTACCACTTACATCACCATGCAATGCACATCAAAAACCACAACACCATCACATTCTCCTTCCTGAAACCAGCCAACTGTTGTAAAATTTTCAAAGATAGTTTTGGGGGCTCTGGGTTTTGATTTGGAAGAGAAGAATTAAAGAAAGAAGAAAGAAAATAGTCACACATGCTAGAAAATCAAGGACTATATTTGTATAAATATAGTTTTCTCATGTGGATGTTGGGGCCTTGGGGTTCCCACATGTGTGCCTTGTTGTGAGGAGAGAGTCATGCAACACCTCATGCGCGTCGCCGTCTGTCCGACCGGACCGGGTACGAGTTTCGGGTTCCGATCCGAAAATACTTTTGGACCATATGTGAATAGTAACAGACCGGATTTCAGCCCGTTAAGGACCCAGAACCAAAATTTTTGAATTTAAATAAAGGGCGAGAAATTTGTAACGTTTTTCTGAACGTTGCAAAATATGAAAAGACGCGACGTTTAATTTTTTAAATGGATAAAGCCATTCGTAACAGTTGTGAACCTTTGCAAACGGTTGTGACGCTTGGCGAATAGGCACCTCTCTACCACTATAAATAGTGACGTCCAGAAAACGTTAGAAACAATTCTCAATCTTCTTCTACAAAGAGCAATTTTTTCGACGCCAGAAAGTGTTACAAAACACTACGCCGCCATTATTGTTTTGTGACGCCTCCAAGGTGTTGCAAACTCAGAAAATATCGTAGAATTGCTCTCTTCTTCTTCTTCGTTCTATTCTATACAAATTGCATCATCAGAAACCGTTACTAAAGTGTTCTTGGTCGGATCAAAGCCGTACAAACTTTGAATCCGATTACGCTGTTGTAGGAATTCGTTGAATCTTGAAAGTCGATAGTTTGATAACTCGTTTGTACCTGGTGGATAGAACTATTGTCTGAAAGAATCTATTCTATAGATCCTTGAAGTTGGAAGTACAGCATTATCTTCATCGCAATTGCCATAAAATTCGCCTCGAACCGCAAAATCCCCAACAAATTTTCAGACAGTAGCTTTCAACCATAGAAGGTTCGAGTGCTCTACAAGTTATGAATCAGCATCTAACTCGATTGGAGTGTTTTTATGGCGACAATTTCACTCGTTGGCAAGAGACGATTAAATTTTTTCTGGTCACCGTCAAGTTATTCTACATTTTGGAAGACGACTTGGAAGAAATCCCAGAGGAAACTGATAAAGATGATGCTGCTCTAAAGGCTAAACGTGCAAAGCGCAAAGCGGACGATTTTCTATGCAGAGGCCATATTCTGAATGTGCTATTTACCCCAGTATATAATGCTCATAGGACCTTGGAAACAGCGAAGGCACTTTGGACTGCACTGGAGAATAAGTACCGCATATCCGTGGCAAGTAATAAAAAGTTTCTTATTTCTAATTTTATGGATTTCAAAATGGTCACCAATAAGTCCATAATTGGACAAGTAAGCGAAATCTTACTATTGGTGGATCAGCTTAAAGATGCTGAAATTGATCTCCCGGAATCTTTTGTTGTTGGAGTTATAATTTCTAGACTTTCGCATAGTTGGAATGATTATAAGAAAAAGATACTGGAGCAACCATTTACATTTGCATAGACCGTAATATGTTTAAGAGTTACGAAGAAAATAAAGGAGAACCCGACGAAGTTACTGGAGCAAATAAGGTTTCAAGCAAAGTTCTGGGAAAAGGCACTATAGAACTTCCTTTCACCTCTGAAAAAGTTCTTACACTAGTCAATGCATTTTATGTACCTGATATGTGTAATGGTCTCTAGATACCTTCTTAACAAAGAAGGATTCAAGATGGTGTATGAGTATGATAAGCTAGTGTTGTCTAAAAATGATAGATTCATTGTACAGGGATACTCTTGTAACGGTATGATTAAGTTGAATTTAATAAAGAAATCTTCTATTTATATTGTTGATTCTATTAATTTACGGCATGGTATATTAGGACATGTTAATTATAATTTTATTAGAAATATGAATAAATTAGGATTAATTTCTGATTGTGATTTTGATACCATCTCTAAGTGTGAAATATGTGTTCAAGCAAAAATACACCGAAAATCCTTTAAATCCGTAGAAAGGAAAACTGGTTTGCTTGATTTGGTATATAGTGACATGGGTGACTTAAAAAGTCCTATCACCTATGGTGGTAACCAATACTATATAACATTCATTAGTGATTATACTAGATATGCATATATATATATATATATATAATGGAAACTAAAGATGAGCCTTTTGATAAATTCAAAATTTACAAAGCAGAGGTCGAAACACAATTAGGAGTTAAAATTAAAATATTACATTCAGATCGTGGTGGTGAATATTTCTCAAATGAATTCGCCTTGTTTTGTAAACAGCAAGGTATAATTCACCAATGTATTGTCCCACATACACCACAACAAAATGGTGTTGCTGAAAGAAAGAATAGAACTTTAGTAGAAATGGCTAATGTCATGCTCATAAGTTCTAATTTACCTTATAACCTATAGGGGATGCTATGTTATCTGCATGTTATATTTTAAATAGAGTACCACTTAAAAAGAATAATATTTCTCCTTATGAATTATGGTTTAATAGGAAACCTAACCTAACTAGATTTAAAGTTTGGGGTTGTTTAGCATATGTTAGAAAACTAGACCCTAAACGACTAAAGTTAGGAAATAGAGCATTTAAATGTGTTTTCATAGGATATTCACTTAATAGTATAACTTATAGATTCCTCATTCTTGACACCCTAGAAGTTATAGAATCTGTAGATGTAGAATTTTTTGAAAATCAAACCGTTGAGATACCATTGAGATCATATAGTCTAGAACCTAGTATGACTAATGATATCAATGACGATGATTATGTTCCTGCTTAAAACGACAAGGAAGTATCAGTACCAGATAATAGTACTAAACAACGGAGAAGTAAAAGAGCGAGAATAGAGAAGGACTATGTTCCTGACTTCATTACATATCTTGTAGAAGGCAGTAAGGACGAAGTCCTTAATATGACTAAATATGTAATGAACGTCAATGACGATCCCAAAACTTATTCTGAGGCTATGAGTTCCAGAGATTTCAATTTCTGGAAAGAAGCTATCAATGATGAAATGAATTCCATACTGTTAAGCCAAACTTGAGTTTTAACTAATTTACCTCCTAGTGCTAAACCTATGGGATGTAAATGGATATTCAAGAAAAAATTGAATACAAATGGATCCATTGATAAATTTAAAGCCAGATTTGTTGCTAAGGGATATAAGCAAAGACATGGAGTAGATTACTTTGATACATATGCTCCAGTTGCTTGCATATATTCTATACGCTGTTTAATTGCACTTGCATCAATTCATAAATTAATCATACATCAAATGGATGTAAAGACTGCTTTTCTAAATGGAGATTTAGAAGAAGAGATATATATGGAACAACCTGAAGGTTTCAAAACCCCAGGCCAAGAAAAGAAAGTTTGCAAATTAGTGAAATCTCTTTATGGCCTGAAGTAAGCTTCCATAATGGCATGAGAAATTTGGTAAAGTTGCACTGTCATATGGATTCATTGTTAATGATGCTGATAGTTGTATTTATAGCAAATCGGATAACAATAGTATTGTTATAATATGTTTGTACGTTGATGACATGCTAATATTTGGTTCCAATATATCTTGTGTGAATGAAACTAAAAAATTTCTATCTTCTAAATTCGATATGAAAGATCTAGGAGAGGCTGATGTAATTTTGGGAATTAAAATTGTTAGGAAAGAGTGGGAGTTATTACCAACTCAATCCCATTACATAGAGAAATTCCTACAAAAGTATGGTCATTACGATGACAAACTAGCACCAACTCCTTTAGATCCTAGTATTAAATTAGAAAAGAACACTAGACGTACTATCTCTCAAGTAGAGTATTCCAGTGTTATTGGGAGTCTTATATATGCTATGCATTGCACTAGAACAGACATCGCACATGCTATAAGTGTATTGTGTCGATTTACGAGCAATCCAGGTTTCGAACATTGGAAAACTATTTCCAGAGTTTTAGCTTATTTGAAGGAACCATTGAATATGGTTTATCTTACAAAGGATATCCTGCTGTGATAGAAGGATGTAGTGATGCAGCCTGGAACAATGTAGAATTCAAATCCAAGTCTACGACTGGATGTATTTTTACATTAGAAAGCTCTGCTGTGTCTTAGGCTTCCAAGAAGCAGACCTGTATTTATGACTCAACAATGTTGTCAAAATTGATTGCATTAGCAGATGCATGTAAATAAGTGGAATGGCTTAGGAATTTATTAATGAAAATCCATTTATGGAAGAATCCATCTCCAGCCGTCTTGTTTAACTGTGACAATCAAGCAACGATATACAATGTGTCTAATAAGACATATAATGGAAAGTTTGGACATGTGACTCTAAGACATCAAATGGTGAGACAGTTACTCAAAAGTGGAGTTATAACTGTTGACTACATAGAAACGAAAAAAAACTTGGCTAACCCACTTACAAAGAGTCTTCCAAAGGCAATGGTTTCTATAAAGTCACAAGAAATGGGACTATGGTCTGTGAATGAAGGTTGATCATCCTTAACAGAAGCCCAACTTATGTTTTGAAAATGATAGATAAAGTTCAACAGGTACCAACAAGTTAAGAGAATGATTATGGAACACTAAATCGATAAACCCATAATATTTAGTGTTGGATTCTGCAAGAACAAAGGATGGATATATATATATATATATATATCCTTAGTAAGTCTAGAAACCTTTAAAGGTGTATCGCAGAAACACCTTAAGAGACTTACCTATATGATTATGGAAATCATGTCGTTTTCTTGGAAAGTTAGACCGCTTTCTAAGTAGACTCATGAACCAGGATTTAAACACATGGTCATTAACGTGTTGAGCAATACAGAACACTTTACCTAAGAAAATCAACATGTGTGATTGTTTCGGTTTTATTATTAGGGATACTTGGTTCAAGATTCGTTCACCATAGAATCTCAATAAGGCTTTGATGGTTTACACTAAGTAAAGGTTCAAATTCAAAAGATACCTTTTATTTATGTGTTGGTTTTCACGGTGATGCAAAACTTGATCTTAGAACTACATAGACTTGATCCCACTTGGGTATGTAGGAAGTCACTCTAGTGATTCAGCCGTCCTATTTATTTATTTTGAAAATTGGGGGAGATTGTTGTAAAATTTTCAAAGATAGTTTTGGGGCCTTTGGGTTTTGATTTGGAAGAGAAGAAGTAAAGAAAGAAGAAAGAAAATACTCCCATATGCTAGAAAATCAAGGACTATATTTGTATAAATATAGTTTTCTCATGTGGATGTCTGGGCCTTGAGGCTCCCACATGTCTGCCTTGTTGTGAGGAGAGAAGTCATGCAACACAACACGCGCGCCACCGACCGAACCGGGCCGGGTCGGGTTTCGGGTTCGGATCCGAAAATATTTTTGGACCATATATGAACAGTAACGGAACAGATTTCAGCCCGTTAAGAACCCATAACCAAAATTTCTGAATTTAAATAAAGGGCGGACAATTTGTAACGTTTTTTTGAACGTTGCAAAATATGAATAGACGCGACGTTTAATTTTTGAATGGATAAAGCCGTTCGTAACAGTTGTGAACCGTTGCAAGCGGTTGTGACGCTTGACAAATAGGCACATCTCTAATACTATAAATAGTGACGCCCAGAAAACGTTAGAAACAATTCTCAATCTTCTTCTTCAAAGTGCAATTTTTACGACGCCAGAAAGTGTTACAAAACACTGCGCCGCCATTACTCTGTTTTGTGACGCCTCCAAGGTGTTGCAAACTCAGAAAACGTCGCAGAATTGCTCTCTTCTTCCTCTTTGTTCTATTCTATACAAATTGCATCATCAGAAACCATTGCTAAAGTGTTCTTGGTCGGATCAAAGCCGTACAAACTTTGAATCCGATTACGCTGTTGTAGGACTTCATTGAATCCTGAAAGTCGATAGTTCAATAACTTGTTTGTACCTGGTGGATTGAACTATTGTCTGAAAGAATCTATTCCATAGATCCTTGAAGTCGGAAGTACAACATTATTGTGACGCCCCACCTCTATACCCACGCTAGCCAAGAACACTACGAGGTAATGCCGTCAACTAGCACGGAGAATAAGGCTGTTGAGGAGCGATGATCCGTGTAATTGCTTCGTGCGAGTACCGATATGCCAGATTAAAAATATAATCTTTTCATCTCGAAAGGGAATCCGACATACTAACACAAACTCAAAGCTACTACACAGTGGCTATATGTAATCTTCGGAAACAAATATAGAAATATCATAACACAAATCAGTCACAGAAGTTCATATCTCAAAGGCGGAAACAGATATGAATATTACACATAAAAGTGTATATCAGAGTAGTGGTCTAACAAGATCCATAACATCACAAAAGAATAGTTACAAGTGCTACACAAAAAAATAACTATGCATCATGGAGTCTATATCTCAAATGTATATAACAAAATAAACTACTAATCTAAGTAGTTAGCCAAAAGTCAGATAATTCTCCCCGACAAGGAGTCAAACAGAAGCACCTACAATATCTCGGTCTGACCCGAGTATTATTTAATAAAAAAATAATAAACGGATCAGTCTAACTATAAATGTCAGATAAAATGATATAGATTAAGAGGTATGACAAAAATGTATGATAACAACAAAGCCATACTATGATAAGTATGTAATTGAAAATCAATCAGAGATTAATCAATATCACAAGAATCTTCTCAAAGATCAAAACAATGTCATACTCTTTAGTTTTATTCACCAAGTCAAAAATATCGACATCATACCGATGCCAATCATAAAAGCTGGTGGAACACAAATTCTAGAAATCATCAATAGAAATTCAGAAATCGCAAAAAAGGGGGGAGGCCTATCATAAACGGGAGCATGAAAACTCACCAACACGTGTATCACAAACGGGACGCCATCCCATGGTCGCTAACCATAGAGCCGGTGCAACGACGTAGTACAATATCGGTACGCCCGAGGAACCTGAAACTCGAATAGGTCGGAACATCAACGTAGTACAACGGTACGTCCGATGAACCGAACTCCATAAAAGAATATGGGTCGCTAGCCCACAAGAATTGAGTCGAAACTCCAAAGAATGCATAGGTCGTTAGCCTAAAAAGAAATGAGATTAAACTCAATGATTCGAGGTACCGTCTCCTACGTGGATAAAGAAACATAGCATATCGCTAGTTTAAATCACAAAAATGATCATCATCAATCATCAAGAAGTGTCAACTACACTAAGCTAGTAAATAGCCACTAGCTTAGCTTAAATATTTACGAACAAATTGTAGATCTCCACTAGAAAGTTGTCACAAGAGTTTCAATCGAACAAGTCCAAGAATTAATCGACGAAATAAACGCAAGCGTTTCATACCACTTGTTTTACTAAGCCGTTTAATTATATTTCTCATACGAGCGAGGTAAAGGTTTGTATATGCTAGTAGATTGGAAAAAGGTTTAAGAAATGAGCTTTGTAATAAAAGCGTTGAAATCGTTTAGATGAAAGAGTTTTGATATTTACTACTAGTAATGAAACCTTTATATTTTTAAAGTGACAAATCAAATAAATGATTGTAGAAACAATCAATCACCAAAAATCCACATTCGAAGACGTGAATTAAATCCATAGAAATCGATACCAAATCCATCGAAATGGATATTCCCAAAAGTTCCAACAGATATGTTATCAAAACCAACAAGGTGATAACAATTAGTTGGAGGATGAAGAATCGATTAAAAAGTGGAAACTCAAACCCAAAAGGCAAGTTGGGCAAAAACAGCAAATTCAGTCGACTGACTTAGAGTGTTCAGTCGACTGACTCAGATCCTGGAAACTTTCTGTTTCCAGGTTCAGTCGACTGACTCAGAGTGTTCAGTCGACTGAATCATGCCTGGAAACTCTCTGTTTCCAGGTTCACTCGGCTGACTCCGAGTGTTTAGTCGATTGACTCTTGCCCAGGAAATTTCCTGGGTTTGGTTCAGTCGACTGAACTGAAAAATTCAGTGTTCTTAGCCTAGCCCTCCAAGGGGCAAAATCCCAACAAATCACAATCGGACGAGCACAGACGCTAGGGTTTATGTCTATCGGCAACCCGGTCCTATGGGCTCCTCGATGCATCTCCAAAAACATGTTCAAACCTCAAAGATAGGGTTTTTAACGATTTGACTCCAAAACACCAAAAATTGAAATATTCATAAAAACCAATTCAAATCAAAAGCAAATGATCATCAATAAGTGTTAGGAATTCATATCTAACAACAAAGATAGATATAGACATAGATGCGAGATAAAAATCTCACCTTTAAACCCAAAACAAATGAAGAAGAAGCTATAAAGCAATGGCAAGAACAATCACACTTCAATTCCAACCCAACAAACTCGAATCTAAGCTTAAAAGACAAACATTTTCTAAGTTAGGTTTAGGAATTTCTGAAATTGAAAAGAGAACGAGTTGGAGAAGATGAAGAGAAGGCTTATCAAAGCTTCTTCTATGAATTTGGAGCTAGAACTTGAATTTGCAAAAATGATTAGAGTTTGGAGTTTTAATTTCCCATTCCTCTCTCCATTGTTGCTAAAGCTTGAGTATTAGGAAAATTATGAAGGAATGAAGAGAAGAGGGGGTGAAGCTTGGGTCTAATGGGCTGAAACCAAACCAAAGCCCCAAGTGAAAAAGTAGCAAAATTCCCCTAACTCCAAACATATCGAAGTTTATACTAAAAAAGGTCGCAAATGTCATTTTGAACTCGATGGGGGTGGTCTCGAGTCCTAATTCGACCGTTTGCAAAAAGTAGCTTTCCGGACTATAATCCAACTAACGATGTTATATTTAAATAAAATATTTAAATACACAATCGTAAAATATGCGGGTTGTTACAGACTCCCTTCCTTAAATAAATTGCATCCTCGCAATATTTAAGAAGAAAAATAAAAGGTAACACCCATAAAAGCATATCAACACAAAAGAAATTTGAAATAAAAAGTTCACCTCAAAGAGCACTAGAAAGTAAGTCCGGATGTGTTCGCTCAATGAATTCTCTAGATTCCCAAGAGCAAACCTTAGGATTTGAGGACTATTGAACTTTCACAAGAGGAACATCTTTATTTCGAAGGCGTTTTACCTCCGAAGCAATAATACGAATAGGATTTTGCTCATACGTCAAATTAAGTGAAACTTCAATTTCTTCCATAATATCGAGCTCAAGAATAGAATCGGAATCTCGAAGGCATTTCCATAGTTGAGAAACGTGAAACACGTCATGAATAGCAGAAAACTGAGCCGGTAATAAGAGGCGATAAGCCACGGAACCAATACGTCCGGTGATGGGAAATGGACCAATATATCGAGGTGTTAATTTTCCCGATCGACTGAAACGCACAACACTCTTCATAGGTGAAACACGAATAAACACAAAATCTCCCACAGAAAATTCCAATTTCCTTCTTCGGTTATCGGCATAGGATTTTTGTCTACTTTAAGCTTCTTTCATCCTATGACGAATAAGGTCAATGTTTTCTGTGGAATCACGAATAAAATCTGGACCTAAAACCAGCTTCTCACCGGCCTCAAGCCAACAAGGAGGAGATCGGCATGGCCTTCCATAGAGTGCCTCGAAAGGTGTCATACCAATACTAGATTGGTAGCTATTATTATAGGAAAACTCAACAAGGGAATTATGATCTTCCGAACTTTCACCAAAATCAAGAACACACGCACGAAGAAGATCTTCAAGAGTTTGATTCACACGCTCGGTTTGTCCATTGGACTGGGGGTGATAAGCGGTGCTAGAATTAAGCTTCGTTCCTAAAGCTTTTTGAAGACTCTTCCAAAATCCACTAGTAAACAATGGATCACGATCGCTAACAATAGAAGTAGGAACTCCATGCAATTTAACAATTTATTTAATAAAGAGTTTGGCCAAAAGAGGAACGGTCCGATTAGACCGAATGGGAATAAAATGGGCGGATTTGGCAAGTCTATCAACTATCACCCATAAGCTATCATGACCCGAACGAGAACGGGGAAGGTCGTCGTTAAAATCCATGGAAATATGATCGCACTTCCAAATTGGAATGTCTAACGGTTGCAATAACCCACCGGGCCTTTGATGCTCGGCCTTAATGAGTTGGCAAATCATGCAATGCTTAACGAAGTTAGCGATATCAAATTTCATTCCCTCCCAATAATAAAGTTGCTTCATATCCGCATACATTTTACTACTACTGAGATGAATGTTAAATTTAGAACGATGGGAATCTTCTACAATTTTTTTGCGAAGATCACTAATATTTGGCACGATAAGTCTACCATATTTTCGAATGCCGCCATGAGAATCAATATCAAAGTCTTTCAAACCTTCAATATCAATTTTATCCCTATAATTTTGGCCAAGAAGAGCCAATTCGGGATCTAGCTTTTGAGCTTCAAGGATGCGGTCCAAAAGAGAAGGATGAGCCTCAAGGCTACATGAAACAAGAGATGAACATAAATCAGATTCACGATCTCGAATCTCACAAGTGGATAAAGTCTCGAGATCATTCCATTCGGATATCTTCATAGAAACAACCGCTTGTTGCTTATGACTAAGTGCATCGGCAACTCGATTCCCCTTTCTGGGAGTATAAAGAATATCAAGATCATATGATGCAAGGAACTCGAGCCAATGTTGTTGATGCAAATTAAGTTCCTTTTGGGAAAATAAATACTTCAAAGATTTATGATTGGTGTAAATAATAAACTTTTCTCCCAAAAGATAATGACGCCAAATCCGAAGGGCGAAAACAATAGCCGTGAGCTCTAAATCATGAGTGACATATCTAGTCTCGGCTGGCTTCAATTGCCTAGAAGCATAAGCAATAACACGTTCTCTTTGCATGAGAACGGCTCCCAAACCAACACGACTAGCATCGACATAAACAATAAAATCTTGATTCCCTTCAGGAATAACAAGAATAGGAGTATCGGAAAGGAGTTCTTTTAATTTTTGAAAAGAAGCTTCACATTTGTCCGACCAAATGTATTTAACTCCTTTCTTTGTTAAGCTAGTAAGAGGCACAACAATTTTTGAAAAGTCTTTTATAAAACGGCGGTAGTAGCCCGCCAATCCGAGAAAACTGCGGACTTCCGTAACACTCTCCGGTCTCTTCCAACTTTGAATCTCTTCAATTTTTGAAGGATCCACGGAAATTCCGGATTCGGAAATAATATGACCGAGAAACTTCACACGAGTTTGCCAAAAATGACATTTAGAAAATTTTGCTTTTAATTGATTGCTCCTAAGAGTTTCAAACACAATCCGAAGATGCTTTTCATGCTCTTTCTCGGTTTTTGAATACACTAGAATATCATCAATAATGATGAGAATAAATCGATCGAGGAAATCTTTGAAAATTCGATTCATAAGGTCAACGAAATAAGCTGGAGCATTTGTTAAACCAAATGACATAACAAGCCATTCATAAGATCCATAACGAGTACGGAACGATGTCAAATGAATGTTATCCTCTGCAATACGAAGCTGATGGAAACCGATTGCTAAGTCTAATTGTGAAAAGACTTTAGCACCACTAAGCTGATCAAAAAGATCATCAATCCGAGGTAAATGATATTTATTCTTGATAGTAAGATCATTAAGCTTGTGGTAGTCAATGCAAAGCCTAAGTGTACCATCAGATTTCTTCACAAAAATAGCAGAAGCTCCCCAAGGAAAGGAACTAGAGCGAATAAATTGCTTCGTCTCCAATTCGGATAATTGTTTGCGCGTCTCCTCATTCTCTTTATTGGACATTCGATAAGGAGGACGAGTAATAGGTAGAGCTCCATGGATAAGATTAGTTCTGAACTCAATTTCTCGCTTAGGTGGCAAACCTAAAACGGGCTCAAATATGTCAGAAAATTCACGAACAACGTGAATAAGAGAAATGACATCTTCCTCATCATCATTATCGTCATCATGAGGATTTAGAGAATATAAAGATGTTGCCACGTTGGAATCCGAATCTTTAAGTACAATAGAAATCTGCTTAACAGATTGAGGATGTTGAAGATAAATAGTCCGCTCAGGACATAGGATATGAGCTTCATAACGGTTAAGCCAATCCATTCCCAAAATCATTCCAAAACCTAAGTAACGCATTACATGCAAATCGGCTTGGAAAGAAAAATCACATAAAACAATCTCGACATCTTTACAAAGTAAACTGTGTGTTGTGGATCCACCAACTGGATTCGCGATTCTTAAAGAAGTCATTAAAGCAACAACACTCAAAGAAAAAGTATCAACAAGTTCTTTTGATATAAAAGAATTGGACGCACCCGTATCAAAAAGAACTCGAATAGGTTGATCACGAAATAAAATAATGCCATCAAGGATAGAATAAGGAATACCTTGACCACGAGAAGTGTTGCTAGGGGCTTGTGCAACATTTAACTTTCCCTCCTTCTTGCCTTGAAGTTTGGGACATGAAGATAAAAGACGACCCAAACTTTTGCAATAGCTACAAAAGAGAGGTTTCGGACATCTATTGGCATAATGGTCTTTAGAACCACAATTGTAGCATTGCCCACTACCAGGGGAAAGAGTCTTTGCTACAGATGTTTCTTGTTTTCCTTTCTTGTTAAAATTAGGGCCTTTGAATTTAATAGGCATTTTCTTGTTGTTGTTGAAGTTTGGTTTGGCACCCACAACTTCAACATCGCTCTCCATATCCGCCTCTTCAAGACGAAGAGCGATGTCAATGAGTTGATCAAAAGAAACTTCTAATTTTAGAAGTAATGGTTTCTTGAGATTTTTGTTCAAGCCATAGACAAATCTTTGATTCTTCCTCAATAGGGTGTTTATGTATTCGATCCCGTATTTAGAAAGTGACTCGAATAATGCGACATAATCTGCCACGGAGGATTCACCTTGAACAAGGTCAATGAAACGACGAGCCAATGTCACCTTCTCAGCTTCTGGCACAAACTTTAATTCGAATCGTTCCCGGAATTTCTCCCAAGTAAGATCCGCTTCATTTATTTCAGAAATCAGAAGCTCGTACCAGTCTAATGCTCTTTCTTGGAGCATACTAGAAGCCACTTGGACTCGATGAAGATCAATAAGGTTCATACGAGAAAAGATGCGATCGCATGTTCTGAGCCAAGCTTGGACTTCAATAATAGTTTCAGAACCTTTGAATGACTTCCCACCCAAGTTGGTATAATCGTTGCACAAACGTGCAAATCCAGACTTAGGGTAGTAGGCTCTGGATTGGCTCCGGCAGCTTGAGCATTCTTCACGAGATCTAAAAGCTGCTGGGCAGACATAAATACTCCATCCTGGGGAGTAGCACTAGATTGACCGGCGCTGGGACGGTCAGGTCTAACCATTTCTCTTCTTTAAGAAAGAAAGAAAGAAGAAAAAGGTTATTCACAAAATAATTATCAAACAATCATGATTGATAAAACAAGACATCACAAAGAAAATTGGATAGAACGGTTCAAAGACCCGAATAAAATCCTAAGGCACGACTCCTAAGATGGACTTAGGACGATGATCCTTGTTAAATTATTCTACATTGTTTCGAGGTTTGGCTCTGATACCAAGCAGTGACGCCCCACCTCTATACCCACGCTAGCCAAGGACACTACGGGGTAATGCCGTCAACTAGCGTGGAGAATAAGGCTATTGAGGAGCGACGATCCGTGTAATTGCTTTGTGCGAGTACCGATGTGCCAGATTAAAAATATAATCTTTTCACCTCGAAAGGGAATCCGACATACCGACACAAACTCAAAGCTACTACACAATGGATATATGTAATCTTCGTAAACAAATATGGAAATATCATAACACAAATCACTCACAGAAGTTCATATCTCAAATGTATACAACAAAATAAACTACTAATCTAAGTAGTTAGCCAAAAGTCAGATAATTCTCCCCGACAAGGAGTCAAACAGAAGCACCTGCAATATTTCGGTCTGACCCGAGCATTATTTAATAAGAAAATAATAAACGGATCAGTCTAAGTATAAATATCAGATAAAATGATATAGAATAAGAGGTATGACAAAAACGTATGATAACCATAAAGTCATACTATGATAAGTATGTAATTGAAAATCAATCAGAGATTAATCAACATCACAAGAATTTTCTCAAAGATCAAAAGAATGTCATACACTTTAGTTTTATTCACCAAGTCACAAATATCGACATCATATCGATGCCAATCATAAAAGCCGGTGGAACACAAATTCTAGAAATCATCAATAGAAATCCAGAAATCACAAAAAAATGGGATGCCTATCATAAACGGGAGCATGAAAACTCACCAACACGTATATCACAAACGTGACGCTATCCCATGGTCGCTAACCATAAAGCCGGTGCAACGACGTAGTACAATATCGTTACGTCCGAGGAACCTGAAACTCGAATAGGTCGGAACATCGACGTAGTACAACGGTAGTCCGATGAACCAAACTTCATAAAAGAATTTGGGTCGCTAGCCCACAAGAATTGAGTCGAAACTCCAAAAAATGCATAGGTCGTTAGCCTAAAAAGAAATGAGACGAAACTCAATGATTCGAGGTACCGTCCCCTACGTGGACAAAGAAACATAGCATATCGCTAGTTTAAATCACAAAAATGATCATCGTCAATCATCAGGAAGTGTCAACTACACTAAGCTAGTAAATAGATGAGTTTAGCTTCATGTCCCATAACCACTAGCTTAGCTTAAATATGTACGAACAAATTGTAGATATCCACTAGAAAGTTGTCACAAGAGTTTCAATCGAACAAGTCGTAGAATTAACCGACGAAGTAAACGCAAGCGTTTCATACCACTTGTTTACTAAGCCATTTAATTAATTTCTCATACGAGCGAGGTAAAGGTTTGTATATGCTAGTAGATTGGAAAAAGGTTTAAGAAATGAACTTTATAATAAAATAGTGTTGAAATCGTTTAGATGAAAGAGTTTTGATATTTACTACTAGTAATGGAACCTTTATACTTTTAAAGTGACAAATCAAAGAAATGATTGTAGAAACAATCAATCACCAAAAATCCACATTCGAAGACGTGAACTAAATCCAAAGAAATCGATACCAAATCCATCAAAATGGATATTCCCAAAAGTTTCAACGGAGATGCTATCAAAACCAACAAGGTGATAACAACTAGTCGGAGGATGAAGAATCGATTACAAAGTGGAAACTCAAACCCAAAAGGCAAGTTGGGCAAAAATAGCAAATTCAGCCGACTGACTTAGAGTGTTCAATCGACTGACTCAGATTCTGGAAACTTTCTATTTTCATGTTCAGTCGACTGACTCAGAGTGTTCAGTCGACCGACTCTTGCCCAGGAGATTTCCTGGGTTTGGTTCAGTCGATTGACCCTCTCGTTCAGTCGACTGAACTGAAAAATTCAGTATTCTTAGCCTTGCCCCCAAGGGGAAAAATTCCAACAAATCGCAATCGGACGAGCACGGACGCTAGGGGTTTACGTCTATCGGCAACCCGGTCCTATGGGCTCCTCGATGCATCTCCAAAAACATGTTCAAACCTCAAAGATAGGGTTTTTAAAGATTTGACTCCAAAACACCAAAAATTGGAATATTCATAAAAACCAATTCAGACAAAAGCAAATGATCATCAATAAGTGTTAGGAATTCATACCTAATAACAAAGATAGATATAGACATAGATGTGAGATAAAAATCTCACCTTTAAACCCAAAACAAATGAAGAAGGAGCTATAGAGCAATGGCAAGAACAATCGCACTTCAATTCCAACCCAACAAGCTTGAATCTAAGCTTAAAAGAGAAACATTTTCTAAGTTAGGTTTAGGAATTTCTGAAATTGAAAAGAGAACGAGTTGGAGAAGATGAAGAGAAGGCTTACCAAAGCTTCTTCTATGAATTTGGAGCTAGAACTTGAATTTGCAAAAATGATTAGGGCTTGGAGTTTTAATTTCTCATTCCTCTCCCCATTGTTGCTAAAGCTTGAGTATTAGGAAAATTATGAAGAAATGAAGAGAAGAGGGGTGAAGCTTGGGTCTAATGGGCTGAAATCAAACCAAAGCCCCAAGTGAAAAAGTAGCAAAATTCCACTAACTCCAAATATATCGAAGTTTATACTCAAAAAGGTCGCAAACGTCATTTTAAACTCGATGGGGGTGGTCTCGAGTCCTAATTCAACCGTTTGCAAAAAGTAGCTTTTTGGACTATAATCCGACTAATGATGCTATATTAAATAAAATATTTAAATACACAATCGTAAAATATGCGCGTTGTTACAGTTATCTTCATCGCAATTGGCATAAAATTCGCCTCTAACCGCAAAATTCCCAACACCAACCACCCACAAACTCCACTGCCTTCATACCGCAAACTCCACTGTCCAACAAAATCAAACCCCCACTGTCCAACAAACACAATGCAAGCTAACTTGACCTCACCTCGTCTCAACAAGTTTCCCCAAACACCACACTTCAATTTCCATCACCATCTACCGACAACTCATATTTACATCACCAATCTCATCCACTGCTAAAACACATCTTCCCCTTCAGTCCACCACCATCAACACAACAACCAAAACTTCACCATGAGATAAGATATAGGTGATCGATTTGATGACGAGGTTAATTTCTAAATGTTAAATCAGACGTGGAATGAAGATCAGACCTTTGATGGGAATGAGTTGATCATTACAGTTGAGCTTGGCTGGAACAATGTTAGTTGGCGTTTGTGGAGATGAGGGCTATAGCGCTATGGAAGTAGAGGTTATCCGCTTATTAATTTAAGGGAAATAATGATCCTAATTGAAAAGGCTAAGCTTGGATTAGGAGAGAAACCAAATGAGTGGGTGGAGTTTGAAGTACACTTTAATGAAAGGTTCATGCTACAAGCAAGTAGAGAAGAGTCATTTCAAAATTTCATGGAGTTGAACAAAACCAAAAGGACAAGTCCTCTGGGATATGTGAATATGTAGAGGTGTTAAGGAATTTATGGAGGGCTTTTAGCAGCAATGCGGGGAAGAAGAAGCTAAAATTCATTAGAAAACCAGTGGAGCCAATGAGGGCTTAACTGAGGATAAACGTGGTGGCATTTGGTTGATGCCACCAATATTACATTAAGGCTTGAGAGTTGTTGGAAGCTTGAGGAAGTAGAGAATACATAGAATATGGTCAAATTGTTTATAGCTGATAGGAGAAAGTTTCAAAAAGAAAAATGACGGAATTTTGTGCTAAGCGGACATCGAGAAGAAGATGGAGTTGGTCATAGTGTTGTGGTATATATTTAGAGGTTGCTACAAGTACATCAGTGCTATAATTGTGAGTAGTCGGGTCATTTTACTAATCAATGCAGCAACCAAGTAGACGTTTGGTTGTTTCAGTCGCAGAAAGAGTGGACATAAGGCGAATGACTGTACAAAGATAAAGGCAGGTAGACGAATTCTATCAAAACTAATAAAGATTAACCAAATGTTGCATGGTCCAATTCAAAAGTTAATGGATGATGTTGAATTTAACTCTATTTTAGTACAGGCTTGATCAATTGCTACATATGATAACCCCATATACATATATCAAGAACAACAGAAAATTATGAACAAGCATTAAATGCATGGGCAAGAAAAACTTTTTGAAAAGACATTGAAAATTCAAATGATCTAAGACAAAAGCTCATTATGATTCAGCAACAACTTTCCCAGAACCTTACAAACCAGATCCTATCAAATGATGAAAATATGATCACTTAACAACTATCTACTGCTCTTTAGGTAAAAGATGACATGGCAAGGCCAAAGTGTGGATAAAAGTTTGAGGTTCAAGTTGATGAAAATATATTTCTTTTTATACATGTCATACCTGAATACATGTCCACATGTCATCCTTCAATTTGTTATCGACGTTCTTCAATGGTCGATGTTCACAGGAACCATTTTCCTTCCTAAAACGTCAAGATATGAAGATAAGTGTGTCGAATTTTTACCTATAGGTTGTCCTCATTCATTGAATTCGATTGTGACCCTTTCACTCGGTGTCAGGGAGAATGTATTGATCAATGTTTTCCCCCTTCTCTTTGGTGCTGATTGCGCTTGATCTTGAGCGAAAGAGTTAGGAGGAGCGGGTGAGTTTGTACGGGAGGTTGAATTATGAGGAATGACAGTGGGGAGAGGTGCAATATTTAGCTCCTGAAGTGCTTGAGCAAAATCAGCCACTTCAACAACTTCTTCATTTGAAATTCTACCATCACCGTTATTGTTAAGAGTTCTAGCCAATTTAGCTAGACGCAACTGCTTTGATTTTCTTTCCCCAACATTCGAGCGCTGAAATTATCTGATAGACGTTAGAAACTGAAAATACCAAAATCCTCTGATGATGAATCAGTACGAATAAGGAACGGCTCGAGTCAACTCATGAGTACGTGATGCACCAAAGAAGAAAGCTATATGTTAAATAAAAGTAATTATGACATCAGATAACTACAAACAGTATAAAGTGACTACTTATATTTTGTATCTATATGTGTTCAATAAAGTCAATAATAGTCTATGGTGTATTGTACTAATCTAATTGCATATAGTCGTATAGATGCCTACACTAAAGGTATATGCTTTTTAATCCATAATGTGTCAATGAAGATATATGCTTTTTAATCCATGTTTGTGGGTGTTTCCCCCCATACCCTTAATTATGGAGTTGTCCCTCCTATGGACTCTCCTTTCTGGTGGCAAACATTTTGGAAATTTAATGAAAAGGCTTTCGAATATTTAAGCCTGTATAATAACTATATTAAGCTAGTTGTAAAATAGAGTGTTAATCAATTCAAATGTTTTTGTACCTATTTTTATATATAGAAAAACTAATTCTACCAGTTGTGGATGTTTTCAAATTACAGGCGCAAAAAATATTCAAGTGCATTTCAGAGAAATGGCTACAAGAATATAAAGCAGATCGGTGATTGTTTGTCTCGTTTAAGTTTTTCATATAGTGTTTAACACAATTACAAAGTGGTCAAGTTACCTTGTTTAGCTATTCAAGTTTTTCATGCATACATATGTAATGTTATCACGACATGTAATTTAAGAGAACCCTGCTACATCATAACTTACATTATTACCAATCCAATGACCACTGAAGTATATTAGAATGCTACCTTTTATATATAAATTGTTTTAGTACGAAATAAATAAATAAGTATACTTGTTAATAACATGAATTTCTTTTGCTTATGAACGCTTAGACTATAATTTGGAGATATATCTTCACTGCATTCTAATTAGTTCTACTTATAGAGTTATAATAGACCCTTCTGCATTTCTAAGGAGCCATTATTGTACGCAACTTGACATATTCAAGTTTTAAACTCAACTGGTCCAGTTTATTCATATAAGCTAGCTATAAATACATGTGAAGTAACTGATTAAGTTTCTACTCTCTATGGGTGTTTGTAAATATAAACACTGCAGTTCTCTATTCTCCTCAATGGTTTACTTTCGCATTATGTTTATGCAGTAACGCAGCTGTACTATTAATGATGGTACCTTTTAGATATTGGATTTAAAGTATACGTTTAGTAATATAAACACAGTTGACAATTGGTAATAAACCAAGTTCGAAACTTACGTTACGTGATTCGAATGTTTATTGACATGTGATATGTTGTCACAGTGATTTGTTGTATATAAAGTACCATTTCAAAAAAAATAAAAATAAATAAACCAAGGTTTAAAAAGATAAATCTAGGATCTGATATTGTTCGTATTTGTGAGACTATAATTTTCAGCAATGTTTATGATTCTAATCATTTGAAACCCAAAATTAGTCACTTAGCTGCTTATATTTTATTTCTTCTTTTAAATAATTTTCTGTAAAATATATATGTGTACATATTTGTAGAAGGTCCATGACTTTCCCTGGTGGATTGCTTTGTTGCTAGTCCAGCTGTATCTGATAGTTCAAATAAAGAAGTTAGAAGATGGTTTAAGTCACTTTAGAAATTTGCTTGATTAAGGCTAATGGATGTTCTCCTTTTAATTTTATTTGTTTTGTTTTGTTAGTAGTTTCGTTGAGTTGCTATTTTTTCTCAAAACCGCGTTTCTGGCTTTTTGGTTAAAGCAGCAACACCAATATATCAAGCAACATCAACATATCAAACAGATTTATTGGCTTTGTGGTTACTACTATTGATATTGATTGACTTTGTTACATATAGGGGTAGATTTATTACATTATTGGCTTTGTGGTTAAAGCAGCAACATCAACATATCAAGCAATATCAGGATCAAACTATGTAGAGTTTTATAAAGAGGTTCACAAGTTGTTAACCCGTCTTTTGGTAAGGCCGTGTACATGCGGAGTAACTAAATCGACTACTCGTTTGTCGAAACTGAAATACGATGGGTTTGACCCAGATGGATGGAAAGACGATCAGTCGTGGATAGTGCGGTGTCGGTCAGGATGGGGTCGTTCGGTCTGGGAGATATGGTTCGGAATTGGTGGTTCGGCTACGATGGGATCGGCCTTGGTGGTTAGTCACGTTCCGGTTCGGCCAAGGTAGTTGGGCTGAAATTGGATCGACATGATCAAGTGTGAGTCGTTTACTTTGTTCGGCATTAGCATATTCCCCGGGTCGGCATAGGGGAGTAGTTCGGCAACAAAGTTATGGGACGGCATGTTATAGGATCGGTTCGGTGTGTTTGCATTACTTAGGACCGGACATGTGTGGGTCGGCCAAGATGGTTAGACTGAGGTGGTTCGGCATGTTGAAGGGGTTGGTCTCGGTGGTGTAGACCGGTGATGGAGGTGGCTCGGTAGTAGTGTGGCTCGACAAACTATGGATCGGCAGCAAACTATGGATCGGCATGTCAAAGAAAGGGGATCAGATCGACATATGGAGTTTGGGTTCGACATTAGCTCCAGGTTCTAGCCCAATTTACTCCGAGTCTTAGATAGGTCTGCTTCGAGTCATGCCCGAGGGATATCGGATCGGCTTATTGAGGATTTGGGGTCGGTCGTGATGAAGGATGTTGGCTCGGCTATGGTCTTAGTGGGCTCGTACCACTCAGGAAGCCCAGTAGCTCATGTTCTTCCGATAAATACAACATGTAGGGCTTCAGAAAAGGGGATTGATTCTGCTTCCCTTATTCTTCCCTATTAAAGCTACTCTACCATCGTTGCTTCAAAAACTCTGGATTGTAACTGTAATTGATTGGATATCAATAGAAAGGAAATTTCTGGAGTGGACGTAGGCTGGAGTCAGCCGAACCACTATAAATCCTCTGTTATTACTGTTTTCTTTTTAATTTTTATTGCTCTTCATATTTATACTCTCTACATACATTTTATCTGTGATCTGTGACTGTGATTTGGTGCTTTTATCTGTATTTGGGTGTTAGTGATCAATTTTGGCACTAATGTTTTTGTGCTTTCACTGAGGAAGTTAGCAAATAGGGATTCTGAAGCTTGAATTTTGGATTTAAAGGCTTAGAAACATGGATTCTGGAGACTATGGCAAAGCAATCAACTAGGAGACAGAGGATGGAAAGAAGTCAGCAGGAGGGAAGTCAGGAGGCTTCCTCTAGAGCTAATCAAGCCTCCGTCTACATCACTAGGGACGAGATGCAAGTCATGATGAATTCCATGCAGGAACAGCTGAAAAGGCAAGAGGAAATGATACATGCACTTTTCGGACAATTTGGAGAAGCAGGAACTGCAGGAGCTCAGATTCTTGGAGCTGGATTAGAATGACTCAACCGGCAAGTAGATGGAGTGGTTCAGCAGGGGCAGCCCCCATTCAACAAACAATTATCAATCCGGGTGGACCTAGACTCGGGCGCGTGTCGCCAGGTAATGCTAGACCAACCCATGAAGGGATACCAGATGATGCTACACTGTCCGACGCCAGTAGGAATGCAAGAGTGCGTGACGAGAAGTATGTACCGGAATTCCCTCAAGGACTTGGAGGGCACCTAGGAAATGTAGATGGGGGAAACCCTTGGCAGGTAACACTGGATTGGCTAACATCATCAGGCGAACTATGCGTGGAGGTCGGGCAAAACAGGGTTTTGGAGGGAGTAAACAGAAGTCCGTTTACCCGTAACATTAGGATGGCTAGGAATCCACCCGATTTCAAGCTACCCACTCTGGAATTATACAATGGTAAGACATATCCCACTGACCACTTGATGAGGTATATAAGGCATATGGAAGTGTTGGGGCATCAAAGGAGGTTATGGTCCGGTATTTCCCTATGTACTTGACCGATATAGCTGCTATGTGGTTCAGACAGCTATAGGATAGATCTATTGGAATATGGACAGAACTGGTGGATAAGCTCTTGAGACAGTTTCGAGTTCACATAAAAAGGCTGAAGAATGTGATGACACAGACGTCAGTTAAGCAGAGGGCAGATGAATCGCTCAGGACTTTCTTAACTCGGTTTAATGCAGCAGTAGCCTCGGTGGATCGGTCAGATCCATCAATGGTTCTGATGGCGGTGGAGTCAGGAGTCAGGGATAATTCAGATTTCGAAGTATCGTTGATATGGGACGCACCAATGGATCTTGGAGAATTCTTTCACGAAGTCGAGGGATTTCTTCGACAAGAGGATGCATGTTTGGATATGAGGTCAAATGAAGTAAACATGGTTAAGGATGGAGAACCGTCCGGTGAGGGCTTAGGTAAAGATAACACTACTACAAAACATGTCATTTGCATCGCCTCATTTGAATCGGTTTAAGTAAAAACTGATGCAAATAGAACTATTTGCATCAGTTATGTCTTAATAACCGATGCAATTGGTACGTGGAAAGCAATAGGTAATAAAAAAATCAAAATTGCATCAGTTGTCACCAACAACTGATGCAAATACGTCGATGCAAATAGTTATAGTCGCACCGGTTTTAAAGTCAACCGATGCAACTGCATCCAAAATAATAATTTACGCATCGGTTCCCTTGCGGAGGCGATGCAATTTCAAATTAGTTAGGTTATTCGCTGCTCACTTTTACATCCCGCCTTTCCAATTTTTTTCCCCCGCTCCCATCCTTTTTCCCAAATAATTCGCCAGCTTAAAAAAAAACCCTAAAATCACCGTTTGCATTATCTGCCCAAAGCTTGAACCTAAGTTTCTCTGAAGAATATTCAGCGGCCATTGCATCATCTGCGGTGCTCAGAAATACTAGCAATTCAAGGCGCCTTCTTCAGCTCCCATCTCACTCTTCTAATTTGTACCATTCTTGCTGTAGAAGTGGATTGTCACAGTTTCATTATCTGCAGTCATATCTTGTCGGAGCCAATGTTCAGAAACCATATGATTCTTCTGCTGCCGGATTTCTCCATTCTCAATCTATGGCCACCTTCACTCGAACGTATTGCTCTCGTCAATTGTTTTGGATATGCTTTTTGGTTTTAATTTGATAATTGTCCGCTAATATTTGCAGGAATAAATGTTGAAATGTTAGCTGATGATAATACTACTTTCAGGTTTAGATTTGTAGGGTTTTGTGACTTTTTTTTTCTTCCGCAAGCAAGATAACTCCTTGTCTGGACTTCATTTTCCAATGAAATCAATGGAATGTAACAATTAGATTCCGATAATTCAGTTAGATGGAATAAAACTTTTACTTATTTGAAGGTTAAATATAGCTTAAAAAATTATAGCTAGCTTTTAAATGTACCATTAAACTTATTCAATGCATAAGAAACCATTAAGAGTAGGGGTAATTCAGTTTGATCTCCTTTTTCTTCTGCAATGTAACAGAAATTCAGTTTATTGACAAAATAATCGAATAGCGAATGTTCTGTGCAAAACCAAGTTGCCTGATATTGATTCTTTTTCGGCTTCAGGAAGCCTCATGTAAATGTTGGAACGATTGGCCATGTAGATCATGGGAAAACTACCCTTACTGCAGCTATCACAAAGGTATTTCTCTCTCGATAAACTAGAATAATATTAAATGTTGTGCTAAGCTTCCAATGCACTTCTGTATTTCACAGTTTTGTTTATTACAGCGAACAGAATAAGAGAAGCTTAGTCAAGAATGCAGGACTTGCATTTTGCCTGTTCTATTTAGGGCTTTAAGCCTTTATGTTTCTATTGGGTGTAGGTGTAGGTGCAGTTGATATTCAGAAATGCATATTCTTATATGGACATGGCTATATGCACACTCTGTTCTAAATCCACACCATTTTGTTTAGGAAAGAAGAAAATTACTTAGTGATAGCGGGTGTGGAATTAGTAAAGAATAGCGTAGAATTAGTTCCATCCTTTTTATATTTTCACTTAAAAGTAAGACAATAATATTGAACTGATTCCGTACAATATAGTATGACCTTGAAGTGTAAAATAAACATGGTACCTGGTTTGTTACGTGTTTGTTTCTTCGGGTACTAGCTGAAGAAGAAAAAGCAAAGGCCATTTATAAAGAATTTTCTTGGAGCTAATAAAGTGTTAGGAACTGAGCTTGAAGTTTCTAAAACTGGAAGGGCTACTGGGTTTGTTATGAAACCTGGAGTTCTTGTAGGTGAAAGCAAGAGGAATGCACTTGAGAATGAAGTCTGGAAGGAGTTGCCTCATGTCGGCATTGGCGATAGAGAAACCGATTTTGATTTCATGTCCATTTGCAAGGTTCGATTTTTATGTTCCTTGTGCTTTAAAAGCCCGTTTGCCAATAACTTATTTTGAATATTCTAAAAATCAGTTTTCAATGGTAACTTATAAGTAGTTTTGAATAGCAACCTCTATGTAGAAGCGTTTGGATGTAATTTTACTTTAAGTTAAAATAAGTTCTGGTGTTTGGCTACTACAAGTGATACTTGAAAACATAAAGCTATTTGTCATTTGTTTGGTCAAAATTACTTGTGAAATTTTTTCGTAAGTCATTTCTACTTCTAAGGTGCTTTCGCAAGCTTCTTATAAGGAGTTTCCATTGTCTAGTTCTAAATGCCAGTAAACAAATTGTTCATATCGTTTTTGGTGGAACATTAATGCTTGTGGAACCACTGCAAACTAAATAACAGTGCTTTAATAAATACATGTGTAGTTGAAAGTGCATGTGGATCAGTAAATGATTAATGATATTTACTGAATGCCTGCAAAAGAATTTTTAGGGGCATGTTAACGTTTGGCTTCTCTTTGCATAATTATGAAATTTTCCACAGACAAATGTTTCACTAAATAATGATAATAATCCAATCCCGAAGCGTCCGTTTGAATGGACTTAAGTAAGCTACATTTTAGTTCTTTGAAAGTCAAAACTAATTCATTTTGGTTTTCAAAAAGTTGAAAAGTAGCTTATTTAAGTCCATACAAATGAATTGTAAGTCAATCCGAACTAGCCGGGAAGATGTTAAAGTGGTTGCCGAACCAAGAACAACTAGTGTAAGATTATGTTGATACATTTGAATTTTAACTTTTGAACATTCTAATCTTTGTAAATTGTAATATTATTAATATAACTGCTGCACCATTGATTCTAGGTATACAAAATCATAGTTGCTTAAAAAAAGAGCTTCAATTACTGCTAAAAAAACTGCTTAATTTTTAGTAGTTATAATTAATTGAAAATCATTCGTTGCTTCAAGTGAATAATGACATTAAAAGCTTACTAAACAAAGTACAAAGCAAGTTTTAGTTTTTTGTTGTTGTTAATCGTGTGAAATGCTTGTGAGCAAATATTGATCGGTAAAAATTGTTTTATGTATGTTTGGATATGTAGGGATATAGAGGAGATTAAGTCCATATTGCAGATGAAAGCAACCAAATCCCTCTGCAATAAATTGCAGGTAAGATAATTTTCTTCTATCATTAAATTTGCCTACTAGTTGTATTTTGTTTTTCTTCAGAAAAACAATGTCATAGGTGTGTGCACATAATTAGTAATATAACGATTAGAACTTAAATTCTGAATAAGTGTATAACTGAAGTGTTCATTTGTGAATGTGCGGTCTCTATGAAACTGAAGTGTATCCCCTTTCTTTTCCCTTTTAGGTTTTCTAGCCCCTGGTAACTTGTCGCCGATTGTATTCCCTGGGAATGAACATTTACGATTTATTTTGAAAGTTTTTGTGCTTCCACATCATATAATTTTAACAAACTGTTCCCGTTTTATTTTCCAAGGCTGTTCTGCCCGTTTTTGATATCTGTTACAACTATTATTGCGGTTGTTGCTGCAATTTTATGGCTAGATGGCCTGATTAAATATATAAGAATATGTAATGTGTCAGGTATGTACCATTTTATTTCTAAAGGCCTTGGGTTCCATCCCCCGAGAAACCAAAATGAGTGCTTTGTCTAAATTAAGTATCACTCTCGTTATTAAAAAAGGTATATACCATTTTAATATCCTGTAATTAGGTATAATAAGAGGAGACTTGGTGCTTATGTGAGGAAGATATACTTAGTAATAACTTGGGGTTTGGGAAACTTGAAAATAAGCTATACTTTTCACAAACTGGGTTATTTCATAAAATTACTAGCATGTTGCTTTTGTAGCACCACTGGTTGAAGCCGACAAGGAAGTTAAGGAAGAACATTATCTACTTTGGAGAATTGAAAGAGGGGTTGTTGAAGGATCAATTAAAATTCGTAAAGGTTTGCTTATTACATATCACCACCTTATTGATCCAGCTGAAGGAATTGCAAATTAATTGTGCTTGTATTTTCACATCATTCATACCACTACTTTGCAAGTGAGAGAACTGAAATTACTTGATAGGAAATTATCCAGTTAAATGTAATGTTGATTTTCCATCTTGCACTCTCATACTAACAAGCTTTCAAATCTTACAGATTGGTATATAAGTTACTCTAAAATAACATAGCATGCAAAGATCAGCAGGATTGAACGGCATGATCAAAGTTGTTGTTGCTGATGGCGCTGTCGAACCTTTTACTTATAATCATGAACATAGTTTCGTTCTTAACGACTGGTGGCATAAGAGCACTTATGAACAAATTACTGGCCTCAATTCTAAGCCCTTCATTTGGGTTGGTGAACCTCAGGTATTTTCTTCATCTCCACTCGTTGTCTTGAATCAGCTCCCCTGGTTATAGTAAGATTTTGTGTTCTTATACATGTTGAAATGCACTGACACCAAGTATAATCAAGTGGTATGTAAACCCATAGCATTATACTAAGATTTCTATTTGTTGAAACTACAAAAAAAAAATTATTACATTGAAACAAAATGGATTGATGTGAGCATAAAGACAAAGCTATTTATGTTTGCGCCAAAATTGGTCACAAACACCCAATACCGTGAAAGCACCAGTGTATGAATATAAATTAGTGATATTCAAACACAAACAACAAATCTCAACAAATAATAGACAACAATCCAAAAGTAAAGAACAGAGACACAAGTTTTATAGTGGTTCGGCTATCTCCGGCCTACGTCCACTCCAATTTTTTTTCTTTTTATTGATTATCCTTGAAGATTACAAGTGATTACCACAGTTGTAGTGACCAAATCTGAAGAAAATTGCAGTAATGATGCTATGGTATAATTTTAGCAGCGTCTGGGCTTGCCTTTCCTCTCCAAATTTTCCGACCCCTTTTCTGAATGACCAGGGGCTCTATTTATAGGTGTGGAAGGCCGAAATCCCGCCTAAAACCTGGGGAGACTGCTTGGCACGTGAGGGGGGCCCACAGGCCCGTGTTCTCGGAATCTGTGCCCAGTTTGGGATCGATTCGAAGTGACGTTCGAATCGATCAAGAATCCATCCAATTGAGCTGAAATTTGGTGTGAACATTCTTCAACATGTATGTAAGCTCCTGTAAAAATTTCATTGCATTTGGATCAACGGTTTGGAAGATATGATCGATCCAAGTTCAAGAATCCGTGCGTCCTGAATGGTTCGAACCCATGCTACGAAACCATCTACTTCGAAACCATCCTCTTCGAATCCATAGGGCCGACTCCTTCGAATCCATACCCTTCGAACCCATGCTGTTCGAATCCATGCTTTCTGGAGCCGCCTCCTTCGAGTCCATATCCTACGAGTCCATCCTCTTCGAATCCATCCCTTTCGAATCCTCGTCCTTCGAATCCATGTCCCTTGCTTCGTATCCATCATCTTCGAATCCATGTCCTCTTCGAATCCATCCCCTTCTTCGAATCCATGTCCACTTCGAATCCATCTCCTTCTTCGAATCCATGTCTACTTCGACTCCGTCTCCTTCTTCGAATCCATGTCCTCTTCGAATCCATCCCCTTCTTCGAATCCATGTCCACTTCGAATCCATCTCCATTGCATTGAAGCTACTCCTTTCGAACCCATCATGTTCCCATCGATTCGAAGCGTCATCGATGCGAACCTCCTGGGTTCGAACCTGATGGGTTCGAACTACGTACTATTCCTACTTTGAATCCGTCATATTTCCTTCATACGAACTCCGATTAACCTGAAATTCGAAACATAGCCTTTCATAGTCCTTATCATCATTTCCAATCAATTTCGTCCCGATCGGAGTTCAACAAAATTTTGATGATATCCATTGTAGCCTTATCTCCAGTCTTGATATCCATAATTCCTTGCCAATTTGTTGATATTCCAGTTTTGACCAAAAAATAGGATAACATTTTGCCCCCCAAAACATGCCTTGTGATAACAAGGCGTGTTTTGAATAATTACGAATCCAATATCCGAAGTCCACAGCCATATTGCCAGAGTATATCGTCCTTGACTGCTTCGAGTCGATGTCCAATTCCATATCCAATAGCCAAAGCCTTAGCCAATTCCGTATCCATTCGAACTCGACAACCAAGTTCCAATCCATCCTTATCCAATAGCCAATAACCGGAGCCAGGACCTCTCCGGGTCGATATCCAAATCCATAACCTCTCTGGGTTCCTGTCAAGCGTGATCCACATCCGACGACCGTGGTCCAGTGTCCCTGGACGTTGAGTTAACCTCTCCGGGTTCTTGCCAAGCGCAATCCATACTTGACGACCTTGGTCCAGTGTCCCTGGACGTTGAGCCAACCTCTCCGGGTTCTTGCCAAGCGCAATCCATACTTGACGACCTTGGTCCAGTGTCCCTGGACGTTGAGCCAACCTCTCCGGGTTCTTGCCAAGCGCAATCCATACTTGACGACCTTGGTCCAGTGTCCCTGGACGTTGTAAAATGCCATGGCTTAAGTCCTAAGCCGAATCCTGATCTCTCCGGACCCTTGCCGAGCATAGTCCATACTCGACGACCTGAAAATAATAAATGATAATAGAGGGCCTAAGTCCTAGGCCGAATCCTGGTCACTCCGGACCCTTGCCAAGCATTGTCCATACTTGACGACCTGAATGAGTCAATCTACCTTGTTTGGGTAAAGTGACTCATCCCTTGCCAGGCATAATCCATACCCGACGACCATTTACCAAAAACCAGATAAAAGTCCAACCAAAATTTATTCCAAAGTCCAAATCCGAAATTCAAATTCGAAATCCAAATCCAAAATCCAAATCCAAATCCAAAATTCAAATCCAAACCAGAAAACCAGAAATCCAAACCAGCATCCAAAACCAAAAACAATCATCCAAAGGAAAATCCAAATAAAAAAGCAAGAAAAATCAGGAGCTCAATCCAAGCTCCAAAACCAAATCCAAAAAAGAAAAGCAATGTCCAATCTAAAAAGCAAGAAATAAATTTCACAAACCATAGCATCCCGGTTTATCATCATTCAGAGCATGCCTAAGGGCTATCTCCGTCCCCGTACATGTGTAAATGACTTTACCGTTTGCTAGTAGCTTGCTACTTATTCCATATTATCCTGGTCAATGGATGATCAATCGACGATCATCCCTGGGCCTCCCATCATCACGGCGTGAAGTGGTCGGTGGTTGCTCCTGCTCCACCGTTGCATCCCGAGTTCCAACGTATTGCTGTAACTGTCCATTCCTTACATGCTCCTCGATTATGTCCTTTAGGTGCCTGCAGCTGTTGGTATCGTGTCCATCCAGATCATGGAAGAGACAGTGCCTTCCTGATGTCCTTTCCCGCTCTATTGGTTCCCTCCTAGCCGGCCTTCGGTAGGGAAGGCGATTCCGAGTTTCCAGGTATATCCGCTCCAGCGTCACGTTCAATCCTGTGTATGTGGAAAACTTTGGATCCTTCCATCGCTTCCTAGCGTTTCCAGAGTCGTCATCTAACTTCCTTTTCCCTTTATCCTTATCCAAACCATTTTTGGATACCGCACCAACCTCGATTGCATTAGCCTTCTTCAACTTTAAATCCGTACTTGCATCTTCTTGCCGAAGGAACCTTTCTGCCTCATGAAAGAATTCGTCGAGATTTTGCGGGGGATCTCGTATCAGAGATACCTTGAAATCCGAATTCTCCTTGACTCCTGATACTGCTGCCATTAAAACCATTGATGGATCAGGCCGATCCACCGAAGCGACTGCCGCACTGAATCGAGTTAGAAAAGCTCTAAGCGATTCGTCCATCCTTTGCTTCACCGATGTTAAAGTCATCACGTTCTTCGGCCTCTTGACGTGAACCCGAAACTGTCCCAGAAACTTTTCCACTAATTCCTTCCAAGTCCTGATAGATCCTTCTTCCAGCTGCCTAAACCACATTGCAGCTAAGTCCTTCAAATACAAAGGGAAACATCGGGCCATCACTTCCTCTGATTCCCCCAGCACCTCCATGTGTCTGGTGTACCTCATTAAGTGATCTGTTGGATCCGTCTTACCATCATATACCTCCACGCTAGGTAGCTTGAACTTAGGTGGATTCTGAGCCATCCTTATCTCCCGAGCGAATGGACTTCTATTCACTCCTTCCAAATCTCCGTTTGTCAAACCACCTCGCACAGTCTTCCTGATCATTTCTACTAATCCTATATTGTCTGGTAGGGGTTGCCCCCCATGCCCCCGAGGGAACTCTGGTACATATTCCTCGTGTGGCTCACTACCAGCAACGTTAGCTCTAGCTTGTTGAATTCCTCCCAAAGGTTCTCCTGCATTGAATTCTGTGGGCCTGCCCCCAAGCCCTTGTTGATTGCCTTCTGGCTCCGTATCCTGTCCTTCATTGGGTTCCACAACCCTAGCTCCTTGTCCTACATCCGCAGTTGCTGTAGCTGTTCCTAAGTTCTGCATCCCTGCAGCTCTCATTTGTTCCAAGAAGGTTTGCATCATTTCCTGTTGACTTTTCAACAATCTCTCCTGCAAAGAATTGTCCATAGCTTCCATTTCATCCCGAGTTATGTAGACCGAAGCCTGTCCTTCCTCACCTCCGGAGGATGCTTGTTGACTTCCTCCTTGTTGGCTTCTCTCAGCCCTTAGCCTTCTGCTATTCTGCCTAGTCATTGTCTTCCAAATCCAAATTCCTCAAACTCTTCAAATCCGATGTAGCGGGTGCTAGTTGCCTTCTAAGTGAAAGCACAAAAATGTTTGCGCCAAAATTGGTCACAAACACCCAATACCGTGAAAGCACCAGTGTATGAATATAAATTAGTGATATTCAAATACAAACAACAAATCTCAACAAATAATAGACAGCAATCCAAAAGTAAAGAACAGAGACACAAGTTTTATAGTGGTTCGGCTATCTCCGGCCTACGTCCACTCCAATTTTTTTTCTTTTTATTGATTATCCTTGAAGATTACAAGTGATTACCACAGTTGTAGTGACCAAATCTGAAGAAAATTGCAGTAATGATGCTATGGTATAATTTTAGCAGCGTCTGGGCTTGCCTTTCCTCTTCAAATTTTCCGACCCCTTTTCTGAATGACCAGGGGCTCTATTTATAGGTGTGGAAGGCCGAAATCCCGCCTAAAACCTGGGGAGACTGCTTGGCACGTGAGGGGGGCCCACAGGCCCGTGTTCTCGGAATCTGTGCCCAGTTTGGGATCGATTCGAAGTGACGTTCGAATCGATCAAGAATCCATCCAATTGATCTGAAATTTGGTGTGAACATTCTTCAACATGTATGTAAGCTCCTGTAAAAATTTCATTGCATTTGGATCAACGGTTTGGAAGATATGATCGATCCAAGTTCAAGAATCCGTGCGTCCTGAATGGTTCGAACCCATGCTACGAAACCATCTACTTCGAAACCATCCTCTTCGAATCCATAGGGCCGACTCCTTCGAATCCATACCCTTCGAACCCATGCTGTTCGAATCCATGCTTTCTGGAGCCGCCTCCTTCGAGTCCATATCCTACGAGTCCATCCTCTTCGAATCCATCCCTTTCGAATCCTCGTCCTTCGAATCCATGTCCCTTGCTTCGTATCCATCATCTTCGAATCCATGTCCTCTTCGAATCCATCCCCTTCTTCGAATCCATGTCCACTTCGAATCCATCTCCTTCTTCGAATCCATGTCTACTTCGACTCCGTCTCCTTCTTCGAATCCATGTCCTCTTCGAATCCATCCCCTTCTTCGAATCCATGTCCACTTCGAATCCATCTCCATTGCATTGAAGCTACTCCTTTTGAACCCATCATGTTCCCATCGATTCGAAGCGTCATCGATGCGAACCTCCTGGGTTCGAACCTGATGGGTTCGAACTTGATGGGTTCGAACCTGATGGGTTCGAACTACGTACTATTCCTACTTTGAATCCGTCATATTTCCTTCATACGAACTCCGATTAACCTGAAATTCGAAACATAGCCTTTCATAGTCCTTATCATCATTTCCAATCAATTTCGTCCCGATCGGAGTTCAACAAAATTTTGACGATATCCATTGTAGCCTTATCTCCAGTCCTGATATCCATAATTCCTTGCCAATTTGTTGATATTCCAGTTTTGACCAAAAAATGGGATAACAATTTACTTTATACGATCTTTTATCATGCAGTCACTTCTGATCAACGGAAGAGGAAGATTTGACTGTTTGGCTGTAGGAGTAAATGGTGCATGTAACCTAACTAGTCCTGAATGTGCAATAAGTTCTTATACTGTCATTCCAGGAAAAACTTAGACTTCGACTGGCTAGCTCTTTATGGTAACCATAGCATTCCACTTAAGCGAACAAAATGATATAGGGAATGAATTAAAGTTGGAGCATGCAAATTGTAAGTTGTTTTTATGCATGTGGACCAAAGTTTGTATAAATGTGTGTCAGCGTTTGGTCTTTCCTTCTACTTATTCATAGTGTATTTGTGAGTGTGTATTTGCAGAAAAAACAGGATCTACATTGAGAGACTAGGAGTTCATGGGTTAGATCACAGTATCATACACATATTAACCATTACTTGCCATACAAGAAAATTACAGAAAAAAATCAGGTAAACATCAACCGCTCCATCCCATAGAAGAAATACCATGTACCAACTATATGAGAACTGAAAACAAGGCATTTACACTGAAAACCATCGAATATATATTATATAAGCCTCTTAAGCTGTTATTGGACATGATAGTGCAACATATTACAAAAAATATTATCAATGGTTTACTGTGCACTTCTACTTCAGTTAACCACATCACCAGGCATGTCGCCAGTGATGCAATTTAATGTTTAATAGTAAATTTTTGTATGCAACATGAAGAATAAAATATTATATGCACATTTACGTAGAAATTTATTCAACTTGAAGTACTTGCTTTGCTGTGGAGACACCATAAACATTTGGACAATGACATCTTTAATTGATTTTTCTGTTACAGAAATTAGTTCTAAAATTTGAAATTTATGACCTGTCAAACCAGTACAAGGACTCCCATTACAAGTACCATAAAGCCAATTGTCTCTTCATTGCATCCTTCGCACCCATCGTAGAAAATATCTAATCATAATTCATCAGTCATTCCCGAATCTCAATAAATGATACAGTCTCCAAGTAATTCTTTCCATCCAAACTTTAGAAATCACGACACAATTTGGGAGAATATAAAGTAAGTAGAGGATCGGGAAATGCTTCATGTTCTCAAGCTATGGTCCTGTATTGGGGTTAAGTTCAGTCTAGCCCCTTACTTGAAGAAACCCGCAGAACTATATTGGAACGTTCACGCTTGGAACGTCAGCAGTCTCAACCGATCCGCTTCCAGTTTGATTGCTCATTTCCCCTTATTTGTAAATGGGAATTATTAGAAACTTTCATTCGGATAGTATTAAGAATTACTGGAATTTTAGGGGTGTGTGTTTGTGTTATACATATATATATATATATATATATATATATATATATTCATAATAACTTTTAAAATATACAAGTACATTCTCTTAATACGCTCATAATCCCTAAGGAATATTGAACCTAGGCTCTGATACCAAATATAGCAAGCCAACCTTAAGACACATTGACTAAAAGCAGAGAGTTGTGTTGGAACTCGCAAAGTGCTAATAAGTAAAAATCATTAGGCTTTTAATGGTTTGTATGATATAAAGATAAATTTAACTTTAAAACATTCAACACTTCTAGATCTCACATCAGAAGGAATAAATATAAATGCTGAAAATAACCCAAACATTACTATTTCAAAATAACTGTAGCCCATACGACATGTGTCTAAATAGATCTCCAAATAGAAATAAAACTAACATCTAATAGGTAAATAAAATAAGATACAGAGAGCAATGACTAAAAATAAATATATCTCCAAAGCGCACTACCAGCTCCTCCATCCACCGTATCCTTCTCTTTTCATCAACTACCATGTCCTTCGAAAATAGATATAAAGAGGGAAAATAGAGGGGAACAAAAAAAATTCGTTGAGAGAGTTATATCACTAGCGGTATGGTGGAAACTATTAGTTAAATTAACATTTATAATCCAAACTATCTAAGATGTTAATTTTTGTCTGTGTGTACTACGTATAAGGAATTAGTCAATTTACACATTATAGTAACAATCCTTAACATGCCTAAATCCAATGATAACCTACTTAGATCCACACCTAATGGTTACGCATCTAGAAAATGAGTAAACCTAGGAATACCATGAGTATGCAGTCTCGATAGGACACTGCTTAAGTATACATTAAGTAAACATTCTCAATGGAAAACCACTTAAGTTGCATGTGCTTCTAGTGTATTTTAATGCCAAAGTTCACTCACCGAGCATAGTCTCGATGATAACTTGCTACCGAAGCATCATGTAAACAACCTCGTTGGTGCACATATCCTATGCTCTATATCATTCAACCTATAACGAAGTGGGTCGATCAATAATTCGACTCACCTATAGATGCTTCTGCTTATCCCAAGCCCATCCTACTATTGGCGAACATCTTCGCTACTCTACTCTACAGTCAGCCAATATAGGGGAGCCAATTACATTAATAATAAAAGCATCTAATTGCAATATAATGACACATTACGTTAAGTGTCACGTTATGCAACATCGCTATATGTAAACCTAGGCATATCACTAAGTGTGAAAAAGTCCAGCATGTTACATAGCCCCATGTAGTTACATGAACTCCTGAAAGTCATGGAAGTGGGAACGAGTTTCCCCAAACTACCCTAATTGGCATAAACCAGGTGTAGGTTTAACTTGGACTTCCTACAACAATTCAAATATCTGAATCCAGTATTCAAATATTTGGACCTCTTTTCAGATGTCTAAACTTTTGGTTCAAACATTTGACTTCCTGTACAAAAAACATCTACAGGTAATCAGATGTTCGAATTCATCTACATACATCTGGCCCTTAATTTAGGATTATAAATATGGATTTTAGACATTTGAAACTATTTGAATTTCAACGTTTATCTTTCGAGTTTCAGTTTATTTAAAGCCTACCCTTGCCTTCGAACATCTGGGATGGATTTTTAGATGTCTGGAGTGGGTGTATTTGTTCATGTTCTCTTTTTATCTTGTTTATCTTTATTCTAGACTTAGGTATGAATGTATATTCCATCTTTAAATATGAATTTGTCTACGATTTTAACTTTATTCATTTTTAAATAGTTTACGTATTTCTTTTAATATATTGTATATAGTTATTCAATGTTTCATCTACATATATTCAATTTATTCAAAAATGATATAATTTGATCTTGATGATTTTTAAAGGATATATGCGTAGACTCACTTTTATCCACCTAAATCAATTCAAATCTTTTACATAAATACGAAGCTTTATTTTTATAAGGTGAACTTCATTTAATCTACCCTCTCCAGAGTTTCACTAAATTATATTATCAAAGCCATTGTCTAGGGTTTTACAAAAATTTCAATTCATATAAATATTGAATTAAAAATTATCAGTTCAAATTAAAAATATTTTTAAATTAAAATAGATATATAAATGAAACTTAAGTGCTTATCTACATCATACTCATGTCTTAATAAACCTAGTCACCTTATATGCTGTTTTGAGGAAATCTCATTCTCTGCTCCGATTTGACTTTTCGTTCTCCTTTTATTTAGCTTGTAATTGTTTTGATTGCTTCCTCTCTTCTGTTAAGTTTGATTTTATTTTATTTTTAGGAATTGATTTACTATTTGTTTTGAAGTTTTAGGGTTTGAGGAAGAAGAAGGAAAATGGAGATTAGAAGAAGCGGCGGCTATAGAATGAAAAGAAGTAGTGGATGAGGTGAATTCCTTATGCATGCATAAAACTGGAAATCCCCCTCAACCCCTACCAGGGCCTTGACCCATTTCTGACATTTAATATATGAATTTGGGATAGAAAAATTTATTTGATGTAGTGGAAAATCAGATATACTAAACTCCTTCATTTGTAAAAATTCATTTTTTTAGTTTTATGCGAAATTACCAAAATTCCCTTTTTAGTTAATTATTTATTTTTATTAAGAATAAGGGGTGTTACACTTGAGTTGATATGTTGTGGTCGATTAAGACTAGAAGCAAGCCCAAGTATTGAAGTAGAGCAAATTGGCGGAAATCTCATTAATTAGTCTACGTGATAGAATGAAAGGTGCTTTCACATTTAGTTTTGGTTGTTGCATTTGTGTTTATATAGAGCATTATTAGCTCATATCTTTGGATTTTAGATTTTAATTATAGGCTCTCGGATATTATTTAGCTATAGCAGTTGTAAAGATAAAATAATCTATTTTTCTGTCAAACACCGTAGCCAATAGTATGATGCTTTAAACTAATGTTTTATAGGTCATTAATTTTAACCCTTAACACATCAAAAAAGAGTGCTTTGATAGAAAACCACTTTTATTCTAAAAAAATATTTATGCCCCTAGGCTATATCGTATAAAATCACATGGATTGGGACGTTTGTGCTAAATTACGGTTCGGCCACTTTGGGATTTCAGTAATTACTTTAAAGTTCATGATAAAACCATTAATAGAACAATGACTTCGGTAATAACTGAAGCATAGAAGATTCTTGGATTTTAAGGAGACATCAGACTCGGCTATTACTTACACACTATTAAAAGCATATTTTAACTCACTAAATATTATGCTGTAACAAAACGCATCAATGAAGTTGATATCTTCTTTTCGTATTTGAAATTCATCATTCTCATCTCCTCATCGAGTAGACTGTTCACCATCAAATCATTAAAACAACTTCATCTGCATTTGCGTTGTTCGATGAAACCGCAAGTGTTTTCCAATATTCCAATAATAAACTCATTAACATTGATGTTTGTATCTCATTATATTCTTGTAGTTGATGGCTGTTAATTGATTCACGGTTTTTTGAAAATGATTGAGATGGTCACTAATTGACTTATCTTCTTTAAGCTTCATGTTCACCAATTTTCCTTTAAGGAATAACTTGTTTGTTACTGAATTCTTTAAATATATACCTTATACCAAATTGCAAATATAAATGTTCCATTAGCAACCGTGTAAATATTTTATTTCCAAAAGACAAAACATGAATATAGAAAAAATTCCATTAGCAACCGTGTGAATATTTAATTTCTCTACCATGCCATTAAGCAATAAATAATCTTCCATCCTGCCTTTCCATATTCACCAATTTCTCCCCTTCAATTTATCCATAATTGACTTCTGTATTTCAAATTTAGACCTATGGTCTAGTACCAAGATATTATGATTTATAAGTATCATTACACAATTTATTTAAGAAGAGAAAAGAAAGTGGAAAATAAAAATTACATAAGATTTCATTTAACCTTTCCCTTTTACTGAATTCGATGAACCCTAATTCCTTAAATTCCTTGTAGCTAGCACTCTACACATGCATATTTATAGTTACTACCAACCAAAATAGTAATACATACACATGTGTGTATGTGTGCATGCTGATATATCTCAATTATGTCAATCAAAAAAATAAATATTTTTGACTTTATTTTTGTTTATTCCTTGAAAATTAATATATCGATTTTTTTAAAATATATTTTCCATAAACCAAGTTTTCCAATTTTTATACAAATCAAATAAATCCGCTAACAATCCAAAATACCAATAAATTCAAACCCATTTCAAATTGTTTTCTACATTGCATCCTAAATCGTAATCTCTTTAAGCTGTGTAAAATATTGTGTTGCATAATTTTAGCATATAAGAATTGGTTAGTCTTTCTTAAGGAAATGGTTTGGAAGTTTAACACTATCATAACTTAATTTGAAAAGAACTAATTTCTAATCTATTTTATGGAGGCTTTCATAACTTGCAAAAATAAATGTCTAGCAATCAAAATAATTTGTAACATTTTTGACATCAATTCCAAAAAGCTTGAATATTTTTAAACTAGGTATTGGTAACATTGTCCACTCAGGGAATAACCTATTGTTCTAGCATGAATGCTGGATCTCTAATATTCTTCTTAAAGTAGAATTTATAGAACTCTACGACATTTGCAAAATGTATTAATTTCAAATGTTTATAGACCTAATTTGAACTTTCCTTAGGAGTTTAACTCTAATCAGGCACTAAAAGGAACTATTTTCTATCAGTTTTTTCTTCTATATGCCAAATTAGAATTATATAATACAGAAAACAACAACAATATTAAAATTTAGTGTTGGGATATGAATGACAACTTTAAATCTAATTCATTTTGTAAATTTCTAAATTTCTTAGGAGTTAAATCAGATCTTTTCAAATTTATGTGAAAAGCGAATGCACCTCCTAAATCTAAGCTACATATATGGCTAATATTTTTTGCAGAAAAAACAAAGTATTATTATTTTGCACGAACAAGCTGGTTTTTTAGTAGCCATACCACTATACAAATTTTTACAAGGATGAAGTTCACCAGCCTCAGAAGCTATGGTTTTTAAAGTGGACAGACCATTGTATAATGTCAATTAAAATAGGTGTTTGGCAGCAATGCTAAACAACTATTAAAAAAGAAGAATGTGTATATTGGTAAAAAAAATTCTAAATATGAACCTAGGAACAATTGCGCATTTATACTACAATTTACTAAGTTTGCACTTCTACACATTCTTAGAATTTTTGGTTATAATATTACTTTTAACGTTCTTAGTTTTGAGTCTTACTAATCTAGGTTGAGATTTTAATTTAATATCAGTTATCGATTCTTGTTAGACATTTATTCACTATCGTAGCTTAGTATATTTGGTTTGATGAAATAATAATAATAGTAATAATAATAATACTTCTAAAATGGATAATTCGACCTATATAACCAATTTATTTTGTTTTCATTGGATTTCGAACAATACCTATAAATTAGCTAACATTAATGGCTTTAAGAAGTTTCTTAAATGGGTAAAATCTTATATTGATGCCATACGCTAGAGAATTGATGTTAATAATTGAAATAATAATGTCATAGATATCTTTTTGGTAGATAATAATGCACATGTTTACCCTAACTATAATACCCCACCTCTATACACATTCTATCCAAGAGGATTACTAGGTAATACTGCCAAATAATATGGAGAATGAGACTATATGAGGGTACACACATGAACATTCCCTTGGGTTAACACTTGTATGTATTTAAACATCGAATAAATAACTCATATATACACACATAGTATCGGTACAAAGCAATAAAAAGTGTGCCACCTAGATATAACAATACACAATATACAGTGAATAACAGAGAACACATAGTCAGAATCTCAGCGGTAATATATGATATATATATATAATATATATACACACATACACAAGACATCCAATATACAACATAAGAATCTACATACATGAGACTACATAAATCAAAATGATGTTCAAAAATACTATAGACTAGCCTCTTCTAAGACTAGATATTACAAGCAGGTCTCATCGTCCCGGTGGCTGAAATGTCTCGGACTGACCCGAGTATTTTGTAAATAACAAATGGGTCAGACTATGTCTAAATCAAGGGGTTGTACACACACACACATTTATAAAATTTATGCATGGAATGATAATAACATCACTATATCAAAACATATTTCTTTATACTGAAAGCATCTATCAAAGTAAGTATAAAGATGTCATCACCCATATACAATTACGTCAAATATTATCCAATCGGAACAATATCAAACGGGTGAATCATCCATATCTAGAATCATCATCAAAGTCTAGAAATCATCAAATATGAGATGTCATCAAGTATAATTAGGCTAGTAAACAGTAATGTCCAAGTACGACTCTCAATCTCATTAATATAATACCAACACAATATAGAATATAGATCGCCTGTTTGAAAAATTATATATAATATAAGATATGAGAATCCACTACACTCTATCACATCACAGGTATAATCTCATCTCCTTATATAGAAATAAATAATGACGTGAATTGATTGTATGGTAGATGCAAGTTCCAAGTAGAGTCATATCATAATAAATGGATTACACCACCTATATTTATACTTAAGTGACGATATAGACAATATGTACTTATCTTCACTCAGAGTAGAACCAAATGGAAGATTAGCGGCTATACCACTCGGATCTGCTTCTACAATCTTCGGTTATCTTCCTGGTATCATGACTATATTCACTATTGTGCTCGTCAATGCGACGACCCTTAGTCATGACCCGAATCCTGCCCCTGTGGTAATAGAATACTGGCTTAGGTGACAAAAAGGGGCTAAGGCTACACCACCCTAAAGGCTACTCCACCATCTATCAATTAGACAAATAAAAGTGTCATAGATCTAGGGTGCGACCCCACGATCAAACGGGCAGGGTGGATACTGGCCAATCTGGTTCCCTCGAACTCCTAACTATATCTTAGATCACTTCGTGGTAGAAAAGTAGATAAATTCATAAATACATACATACATATCGGTACACCCCCATGGCTCAACATTTATAAACTTGCTCTACACTGAGCATTGCCTCACACAAGTATAAACCATATCCCTACTCTCATCTATTGAGTGCCATTTACATACACTTAATAATTGAATAAGTACGACATCGACGACCCATACTACCGTGTCATACTAGTTCGTTTATTCAATGCCTATAAACTACACCCAATCCACTCAATATTCTATACAACAAGTTCAAAGAATAACTGGAGAAATATTACCGAATGCCATATCTCGAACGGTATTATAACTCTGTTTATTCATATTTCTCATCAAATATAATGAAATATCATAAAATCAACAAAAGGAAATCATCATCGTATCATATCAAATTAATACCAACGGTGAATAGTTCATGATATCAAAATCAATATAGGAAAATGAGAAATCATAAAATATAGAAATCATATATAAAAATCTTAATCCAATTTATAAATGAAATAATAATAAGATTCAACAAAATCTTTCCTTAAATAATTTAATTAAATATTCAAATATATATATATAAAGCACACATTAGTAATTCACAAATAATAATATTATAAAATCTCATATTATAAAAAGAGTACTTCATTTAAAACATATCCAAAATCATTTAATTATTTCATAAAAATAATTCTATATTTTTTTCGAGCTTTGAAAACCCTTTCAATAATATTTAAATAACCTTTACAATAAAAATAACTTTAAAATAATATAATCATTTTCACACAACATTTTATGAAATAGCATTATATTCTATTTTGCCTATGAAACAATTCCAAACTTATAGTATGTCATAATATTGATTTATAAAGGGTTTTACAACCAAAAGAAAACAATATTTGTATTTATAACTAAAAATATATTTGTAAATTTGACAATTGGTAAATTGGACAAAATTTTGTAAAACACTATTTAAATACTCATTTTAAATCCCTTGAATAATTTTTCATAGCTTTTCAAATATCTATTAAAAACAAGAAAGTAAATAAATATCTAAATATATATAATTATGGAGTAAAATTACTCCAGGAATATTTATCAACCAATCACACTGTGAATTTATTATGTTACCCGAGTTGAGTTCTATTGAACTTCGATCATCTATAAAATACATACATATCGACATATATATATTTGTGTGTGTGTGTATAGGATGTATATAGGAGAATGTTCAACTGCACTCCAAATAGTGCAGCACCCCTACAACCCTTGATATTTATCCCATATTTTTGTTTCTCTCTCTTCCCACTAATTCTCTCTACCCTTAAATCATTATTTGAATTGATACTTGTGGTTAAAAAGAGGGGCAATTGGGGTGTTCCGGTACCAGAGTGCAAAGGAGCACTCCTCATATATACATATATGTAGTTCAATTTACAATCTGACAGAGTTCCATTACAAATTGACACTTTCAATCAACACAATGAACTAATATCCAAACAATAATTAATCCTAAATCAAATACCAATAATCTATTCAATCATATAATTCAAGCAATGTAGGAGTTAAATACGCATTAAACCATAAGATATAAACATAGCTGTGAGTTTAAATAAAGTATTTATTTACAAAATTTATATATACATTCAATTTGACAACCTTTAACAATAATATAAATCAGCACACATTTATAATATCAATCAAGCATCCTATTAATTTAATATAATTTCTCATTCCACATCTTTAATTATACTTTGTTATTATTATTATTTCTTTAATAGATTGTATTATTCCCTAGCAGTTCATATTTGGATAAACCTTTCGCTCCTATTAATATTTGGCTCCATCAGAATTCAAGTAGGTTTAGAAATAATTGAGTGATAACTCCTACTCAATTTCCACATTCCAAAATAGACCAATTGAGAACAAAAATTAATTCAACCAAACACACATCAAATAAACAAACAATTGCCTTTAGTGGACAGCTACTTATCAGCATCTGCTACGCACTGTGAACTCTATTGGATTAGGCTACTCTATTCAAAGATGCATAGAGGTTTATTCAACAACGCCAATGTCGATGCTACTATCTGGATAACAACTCTTTACTTTACTACCTCCATTTACATCTTAAATTCCATACAGAAATTAACACTCAAATGTGATAAGGATAAAATTATACGTGTATATATATATGTATATATATAGTAGGAAAAATTACATGTAACGACCCGTAGATTTTAATAGTTTTAAATGGTTTTATTTAACGTAATTAATTGAAACTTTTGAGAAATTTTATATAATACTATTTTGAAATAAAATTTAATATTTGGATTACGTCCAATTAAACATAGCAGATTTTAAAATTTCAATTTATTTTATCAAAGTTTATTCCATTGTGAAATTCTATTTAATTCAAGATAGCTAATAAATTGCTTTAATAAATATTGCAGAATCAATTTCTTTAATAAATATTGCAGAATCAATGCACAGATGTTATCAATTTCATTTTTATGGTGGTACGTTCCTTTACGTTTCCTACCGGTTAAATTATAAATAATTTGCTTTGATGGATCAGCTAAATCAAAGCAACGTGACCGTTGCTATTTATTTCTTTTATTAATTGCTACAATTATTTTCACCAAATTAAGGGTTGACCGTTACTTGGCTTTCAAATTTTGGACTCTGCATTCAAAAAGAAACGTATAATATAATAAGTACTTCATATTTATTTTCAGTACGTTTCATAAAATTTTCTCTGTCCGTTCTTTTCAATTAAATATATACTTGCAGCTGTTATCAATCCATCGTTTCAATTTATTTTATGGTCCGTTACTCTGCCTTTTCAGATTTGAACGTGCAGCTGGTGGCATTAAAAGTTGCTTTAATTATCCACTGAATTATCGTGACTGTCCCGTTACTCTATATTTATTCTGTACGTTTTATCTTTGCTTAAATTTCTCTGTCTATTCCTTGTTCCATTTTAAATATCATTGCTTTTCCAAACTTATTACGTACTATCCAAACAAACAAAAAAGTTATTGCTTTAAATGTAGCTAAATCAACTCATGACCGTTGCCATTTCAAAGTTTGAAACGTATAAAATACTGTACGTTATTTCGCATTCATTGATTTCTTTTATTTATTTATTTATTTATTTCTTTACGTTTTCGTTCCAATCTGATTTATAACCTTCCTTGTTCCATTTTAAATATCATTGCCTTTCCAAACTTATTACGTACTATCAAAACAAATAAAAAAGGTATTGCTTTAAATGTAGCTAAATCAACTCATGACCGTTGCCATTTCAAAGTTTGAAACATATAAAATACTATACATTATTTCGCATTCATTGATTTCTTTTATTTATTTTTTTCTTTACGTTTTCATGCCAATCTGATTTATAACCTTCCCTGTTCTCTTCGTACATTCTATTTATTCTAGCCTGCTCCTCCTTTCTTTTACCTAGTACATCTGCATTCTTTCCATCCTCTCTCTGCAAAATTTCTTTCCACCAAGCGTCTGTCCCCTCCTTCTCCCCTCCTCTTCTCTTAAGAAACACCCTGCCTTCCAGCCGAACCCAACATCTTCCCTATCCAAATCGACAGCCTCATCATAGCCGAGTGTATAGCCTAGAGGTAATAACTTCTGACAGCACATAGGTGGCATCAACATTTTCCCCACTGTCTGTAGTTTCTTATTTATTCTTTTTGCCCACCCATCAGCGAATCGAGTTTACACAAGGTATGTCTATACATTGTATTATATTATATATATTCTAGTAGTATACTGCCTTAAATTTACATATTTTAGTGTATATATGTATGACAGCTTACGTTATTTATATACATAAAGTAAGCTATATGTACAAACTCAGTGCAACCGCAATTTTCTTTATAAAAGGCAAATAATACAAATTGTAGTACCCAAAGATATATATGTATGGCTGTACTTAATAAAAAAAAATCTCTATATAACAGTATAAGCTTATATATCAATTTCTGAGTTTATATATATTTTGTTATATTGTTTTTTTTATTTTGATTTTTATATAATAAGTATGTAAGCTTATTTATATTCACATATTAGTATACATAAGTTGCAATATATTGTTTAATAAGCCTAAAGCATTGTATATCGTCATACTGTTATGATGTGCGTGCTTTAATAATAGAGCTATTAATCGGGTACAGATAGGTTAAGTAACGTGTATATTTGGTTAATTTATATAAAAGTATATATAACCGTTTTGATTATAGTTATAATGAATATATAAGAGAGTTATATAAATAAATTTTATACTATGCGTTAACTAAATACATTGTTATTTATATGATCCAGTTTTTGAATATATGTTTAAAACGTTTTGATTTTTATATATACAAATATTTTATTTTATACATATATTTTGTTATATATGAAGGTTTTATAAAAAAAAAATTCTTATAAACTGTACTGCATATATACTCTTTAAAAAAAGGGAAAAAAAAAAGGAGTAAGTTAACAATGTATTATAAAGAATATTGTTTATCTGCATATATATGTGCATAAGTTTGTTTGATTTCCTGCTGGATATTTTGAAAAGGAAAGTAATAAACTATAATACTTATATATATATACATAAGTATTCATTTCAAAAGATATTATATATATGTGTGTTGATCTTTAATATATGTGTTTTATGTTAGAACATTGATTTTTAACTATATATATATATTATTTTAATATTGGTTTAAAATGAATATTTATTACATGGAAACGACAACCATAAAATGAATATACTATATATGTGACATTTTGAATAATTATATATTTGTTATTTAACATTAATATGAAATGGAAGCGTTTTAAAGTTATATGGTTTTCATGGGTGTGCACACACACACACACACACATATATATATATATTTCATTTTTTAAAATGCGTGTTTTGATTTAACGTTCATTTTGAAAGAAAGTAATAAATTAATCATATAATCTTCGTTTCAATTTTATCAAGCTAATTTGATCCGTTCTCATCAATTTCTATCTACCATCTTTTCCGTCGAAATCATACCATCTAACTTTACTTTGGAAGTCGTGCTTGCATTTCGTAACTCAACTTCATTGTCTATCTCTCTAACCTCGAAAGGTGAGCAATCACTCACGATTAACATTCTTTTATTCATTAAATTTGATTTCAATTGAAACGACAATTGAAATATGCTGCTGTAGTAATTTAAATTTGTTATATATGCTATTATCTGTAACTGTTCACCTGCGGGATATGACACCATATCCTGTTGTTTATATTATATTGTTATTGATGATATATGCCTATGATTTTATTGTATTTTCTGTTATCACTCTGCAAGTTCCCTGTAGTTTAGAAATCACTATGGGTTGAAATGATACATACCCGAACAGACTTTAGAATAGGAGAAAATCATTATGGGTTGAAATGATAAACCCAAGCGACTTTCATTTAATTGAATTTGGGATTACGGGTTGAAATGATATCCACCCGTATATATTTAGTACACGGATTGAAATGATAAATATCCGTAGCACTTGACTATATGGTAGGAAATATATACAGACACCGTTGGTCCATATAAATATTTTGAAAATAATTTCTATAATTTTGGAAAGAAATATATGGTTTAATAAATTTGATTCTTAAGATATTATATAAATGAAAATTGTATATATAGATCTAGTAGTAATATTTGATTTAAATTAGATTGATTTAATGCATATAATATGGTTAAGTATTTATGTAAATCTATATTTCAAATAGATTCTCTTGTAATAAATTGAATAATTAAGGTTCGGAGATAAATTTGGGTTTATAAAAATGGTAATTAAATAAGGATTTATTTAATTAAATCGATTTGAAATTTTTAAATGGGAAACTTAAAGGGTATGATTTTATAACTGGATTTTTGATTTAAGTTATTTAATGAATATTTCACGTTTAAATAAATTAAAGAAAATATTGAGTAAAAATGCAATTTAAGGTTACTTAAATGATATTGAATCTAATAAGGGAGTATTTCAAGACTAAATAATAATGAGGTTAAATCGAGATCTATATGAAACTGTTATATAGAACATTTAAATATTAAAGCCTTGAACTATATTGGAATTTAAATGGTTGATGTTGAGATTCAGATCTGTATTTGAAATCAACGTAGTTGAATTTGTTATTTAGCAACTAAATTGAACTGAAATGAAAATTTAGGTTGAACTAAATTTGAATTTATTATTTAGAAAACTAAACTGAATGAAAATTTAGATGAAACGTTGAATACTTAAAGTTTTGAAATATATGGAAATATAAAGGGGTATTTGTGATTATAAATCCGAATTTGAGATCGATAAAATTTAAGTGGTTATTTTAGAAATTGAGTTGAATTTAAATTGATAAATTGAGATTGAATCTAATTTGAATGGGAAGGTCGGGTTGATGTTGGAACGATTTGTTAAGTTGAGGAAATTGAAAATACTTTACTGTATAAATTATTTAATATATATAAATACTATTTTGGGAAATATAGAGATATTTGAAGTGAAAATGAGATTTTGTTTTGAAGTATAAATTAAGCTGAAATGACCACGGTGTTATAGTGTATATTTCTACCTTGTAGAAAGTTCCATGGACCCTTAGAGGATGGTTATCCCAAACATCCTTTAAGTTATTTGTATTTCAGTTGATATTTCACTTGAGTTGGATTTATTGATATAAGAATGTTAATCCTGACTCGAGTGTTTTGTGTTTTGCTTTACGCTCGGGTCAGACTGAGTGATACAGCATTTGAGACTCACCTTTGGAGTTCGGAGCTTCGTTTGGAAATCCAACTATCGATTCTGATTCCAGCCTTTCCAGTTGATTGGTTCAGAGAAGTCATCTGTTGCATTGGAGACTTCAGTGCATTTGAACTATTCGGTCGTATTTTTCTAACTCTGATGTATATAGTAGCTTCATGAACTATTATTCTTTATCTATTCCACTGCACTATATTACTCTGTGATCTGTGATTGATTTATTTAATGTATATTTTAAGTTTTGCCAAATTTAAATTAACAATTCGGTATTTTGAATTATTCAAGTCAGATATTATGGTTTTATTGTTGATTTGAATGGTCCAAAATAGCGGGTCGTTACATGACAAGTACATCCCCGGATGATTACCCTAGTAATCATCGTATACTCCTACTATCCCTTTAATATAGAGTAAGTACCCAACACACCCAAGGGGCCATGGACTCTAAGTCTCTCTAATGTCTTGAGTCATGTCTCTTATATATAATGTATTGTTCTAAACCTGCACTGATATCCAATTGTAATGCTTCACCTCTATATTCATACTATCTAAGAGTATTACTAGGTAATATATTAGATAACACAGAGAATACGGCTATATGGTTTACATACATGAATATTCTATTTGGCTAACACTGGTACGTGTTTAAACACCGAATAAATAAATCACATATATGTACATAGTAACGGCGTAAAGTAATAAACATGTGTGCCTCCAAGATGGAATAGTAAACAATATACAGTGAATAATAGAGAACACAGAGTCAGAATCTCAACGATAATATATAATACTACATATATACAAGACATATCCAGTATACAACATAGGGATCCACATACATGAGACTACATAAAATCAAAATGATATAAAAAATACTATATACTAGCCTCTTCTAAGCCTAGATATTACAAGATGGTCTCATCGTCCCGGTACCTGAAATGTCTCGCACTGACTCAAGTATTATACAATAACACACATGTCAGATTATATCAAAATCAATGTAAGGTTGTATACAAACATACACACAAATATATATGTATATATATATGATAAATATATGCATGGAATGATAATAGCAACATGATATCAAAACATTTCTCTTTATATCGAAAGCATCCATTAAAGTAAGCACAAACATGTCATCACCCATATAAAATTATGTCAAATATTATCCAATTGAAACAATATCAAATGGGTGAATTGTCCATATCCAGAACCATCATCAAAGTCCAAAATCATCAAATATGAAATGTCATCAAGTTTAATTAGGCTAATAAACAGTAATGCCCAAGTATAACTCTCAATATCAACAATGTAATGCCAACATCAATATAGAATATGGGTCGCCTACCTGAAAAATAATATATGTAAAATAAAAGATATGAGAATCCGCTATACTCTGGACGCTTATCACATTATAAGTACAATCTCATCTCCTCATATAGAAATAAAATTGTGACGGGATTTGGCTGTATGACAAACGTAAGGTTCCAAGGAGAATCATATCATAACGAATGGGTTACACCACCCATATCTGTACTTAAGTGAGGGTACATACAATATATACTTATCTTCCACTCAGAGTAGAACCAGACGGAAGACTGGCAGTTACATCATCTGCTTCAAGAGCCCAGGGCTACACTACCTCGATCCGCTCAGACAGTCTTTTGTTACCTCCCTATTATCATGACTATATTCGAATGTGCTCGTTGATGCAAGGACTCTTAGTCATGACCCGGATCATGCACCAGTGATAAAAGACTGTTGGCCTAGGTGAAAAAAAGGGGCTATGCCTAGACCACCCTAAAGTGTACTCCACCATCCATCAATCATATAAATAAAAGTGTCACGGATTCGAGGCACGGCCCCATGATCAGGTCGCCGGGATGGATACAAGATAACCCGGTTCTCGTTAACTCCTAATCATATCTCAGAACACTTGTGATAGAAAAATTGATAATATCTATAAATATATACATGCATATGAGTATGCCCTCATAGCTCAACATCTATAAACTTGCTCTACACCAAGCATCACTCACATGTGTATAAACCATATCCATATTCCTGTGTATTGAGTGTCATCTACTTACACTGAATAACCGAATAAGTATCAAATCGGCATCCCATACCACCGTATTATACTAGTTCATTGATTCAATGCCAATAAACTACACTCGATCCTCTTAATATTCTACATAATGAATCCAAAAAATAACCGAAGAAATATTACTGAATTCCCTATCCCAAACAATATTATAACTTCATTTATTTAGACTTCTCATTACAAAGAATGAAATATCACAAAATCAACAGAAAGACGTCATCACCATATCATATCAAATCACAAATCAAATGAATATCAACGATGAATTATTCAAGATATTGAAATTGATATGGAAAAACGTGAAATTAGAAAATATAGAAATCATACATAAACATCCCAATTTAATTTAGAAATGAAGTAATAATAAAATTTAACAAAATGTTTCCTTAAACAATTTAATCAAATATTCATATATATATATATATATATATATATCCTTTAATAATTCATGAATTATCATGTAGAAATTCTCATATTATGAAAAGAGATATTTAGTTATTTAAAACATATCCAAAATGATTTAATTTCATGAATAAATTCTATATTATTTTCAAGGTTTGAAAAATTTTCCGATAATATTTAAATAACATTTATAATATAACTTCTTTAAAATAGTATAATCATTTTCATATTACATTTTATAAGATAGCACTATATTCTATTTTTCCTTCAAAACAATTCCAAACTTATATTATATTATAATATTGATTTAAAAAGAGTTTTATAACCAAAAGAAAACTATACTGATATTTATAATTTAAAATATATATGTAAATTTGACCGTAGCTAAATCGAACAAAATTTTATAAAAAACTATTTCAATAATATCAATAAAATTTTAAAGTCGATAAATAATTTTCATAGCTTCTCAAATATCTATTAAAAATAAGAAAGTAAATAAATATCTAAATATACAAATTATGGAGTAAAATTACTACAAAAATATTTATCAACCAATCGTACTATGAATTTATCGTGTGACTCGGTCGACTTCTATCGAACTTCGGTCATCCATAAAATGCACACATATCGACATATAAATATATGTATATATATTTATATATATCTATATGTGTACGTATGTATATGTATATGTTTGTGTATGTTTATGTATATAGTTCAATTCATAATCGGATAGAGTTCTGTTTGTTAATTGACACTTTCAACCAACATAATCAACAAATATCCAGACAAAAATTAATCTCAAACCAATATATTAATATCTATTCAACCAAACAATTCAAGCAATATATGAACTAAATATGCATCAAACCATAAGATATAAATATAGTTGTGTGTTTAGAAACTCACCAAAATGATGCTAGAACAATCAAATCAAGAACTATCTCCGCTCACTACCCTTGCCATACATTGCAACCATCACCACTCGATCCAACTTTCCTCCATCATCTACCATCGAGTCACCAACAGTGCTCTCCTTAACCCGCGCACGGCCATGCACGACACTAGCCCTATTATGCTGTCAGCCACCCTAACAGCACACACTTCAACCTGCGATGCATCACCATCCCAGTCGTTATTTTCAACTGTGCCCTCATAAAGATCATGCCTCGCTCTAGCTTGCTCGCCCATCCAGCAGCATTTTACACCAAGTCGCATCGATCTTGCCCAATAGTTTTCGCTCCATCCACCCATCATCACCATAGTTGCTTCACGGCTTCCTCCCCTTATGGCGACTCGCCGTTGCTGTCGGTTTCCATCATCATGGAGCCAAACGCAGTCGCCTTATGCACGACTTTATTTCCTTTTGCCTGAATTGATTTGCCTTAACTGATTTGGGGATTGAGGAAGTAGGGACTAGGAGATGGAGTGAATAAGGGTTACGGGCTTGATTTTGGAAGGATAAAAGATGAAGAGTTTTCTAGAGAAAGGAATAAAGTTTATATGGGCTTGGGTTTTAATGAGCCAAAAATTTTAGTTCAATTTAACTTATATTATTCCCTTTTACATTTAAATAAAATATTAACCCTTGTCATATATTTTATAATTATAATTTGATTCATATTAAATTGATTTACAGTCATAAATATTTTATATTAATCGAAATATTTAATTCAGTTGTAATTTGTTGTCTAAAAATAATTTATTAACTTAATTCAAGTTCCTAAAACAAAATATTCCTTTAAATAGAATTTAATAAAGTAAAATTTTATTTTTATAAATAATAGTTGCTAAAATAAAAACGATTCATTTTAATTAAATTTATTTATCATTACGGCGTAGAAAGCATGGTTGTTACATTAACTCCCTATTTTTATTAGATAACTAACTTATGTTTAAAGTTTTTTGCCCTTTAGCTTACCTTCTTCTCCTCATGCATACACACACACTCACATATATATACACACACATAATTGATATGTGTGTGTGTGTGTGTGCGCGCGCGCGCGTGCGTGCGTTCAAGTCTCACATCATCTGTTATGTTTTCTAAATTTAGCTATTGAGGTGGGTGGTACAGATCAGGCATCCTCCTTCATTGGATGAGTTAAGTTTCAGTATGCTATAAGGTCTTTTATAGCTTTCTTGGATATTCCTAACAGTTATTCATACTGTAAAGGCCCGCAAATCCATACTTCTTTGAGCTGGCAAAATTCCACAACAATTCAACCAAAGAGAACAAACTTACGAGTCTTTAGGGTTAAAGAAGAAGAAGATAGAAGAAGAAACGGAAACAATAACAGAATCTCGCATATCGCAACGGAACAAATATAATAGATGAATGAATATCTTTTAAACAAAGAACTATATCAGTTATTACATTACATTACATTATCAGAGTGTTACAACAACAACATCGGAAAAGAAATATTACATATATAAGTGATACGCCTCGCCATTCTTCTCCAACTCTCGATCTCCACAGCAACCTCTTGACTTTGCTCCCGAATAACTGCTAACCTGACTCTAGGCTGCCCATGTGGAAAATTATGGGCACTCAGAGTTTAGAAAGGGAACAATAAACTCCGGGTCAGTCATGGGACTGGTGTGAGATCTTAAAAATAGTTATTTTCACAAAGAAAATAAAAAGAAATCCGCTATGCTTTTGGAAAATGAAACTACCATAAGGCGTCCCGCCACACACGCAATGCAAATGCAAAATTGGAGGAGATTTCTCCTTATGATAGTCAAACATGCTTAATACGCAAAATCCTTTCGATATTATTATTAGTGCATAGTGCAGAAAACATTTTGAAAGTATAATATAAATCTTAACCAGCATAGACATTCCGAACTATGCCTACTATAGCTACCATCTAAACAGTGGTGACCACCATAAATGGCAGGTTATACAACTAAAACTGTATAAGGCGCGTATTGGAGTTTGGATTTCCAACAAATGGTCAGGCTAAGGAACTTCCTACTGCCACATGGGCGCGCCTCTAGAGGGCGCTTCGAGAACCTACCCGGATCTCTGCCAACACAAGGCCGGTTACCCCCTTCCTGGGAAGTAAAACCTAAAATATGCCACCCTCGGTCATTTGCGACCTTTATACGAGGATCCTCTACACCAACAACCACAAAGAAAAGTACTTGCGGTAACCACAAAGGCTAAATATCAGGGCTCCATACCTGACACCACCCTTTTCCAGAAGGAATGGACATACCCTCGGGGAGCTGCCCCTGAAACCTTGTGCATCTTTCCTGTTTCGACCATTTCCGAGGTGTGAGGCTCGATGAAGTCTCGTCCACAAAGCTACACTTTTCAAAAAGTCATGCTTTGATCAACAAATGATCAGCAACACTTCGTATGCCATGTTACCAATTTGGGAATATATCACTAATAACCATCAACTACATAACCTCTGAGCTCGTACGTCTCAGAGAAGGGTGTTAAGCTAAGAGAATAAATTCTCCGCCACCAACAGAAATGTATTTGATAGAAATCGGCTTTACATCTCAAAGTGTAACATCAGACAGACATCCATACAAGTCCGTTTCGGGATCAAACGGAATCGAATGCACTTCAAAGAAGCCCTTCCAAATCCGGATATTCAATAATCACGTCTGGAATTCCCATCATAAAGGGTGATCAAATCTCTATACCGAAGCAACTCGGTATAGAGACATTCGACAGGTATCCTTTCGTTTTCGAGAATACCCGGTCTTCAACACCATCTTCAAATGCAATCCCATTTTGTTGTATCGTTATTCGGAATGGGTTTATTGACACGAAGTCCTCCCTTGGCTAATCCGAATAACGAGCGCTTATTTTTAAAAATAAGCGTTCATTCAGATTTCAAACGAATCACAAAAAATTCCACGTTGATCTTTTAAATAAAAGATCCATCACGATCATAAAGGTTCGATGTGGTTTTCGGATATCCACTTGGAATCCGACCCCCGGTCGCATCGAAATTCAAATGTCGTTTAAAGGCAAATATTAATAGTTGGTTATTTAACTATCAATAAATATTCACAACAAACACCAAGATTTAAATAATTTTTCCCGATTATTTATTTTTCAAAAATATCTTCATAAGATATAATTTTAACACTTCAACACTTTGAAAACAAATTCAAGTCAATTTACACATTTCCATCCTTTGAAACAAATTTGAAATCATTTCCCTTACGCGGAGTATATTTCGAAATATGTATTCATTCCCACTGGAAATCTGTCGAGTTAAAATAATTCAAATCACTTATCCAAAATAATTCTTGGAACATTTGAAATAAAACCATCTTAAATAATTACTTAAAATATTGGTTATGAAAACATTATACTAATTATCACATATAAGATTTTAAGTCCCAATTAATTTTAAAATAAAATTAGTAGATAAGGTATAACTATTTAAATAATCGTTTCCTAAAACAAATATCAATTTTAATCTTTAAAATAATCCTTTCTATAATTAAATAAATAAATCTTTACTTTAAAGATTTAAAACAATTTCCAAAAAATAATTTCTCCAACCATAATTTCTTTCTTCAAATCAATTTCTAGAACTTTAATTTATACTTCAAAAGTTACTCTAAAAATATACTCGGCTTTCCAGGGAAGAATTCTCTTTCCGTTTATATCAATTAATAAATCTTTTCGATTTATTTTAATTTACATTCCAAATCTGTAGATTTCTTTTCACACCTTTAAAAATAAACCAACATTTATTTTTAAATCCAAATTCCCTTTCCTTTATAAAATTCTCATTTTGAATTTTAATTTTCCAAATTCTACTGATATACGACTTCCAAATTGATTTTAAAAATCATTTCCAAAAACCAAATCAAGTTTCAACTTGATTTCAAATTTTATCTTAAACACCAAATCAATTTTTTTATATTGATTTCCCAAAGATTTATTCTTTTAACATCAAATTAATTTCTGAATTCATTTTTAAAATGAATTCCTTTATCTTCCAAATTATTTAAAAACCATATTTTTAAAATAAATTCTTCACCTTTTGAATATTATTACTCGAAATCATTTATTAAACTTTTTACCATATTCTGGAATTTTATTTAATAGGATTCCACTATAGATTTACTACTTAAACCTAAAAATCCAATTTTATTTATTTCTGGTATCTTACGATACCAGAAATATATTTGGCTAAATTTTAACCTTCAACGATTTCAATTACGGTATAATCACACACACATTATAAATAAATAAATGCACAACATATGAAATGAAATCAAATGTTTTGAGGAATCCAGTTGGATCCCTCCAACCTGTTTCCCTGCATCCGTAGATGTTAGCACAACAATTAGATACCAATTCTACTTCGAGGTGTAATATCGCGGTATATGGGATTTATATAATATCATCCGCTATTAGGTGGCGCAATAGGGTCTCATCCGCTATATAATGCGGGAAATCAACAACTCTAATATATACAATATACTACTGTATATATATAATATCATCGAGTGAATAATTATTATAAATCAATCGTCCAAGCATACAGTCAACCAATTTAAATTTAACTATTTAAAATCAAACTGGAAATTTCAATTTGAACTTGAGTGAGAAGATCTCATCCTTAATTTTGCATGCAATCCAGTTTCTTTCCAGCATGATTTTTTCACAGTTTTAGACCTTGTATAAATAATTATATAAGATTTCATTAATACTCGAACTAATTGAAAAATTAATTTCCTTTTAATAAATTTAATTAACCAATGATTTAATTTTAAATTAATCATTATTATTATTTTTAAACTAATAACTTGGTTTTAAAACAATAAGTTGATTCTAAACCAATTTCCCCTTAATAATTTTGTTTAATGACTGAAATAATTGAATAAGCTAACTAAATAAGTTAACCACTTTATTTTATTTTTAAAACCAAACAGCAAGTGGAAATGTATATATATATATATATATATATATATATGTATATTTATTCTTCTTTTTAAATTTAAAAATAGGAATTACCTCACTGTAAAATGATTTCTGCTATCTTAAATTTATTTGAGAAGTAAACAAATAAAAATAAAACGAATACTCACTGTCTCCAGCGACCCCGTAGCACGACGTCCCCCATTTCCAGATCCAACATGCTGCTCAAACTCGAGCTTTGTCTCGACCTGTTGCATCGCGAATGCCACAACGAACACTGCAACCACCAACCCTACATCACGACCAAATCATTCAAGCCTCGCGACAGTTGATGCTTCCTCCATTCCTATTAGTGCTTGAAGCAACACCCACTTCGCCGACCTTCTTTGCTTACTGCTGCCAAAATTCGCCGCATCCCAGCCTCCATCTTTCACGCGTGCGGAAAACCACAGACACGCCATCTCGCGCGCGATGGCATTACTTCCAAAAGGTTGCGAACACGATCTTGCCTCCACCACGCTTATCGCCTTGATTTGAATGCAGCACCACTATGCTAGATTCGAAATTCGATTTATGGATTCTGATTGTTTGAAGAGGCTCGGTTTGATTTAGACTGAAAATGAAGGCGGAGGGGAAGATGATCTTGATCGACCATTTTTTTTAATTTATAATTTTGAACGAACGAATTAGGGGAGGGGGACTATCGCCATTTTTTTTCTTTCTTTCTTCCTTCATTAATTTTTTTTCGATCGATATCCCCTTTGATTTTTCTCTAGCACATGAATTCAATATGAAGGCGAAAGAAGAAAGAAGTTTGCGTTAAAAGCTGGAAGGGTGTGACTTATATGAGAAGGTTTGACTATTTAAATTAAATTCCATTAGATTATTCTTGGCATTTTCAAATCGTACGACCAAACGGTAACTCCAAACACTGCGAAAATTGAAATTCGAAAATAATACAATATTACGGATCAAATGGATCTGGTTTCGTCGAAATCCAAGACTATGTCTCGGAAGGTTATTTTTAAATATCGAATTAAACCTCATAATTTCAAAACTAAACAAAGTATTTTTAAATTCAATTCTGAAGCTTTTATTATCTTCAGTATCATCAATATAAATTTTCTAAACTTTTAAAATATTTTTAATTAGCTTAAAACTGAAGATTCAAATTTTTACCCAAGCTTCAATAAATAAAATTCAAAAATTAAATTGCCAAATTCATAACTAATTTTGAAACTCAAGCTAAAATAACTTCTAAGTATTTGAAATCGATTAAATATTTCATTTTTTTAAATGTTCGAAAATTCTGGGTCGTCACATCCTTCCCCCTTAAAAGAATTTTGTCCCAAAATTACTAGTTAAGAAGAATGATCCTCAACCCGCTAACTATTTTCCCAATCCAAATAGTTTTATCATCTTACCAAAACAAATCTTTTATTAAAGACTCATTATAATTTCAACCAATTTTCCAAATTCAATCATAAGTTCCAAACAACATTGTTTTCCCAATAATTCAAATTTAAATTTAAATTTAAATTTCAAATTTCCAAAATTTTCAAAAAAAAATTCTAACTCCCTAAATTTCTGAAAATTTCGCCAGTGTCTCCTTTACGCGGCTAGCTCGGTACGACTACAAAATGGCACCACAGGCCATCAGATTCCAAAAGAAAACAAAAGGCCAAGTGGCTAGACAAGAAAATCACCAAATTTCATACTGAAATTGAAATACATACTTTTTGTCGGGCAATTCAAATTTATCTTCAGAAATCAAAACCAATTTTCCTTTCTCTTTATAATACCTGTATATCCTACTTAGCAATAATATCCATTCATAGCCTTTAAAATTATTTTATACATTTTCTTACAGAAGTTTTCATATCTGCTTCTATTCAATTAGTTTTCCCATTACCATATGAATTCAATTCATCTTCAACTCTGAACATTGAATTTTATCTTTTAATTATAACGGATTCATATTATTATTTTAAATTAGTTTCATTCATTAATTTACTTCAATTTCCAATTTGAAATCGTTTGTCGTAACAAAAAATTTTCCCAAATTTTTTCTATCTTCAAAAATTTTCGAAAATTTTTGGTAGAGTCCCCTTTGTACGGAGGAGCTTTTGCAATTTAACAAAAGATATAAATATATATACATCGACCCACCCGGTCGGAAAAAACAAAAACAGTTCATATTTTCTATTTTTATTGTATAGGCGTACCTTATTTAGCATTTTTAAGCAAAACGGTTTATTATTAGCATTTTAGCGCGACCAATTCCAGCCAAACGGCCTCCCCGTACCTATACTTACTCAATTTAAACACGTAAGTGACGTATATAGGAAATTCATTTACATTTCACTTATTTTTGATAATAAACACATAGTTTTCATAAGCAATACACTCAAAATAATTCTCATAAGCAATTTATAAGGTTTCAATACAAGTTTAATTGCTTACAGCCACATTCCATACCATTTCTATTCAATTCAAGTGATTTACAATTCACTTTCTTTCATTCAATTCATTTTTTAAACGAAACGAACTCATATCCATTTAAAATGATTCAAAAATCAATTTTATTAGCTTTTATTAACTCATAGAATTTTATGCAATCTCGTTTGCATCAAACGACAACCATTTCTATGCAAATTAGACGATATTCACTAAACAGAATATCTAATCTAGTTTATAACTAATTTAAATTAATATCAACTCAATTTACTCTTTATTCTATTTCATTCCCAAATGATTCCGTTCAATTCATTTTGCATTCCATGTTCATATTCATTTTGATGCATTAATATACAAAAATCTTTGCTTAGCATCCATTTCATAAACCTCATTTATGTATATTCAACAACCAAGTATGCATTCACTATGCAATTATAGCTTACAAATCAACTATACTTGGCATCAATTTTCAAAACCACCTTTTTTTTTATTGACATTCAAATTCACATCATATTAATTCAATAGTTCATTGTCAATATTTATACTTGCATTTTTAGTTCTATTCCATTCATTTGCATTTCATTAATCCAACAAGCTTCATTCACAACCATTCGATAAAACTTGACAACAACCATTTCACAATTTTACTTAAGGCGAGCTTTTATCCAATATTTACTTAAGTTATTTCAATTCAAAACTCAAATTTATTTTTCTTTGTAACACTTCCAAACTTAAATCCTTGATTTGATTTTCATTTATCAAATCCATTCCATCTACTAATTTAATTAAATTAGTTTCACTCACTTATCCATTTTAAATTTCAACTTTCCATTCTCAATTCATCTCGAATTTATTTTACCAATAACAAGGAAATTTTCAATTTATTTCTACTTACTTGAATTTATCTACAAATTTAACTCACAATTGAATTTTAATTTAACTAATTCAACTTTCCTATTTCATGAATTAATTAATTATCATATTAGTTTACTTGAATTCAATCCATTTTATTTTTATTTTTATTTTTCCAAAGTTTGGATTTTTTTTCAACTTGATCCAAGTCAAATCTCATTCCATTTTTCAATTCCAATTCATTTACCCACAAATTTTAACTCATTTGTTCATTCATAAATTTATTCCACACTTACTTTTATTTATCCCTTTTCAATTTGAATCTTATTCCAATCAAATTTCAAATATTTTTACGTGTTATCAAACTTATTTAGATATCGTAACATTTCAGAGATTTCCAGAGTCTTTTTAACAATTACTCACATTTCAAAACCAACTTTGAAACCAATTATATCCCTTCAAAATATTTTTCCAAATATTTTTAAATTTCAAACCCCACCAGATTTCATATCCAACTCAAAAATACTTCTCAAATAATTATTTTCCAGACTTTAGGAAACCATTTTCAAATTAAAGAAGTTTAATATTTTGAAATTTCAATCCAAATCCTTTAATCTGTATTTCAAAGATTACTCTGGCATCTCATTTCAATTTATAAAACTCATTTATACATTCACATTACCAATTTCATTCCATTAATGAATTTTATTCCAAATTATAAATCACATTTACAATTTACATTTACAAATCTCATTTGTATATGAATTCATTCACTTATCCTTTCAATTCATATTTATAAATTTCATTTGTTAAATGAATTTATCTCCAAATCTTTGGTTATACCATTATTTCTTATTAAATTTCCATACAATAATGATCATAATTCAATATCATCACTTTCTAACAACCAAGCAACCATATACCATAAAAATTTACAGAAAATCATTTCTTTTATATAAAAAAATAGTTTTGGGTAAAATTATTTCATTTACCCTATCTTAAAATAATACTGTGTCGGTTTATCCTGTTTAAGAGTTTAGAAACCCCTATCGATACAGTTGGCCAAACAGCACCGACCAGAATCTATAAACAATCAACCGATAAGTCAACACAATATAAAACAATTTTATTTTCACTAACAAATACGCACTCATATCTATTATTATTACACTAAGACTCATTCTAGAGTACTACTGACTCCATCTCTAATGAGTAACACCCAACAGAGCCAGTGTTGTCGCTTAACCAAATGCTCTGAGACCACTTGTAAAGGTCTAGGCTTTTCAACCATCGACAGTGGCCAATCTCGACTGGTAGGCTTTTCAACCATCCCAGCCCCGCCGTGGCTTACAATGGTACCCTGCCCTTGCTTTTACGGCCAGCCTTTCGACTGTCACGCCTTATGGCTAACCAACCCCTTAAAGAGGACATGTGGGGGCAAGAGTCTCCTGCTCGCCACCAAACAAAAAGCGAGAACCTCCCATCACGTTTCACCTAGATAAGCATGGTCAGTCATGGGACTGGTGCGAGATCTTAAAAATAGTTATTTTCACAAAGAAAATAAAAAGAAATCCGCTATGCTTTTGGAAAATGAAACTACCATAAGGCCTCCCGCCACGCACATAATGCAAACGCAGAATTGGAGGAGATTTCTCCTTATGAAAGTCAAACATGCTTAATACACAAAATCCTTTCGATATTATTATTAGTGCGTAGTGCAGAAAACATTTCGAAAGCATAATATAAATCTTAGCCAGCATAGACATTCCGAACTATGCCTACTATAGCTACCATCTAAACAGTGGTGACCACCATAAGTAAATGGCAGGTTATACAACTAAAACCGTACAAGGCGCGTATTGGAGTTTGGATTTCCAACAAATGGTCAGGCTTAGGAACTTCCTACTGCCACATGGGTACGCCTCTAGAGGGATGCTTCGAGAACCTACTCGGATCTCTGCCAACACAAGGCCGGTTACCCCCTTCCCAGGAAGTAAAACCTAAGATATGCCACCCTCGGTCGTTTGCGACCTTTATACGAGGATCCTCTACACCAACAACCACAAAGAAAAGTATTTGCATTAACCACGAAGGTTAAATATCAGGGCTCCATACCTGACACTACCCTTTTCCAGAAGGAATGGACATACCCTAGGGGAGCTACCCCTGAAACCTTGCCGCATCTTTCCTGTTTCGACCATTTCCAGGGTGTGCGGCTCGATGAAGTCTCGTCCACAAAGCTTCACTTTTCACAAAGTCATGCTTTGATCAACAAATGATCGGCAACACTTCGTATGCCACGTTACCAATTTAGGAATATATCACTAATAACAATCAACTACATAACCTCTGAGCTCGTACGTCTCAAAGAAGGGTGTTAAGCTAAGAGAATAAATTCTCCTCCACCAACAGAAATGTATTTGATAGAAATCATCTTTACATCTCAAAGTGTATAATCAGACACACATCCATACAAGTCCGTTCCGAGATCGAACGGAACCGAAGACACTTCAAAGAAGCCCTTGCAAATTCGGATATTCACTAATCACGTTCGAAATTCCCATCACAAAGGGTGATCAAATCTCTATACCAGAGCAACTCGGTGCAGAGACATTCGACGGGTAGTCCTTTCATTTTCGAGAATACCGGGTCTTCAACACCATCTTCAAATGCAATCTCATTTCATCATATCGTTATTCAAAATGGGTTTTATGACACGAAGTCCTCTCCCGGCTAATCCGAATAACGAGCGCTTATTTTTAAAAATAAGTGTTCATTCATATTTCAAACAAATCACAACAAGTTGATCTTTTAAATAAACGATCCATAACAATCACAAAGGTTCATTGTGGTTTTCAGATATCCACTTGGAATCCGACCCCCGGTCGCATCGAAATTCAACTGTCTTTTAAAGGCAAATATTGATAGTCGGTTATTTAACTATCAATAAATATTCACAACAAACACCAAGATTTAAATAATTTCTCCCAATTGTTTCTTTTTCAAAAATATCTTCGCAAGATATCTTTGAAAACACATTTCAAATCAATTTACACATTTCCATCCTTTGAAAACAAATTTCAAATCATTTCCCTTACGCGGAATATATTTTCAAATATTTATTCATTCCCACTGGAAATCTGCCGAGTTAAAATAATTCAAATCAGTTATCCAAAATATTCTTCGAACATTTAAAATAAAACCATCTTAAATACTTACTTAAAATATTGGTTATGAAAACATTATATTAATTATCGCATATAAGATTTTAAGTCCCAACTAATTTTAAAATCAAATTAGTGGATAAGGTATAACTATTTAAATAATCGTTTCCTGAAACAAATATCAATTTTAATCTTTAAAATAATCCCTTCTATAATTGATTAAATAAATCTTTACTTCAAAGATTTAAAATAATTTCCAAAAAATAATTACTCCAACCATAATTTCTTTCTTCAATTTAATTTCTAGAACTTTAATTTATACTTCAAAAGTTACTCTAAAAATATACTCGGCTTTCCAGGGAAGAATTCTCTTTCCGTTTATATCAATTAATAAATCTTTTCGATTTAATTTAATTTACATTCCAAATCTGTAAATTTCTTTTCACACCTTTAAAAATAAACCAACATTTATTTTTAAATCAAAATTCCCTTTCCTTTATAAAATTCTCATTCTGAATTTTAATTTTCCAAATATCTACTGATATACGATTTTCAAATTGATTTTAAAAATCATTCCAAACACCAAATCAAGTTTCAACTTGATTTCAAATTTTATCTTAAACACCAAATCAATTTTTTTATATTGATTTCCCAAATATTTATTCAATTAACATCAAATTAATTTCTGAATTTATATTTTAAATGAATCCCTTTATCTTTCAAATTATTTAAAAACCGTATTTTTAAAATAAATTCTTCACCTTTTGAATATTATTACTTGAAATCATTTATTAAACTTTTTACCATATTCTAGAATTTTATTCAATAGGATTCCACTATAGATTTACTACTTAAATTTAAAAATCCAATTTTATTTATTTCTGGTATCTTACGATACCAAAAATATATTCGGCTAAATTTTAACCTTCAGCGATTTCAATCACGACATAATCACACACAGATTATAAATAAATAAACGCACAATATATGAAACAAAATCAAATGTTTTGAGAAATCCAGTTGGATCCCTCCAACCTGTTTCCCAGCATCCACAGATGTTAGCACAACAATTATATACCAATTCCACTTCGATGTGGAATATCGCGGTATATGGGATTTATATAATATCATCCGCTATTATGCGGCGAAATAGGGTCTCATCCGCTATATAATGCGAGAAATCAACAACTCTAATATATACTATATACTACTACATATATATATATATAATATCATCCAGTGAATAATTATTATAAATCAATCATCTAAGCACACAGTCAACCAATTTAAATTTAACTATTTAAAATCAAACTGGAAATTTTAATTTGAACTTGAGTGAGAAGATCTCACCTTTAATTTTGCACGCAATCCAATTTCTTTCCAGCATGATTTCTTCATAGTTTTAGACCTTGTATAAATAATTATATAAGATTTCATTAATACTCAAACTAATCGAATAATTAATTTCCTTTTAATAAATTTAATTAACCAATGATTTAATTTTAAATTGATCATCATCATTATTATTAAACTAATAACTTGGTTTTAAACCAATAAGTTGATTCTAAACCAATTTCCCCTTAATAATTTTTTTTTAATGACCGAAATAATTGAATAAGCTAACTGAATAAGTTAACCACTTTATTTTTTTTAAAACCAAACAGCAAGTGGAAATGTGTGTATATATATATTTATTCTTCTTTTTAAATTTAAAAAAAGAAATTACCTCACTGTAAAATGATTTCTGCTATCTTAAATTTATTTTGGGAAGTAAACAAATAAAAATAAAACGAATACTCACTATCTCCAGTGACCCTGTAGCACGACGACCCCATTTCCAGATCCAACATGCTGCTCGAACTCGAGCTTTGTCTCGACCTGATGCATCGCGAATGCCACAACGAACACCGCAACCACCAACCCTACTTCACGACCAAATCATTCAAGCCTCCCGACAGTTGATGCTTCCTCCATTGCTGTTAGTGCTCGAAGCAACACCCACGTCGTCGACCTTCTTTGCTTGCTGCTGCCGCCAAAATTCGCTGCATCCCAGCCTCCATCTTTCACGCGCGTGCAAAACCATAGACACACGACCTCGCGGGCGATGCCATTAATTCCAAAATGTTGCGAACATGATCTTGCCTCCACCATGCTTGTCGCCTCGATTTGAATGCGGCACCACTACGCTAGATTCGAAATTCGATTTAGGGATTCAAATTGTTTGAAGAGGCTCGGTTTGATTTAAAATGAAGGCGGTGGGGAAGATGATCTTGATCGACCAATTTTTTTTTAATTTATAATTTTGAAAGAACGAATTAGGGGAGGGGGACTATCGCCATTTACTTTTTTTTCTTTCTTCCTTCGTTAATTTTTTTTCCGATCGATATCCCCTTTGATTTTTCTCTAGCACATGAATTCGATATGAAGGCGAAAAAGGAAAAAAGCTTGCGTTAAAACCTGGAAGGGTGTGGCTTATATGAGAAGGTTTGACTATTTAAATTAAATTCCATTAGATTATTCTAGGCATTTTAAAATCGTACAACCAAACGGTAACTCCAAATACTGCGAAAATTGAAGTCCGATAATAATACAATATTACGGATCCAATGGAACTAGTTTCGTCGAAATCCGAGACCGTGTCTCGGAAGGCTATTTTTAAATATCGAATTAAACGATATAATTTCAAAACCGAACAAAACATTTTCAAATTCAATTCTGAAGTTGTCATTATCTTCAGTATTATCAATATATATTTTCTAAACTTTTAAAATATTTTTAATCAACTTAAAACTGAAGATTCAAATTTTTACCCAAGCTTCAATAAATTAAATTCAAAAATTAAATTGCCAAATTCATAGCTAATTTTGAAACTCAAGCTAAAATAACTTCTAAATATTTGAAACCAATTAAATATTTCATTTTTTTAAATGTTCGAAAATTCTGGGTTGTCACACATACTATTCACTTCCACTTCAAGGTCTAGACGAGCTTTTGGTCTCATCGAGGCCCATTCCCTGTCATTGTCTTCGGGTTTGGTACCTATTGGCTTGTTTTGTCTTCATTTTCATGCTCTCTAGTTTTTTTTTAGGTTTTTTTGGAATGGTTTTTTTGTTTGGGTTCATGTGGAAGAGCCACCTACGAAGCTTGTTGGTAGTTCCTTTTAAAGTGTGAAATAACATTACATAAGTGCTCTAATACTTAAAGGGGTAGCACTTATCTACCAAAAATAATAATAATAGATCGTTATGACTAGATCTATCTGTTAAAAATTATTTCAATGATATAAATAAACGAATCTAACTAAACTGAAATAACAATGGTTAATATCGTAACTTTTCAAGGAAAATATACATACTACTCAAAAAATCTTATATTTGGTATGAATAACTAGATCTGATATGTTAATAAATTATTTCACGATCTTTTATTATTGAATGAGATAATAGAATGTTATAGCATAATATAGACTAAAGCATTGTACAGTGTAAAGAAGGTTCATGACTTAAGTGACTCAGCCCAATACAAATATAAATACAGTAACGCTATAAATACAATGTACATGGTAATAATTCGTTAGTTTTGAGATAATAATAAATTTCAATCTTTTCATTATACTTTTATTTTGCTAACATGGTATAAGAGCTTTCGACCAAAATGCCTCACGATAGTGAGTGCCTTGTCGGAACTTTATCAGAATCAAGATCATCACTTGAAGTTGGCTGCACCTGTTGGCTATCATCAGAGAAGAGGAGTCTCTTCATTCGATTTTGGCATGTTTATCCCTTTAGCATAATGAACTGTAGTTCTTGATAAAAACTGCGGTTCTATTCCCTTCCCATTGCATTTCTTATTATGCCTCGCCTAGAGCTTGCTATCAGAGAAAGATCATCATCCAGATTCTCTGGCTGCATAATCTCTAATCTTAAAACAAAGTTCATTATTTGACCCATAACATGAATCTCATTATGTATCAAGTATCAATCACTGCCTTCGAGTTTCTGAAATGGAAGAAGGTAATATTGACAATGCTTCACACACTTCTGATAACACAAGAACCATTCCCTTTCAACAAACAACCACCCATGAATTGCTCAAAGCCATAGTCAAACCGTAGAGTCAATTAATCATAATAAAACTTGATGAATCGAACTACTTGCTTTGGAAGTTTTAGATAAAAACTATCATGACATGATATGGCACAGAGGAATATGTTCTTGGAACATTTATTACACCAACAAGATTCACTGCAAATAGTGAAGGAAAACTGGTAATTAATTAAGATTATACAAATCATAAAAGACAAGATAGTCTAATCATTACTTCGTTACTATCATCAGTTAGTGAAAGTTTGTTACTACAATTGGTAGGGTACAAGTCATCACATGAAATCTGGCATATAATAGAGTAAGTATTCAACTCATAATTTGCAGCAAGGGTTACGCACAACAAAAGACAATTGCAAAATCTCAAGAAAGACAGTATGAACATGAGAGAATATCTGACAAAGGTCGAGACACTTTGTAATCAATTGGCTGCACTAGATCACAATGTGTCTGACACTTAGCAAATATTGTCAATATTAAGTGGTTTAGATAAGGAATATGAAGTAGTGGTGGCAGTGATATTCTCTAAAGAAAAAACACCATCCATTTTATACGTGCTTCTATACTTTTTGCTCATGAAGGAAGCAAAAGAAGCTAGTGATATTAGAATTTTCTGCCAACTATGTCTCAAAGAATCAAGAAAGAAATTACAGTAACAAAAACCAAATGGGTGGACAATCATGTAGGCCCAGAGGTAGGGGTGGTAGATGGAACAACATAAAAATATGCTAAGTTGTCAAATTTGTGAAAGATATGGTCATGCGACAACTAAATGTTACTTTAGATTTGATGCCAATTACATTCCATCACAACAAGGAAACAACAATCAAAGAAGCTATCCAAGTGCTAATATGATCAATATTCAACAATATTCTAATGCTCAGAAGGAAAAACACAAAAGAAAATATTAGTAAGATTGAATATATTCTAGATGAAAGTTGGTTTCAAGACTTAGGGGCTACTAATCATGTGATAAATAATCTAAACAATCTGAATCTTGGCAATCAAGAGTACAGAGGTAAGTAGTGCGTTCATATGGAAAATGGTAAGCATGTTAGAATTACTCATACATGAAATGCAAATATCAAAGGTGCAAGAAAACTTTATCTTAATAATATTCTAAGAGTTCCTTTAATTAGACAAAATTTATTGAGTGTTTCACAATTTGCAAAAGATAACGGTGTATATTTTGAATTGTATCCCAAACTTTTCCTAGTTAAAGATGTTATGACTAATGAAGTTCTTTTATTGGGTAAGCAGTGTAGAGGTCTATACAAATTCAATATTGATAATGCAAGAAATCAAGATTTTAGGGATAAATGGTGTAATACTTCTGAAATCACTCAAGCAAGTAACTATATGATCTTTAATTTGTGGCATTATAGATTAGGACTTCCAAATGGAGGTGTTGTAAAACAAGTTTTGAATAGAAGTAATACTTTTAAAACCATTTCTATTCCTTATATTTTCATATATGGTCAAATGGGTAAGAGCCATAAACTTGCACTTCCAGATCCAAAACTCAATATAGAAAATCATGAGAATTAGTTGCCACTGACTTGTGGGGGCTTGCACCAATTAATACTGATTATGGTTTCAAACACTATATTTCATTCATAGATGCATTTTCTAGATATGTTTGGATTTATTTTTTGAAATAAAAATCTGAAACCTACAATGTAGCACTATAGTTTCTTACTCAGGCATAAAAACAAACTAGCTGTGATGTGAGAATTATGCAAACAGATGGTGTGATTGAGTTAAACCATATAAAGAATACTTTCAAAAAAGAGCAATTGTTCATAGAGCAAGTTGTCCTTATACTTCTAAGAAAAATGGGTTAATAGAAAGAAAGTGTAGGCACATTGTCGAATCTGATTTAACACTTTTTTCTTAGGCATCACTACTATAATTTTTTTGGCTTGTACTAGTATATATTTAATAAATATGTTACCAATAGAAGTGTTACAATTTAAAAGTCTAATGGAAATTCATTTTGACACTAAACCAGTAACATCCCCAATCCGGAGACCCAAAGCTGAGTGCTACAGATGCTCATCCATAGTATTAACTTTCGGTGATAAAATACGCCTATGTTAATGGTATCCATAATATCAGAAGCATATGAATATGAAACAAAATCACGGATTTAAAAAAACAACATTTTCTTTACATTTCCAAAACATGTTCCATATTACATAATCTCACCACTTTCCTAGGTTCAGATAAAATATAATTATTACAAAAATATGCCGAGAGTGATATATGATGATGCCCCCATGGTTGACCAAAGTACTATATAGTGATAACTGACATAATACAACACATGGAATCAAACAAAATAAAACAACAACTCCTAAATAGCTATCCGTTAGCCACTTGCTCGTCTTTGGAAACTTTATCTGCCAACCTGCTAAAAACCTGAATATCCTCAATCCTCAGCATACTCAAATCAATTTTGAGCACCCAAAAGTTTAAGGGGAGAAACATAAACTTCGAGTCAGACATAAAGCCTGGTGTGAATAATACTGTACATCTCGGTTATTTGATATTAAGTGGGACCACGCCACTTAGCGGAATAGATTTCCACTCACTAATATCCTTGTAAAATATATCTTTTGTAAATCATAATCATGCAACCAAAACTAGTTTAAACTATAAAGCATTACTATGTAAACATACATATCAGGTAACAAATGGACTATCTGTCCAAACACTATAGTTTTTTTTGGCTAACCACTAACCTTTGGCTGACACGGACCTACCAGACAAAATAAAAAAATAATCTAACATCTGTTAAATACTCCTCTTTTGGACGGTCTGTCCCTAACTTACTTCTCTAGGGTCAACTGATCCTAATGGTTTTGCGGGCTCACCGATAACCTATCCTCACTCAGTATATTTCTTTTTGTGTGTAACATCATTTTAGTTTTAACTTTGACAAATCCCTACGCACTGGGATTTTGGACTAAATTATCTAAGGGATAATAGCTAATGTATAGGGCACGACCCTTTACCAGTCCCATCTGGTATACAAATATCTGAGTCATTTTATTTAGGGTAATCTTCTCTTAAATTTTTCTTGAATGTGGTTTCTTCTCAAATTGATTTAAACCTTTAAATCATACTTTAAATAACAAAAATAAATTCTATGCTTTACTCAAATCATCTTGTCATGTTATATATATATACACACACACTTTACACAAATCTTTGTTGATGAAAACATTTTAAACCTTTGAAAGTATCCCTTTCGATCCCATTGAAAGCATCCCTTTCGAAACCAAGTAAACCTTTTATGTCCTAGGCCGAGAGGCCAAAACATTCATTTCTAAACCATTCATATAAACCTTTCGTGTAACGACCTGAAATTTTCAGCCTCGAAAATTCGACACTAATACGTGCAGTGTAGAAGTGCCGAGAAATCGAACGCAGGAAATTCCAGATAGTTAGGGTAAAGAAGAAAGTGGTAGAAGAAGAAACAGAACAAAACTCAGAATCTCACATTCACAGCGGATCAAAATATAATATCAAATAATAACATTTACAAAGAAAGCTGTAACTGTCAATTTTATAACAATACATCAATGTACAATCACTGTACATAAAATGGATAGTTATACGACTAGTCTTAGACTACTATCAATACAACTTTATTACACAACGGAATACACTCTGTACGTTCCTACCATCCAGCCCGTCTCTTGAGCTCTAGAACGTCCTAATTCTAAAAATATGTAATACTCGGTCCGACTCGAGCATTACATCATTGTAACACCCGGGTCAAGTTGGAAACTAGCTTGAGTAAACCATAATATTTGAAATACTAAGTTTAAAAACATAACTGAAACCCGGGGTAACTCGTTCCTTACTAAAAGTTCTTTTCTTGTTAAAGCCAATACTTATTTCACAAACAATCCCTAAGTACTACCACCACATAGTTTTCAATGGTCCAATTACTTAATTTAATCCATTCCAGCCTGTTTGATTCTAAGCTTAAATCTACAAAGAGTTACTGAAGATTACAAATTGAAGTGGTTTCGGGTATTTGCTGATACCCGACCCCGGTCTCTTCGAATCTAATATCATCTTAAAAACAAAGCTGTTTAAGTTTAAACAATTATATTTATATCCAGAATTCATATTTACATAGCAATTTATCACAGATAGATAATCCATACTATCATAGTTCAATCACAGCATTCCTTATCGTAGCACGTCACACATCAGAGATAGTACACAATTCAAGGCATTCGATATTTTCTAATCATCCCTAAGAAAGATTAATTAGTAGTTCGATTCCAATGAATTTAATCTCCAAATAAATTAAACTAATTACCTTTAAACCATCTTATCTAACATTAATTAATTACAAATCATATATAATCACTTTAATTAATTAATGAAATCAACTTATCAACCATTGATTAACATTAATTAATTATACTAAAATATATTAACCTTAAATTATTCTTATAAATTTATTATACCATAATTAATCACGTTAAGTAATTACCTTTTAATTAACTATATTAAGTAATTAATTATCCTTTAATTACTTTCATTAACCCTTAATTATTTACATTAACTAACTTACCCTTTTACTTAATTACATAAATTAACCTTTAATTAATTTCTTTAAGTAATTAATTACTTCCATTAAGTAATTATCCTTAAAGTACTAATTAATTAATCCCTAATTACAAATTAATTAATCCTTAATTACTAATTTAATTAGTCCTTAATTACTAATTTAATTAATCCTTAATTACTAATTTAATTTAATAAATCTTTAATTACTAATAATTAAGATAACCCATTTATCTTAATTTATCACTTAGTTACGTCATTTAAAACTTATTTGGATTAAAAATTTGAAATTAATTTATTATTATCATCATATAAATTACTTCAAAACCAATTCAATTAATTTAAAAGAAACAATTTTTAAAACATTTAACATCTAAATCTTTGAAACATTACTTAGAACTTGATAAAACTTTACTTTGAAAACTTTGGTTACTATTAACTTTAATCTTATTTACTAACACCTGCCTTAAAAAAAAACAGGTTAATCAACAAACAACCCAAGCTAAAACTTGAAATTCTCTAGCAACACCCGATCAAATTCCAACCCTTCCTTTCTCGAAGAAACTCGCGATCGATCTTGAGCAAAACCCGAGCAACATCTTCTTCTCCCTACTCCTTCTCTTCTTCTTCTAATTCCTACTCCTACCCTTCCCCAATTTCCAGTCGTGCACGATTGTATGCAAATGCACACTTAACCGAAAGCACTCCGACCTCCACCGGCACCTCCGCCAAGTTACCTCCGACCACCCGAACTTGCCACCACCCCTGAAATTCCCGAATTTACTTCCACTCGAAAATTCACCCTCGAAACCACAAGCTTCAGTTAACCCAACCTAACAGACCCCTAGACTTGACACCACCAGCCACCATTACCTGCCTAAAAACGCCCAGATCTTCGTCGTGACCTTCTCCTTCGAGTCCCCCTGGTCCGCAACCCTAAAGCTTCACCGCAACGCCGTAGATAGGCGTCAATCGAACACGCCTAAAACCCCTAATCCTCCCTCAACCGACCACTCCGATGATCGGAAAAATCATCTCTGATTTTTCTCGAGATTCCAAACTAGGAAACCACCTCTAGACCCAATGCCGACCCCAAACGTCGACCACCTCGCCAGAAATTGAAAAAAACCCCGATTCCATTCAATTCAAAATTCACTTGATTTGTAAACTTAAAAATAAAGAATTTTATCTTTAAAAATCTTAGTTTTTAAATGCGAATAAGATGATATATGCAAGAATCATGATTTAAACGACTAATTTCCGCCACAGCTCGATCCTTTTTTATTGTTCTTCTTTCTTTAAGTAATCTCTCTTATTAATTTCACTAAAAATGTTTTTAAAAATCAAATTTAGTTATGATAAACCAATTCCCTTTAAAGACCACAACCTAAAATTGTTTATACGAAGAGGTATAAATTTTTGAACTTGATTTGGTTGATTAAAATCAAACAGAGGCTAATTTATCCATACTGACATATACATATACATCTACATATACACATACACATACACATACATATACATATACATATACATATACACATACACATACACATATAGATACATATACATATACATATACTTATACATATACATATACATATACATATACATATACATCTATATATATATATATATATATATATACTACACATGCATTCAGCTATTTTCTAAACAAAATTCATCCATGCCAATCTTATGTACACATCACTTTTAAATTTCTTCACCTGCAAAATAGTTTAAGCTTTTTTTTTAAAAAAGAAATAGATTGTTTACTCACCTTTCAGAATGTTTGAACAGAGAGCCTGTACACTTGCTTTTGAACTGAAAACTTGAATTTGATCTGCCTTGTTGAGTTGAATCCTCGCTTGATACCTGATTTTAATGATCTTGAAACTGATCAGTTGCTTGTTTGATTTGTTTTTAATTCTATGGTTTTTGATTACTTCGGGTTTTAGTTTTTTATCTTGTATCTTTTCTGGTTTGATTTAGTCTCCACGTTTTAGTTTTCAGTTTAGAAAACAAATGAAAGAAATTAGAGAAGATTGAGAAGTGAAGTAAAAAATGAAGCATGTTTTCTTTCTAATCATTTATATATATATATATATATATATATATATATATATATATATATATATATATATATTCAACTTAAAAGAAAATGCATGCCACTTGTTATTTCAAGTTACATTAAGCCTACACATGCCTAATACATGTTTTTATTACTTTACAAATTTCAAAACCCCTTTTTTTCTATTGTTTCCTTATGTTTTGATAAATTTATCTATGATGTTTTTAAGTGTTTATACATATACAAATTTCATTTATTCATGGTTAAATTTAAAAGAAGGAATATTTAAATATTTTTTATCGATTTCTGTTTCAAACTTAAGCAAAAATACTTTTAATAAAAATACGGTTTCAAATTATAATGTATATAAATATATATAGATTTGGAAGTTATGTTTTAAATTCAACGTAATAGTTTTTTCTTCAAAGCTATTTAATTACTTGTATATGAACACTCTTAAAATTTCAATAATATAAAGTTTTTTTTTAAACATATACATTTATATATAGTTATTAATTTACTATGAGATTCATCCTTCTAGATATTGAATTCAATATTTATTATAGTTTCAAATCCACTTATATACATCTTGACATTTTTAGTCATCGAAATCTTATTTGTTCAACTCACAATTTTGCATTTAATAAATTAAATCCAGTTAATTACCAATTAACAGATGTCCGGAAATTCGGGTTATCATATTTTTAAACCATTGAAAAACCTTTCCTTCGAAAGCTATGAAACCTTAGGCATCCTATCTTTAAAAATCTTAAACATTGCCTTTCGAAATCATTGGAAAACCTTTCCTTTCAAACCTTTCGAAACCATTGGGGAACCACCCATTGAAACCTTGATTAAAGTTTTTCAAAAGCATTAAAATATCAAACCTTTCGAAATCATTGGGGAACCACCCCTTCAAAACCTTCATTACAACCTTTTGAAAGCATTAAAACATCAAACCTTTCGAAACCATTTGGTTTCAAGTAAAACAAGTGGAAAACCTTTCGAAACCATTTAAACTATCTTCTTCGAAACCTTTGGGTTCTACCTTCAACAGAACAAAAGGGTCATAAAACATTTAAGTCAAAAGTACTCTTTCAAAAGCATTTCCTAAGTAAAGAGGTGGCGGTGTCGAATCTAACCCTTTGAAAGCATTAGAGAAGTGGCTTGGATTTAAAAAAAAGTATACCTTTCAAAACCATTTGCTTCGAAAGGTAGATAGCGACAACTAGGGATTTCAAACCCTTCGAAAGAATTTTCTTAAAACAAAGGCGCAAACCATTTCGAAACCTTTCCTTTAAAACATTTGATTCAGTCAAAATCCAACCAAGTCGAAAGCATTCCTTACGAAAGCAAAGCAGACGCATTTTCATTTCAAAACAAAGTAACGCTTCAACCCCAACGGAATACCATGTTTCGACCCAGTTCCTCCCTCCTTTGTCCAATTCGCTACATACCAAGCTTTGATATCATGCACATTGATTTCGATGGTGAAGAGGCGAAAGAATTCAAGCGGAAGCAGAGTGCCAAAAGTGGTGAAACATGTATAAAGCATGTTTAAACTGTTTTTTTAATCTTTTTGAAGTGATCTTTTCAACTAACCTGCCTTGGTTGTCAATATATGATTGGTTGCAATTTTTCTTTTCCAAAAGCAATGTCGAAATTTCAAAATTAAATAATTTAAATAATTTACACAACACTTCTTCTCCTTTTATAAATATATAAAACATTTAAGTCCCATGCATTAAATAATTTTATATATCATATTAAACCACTTAGGAAAATTCTATAAAAACTCCGAAAAATCATTTTTAATATGTTTTCCAACATATATTAATTTTATATATCTTATTAAATCACTTAGGAAAATTCTATAAAAACTCCAGAAAATCATTTTAAATATGTTTTCCAACATACATTAATTCCAGAACCAAAGCATAAATAATTTAGCCGTAAATTATTTTAAACCTAGATAATCATTTTCTTCACTAGAAAATTAATATTAAATCCACATAAATTCAGAAATTTATGAAAATTTAAACTCGCCTCTAAAAATAATTTTTGATCATATACTAAAATAGCAAGACATTTAGATGTCATTTAGTTGGGTTTTCACATTAAAACATATCACAAAATCCATATGAAATATCATAAATCTTCAACAAACATATATATCCATTTTAAAAATTAATATATGGAAAATAACTTTGCAAAAATAATTTAGATTTAACCTAAAACCGAAAGTAAATAAAACATGAGATCTATTCATTATTCGCCTTAGCTTTGATATTAAGGAGTTTGATATTTGAATGGTTAAATGTTGATTTGCTTCTTCCTTTAGCTTTTCTTCATCTTTTATCTTCTAATGGCAACCGGCCTCGATTTTAAATTTTGGATTATGAAATGTACGTGTTGTATGAGAGACATGATGGTTTAGGTTATATGGTTATGTCTCATTCCTATTTTACCCCTTCTCTATTTCATTTTAACTCATCTTTAGTTCATTTGTTAACATGGCATGACACCCCTTCGTAATCACAAATTTAAATCCCCTAATCATCACATTATTTTATTTTATTTAGCTAATTAAATATTCTAAATAATATTACTAAAAATTAGGGTCGTTACAGAATCCCCTTCTTAATGAATTTGATCCTCGAAATCATGATAAGGTACACAACAAATCATCATAAAGGTAAAACATACCATTAAATAAATCAGGATAAGCGTCTCTATTCCTGCTCCCAGTATCCCAAGTACTGTCTCCCTCATCATCGCTCCACTGGACTTTCACTAATCTGACTATCTTGTTTCTAAGCCGCTTCTCATCTCTCGCAACTATCCGAACTGGCTTTCTAACTATAGTCAAGTCTGGTTCTACTACCAAGTTATATAATATAGTCGGTGCTGTAGTAGACTCTAGGTCTTTAATACACTTCCTTAGATGAGAAACATGAAAAACATCATGGAATTCTGCCAAACTATTCGGTAACTCTACTCTATATGCGAGTATCCTAATCCTCTCTAAAATAGAAAACGGTCCTACGAATCTCGGTGCCAACTTTCTTGATTTTCCTAATTTAATCACACCCTTCATCGGGGATACCTTGACAAACACATGATCTCCAATTGAGAACTCTAAGTCTTTCCGTCTTTTGTTTGCATAACTCTTTTGCCTAGATTGAGCATCCTTTATTCTAGCTCGAATCAACTCAATCCTCTTTGAAGCTTTTTTAACCAAATCTGGACCAAGAACCAACCTAACCCTAGCCTTTAACCAACAAACGGGAGATTTGCATGGCTTTCCATAAAAAGCTTCAAATGGTGCCATCCCTATACTGGTCTGATAACTGTTGTTATATGAAAACTCGACTAATTGTAGATGATCTTCTCATGATACCCCCAAAATCTAACACATAAGCTCTTAATAGATTCTCTAAGACTTTGTTAACCCTTTCTGTTTGCCCATCGGTCTGTAGATGGTAAGCGGTACTCATCTTGAGCTTGGAACCTAAAGTATCTTGTAGAATCTTTCAATACTCGCTAGTGAACAAAGAATCTATGTCACTTACTATACTATTAGGAATTCCATGCAGTCTAACTACATTCTTCATAAATAACTTAGCTAGAACAGGTGCCGTCCTAGTTGACATAACTAGAATGAAATGGGCACTCTTGGTTAATCTGTCCACTATGACCCATATACTTTCATTTCCTCTGTTATATCTTGGAAACTCGTCTATAAAATTCATAGAAATAAAATCCCACTTCATACCGAAATATCCAATGGCTGAAGCAACCCACTTAGCTTCTGATGTTTGGCTTTTACCTATCGGCAGTTCAGACACTACTTTACCCAAAAGCCTACATCCCTCTTCATACCTTCCCAGAAGAAGCTTCTCTTCATGCCTTGATACTCTTAGTTCCTCCTGGATGAATAATAAACTTCGAACGATGGCATTCCTCTAAACTTCCCTTCTAATGTCTCCCATGTTCGGAACACACAATCTTCCATTATTTCTCAACCACCCATTTTGGTCAAGACTAAAATCATTCAAGTCATTGCTCTCCATTCCATCCCTTAACTTTCTGATCCATTCAACTAATACTGGATCCTCCATCTGTTTAGAAGCAATCCTTTTAATTATCACTGGTCAAACTTCTAAACATGACAACATAACAGTTTTCTTTCTAGATCCAGTTTCAGATCTTCGCTCTACTCTACATATCGTCAATACTTCCATATTCTTGCACTCAGCTGTCATCTCCAATACTACATTAAGATGTTTTCTGCTAAGTGCGTATGCAACCTTATTGCCCTTTTTTGGTGTGTACTCAATTCCAAAGTCTTAAGCAGCTATGAATTCCAACTGTCTCTGCTGTCTCATATTCAGCTCCTTTTGAGAGAATAGATACTTCAACGACTTATGATCCGTATATAGCTCAAATCTCTCTCCCAAAAGGTAATGTCTTCACACGTTCAATGAAAATATCACGGCAGCTAATTTCAAATCATGCATTGGATACCTAACCTCATGCGGTCTAAGCTGCCGAGAAGCATAGGCAATCACTTTACCTCTCCGCATTAACACAGCTCTTATCTAGTTCCACACACATCTGCATGTACTATCAAATCCTAATTCCCTTCTAGAAAAACTAGTACATGTGCATGTCAATAAGTGTTTCATGCTGTGGAATGCTTCCTTACACTTATGAGTGCAAACGAATTTCACATCCTTTCATGTTAGCTTGGCCATCGGTGCTACTATTCACGAAAAATCCTTTATGAACCTTCTATAATATTTAGCAAATCCAAGAAAACTCTTTAGCTCGGTCACTATCTCGGGTCTCTTCCAATTATTTACCACTTCAATCTTAATCGGATCTATAGACAATCCTTTCACTGAGACTACATGACCAAGAAACTTTATTTCTTTCTTCTTGAAATGACATTTCGAAAACTTCGTCTTAAGTTGATTCTGCCTCAATGTCTCGAGCACCACTCTAAGATGAAATTCACGCTCCCTTTCATCCTTAGAATATGTCAATATATCATCTATGAAAACCAACACAAACCTATCCAAGTGCTCTTGGAAAATTCGGTTCATCGAATCCACAAAGAATGCTGGCGGATTAGTCAGTACGAACGTCATCACTAACCATTCGTAGGATCATATCTAATTCTAAATGTCGTCAAAGGAATACTATCCTCTTCTACTATAAGTTGATGGAAACCTGTTGCTAAATCCAGCTAAGAAAATATCTTAGTTCCACTCAGCTGATCGAACAAATCATCAACTCTTGGCAATGGATATCGATTCTTCCTTGTCTTCTCATTTAGCTTTCTATAAACGATACATAAACTTTACGGTCTGACTGGCTTCTTAGCAAACACTACGGCTACTCCCTAAAGTGAATTACTTGGTCTGATAAAACTCTTGCCTTCCAAATCCACCAAATGCACTTTCAGCTCTCTTATCTCTATAAGTGTCATCCTACTTGGCGGTCTACTCACTGGTTCTGCTCTAGGCACCAATTCTATCTGAAACTCAATGGCTCGTTTCGGTGGCAATCCCACTACTAGCTCGCGAATTCTCTAACTATGAAAACTCGATTCAACTCATCCTCTAACTCCACTACACTCAATAAAGCATTCACCTCACAACTAGGGTTTTCTACGGTATATACAATCTGATCACTACAGCTAGGTGTCTAAGTGATATTTTCCTTTCATGGTAAAATATCCTAGCATCGTACTTAATCAATACATACCCAAAATATTTTCAAACCCTAGAAAGTAAAATAAATGCAAACTGCAAACAAAGGTATGACCTAACAAATCAAACCCCAAGTGGGCACACTTCATCCTAAGTGTCGCATACCCTCCTATTGGATTTGCAACCCTTAAGCAAGAAACTAAGTATGAGGGCTCTAGATTAAGCTTATCTACCAAACAATGAGATATAAAAGAATGTGATGTACCAGTATCAAACAGAATGCTAACAAACATACCATAGATCTAAAGCTTACCTCCCAACACTGCCTTTCCTTTTGCCACTGTCTCTAGCCTCGAAGTAGCTGGCTCCAATGCAAATACTTTTCTCCCTCTATCTATGGCATGATCTTTGCACTGGTTCTTGTAATGACTAATCTAATCGCAGTTGAAGCATCTAATATCCTTCTTCCTAATCACTTCCTTTGTCTTTCCAGTATGACATTCATTAGCAAAATTCCCCTTCTTATTGCACTTGAAGCAAACAACCTCCGACTTTCCTTTCTTATGGAAGAACTTTCTTTTCTGACTTTGCCCCACTTGGTCCTCTTTTGCAATATTCTTTTCCAGAGAAGCAAGCATCTCTTCGTGTCTCAACGCCATCTCTACTACAACATCACAAGGATCCCTAATATGAGGTAATGTAGCCCTTGCCAACTCAGGCTTCAACCCCCTTATGAACTTCTAATTTCTCTTCATCATAGTATCCACAGTGGCATATCCATACCTAGCCAACTCCTCAAACCTTCTAGCATACTCCAACACAGTCATCTCTCCTTGTTCCAACTCAGCAAAATTTCTAATCAAGGTAGACTTCACCATCACAGACATGAATCTCTCCTCGAACATCCTCTTAAAATCATCCCACGTCATCATCTCTTCATTCACTCCAACCATCACACTATTCCACCGGTATAAAGCTGCTCCTTGAAGATGTCTCGAAGCAAGCATTCTTTTCTGCTCGTCATTGATCCCCAAATCTGCAAAGATTCTCTCACAATGCAGCAACTAGTTTTCTACCTCAATAGCATCTTCAGTTCCGATGAATGGCTTTCCTTCTGGCCTAGCATAATATCTACTCAAAATAGCATAATTGTTGACCACTCGAGCTTCCTGAACTCCTTCTCCAACTACTACAATAGCAATACCTGCTTGCATCATGTTGACAAAGAACTGAAACATAGATCCCATGTCAACTTGCGGGACTCTGGCACACATATTTCCAGCTTATGCCTGACCTTGATTTCTTCTCATATTTGGTTTAGCATTTCCATCTGTTGTGGTGCTTCCCCCTCCAGGTTAACTCTTCCACTTCTAGCATCCATATCTGTATTCAAGCCTCGTGAGATACAGAAGAATTGCATAAGAGAGATAGAAAACTAGAGATATAGCGTATACTTATATATAGTAAATACAAGTACGTTACTATAGAGTTATCCCATACCCCTATCTTTTCTCTAATTCCTTAGGTTTATGTTTCCAAAAATCATTTTAGTTTAAAGATTTTCATAAACCTATCCTCTGATACCAAGTTGTAGATCCCCTATCTGGAGGCCCAAAGCTAAGCACTACAGATGCTGCATTCGTCCATAGTATTAACTTTCGGCGACAAAATACGGCTATGTTAATAGTATCCATAATATCAGAAGCACATGAATATAAAAAAATCACAGACTTAAAAATACAACATTTTTGATTACATTTCCAAAACATATTCCATATTCAAATTACGTAATCCCATCACTTTTCCAGGTTTAGTAAAATATAATTATTATGTAAATACGCTAAGAGCGACATATGAAGATTCCCCCTTGGTTGACCAGAGTACTATATAGTCATAACTGATTTAATATGACACAACAGAATCAAACAAATAAAACAACAACTCCTAAATAGCTATCCGTCAACTACTTGCTCGCCTCTGGAAGCTTTATTCACCAATCTACTAAAAACTTAAAAATCCTCAAACCTCGGCTGACTCAAATCAATTTTGAGCACCCGAGAGTTTAAGGGGAAAAACATAAACTTCGAGTCAAACATAAAGCCTGGTGTGAATAATACTATACATCTCGGTTATTTAATATTAAGTGAGACCACACCGCTTAGCGGAATGGTTTTTCACTCACTAATATCCTTTTAAAACATATCTTTTGCAAATCATAATCCTGCAATCAAAACTGGTTAAAACCGTAAAGCATTACCATGTAATTATACATATCATATAACAAATGGACTATCTGTCTGAACACTATAGTTTAACTACTAACCTTTAGCTGACTCGGGCCTACCAGACAAAATAAACAAATAATCTAACTTCTATTAGATACTCTTCTTTTGGACGGTCTGTCCCTAACTTATTTCTCCAGGGTCAACTGATCCTAATGGTTTTGCAGGTTCACCGATAACCTATCCTCACTTTGTATATATTTTTTTGTGTGTAACATCATTTTAATCTTACCTATGACAAAGCCCTACACACTGGGATTTTGGATTAAATTAGATAAGGGCTAATAGCTAATGTATATCTCGCGAAACTATACTAGTCCCATTTGGTATACAAATATCTAAGTATAGGGTAATCTTCCCTTAAATTTTCCTTGAAAACCTTTTCTTCTCAAATTGATTTAACCTTTAAATCATACTTTAAACAAGGAAAATAAATTCTATGCTTTACTCAAATCACCTTGTCATGTTATATTATATACACACACACACACACACACATACATACATACTTTACACAAATCTTTGTTGATGAAAGTATTTTAAACCTTTGAAAGTACCCCTTTCGATCCTATTGAAAGTATCCCTTTCGAAACGAAGTAAACCCTTTATAACGTAGGCCGAAGGCCAAAATGTTCCATTTGAAACCATTCATATAAGCTTTTGAAACCATTGAAAAACTATTCCTTCGAAAGCTATAAAATCTTAAGCATCCTATCTTTAAAACACTTAAACATTGCTTTTCTATAACGTTGGAAAACCTTTTCTTTTAAACCTTTCAAAACCATTGGGGAACCATCCTTCGAAACCTTCATTAAAGTCTTTCGAAAGAATTAAAACATCAAACCTTTTGAAACCACCCCTTTGAAACCTTTATTATAACCTTTCGAATGAGTTAAAACATCAAACCTTTTGAAACCATTTGGGTTCAAGTAAAACATGTGAAAAACCTTTTGAAACCATTTAAAACTATCTACTTCGAAACCTTTGGGTTCTACCTTCAACAGAACCATTTAAGTCAAAAGCACTCTTTCAAAAGAATTTTCTAAGTAAAGAGATGATGGTGTCGAAATCAACCCTCCGAAAGAATTGGAAAAGTGGCTTGGATTTTAAAACAAAATATACTTCGGAAATAATTTACTTCGAAAGGTAGAAAGCGGCAGCTAGAGGTTTCGACCCCTTCGAAAGCATTTTCTGAAAACAAAGGCCCAACCGATTTCGAAACCTTTCCTTTAAAATATTTGATTCAGTCGAAATCCAACCAAGTCGAAAGCATTTCTTTCGAAAGCAAAGCAGACACATTCTCGTTTCAAAACAAAGTAACGCTTCAACCCCATCGGAACCCCATGTTTCAACCAACTTCCTCCCGCCTATGTCCAATTTGCTACATACAAGCTTTGATATCATGCACATTGGTTTCAATGGAGAAGGAGGCGAAAGAATCCAAGCGGAAGCAAGGTGCCGAAAGTGGTGAAACGTGTATAAAGCATGTTTAAATTGTTTTTTATCTTTTTAAAGTAATCTTTTCAACTAGCCTTCCTTGGTTGTCAAAATATGATTGGTTGCAAATTTCCTTTTCCAAAAGCACTGCCGAAATTTCAGAATTAAACAATTTACATAGCACCCCTTCTCCTTTTATAAATATATCAAACATTTAAGTCTCGTACCCTAAATAATTTTATATATCTTATTAAATCACTTAAGAAAATTCTATAAAAACTCCAAAAGATAGTTTTAATATGTTTTCCAACATATATTAATTTCAGATCTAAAACATAAATAATTTAGTCGTATTTATTTTAAACCCAAACAATCATTTTCTTCACTAGAAAATTAATATTGAATCCACATAAAGTCAGAAAATTACGAAAATTGAAACTCGTCTCTAAAATATCATTCCTGATCATATACAAAAATCACAAGGCATTTGAATGTCATTTAATATGGTTTTCATATTAAAACATATCATAAAATCCATATGAAATATCACAAATAGTCAAAACGCATATATATCCATTTTAAAAATTAAAACATGGCAAATAACTTTCCAAAACAACTCGAATTTAACCTAAAACTGAAAGTAAATAGAATATAAGATGTATTCATTATTCGCCTTAGCTTTGAGATTAAGAAGTTTGAGATTTTAATGGTTAAATGTTGATTTGCTTCTTCCTTTAGCTTTCTTTCTCTTTTATCTTCTAATGGTGGCTGACCTCTATTTTAAATTTTGGATTATGAAATGAACGTGTAATATGAGATACATGAGGGTTTAGGGTATATGTTTATGTCTCATTCCTATTTTAACCCTTCTCTATTTCATTTTAACTCATCTTTAGTTCATTTGTTAACATGGCATGGTTACCCCTTAGTAATCACAAATCACAATCTCCTAATCATCATATTATTTTATTTAATTCAGCTAATTAAATATCCTAAATAATATTACTTAAAATTAAGGTCATTACAAAACCAGACTATCATGACTTAAAAGTATGTGGATGTTTGTACTTCCCTTATTTATGACCCTATAATACTCACAAGTTAAGGTTTTGATCATCCTCGTGCATTTTCCTAGACTATGTGGTTAACAAGAAGGGGTATAACTGTCTAGATAGTAGTGGAAAAGTGTTCATATCAAGACTTGTGTGTTCAATGATCAAATATTTCCCTTCAGCAAATAAGATATTAAAACTTTACATAATATATAACTCAAGATTTTCCATACCAACACTACCTGACATGATAGCACAAGCACTTTCAGATACAAATAAGGAAGCCTCTTGTCCATAATTCACAATGCTCAATTCTAAACCAGTCCATGAACAAAATGAAAATCCTAGGAGTCCACATGAAGTCTCACAGCATGGTAGCAACCAATCTGAATCCATTCAATTAATAGATGATTCAAAATCACTTATTGATCAATAAAAGACCACAACTGGTAGCACAAGTCAAAACCTATCCCTGAAAAAACTGTTCATCACATGGTAACAAAGGCAAAGGATGGAATATTCAAGCCTAAAATATACAACATAAATGTTGGAAGTGAATAGCCAAGTATTTGTATCAAGCAATAGAGAGTGAAAAGTGGAGAACAACAATGAATGACGAATATGAAGCACCGATGAGAAATAGAACTTGGGCACTTGTCCCTTTGCCAAAGCACAAAATGTCATAGGATGCAAATGGACATACAGTTAAAGAAAAATGTCGATGGTTCCATTTCTAAGTACAAGGCAAAATTAGTAGGAAAAGGTATTGACAACAGAATGTGTTTGATTTTAATGAATCTTTCTCCCTATTGTGAAACCAACATCAATTAGAATAATTCTTGCCATTGCATTGTACAAAAATTGGAGCATCAAGCAAATAGATGTAAATAATGCATTTTTAAATTGTGATTTGCAGGAAAAGATTTACATGGAACAACCACTTGGATTCAAATAGAACAACAATGAAGAACTTGTATGAAAATTGAATAAAGCAATCTATGGACTCAAGCAAGCACCAAGGGTTTAGTTTGACAAATTAAAGAACCTTAATCAAGCTGGGCTTCAATTCAACCAAATTCGACAACTCCTTGTTTACAAAGTTTATTGAGGGCACTATGACTTATATACTAATATATGCTGATGATTTTTTAATTATAGGAAACAGTGAACCATAAATTAATAGTCTCATAAAGCAACTAAACAAGGAGTTCTCTATCAAGGATCTTGGTAACCTAAATTATTTCCTTTGCGTTGAAGTAAACAAAATTTCAAATATATACAAGGATTCAGTCAAATTGGAAGAAATATATTTCTGAAATTCTCATTAAATCCAAAATGGATAAAGCAAATGCAGTAACTACTTCTATGATAAGCAACTTACGCTTCTCCAAAAACAAAGGAGAGCTAATTACAAACGACAAGAAATGCAGGAGTGTAGTGAAGACACTACAATATGCAGCTATCACCGGACCAGAAATTTCATTTAGTGTTAATAAAGCAAGTCAATTCATGCTAATGTCATTAGACGAACATTGGAAAGCTATAATCAACCAAGTCGGTCAACATTACTGCCTATGCAGATGCAAATTAGGCAACATATTAAAGTGAAAGACGGTTTACAATGGATTATTGTATCTCTCTAGGCCAAATTCCAGTTTCATGGTGCTAAAAAACCAGTCAATAATCTCTAGATCTAGTTCAGAAGTGGAAAACAGAAGTGTTGCTAGTGCAACAGTAGAAATTATGTAGATCCATTATTAAGTGAACTAAGAATTAAAACACACAATAAAAGCTACGATTTGGTGTGACAATCTAAGTACAATCTCACTTATGGCAAATCCAGTATTACACTCAAGGACAAAGCATATGAAGCTAGATCTGTACTTCGTTCGAGAACAAGTTCTAAAAGGAAATCTCAACGTAAATCACATATCAGTGGCTTACCAGAGAGCAGATGTACTTACAATGCCCTTATCGAAGAAAAATTTCATCTGATTGAAGCGTATAACGACTCATAAATTCAAAAAATTTAAAAAATATCAATTATAGGTCTTAAATAGAATAGGTTTAGAGTAAAGAATGTTCAATTGTTACTGTAAAAAAATTTGTTAGAACATAAAACATGATCTTAGGTAAAATTCTAAAACAACTAATCTTTAATGAAATGGAAGGTGGTAACGTGTATTAGAATATAATTTAATAACATTGATTGAATGTAATTGACAACTGTATTAGTGCAATTTCAATCAACTATAACAATTAGTGTTACTAAAGATTGGGATAAACAATATTCTAAGTATGTTAGCATACTATAAGAAATCAATTATTTGGTAAGTAGATTTATACTCTTGTGTACACAATAAATTAATATATATGAATTACTAAGCTGTGACAATTAATTTATTCCTCATCCCATTGATTAATCCTCTTTGAAATTTATTTTGCAATCAGTGGAATTAAATGTAATTAAAATCTTTCAAATAAAAGGAAAGAGAACATTAATTGTAATTAATGGACATAATAATAGAAACGTATGTTTGAATTAAATAAAAGAGGAAGTTGAGGAAATAAAAAAGGAAGCACATCTTTTCGTTGAAAGAGAAATTTGATGTAATATAAAGAACATGTAAATTGAAATAATAGGATAAAACTTTGTATTATTTAATGAAAATAAAACGATTAGTGTGTAACCAACATTCAATTAGAAATGTAATATTGAATTAATTAGAATTAAATATTTTAATTAAGGTAAAGAGAAACAGATGGTAATTGATTCAGTCAAGAATAAGCAACATATGTTGAATTAAATAAAATAAACATTTGAATGAAGACAAACCAATGTTAATAAAATCGAGGTTCAATTCAGTCAATCTTAAAATATATTATTATTTGAATTTAAGTAAAATTTAAAGGTTAAATTAAAAGAAATTTTTTGGAACATTGAGTAATAAAATTTTCCAAATTCAATGAAATATGAAATTTTCTAAAATTTTAAATTTCGGTCAAACTTAGTTAAAATTTGACAATTGGTTGAAAATTTTTAATTTGAATTTTAAAATTTTATTTTTTTATATGATAGTAGACTAAATTCTGATCTTTTCTCCACTTTCCATTTCGTCAAAATTAAATTTCTATTACTTTAGATATTTGAATTTCTATGAAAAACTGACATAAGCTTGTGGTGTTCAGTTGTGAAATTTGGCTAAGTCTTAATGGGTTTGGTTTAGTCCTAATGGGCCTTGGTTAACCAATAGACTCTAACCATACCAAAAGAATTGTATCTATTCCTATACCTATGAACATTTGTTTCCTTCTGACTAACTCGTACGTATATAATTTTCTCTTCATAAAACTTTCTCAACACGCTTCCTTCTTCCCCTCAAAATCTACAGAAAGTTCTAGATCTTAAATCTCCAAAACATTACAAATCAAAACACTTTCCTTCTCTCCTTCAATCCTTTCTTCCTCCTCCTTGTGCCGCCCTCTCTTCCACCATCCAAGCCCTCATCTCCTCCTTCTTTCGGCTACCAATCACTGCCCAAAGCCAAAACCCTACCCCTCTTTTCCTACCCTAGGTTGAGCCCTCTTTGTCTCTTTTATCTTCTATTTCATAAAAAAAAAGGTTACATATTTCTATTTTGGTGATCCATCGATTCTAGCTTGCATTGCTTTGATATTAAGATTCAAATTTCATAGCTTTGTTTAGTCAAATATTTCCTAGCCTCAAAAGGTGAGCTCTTCACTCACGATTTATAATTTTATGATAAGTGAATGAATATAAATTGATATGTTATTGAAATATAGCAATAGTTAAGAAATTTAGCGTAGTTTGGTTATGATTTGATATGACATATGTTCACGTATGTTCCCTTATTATTTTTGACATGAAATTGTTATTGATATTATGTTATTTGTTATAAAAATAAATGTGATGATATGATTATTAATATGCTTCATAATGTTAATATTAAATTGCTATGTTGAAAAGAAAAAAAAAGGAAAATGTTGTATTGATTTAAAGGTTGACATTTTGTGATGTAAATTGTCATTAGTATGTTATGTGAGATTTATATATGAAAATGAGAAAAGAAAAGAAAAGAAAAAGAAAAAGAAAATGAATAAAATTTATATGTATATATATATATATGTTATGTTGGAAATCATCTAAATTGCTACGTTAAAAATGGTTGCATGTTGGGTTTTATGGTAGGAATCTTTTATTACCTTCAATGTTAAATATGCATATATGCTATATTATGTAGTTTGTATGTAATTATATGTTATTGTATGTAATTGGTTATGTAAGTAATATGTTATGTTATGTGATTCGTTGTGTAAGTTATGTGCTATCTTATGTAAATTATTATGTATGATTTTGTGTTATGTTATTTACTTTATGTAAATCATGCTGCAAGTTCCCTTAGTTTAGGAATTTCATGTGGATTGAAACGATACATACCCGAATGATCTTTAGAATAGGAAAATATCGTTATGGTTTGAAATGATAAATCTAAGCGGTTTTTATTGATTTTGAAAATTTGGATTGCAGGTTGAAATGATATATACCCGTAAATTTTAAATTATTGCGGATTGAAATGATAAATATACGTATCACTTGATCCTAGAATATAAAACTATATACGGACACCGGTGGCCTATTTTTAATGTGATTTCCGAAATTTTGGAAAGATGTGTTCGAAAAAAAAGGAAAATGATTTAAAATTTATATAAAGATTTTATTTTAAAGAATTGAAGTGCAGATTTGAAGACTTGAAACATCGGCAGCAATTGGGAAAAAATTGCAAAGTCTAACCCTAGTCGGGTTTGAAGGAGGGTATTGAATGAGATAATAGAATGATACAACATAATATAGGCCAGAGCATTGTATTATCAGTGTAAAGCGGGTTCATGGGCTTAAGTGACTCAGCCCAATACAAATACAAATAAAGTAATAGTATAAATACAATGTACATTGTAATAATTCGTTAGTTCTAGATAATAGTACAATTTCAATCTCTTCATTATATTTCTCATTTGCAAACACTTATATTTTGTTAAAGAATTATGTCAACCGAGAACTTTAGAAAGATGCTCACATAGTCTTCTTGTTGATAACATATAGCATTAAAAAATAAATAAATAAACTATTTAAAAGAAAAATAAGAATTTATTCATTTTAACATGTATGACTATTAAGATATTCTTGAGTTCTATTCATAAACTTCAAATCGTCCTCATCTACGTAACTAACTTCATTTTGTAGTAATGCACATTCTCAACAACTTCACATCGTTGCCATATACAAATATACCGGGAGTTGTTTGTAACAGACATCTTACCAAAAGTTCAACAACACATTATTATAGTTACAAATAATAATAATAAAAACAATAAATAACGAATGTACAAAACTAGATCTATGATCAAAAGAGCAAAAGAAATACATTTAAGTCCACCTGAATCAAACAATGCAACGGCATCAATTAACATCCAAGTATCATTCCGAATTTTTCCTCTCCAAGTCATTCCTTCTGCAGTACCTAAGCTCAAGCGAAACTTGCCTCTCCATCCTTAATTGCTTATAAAAATTTGCAATAAACTCATCCGCTCTTCTATCGACATCATCCGACGCATCGCTACTCGACGTCGTTACATTCGACGAAGGACTTATCGATTTAGACGTTGCCAAGCTCGTCGACCTCGTTATATTCGACGAAGGACTTATCGATTTAGACGTTGCCAAGCTCGTCGACCTTGATAACGTCAATGAAGATCTCGTTTCGTAGTATTCATCGCTGTCCACGCAATCTAATAACCCAGATGGTTGACTTTTGAAACTAAGTCTACGTTGTCGCGACGGAGATCGACCAAGAACGGATCCAAAAATCCACTGGGTTGCCTTGAAATTCAGTAGAAACTTGACTTTCCTTATTGCACTTTGGAGTTTGGAGAGCTTGGGAGATTGCTCATGATCTGACATGATTTGGGTGTGATGAGAATTGAGAGGTTTAGAAAGAATTCTAAAGTTGAGTTTGGCTTTTTATAGAAGTTAGAAGAAGAGTAGTTCTCACATCTTATAAGTAACGCGTTTTTTGTGAAAAAGTACAAACACAAGGCTGAATTTTTTATGTTAATTTCATCGGAAGACTGCGACCAATCGATTGATGCGTTGTGGTGTTACTTTGTGACCAAGCTGTGGTCTCAGTCCATGAATTTGATATTCATATTAACATGCCAGTTATTTTCCCAATATTTATTCTCAAATTAAAAATTGCCTAGCTTCAAATCATATTATTTTCAAAGGAGAAAACAGGTAAATTTACTCAACCTCACTAATACTTACTTAACTACTGCCATACTGAAAACTCTTTATAGGTTGATACAAAATACAGACTCACACATACTATACATCAAAACACTTATAAGATTATCCTAGAAATGAAGAAAGCTTCGTTTTCATTTCTTTTCCATTTTCTTAAGGTTTCAAACGTTAGGATTAGATACAGAGAAGAGGAGGAAAGATTAAACGTTGAAAAAAAATAGACTACATTGTATTGCTTGATTGTTAAACGATAGAAAAATACAAAGCTTTTAAATAGAAAAATAAAATAACTAACTACTTCTTAAACTTAAACCACTAATTTATTTCTTGACCAATAAACTAGAAAGACTTATTCCTAAACATGTGCTAACTTTAACACCCTCTCTTAAACTGAATGTGCTAATATTCAGTTTACAACACAATTTCTTCATCGTCTTGTATAAACGAACTCGATCACAACTCTCGTCTCTATCTGATTGGACATGCTCAACTGTTTTACGTTGATTGGTACTTTAACCATCAACAAATACTTTTGGTTTCCTCTTAAGGATCCACTGACCTCTCCATTCGGATCATCCCTGATACTGTTGTATCTATCATCTCCTCAACAAGTGAGAACCGCGGCTTTTCTTCCTTACTTGTTGGATGACATAAAACCAAGTCTTCCTCATTCAACCTACTTCACATGTAGACATGCTCTTCAAACAGTTCTCTCTTGAGCACTCCACAAATGTCCAATCCCATAACCGACGGTCTACCACTCGTCGTCTTCATCTTCTACTCTAATACCACATGCACCCATCACTTCACTGCAACTGCCACATCTCATAGTGCACTTTTCATACACTCATCACATTACCTATACATCACCGAACAACTGAAACTTCACAACCTCACCTCAATAATCACCACTTTATCCATCGCCAAAACAAACACCAAATTTCATCACTAATCAAACCATAACCACACTCCTACTTCGCATTGCTGACAACCATTGTCACACTTCATAGCCAGTGTCACATCCCATATATCACCAAACTAAGCCACTGCTGAAACATCATCACTCACCATACTATCATTAATCACCTGACTGCCATCATATCAACAACTGCCACAGTGCCGCAGACTTCATCTACTCCTCTGTTCACACTGCACTGCTCAACATAAAACCATCCACACTTCCTACCCGAAGTCGCAATCCAACTCCAACTTCAACATCGCCTACTTTCAACACCATAAATTGACACAAAATGGATACTGCTGTTGTCATATTTCTGATACCCACTACCTTATACCTTTCATTTTTTAAATTAAATTGCAACATCACCAAAATTTAAAGTACCTTTGACTGGAAAGCCATTTACACTTTGCCCCTGCTTGCAGTAATAAGCTGGACTAGCAAAAGCTTTCCATCTTGCTTCCATAGCAAACCACATACATAGTTCCACTTGTAAGCTTCATCCACTAGTAAAACTCATCAGCAAGGCTGCACTCTCAAACACCATTGGCATCTCCCACAAGATCCGAAATCTGAGCATCCACCAACACCCGTTGTCCTCCTTCGGAACCGCCTCACCATTAACCACCGCATGCAAATCAATGTACTGGAACCAAACCCACAAAGAACTCACCACTCCAGCAATCTAACTATCACAGCCAGCCTCCATGTTAGTTGGAATATCGTCCATAACTCACGCTCACCACAACCCATCACCGTTCCACTGCAAAAGCCATTAAGTTCATCAAAACAAACATCATCAACTCCACTGTTTAAACCATTCTTACCTCTACCCTCTTTTCATCATAAATCTGTTCATCATAACCTTCTCCAAACCACCACAATTCCACACATTTCAACTTCCATCCATCAAACTACAAACATCACCTTTTAACCACTGCTTCATTACACATTATTGCAGTCAACTTCATTCACCACTGCAATTAAACCATATCCAACTGCCAATCTCCACTGACCATTCACCTTTACCAATTGCCATACCAAAACTCTGGGTACACAGAATAGCAACAACTCCTTTCCCCTCTATACAAACATACACACTCTGTGCATATCAAACATTGCACTACCTCAGCAAATCACCTGAAACCAAAATCCGTCCGATGCTCTAACCTCCGCATCTGCCATCAACCTCCATCACCAATCAATCAAACTTCATTTCAAATTACCGCCACTGACCTTCAATACAATCCTTCAACATAACCATTTCAAACATCTCAAAGCACAACGCGAAGCCAAGCACTTGCCTTCGCTCAACAAAACTTCACAAGCAAACATTCACCAGCAATTCGCTTGAATATCCACTGCCCCTATCTTCTTCCTTAAACCAGCATTCTGCCATCAATTCGACTTCGCCAATTTGCCTCAGCAACAATCAGAGCATCGAACACCTCTTCCTGAACCCAATCGGCAATTCAAACCGCAACCATCAGTCGTAGTGACAACGTCAACCACTACCAGAACTCGTAAACTATTCGCCAACCCAATTCCGCAACCAACCCAATTGAACTAACCACTGCCGTCCCCAATCAACTGCAGCGGATCGAACAACCCTCTAGTTTTCAAGTCCTGGTTGCTGGAATTGCGTGAATCAATATTTGATTTCAAAAATAAAATTGCTAAGCTTGAGAAAATCACTGTTCAGGATGTTTGATAATTTTTTGTTATGGAGAATTTTTTTTTAATCACTCTTTCTAGTGCGCGCTCTCTCTCACACCAGGCTCTGATACCATATTAGGATTTGATACAGAGAAGACGAAGAGAGATTAAACGTTGAAAAGAAATAGACTACATTGTATCGCTTGATTGTTAAATGATACAAAAATACAAAGCTTTTAAATTGAAAAATAAAATAACTAACTACTTTGTAAACTTAAGCCACTAATTTATTTTTTGACCAATAAACTAGAAAGACTTATTTCTAAACATGTCCTAACTTTAACAACTTCCATATTCATTCTCTATAATTCCAGTTTTGTTGGCTTCAGACACCCCCTTTCCCTGAACCATCATCCTATAAGCCAGCCCGTTCAATGCATGGGATTGCCTCCTTACCAATCCACACATTGAAGGATCTTTTGACAAAACAATCTCATACCCATCATAATATGATTCCATACCTTCAGCCATTACTTGCCAAATCAGCCCTCCGCTCATTGACCCTCCTGCTCTGGCAAACCTGTAAATTTCTCTATAGATCATGCCGAAGAAATTGTTTCGAATCATCAAGTTGTAACCAGGTGCTTTATTGTTCTTTCCAAATTCTGCAAATACTAATGGTTTCTTTAGTATTCTTTTTGAATCTCTCCAGTGACTCCACATCCATGCGCGCACAAATGATAACTGTGCTTCGTCACTCTGCCCACTTATCCTATCAATAGAACCACCACTTTTAGTATATTCATAATCAAATATCATATAATTTCAAGAAGTTTGAAATGCTTTACCATTGATCAGGATATGCGTGTATTGTGGCAAAATCAATTTCTTTGATACGATTGTTGGTAATGAAGTCGGTTCCAACTTGGTATCCAGGATTGAATTGCTTCCTGTCTGGAGCAGAATCTCCATAAAACCCTTCCATCCCTATTTCAAGCATGTGTTTCTTATCTATAGATTTCACATATGATGCCATCTCCTGAACCCAACGCTGAAAATCAAATGTAACATAATCAAGGCGTTGTCTAAGGTGAATTCGTACATGAATAATATGATCGTATGTACTCACGTTAACTGTGTTTCCAGAGTAGTCGGTTTGGCAGCGAGGTTCATTCATCAACTCCCAAGCCATGATTGTCGCATCATCTTTGTATGATACCCTGCTTAAAGTGTTGTATCTGTTTAAAATTGTCTGAAACAGAAAAGAACCATTTTAATAATTCACCAAATATAAGTTGAACTAACTTTCCGGCGATCCATAAATTCTCTTTTGATGCATTACCTTGACATGATTTTTGTAATAACCCTTAACTACATCATTAGTATAAAAATCATCTTCGGTTTTAACAGGCTCTCCTGCAGTACGTGCCCATTGCACGTACTGAGCTTTGCCTCCGTAGTCCTTGTAGTTGTTCACCAAACTAAGTATCAAGCGAACTCCATATTTTCGTGCTTCAGCAATCACAAAATCAAGTCCCTGTTATAATATGAAGATTTACCTAGTCAATATTTGTGCGAACTGTTGCATGCTTCATGACGCATGCCAACTAAAGTAGAAGTTCCTATTATGCATACACATACATGCAACAAAGGTGTGATATACCAATAACACACAAATTGCACAGATTATATAAAAAAGTAAAGCAACCATTTTCAACAACCTGAAAGACACGTTCATCGTAAACACCGGGAGAAGACTGGAGTGGACGATCACCACCATCATTGAAAGCCCATGTACGGCACACAGTGAGCCCTTCAGCCGTAGCCTGCCTGAAGACTTCAGTAACCTTATGTCTTTCCGATGAGTCTACAGCAACGTTCATCATCCAATATGAGTTGAAGCCATTGAAGAGGAAAGGGAGACCATGAAGCACAAAGTATGTGCCTCTAACCTTAACAAACTTATTCCTGTACCTAGTTCTGTGCAAGTGGTGCGAGTTATGTGTTGCTCCTTTTGTAGCGGTACAGGTCATTACATGTGCATCCATTGCAAGTGCACATAGTAATGTTGTTATGATCAAGCTTCGTTTGCCAGACATTGTTAACAAATGTGAATGTATTGGGATAGTTTTTGTGTTGCTGGATGTGAATTTATATAGTGGAAATGGGAGGAAATGTTGGAGGAATTTGTGTGAATTCGGTGGTCTTTGAACGTGAATATATAGGCAAAAGTTAGTTAGAGAGTAAGCTTGAGATTGGTGTTATGTTTATAAAATACATTATCTTTCTAAAGAAATATTAGTTATAGAGAGGGTACTTAAGTTGCTTTATGTGACGAATCGAATTAAAGTATGCAGTAAATCTGTGATGATCGGCCTGTTATGTGACGAATGAGGCATGTGGGATGTTTTCTGACGATAATTCGGTTGTGATTTATTTGACCGTTTTTATGTTCTTCCTTTTGTATCCATGCATATTTTCCTACGTCAATTTTACAGTTGATTGCTGCTTGTTATCAAAAATTGTGGCGTAAATGTTACCAAAGAAAGGTAGGAATGGAAGTTGAATTGAACTTAATTTCTGTGAAAATGAATTTCGAAGAAAACTGGATGGGTTCTTTTGTTATTTTATTTTATTTTATAAAACCAATAGAATGATTTATAAGAAGAATAGTTTTTGCATGCGGTTAAGCATACAATGATTTATTAGAAGCATAATTTTTGTGTGCGGTTAAGCATCCAATGATTTATAAGAAGCATAGTTTTAGCATGAGGTTAAACATCTAAGTTTGTACTTTCTAACACCATGATTTGATATTAAAAAGTGTAATACTTGATGTTTTTAGTTCCAAATGATCGTGTGGTGCTAAAGGCACCTGATTTTGTACTTCGGCTACCATTTATAATGACAAATATTTACATTCACAGACATTGATTTTTTGTTCGCTTCGCTCATAATAATAGTATACGAATTTACTGAACTTATTTAATTAACCTCTCGATGTATTGTTTTATCGAGATTTAAATCATGATGTCATTTTATTGTTTCCGAATAGACCCTTTGAATTCTTTTAGCACTCGTTCCTTTCTGGTAGGTTTGAGAACAATGATCTTTTTCATCTGCTTTATTATTTATTATAAGACCACATCACCAATTAATATACTGGAAAACCGCAAAATAGGTTTTGGTTAATTACAATGTTCCTTAACTTCCATTCTGATTAATTGGATATCTTTCATAAAGAAGCAAAGGAAAATGCCACGATTTATTTCAAAGTAAAAATAAATGATGCATAGAGAAAGACATGAAGAAACACACACAAATTAAGGCAAATGAGGCATCCGAATCACTTCGTAAAAGCACAAAAATGTTAAAAGAGAAATCTTTTATTCAATTTTACTTCTTGTAACTTTTAGTATCATCCTTTGTACATGTCATTACAAGTTAAGGTGCACAAGTACATACATACAACATTACACAACTAGCATTAGTAATCGAAATCTGACTCATTATTAAGCTTCTCAGCCAAAATCTTCTTCCTGCAAAGGTCATGTTGATGGAGAGGCTTGAAAGAGATCCTCAATCCCAGATGCTCATTCGCTGGCGCATCATCAATCCTAGATGCTCACTCGTAGGTGCATCCCCAATCACTAATCCTAGGTGCATCTGAAGCTTGGCCCATAATCACCATAGAAGATTGAGGTGCACGAATAAGCATAGTTCCGGGATCATAGTTATATCCTACCCAGTGATCTCTGACCTTCACTTGGAGAGTAGGACGGAGTTTGTTATCTAAAAATGACATGTCCAGGTCATGCAAAAAGAAATGGATGACATCGAGGGACTGACCCGACATGATATCCACCATGAAACGTTTAACCTTGTCATAATGAAGTTCGTCAACTAAGGAGGATTGATCAGCATATGGAAGATCAAGAGCAATAGGATCAATTGATGCAGTTGGAGAAGCTAACTCAAAAGGTTGCACTGAAGGCTAAGACTTAAGAGTGGCAATTTCAATTTTAAGAGCTTGAATCCGGATGAAGGTTGTCTCTCTCATCTGCTCCATCTCAGAAAGAAGCTGCAATTTCATCTTTTTGGAGTTCCCTTGGAAGGGGCCAAACAATTCATTCGTAGTCTTGATCACCTATGTTTTATAAATATTAAGATTCACTAGTCTTCTCTTATACAAAGCTTTTAGCTCAGTAAACTTAGAATGATAGAGATGTGCTAGATCGTTGATCGTTATTCCTCTTCTCCACCAATCTCGAACCCACGTCCGTTGGCCCCAAGGACTGCCTCTGACTTTGAAGGATCTGAAGCACCATGGGGAATGATGAATCCTCATATTGAAATTTCTTCATTAGCTTCAAAAATAATTCATCCGCCATTGCTCTTCACTTTGTTATTTCATCTTTATAAAAAGCTCTATATAAGTCTTTCATGTTAACAACAACAACTTCTAATTTCAACACAAGCTTTTGCAACACCTTAAGCTTAACATTCAACTTTACAATATATTTATGTTGATCCTTGTTAACATCATCAGTATTCTTCAAACTTCCTACTACATGCACAAATTCTCTAAGCAGTGCCAATTTAGTCACGCTAGTGATCCTCCTGTTTTAATCCACCAACTCATCATTCTGCTCCATTAGTTCCTTAATTCTATCTCCATATGAGGTAGGAATTTAAGCAAGGGTCTGGCCTTTTATACGAAAAGAAATGAAAGCAAAAGGAACCTCAGAGAGGAAACCAGCTTCATGTATTGTTGTACCAATTTGTAAAGGCCCAACAAGAAAAGTTGAGCATCCTACAAAAAATATAGATGTTGCTCAATTTTCTCGCAAGTAATTAGTAAGCTATAGCACGATTGGCCCTCATAGGCCGGTCCAAATTCAAGTAGATCCCAAACCAATCTTTCTACTCAGCGAAGCATCAATATGAAGCTCGGCTATCCTATCCCTAGATAGTCTTCACAAACTACTCATGAAAGCATGCCACGGCTCATCCATTCTCGGTCCATTCTGATCCGACTCGATGATGATCAGATCCTTTATGCTGATCCGCTCCCATCATGAGCCCAAGCCAGCCCGTCTACTTTAGCATCGCTTCAACCACCGACCGACACTCCAGGCCTCCTCAAGCAACACATACTCGATAAGGTCAACTTAAGCATGACTCGTCTCTAGCTCGAATTCAGTACAAGTTGCCCACGACCGGCCTTAAATGACCCACTATAACCTTATTTTCGACGTGGCACCATCTCAGTTGGATTTTTAACTACTTTCAATCTCCTTCACTACTTCAGTGGTTGACTAGCCAGCTCAGTAAGGATTGTCATGTAAGCACACTAGAGTAAACGATAAGTTGTCTATCCATATGTAGAAAGCACCATGCCTAAGCGACTAAACTAATATGGTGAACCATCAGCATTAAATGCACATTAAATGATAAGTCTCTGCATTGTATAGAGAGAAAATGAGTATATCTTCTAAGCCAAAAATCCCCTTGCTCCTTTCAACTATCTGTTTCACCAGATCAACGAACAAGAACTCTTCCCCTCAGCTTTATAACACCATCTCAGCCATCAATTATCCACTCTAGCTACTAGAAGAACCCCATGCATTATCGCTTCAATGGTTTGAAAAACATGAGAATTTAGAGTATTATGCATAATCCATAGCTCCTAAGAACTTCAAACTATCTAGCTTTATTAGTCTTAAGTGCATTATTTTCTTACCATTCTCTTGTAATTCTCAGTAATTATTAGAGATATATAGTAAGAACTTCATAGCTAACATAGGCAAGCTCACTGAACCATTCTACTTTTATGGTGAACTGAGCTTGAACTTGCACTTTGTTTCATCTATGTATTGCATATTCTTTCGTTTGTGCTGTTATGCTTCAGCCTTATGTTTTCCTTGTCTTTTGTTTTTGTTGTGTTTGGTTATGCTAGTCTATGCATATACTTGGATGGCTTGCTCTTGTCTTGCTGTTGTGCACCATGTTCACCTTGTTTTGTACATTTCATCTTTTAGATCTGTGAACGCTTGTATTGAGCTTGAAGTATAACTTTGTCCTTGCAGTTTTGATGTGTGCGATCTTATGTTTTATGTATGTGTTCGCATGCCTGACCTTATGTGTATTTTCGAATAGATCTTAGCCTTGGTTTTATATACTTTGAATGTGCACATGTGTATATTTGAACTATGTATTCATTTACTGCCACGTATTGAGTCTGAAATACATTTGGGCTTGACCTTGTAACGACCCGCTATTTTGGACTATTCGCATCCGCACATGTCGGACTTGAATAATTCAAAATACCGAATTGCTAATTTTTAATCTGGCAAAACTAAGCATATACAGTAAATAAATAATCACAGATCATAGACACACAGTAATAAATGCAGCTGAAACAAAAGATAGTAGTTCATGAAGCTACTATATACATATCCGAGTTAAATAAGGTACAACAGAAGTCTCGAATACAATAGTCAAAATACAAAATCAGAATACATCACTGGAGTCAACTGAATATCTGGAAGCTGGATAGATAGTTGGATCTTCAAGCGAAGCTCCAACTCCAATGGTGAGTCTCGAATACTGGTATACTCAGTCTGACCCGAGCGTAAAGCAAAACACAAAACACAAAACACTCGAGTCAGATTAACATTCTTATATCAATAAATCCAACTCAAGTGAAATAACAACTGAAATACAAGTAACTCAAAGGACGTTGGGATAACCATCCTCTAAGGAACCGTTAAACATTTATATGTACGCTAAGTAGATAATGTCTATCAGTAATATAAGTATCAAAATAGTGTTAAGGCGTTACCATTATCCCCCTTAACACATTTTATATAAGCGTCATAGTCTATACAGCACTGTAAACTCCACCGTAAACTAGTGGGATATCAGGGAGTACTCCATAGGTATAACACAAAACAAATTCGTAGTGGTCGCGTTTATAGGGATATAAGTATGACAAGGCACATGAGGCAATACCCAAAGTAGTGAAACTACCGTTTGCTTGATCCGGAATGGTGAGAATGCATCGCCGCAACGATCGCAACACCGCGAAACAACACTCTCAAAATTTCGAGGGTGCACATCAATCAATAACAAGTAATGAGTAGTTTACGAAGAAGTGTGTCCGCTCGAGGTGGCTAACCCAATTTGGCCCAGCATGGCTCCTGTTTTAGTCATCTCCAATTTGACAGAAGTGTCAAGGCTATCCATTATCGTTCTCTTTCTTCAGTCATCACGTACATCATTCCAACCACTTCATTCTGGATCACACTCCACATATAGTTATTAAAGTGGTTTTCGGTTTAGACAGTGAGTATGTCCCTAACCAATTCCAGTTTCTTTAATAACTTCTGTAATTATTACACTGATTGGTCGTTTAATAAATTTCAAAAACTGAATTAAATTCAATCTCACTTAGAATTTTGAAAGCCAACATTTCATTCGTCTTTCTATATCAATTTCTATAATTTACGTTTCAAAACTACCACATTACCATTTCAAAATCTTATAATTCAATTTGAATTTTTATTTTTTAAAAAACAATTCAAATATTGATTCAAGTTCGTATATAAATTTCATTCCGTAACCATTTTAATTTAATTTAACATTCAAATCAATTTAAATTCATTGATCGGTTTCATTCAATATTCGTTAAGTTAATTTATCTTTCAAAGCAATTCTATTTAATTTCCAATTCATTAAATCAAGTACTTTAGTTCAACTTCATTATATCAAAACTTACAAATTGAATTAAATTCGTCAAATCAAATTCTTTAGATTTCAAGTCTAACATTAATTTCAATAAATCGCGTTTATTCCTTGTTAAAGAATTTCAATTTCACTTATTTATTTACCTACTTTAAATAATTTTCCAAAACTCAATTAACAAAGAAACTTAATTTCACTTATTCAAGAAGTTCAATTTTACTTTTTAAAGAATTTAATTCTATTTAATTATTAAATAATTCAATCTCATTAAATCATTAAATAATTTCAAAACTTAATTATTAAATAATTTCAAAACTTAATTATTAAATAATTTCAAAACTTAATTCAATCATTCTTTAAATTAAACAACGTTCTTTCGTCAATTACTTTGTTAATATCTTGTTTCAGATTATTAAATATTAACATTTAAATTTCACTAGAATTCAAATTCCAACTTCGTTGAAAACCCTTATTATTTTATTCAAATAAAATCTTTATTTTTATTTTAAATCAAATTATTGACCAATCGGGTTTTTTTATATTTAATTCTCTATCCTAAGTCAAAGTTTTATTTGGGTATTTATCATTTCAACCCGATTCCATTTCAATTCAAAAATCAAAGCATAGCAAAGGGAACTTGCAGTGTGATAACTGGGATGGTGTCAAAGTAAATAAACAAGCAATAGCAAACATCAATAACAATCCAATACTTTATTTAAATAATCCCGAAATAATCGTATTAATTTACATTTGTTATTTGTGCAAATTAATATAATTATTTCTAGAATCTACACTATCATTTCATGTAGATTAAAGATTATTACACTAATATTTATATGGTTCTTCACTTGGTATCTATTATTCAATTTCATACTACATCAATTTAAACAACATACATTTAAATGGTTCAAGGTGTAATTAACACTATTTCTACGTGTCAATTTATTTAAACATTTAAAGGGGGTCATATTATACAAATTAAACTAATCAAATTCAACACATATATCAATTTTAAATTGTTAACTATCATACTTCAATTTCAATTTTATTATTTATCATTACAAACATTAACAATTTAACTTTCAAATGTAAACATCAACAATCAATCAATTGTCAACCAAACTGGATTATCATTGTATAAATAACTGATAATGGTGTCAGATGTCACAGGTGAACTGATACAGGTAATAGCATATATAATAGTGTAAATAACCAACAGTAGCATATTTCAATTGTCGTTTCAATTGAAATCAAATTTAATAAATATAAGAATATTAATCGTGAGTGATTGCTCACCTTTCGGGGCTAGAGATGATTGACGATGAAATGGATCCGAACACAAATTCCAAAGTAGAGCAAAATGGCCACGATTAGATGAAGAATATAGGCACGATGGACAAAGCTGATAAAGGAGAAATCGATAAGAACGATTAAATCGGTTGATATAAATTGAACTAACTATATATATTATTCTTTTGAAATCAATTTTAAATATATATTTATTTTCAAATTTATTTTTACCCATACTTATAAAATAAAGTATACGTTTATACAACTTATAAACACATAACCCAAAACAATATATATACACATTAAAATAAAATATACAGATACAAACCAGACTTCATAATATAGCCTATGTGTCGAAACTATAAGCAGACTATTATATACAATGTATAAACCAACAAGATATAAACTATTATATATAAACTAACAATAAATATAAACTAACAATAAATATAAGCTTGAGTAAACACATAAAATATTACCGTGCATAAATTTTTTTCCACATAAACATCACAAATACATACGTTCCCTAAAAAAATATATAAAAATACTATCATGAAATATATGTATAAACCTTTACATAACATATATAACACGTGTACTACTATCGCAACTTTATAAGTATAAAAATACCAATATTTTAAACACTGTATATTTTAACCGAAAAATATAAACAATATATGAGTAGCGTATAGTAACTTATATGCAAACTTGTTCATAAACCTATGTAGACTCACCAAAACAAACGAGGCCTGAACCAATACATACATATCAACTTGTATATAACTAACTATTACGGACATGAATATATATCACTATACACTAGAATATTATAAGATTTAGTACACGTACGGTACCCACATCATAAAAGAGTATTAATATATATATGTATAGCTTATTATATAAACACTTCCATAAAAATTCCACTTTGAAATAAGCAATATACATGTAACAATTATAAGCCGTTTATTACACCTTCCTATGTGAATATAATTTAGATCTGTGTAAGTTTGTAATTGCAAAATAAATCAAGAAAGCAAAGCAACTTACAGATATTACAAAAGAAGGTGGTCAGAGGCTTTGGGTTCACGCGGGTGGTGATAAGTCTCGGCCTAGGAAGGGAAGGCGGAGGCTTCTGCAGGTTGGTGGACCAAGGTCAGTGTGGAGCTTGGTCAGGGTCGCACGGCGGGGGAGGTTGCGTTGAACTGGTTGCTGTGTTTGCGGAGGGTAGGCCGAGAAGTGGATGGCTCGGTTGCGTGGGTGAAGCGGGCTCGGGGACAAGGGAGATTTGGCTTCGACTTGGGTGCTGTTCGAGACGAGGTCGGTGGGAGGAAATAGGAGGAGGGAGGTCATAGGCGAGGCTGTAAGGGACGAGGTGGATGTTGTCTTGTTGTCATGGCAAGGACGATGGTGATTGGGTTTTTCATGGATGAGGAAGGTTGGCGCGAAAGCTCGGCCTCGGCTTTTTCAGATCGGAGGAAGGAGATGACTTGAGACAGCGGTTGTGTGGTGTGCGTGGTACGGTGACGAGTTCGGCAAGAAGGCCGGCTACAGGAATAATCAACATACGTTTTATTTTTTTATTTTTTTTAGAGAGGTGATGGCTAACAAAAAAGATGGAGGTAGGCAGCATGTAGATTTCTATGTGAAAATGAAGAACATGGGAAGATAGAATACAGAAGAACTGACACAAAGTATTGGGAACAACAAAAAAAAGAATGAAATAATAAATAATTTAAAACGGTGCGAATGCCAAAATTTAGACATCGATTACTGAGAAGAATAAAAGCTGATGTCTATTCGATTTATACAGTGGAAAATGAATGATCACAACAAAACAAAAAGATGGACCGTTACGGTTAACCGTTTTCCGTTTCCCGTGCTTCACCGCGTACAGGATACCGAAACATAGAATTAAATGTACCGCAGAGATCAGCACGACGAGACGATCACAACGGTATACAGATATCAGTGGTACAATTGAATTATAAAAATTCGAATTTTCTACTAACGGAAAATGCAGCAAAAACGCAGAATATAAGATCGACGGAGCTAAAGAAGCCCGAATTTGGAAAAACGAAAAATAAAGTCTTGCTCAGAAGATAATTTAGAATTTTTCTATATAAAAATATTTAGGTTTCGAAAACATTTTATTTTCATTAATTTCTAACTGATTAAATTGAAATAAAATTACACACGAAAATAAACTTTCATATTTTCGGATGAAAATTTACCTGTTGCTGTGTTTAACTAGACGCATTTCAAATATTAAATTTTTATTTCAAAATTTTATTTTAAAATTTCACGAAAATTCAATAAATCACATTATTAAAACAGTTAAAAATTTACGAGTCGTTACAGACCTCGTGCGATTTTATTGAATTTTGTGTCCATGTATCTGGTTGCATATGTGTGAAAGTGTGAAATATGCACAAAGGTATATGCATAGCCACGTTAATGTGCTTGCTTCTTTTCAATTGCTCAGCCTTATAGTAAGTACAGTGATACACTATGCATGTCATAGGTTGTTCATGCACATTATCGATTTGATTTTAAATTTTTATTCCAAACAAACATTTTGTACTGGTCATTGTATATACTTGTTGTACCGGCCCATGTTCATTATTTTTTGTGCCTATATAAATTATGAAAAGAACAAAAGCAATAAACTGAGGCGATGTCGAGTTCAAATATATTTATATTTTTGCAGTTTTTGTTTTTTTGTTTTTTGCCGCATTGTTGTTTGACAGGCAAAGAAAATGAATGGAGAAAAAGAATTTAATCAAGAAGATAAAAAATGTATTCAAATGAGTGAGGATAGGAGTGATTACAAATTATTGTATTTGAAAGTGTGTAGTATATGCGAGTGTAAAAATAAATTATCGTATATGAAAAATTTGGGAAGCTCTTATTGTAATTGTGTGTGCTATTAAAATTCTATTAAAATTCTATATTTGTTGAAACAAAATTTCATTTGTTTACTTCTATCTGTAATGTTGTAATAGTACTTCAATAAACACATTTATGTATGCGTGTGTATATATATATGTGTGTGTGTGTGTGTGTGTGTGTGTGTGTATGTGTGTATTATCATCAAAAAAAATCATAAACTACTATTCTCTACACAGGTATAGCCATCTATACATGGTAGGAGGAGGGGTTGAATTTGTTTAAAATTGGGTTTGAATTAATAGAGAAATATGTGGATTTGGATGCACTTTTAACTCCTTTCTCTCTCTTCTATTTATACTCCCTAAACCCTCATTTGAGCTACTCTCTTTTTCCTCTATCCTCATCCATCTTTGGCCGAATATAGCCCCCATCATCCTTTATTATTTCAAGCATAAAATACATAAATTTAAATAAAAACAATGCAACGGTGTGTAGCTCTTTCAGTCTGGTATCTCTTTTTGGAAGAATTTGAATTCCAATTCAAAAGGAGTCAATCACATTTAGCATTCAAGGTGTAATCTCTAGGCTATAGTAAGATAGTATTCTTATTTGCATTATACATACATATATTCGTTTATTATATGATTTATATGTAGCTAGATCGAATATATTATCATGAATCCTTATATATATGTGTGCTTTTAACATAGGATGTGAATATATTATATAGTGTGATAAAATAAAAAATTCACACACACACACACACACACATGTTTGTATGAAGGCCAAAAGATTAAAAAATAGAAAATTAATTTTGGATTTAACAATTATTTAAAAAAGGGATTTTTAAAACAAATTGATTTTAATATATAAATATAAGTATATAATATATATATATATATATATAATTTTGTTAAATCATATACATGATATTATTTCCAAGAAAATATATGTACACACATATATATCTGTATGTGTGTATTAGTTTTAAATTTGTATATATAATTTATTTTAGAAATAAAACACATTACTTTAATTAAATATATATTATAAAATACATATATTTATGTATATTTAACATACATAAAATCATATATGTTGTGAAATTAATTTTAAAAATTAAGTATTTCTATGCAGAAATTATATATATAAAAATTGATAACCATAAGGTTTTCACTGAAAAAATTGATTTTGTTAAAAGGCTCTTAATCGAAAATATATATGAATATATATATATATAACTTTATTCATTTACATTTAAATATATAATTTTATTCTATATTTAATTTCTAAATATTATTTTAATATATATGTGTGTGTGCACTAAAAATAATTTATTTCCATAAATATATGTATAATTTATTTAAATATAATTTATTAATTTAAATTTGAAATTGGAAGATATTTTGATTTCTAGATCAAGATTTGGAAATTGATTCTGAATTTGAATTCAAAATTATTTATATTTGTATTTATAAATATTAATTTTACAATGTCATACATACATATATATATATGTGTGTGTGTGTGTTATACTATTACGAATATAGTTTTACGCCATATTAAATTATACATACACTTATATATGCACACATATATTAGACAATACATATGTATATGAAGGGGATAACATCCCCGTTGTGGTGTGAATCTCAACACTCAGATACGAACACATTAAACCACGTACACTGCACATATTGCATGTGCATGTACACATACATTTGTATATAGTATGCTTGTACACATTATATTATACAAATATAACATTAATAAACATTTATTTACAAATAAAATAATGATTTTATTTAAAATTAATTTAGATTATATATAAATCAGTTTAGATTTCATAGACCTAATAAGATCAAAAATAGAAATTATTTTTTGAAATTTAGCCATTAACTCACTGCGTGCTGGCCCATGCCCAAAAGGTGAAGTGAGCCCAAAGGTCATCCTTAATAGAAAATGCGCAATTTGATTTGGGCTATGGGCTAATTTTTGAAATCATTTTGAAATTAAAAATAAATTTTTTAATTTAAAAGTTAAATTTAAAATAAGAAAATATTATAAATGTGATAATATAATTTTCAAAATTATCATGAAAACTTCATAAAGATATATATACATATATTGAAAATTTAATAATCATTAATTAAGATTAATATATTAAATAAATTAGTTAAACATTTAATTAATTAAAATATATATATATATAACATATATAATATATGTGTTACATTACTTTGAATTGTTTAAAGTCATGTAATTACATATTAAAAAAATTTGAGATTAAAATAATTACTTAATTATTTAATTAAATTAATTAATTAAATGTTAATTAATCTCATAAAATGCATATATCTTAAATAATAGTCATAGTACCTTTGGTGTGCTACTTAAGGTTAACTATCAAATAGGCCCCTCTATAATATTATCAAAACTTAATATTACTTAAAAATAGGATCTAAAAAATAAACTTTTTTTATAAATTTAAAATGTTCCTCTACAAATATTACTAAATATTATCACTTCAAAATAGGATCTAACAATTAACTTTCTTTACAAATTTAAAACGCCTCCATATGAATATTACCAAATCTATCACTTAAAAATAGGATTTAAAAAATAAACTTTTTATACAAATTAATTTTTTATCGATTGATACTATAAATAAAAATTTAAACTAGCAAAAGTTAGATATTGCAACTTAGAAACAAAAATTTCAATGAACTATACATGATTTCAACACCAAAATATGATTAAATATTCATACAAATCATTTTCACTCAAATATATTAAACATATATAATTTATAGTAAAATAATTCATGTGCGTTGAGCATGTAATCATTATGCGCGAAGCGCATGCCGTAACTTATATAGATATATGTGTATAACTGTTAATGTTATAATATACATATTCAATATAAAACATTTAATTGAATAATATAAAATTAATGAAAATGTTAATTAATAAAATAAGATTTAATCAATAATTTTAAAATAATATTATACATAAGACTTATATAAATTAATTAAATTACAAAAGTTATATCATAATAAAACTTGTATAATATGAATGTATAATAAAAGGTGGAACAATAAAAAAAACACTAAATAGACTTAAGGGATAAATACATATGCATTATATGTATATCGTGATTTTTGATGTGTTGGACACTTGAATAATGAGGCTATTTCATTAGAAATACATTATCCTATAAGTTGATATCACTCAATTAAACACATTAAAGATTATGAATCTTTAATATAAAAAATTGTCCTATATGATTTATATGTTAGTAAATCACTTGCATACTCTCTAGTTGTTGAGCAAACTCAAGCAAGAGATGTTACGTGTATTATTATTAATATATAGAATAAACGAGGTAAGATAGCTATATATATTTGTTGAGAAAACTCAAGATACATATACTATACTTAGGCCTTTGCGAAATGATAGGTACGAGTGAATAATCTCTTTCGATTTGTTGAGCAAACTCAAGGTCAAAATGAGATGAGGATAAGGAACCATGAGTTAGAAGTTGTATATAATATAACCGATAAAGGGTTATTCATCATTGTGGGGCTATGACTTATTGAGAAAACTCAAGGTTAGAATCCTAAGACAATTGAGTTCTAACACACATCAGTGAAGTCGAAAGACTTCTATGCTTCGTCTTAGAGTTTAGAGAAAGATAAAAGACTAGTAGGAGCTAAGTAGTAAAATGAAATATAATGTTTAACCTTACTATTATTCAAAGAACTTCTACTATGAATAATATCATAACTTACTAAGTTAAAATTTACATTAAAATCTCTACACCTAAGCTGATTTCTAAAGACGACAAACTCACAAGACCTAACTACATAGACTGGCTAAGGATAATAAAGATAGCATTAACTTATGAATGTCTTTGTCATTGATAACCGAACCTCATAGACCTACTGGTGATGAAAATGCCCAAAATTAGATTAGCCTATAACAAATAGGCCCCGGACTAGAGACGACCCAAGTTTACATGTTGTTTATGTTAAACCGTTGTAGAGACAACACAAAAACAAGATGATGCATTAAATTTTTGTTAGCCTCAAACTCTGTTTAGGGAACAATCTCATCCTGCATGGTACAAACATACCAAGAAATTGTTCAATATGAAAATAACGATGGGACAAAAGGCGAGTGTAACATCCCCACTTGGAGGCCCAAAACTAACAGCTACGGATGCTGCAGTTATCCATAGTTATTAATCCTCGACGGCCAAATATGGTAATGTTAGATACACTGATATAGCAGAAACACATGGATATGGAAAAAAATTAAAATCAACAAACAACTTGCTCACTCTATTTCAAAGCATTTCAAATTCATTACATAATTCCATAATCGTTAACCACATTCAGAGAAAATATAATTATTACAACATATGCCAAGAGCGACATATGAAGATACCCTCTTGGATGATTAGAGTATATAACTAGGCAATTAAACAACTTTTCCTTTACAACACAGCGGAATCAAAAATAGAAAAGAACTCTAAATAACTATCATGCCTCCTGCACGTCTTCGAAAGATTATTCGTCTAAAGAGATACCTAAAAACCTCAACTCTCAGACTACTTAAAATCAATTGAGCACCCAAGAGTTTAACAGGAAAACATAAACTTCGAGTTAGACAAAAAGCATGGTATGAATAACAATCTACCATCTCAAGCCATTTAGATATCCAGTGAGAGACCATGCCGCTTAGCGGAATAGGTTTTCACCTCACTAGTATCTTATCTAAACATTTATAAAACCATATCCCATGCTTTCGCATCCACAATGGTTAAAAAATAGCAATTTAAAATACTATGATGATATGCAAACAAGCAAATCAATTCTGGATTACACATCCATATTCATTTTGACTATCTGTCTCCATTATAATTACTAGGGTCACTATTAATCTGTTAGTTTTAATGGGCTGACTAATAACCTGTTTAATACTTATGAACTCCTTGTCCGATTTCATAGTTTTTATAGGATCACTAAGAACCTATTGGCCCCTGCCAATAACTTCATCATTCATAGGTTCTCGCACCACAACAAAAATACCTTTTCGCAACTGCCAAAAACAATTGTAATATATCTATTACAACTAGCATCCGCCAGTCGTTATATCCGCAGTTGTAATAGATCCGAATTATTTTACAACTGGCCGGAACAGTTGCAGATGCAATTGTAGAAACTCATTTTACAACTGCGACATGTTAATTGTAAATGACTAGTTACAACTACTTTTAGCACTTGCAAAAGGTCTTTTACAACTGGCACTGCTAGTTGTAGAAAAATTATTTACACTGAGGAAAACCATTTACAACTACAACATGCAAGTTGTAAATGACTAGTTACAACTGCTTTTAGCACTTGTAAAACGCTTTTTACAACTACCGCTTGCAGCTGTAGAAGGATGAAATTCAACTAACAATGACAGTTGCAACATATATTTTTACAACTGCTACAAACAACTATAATCATCTTTTCACAACTGCTATAAATTTCTTAATATCATAACTAAAACCAATATTTCGTTAATATTATACACAATCATGCAAATTACTTGAAACAACACAAACCATTTGCATTCAAGAAAATCAAAAACAATTCGAGTTTACACCATTTATGAATTCATAAGTTCAACACAAAACACAACTAAATCCATAACATATTTCAGTAAGGGTACATATACATACCAATTAAAAGAGATAAATTCCTTACGCCAAGCAACAGCCGTCCCAACCGCTTGTCCAATAGTATAGATATCCAAAGTAGGCCTATATAAAATAGCTTCGAGCTCCACCACTGAATCAATCCAAACCTTCCAAGCATCTGCTACAAGTGGTACATGATGCACTAAAACTGTAGGATCAGTAGGTGCAATTGTTGCTTCTGCGACAACATTTCTTTGCCAACCCAATAATTTGTACTTTCTAGACTGATTCTGAACTTGTATATTACCACCATTTGAAACGTTGTTGCTACTCCAATGTGACTGCAAACAAAAATCATAAACATTTAATTTATAAGTTCAAAGTGTAAACAAAATTGAAAACTCCGATGTGACTGCAAACGAAAAGATGATGTGAATTGATAGAATAACCATATGAATACGTATTTGTATCAACATAGGCAGCAAAAACACATTTTCAAGATAATCAGACAACACAGTTGCCAAAAAGTGGATAAGGAAGCAAGGAGATAAAGTGAATGGAAGCTCTTTACAACTGAAATGTGTCCAAATCAAAACAGGAACATCTGATACCATAGGGTGATCAAGTGTCAAGGTTTTTTACCAACATCCCACAACATACTAACCATACCAATGTAGATATTTCTCCTATTAATAATGATCTGGTGGTCCATAGTATGCAAGAGGCCAATTCCCTAAACATGCAAGAAGAACAAAACCTATAATCTTCACAAACTGTTTGCACAATGACACTAACATCATTAATTCTCTTCAATTGTCAGCAGATAAATATCTGCATGATATTTCACCACACCAACCTATCATTATTCCTAAAACCATGCACATGAACAACTATCCACTCAATATTACTCTTATACCACACTCCATTAACCTTTTCTCCCTACTTGCAAACATTTCAAAGAATATCAGTGCAAATGGAACAATCAGGTTTATCAACATTGTTCGAATCCTACAAATCTCTAACGACAGATTCATGCTATGTTAATAGAGATACGTGTACCACATGAAAAGGTTGTTATACCTAATTAAAATCTAATAGGCTACCAAACCACCCATACAAATACTATACGTTACATGAGAGCAGTGTAGTATTTAAACGAAAAGAAATGTACTAGTACTGTAGTAGTTACTCAAATCCAACTGCTTATCGGTTTATAGACAAACCTTAAGTTGTGACGCCATCATGCTTCTGTAATTCAACTTCTTTACTAAGTCAAACTTTAGACCTTCTTTACAGTAGAGGCAACATAAAAAAATAAAAGTTAAGAACTCAATCCACATAATGCCTGCTTAATACGAAGAAACTCAAGTTGCACCTGAAAAATGAAAATAATTATGAGTGCTGGCCAGTAAAACCTTGTAATATACTACAAAATTAAAATTGATATCTCCATAAATTAAAAAAAAAATTACACACAGCTTTCTACGTATAATACACAACATTTGTACCTTGTGAGAAACTACAACAAATAACTAGGTATACGTGTATGAGTAGCAACACAACTACATGTTAATAGATTGTGGATGTGAAACCAATACCCTTTTTTAGTATCTATTTACACCAAAATAAACCAACGTTGCCTGAAAAGATAAAATTGCAATTAACAGCAGTATAACCATATCAATGCACCAAACAAATAGAAATTAGCCTTTTTCTTTATTTTGTGTAGAAAAATTAGACAAGCGCATGTGCTAATGATGCCAAACGACCAGGACAGGGTAAATTAAAGGACCACGTCCTTTTTTCCCACTTCATCAAATTCAACAAAACAATTCTATCTAAGCACCACAAAAGGATTTATGAAGTCTGCAGAGGTTGACCAAACATAGATAAAATATGGAAATTAAAAAACTTTTCAGGTAACTTAGGCACCAAAAGCAAAAACAGAGTAGCTTTAAATTTCTTCAATATAGACAAAACTTGTGACCTAGTGATTCTGTAATCTATTTAGTAGAATAATCCTCATCTATAAGGCAATGATAAGAAAATTGCAGTTAGGTGAAGCAAAGATTTCCCGATTGAGAAAAAAATTACAGAAACAATATTGCTGGTCTCTGTCCAAGATTATTCGCATAACAGTTTCATATATTATCCAAAATGTGATTAAATTTAAAGTACAGGGAAGAGGAAATTTACAGCCAAACTGATTGCACAAAACTGATTGTTAATGATCGTCAATGATTGTTAAAACCCATGTTTTGTCCATAGCTTGTGTGGATCTGATTGGACGCACATGCAAAAGAAACTAGTAAGTTTTAAATAGTCTATTCTTTACATGTACTTCATCAAGAAACTAGTAACTCATTTTTTATGCTAGTCTATGCACTAACATTGGAAAAAAATAGTTGTTAGTTCACAAGTTTGCTTTTCATTGTTAATGTCATTTATTATTTGCGTAGTATGAATAAATTACATAAAATGAGTTATTACAAATTAAAAATGAAAAATATATTCAATGGTCTTCCACATGAAATGAAAACAGAAATGCTTTTAGCAATGTCACAAGATTAGTGACTTCTATTAAGCATAACTGAAGAAAGTGTTTTTCCATTTCAAGATTTTTTGCAAAAGAGGCTGCCATTCTTGAAAACTACATTTGCTTCATTATCTGTACAGTTACTTTTAGAGTTTTTAGTAATGTCATTCCTATATATTTCAGATTTTACAAAATACATTTGCTACATTTGTTTATTTGTACATTTGCTACACAAATTTTGACTTGCTCTTCACACATTCCAAGTTGACAAACAAATTAGGAAATTTGATTGATATTAATATATGTTTATATACTTAACTTATATGTTGTAAATTTCGTCTTAGAATAATAACAAACACAAATTACAAAGCTGATAAGCAGAAGATGTCGGTTAGACAGTCAGAATTTATAAAAGTTTTGATATGATGAGAAAATCGAATATTTATTTAATTTTGTCTGCCTTTTTATTAATACGTTTTTTTTCCTTCCACTGATAGTGAGAGAAAAAAATGCATCTGAGATTAGAAAATATAGTCAAAGTAATTGGCACTCAATATAGAAAAATATGGGAATAAAAATATTTTACTCAGTGACACCCATGCGTTGTTATGAATATTATTGTCAACAGCATTTGATCTATAGGTCAATATATAATTAGTCCTTCCTTACCATAAATTTTTTCATATCATCATCAGTTCATGGTACATTTATGCATAGTATACATATGAATTTATAATGAATACAACATGATATATATATCAGCCATTTTTTTTAATAAGAACTGCAAGTTTGATCCTTTTTTTAATGTGTGCCTGATATTAATCATTCATTGCTATAACATGTTTAAGCTTAAGAACTCCTTAATTCCACTGGATTTATTTATTTTACTTTTCATATAAGCTTATTACCACTTCCTTCTTCAAATACTGTTGTGTAATTGCGATGCATCATTGCCTATTTTCTACACTACTCTGCAGTTTGATAGATCCGAATCCACGCATGAGTCTATGTCATAACCTATTATATATTGTTCCAAAAACTAACGGTTGTAGTTAAAATCTTGTAAACTTCTTGTCGGTAAATCCGGATTAAAGAAACTAACTATACATGAATAATTTATAGTAATTATAGCTTTAACTGAGAAGGTTATATATATATAATTAGCAAATAGTTACAAGCTTGCTAAAGAACCTATTTAGATTTTCATGTCTTTTCTTGGGATCATAAACTAAATGTATATCACCATGTGGAAGTCCTCTGATTTACTTTGTATCGAGGACTTTAATTTGGGAGTCAAATTGAATCTATGATTGCATATATTCTTTGCAATCTAAGACGTACAAAATTTTCTTCTAACCTCATAGTGTGCATGTTCATTTATGATTCCATGTTTTACTTCTGATTTTTTGTGTGTATACAAGTGTTTGGGGGTGCATGTGCGCATAGACATTGATCTATATTGACAAAGGAAGCAGCTAGCTGTATTATATTCTTAGCTATCTCAGTTTTTGAAAAGTTTTTGATAGTTACCTCATTTGAGAATATATATAAAAATAATATATTAGGATGGTATTTTTGTATGGTAAATTTAAATTAAATTTGCCTGGTCACAACGCACCAACAATTTCTAATGCTTATAAGCTGGTGTGTACGAGGGCAAAAGATACATTTTCTTAGAAGTTCATATATCTAGATTGATTTGTCCGGTTTTTAGAATTTACCTATTGAGGAAAAAGATAAATTTTTCAATGTGTACATATACTATATAATACTCATATATTCTAGTCCTGGCAAAAACAACTAAGAACCATCCTTCTCAAACCATCTTATAAATTATCCATCCCTCATACTATCATGACATTCACTGTCATTTGTTTAGTTTCTAGTTGATTGTGCAAAAGATGAAAGGAAGAAAGAAAATCAAATTAAAGCTTACATGGATATTACTCGACGGGCATATGTGCTCCCCAAACTAATCTCATAACCTTCTTATATTTGCGTACTACTGATATATTGTTCATAGATCTTAATTGTACATTTTCTCTCTTTCTCGGGTTGATTTAGACCTCTTTAGCACTTTGCAACCAAAGCTCCTTTAATTTCTCAAAAGAATTCTTTCAAACACCTTTAAAAACTGCTGAGTAGATTAGCGTTCACGAGAACCTATTGGCCCCTGCCAATAACTCTTTCTAAACATAGTTTTGTTGGGTTTACTATGAGAACCTATTGGCCCCTGCCAATAACTTTCCCTAAACACAGTTTTCGTGGGTTACTATGAACCTATTTATCCCACAACTTCACTATTTAGACATCCTATATTCTGGTCTATCTGACCTCCTTGATGCAATTCTACTCATATGAGTAGTTAATTCAATTTATATTCACCACTAGGTCAACCTAGTTGGTTATTCTATGCTTTCTCCCTAAAATGCAGTTATGGGTCCATTATAATGTGAATATATATATACACATACATATATTAGAAGAAGCAAACATATTAACATAATAATACCAACACGTGCAGTTTAATATCCTCGAAATCCATTTCATATAAAATATAGTTAATCCCTTTTAACTATTATTTTATCAAAGAAAGCTTCTTTAAAAACTCCAATTTAAAATCATCTAAAAGCTCTTTTATAATGCCATGGGTTTTACCTTTAAAAAATGAGATTAGATTCTTTGTTTTGAAAACTAAGGCTTTCGAAACCTTTAATCTTTACTTTCAAAACCATTGGAAAACTTCCTTTCAAGAGAATTCAAATCTTCTTTTTAAAACACTAGGCACCTACCTTTCAAAAAACTTTAAAACCTTTCTTTCGAAACCTTTCGAATGTATTAAATTAATACTATTCAATCATAGAAGCATATCTTCGAAACCATTTGAAAGTACCCCTTTTGAAACCATTCGGTTTTATTTAAAACATATCTTATTGGGTCTAAGTGAATACAAGCAAAAGTACCCCATTCGAAACCATTAAAAAGAGTTTGGGGAAAAACAGATGGCTTCGACACCATCCTTTCGAAAGCTCAAAACATTAAAGTAAAACATTTGAAGGATAGCTTCGAAACCCCTTTCGAAATCATTGCGTTTGAAACCATTAAACCCTTTCGAAAGCTTTAGAAAGTGACTTAGTATAGGTTTAAAAAAAAGCTACCTTTCGACTTGGTTGATGACTACAAACCATTTGAAAGGCATAAAGACGGTAGAAGGGTTTCGACTTGGTCGAAATTACCCCTTTTCGAAAGCATTGACTTTTAAAACTAAGTAACTCATTCGGAAGCTAAAATATTAATAAGAGGCGGGAACCCCTTCGAAAGTTATTTAAAAGGACCTTTCGAATGCATTTGTTTCAACTCCTTTGAAAGCTTTTGGTAAAAACATGCAAGCACATTTCTTTAGAAACTAAAGCAAAGGTTTCGAACCCATCGAAAGCTATGTTTCGGCACCATGCCTTCCGCCCTTCTCCAATCCACTACATACCAACCTTTTGTATTGGTTTCGCTTAGTTGATTTCGACCTAGTAGGTTTCGACTTGGTTGAAGGCGGAAGCATAGGGTCGAAAGGTGGCTTCTAAAGGAGGCGAAACCCACTTTTCTGGGTCAAGAATAATTTAAGGCCAATTAAAGTAAATACTTTATAACTAACCTACCTATTTGTAAACATTTAAATAGTTTCCATAACTTTTCAAATTCCTTACCAAAATAATTGCCGCATAATTTTAGATCCAAACAAGGATTATTTAACATATAAGCCCTTCCATTAAGCAAAACAATTAAATTATTTAAGTCCACCTTCTAAAATAATTTAATTGCCATAGTAAATCACTTAGGAAAAATCTTCAAAAATGACAGAAATTCACTTTCAGTATGTTATCTAACATATAAAATTTCAGACCACAATTCTTCATACAATAACTGAAATTAATTTCTAAACCTTATTATTCGTATTTTCTTTTGAAAATTCATAATAAATTTTTATATCTTGGAAAAATATAAAAATTATAATCTGTGACGACCCTGACTCGACCTTCGAAAATCGGCACCGAATACGACACTCGTATTCCAATGCCTTAGATCCAAACGTCGAATCTGGTTCGTCGGAGCTTAAAACACATTAAGTGTAACAAGACAGCGGAAGAAAAAGAATGAATATCATTGATATACAACATTCAATACAACAATGATACAATATGAATCAATATCAGAGATACAAGATAACAATGCTACAACGGAATAACAATATGATATAACAGCGGAAAACAAATAGCCAGGAGATAACTCCAATCCAATGCTCCAAAGCTATAACTCCAACCCACTGGCTTGAACCACCATCACATTTCACCAAGCTAAGCACGTCCCATCCGTGAATCCGAAGACTCCAAAGAATTCTAAAGAATACCAAAGAGAAAGCCGAAAGCTACAGAATCGATTCTACATCTACTATCTGGAAGAAAAGCCCAACTCTAGAATGCCCGTATGGAAAATAGTGGGCATCCAGAGTTTAGGAAGGAACAATAAACTCCGGGTCAGTCATGGAACTGGTATGAGCAAACAAAACATTTATCTTTTAAAACAAACAAAAGAATTTAAAACATTGGAAATTCGCAATGCTTTTTTGGAAAATGAAACTGCCATAAGGCCTCCCGCCACACACACAATGCAAACGCATATTTGGAGGAGATTTCTCCTTATGACAGTCAAAAATGCTTGATACGCGAAAACCATTTTATATTATTATTAGTGCATAGTGGAAAGCATTTCGAAAGTATAATATTAATTTTAGCCAGCATAGACATTTCGTACTATGCCTACTATAGCTACCATCCAAACATTGGTGACCACCATAAGTGCATGGTAGGTAATACAACTAAAACCGTACTTGGCATGTATTGGACGATTGGATTTCCAACAAATGGTCAGGCCAGGGAACTTCCCATTGCCACATTGGTACGCCTCTGGAGGGATTCCCCGAGAACCATCCCTCGGTTCTCTGCCAACACAAGGCCGGTGTACCCCTTGCCCGGGAGTATCACCTCAAATATTCCATCCCCGGTCGTAACCAACCTTTATCCGAGCGCTCGATACCAACAACCGCAAAGCAATGTATTTGCAGTAATCACATAGGTTAAATATCTGGGCTCCATACCACGATATCACCTCTATCCAGAAGAAATGGACATACCTTAGGGGCGCGACCCCTGAAACCTTGCTGCATCTTTCCTGTTTCGACCATTTCCGGGGTGTAAGGTCCTGATGCAATCTCTTCCGCAAAGCTACGCTTTTCACAAAGCCTTGCTTTGATCAACAAATGATCAGCAGCACTTCGTATGCCACATAACCAAATTGGGAATGTATCACTAGTAACCATCAACAACATAACCTCTGAGCTCATACGTCTTAGAGAAGGGTGTTAACTTAAGAGAATATATCTCCGCCACCAAACAGAAATGTATTTGATAGAAACTGGTTTTACATCTCAAAGTGTAATGTCAGACACACATCCATACAAATCTGTTCCGGGTTCGGATAGAAACGAAGGCACTTCCGAAGAAGCCCTTGCAATCCGGATAATTCCTAATCACGTCCGGACTTCCCATCACAATGGGTGCTTAAATCTATATACCGGGGCCATTCAGTGCAGAGACATTCGACAGGTCATCCTTTCGTTTTCGAAAGTATTCGGTATTCTCCACCGGTCTTCAAATGCTATCCATATCGTCATATCATTATTCGGAATGGGTTATATGACACAAAGGTCCTCTCCTGGCTAAACCGAATAACTAGCGCAATATTTAAAAACATATGGATAATGGGATTTCAGTTAAGTCACAACTTAAAGCCCAAAACCTTTCATTCAAATGGTTAAACCAAATTACCATTTCAAATCTTTTTAAACTAAAAGATTTACTTCCAGAAACCTTTCAATGGTTTTAAACAATTTCCCCACTTTAATCTTTTAAACAAAGATTTCATTTTAAAACCCCTTTTTAATTTAATACAAGGTTCATTAATCTTTTGACAAAGATTCATTTCTAGCCATTCAAAATAATTCCATTTTAAATTGGGTTAACTCGTCTGGTCTTTAAATCAAAAACTCATTTCATAGCTTCCAAAACAATTCCCGTTTTCAAAAATAAAAGATACACCATTTAGAATCTTCTTCGATTCAAAAACAAAGTTTAACAATCTTTTTCAAAGATTCATTCATAGTTATTCAATCTTTAAATCAAAGTTTTAATAGTTTTCCAAACTCGTTTCCAATTTCATTGAATTCCATTTCACATATTGAATTTAAACTCAAATCAAAATATTCCATATTTCAAACTAAATCAAATTATTTAAAATAACACAAATTCATTTGTATAACCAAAACTCGATAATATAATTTTTGAAATTTCAAGTTTGAAGATATCTTAGAGCCATTCCAAATTTCTAAATATTTCCTGAATATTTTCTACTTAGAATTATTTTTAAAATTAAGTTAACACTTCTACCATCATCTTTTATTTAGAAGTCAAAGTCTAAAATTGATTGTATATAGAGAATTGAATTTAAATTTGGTATGCTTAAACCTATTTATAACAGAGCAGTTGTATATACATGTGTATACAGACCTGCACTTTCCTTTTTATTTTATATACATGCATTTATATTTATAACTAAAATATTATCACACTTCCATTATCACAGACAATCCAAAAATTCATTCATACAGGCTCAAAAGTTTTCTCACCTTGTATTGATGAAGGTAGAGGAACAGAGACCTGAACTGGAATGCCTTGTTTTCAATCTGGAAATGATGGTTTATGCTAAAGCTTGAATTTGTTTGATTCTTTTAACTACTTCAGGTTTGAATTCTTGCTTGATATTTGAGTTGAAACTGAATTTTTGAATTTGCATGCCTAGATTTCCAGACCTGAACTCAACTATCACTTTGAATTTGCATGATTACTTTCTGGGTTTTGATTTGGATCTTGCATTCAACCTGAAGCTTGATTTACTTTAATTTGATCTGTTTTGTTTCATATTTTGGACAGAGGAAGATTTCGAATTTGAAGTTAAAGATAATTTTTGATTTGGTTAGAGGAAGTACTGATTTGAGGGAATTTGTTTTTAATTCCTTCTTGGCTTTTCTTTGTTCTCAGGTTAGATGCAATATGAATTTGAACTGCTACTGGTTTTCATTTTCTGGTTTAATCTTTGTTTTGTATTCATTTTGTTGAAAGGAAGAAAAAGTTCAGCTGAGAATAAAACTCTTCTCCTTCTTATTTTACAATTTTGATTTTAAATTAATTTATCAAGAGAGTATTGACATTTTTCCATTGATTGATCTTATTAACTTACACCTAGGCACATGTATTTAAAAATGTCTTTAACATATGTAAAAATGTTTACAAGTGTTTTTAGTGCTTTATTAATGACTTACAAATGTTACTTTCTTTTTCCTTTTTTTTATAATTTATTTAAGCTATGTATGAGTAAATATGTAATATTTATATGATTATAAGGTGTACTTATCTTTTATAAATAAGTTTTCAATTTTCAAATTTTATTTATAATCCAAAAAAATATATTATTTATTCAAATTTCTTTTCTAATTATCTCACAATTAAATTCACAACTAAATTTCAAAAGTTTTAAATATAATGTTCTTCAAATTCTATTTATTCGCAAGATATTTTCAAATCCAAATTTTTATTAATAAGATATTTAATTTAGAATTTCCAAATTCACCATTAAATTTAATATCAATATCCAATATATTATTTTGTATATTATATACAAAACACTATTTTTATTCATGTTTACATTTTATAAAAGATTAAATCTTTTTATCCAATCCTATTTTAAATAATTAAACATTTATTTTATAAACTTAAAACCATATAAATATTTTTTTGAATTCAATCCAAATTCTATTTAAAGTACATATTTTTATTCGTTCTGGAAATTTATTATTATTTTACCAATAATTTCATAATTTAAATTCCAAAAATTAAATTAACTACCAATTTAAATATAGCTTAAAAATTAGGTATGTTGCAGATCCCCCCCCTTAGAAAATTTCGTCCTCTAAATTTGTAAGGGAGACAACAAAGAACAGGTGAGAGATAAAGAAATATCTTTTCAGATAAAATTGAATATCTATTCTGCATTTGGCTTCCCAATCAGAATATCTATAATGGATACCAGAACGAATCAGATACTCGGGTCGCCCGAACTACGAATATACAGGACATTGGTTAGTTCAAAGGATAACCAACCACTCGTAGAATATTTCTGGACCCAATAGAATAGACAGATATATGGATACAATCCCAAAATTTTTAAGTTAAACTATCAAAATATACCAATCAACCATAACAACCAAAGCAAACAATTCATCCAACAAACACTTCTGACCCATCTGGAGTTTGTGTCCCATGCAAATATATCAAAGCTTCTTCCTGGAGCAGCCAGGAACCATCAAGAATTGAATAGACAAATCAAAGGAGGTTGATAGAGAAAGTTGTTTTTGCTATTGCAGGGTATTGACCATTTATAGTGGTTCTCCCCTATCCCCTATCTCGTCCTCTTTTTGCACTCATACTCGTTATCAGTGGATAGTAAGAGAATTTACTAAGGCATTCGAAAGGATATCTTAGGGATTACTCATTCTAGGGTATACTTCACCCTATCTCCAACGAGTCACTTAATGTGTTATACTCCTGAACTAAAGTTTCAACCTTCAGCTCTAATACCAAATGTGACGACCCTAACTCGACCTTCGAAAATCGGCACCGAATACGACACTCGTATTCCAATGCCACAGATCCAAACGTCGAATCTGGTTCGCCGGAGCTTATAACACATTAAGTATAATAACACAGCGGAAGAAAAAGAATGAATATCATTGATATACAACATTCGATACAATATGAATCAATATCAGAGATACAAGATAACAATGCTACAGCGGAATAAGAATATGATATAACAGCGGAAAACAAATAGCCAGAAGATAACTCCAATCCAATGCTCCAAAGTTATAACTCCAACCCACTAGCTTGAACCACAATCACGTTTCACCAAGCTAAGCACGTCCCATCCGTGAATCCGAAGACTCCAAAGAATTCCAAAGAATACCAAAGAGAAAGACAAAAGCTACAGAATCGATTCTATATCTACTATCTGAAAAAAAACCCTACTCTAGATTTCCCGTGTGGAAAATAGTGGGCACCCAGAGTTTAGGAAGGAACAATAAACTCCGGGTCAGTCATGGGACTGGTATGATCAAACAAAATATTTTATCTTTTAAAACAAACAAAAGAATTTAAAACATTGAAAATCCACAATGCTTTTTTGGAAAATGAAACTGCCATAAGGCCTCCCGCCACACACACAATGAAAACGCACACTTGGAGGAGATTTCTCCTTGTGACAGTCAAAAATTCTTTGATACGCAAAACCATTTGATATTATTATTAGTGCATAGTGGAAAACATTTCGAAAGTATAATATTAATCTTAGCCAGCATAGACATTTCGTACTATGCCTACTATAGCTACCATCCAAACAGCGGTGACCACCATAAGTAATGGCAGGTTATACAACTAAAACCGTACTAGGCACGCATTGGATGATTGGATTTCCAACAAATGGTCAGGCCAAGGAAATTCCCATTGCCACATGGGTACGCCTCTAGACGGACGCCCCGAGAACCATCCCTCGGTTCTCTGCCAACACATTTCCAGTGTACCCCATGCCCGGGAGTATCACCTCAGATATTCCATCCCCGATCGTAACCAACCTTTATCCAAGCGCTCGATACCAAAAACCATAAAGCGATGTATTTGCAGTAATTACATAGGTTAAATATCTGGGCTACATATCGTGATATCACCTCTATCCATAAGAAATGGACATACCCTAGGAGCGCGACCCCTGAAACCTTGATGCATCTTTTGTGTTTCGACCATTTTCGGGGTGTGAGGTCCTGATGCAGTCTCGTCCACAAAGCTACGCTTTTCACAAAGCCTTGCTTTGATCAACAAATGATCAGCAGCACTTCGTATGCCACATTACCAAATTGAGAATGTATCACTAGTAACCATCAACTACATAACCTCTGAGCTCATACATCTCAGAGAAGGGTGTTAAGCTAAGAGAATAAATCTCCGCCACCAAACAGAAATGTATTTGATAGAAACCGGTTTTACATCTCAAAGTGTAATGTCAGACACACATCCATACAAATCTGTTCCGGGTTCGAACAGAACCGAAGGCACTTCCCAAGAAGCCCTTGCAATCCGGATAATTCCTAATCACGTCCGGACTTCCCATCACAATGGGTGCTTAAATCTCTATACCGGGGCCATTCGGTGCAGAGACATTCGACAGGTCATCCTTTCGTTTTCGAAAGTATCTGGTATTCTCCACCGGTCTTCAAATGCTATCCATATCATCGTATCATTATTCGGAATGGGTTATATGACACAAAGATCCTCTCCCGGCTAAACCGAATAACGAGCGCAATATTTAAAAACATATGGATAATGGGATTTCAGTTAAGTCACAACTTAAAGCCCAAAACCTTTCATTCAAATGGTTAAACCAAATTACCATTTCAAATCTTTTTAAACTAAAAGATTTACTTCCAGAAACCTTTCAATGGTTTTAAACAATTTCCCCACTTTAATCTTTTAAACAAAGATTTCATTTTAAACCCCTTTCTAATTTAATACAAGATTCATCAATCTTTTAACAAAGATTCATTTCTAGCCTTTCAAAACAATTCCATTTTAAATTGGGTTAACTCGTCTGGTCTTTAAATCAAAAACTCATTTCATAGCTTCCAAAACAATTCCCGTTTTCAAAAATAAAAGATACACCATTTAGAATCTTCTTCGATTCCAAAACAAAGTTTAACAATCTTTTTCAAAGATTCATTTATAGTTATTCAATCTTTAAATCAAAGGTTTAATAGTTTTCCAAACTCGTTTCCAATTTCATTGAATTCCATTTCACATAGTGAATTCAAACTCAAATCAAAATATTCCAAATTTCAAACTAAATCAAATTATTTAAAATAACTTTTATCTTCAAAAAAAACTCCTTTTTAAATATCTTTCAAAATCAACCCAATTTCATTTCCAAAATCATTTGGATTCAAATTCAAACTTTAAAACCATTTCAGAATATTAAATTCAAATATTTGTGACTTAACTGATTTCCTCGTGAAATCCATATTTGTGTGTGTATAGTATGATCCAGGGGTTTTACCCAATAGTGCACAACATCAATCATCACAGATATAACAATATCAATAAGCGGTATAACTCATAACACTTATCTTCATTCACATATCACAGATAAAATAAATTTATCAATCACAAAGATTCATCATTACAATTCGATGTGGGTTTCGGATAACCAACTGGAATCCGACTCCTTGTCGCATCGAATTTCAAATGTCGTTTAACGGGTCAAGGAGTATTTACACATAAATAGAAATCACAGATCAATACACAGCAACTCACATCACAAAATATCACAAAGCATCACATATGAGGAATATCAGCCATCCAAACATCCAATAGAACCCAAAACATCCATAAGTAAAAATAAATTAAATTATCTGATTCAAATTAAATCAGATTAATTACTTATGAATAAATTTTAAATCTTGGTTAATTAATATTAATAATTACAAATCAATTTGATTAATTACTCTTTAATCCTTAATTAACCTTTAATTAATAATAATTCTTTGATTAATCATCCGTAATTAATTACAAAGATTTATTTAATTAATTCTTAATTAATAATCATTCCTTGATTATTTTCATAATTTAATTAACCTTTAAATTAATTTATCACATTAATTAATTTCCCATAATTAATTATAATAAGTGATCATTCTTAATCACTTAGTCATCGTTAACCATAAATTAACTAGCAATTAATTTATCTTAATTAATTACATTAATAATTTAGAAATCAATCCACCTTTAGTTATTAATTTATTAATTAGCCTTTAATTAACTTCTTTAATTTAATCTTTTATAATTGAATTTATTAATCCTTAGTTATTTAAATAAATAAATTTTAAATCATTAATTTAAAATCTAATCTTATTCAATTAATGATTTTCTTAATTACAAATTAATTATCCTAAGAATAATTAATCTTATTACAACCCTTAATTACTTTAATTAATTAACTAATTAAATTAATTATCCATTTTAACTACTAATTTCTTAATTGATTAACAATTAATCATTCATTAATTTGCTTAAGTAGTTAATTACAATTAAATTAATCACTTAATCACTAATCAATCTAAACACTAAATACCATTATAAAGTAATCAGTCTTAACTACTCTCCAAAATAATTAATCAATATTAATTAGTTATCTTAATTATCATTTTAAAGTTCTTTTTGAAAACATTGAAAATCAAATCATTATTAATCATAAACTTAAATGTTAATAAACTTTATACTGAACTTAAAGAAATTACTTAATTAAGATAATAATTATGTGTTAAAACATTATTAAGGTATTAACTAAAAAAAATGAAGACTTGTATTACATTTTTAACTCAACAGTTAAACCTTCATTAATCTATTATATTTAAAACTTATAGAAAATAAGTTACTTAACTTTATTCTTAATATACATCACTGAAATTTTAGGGTAACCCGAGTATCTTCTGGATTTAAACTCGAGTTTTGCACTCAATTCCCTGAGACGTCATCTGCACGCGCATCTTCTTCTCCTTTTTTTTATTTAAGTCTTGAACCAAGTTATAACCTACAGCATCAGGTAACAGATTACAATCCCAAGCCATACTAGTTTTTTATAGAGCCAAGACTAATTTTTTTCCCGACTCACTTCCTTTTTTTAAACTTCGTTATGTTTTAAATTTTTATAACTGTAAAATCTTTTTGAATCACCCGTTATTGCACAAGCCCTTCCTCCTCGAGCCATACTTCGAGTTATCCATGCATTTCCCTGACCACTGCTTCGAGTCACCAGCCCTTCCTCCTCAATCTTATCCACCGACACAACTAACAGCTGTGCACGTATACACCACATCGGAGCCACTCCGATTAGGTCGTCGACCATCATCAAGTTATAAACGAACACCTCCATCCAAACGAGCACTCAAATCGGCGATTCGATAAAGAAAATAAAATCGAGCTACCCAATAAAACTGGAACCCAATTTTGATCATCCAAAAGTGCTTCGCCAGACCACCCCTGGCCACCAGAATTCACATGACTTCGACCAGAGCTTCATCTCTATCCCACGCCTCCATCCCCCCAGGCGCGATAGCCTCCAGTTCACCCACGACCACAAAATGGCCTCGACTTCCACAATGTCCAAAACCATTCACTAAACCCTATTTCATCATCACATCGCCTCTCCCATGCTCTGAAACACCTGCGAACATTTTTCCCAAGGTCTATAGTCACTCAGCTATCATTAATATCAAGCACGTCCCATATTGCTGCACTGACGATCGGAAATTGACGAACAGTGGTTTCCGTTCAACTTAAAATTCCTACCTCGACACAAAGCTAAAAATCCTTATTTTTTTCTTAAAAATCATCGTTTGTAAACACAAATTCATTTGTATAACCAAAACTCGATAATATAATTTTTGAATTTTTAAATTTGAAGATATCTTACTGTCATTCCAAATTTCTAAATATTTCCTGAATATTTTCTACTTAGAATTATTTTTAAAATTAAGTTAACACTTCTACCATCATCTTTTATTTAGAAGTCAAAGTCTAAAATTGATTGTATATAGAGAATTGAATTTCAATTTGGCATGCTTAAACCTGTTTATAACAGAGCAGTTGTATATACATGTGTATACAGACCTGCACTTGCCTTTTTATTTTATATACATGCATTTATATTTATAACTAAAATATTATCACACGTCCATTATCACAGACAATCCAAAAATTCATTCATACAGGCTCAAAAGTTTGCTCACCTTGTATTGATGAAGATAGAGGAACAGAGAACCTGAACCGGAATGCCTTGTTTTCAATCTGGAAATGATGGTGTATGCTAAATCTTGAATTTGTTCGATTCTTTTAACTACTTCAGGTTTGTATTCTTGCTTGATATTTGAGTTGAAACTGAATTTTTGAATTTGCATGCCTAGATTTCCAGGACCTGAACTCAACTATCACTTTGAATTTACATGATTACTAGCTGGGTTTTGATCTGGATCTTGCATTCAACCTGAAGCTTGATTTACTTTAATTTGATAAGTTTCGTTTCAGATTTTAGACTGGGGAAGATTTCGAATTTGAAGTTAAAGATAATTTTTGATTTGGTTAGAGGAAGTACTGATTTGAGGGAATTTGTTTTTAATTCCTTCTTGGCTTTTCTTTGTTCTCAGGTTAGATGCAGTATGAATTCGAACTGCTACTGGTTTTCATTTTCTGGTTTAATCTTTGTTTTGTATTCATTTTGTTGAAAGGAAGAAAAAGTTCAGCTGAGAATAAAACTCTTCTCCTTCTTATTTTACAATTTTGATTTTAAATTAATTTATCAAGAGAGTATTGACATTTGTCCATTAATTGATCTAATTAACTTACACCTAGGCACATGTATTTACAAATGTCTTTAACATATGTAAAAATGTTTACAAGTGTTTTTAGTGCTTTATTAATGACTTACAAATGTTACTTTCTTTTTCTTTTTTTTATAATTTGTTTAAGCTATGTATGAGTAATTATGTAATATTTATATGACTATAAGGTGTACTTATCTTTTATAAATAAGTTTTTAATTTTCAAATTCTATTTATAATCCAAAAAAAAAATTATTCAATTTTTTTTCTAGTTATCTCATAATTAAATTCACAACTAAATTTCAAAAGTTTTAAATATAATGTTCTTCAAATTCTATTTATTCCCAAGATATTTTCAAATCCAAATTTTTATTAATAAGATATTTAATTTAGAATTTCCAAATTCACCATTAAATTTAAAATCAATATCGAATATATTATTTTGTATATTATATACAAAACACTATTTTTATTCATGTTTACATTTTATAAAAGATTAAATCTTTTTATCCAATCCTATTTTAAATAATTAAACATTTATTTTGTAAATTTAAAACCATATAAATATTTTTTTGAATTCAATCCAAATTCTATTTAAAGTACATATTTTTATTTGTTCTGGAAATTTCTTATTATTTTACCAATAAGTTCATAATTTAAATTCCAAAAATTAAATTAACTACCAATTTAAATATAGCTTAAAAATCAGGTATGTTGCAGATTCCCCCCCTTAGAAAATTTCGTCCTCGAAATTTGTAAGGGAGACAACCAAGAACAGGTGAGAGATGAAGAAATATCTTTTCTGATAAAATTGAATATCTATTCTGCATTTGGCTTCCCAAATCAGAATATCAATAATGGATACCAGAACGAATCAGATACTCGGGTCACCAGAACTACGAATATACAGGGCATTGGTTTATTCAAAGGATAACCAATCACTTGTAGAATATTTCTGGACCCAATAGAATAGACAGATATATGGATACAATCCCAAAAATTTTAAGTTAAACTATCAAAATATATCTATCAACCATAACAACCAAAGCAAACAATTCATCCAACAAACAATTCTGACCCATCAGGAGTTTGTGTCCCATGCAAATATATCAAAGCTTCTTTCTGGAGCTGCTAGGAACCATCAAGAATTGAATAGACGAATCAAAGGAGATTGATGGAGAAAGTTGTTTCCGCTATTGCAGGGTATTGACCATTTATAGTGGTTCTCCCCTATCCCCTTTCTCGTCCTCTTCTTGCACTCATACTCATTTTCAGTGGATAGTAAGAGAATTTACTGAGGCATTCGAACGGATATCTTAGGGAATACTCATTCTAGGGTATACTTCACCCTATCTCTAATGAGTTACTTAATGTGTTATACTCCTGAGCTAAAGTTTCAACCTTCAACTCTGATACCAAATGTGACGACCCTGACTCGACCTTAGAAAATAGGCACCGAATACGACACTCGTATTCCAATGCCGTAGATCCAAACGTCGAATCTGGTTCGCGGAGCTTATAACACATCAAGTATAACAACACAGCAGAAGAAAAAGAATGAATATCATTGATATACAACATTCGATACAATAATGATGCAATATGAATCAATATCAGAGATACAAGATAACAATGCTACAGCGGAATAACAATATGATATAACAGCAGAAAACAAATAGCCAGGAGATAACACCAATCCAATGCTCCAAAGCTATAACTCCAACCCACTAGCTTGAACCATCATCATGTTTCACCAAGCTAAGCACGTTCCATCATTGAATCTGAAGGCTCCAAAGAATTCCAAAGAATACCAAAGAGAAAGCCGAAAGCTACAGAATCGATTCTATATCTACTATCTGAAAAAAAAACCAACTCTAGACTGCCCGGGTAGAAAATAGTGGGCACCCAGAGTTTAGGAAGGAACAATAAACTCCGGGTCAGTCATGGGACTGGTATGAGTAAACAAAACATTTTATCTTTTAAAACAAACAAAAGAATTTAAAACATTGAAAATCCACAACGCTTTTCTGGAAAATGAAACTTCCATAAAGCCTCCCGCCACACACACAATGCAAACACACACTTGGAGGAGATTTCTCCTTATGACAGTAAAAATGCTTGATACGCGAAAACCATTTGATTTTATTATTAGTGCATAGTGGAAAACATTTCGAAAGTATAATATTAATCTTAGCCAGCATAGACATTTCGTACTATGCCTACTATAGCTATCATCCAAACAGCGATGACCACCATAAGTGAATGGCAGGTTATACAACCAAAACCGTACTGGGCACGTATTGGATGATTGGATTTCCAACAAATGGTCAGGCCAAGGAACTTCCCATTGCCACATGGGTACGCCTCTGGAGGGACTCCCCGAGAACCATCCCTCGGTTCTCTGCCAACACAAGGCCGGTGTGCCCCTTGCCCGGGAGCATCACCTCAGATATTCCATCCCCAGTCGTAACCAACCTTTATCCGAACGCTCGATACCAACAACCACAAAGCAATGTATTTGTAGTAATTACATAGGTTAAATGTCTGGGATCCATACCATGATATCACCTCTATCCAAAAGAAATGGACATACCCTAAGGGCGCGACCCCTGAAACCTTGCTGCATCTTTCCTGTTTCGACCATTTCCGGGGTGTGAGGTCCTAATGCAGTCTCGTCCACAAAGCTACGCTTTTCACAAAGCCTTGCTTTGATCAACAAATGATCAGCAGCACTTTGTATGCCACATTACCAAATTGGGAATGTATCACTAGTAACCATCAACTACATAACCTCTGAGCTCGTACGTCTCAGAGAAGGGTGTTAAGCTAAGAGAATAAATCTCCGCCACCAAACAAAAATATATTTGATAGAAACCGGTTTTACATCTCAAAGTGTAATGTAAGACACACATCCATATAAATCTGTTCCGGGTTTGAACAAAACCGAAGGCACTTCCGAAGAAGCCCTTGCAATCCGGATAATTCCTAATCACGTCTGGACTTCCCATCACAGTGGGTGCTTAAATCTCTATAACGGAGCCATTCGGTGCAGAGACATTCGACAGGTCATCCTTTCGTTTTCGAAAGTATCCGATCTTCTCCATTAGTATTCAAATGCTATCCATATCGTCGTATCATTATTCAGAATGGGTTATATGACACAAGCGTCCTCTCCCGGCTAAACCGAATAACGAGCGCAATATTTAAAAACATATGGATAATGGGATTCCAGTTAAGTCACAACTTAAAGCCCAAAACCTTTCACTCAAATGGTTAACCAAATTACCATTCCAAATCTTTTTAAACAAAAAGATTTACTTCCAGAAACCTTTTAATGGTTTTAAACAATTTCCCCACTTTAATCTTTTAAACAAAGATTTCCTTTTAAAACCCCTTTTTAATTTAATACAAGGTTCAATAATCTTTTAACGAAGATCCATTTCTAGCCTTTCAAAACAATTCCATTTTAAATTGGGTTAACTCGTCTGGTCTTTAAATCAAAAACTCATTTCATAGCTTCCAAAACAATTCCCGTTTTCAAAAATAAAAGATACACCATTTAGAATCTTCTTCGATTCCGAAACAAAGTTTAACAACCTTTTCAAAGATTCATTCATAGTTATTCAATCTTTAAATCAAAGGTTTAATAGTTTTCCAAACTCGTTTCCAATTTCATTGAATTCCATTTCACATAGTGAATTCAAACTCAAATCAAAATATTCCAAATTTCAAACTAAAACAAATTATTTAAAATAACTATCTTTAACAAAAAACTCCTTTTCAAATATCTTTCAAATTCAACCCAATTTCATTTCCAAAATCATTTGGATTCAAATTCAAACTTTAAAACCATTTCAAATATTAAATTCAAATATTTGTGACTTAACTGATTTCCTCATGAAATCCATATTTGTGTGTGTATAGTGTGGTCTAGGGGTTTTACCCAATAGTGCACAACATCAATCATCACAGATATAACAACATCAATAAGCGGTATAACTCATAACGCTTATCATCATTTACAGATCACAGATAAAATAAATTTATCAATCACAAAGATTCATCATTACAATTCGATGTGGGTTTCGGATAACCAACTGGAATTCGACTCCCTGTCGCATCGAATTTCAAATGTCGTTTAACAGGTCAAGGAGTATTTACACATAAACAGAAATCACAGATCAATACACAGCAACTCACATCACAAAATATCACAAAGCATCTCATATGAGGAATATTAGCCATCCAAACATCCAATAGAACCCAAAACATCCATAAGTAAAAATAAATTAAATTATCTGATTCAAATTAAATCAGATTAATTACTTATGAATAAATTTTAAATCTTGGTTAATTAATATTAATAATTACAAATCAATTTAATTAATTACTCTTTAATCCTTAATTAACCTTTAATTAATAATAATTCTTTGATTAATCATCCTTAATTAATTACAAAGATTTATTTAATTAATTCTTAATTAATAATAATCCCTTAATTGTTTTCATAATTTAATTAACCTTTAAATTAATTTATCACATTAATTAATTTCCCATAATTAATTATAATAAGTGATCATTCTTAATCACTTAGTCATCGTTAACCATAAATTAACTAGCAATTAATCTATCTTAATTAATTACCTTAATAATTTAGAAATCAATCCACCTTTAATTATTAATTTATTAATTAGCCTTTAATTAACTTCTTTAAATTAATCTTTTATAATTGAATTTATTAATCCTAAATTATTTAAATAAATAAATTTTAAATCATTAATTTAAAATCTAATCTTATTCAATTAATGATTTTCTTAATTACAAATTAATTATCCTAAGAATAATTAATCTTATTACAACCCTTAATTACTTTAATTAATTAACTAATTAAATTAATTATCCATTTTAACTACTAATTTCTTAATTGATTAACAATTAGTCATTCATTAATTTACTTATGTAGTTAATTACAATTAAATTAATCACTTAATCACTAATCAATCTAAACTTTAAATACCATTATAAAGTAATCTGTCTTAACTACTCTCCAAAACAATTAATCAATATTAATTAGTTATCTTAATTATCATTTTAAAGTTCTTCTTGAAAAATTTGAAAATCAAATCATTATTAATCATAAACTTAAATGTTAATAAACTTTATACTGAACTTAAAGAAATTACTTAACTAAGATAATAATTATGTGTTAAAACATTATTAAGGTATTAACTAAAAAAATGAAGACTTGTATTACATTTTTAACTCAACAGTTAAACCTTTATTAATCTATAGTATTTAAAACTTGTAGAAAATAAGTTACTTAACTTTATTCTTAATATACATCACTGAAATTTTAGGGTAACCCGAGTATCTTCTGGATTTAAACTCGAGTAATGCTTTGAGTTTTGCACTCAATTCCCTAAGACGTTCATCTGCACGCGCATCTTCTTCTCCTTTTTTTATTTAAGTCTTAAACCAAGTTATAACCTACAGCATCAGGTAACAGATTACAAGCCCAAGCCATACTAGTTTTTTCCCGAGCCCAGACTAATTTTTTCCTGAGTCGCTTCCTTTTTTTTAAACTTCGTTATGTTTTAAATTTTTATAACTGTAAAAACTTTTTGAATCACCCGTTGATGCTCGAGCCCATCGCCCTTTCACCCGAGCCATACTTCGAGTTATCCATGCATTTCCCTGACCACTGCTTCGAGTCAACAACCCTTCCTCCTCAATCTTATCCACTGACACAACTAACAGCTGTGCACGTGTACACCATATCGGAGCCACTCCGATCAGGTCATCGACCATCATCAAGTTATAAACGAACACCTCCATCCAAATGAGCACCCAAATCGGCGATTCGATAAAGAAAATAAAATCGAGCCACCCAATACAACTGGAACCCAATTTTGATCATCCAAAAGTGCTTCGCCAGACCACCCCTGGCCACCCGAATTCACATGACTTCGACCAGAACTTCATCTCTATCCCACGCCTCCACCCCTCCAGGCGCGATAACCCCCAGTTCACCCACTACCACGAAAAGGCCTCGACTTCAACAATGTCCAAAACCATTCACTAAACCTTATTTCATCACCGCATCGCCTCTCCCATGCTCTGAAACACCTGCGAACATTTTTCCCGAGGTCTATAATCACTCAGCTATCATTGGTATCAAGCACGACCCAAATTGCTTCGGAAATTGACGAAACAATGGTTTCCGTTCAACTTTAAATTCCTACCTCGACATAAAGCTAAAAATCCTTATTTCTGTCTTAAAAATCATCGTTTGTAAACACAAATTCATTTGTATAACCAAAACTCGATAATATAATTTTTGAATTTTCAAGTTTGAAGATATCTTAGAGCCATTCCAAATTTCTAAATATTTCCTGAATATTTTCTACTTAGAATTATTTTTAAAATTAAGTTAACACTTCTACCATCATCTTTTATTTAGAAGTCAAAGTCTAAAATTGATTGTATATAGAGAATTGAATTTAAATTTGGCATGCTTAAACCTGTTTATAACAGAGCAGTTGTATATACATGTGTATATAGACCTGCACTTGCCTTTTTATTTTATATACATGCATTTATATTTATAACTAAAATATTAGCACACATCCATTATCACAGACAATCCAAAAATTCATGCATACAGACTCAAAAGTTTGCTCACCTTGTATTGATGAAGATAGAGGAAAGAGAACCTGAACTGGAATGCCTTGTTTTCAATCTGGAAATGATGGTTTATGCTAAAGCTTGAATTTGTTTGATTCTTTTAACTACTTCAGGTTTGAATTCTTGCTTGATATTTGAGTTGAAACTGAATTTTTGAATTTGCATGCCTAGATTTCCAGACTTGAACTCAACTATCACTTTGAATTTGCATGATTGCTTGCTGGGTTTTGATCTGGATCTTGCATTCAACCTGAAGCTTGATTTACTTTAATTTGATCTGTTTTGTTTCAGATTTTGGACTGATGAAGATTTCAAATTTGAAGTTAAAGATAATTTTTGATTTGGTTAGAGGAAGTACTGATTTGAGGGAATTTGTTTTTAATTCCTTCTTGGCTTTTCTTTGTTCTCATGTTAGATGAAGTATGAATTTGAACTGCTACTGGTTTTCATTTTCTGGTTTAATCTTTGTTTTGTATTCATTTTGTTGAAAGGAAGAAAAAGTTCAGCTGAGAATAAAACTCTTCTCCTTCTTATTTTACAATTTTGATTTTAAATTAATTTATCAAGAGAGTATTGACATTTGTCCATTGATTGATCTAATTAACTTACACCTAGGCACATGTATTTACAAATGTCTTTAACATATGTGAAAATGTTCACAAGTGTTTTTAGTGCTTTATTAATGACTTGCGAATGTTACTTTGTTTTTCTTTTTTTTATAATTTATTTAAGCTATGTATGAGTAATTATGTAATATTTATATGATTATAAGGTGTACTTATCTTTTATAAATAAGTTTTTAATTTTCAAATTCTATTTATAATCCAAAAAAAATTTATTTATTCAATTTTTTTTCTAATTATCTTATAATTAAATTCATAACTAAATTTCAAAAGTTTTAAATATAATGTTCTTCAAATTCTATTTATTCCCAAGATATTTTCAAATCCAAATTTTTATTTATGAGATATTTAATTTAGAATTTACAAATTCACCATTAAATTTAAAATCAATATCCAATATATTACTTTGTATATTATATACAAAATACTTTTTTATTCATGTTTACATTTTATAAAAGATTAAATCTTTTTATCCAATCCTATTTTAAATAATTAAACATTTATTTTATAAATTTAAATTCATATAAATATTTTTTTGAATTCAATCCAAATTCTATTTAAAGTACATATTTTTATTTGTTCTGGAAATTTCTTATTATTTTACCAATAATTTCATAATTTAAATTCCAAAAATTAAATTAACTACCAATTTAAATATAGCTTAAAAATCAGGAATGTTACATAATCCATCTCCAAAATCTTGTTTTACATAACATATAATTTCCTCATGGCATTCAAAATTCATTATAATCAGTTTAATCCTTAAAACAATATAAAACTATATTCGAACAATCTTATTTAAATCAAACACGTTATAAATCCCAACCATATCATTATCAAAATCATCATTGTAATGGATTTAATCTTAAACCCGGAAATCAAGTGATCATAAAAACAAAAGAGATGATTTAGATTATTATTCACCTCGACTAGGATAAGGACTTTGATATTTGATTGAGATTAATCTTCCTTGCTTTAATTCCTTAGCTTTAGAGAATTTTTTGACACCCCACCTCTAAACCCACGCTAGCCAAGAACACTACGGTGTAATGCTGTCAACTAGCACGGAGAATAAGGCTGTTGAGGAGCGACCATCCGTGTAATTGCTTTGTGCGAGCACCGATATACCGGATAAAATATAACATGCATTTCATCTCAAGAGGGAATCCGACGTACCGACACAAACTCAAAGCTACTACACAGTGGCAATATATAATCTTCGGAAACAAGTATAGGAATAAACATAACATAAATCAGTCACGGATAATTCATATCACAAAGGCAGAAGAAGATATGAATATATATCTAACACATGAAAGTGTACATCAGAGTAGTGGTCAAAAGGATCCACAATAATACAAAAGAATAGCAACACGTGCTATACAAAAGAATACAACTATGAGTCTATATCTCAGATGTATACAACAAAAACAGCTAATCTATGTGGTTAGCCAAAAGTCAGAGTAATGAATCCCTGGGGATAAGTCAAGCAGAATCACCTGCAACATCTCGGTCTGACCCGAGTATTATTTATAAGAAAATAATAAACGGATCAGTCTAGCTATAAATATCAGATGACATGATATAAAGTAAAAGATATGGAATAAACATATAATGTCCATAATGGCATACTATAATAAGCATGCAAATGATGATCAACAAAAGATCGTTCAATACCACAAGAATCTTCACAAACATCCCAAAAGGGTTTCATACCCAAAACCTGTATTCACAACAAGTCAATGACACACGAATTCACCAATGCACCAAAAATTGATAACTCATATCAATGAAAATCACTAAAATTGGTGAAGCATAAATTCCAGAATTCAACACACGAAATCGAGAAATCATAAAAAAGGGGGGGAGGCCTATCACACGAACGGGAACATGAAAACTCACCAGAATATGTATCACATGAATGAGACGCTATCTCATGGTATCTAGCCATTAATTTTTGACACACGAACGGCCCGAAGACCATGGGGCGCTACCCCACAAGTGTGAGTCGAAATCACAATGAAACAGGGTCTAGTCTAAATCGCAGACAAAGAGACATCGCACAATTGCTAGTCTAAATCACAAAAATGATCGTCATGATCATCAAGAAGTGTCAATTACAGTAAGCTAGTAAATATATGAGCTTAGCTTCATGTCCCATAACCACTAGCTTAACTTAAATATTTACGAACAAATTGTAGATTTCCACTAGAAAATTGTCACAAGAGATTCAATCGAACAAGTCCAAGAATTAACCGACGAAGTAAACGCAAGCGTTTCATACCACTTGTTTTACTAAGTCGTTTAATTAGATTTCTCATACGAGTGAGGAAAAGGTTTGTATATACTAATAGATTGGAAAACGGTTTAAGAGAACGAGCTTTGTAATAAAATAGTGTTGAAATCATTTCGATGAAAGAGTTTTGATATTTACTACTAGTATTCAAACCTTTATATTTTTAAAGTGACAAATCACAAAAAAGATTGTAGGAACAATCAACCACTAAAATTCACATTCGAAGACGTGAATAAAATCCGAAGAAATCGACAACAAATCCATCAAAGTGGATATTTCCAAAAATTCCAAAATAGAAGTCATCAGAGTCGAATAATTGATAACAACAACTAGAAATCAAAACGAGTTGATAAAATCGGAAACCAAGCAAAACAAGGCTTAAATAGGCAAATATGAGCAGGTCGTTCGACTGACTCACTGAGTTCAGTCGACTGATCACAGTCCCAAAAAACTCTCGGGATGCAGGTCAGTCGATTGAACTCAGTGAGTCAGTCGACTGACTGCAGTAAACAGAGCCCCCAAGGCTCTGCAGGAAGCCTTTGCCCTGCTTATTAGCTTCAGCCAGTCGACTGACCAAGAAGTCCAGTCGACTGACTGGAGCTAAGGCAGTTTTCCTTGCCTATCAACGGAAGAAGAAACCCTTCCCATTTCGCAACCGGACGAGCCTCGGGCACTAAGGGATTACGCCAATCGGCAACCCAGCCCTATAGGCTCTTTGATGCATCACCAAAAACTTGTTCAAATATCCATAGAAGGATTTCCATAGAATTTGCTTCCAAAACACCAAAAGTTGGGATATAAACCAAATTAATCCAAACTAAAAGCAAATGCACATGAATAATTGTTGGGAATTCATACCCAACGTTCAAAGATAGTTATAGACCTAGATGTGAGATAAAAATCTCACCTTTGAAGCCGAAAAAATGAAGAAGAAGCTTTAAAGCAAAGGAGAATCAACCACTCTTCAAATCCAACACAAGAAGCTTGATTCTAAGCTTTAAAAGAAGAACATTCCCAAAGTTAGGTTTAGGAATTTCTGAAATTCAAGAGAAAAGGAGTTGGAGAAGGTGAAGAGAAGGCTTACCAATGGGTTCTCTTGAATTTGGAGCTAGAAGTTGATTTGCAAATAGAAAACTAGGGCTTGAGTTTTAATTTCTCATTCCACTCACCATTAATCTCTTTAGAACTGAAAAGTAGAGGAAGAGGGAGTGAAATGAAGAGGGGGTTTCAGTTTGGGGTATTAAGTTAGAACATTGGGCTGAACCCAAACACAAAGTGAAAAAGGTCAAATTTTTAGCTATCTCCAAACATATCAATGTTTATGCTCAAAAAGTTTGCAAATGGCATTTTGAACTCAATGGAAGTGCTCCCGAGTCCTAATTCGACTGTATGCAAAAAGTAGCTTTTCGGACTAAATTCCGAGTATCGATAAAATATTTAAATAAAAATATTTAAATATAAAACCGATAAATATGAGGGTTGTTACAGACTCCCCTCCTTAAAGAAATTGCGTCCTCGCAATATATAAGATGGAACCATAAAGTAACAACCATAAAAGCATATTAACACAAAAGAAATTTGAGATAAGAAGTTCACCTCAAAGAGCATGAGTAAGTAAGTCTGGATGTGTTCACTCGATGAATTCTCTAGATTCCCAAGAACAATCCTTACGATTTGATGACCATTGAACTTTACAAGCGGAACATCTTTATTTCGAAGTCGTTTGACTTCCGAAGCAATGATACGAATAGGATGTTGCTCATAAGTTAAATTAGGAGAAACTTCAATCTCTTCCACAACACCGGGCTCAAGAATAGAATCAGAATCTCGAAGACATTTCCGTAATTGAGAAACGTGAAACACGTCATGCATGGCAGAAAACTGAGCCGGTAATGATAGGCAATAAGCCATGGAACCAATACGTTCAGTGATAGGAAATGGCCCAATATATCGAGGTGCTAACTTTCCCGACCGACTGAAACGTATAACACCTTTCATAGGTGACACACGAATAAAAACAAGATCTCCAACAGAAAATTCTAATCTCCTTCTTCGATTATCGGCATAGGATTTTTGTCTACTCTGGGCTTCTTTCATCCTATGACGAATAAGTTCAATCTTTTCTGTGGAATCATGAATAAAGTCTGGACCTAAAACCAGCTTCTCACCGGCCTCAAGCCAACAAGAATGAGATCGGCATGGCCTTCTATAGAGTGCCTCGAAAGGTGCCGTACTAATACTAGATTGGAAGCTATTATTATAGGAAAACTCAACAAGAGAAATATGATCTTCCCAACTTCCACCAAAATCAAGGACACATGCACAAAGAAGATCTTCAAGAGTTTGATTCACACGCTCGGTTTGTCCATCGGACTGGGGGTGATAAGCGGTGCTAAAATTAAGCTTCGTTCCTAAAGCTTTTTGAAGACTCTTCCAAAATCCACTAGTAAACAATGGATCATGATCACTAACTATAGAAGTAAGAACTCCATGTAATTTAACAATCTCTTTAACAAAGAGTTTGGCCAAAAGAGGAACGGTTTGGTTAGACCGAACGGGAATAAAATGGGCGGATTTAGTAAGTCTATCGACAATCACCCATAAGCTATCATGACCCGAACGAGAACGGGGAAGGCCGTCAATAAAATCCATGTAAATTTGGCCCCACTTCCGAATTGGAATTTCTAAAGGTTGCAATAACCCACCAGGCCTTTGATGTTCGACCTTAATGAGTTGGCAAGTCATGCAACACTTAACGAAGTTAGCGATGTTAAGTTTCATTCCCTCCCAATAATAAAGTTGCCTCATATCCGCATACATTTTGGTACTACCGGGATGAATGGTAAATTTAGAATGATGAGAATCTTCTAAAATATTCTTACGAAGATTTCCAATGTTTGGTACAATAAGTCTATCAAATCTCCGAATTCCGCCACGAGAATCGATATCAAAGCCTTTCAAACCTTCAATGTCAATTTTATCCTTAATATTTTGGCCAAGAATAGCCAATTCGGGATCTAGCCTTTGAGATTCAAGAATGCGGTCTAAAAGAGAAGGATGGGCCTCAAGGCTACATAAAACAAATGATGAGCATAAATCGGATACGCGGTCTCGAATCTCACAAGTGGATAAGATCTCGAGATCGTTCCATTCGGATATCATCATAGAAACAACTGCTTGTTGCTTATGGCTAAGAGCATCGGCGACACGATTACCCTTACCGGGGGTATAAAGAATATCAAGGTCATAAGGAGCAAGGAACTCGAGCCAACGTTGTTGACGCAAATTAAGTTCCTTTTGAGAAAATAAATATTTAAAAGACTTATGATCCGTGTAAAGAATAAATTTCTCTCCCAATAGGTAATGACGCCAAATTCGAAGGGCGAAAACAATAGCCGCGAGTTCTAAATCATGTGTGGCATATCTAGTCTTGGCCGACTTTAATTGCCAGAAGCATAAGCAATAACACATTCTTTTTGCATAAGAACGACACCCAAACCAATGCGACTAGCATCGGTATAAACAATAAAATCTTGGTTCCCATCGGGAATCACAAGAATAGGAGCATCGGAAAGGAGTTCTTTCAATTTCTGAAAAGAGGCTTCACATTTGTCTGACCAAATGTATTTCACTCCCTTCTTAGTCAAGCCAGTAAGAGGCATGACAATCTTAGAAAAGCCTTTGATAAAACGACGTTAATAACCCGCCAATCCGAGAAAACTACGAATCTCTGTCACACTCTCCGGTCTCTTCCAATCTTGAATCGCTTCAATCTTTGAAGGATCTACGGAAATTCCAGATTCGGAAATAATATGACCGAGAAACTTCACACTAGATTACCAAAAATGGCATTTAGAAAATTTTGCTTTTAATTGATTACTCCTAAGAGTTTCCAACACAATTCGAAGATGCTTCTCATGTTCCTCCTTGATTTTTGAATACACAAGAATATCATCAATGAATATGAGAACAAACGGATCGAGGAAATCTTTGAAAACTCAATTCATAAGGTCAATGAAATAAGCCGGAGCATTCGTTAAACCAAATGGCATAACAAGCCATTCATAAGATCCATAACGGGTACGGAACGATGTCAAAGGAATGCTATCCTCTGCAATACGAAGCTGATGAAAACCGGTAGCCAAGTCCAATGTGAAAAGTCTCTAGCACCGCTAAGTTGGTCAAATAGATCATCAATCCGAGGTAAAGGATATTTATTTTTGATAGTGAGATCATTAAGCTTGCGGTAGTCAACGCAAAGTCTAAGTGTACCATCGGATTTCTTCACGAAAATAGCTGAAGCTCCCCAAGGCGAGGAACTAGAGCGAATAAATTGCTTCGTTTCCAAATCGCATAATTGTTTGCGCATCTCCTCATTTTCTTTATTGGATAAACGATAAGGAGGACGAGTAATAGGTTGAGCTCCAGGGATAAGATTAATTCTGAACTCAATTGCTCGCTTAGGTGGTAATCCTAAAACGGGCTCAAATATGTCGGAAAATTCACGAACAACGTGAATAAGAGAAATGATGTCCTCCTCATCATCATTATCATCATCACTAGGATTTAAAGAATATAAAGATGCAGATAAAGTGGAGTCCAAATCTTTGAGAATAATAGAAATTTGGTTAACAGATTGAGGATATCGAAGATGAATAGTCCGCTCAGGACGTAGGATATGAGGTTCGTAACGGTTAAGCCAATCCATTCCCAAAATCATCCCAAAGCCTAAATAACGCATGACATGCAAATCGGCTAGGAAAGAGAAATCACATAAAATAATCTCCACATCTTTACAAAGCAAACTAAGTGTTGCGGATCCACCAACCGGATTCGCAATTCTCAAAGAAGTCATTAAAGCAACAACACTTAAAGAAAAAGTATCAACAAGCTCTTTTGATATAAAAGAATGGGATGCTCCAGTATCAAAAAGAACTCGAATAGGTTGATCACGAAATATAATAATACCATCAAGGATAGAATGAGAAATACCTTGACCACGAGATGTGTTGCCAAGGGCTTGAGCAACATTAAGCTTTCCCTCCTTCCTATTTTGAAGTTTGGGACAAGAAGACAAATAATGATCCGGGCTTTTGCAATAGCGACAAGTACAAGGCTTTGAACACTTGTTTGCAAAATGGTCTCTGGAACCACAGTTAAAGCATTTCCCATCAGTAGAGGAAAAAGTCTTCGCAGCAGGAGTTGCTTGCTTACCCTTTTTACTGGGATAAGGACCTTTGAATTGGTTTGGCCTCTTCTTGTTGTTGAAGTTTGGTTTGGAACCCACCACTTCAACATCACTTTCCCTATCCGCCTCTTCAAGACGAAGAGCGATATCAATGAGTTGGTCGAAGGGAACTTCTAATTTTAGAAGTAATGGCTTCTTGAGATTTTTGTTTAAGCCATAGACAAATATTTGGTTCTTCTTCAATGGGGTGTTGATGTACTCAACCCCATATTTAGAGAGAGATTCAAAAGACGCGACATAGTCAGTCATGGAAGATTCACCTTGAACAAGGTCAATAAAATGGCGAGCCAAAGTCACCTTCTCAGCTTCTGGCACAAACTTTAATTCGAAGCGTTCCCGGAATTGCTCCCAGATGAGATTCGCTTCATTAATCTCAGAAATAAGAAGTTCGTACCAGTCCAGTGCTCTCTCTTGGAGCATACTGGAAGCCACCTGAACACGGTGAAGATCGACGAGATTCATGCGAATGAAGATTCGATCGCAGGACCTCAACCAAGCCTAGACCTCGATGATAGTTTCAGAACCTTTAAATGGCTTCCCGCCCAGGTTGGTGTAATCATTGCACAAACGTGCAAACCCAGATTTAGGGTGAGTAGGTTCCGGATTAGAACCAGCTGCTTGAGCATTCGTGACAAGGTCAAGAAGTTGTTGGGTAGTCATAAAAACTCCATCTTGGGGTGGAGCACTAGATGGTCCAGCTCTGGGACGACCAGGTCTAACCATTTCTCTCCCTTAAGAAAGAAAGAAGGAAGAAGAAGAAGGTTATTCACAAAATGGATATCAAGCAATCTTGATAAATAAAACAAGGAATCATAAAGAAAATAGGATAAATCGGTAAGAAGACTCTAATTAAATCCTAAAGCATGACTCCTAAGATAGACTTAGGACGATGATCCTTGCTAAGTTATTCTACATTGTTTCGAAGTTTGGCTCTGATACCAAGCTGTGACGCCCCACCTCTATACCCACGCTAGCCAAGAACACTAAGGTGTAATGCTGTCAACTAGCATGTAGAATAAGGCTGTTGAGGAGCGACCATCCGTGTAATTGCTTTGTGCGAGCACCGATACACCGGATAAAATATAACATGCATTTCATCTCAAGAGGGAATCCGACATACCGACACAAACTCAAAGCTACTACACAGTGGCAATATATAATCTTCGAAACAAACGTAGAAATAAACATAACATAAATCAGTCACAGATAATTCATATCACAAAGGCGGAAGAAGATATGAATATATAACTAACACATGAAAGTGTACATCAGAGTAGTGGTCAAAAAGATCCACAATAATACAAAAGAATAGCAACACGTTCTATACAAAAGAATACAACTATAAGTCTATATCTCAGGTGTATACAACAAAAACTGCTAATCTATGTGGTTAGCCAAAAGTCAGAGTAATGAATCCCTGGGGATAAGTCAAGCAGAAGCACCTGCAACATCTCGGTCTGACCCGGGTATTATTTATAAGAAAATAATAAACGGATCAGTCTAGCTATAAATATCAGATGACATGATATAAAGTAAAAGATATGGCATAAACATATAATATCCATAATGACACACTACAATAAGCATGCAAATGATGATCAACAAAAGATCGTTCAATACCACAAGAATCTTCACAAAGATCCAAAAAGGGTTTCATACCCAAAACTTGTATTCACAACAAGTCAATGACACGCGAATTCACCAATGCACCAAAAATTGATAACTCATATCAATGAAAATCACTAAAATTGGTGAAACATAAATTCCGGAATCCAACACACGAAATCCAGAAATCATAAAAAAGGGGGGAGGCCTATCACATGAACGGGAGCATGAAAACTCACCAACATATGTATCACACGAACGAGACGCTATCTCATGGTAGCTAGCCATTAATTTTTGACACACGAATGGCCCGAAGACCATGGGGCGCTACCCCATAAGTGTGAGTCGAAATCACACTGAAACAGGGTCTAGTCTAGATCGCAGACAAAGAGACATCGCACAATTGCTAGTCTAAATCACAAAAATGATCGTCATGATCATCAAGAAGTGTCAATTACAGTAAGATAGTAAATATATGAGCTTAGCTTCATGTCCCATAACCACTAGCTTAACTTAAATATTAACGAACAAATTGTAGATTTCCACTAGAAAATTGTCACAAGAGATTCAATCGAACAAGTCCAAGAATTCGCCGATGAAGTAAACGCAAGCGTTTCATACCACTGGTTTTACTAAGTTGTTTAATTAGATATCTCATACGAGTGAGGAAAAGGTTTGTATATACTAATAGATTGGAAAACGGTTTAAGAGAACGAGCTTTGTAATAAAATGGTGTTGAAATCATTTTGATGAAAGAGTTTTGATATTTACTACTAGTATTAAAATCTTTATATTTTTAAAGTGACAAATCACAAAAAAGATTGTGGGAACAATCAATCACTAAAATTCACATTCGAAGACGTGAATAAAATCCAAAGAAATCGACAACAAATCCATCAAAGTGGATATTTCCAAAAATTCCAAAATAGAAGTCATCAGAGTCGAATAATTGATAACAACAACTAGAAATCAAAACGAGTCGATAAAAATCGAAAACCAAGCAAAACAAGGCTTAAATAGGCAAATATGAGCAGGTCGGTCGACTGACTCACTGAGTTCAGTCGACTGGTCACAGTCCCAAAAAACTCTCGGGATGCAGGTCAGTCGATTGAACTCAGTGAGTCAGTCGACTGACTGCAGTAAACAGAGCCCCCAAGGCTCTGCAGGAAGCCTTTGCCCTGCTTATTAGCTTCAGCCAGTCGACTGACCAAGAAGTCCAGTCGACTGACTGGAGCTAAGGTAGTTTTCCTTGCCTATCAACGGAAGAAGAAACCCTTCCCATTTCGCAACCGGACGAGCCTCGGGCACTAAGGGATTACGCCAATCGGCAACCCAGCCCTATAGGCTCTTTGATGCATCACCAAAAACTTGTTCAAATATCCATAGAAGGATTTCCATAGAATTTGCTTTCAAAACACCAAAAGTTGGGATATAAACCAAATTAATCCAAACTAAAAGCAAATGCACATGAATAATTGTTGGGAATTCATACCCAACGTTCAAAGATAGTTATAGACCTAGATGTGAGATAAAAATCTCACCTTTGAAGCCGAACAAATGAAGAAGAAGCTTTAAAGCAAAGGAGAATCAACCACTCTTCAAATCCAACACAAGAAGTTTGATTCTAAGCTTTAAAAGAAGAACATTCCCAAAGTTAGGTTTAGGAATTTCTGAAATTCAAGAGAAAAGGAGTTGGAGAAGGTGAAGAGAAGGCTTACCAATGGGTTCTCTTGAATTTGGAGCTAGAAGTTGATTTGCAAATAGAAAACTAGTGATTGAGTTTTAATTTCCCATTCCACTCACCATTAATCTCTTTAGAACTGAAAAGTAGAGAAAGAGGAGTGAAATGAAGAGGGGGTTTCAGTTTGGGGTATTAAGTTAGAACATTGGGCTGAACCCAAACCCAAAGTGAAAAAGGTAAATTTTTTAGCTAGCTCCAAACATATCAATGTTTATACTCAAAAAGGTTGCAAATGACATTTTGAACTCAATGGAAGTGGTCCCGAGTCCTAATTCGACCGTATGCAAAAAGTATCTTTTCGGACTAAATTCCGAGTATCGATAAAATATTTAAATAAAAATATTTAAATATAAAACCGATAAATATGCGGGTTGTTACAGACTCCCCTCCTTAAAGAAATTGCGTCCTCGCAATATATAAGATGGAAACATAAAGTAATAACCATAAAAGCATATTAACACAAAAGAAATTTGAAATAAGAAGTTCACCTCAAAGAGCATGAGTAAGTAAGTTCGGATGTGTTCGCTAGATGAATTCTCTAGATTCCCAAGAACAATCCTTAGGATTTGAAGACCATTGAACTTTAACAAGCGGAACATCTTTATTTCGAAGTCGTTTGACTTCCGAAGCAATGATACGAATAGGATGTTGCTCATAAGTTAAATTAGGCGAAACTTCAATCTCTTCCACAACACCGGGCTCAAGAATAGAATCGGAATCTCGAAGACATTTCCGTAATTGAGGAACGTGAAACACGTCATGCATGGCAGAAAACTGAGCCGGTAATGATAGGCGACAAGCCATGGAACCAATACGTTCAGTGATAGGAAATGGCCCAATATATCGAGGTGTTAACTTTCCCGACAGACTGAAACGTATAACACCTTTCATGGGTGACACACGAATAAAAACAAGATCTCCAATAGAAAATTCTAATCTACTTCTTCGATTATCGGCATAGGATTTTTGTCTACTCTGGGCTTCTTTCATCCTATGACGAATAAGTTCAATCTTTTCTGTGGAATCACGAATAAAGTCTGGACCTAAAACCAGCTTCTCACCGGCCTCAAGCCAAAAAGAAGGAGATAGGCATGGCCTTCCATAGAGTGCCTCGAAAGGTGCCATACCAATACTAGATTGGAAGCTATTATTATAGGAAAACTCAACAAGAGAAATATGATCTTCCCAACTTCCACCAAAATCAAGGACACATGCACGAAGAAGATCTTCAAGAGTTTGATTCACACGCTCGGTTTGTCCATCGAACTGGGGGTGATAAGCGGTGCAAAAATTAAGCTTCGTTCCTAAAGCTTTTTGAAGACTCTTCCAAAATCCACTAGTAAACAATGGATCATGATCACTAACTATAGAAGTAGGAACTCCATGTAATTTAACAATCTCTTTAACAAAGAGTTTGGCAAAAAGAGGAACGGTTCGGTTAGACTGAACGGGAATAAAATGGGCGGATTTAGTAAGTTTATCAACAATCACCCATAAGCTATCATGACCCGAACGAGAACGGGGAAGGCCGTCAATAAAATCCATGGAAATTTGGTCCCACTTCCAAATTGGAATTTCTAAAGGTTGCAATAACCCACCAGGCCTTTGATGTTCGGCCTTGATGAGTTGGCAAGTCATGCAACACTTAACGAAGTTAGCGATGTCAAGTTTCATTCCCTCCCAATAATAAAGTCGCCTCATATCCATATACATTTTAGTACTACCGGGATGAATGGTAAATTTAGAATGATGAGAATCTTCTAAAATATCCTTACGAAGATTTCCAATGTTTGGTACGATAAGTCTACCAAATCTCTGAATGCCACCACGAGAATCGATATCAAAGTCTTTCAAACCTTCAATGTCAATTTTATCCTTAATATTTTGGCCAAGAAGAGCCAATTCGGGATCTAGCCTTTGAGCTTCAAGAATGCGGTCTAAAAGAGAAGGATGGGCCTCAAGGCTACATAAAACAAATGATGAGCATAAATCGGATACGCGGTCTCGAATGTCACAAGTGGATAAGATCTCGAGATCGTTTCATTCAGATATCATCATAGAAACAACTGCTTGTTGCTTACGGCTAAGAGCATCGGCGACACGATTACCCTTACCGGGGGTATAAAGAATATCAAGGTCATAAGGAGCAAGGAACTCGAGCCAACGTTGTTGACGCAAATTAAGTTCCTTTTGAGAAAATAAATATTTAAAAGACTTATGATCCGTGTAAAGAATAAATTTCTCTTCCAATAGGTAATGACGCCAAATTCGAAGGGCGAAAACAATAGCCGCGAGTTCTAAATCATGTGTGGCATATAGTCTCAGCCGACTTCAATTGCCTAGAAGCATAAGCAATAACACGTTCTTTTTGCGTAAGAACGGCACCCAAACCAATGCGACTAGCATCGGTATAAACAATAAAATCTTGGTTCCCATCGGGAATCACAAGATTAGGAGCATCGGAAAGGAGTTCTTTCAATTTCTGAAAAGAGGCTTCACATTTGTCCGACCAAATGTATTTCACTCCCTTCTTAGTTACGCCAGTAAGAGGCACGACAATCTTAGAAAAGTCTTTGATAAAACGACGGTAATAACCCGCCAATCCGAGAAAACTACGAATCTCTGTCACACTCTCCGGTCTCTTCCAATCTTGAATCGCTTCTATCTTTGAAGAATCTACGGAAATTCTGGATTCGGAAATAATATTACCGAGAAACTTCACACTAGATTGCCAAAAATGGCATTTAGAAAATTTTGCTTTTAATTGATTACTCCTAAGAGTTTCCAACACAATTCGAAGATGCTTCTCATGTTCGTCCTCGGTTTTTGAATACACCAGAATGTCATCAATGAATATGAGAACAAACAGATCGAGGAAATCTTTGAAAACTCGATTCATAAGGTCAACGAAATAAGCCGAAGCATTCGTTAAACCAAATGGCATAATAAGCCATTCATAAGATCCATAACGAATACGGAACGATGTCAAAGGAATGCTATCCTCTGCAATACGAAGCTGATGAAAACCGGTAGCCAAGTCCAATTGTGAAAAGACTCTAGCACCGCTAAGTTGGTCAAATAGATCATCAATCCGAGGTAAATGATATTTATTTTTGATAGTGAGATCATTAAGCTTGCGGTAGTCAACGCAAAGTCTAAGTGTACCATCGGATTTCTTCACGAAAATAGCTGAAGCTCCCCAAGGCGAGGAACTAGAGCGAATAAATTGCTTCGTTTCCAAATCGGATAATTGTTTGCGCATCTCCTCATTTTCTTTATTGGATAAACGATAAGGAGGACGAGTAATAGGTTGAGCTCTAGGGGTAAGATTAATTCTGAACTCAATTGCTCGCTTAGGTGGTAATCCTAAAACGGGCTCAAATATGTCAGAAAATTCGCGAACAATGTGAATAAGAGAAATGATGTCCTCCTCATCATCATTATCATCATCATGAGGATTTAAAAAATATAAAGATGTAGATAAAGTGGAATCCGAATCTTTGAGAATAATAGAAATTTGGTTAACAGATTGAGGATGTCGAAGATGAATAGTCCGTTCAGGACATATGATATGAGGTTCATAACGGTTAAGCCAATCCATTCCCAAAATCATCCCAAAGCCTAAATAACGCATGACATGCAAATCGGCTAGGAAAGAGAAATCACATAAAATAATCTCCACATCTTTACAAAGCAAACTAAGCATTGCGGATCCACCAGCCGGATTCACAATTCTCAAAGAAGTCATTAAAGCAACAACACTTAAAGAAAAAGTATCAACAAGCTCTTTTGATATAAAAGAATGGGATGCTCCCGTATCAAAAAGAACTCGAATAGGTTGATCACGAAATATAATAATACCATCAAGGATAGAATGAGAAATACCTTGACCACGAGATGTGTTGCCAGGGGCTTGAGTAACATTAAGCTTTCCCTCCTTCCTATTTTGAAGTTCGGGACAAGAAGATAAATAATGATCTTTTTCGACTCTGAAGCGCCCAGACTCAGCCGGACCGAGATCTCCATCATCCTACGTCATAACTTTGCTATTGATTTCGAATTTCCAGTTGTAACTTTCTGTTGATTGCTGTAACAACTTGTAATCATTGAAAGAGAATCAATAAAACATCAAAAAACTTCACAGTGGACGTAGGCAATACGCCGAACCACTATAAATCGCTTGTCAACGCATTTACTTTATTGTTGATTGGAGTTTTTGTTAGATAATATTCGTTTTGAATCTATATTCTACGTTATTATCTCTTTAACGACTCCCGAAGAGTGTTGTGACTAATTTTGGTGCAAACACTTTGGTGCTTTCACTGAGAATTGAACTCAGGTTTTCTCCTGCTCTTTGGATCTGTCATCGATACCGGATTGAATAAGTCTAAGAGAGACATCCAGATCATCGAATCCAATTTCCTTCCCATCTATTCAGATTTGCATAAAGTCTAGGAAAGGAATTCAACTTTAAAATGGTTAGTACGAGAACCACCTCTAACGCCATCAATCAAGAAGGACAGGATAGACAAGATCCTGCTCCACTACCTCCATCTAATCAAGATGCTACTGGACACTCGAAACCGTCGGGTCCGGTTACCCGACCAGAGTTATAGTTGCTACTCCAAGAGCTGACTCAGAGTCGGCAACAACTAGCAGAACAACTACGTGCTAATGCCGAGCTGATCAATAAGCTGGATCACCAGAAGCGACAGAGATCCAAGAGAAACCACGCGTCTCGCTCCTCCAACGAGAGTTCTTCATCTTCTGATTATCACAATCGATCTCCACGACCCCGACTAGATGGGAGTCGCATGCCAGCTGCTGGAGATCAACCCACACTGACCGTTGGACAACTGAGAGTTGGTCCATCGGCCAGTTTCCAAACCGGACCCTCCTCCCGAGGAGGTCTCATACCTCACCACACTACAGAATACCGCACTACTAACATTGCGGCTGAACCAGGGGTCGACATCCAAGATCAGTCGGACCTGGACCGTCGTCATAGCGGACGTACTCCTGAACCATACGTCCCAGAGGACTATGAGCCAAGAAGGCAAGACTTGGACTGTCGACGACATCCGGTTCAAAACCAAAGTATGGAACGTAATCATACTCTGGCGCAAATGCCGGATCTTTCAACTATGATACGTCAGATGATCCGTGAGAGCCAGGGATTCACAAATGACGATTGGGGAGTTTCCCAAGTCACACTCCTTTTACAGACGATATCCTTACTGCTGAACCTCCACGGCGATTCAGAATGCCAACTCTACCCATGTACGAAGGAAACTCTGACCCCAACCAACACATTCTGAAATATGAATGGTCAATGACCGCTGCCAGAGCTGACGATGCAGTGAAATGTCGTAGTTTCCCCATATCCTTGGGGGGCATCGCTACCATATGGTTCACTCGACTGCCACCTCGATCCATCTCTTCGTTCGATCAGTTGGCCACAAAATTCATTGAGCAATTCCGCATGCACGTCGCAAGACCCAAAGATGTCAACACTCTGTCTAGTGTCACTCAAGCTCCTGGAGAAACGCTCAGACACTACTTAGAGAGATTCCATACTGCATGCGCGGAGATTAGTAATCCAAACGATAACTCCATCCTTATGGCGTTGACTAAGGGGATCGACCCCGATTCTGAATTTGGCAACTGGCTAGTTGGAAAACCACCTGCATCATTGGACCGTTTCCACGCTAAGGCGGCTCAATTCCTGAGACGGGAAGATGCGAAACAGTCTAGGAAGCAAACTGATGCAGGAACAAGTACGGAAGGGATCCAAAGCAATGTTGCAATCAAACAGTCCGGCGAGAGCTCCGGAAAAGTTAAGTTGAACGTTAAAAACAAACAAGCTCGGTGAAGAGAGAGCGTGAATCAAACCAGAAAACGAGATCAAAATCCTGGCCCGCAGCGCAAGAATCCAATGTTTGACAGTTACACCCCTCTGAATACATCTCTAGAAAACTTGTACTTACAAACTTTTGATACAATTCGGTACCATAAACCTGCACCAAGGCCGTCGTCAGAGAGACAAATCTAGACGGGAAAGTTTTGCAGGTTCCATGAAAGCTACGGGCACAATACGAACGAGTGTCGTCACTTACAAGATCTCGTTGAAAAACTGATCAGAGAAAGGAAGCTGGAACAGTTTGTGCGGGCACCGTAGCCCAGAGAAACGGGCCCATCAAATCAAAACAGTGAACCCAACCGACCGAGACAGGAGGACACGACTTGTACCCGCGGAAGATTGGTGATACACACCGTCAGTGGCGGACCAACTTTCTCAGGAGCCTGGAACGACGAAGATCTTCATCACTGTCACACATGACAGGCTCTGTTCAATCTATGAATACTTTGCAATTTCCTTTACATTCGGAAATTTGAACTTGTAATAAGGCACTGACTTTGCCATATTTTCTTATTTCAGCAATAAATTACTATCTCTTCAAGCTAGAGCTGTGATTCGTCGAATACAACGTTCAACAATCACGACACACGAAGAGCTAAGTTCCATCAAACGATGGAATTTATTCAAATAGCGAGTAACTGTGATACGACCGGCCACTCGCTAAGTGAAACCCCGGCTCGGGGGCAAGCCATCACACCAAAGGCTGAACTGGACCAACACACGACAGTCCTACAAATAACTCGTTCCCAGAGTGCGAACGGACTCCAACTTCTCAGAGCGCGAATTGGAGTATAAACATTCAATAACTCGTTCTCGGAGCGCGAACGGACTCCAACTTCCCAGAGCGCGAATTGGAGTATAAACATTCAATAACTCGTTCCCAGAGCGCGAACGGACTCCAACTTCCCAGAGTGCGAATTAGAGTATAAACATTCAACAACTCGTTCCCGGAGTGCGAACGGACTCGAACTTCCCAGAGTGTGAATTGGAGTATAAACATTCAGCAAATCGTTCCCCGAGTGTGAACGAATTCCTAAAAGGGCCCAAATAGGTGTGACTGGCCATCTATCGGCCAACTCCAACTTCCCAGAGCGTGAACGGAGTACAAACATAAATTACAGGTTCCCGGAGCGCGAACCCAAACATACATGCTAACTCCAAATTCCCAGAGTGCGGATTGGAGCACAAATACTACGTCAAAGTTCCCGGAGTGCGAACCGAAGTATCAATGCTAACTCCAAGTTCCTAGACTGTGAAGTGGAGTATAAACATCAATTCCAGGTTCCCGGAGCACGAACCGTGTTACAAACATCGATAACTCTCAAATTCCCGGCGTGCGAACCGGATTATCGATCTCAAATTATCCTAAGTCCCCAGAGCGTGGACATGTGCTTCAGATGCGCAATAAATGTGATCAACCACCAAAACAAAAATGTTGTTCCCCCAGACAGAGGGGCAAAAAAGCTAAGTATTAGTCACTAGCCAAAGTGATACAATGTCTGAAGTTCAACTTTTACATCGATAACAGCATATGACCAAGATTTTTAGACTTAGCAAATAAAACGAACTCTACTTGACGGTAAAAACATCACAAGTACACCGGACTAAAAGCTAAACACTGCAAGTACTCAAGCACAAATGAAATGAGAATTGAAACAAAGCAATATTTTATTCCCACTGACTAGAAACAAGGACTTACGTACAAATAAGTTCTTCCAAAAAGAATTCCTACTAGTAGGGGCCGAACCTGCATCTATACACAACCTACTAAAGAAAAACGAAAAAAAGTTCCTATTTACCAAAACATCCGCTTGAGAGGCCGATCTGTTTCTTCTTTTTCGACCTTCTTACCAGTGGTTCGTCGTCGGAATCACTAGGAACAGAAATCCTTCGTTTGGAGGGTTTCCTCTCCGGCGGCTGCTCTTCGGCTGGGGGCATAATGTCAATGTCCTCCTCAGAGCTTGAATCTACGTGAAGGCTTTCCACCGGAGGAGTAGGAGGGACTGGGTCTGCAATAGAAGATGGGGCGGACACCCGAGTACCGGCCACAGAGCCACTTGGCAATATCACATTTAGAGGTGCTGGACTATGCATCGTAGTCCTAACTCCAGCACTGCCCTCACGCCCCGCAGCCTCTATTTCGGCGTTGATCTCAGCCAAGATTTCCTCTTCTCGAGCTGATTGGGCCTGGCTGGAGGCAGCTGTGGTCTGTGTTACAAAACTAGAGGCCGGCGGAAGATCACTGATGATAAATGGCAAGTCTGTAAAAGGGTCACCCTGTTGGCCAAGCAGCTCACTCACCATTTATTCGTCGAGAGATGAGGATCTCCCCTGCGCCATCTAAGTAGACACTGCCGTCGTCACGACAGTCGTTTCGGTGGTGATGGCCTTTTGCCCTTGAATAGACTCCTGAGCCGAAGATGCCGGAGCAGTTTCGGTTACTGAGCAAAGAAGAGAAGGAGTTATAAGCAATCACTTCAAAACAAATGCTTTAATAGAAACACACTTGAGATATGTTCAAAGTACCTTCCTCAGTTTGACTCGTTGACGGTTGGATGGCCTCAGAGACATGCTCCCGAATGGGAGATAACCGCGGCCGTTCTGGGTCATAAGCAGGAACAGATTGTGAACCAACCACAGATACAGGCTCTAACGAAGGTGGAGCGGTGATTTCAATAACAGTAGCGTGATGTTCAACACCTGATCCCTCTCCAACCTCCAGAGATCGGCCACCTATCATCTCCTTCTCATGAGCAATAATAGCGTCATGGAGGATCTTTTTCTCATCATCTGTCAGCAACCAGTTTTCGAGTTCAAATCGGTCGACCGATTCATCCGGATGCGCTTCCTCTTCCTCCTCAACCAATCAACCCCAAGCGCTACGGAGGTGTACTGGGTAGTCCTGAAGCCAGGCCAAATTTCTGTGTCTCAACATATTGGCATTGTAAGTGATGAGCATATCTTCAATATCGGCCTCCAGCCTGGCCTCCGCTTGTTGAACTTTCTCCTCAACCTCCGTCTCGACCGCCTGGACCTTGGCTACTGCCGCATCCCGTTCAGTCCGAAGCATCATGGCTTGTTTACATGCCTCCTGGGCTGCATTGTTCGCATCATCCCTATCCTTGGCGATTTCGGCAAATTTGGACTTAAGCTCATTTAGCTCCTTCAGGGATGCGTCCCTCTTGGCAGCGACCATGGTGTTTCGATGGCCCATATCCTCTACCGTGGAATAATGCTCTCGTTTCATCCTATCCATCGTTGCTTGGGCTTCATCGGCTTTTTTGATAGCCTCCATTTCAGATTTCCAAGAAGATTCAGCTTCAGTGTTTAGCACCTCAATAATACGGCTCTTTTGAGCTAACTCAGCCTACAACCTCTCGATGGTGGCCCCATGCTCAAAGGCCAATGCCGACGCTTTGTCAGCCGCTTTCGCCCACGCTTTGTACTGGGTATAAAAGTCGTGCACGTAGTCATGCACTAACTGCTCGGCTTCCTCTGGGATCCTTTTTAAATGTGGAGGAAAGATGTAGTTGTCAAAGCAAATGTTCGAAAAATATTTCTTTAGCTGAGCAAGCTTAATTGCTCCTTCCCCTGAAATTTCCACGAGGGGCTGTTCTGTAACGGCAGCAGTTATCGTTTCGCTCCTAGAATGGCGGGATTCATGCCTAGAAGATTGAGAAGCCGACATGTAGTGTGAAGATTCAGAGGGACGAGAGACATGAGCAGGAGGTTGTATGGGATCTCTGGGAGGAGGAGGAGTACGCGATCGGGATCGACGCTTATAGCCTCTATCTGTATCATATCTTTCTTGACCAGAGTACCCAGAGCATGCCTGATCGTAATCTCTGTCCCCTTCTCGTCTGCGCGACCCATGATATGAAGACTTGTGCGCGTGTCGGAGACTCCCTAACATTGAACCTCATCCAGACATGGTATCTGCAGAGCAAAATAAAGTAGGATTACCCTTCGATACAGGTAGTTTATAGTCAAAGGTTATGCAGTGTTGTGAAGTATGTATGAATGTGCAACCCCCCGACCAACCGGATGTGTCTGCCACACCAGTGGGAAAAGACTCGTTCAAAATTAAAGTTTCTGAAAGTTCTTCCAATCCGGCATCATGCTGCAGGGACACATCGTCCGAAATTGGAATATCGGCGAGCCCTACATAAAGACTTTCAGTTCTCGGAGGAGACATCTCCGAAATTCTAACTCCGGGAGAGGATCGGGCCGTGACAACCGATTTCCATCTCCCCTTCTTAGTTGACTTGACAACGGCTGCCTTGCCTTCTCTCTGCTCTGCGACATCCTGAACTACGTCTGTAGGCTCCGACAACGGCTCATCATCAGTATGAGTTCTTTCAGAATCAGCCTCCTCGGCTATAATAACTTTGGGCTTCTTGTGCTTGACTCGTTTTTTCGAAATGGTCCTTAATGCCCCGTCAAACTTTATGCTCTGCCCTCGTTCGATTAACCCGTAAGTCCGGAGATTCCTATCTGTCAAAAGCGACTCGATATCCCTATCTTCGCTCGGGACTTCTCGAAGTACTCGCACCATCTCCTTAAAGTGTTCGCCTTCAGCTCGCTGAATCGTCGCTATAAAAAAGGAAAAAAATAAGTTTCACTTTGACTGCAATTGCCTTAGTAATTATTTGATAACTCAGTTACACTCAGTCTGAATAACCATCGCCGGGCAAACCCCGGAGGACATCTGACATAGAACCATTCCGTCCTGTAATAACTCAACCTGGTCCAGGACCCAGTGACCACTTGGCAATTCCTTACTGCCTCCAGAAATGTGAAGGAAGGATAATCACCTCGGGTTTTGAAATTTAATAGATATCTGATCTCGGTCGGGATCGGTGGTCTATGAAGGTACTCCATGAAGACGATGAATAAGCTGTTCATGGAAGCATATCCGTTCGGGTGTAGTTGAGATGGAGCGATCCTCAAAAAAGACAACACTTCCCTTATGTACTCGTTGAACGGAGGAAGCGTCCCGGCCGCGCACGCGTGGCGATTAAATGCTGTATATCCCTCCGGCGGATTGTGTGGTCTATCATTCGGCCCCGGCAATAACACGTCATCCAATGACAGGCCATGCCTCAAGCATATTCTCCCCAACATATCTTCCAAAATATTGGATTGAACGGAATCCGACGGATTGGCAATGAAAGACGCATTGGGGAATTCGTCCGGGGTTGGACCGATGACCTCAAGTTCAATATCTGGAACCTCTAGCCTCGGAGTGACTGTGCTTTGAACCTCCTGCTGCTGCGAACTTGAAGGTTCCATGACTAGCTAACTCATGAGAAACCATCATTAGACGACAAAGGACCCGTGCGTTCCCCAGTGTAAAGTGTTTGAATGTATGTTGTACAGTGCCATGCATTACTTGAATAAATGTCGTAGAATTAAAGGAAATATGCAAACGACAAAGCTACGAAGTCCAGTTATAATGACCGTCATCGCTGACCGTCATCACTAAACCGTTTATATGATGGAAATTGATTCGGATAGAAGTTGCTATGTTCCATCGACGACCTTCAAAAGGTGGTCAAGCATGCAGTTTAATTATCAAGTCCAAATATGCAAGGATGAAGCTTGTCGGAATTATGCTTAGAAAATGTCAAACTTTGGTATTCATCATAGAGGGTTCGAACCGATCACAGGGAACTCATTCAAACCCATCCTAAAATCACTTCGAATCGATGCAGAAAGGCGCGCTTCGAATATATGATCAGGTGTCAAGTTCGAATCGATCAATGAAGGATGACTTCGAATCGATCCTTGGTTAACTGGTTCGTACCGATCAGGGAACCCTCAACTTAACATCGATCATGTTCGAATCGATACCCTTCGTATCGATGTAAAGTTGATAACTTCGAACCGATAGCTGATGGATTCGAATCCATCGATTCGAATGGACCCATCAAGATAGTCAATCGGTGCGAACTGCGTCACCCCCATAAAGTCATCCCAGGGATCGATGCGAAATCCAAGGAAAAATGACGCTGCCATCATCGATTCGAACTCGAGTCCCCAAATGGTTTTGAAGCTCTCCCAAACCAGATCTGGTTTTACCAATCACCAGAGTGGCCAACCGATGAAGAAGAGGTAGGTTCGAAATAGCTTTTCCGTTTGGATTCGAGGCTAATTACCTAATTCGAGTGATGGATTCGAGGAATTAAAGACTTGGATCTTGATTGATTCGAAAACGTGACACAGTGTTCACTCTCTGAAGCTTCGAGACGATGCAATGCAGTGCACAGTAAACACAAAGTAAAAAGTGAAAAATGGCAAGGTCTCTGCAATTTATATGGGACCTAGAGAGTAACCGAGGCGATTCGCCTCCCAGTGGACTTGACCGGTCGCAACCGGTCAAAACATTTTTCGGTTCGAAATCTTCATCCGAACCCATCTGCCTAAGGCCTTATCGATTCGAAGTTAACCTCACACTTCATCGATACGAATTATACAACAAAGGCTGTACAGTGTACATTGAGCTCCATCGATGCGAAACGAACAGTGAGCACATCGATTCGAAGCCTTCGTGCGCATCAACGAATCTACAAATCCATCCACAACCTACTGATACGAGTAACGAATTCGTATCCTTCATTTCCTATCGATACGAACGACGATTTCGTATCCATCCTTTCTCATCGGTTCGAATGGGTGATTCGTCATCATTCAAGCCATCGATACGAATGTCGATTTCGTACCCATCATAGCATAAGCGTACTCCATCAATACGAATGCTAATCTCGAACCCATCGATGCTCATACCCATCGGTTCAAAATATTACATTCGCGCAACACAAATTCGATTCCTTCAACCTTCTATATCGGTTCAGGAGAGGATCGATGCGAAGGGACTTTTCAAGACAACCGTCAAGCATTGTCTCAACTCAAATTTCCAAATCGGTTCAGGAGAGAATTGATACGAAATTCAAATGGCAAACAAAACTGACAACAACTCGTGGACGCACGACGTTAACAAGGGTCAAACTAACATATGTGCATATATGTCGGGTTAACATTTGATTTTAAACATTTACAGGGATCGAATACTCATCTTGTTACGAATACAACAGCCAACGGCTAAGCGCTATTATACAGCAATCAAACATATCAACACAAGGTTACAACAATACAGAATACGAGTCTCAACAAAAAAAGAGCAATGATTGTTCAGAGAGAAATTGCAGCTATTCAAAGCACGTCATGTTCCCACAAGACGTACTTTGGGGGGCAAAATGTTATCCCGCTTTTTGGCAAAGCCGCGATACCAAAATATCGATCGAAAACGGAGAACAGTTCGTCTCAGAGATTGGTCATACTTCATTTCGCTATGGATATCACTGAATTTTTTCCAAGTCCAGATTGAGCTACAATTGATAGGACATGACAAGAAAGATCTTAGAAGTCCGCATCTCAAATTTTAGGTCAATCCGAGTTCATACGCTCAAGTTATGATCGATTCCATTTGAAGGGGGAAACCTGGATTTCGAACCCATTACCGCACACCGCACACCGCTTCGAACCGATCGTCTTCGTATCAACCTCCTTCGAATCCATTGAAGTACCTCGGGTTCGACTCCATCAACTTCGAATCCATCGAAGGGTTCAAGTTCGCATCAATTGACTTCACATCCATAGAGAAGTTACGAAGCCCGTATCCATCAGAGAAACGCAGGTTCGTACCCAGCAAGCATCGGTCGTTCGAACCCATCCATGAAGCCTCGTTCGAACCCATCCATGAAGCCTTGTTCGAACCCATCCATGAAGCCTTGTTCGAACCCATCATTGAAGCCTTGTTCGAACCCATCTATGAAGCCCTATTCGAATCCATAAATGAAGCTTCGTTCGAATCCACTGGGTCAACTAGCCATGATGATGTGTCTTTTATCGGTTCGAATGCGCCGAGATATACGGAGTCGAAGCAGTCAACTCGGAGCAAAACCCGGATCGAAGTGAAGTGTGCGCTCCACGTCAACATGAAGACACGTGCCGCCATCGATTCGAAACCATCGATTCGAAGGGATGGTTTCGAACCAAACAACCACACAATGAATTCCATCTCGTATCCATCATATCTCTCAATCTACTGATCCAAATTCCACCAAATTTTCACAGAAGCTTGCATACATGTTGAAGAATGTCCACAACCAAATTTCACCTCGATTGGATGAATTTCTAATCGATTTGAATGGAGTTCGAATCGATGCCAAAGTGGGCCCAAACTTCCTGAGGCCGGGCGCGTGGGCCCCCTCACATGCCAGAAGTGGTCTCCCGAGTTTTCAGCAAAATATCAGCATCCTACGCCTATAAATAGAGCCCCAGAGCCAACGGAAAAGGGATCTTTTTCGACTCTGAAGCGCCCAGACTCTGCCGGACCGAGATTTCCATCATCCTACATCATAACTTTGCGGTTGATTTTGAATTTCCAGTTGTAACTTGCTGTTGATTGCTGTAACAACTTGTAATCATTGAAAGAGAATCAATAAAACATCAAAAACTTCACAGTGGACGTAGGCAACACGCCGAACCACTATAAATCGCTTGTCAACGCATTTACTTTATTATTGATTGGAGTTTTTGTTAGATAATATTCGTTTTGAATCTATATTATACGTTATTATCTCTTCAATGACTCCCGAAGAGTGTTTTGACCAATTTTGGTGCAAACATCAACATCACTTTCCTTATCCGTCTCTTCAAGACGAAGAGTGATATCAATGAGTTGGTCGAAGGGAACTTCTAATTTTAGAAGTAATGGCTTCTTGAGATTTTTGTTTAAGCCATAGACAAATCTTTGGTTCTTCTTCAATGGGGTGTTGATGTACTCAACCCCATATTTAGAGAGAGATTCAAAAGACGCGACATAGTCAGTCACAGAAGATTCAACTTGAACAAGGTCAATAAAACGGCGAGCCAAAGTCACCTTCTCAGCTTCTGGTACAAACTTTAATTCGAAGCATTCTCGAAATTGCTCCCAGGTGAGATCCGCTTCATTAATCTCAGAAATAAGAAGTTTGTACCAGTCCAATGCTCTCTCTTGGAGCATACTGGAAGCCACCTGAACACGGTGAAGATCGACGAGATTCATGCGAATGAAGATTCGATCGCAGGTCCTCAACCAAGCCTGGACCTCGATGATAGTTTCAGAACCTTTAAATGGCTTCCCTCCCAGGTTGGTGTAATCAATGCACAAACGTGCAAACCCAGATTTAGGGTGAGTAGGTTCTGGATTAGAACCAGCTGCTTGAGCATTCGTGACAAGGTCAAGAAGTTGCTGGGTAGTCATAAAAACTCCATCTTGGGGTGGAGCACTAGATGGTCCAGCTCTGGGACGACCAGGTCTAACCATTTCTCTCCCTTAAGAAAGAAAGAAGGAAGAAGAAGAAGGTTATTCACAAAATGGATATCAAGCAATCTTGATAGATAAAACAAGGAATCATAAAGAAAAAAGGATAAATCAGTACGAAGACTCGAATTAAATCCTAAAGCACGACTCCTAAGATAGTCTTAGGACGACGATCCTTGCTAAGTTATTCTACATTGTTCCAAAGTTTGGCTCTGATACGAAGCTGTGACGCCCCACCTCTATACCCACGCTAGCCAAGAACACTACGGTGTAATGCTGTCAACTAGCACGGAGAATAAGGCTGTTGAGGAGCGACCATCCGTGTAATTGCTTTGTGCGAGCACCGATATACCGGATAAAATATAACATGCATTTCATCTCAAGAGGGAATCCGACATACCGACACAAACTCAAAGCTACTACACAGTGGCAATATATAATCTTCGGAAACAAATATAGAAATAAACATAACAAAAATCAGTCACAGATAATTCATATCACAAAGGCGGAAGAAGATATGGATATATAACTAACACATGAAAGTGTACATCAGAGTAGTGGTAAAAAGATCCACAATAATACAAAAGAATAGCAACACGTGCTATACAAAAGAATACAACTATGAGTCTATATCTCAGGTGTATACAACAAAAACAGCTAATCTATGTGGTTTGCCAAAAGTCAGAGTAATGAATCCCTGGGGATAAGTCAAGCAGAAGCACCTGCAACATCTCGGTTTGACCCGAGTATTATTTATAAGAAAATAATAAACGGATCAGACTAGCTATAAATATCAGATGACATGATATAAAGTAAAAGATATGGCATAAACATATAATATCCATAATGGCATACTACAATAAGCATGCAAATGATGATCAACAAAAGATCGTTCAATACCACAAGAATCTTCACAAAGATCCAAAAAGGGTTTCATACCCAAAACGTGTATTCAGAACAAGTCAATGACACACGAATTCACCAATGCACCAAAAATTGATAACTCATATAAATGAAAATCACTAAAATTGGTGAAGCATAAATTCCAGAATTCAACACACGAAATCCAGAAATCATAAAAAAGGGGGAGGCCTATCACACGAACGGGAGCATGAAAACTCACCAACATATGTAGCACACGAACGAGACGCTATCTCATGGTAGCTAGCCATTAATTTTTGACACACGAACGGCCCGAAGACCATGGGGCGCTACCCCATAAGTGTGAGTCGAAATCACACTGAAACAGGGTCTAGTCTAAATCGCAGACAAAGAGACATCGCATAATTGCTAGTCTAAATCACAAAAATGATCGTCATGATCATCAAGAAGTGTCAATTACAGTAAGCTAGTAAATATATGAGCTTAGCTTCATGTCCCATAACCACTAGCTTAACTTAAATATTTACGAACAAATTGTAGATTTCCACTAGAAAATTGTCACAAGAGATTCAATCGAACAAGTCCAAGAATTAACCGACGAAGTAAACGCAAGCGTTTCATACCACTTGTTTTACCAAGTCGTTTAATTAGATTTCTCATACGAGTGAGGAAAAGGTTTGTATATACTAATAGATTGGAAAACGGTTTAAGAGAACGAGCTTTGTAATAAAATAGTGTTGAAATCATTTTGATGAAAGAGTTTTGATATTTACTACTAGTATTAAAACCTTTATATTTTTAAAGTGACAAATCACAAAAAAGATTGTAGGCACAATCAATCACTAAAATTCACATTCGAAGACGTGAATAAAATCCGAAGAAATCGACAACAAATCCATCAAAGTAGATATTTCCAAAAATTCCAAAATAGAAGTCATCAGAGTCGAAAAATTGATAATAACAACTAGAAATCAAAACGAGTCGATAAAAATTGGAAATCAAGCAAAACAAGGCTCAAATAGGCAAATATGAGCAGGTCAGTCGACTGACTCACTGAGTTCAGTCGACTGATCACAGTCCCAAAAAACTCTCGGGATGCAGGTCAGTCGACTGAACTCAGTGAGTCAGTCGACTGACTGCAGTAAACAGAGCCCCCAAGGCTCTGCAGGAAGCCTTCACCCTGCTTATTAGCTTCAGCCAGTCGACTGACCAAGAAGTCCAGTCGACTGACTAGAGCTAAGGCAGTTTTCCTTGCCTATCAACGGAAGAAGAAACCCTTCCCATTTTGCAACCGGACGAGCCTCGGGCATTAAGGGATTACGCCGATCGGCAACCCAGCCCTATAGGCTCTTCGATGCATCACCAAAAACTTGTTCAAATATCCATAGAAGGATTTCCATAGAATTTGCTTTCAAAACACCAAAAGTTGGGATATAAACCAAATTAGTCCAAACTAAAAGCAAATGCACATGAATAATTGTTAGGAATTTATACCCAACGTTCAAAGATAGTTATAGACCTAGGTGTGAGATAAAAATCTCACCTTTAAAGCCGAACAAATGAAGAAGAAGCTTTAAAGCAAAGGAGAATCAACCACTCTTCAAATCCAACACAAGAAGCTTGATTCTAAGCTTTAAAAGAAGAACATTCCCAAAGTTAGGTTTAGGAATTTCTGAAATTCAAGAGAAAAGGAGTTGGAGAAGGTGAAGAGAAGGCTTACCAATGGGTTCTTGAATTTGGAGCTAGAAGTTGATTTGCAAATAGAAAACTAGGGCTTGAGTTTTAATTTCCCATTCCACTCACCATTAATCTCTTTAGAACTGAAAAGTAGAGGAAGAGGGAGTGAAATGAAGAGGGGGTTTCAGTTTGGGGTATTAAGTTAGAACATTGGGCTGAACCCAAACCCAAAGTGAAAAAGGTCAAATTTTTAGCTAGCTCCAAACATATCAATGTTTATACTCAAAAAGGTTGCAAATGACATTTTGAACTCAATGGAAGTGGTCCCGAGTCCTAATTCGACCGTATGCAAAAAGTAGCTTTTCGGACTAAATTTCGAGTATCGATAAAATATTTAAATAAAAATATTTAAATATAAAACCGATAAATATGCGGGTTGTTACAAATTTTCTCTTCTTTTCTTCTAAGTAATAGCCCGCTCCTCTTTTGATTTACCTTTGTTTGTGTTTTGTAAAATGAATGTGAATGGAAATGAAAGAGAATATAAGGTAGTGGTGTGGCAATTTCCTAATAAGCCCTTGCATTAATTATTTCCTTTTAGTTAACAATCAAAACCATTTTAAGCCCATTTATCTCATTAAGCTCGACCTTTAATCTATTTTCAAATCTCAATCCCCTTATCACTCTAAAATTTATATTGTTCTATTTAATTTATCTAATTAAATCTCCTTGATAATGTTATTAAAAATTAGTGGTGTTACAGTGGACGATTACATTCTATTGATGAAATGCTATATTGGTAAACTTGCTCAACTGGACATTACGATATGCAAGCAATAATAAGTAGATCTAATCTTTGGGTCTCTTACTCCTTTGTTTGAGCCATTCATATTAAACTATAATATAAACCAATTGGACGTAAACCTTACGCAAGTCCTCAATATGTTGAGGTTAGTCGAGTCTCCGTCAAGGATCAAGGTTTAGTACTTGTGGTTAAGGGGAATGTGTCATCTTCAAAAGGTCCAAAGAAGAGGAAAAGGGTTCATAAAAAGAATAAGAAGACTACTCCAGCTGACGAAGATGAATGTCATCACTGTCACAAGAAGGGTCATTAGAAACAGAATTATCTAGTGTACTTAAAGATTATCAGGAAGAAGAAATAAAATGGTTATGCTGCTCCTATAGGTTAATTTATGATTCAAAATTGTTTTGCAATCATAAACTATCTTGGGTCTTATATATTGGATATGGAACTAAAATCTGTAATTAGTTACAAGGGATTAGAAATAAGCGTCTTACGACAAAGGCATGAGGCTTTAACTTGCTAATGGATTTGTAGTGGATGCAATCGTAGCTGGAGATTTTCATTTAAGTTTGCCTGGTGGATTAGTTTGATATTAAATAATTGATATCATGTAAAAGACTTTATTTATGGTATTATTTCTATGTCTAGACTATTGGAGACTTGCTATATTTTCCACCGTGTTAATAATGTTATGAGCATTATGCTAGATGGTAATAAGTCTGTGACGGTGTTTAAAATATCGACATTTATGTGATCAAAACTAATTCTGTCTGTGTTGTGAGTAATTCTTCGAATGTTGATGTAAATAAAAATTAACTAGGCATTGTAGGCCAGGTCATATAAGCGAGAAATGACTGCATAAATTGAAAATTGAGGGTTTTCTAGCGTGATTTGATTTTGAATCATTTGATAGATATGAGTCGCGTCTCAAAGGTAAAATGGCCAAAAACCACTTTAGTAAGAGGAATGAAAGAGTTAATGAAATCTTGGGTCTCGTATATAGTGATGTATATGGCCCAATGCCTATAGCTATGAAAGATAATTGTTCTTGTTTTGTAACCCTTATGGTCTCAAGACTAAGATATGTGTATCTTATGATGAAAAAATGCGATATTTGTGAGAAATTTATTGAACATAAAAATGAGGTTGAAAATCAGACTAACCAAAAGATTAAAATACTTTGATTCAATTGAGAAGGTGAGTACGTTGTACAAGAGCTCCAATTTTACTTAACAGTTAATGTGATTATTTATTATATTACTCCACCATATACTCCCCAAACACCAATGTTTCAGAGTGGAGCAATCATAATCTATTGGATATGGTTTGTTCCATGATGAGTAAGGCTAAGCTACCTTTTTCATATTAAGGATATGCGCTAGAAACTGCAGCACATATGTCAAATTTGTTGCCTACTAAATTTGTTCCTAAGACACCATATGGGATATGGTGTGGGAAGAAACCTTGACTTAATATTTAAAAGTGTGGGATTGTCCAGCCTACACTAAGTACGTTGGTTCTAATAAGCTCAAGGCAAGATTGGCATTGTGCAAATGCATAAGATATCACTAAAACTCGAAGGGATATATTTATTACAATACCAAGGAACAAAAGGTAATTATTTCTCGGCATGCTATCATTTTAGAAAAAAGAATTCTATTAAAAATTAAAGCGAGGTTGTAGAATATATGAGATCCAAGAAATTAACACAAAGGTCGAACTAGTGGAAGAACCAAATTCATCCATATATAAAAACACGCAACATATCAGAAGATCTATTACGGAATCTCATGATCCAAAGAGATACTATGGTTTTCTTATGAATGACGATAAAGACGACTCTGTCTTAGATGACAACACTACTCATCATTCCAAAAAGTACTATAGGGTAAAGACTCTACACTTTGGCTTGGAGCTATGAAATCCAAGATGGATTTCATGTATGAAAACAAAGTATGGATTTCGGCTGACATAACCAAAGGGATAAAACCCATCGGCTACAAATGGATTTTTAAGAAAAAGCTAAATATAGAAGGGCAAGTTGAGATTTACAAAGCAAGGCTAGCTGCGAAAGGAGTTCATCAAATCCAAGGTGTTGATTATAATGAAATATTTTTATCCATAGCAATGCTTAAGTCCATTCAAATAATTCTAGCTACTTCTGCATTTTACAAACACTAAATAAGGAAAATTGGCTTAAAGGTGGCATTCTAAATGGTGACTTGGAAGAGATCGTCTATTTGTTGCAGCCCAAGGGTTTTGAGGTCAGTGGGAGTAAGGGCAAGTCTTACAACCTGTTAAGTCCATTTTTGGACTAAAACAAGCTTAAAGGAGTCAGAATAAGTGTTTTGATAAGGTAACCAAATAGTTCGGTTTTTACCAGAACATAGAGAAAGCATGCGTATACCAAAAGGAATAGGGAAATGTTATCATATTTTTGTTCCTATACATTGGTAATATTCTGTTGATTAGCAATGATGTTTCATTATTACAATCAGTGAAAGTTTTCCTTTCCATAAACTTCTCCAAGAAGGATTTGGAAGAAGCAATCTATATACTAGGTATAAAGATCTATCAAAGTATATCTAAGAGGCTGTTGGGATTATCCCAAATCATGTATATACATACCATACTGAAGAGATTCAGTATGGAGAACACCAAGCATTAGATGTTCCAACGCAATCTGAAATCGCTCTTTCTAAGAAGGACGCTCCTCAAACTGATGAGGAGAACGTATAATGAGGTACCACAAGCTTAGACATCTGGTTCCATAATGTATGTTATGCTGTTTACTAGACCAAATATGGCATACACATTAGGATGCGTAAGGCGATACCAGTCTAATCCTAGAGAAAAATATTGGACAGCTATAAAATGTATACTTAAGTATTTGAGAAAAACTAGGGACTTATTCCTATATATGGGAATGGAGACCTCCTTGTGATGGGGTATACAGACTCTAGCTTTCAGAGTGATATTGGCAATAGTAAGTAAATGTTCGGTTCATCTTCACTATTAATGGTGGGGCTGCCAGTTGGAAAAGTTTCAAATGGGAAATGATAGCTGATTCCACGATGGAGGCCGAGTACATTAGCCTCAATGAAGCAGCTAAATAACCAGTCTAGATGTGCAAGTTTTAAGTGAGCTAGCAATGGTTCCCGGTACATAGAATCCAATGACATTATTTTGTAACAACAAAGCCATGATGCCGCTAAAAAAGGAGCTTAAAGCACACAAGAAATCATGATACATCTTCAAAATTCCACCTAATTAGAAAACTCATTGAGAAGAAAGAGGCCATGATACAGAGAGTAGATACCAAGGACAACATAGTAGATCCATTCATGAAGGGACTAGCTCGGTTGATTCTTATCAAGTCAATCGAAGGAATGAGATTGAGATTCCATAAATTATCCAAGTGAAAGTGGAAGATTAATAAAGTTAGAGCTAAGATCGAAGGGATATTCTGTAATTTATTGTAAGTTATTAACTCTTTAATAAAATCTTGTTTGAGAAAAAATGTTTTTTTCTTTCTATTATATTATTGTTGTAATGTATTATATTAATTATTTAGTTTAAGTATTCAATTGAAAATCCATAAATGGTGGGTTTTGTGATAGTATTTACAACATGTTGTATTCATGAGCAATTTTTCATAATATAATAAACATATCATTTAGAGAAGATGTATCGAGATTGGATATTGATGCATCCGTTGAGATTAGAATACCTAATGCTCTCCAATTATTAGGCGGTGTATTACTCAGGGTTGCTAGAGGCACCAAAGGGTTAGGTACTGGTAATTATTAGACAATTATGGAATGACTCATTCAATAGTTTTCTATTGGTTAATATAATAAGGTCAAATAGAAAATATCGATGTAACAATTACATAATTCTCTCGACTCGAGACTACCATCGAGCTTCAATGTCGAATATGCACTTTGATTTAGTTAAGCTGAGGCACTACGTCTATCGAATGACTATAGTTAGGTCGAGTGGAAGCACTGAAAGTGAAACACTATTCATAGTGAATTCTTCTCCTCAATTATATGGGGTTAGTATCATGGTCAACTGAAGTCAACTCAAAGTCAGAGTCTCTGGCCAAAGCAATTCAGTTTGTAATACTTGTTATCATTGAACTAAAAACTTTATGTTTGGACTATAAAGTTTAATGTGGATGATATTAGAATTGTGACCATTACCAATTTCCATATGTCTTGATGTGTAATAGTTTTGACAAAGATAATTGATGTAAATAATTGTTATATTCGACTGCTTAAAATAAGTAAAATTGGATTTTTACCAAAACTATGTAAGCGATAAATTTGGTCATAATGTCACAACATTAGCTAAGATGATGTATGAATGTTAAAATTCAAATTGTTCGATATTAATGCTGATTGAATTTAAACCATTGAGTCAACACAAGTGAAATGTTGAATACTCCAAATTCCACCTAATTTAATTAAATTATAATTACTATAGATTAACTAAATAAATTAATATTTATGAAATATTAATTATAAAATTTTATTTGATTTGTGTTGAAAATAGTGTGTACATAAAAGTTGTATACATATTTCGTTATATGATATATGTAACGATCCACCTTTTCGACCCTTAAGAGTCGACATTAATACATGCACGATATTCACATGTCCAGCATCCGAGTGCCAGAAAGACAGATTGATGGGGTGAAAGAAAAGAAAAGACAGAATATAATAATCATACCGTGATGAGTAATATATAATATCCAAATGAACTTTACAAAATAAAAAACCAACAAAGTGAACTTACATATCATCAGTCTGGACATAACAACCAGTTTATTAGACAGTCTAATGATATTATAATAATATCTAGGGTTTAAAATAAATATTTAACATAGCCGAAATGGTTACATTAAATGCATTCAGTTGCATATTTAGGATACAACTAAATCCATAAGGCACATATTGGAATATTGATTCCATCAATGGCAACGCTACAAGGGTACCACCTATCACAGTACACATCTAGACAAAATGTATCGAGAGCCTTAGCCGACTCCCTGCAAATTAGGACCGACCTACCCCTTCTTGGATAGTACCGAATATATCATCACCTCAGTTGTAGCTTACAACCACACCGAATCCCTGAACCGATCTGGATCAGATAATGACCATACTCTAATGGTAGCGAACCACATAGACCTAAAGCATATCCCATATTATAGTCATTACCAGGTGTGAGGTTTGAGGCTACATTTTACCTTTTTAACAAATCCCACTTGGAATGCTAACATTGTCCTATAGGCAACAATGCAATGCTAGAATCCATCCATCCAAGTTATTCAGGATATGAACAAATCAAAGACACTACTTCTACTGCATTCTTTTTGGAATCGCCCTCAGAATTACTAGCAAGTAGCCCTTACACTTCAAAGAGCTCCATCTTCGATTGCCATCTTCTTCAAGTTTCCCCAATTCAAACGCTTATGCCAGTTCAAAGTGATTTTCGAATAACTCATGTTATTCGAAATATTTAGGATATGTTATTCAAGGATATTCAGGATATTCATGATATGTTATTGAGAATATTCAAAATGGAAAATTACCTCTCATACCCCTCCACCATGTTACCTAACTATCCGTCCACTACCATTCCATAAAAGGCTTCCTCCATATGCAATGCACCCCCTCCGCGTGCTCATGTGCACTATACATCACACCACCATCCATTTGTGTACAACATAATAATTTATCTTTTTAAAATAAGGAAGAAAAGTCTTCTTTTACTTAACTTTTTAAATATTTTCTAACCTCTTATTTAATGTACTAAATTTTAGTGCTAACCTCTTCTTATTTGTTAAGTATGCGAGCTCAAATGTAAATTTGTGTGTGCAACAAGTTCAACAACTTTTGTTCGACGAAAAGTCGAAAAGCCAAAATACGATTTTCGATCACATTTTCAATTTTTTACCGAACTCTTTATTTATATAAACAAATATTCAAAATGAGTTTACGATCATTACTTATTAATTAAAAGAGTGTTATTTGATTATTAAAAACCATTAATTAAATATTTAGAATTAAATAAATATTCACGAATCAAAGTGATAAAATTCTGGGTCATTACATCTTCCCCCTTAAAAGAATTTCAACCTTGAAATTCCCTCATAACAAAACGAAGAAGGAAACAAGCTAACATAAAATCTTAACCTTTTTCATAAGCCTGTAAGATGTGCATTAATCATCCATATACAGCATCCAATCGCTTGCTTGGATACATAAATCTCTCATGCAAACTAGTATAGTTCACTTAACTTCTCCATTGTAGAACTCTGATCTGGTTCGTTGATCTGATACTTATGTTTTCGTTACATGGTCCTAAACTACGATAGGACGCACTTACACCATTCCAAGAATCCATCTCAAGCACTCACATATAAGAATCAAGTGAAAACGCCTAGTTCAGATTGGTGTACGTCATCTAGAATCCTATACCCGAATGCTGGATCAAGAATGGTCATGCGAATAAAATGATCCACGTCCAACCTACGGTTTTATCCCTTTTTAAATTCAAATGCAGCCCTAAAATAAACTTGGGTCTTAAAACTGAGTCCAGCTCTTCGACCTTTTTACCAATCTGGTCTGGTAAGTAGCTACGAAGAGAAGGATGCTGGTATTTAAACTCGATCCTAGAGTCTACTTTTCCTTATACGCCTCTAAGGTAAATATATTTTATTAGTTGGCCCAACAACGTCAAATAGTTTCTACAAGACATGGTTTAATAAAATAAAGCTTAATTAAAATGTTCTTACCAAATTTAACCCATTAAAAATTATGTTAAATTATTTCTTCTCTAACCAAGAGTGATATAAACCCATATTAAAAATTTCATTTATCAACACAATTTTTCATAGAAATACCTTTTTATTTTGAATATGTTTCCTTTAAAGAACTTAAGAACTAAATACCTAGTTTTTATTTCAAAAACTTTTTGAAATGATACCATATATTTTAATCCATAGAAAACATACATATGGACCGAGTAACCCCAAAATGATACTAATGAACTAGATCCTATCAAAGTATTATACATCTCCTTACCAAGAAGGTTAATACCTAAGAAAAGTGCTTACCATCCGAACTCATTTCTTACCCAGTTTTGTCATTTTCGAGCCACCCGAACTAGTTAACATAAAATACTTAATCCTTTTCAAATCCCATTTTGTAACAAACTGTATATATTTTCATATGAAAAGTTTTAATAAAAATATATATTACCAACTTGCATTGGGTTCGTTTGGATTTGAACTTGTTTCGATTATGTAATGACAAAGGGAATAATTTACTAAGTACACTATAATGTTTGCTAAAGAAAACATCCGATCGCTACTTAGAAGATTATTCAGATCACCACAAAACTAATCGAGACCCATTCCTTGAAATACCCAAAGAAAATGTACCTTAAAATTCTCTTTGAAATATTTGTACTTATAAATACTTTTAAATGATACTATTTTTACTTTATCGAAAAATCATTTGAAATCTTTTTCAAGGTCACCGGGATTTAAATTCTCAAAAATCCACTTCATTTTAAAACATACTTTATAAACCTAATTTATAAAAACATCTTTATACAAAACCATTTCTTTTTGTATCAAAATAAACTTTATAACAACGTTTTTATAGCACTAACAAATACATGCACTCATATATAATACACTCATTCTAGTCTGTCACTTACCTTATCTCTAATGTGTTCTACCCCACAAAAGCAAAGGTTCTTGCTCAACCTTTAGCTCTGATACCACCTGTGATAACCCACCTTTTCGACCCTCAAAATCGACACTAATGCATCCACGATATTCACGTGCTTATCATCCGATTATCGAAAAGACAGATTGCTGGGATGAAAGAGAAGAAAAGACATAACATAATCTCACATCATGATGAGTAGTATATAATAGACAAATGATCTTTACAAAAGAAAACATTAATATACATACAAGCATCAAAGTAAACTAACTTATCATCAGCCTAGACAGTTATAACAGCGTGTCCTCACACATGCTAATAAATAAATAAAAAGAAATAAAATGAAAATAAAAATATGTGAAGTTGTCTTAGGAATATCCAGCTCATATCATGAAGCTCCAAAGCATCCATAACTAAATCTGAGAATATACCTGGGTCTGACCCGAGCATTATAAGAAAATAACACTCGGATCAGTCTGGTAAATCAACGTGAGAAACTCAAATCATTTGGATTATTTAATGTTGTAAAACATTTAAAAAATGAGTGTATCTCGTAAGACCATGTGGCATCTAAACATGGATGGATTTTTACCTTGCGGCAACCGAACCATTTTACTAGAAAATCCAGTGATATTATAATAATGTCTAGGGGTTTAATATAAATATTAAACATAGTCGGAATGGTTACATCAATTTCACTAAATAGCATATTTAGCATACAACTAGGTCTGTAAGGCACGCATTGGAAAATGGATTCCATTAATGACAAGGTTTCTTCGGTACTAGCTGTCATAGTACACCTCTAATGAAAATGTATCGAGATCCTTAGCTAACTCCCTGCAAATCATGATCGACCTATCCCTTTTTGGGTGGTATCGAATATGTCATCATTTCGGTTGGAGTTTACAGTCGTACTAGGCCCCTAACATGCATAAATCCATAAATACCGATCTAGATCGTGTGATGACTATACCCTAACGGTGGTAAACCACATAGCCTCGAAGCATATCCTCTATTTTAGGCATTATCAGGTATGGTGCATGAGGCTACATTTTAGTTTTTAGCAAATCTCACTTTGAAGATAACAATGCCCTCGAGGCAATAATGCAATGTCAGCATTCATCCATACAAGTTGTTCAGGATATGAACAAACTGAAAGAACTACTTCTACCATATCATTTTACGAACCACCCTTAGCATTAATAACAAGTAGCCCTTGCACTTCAAAGAAATCCATCTTTGATTCCCATCACTTTCAAGATGTCCCCAATTCGAATGTCTATGCCAGTTCGAAGAGACATTCGAAATAGTATTCAGATAACTCATGCTTATCTGATCTAGGTCTCTCCGAACCAACAAATGATGTTTCAAAACTGGCCAAGATTTGATAAGCAGTTATTTAACTATCAAATAAGCACATATGCAAACCACTAAGCCGCTTGAATTAATCAATTTTATTAATTAATATCACTTTGTAAATACTTGTATTAAAACATCTATATAAAAGGTATACATATGTATACTACTCATTCACTATTTATTTATACTCTTTCACTGCTTGGAAAAATATCCATATACTTATCTCATCGGTAAAAGTATATTCAAAAAGCCTTACACTTTCAGTGCTTAGAAAATGCAACCATATATTATCTCAACTATATAAGTATATTCACAAAACACTTATGAAGATCTTATGTTTCAAATGCATACTTAAATGGGCCAAAAACAGATGTCATTTGAAAACATTGTTTATTATAAACCCAAACCACTTTCCTTTTAATGTAAGTAAATGGATCGTAAGGAAATTAGGCCAAATATACTTACCACCATTTTTCGATTTCAAAATTGTATTATCCCTTAATTAACAATGAAGTCAGACAAGTTAGCATATTATCCTTGCCTCAGCGTATATTCTTAAACTCGCACAGATAGAGATGAGTTTCCCTGCCTCGGAATTTGGGGTTGAGTATGAAAAGAATATATTTCATACCACTATAAGTTAAAATGATCTATGGAAATAAAATCTCCTATTCTTGTCAAGTTTCTAATATTTCGATACTCTATCCCATGCTCTGAAACGAAGCAAGGTAACTCAGGGCACTGCTTGCTCTTGGCCTTTCCTTAGTTAAACACTCCGATTCTAGACCCAACAAATAGAGGATCAATATACTCATCGACTTTTAGTGCCAAGTAGAGGAATACTTAATTTCCATAAGTACTGAATCGTATACGAAAATAATACTTCATATACTTAACATCAATCTTTAATTTCAAACTTGAACTATCCTTTAGTTGACAATAAAGCTTTTAAAGTTGTGGTATTATTACCTCTCAAATCTTTACTCGACACATTCTTATCTTTCGTGATAAGTAGAAATTTACCTACTCTCGAAGCTTAATAACCAGTAAAAGACTTCATAAATTTTACATAGTTACGTAAAATAAACAAAGTGTTATAAATCAAACTTCTTTTCACTTTTCCCGAAACCATTTACTACAACAAGAATGTTATAGTTTATGATCCCCTTCCTTTTCTCAGAAACATTCATTACAACAATGGTGTTGTAATCCATGATTTATTCCTCTTTTAAAATTAGCTTCAGAAACTCTTTAAAACATAGTTTGAAACTTGTATTTAAAACCTCCTTTTAAAAAAGCCGCTTTTAAACAAAACTTTACTTTTGAAAATAGAGACGTTTTCTTTATAAAATTTAAACCTCTTGCTTAAATAACTCAAATAAATTCTTAGGGATATATTTAAATCTTCAAAATTCTTTTAAAATACTTATACAAATTTTATGAAACATTGGTAACCCTTTATACTTTACTAAATCATAGATTTCCAAAGTGCATCCATAACAAATATCGCTATATGGACCGTAGCTATTAATACTTTATTTTGTAAATCATATAGTTTTTTAAATCACATTTCTTTCTCTATTTTTATACCACATTAATACCTTTGCAAATAGGTTTGAAAGAAAAACCAAAATTCAAGTTTGTAAAAAATATCTCAAAACATCTTTAGAAATCAAACGACAAAGTCGCAAAAAATAGGATTATAGAAATCTAGTACCACATTTAAAACATATTTGAAAAATCCAGGTAGCAAAAAATATTTCAAGAGGAAATCAAAGTCATAAATCACCATAACAAAAAGTCATAAAGAGGCTTCAGGGATACATTAGTACTTAACAATGTTGTTATACCTTTTTCACTAAAAAGGTTTATCTTTTAAAAACATGTCAATGTTTAACATACAATGTATCTAGGCTTCCAAGATTTTGGCGTTCAAAAATTTATACAGTAAGTATATAAAAAAATTAAAAATCGACAAGAGGAGGAATCCTTTAGCATCCCTGTACGAGATTTCTTTTTATTTAAGTTCTTCTGTAGCAGCCTATTCGCTACAAAACACTTCGACTTTCATTCACTTTTTCTAGTCCTATACTAATCCTTATATTTTTTAGCTCAAAATTATACAACATGACCATAATCATGTTTACAAGTCATTTAAGTCCCTTGCAAAAATAGTTACATATAGTCATCCGCTTCTAAGCTGGAATCAAATCAAAACAACACATGTAAGCAATACACAATTATAAGCAACACAAGCAAACAAATAAAATTACTACAAATTATGGTTCCTATTAAGTGCCATTCAAATCAAATTTAACTCACTTCCAAATCAGAGATGCTATCACAACTAAGCACCACGCCTTACTTCCTACCCTTCATCCAAAGCAAGCTCCAAAAACGGCCCTACCTCTTTAAGTGCACACGTCCAAGCCTACATCCCCAACTTATATGTGTACAGCCTTAGTGGATTTAAGGTTTTTTTTACAATGATCTACTTTTCTTACACCTAAAGATGACACTTAATACACCTATGGTATTCATATGCCAATCATCTAAGAGTCCGCGAGATAAGCTATAGGTAAAAAGAAAAAGAAAAGATAAGAAGAAAGAAACATAGAATCTCATATCGCAAGGCAATCACATATGATAGTCGATATAAGATATTACATAGTATTATTCCTAAACTGAACATCAGAGTTACACAAATATTAACTTTAGCCATATACTGTTATAACTACCTACCCCATAACGTTGATACAAAAATATACGTACATAGCAAAAAATAAAGAAGATAACTAGATATCGTTAAAGCCACCTGCTCCATGCTCCTCAAAAATGCATTCATTGGAACCTGGACGACTTGGCTACTCATACAAATTTGAGTATCTTAGAGTTTGAGGAAAGAAAGAAAAACTCCAATTCAGACATGAGTCTAGTGTGAGTAAACTCCAAACAACTGGATTAATTAACTTATAAAACCCTCTGAAATAAAAGTATCTCATATGACCACACCACATATAAACACATATAGTTTTTACCTTATGATAACCAAATCCTTTTAATAGAAAGATCCATTGATATTATAATAATATCTAAGATTTAAAGTAAATATTAAACCATAGCCGAAATTGTTACATTGATTAAATTCTTGCATAATATGTATACAACTAAGTCCAAAGGACTTATTGGAGATTGGATTCCATACAAATACAAGGTAAGAGACTACCTTTCATACATTACACCTCTAAAGAACGTGTACTAAAGGACATACATGGACCCTCTATGATTCAGGACCGTACTACTCCTTACTGGATAGTAACCAAATATCACCCTTAGTTGCGATCAACAACTATACTAGGCCTAAAGCATACATAAATATATAAATTCCAATCTAGATTAGGCGATGACCATACCGTAACGGGAGCGACCCACACAACCCTGTTACACTTCCTTGTTTTAGTCATTACTGGTTGTGAGGCTAATCCTATTTAGAATGCTAACACTGCACTCTAGGCCACAATGCAACGCTACAATTCATACATACAAGTTGTTCAGATATGAACAAACCGAAGGCACTACTTCTGCTACATCCATTTTGGAATCACCCTTAATATTAGTAGCAAGTAACCCTTGCACTTCAAATATCATTGTCTTTACGATGTTTCCATTTCAAATGCTTCGTTGTTCCAAAGTGGTTTTTGGATAACTCATGTCACCCAATCCTGATCTCGACAAACCAATATTCAATAATTTTTAAAAGAGTCAAGTTATCGATAGTGGACAAAGCCACTATCTGGGGTATGTATAGATTTTCATATGAAAAATAATACCTCATAAACTTATCCCCACTTTTCAATTTCAAACAGTACTAGCTCCTTGATTAACAAACTAAACTTGACCCGATGAACATTCTTACTTCTCGGGGTAGAGACGAATTTCCATACCTCGAAATTTGGTGTTAACTATACCATGAAGTATCTTCTATATACTTAATTTATGGTGACCCATTTATCGAAATTATTACATTTACCATGTTTCTGACATTTTGACTTCTCTATCCGTTGTCTAGAAAATCAAGTTCTAGATCTCACAAATAGAGGAAAGTCTACTCATCGGCTTTTAGTGTTATATACAAGGCAACTTACTTTAAATAAAACATGACAACATTTTATTATAACTTACCATATTTGTTTGGCTACGTAATGACACAAACAGAGAAAATCTCCTATATTTAAACCATTCTTTGTAAAAGAAGTTACTTTTAAACAAACCTATCCTTGGAAATAAAGTAATTAAAAACCTTTATTTAATTAATTAAGAATAAGTTTAACCCTTTACTTAATAATAATTAAAGCTGAATTAAATATTAACTTAATTAACAATTAAGAAATAATTAAACGCTACCTGATTAATAATTAATTAATATTTTAACCCTACTTAATTAACAATTCATTAATAATCAAACCCTACTAAAATAATAATTAGTTAAATAATTAAGCTTACTTAAACTATAATAAATTAAATAATTAACCTTGCTTACATGATAATTGAAATTAATTATCCTTCACTTAATTAATTAATTATAATTACCTTACTTAATTAAAAACTAAGTACTAATCACCTTTCCTTAACTAGTAATTTAGTACTAATTACCTTTACTTAATTAATTAATTAATCATTAAATCTTTACTGAATTAATAAATAATAATTTAAGTTTAATACTTATAATACGTTTGAAAAACTTTTCAAAAATATTTGAAATGAAACACTTTAGTTTATAAAAAGAGTTCGTTTTACGAACTACATCCATAGCGATTATCAATATGGATACCCTTACCTTAAAATTTGTTTTTATATAAAATAGCCTTACAACCTTTACCTTTATAATTTAACTTCATAAACTTTGTAAAAAAATTTGGAAACAAAAGTAAAAGTTTTGAAAAACTTTTCTAGAAAATACATAAGTAGAGACAAGTCTAAACGCCATGGGATCTTGATGTCGCAACATATATAAAAATCCAAGTGTTTTACTTTCCAACGAGCATACAACAAACCATATACATAAGCTCAAACATTTATACAAATGTAATAACATCTATTCACAAAGTAAAGTTCATCACTTTCATTCATCACTTAATAATTTAATTATACTTTGAAGTCCATACCAAATGCCACATATAGACACATGTATGTAAAGCACAAGCAACTTTATTTTCAAACAACAACTAGCTACAATTTTAATCAATAAAAATGAATTTTAAAAACATTTCTTGAAAAAGTAAGCTTTACTCACCAACTAAAACAAGTCAAACTACCACCACACCTTGGATCGACACTAGTGCTTGATTTTTCTTAATTAAAGTTGGATATTTAGAAACTTCAATTGGCATAGAGGGTTCATCCTAGGGTAATATAGGATTGGCCTTGCTGATTGTAGGAGGGTTTGGACTTTTTTTGTGGATGCTAAGTGAAGTAGAGAGTAAAAGTATGGTTTTTAATTAGTTCACAGGGGATTTAAAAGAGAAAGAAGGATTTTTAACTTTAGGAAAAATCTAAGAAGCCATGGAAAATAAAAGTGAAAGCTTAGAAAGGAGTAAAAGTTTTTTGAAATGGAGAAAGTGAAGTAGAATGAAATCTGGAAAAAGAAAAATAGCTTTTATATAAAATAAAATATGAAAATTACCATTAAACCCTTAGGTCCCTTACCCTCCACACCTTTTTGCCGCATCACCCTTTTACCTTTTCCCCTCCACATGCAACCTTCCTTTCTTCCACATTCCATCCTATCAACTTTTTTGTGAAGTGATGTTTCCTTTTATCTTATGTTACTTGTATTTTTTAAGTAAAGGAAAGAAAAGTCAACTTTTATCTTTTTATTTCAAGTAAATTTATTTTAACCTTTTTATCTCTAAACATAACATATGTTATTATAAAAATGTTTGTGTATTTTTACTCTTGTGTACACAATGTTTTCGGACAACTTTTTACTGATGAAAAGTTGAAATCCGAAAAATGATTTTTGGTCACATTTTCTGTTTTCCTTCGTACTAATTATTTTTGTAAACCAAATTTGAGAACAACTTTATCCTTATTAGTTATTATTTAAAAGAGGTTTTTTAAGTTATAAAATCCATAAATTAATTATTTAAAAAATATATTAAATACTCATGTTTAAAGTGATTAAAGTACGGATCGTTACAATTTGGTTTCAAAGCTTCAAGCTTTGGCAAGTTGAAGGTAGTTTTTATGTTATTTTAGGGCTATAGAAGAAGATTAAGGAGAAAAGAAATGATTTTGAATTATTTTAGAAATAGGAAATAAAATGAAGAGAAGGAGGAGGAGGAAAACAAAAAATAGAAAATGAAGCAAAGATGAAAAATGAAGTAAAGGTGCTTCTTTTATAGAATTTGAAAAATGGCAAATTACCTTGCTTACCTCTCCACCAAATTACATAACTATACCTCCACTACCCTTCCATAACAAGCTTCCTCCTTGTGCACCACACCCTTTTTATGTGCTTATGTGCTCATGTGTACTACACATAAAATCGCCATCCATTTGCGTATAACTTAGTACTTTATCATTTTAAGATAAGGAAGAAAAGTCTTCTTTTACTTAACTTTTTAAATATTTTCTAACCTCTTATTTAATCTACTAATCATATTTCAGTGCTAACCACTTGTTATTTGTTAAATATGTGTGTTCAAATGTCAACTAGTGTGCACAACAAGTTTAACAACTTTTGTTCAATTAAAATTTTAAAATTCGAAAAACAATCTTCGATCACATTACCAAATTATCACTGAATTATTTATGTAGAAATATTATAACGACCCAGAATTTCAGTCATTTGAAATTCATAGATTTAATCGATTTTAAAAATTCACGAGTTAATTTTATAAGCTGAATAACTTATATTTCGAATGTAGTGATTTAATTGGATAATTAAATTATTAATTTAATATTTGAAATTGAAGAAATAATTTGAATTTGAATTTGATGCAGATGAAAATGATTTATAAAGTTGTTTTAAATTCTATTTGAATTACAATGATGTTAGAGAACTTTTAAAATTGAATTAAAAGTTAATTTACAAAAATTGAATATTTTAATATTAATTAACATTTATAAATAGTCATTTTTGAAAAAGTCTTGGATTTTGATGAAACTAGTTTCATTGGATCCACAATGTTATATTATTGTAAGATTTCAAATTTCGTGTCAATCAGATTTATGGTTTAGTCGTGGCAAGCTGAAACGCGTAGAAATTTGTTTAGTGAATTTTAATTTAAAAGTCGATTCAAAAACCTATCTTTCAAATATGATAAAATTGGCTCCCGGTATATATTCCACTGCGTTCGGATTAGGGGTAAAACATTGTAAATGCCAGGCAGCATGCTTTGTTTGGAGTTTGAAATTTTTTTGGATGAATATTACGCGTAAATTTTCTATAAAAGGCCATGTTTTTTCACCATTTTTACAAAACCTAATTTCCTAGGTCATGGCCGCCATTAAAAATTCGATGGCCAGAAACATTCAGTCCTTCTCCCTCAATTTTCTCTCAATCCAAACACTTTTAGCCTTCGATTCCTAAATGAAATTTGTAGAGGGTAGTGAGATCTAGGGGATCAACGGCTACGATCGTTTAAAGTAAAGCAAATCGATGGCAAATCAAGCTCAAACGGCCGATGTTCGTATGCATTTTTCGATCAAGGTTGGAAATCAAGCTCGTCCATACTTTGGGCGGTGGTGTGCATGGCGTTGGGATTCGACATGGAAGTCTCAAGATCATTTTCAAGTTGGTCGTAGGTCGCACGATAATTCGATGAAGTTTGGCGGCTTTATTGGTTGTTCGAACGAACGTGTTTCGAACGAGGGAGAAGAAAGAAACGACGACCTGGATCAAGGCATTAAAAACATACGGCCAGGGTTAAAGGTTAAATAGAAATAAAATAAAAAGTTGTAAACAATTATATATTTAATTCATATAAACTTCTAAATGCTATAACTTCTTCATATGAGGTCCGTTTTTGACCAAACAAGTTGTGTTGGGTCCATATTGATGAGCATTACATTTTAATATGGGTTTGGAGTTGATTAGAGCTAGTATAAATTTTGGGTAAAACTAAACGCTCGTTTAATTTTATTCGGAATAAAACACTATAACTGCTGTTGGAACCAACGTGAGTACAACCCACTCTTTCTGTCTCACTGATATTTTTATATAAGTGAGAATAAATTTATTTTATGCTAATTGATGATTGTTTGGATGACAAATGATATATTATATATATATATTGATTGGTATTTGGATATATTCCTGCCTATTGGAGTAGATGAGACCCTATACGTTCCCGTGTATTAGCGGATGACCCTTTGTACACGCGTCTGCCTCGAAGCGGACATTGTACACAAATTATCATATGTATATTTTTTGCAGGTGACAGGTTGAAGGGATCTAACTGGATTCCTCACCAGTATTGGTTTTATTTATGGATATTGACATATATGTTGTTATCATGTGATATATGATGTTTTGGATGCCATGCTTGATGTATTTAGTGCTATTGCAGCATTGGGCCTATTTTTGGTAATTTAAAAATGTTAAAGTGATGATTTCAAATTAAAAAGGATTTTCAAAGTGATTTTGAAAATAGATGTTCTATTAAATTTTGAATTGTTATAAAGGAATGAATTAATTTTAAATAAATAAAGGTTATAATTTTTATGTTATAAAAAATATGATTTTTGGGAAATAAAATCAGAATGTGATTTATGAGATATGGAGTTAACTATTTTGTAAATAGTTTAAATTGAGGTTTTTGAATTATTATAAATGGTTTATATATATAACATTTATAAAATTGATATTTTATAAATCAAAATACTGGAAGTATAAAGGAGTTTTGTAGGTGTTAAAATGAAGTTATAAATGGATTTTTTTGGAACTAGGGAAACCTGTTCAATCACTACCGACATGCGATTCCTGAACAGTAAACTTAGGAAATAGATGGCTGGCCCGCCGCAACCACTATTCCAGGCTAGCAAGACCTTTCGGTTGACACTTGGTGCAGGAGGCGCGAAAATGAACCTCAAACCTCCCATGTGAAAGGCGTATCTCCTCCCACACAAAGGTTGGACTCGAACCTCAAACCTCACACTTGGGAGGCGTATCACCCCACCACCCGACCAAGGCCCGCATACAATGGATTTTATAAGTGAATAAGATGTATAATTGATGAAGTTATAAAATGAATGAATTTGTAACTTAATGATTTATAAGCAATTTGCTTATAAATTGGATTTTGGCATGCAGATGGGATATAAGTGGAATTTGTTAATAAAGAATATTGTATATTGAAGTTTTTATAAAATATACATGGAATTTATAAATATTGTTTTATAAATGTGAAATCAACTTATTTTAATAAGTTAAATATGGAAGCTTATTAAAGGAATTATATCCACGATTTTGGACAGTTGATAATCCTTTAATAAATATGTAGAAGTAATGAATTTGGTAAAGGAGATATATTCACGATTTTGGACAGTGAATCATCCTTTAAATTAAATGTGCAATAATAATGAATTTGGTAAGAGCATTGTATTCTTGATTTTAGACAGTGAATAATATTTGATATTTAAATGGATATTTTTGAGAAGTGATATTATTAAATGGAGTTAAATGGTTTTAAAATGTTTTAAAATGTGTTAAGTATCGAAACCATAGATTTCAACATTTACTGTTGAAATAAACATTTTCAAGAAGTAAGGAAATGATGTACTATAACACTATTGTTATAGTAAATGATTTTCGAAAGGAGATGTTTTGAATAGTATATAGGATTTATGTATCTATCTAATTATCGAATCCCTATACTACTGATTTTGGGTTGTCGTAATGATGTTTTGCGCAACATTCATTTTGACCCAAATAAGTATGTTAAAGAGAACTGTGAATTACTTACTATTATTAAATAAGTATATGGAAATGTTTTCCAAATAGTGAAAGGTTGAAATGGTTTGAGAATATATCTTTTTTAAAGATAATTTAAAGTGAATATCTGGCAACCGAGTTAATTAATAAAGAGTAATTAAAAGGGCCTAGTGATTGCTTATGGTGCTAAATATTTGTTTGTTTGATTTGATAGTTAAATAACCGACTATCAGATTGGCCATTTTAGTTCCTCGACTTAACGTGGGAACAATTTAGTCGTACACTTAGTACGTAGCCATCTATGTAGGCTTGATTATCATTTGTGTTGAGGATGTTGATTCGTGTAGTACGAAGTATTACTCCAATCTATCGAACTTCCTTCTTGGCCGAAAGATAGAAGTTGAAAGTTGGAGACATGATAAGTCTACGAGACTTAGTTTCTAAGTGAGGTTTGGAAACGCTTTTGCATTGTTGGTGCGAAGAGACCGGAATCAATTTATTCGAGAACCACTTTGGACCAACATTTATGCGACGATTGTACACGTTGGTTGTAATGATATTGATATTTAGGATTTTCATAGGGAAGGAATGTTTGTTGATCGTTTGGGGTTAAAATCCTAATATACATCCAGTAGCAGTAGTCTCTTCGTTATGAAATATCCAATGCAAGGACTATTCGTTACTAATCCTAGGGATTTCCCGACAAGGTGTGGTAGGAAAGTACCTTCGATTTGTCATGTTCTTCGACAACTTTTATGGATGTTTGTCTGACATTGCATTTCTAAATATTACGTACATTAGTTTTTAAAAACGTATATCAGTGGCGACAGAGAAGGCAATTTCTCTTAGTTTAACACCCTGCTCGAGACATATGAGCTTAAGGGTCGTATTTTTGTGGAAGACAATTAGTAGTCAACGGAAATGGCCGTGTGACATTCAAAGTGATGTGATATGTGATATGTGAAAGGTAATTTTCACCTCAGGCCTCATCAACTAGAAATGACCGAAACAGGGTTAGATGCAGCAAGGCTAAGTGGGTCGCTCCCAAATAGGATATGATCATCCTCTTCTAGATATATTTCTTCCCGCTATGACATTCGAGATGTAAATTAATGTGGTTTGTATGCTTTGAGGGCCCTCGAAAAAGGTCGGTAACGATCGAAGGATGACATATTCGGTACTATCTAGTTTCATAGGTAGGGCGGTCTTTTGTTGGTAGAGGGAAGATGTTCCGTGCCTCGGGACATCCATCTAGAGGTGTATAGGTCAGAAGGTAGTCCCTTCACCTGGTCGTTCGTATGAAAATCCAAACTCCACTACGTGCCTGCCATTTTGATTGTATTACCAATTTTGGGCTATATGCTTGAATTTAATCAATGTAACAATTTCGGCTATGATTAATATTATTTGTAAAATAAACACTATTATAATACAAGAGGATTGGGTAAAAAATGTTTTAGTTATTATAAGGTAAAAACATGTCCGTGTTTATGTGTAGGCGTGTCTTACGAGGTACTTTTGTTTTAAAAAGGAAAAGTTTGGTAATTTGATAAATTCAGTTGAGTGTGTTTTCTCACGCGGGTTTACCAGACTGATCCGGGCGTTCTTCCCTTTCAATGCTCGGGTCAGACCGAGTATATTTACAAGTTCAGATTTGATGCTTTTGGAGCTTCAACAGGCGAGCCGGAGATCTTCATTTCGTATACACGTATCTGTTTTGATTATCCGCTTTGTGCATTGTTGTTGTTGTTAATATTATCAGCAATTGTGAGGATAGGTTATTATAACTGTCCAGACTGATAACTAGTGACTGATTGTTGAACTCTGATTGATGTATGTATATACAGTTTCTGTTTTGTAAAAATCATTGATATGATATTATATATTTTTTGCTGCGATGTGAGATTCTGTATTGTTCTGTTTGGTTCTCTCTTCTCTCTTTCTTCTCTTCTCTTTTTCTCTCTTCTTTTCTTTCTCTTGACTTTCCGTTAGTTTGTGTTCTTTTGGTCAGACATGTGTGGTTTATTGTCGATTAAAAGGGTACGGATTTGCGTGTCGTCACAAATATATTCAAAATAAGCTTTCCATCATTACTTATTAATTAAAGGAGGGTTATTTGATTATTAAGAATCATTAATTGAATTTTAGAATTAACTAAATATTCACACATTAAAGTGATAAATTCCAGGTCATTACAATATCAATGTACATTTAAATTTGATATAAATGTATATTATCTGATTGGGCTTGAAACGAGATGGAGGCCCATATATGGGGTAGGTGTGGCCAGCTATACATGGTAGGACTTTCGCTAAAAATAGTATACCGATACATAGCTCTTTCAATAGGGTAGCTCTCTCTAGAAGAATTTGAATTCAGGTAGAATAGCTCAGTTGGCCAGGGCTGTTTAGCGACTATGGAACAAATTTCCTTGAGGTCGCGGGTTCAAGTCCTGGTAGATTGAGCTGTGCTTCCCATTCAAGGCACAGAGTTGGGCCCCTATTATAACTTATTACAAAATGGTTGGAGGCAGCAAATCTCTGTGCTGGGCTGGTTGAAAACCCTCATGTCGATGGTCGGACCAGGCTAGGAGGGAGCTCATCCCATCTCTTCGATGTCATCAGGGCTCTAAGTTGAGTTTAAAAAAAACTAATCAATCAGATTCAACATTCAAGGTATATCTTTAGGCTATAGTAAGGTAATATTCTTGTTTACATTATATATGTATATATATGTCAATTATATTATTCATGTGTAGTTAGATCAATGAATAGATTGTCACGAAACCTTATATGTGTGCTGTTAATATAGGATGTGAATATATATATATATATATATGAATTTCATTTATATATATATATATATCTATATTTATATATATCTATATTTATGGCCAGAGATTAAAAAATTTAAAAAAGGTTTAATTTTCAAAATTAATAATGAATCAAAATGGGTTTTTTTAAAACAAAATTGATTAAGGGGCACGCTCTAGGGGCAATTATGTAATTTATTACATATATCTAACTTAATGACCAACCTTGTTCAAAATAAAAGGTGTTTTTCTTTTGAATATATTCTTGTTATATGGTTATATAAATAATTATGTAACTAATATGAAGTATGTAGATGGAAAATCCTTAAATAATATGTTATATGGTTGTATTAAAAAGTGTTGTAATCATGAGAATTTTATCACATCGAAAATGACATATTATTTTAAATATTCCTAATCAAGATGTTTCGAGAAAGGATACTGATTCATCTATTGAGATTAGAGTGCGTAACGCTCTACAAATATTGAATAGTGTATTTTTCTGGGCTATTGGGGGTACCAAGGGGTTGTGTACTAATAGTTATTGGATAATTATGCAATGACTCACTCGAGAGTTTTCTATTTGTTAATATAGCTAAGTCAAATAGATAATCTCGAAGCGACGATATTACACAGTTCCTTTGACTTAAGAATATCATGGAACTTCAATGTGGACACTCCACTTTTTATTATTATTGTTAAATCATGGCATGAATTCCATCAAACGCTATAGTTGGGTCTGAGTTGAAGCATTGGAAGTGAAACGCTATTTAATAGTGAGTTCATCTGCTCGGTTATACATGGTTAGTATCATGGTTAACTATAATCAACTCAAAGTCAAAGTCTTTGGCTCAAGCAATATGGTTAGTAATAATAGTTATTATTGAACCAAAGATTTAATGTTTGGACTTACAAAGTTGAATGTAGACAATGTTGAATTTTGACTAAAACCAAATTTCACAAGTCTTAATGTGATATAGTTTAACGAAGAGAATTGGTGTATATAATCATTACTACCAGGCATTGCTTATAATACGTAAAGTTGGCTTTTACCAAAAGATGTGTAAGCGATCAAATTCAACCAAATTGTCACATCACTGGCTAAGGTAACATGTGATTGTTAATGTTTGAATTGTCAACATTAACCACTGACCGAATTTACACATTTGAGTTACACAACCAAAATGATGAATATTCAGAATGAACCACGCGATTTAATTAATTTTTAATTATTGAAATTGATTAGATTAATTAATATATATGAAATATTAATTATTGAATACTATTTAATTTGTTCCAATACATGGGTATATAATAATGTGCGTATATAAAAGTTATAAACGTGCGTATCGATACACGATGTTGGTAAAATGTTTAAATTGGATTTAAATAAAAAGTGCTAATTGGGTTTTGTATAAATTAAATGAATTAATATTTGTGAAATATATTTTTATTTAATTTGTTATGAATACCATTAGTATTTAGTAAAGTGTGTATATAAAGGTTATGAATGCGTGCAGTGATATCAGTATAACATTTAAATTGGATTTAAATGGAATTAACGCTAATGGGATTTTGAAAACTTTGAGGGAACTTATTGTAACATTTATGGCCATCTATGCATGTAGAGGATGGAGATAATTATATCAGATTTGATAGGGAATTAATGTGGAAAAGTTTTAATGAAGGAATAGGAAGTGTTTCTTTTACTTTTCTAAAATGAAATCTACCTTCATTTCTTATTCTATTTACTTTGTTATCATAAAAAAATTCTCCTCTCCTTCATCTTCTGTGGCCGAATTCTCATGGTGGCTAGGCTTCCTAAACTCTAAAAAAATTCAAAACAAAATAAAATAAAAAGGTGGTTCTCTCTCTCTATTGTTGCAAGATCTAGAGAGCGATTCAATGAATTTAGGAATCTTCATCAAGGAATTTCTCTTGGCTGCATCTCGAATAGTTATCTTCTATTTTTTACATATAATTTCATCATGTTCGTATGTTTTTATTCTTCAATTATTATATTTATTCTTTTGTATGTATTTGGATAATGTTTAAATATTTATTTTAATCCCTTGAACCATTTTTACTCTTATCATGTTAATATGATTAAAAAATCACCTCTTTATGTTCTCTTGACTTGAGAATACTGTTGATCTTCAATATGAAAGTTCCGCATTGACTATAGTCAAATCATGACATGACGTCGATCAAGTGACCATAGTTGGGTCTAACGGAAGTATTGGAAGTGAACGTTATTCAAGAGAGGATTTGTCTCCTCAGTTATATGAGGTTAATATCACAGTCAACTCGAGTCAACTCAAATTCAAAATCTCTGGCCCGAGTAGTTCGTTTAGTAATAATTTTTATTATTGAACAATGTGATTGGACTATAGAGTAGACTATGGACAATAGTAAAATTTTGACCATTACCAAATTCCATAAGTCCAAAGTGATATAGTTTTAGTGAATAGAATTGGTGTAAATAATAACAACAAATGGTGTAACGACCGCCTTTCTTGCACCAAAAAACGAGCCATTAAAGGTAGAAGAAAAAGAAAGATAAGAAGAAACTACACAATCACAGAATCACATCTCGAATCGGAATGACATATAATATATAACATAGGGTATTACATAGTCATTCCCATAATAATAATACATCAGAGTCTTTACATTACAACATCAATTGGACAGTTATAACTTCCCGCCCATATAAAAAATAAATAAGTCCTATATAAACACAGCGGAATAAGATAATAACTAGCTAACAGTGAAGCCACCTGCTCCAGCTCCTTCAAAATGCTTCCGTAAGAAACTTGGATCACTTGGCTACACATATAAATTTGAGTATCCAAGAGTTTTACCATAGCCTATTACTCACTACATCAAAGAATTTCCATTAATGAAACCATGGAAATCCGTCAGAAAAGAAAAAATACACATGTCCGATGAAACGATTGTTGCTATCTACTCCAATAATGAATCATTGGTTTAACTGAATAACTAAAGAAAATAGATAGACCTTTCTCTTCGTCTCAGGTCGATGGATCTTGTCAATTGGAAACTCTGGGTCAAACATGGGTCTGGTGTGAGTAAACTCAAACAACTTAATATTTACTTTTATAAAACACTTTAAAGATCAAAGGTATCTTGTAAGACCATGTCGCACATAAACATGGATGGATTTTTACCTTATGATAACCAAAAAAATTTATATAGAAATCTAGTGATATTATGATAATGTCTATGGTTTTCAATTAAATAGTTCATATAGCCGAAAATTGTTACATCAATTAAATTCCAGCATAATAGGTATACAACTAAGACCGAAGGCACTTATGGGAAATGGATTCCATACAATAACTGGGCTACTGGGGTACCGCCCATCATGGTGCATATCTAGATAAAATAACACCAAGGAACTCGCTTGGAAACCTTGCAACACAAGACCGGCCTACCAATTGCTGGATAGTACCGAATAAGGTCACATCTCGGTTGGGATCAGCAACCGTACTAAAGCATACACGAGTTGATGTAGGGACTCATGATAGGGACACCTTGCCCTAATGGGAGTGACTCACTTAGCCTTGTCACATCTCTCCTATTTTAGTCATTCCCCTTTGATGAGGCATGAGGCTACGTTTATCTTTTCTATGGCATTTTCCATTTGGAATGCCAACATTGCCTTCTAGACGTTGACACAACGACAACATTCATCCATACAAGTCGTTCAGGAGATAAACGAACCAAAGGCACTATTTCCACTACACTCGTTTTGGAATCAACCCTAGAGTTGGCAGAAAATACCCCTTGCACTTCAAAGTCTTCATCTTGGACCTTGTTTTTACTATTTCCAATTCAAACGTTTACATTAATATGAAGTGGTTTTTGGATAACAACTAAAATCCGATCACTATCTCTCCAAACCAATGTTTGATCCACTATCAGGGTATAAAGATTTACATATGAACACACATTCCATATGCTTAGATTATCACGACCCACTTATCGAAATTAACCAACCTTATATTCATCACGTTCTCGCAGTGCGATATTTGTGAAAAGTACAAGTCGACCTACTTTCAGTAAAACATGTCAACGTTTTATTACAACTAAATTAATTCATTTGGCTACTTAATAGCATAGACAGGAGATCCTTGGTTTTAAAACAATTTACTTAAACAAGAAAGTTAGTTAAAAATAAATAACTAATAGAGTCTTGAAAAAAACTTTAAAATAAATAAGCTTTAACTAAATCATAAGTTCAAAACTTAATTAACCCAAAAGTCCATACCTTAAACCTTATTTAATTAATAATTTATTTATACTTAAACTTCAATTAAATTTTAGTTAAAAAACATTTATTTAAGAAATTAAATCCTAATTAGGTGGATAATTAACCTTTACTTAAATAATAATTAATTTAATAATTAAATCTAATTAAATAATTAGTTAAAGTAAATAAACTTGATTAAATAAAAATTAATTTCATTTTATCTTAATTAATCATTATTTATAACTTACATAATTAAAAATAATTACTTGGTTAATAATTTCTTAAAATCTAATTACGTACCTTAATTACTTAATTAATTAACCGAATAATAATTACCCTAAATAATAAAATAATTTATTAAATAATTAAAACTGGGAATTTTTGACTTCTTAATTTATTTGAAATAAGTTTTCAAAAACAATCCAAAACAAAACACTTTAAAACTTGAAATTGTGAAATTTTCCAAACTGCATCCATAGCGACTATCACTATAAACGCAGTTCACTAGAATTGATTTCTAAGTGAAAACTCCACTTTAACTCTGGCTACTACATGTTTGAAAACACAAATGGAAATGTTTTGAAAACTAAAACAAAAGTAGAAAACTTGGAAAAACATTTCCAAAATCCAAAGCTAGAAAAAGAGCTTTTGTTTTTTCAAACCGGATCTCAAGTCCTTGCGAATTTTCAAAATGCTAACTTCACAACATTTCATCACATACATTTTACATTAATCCACTTTTTGCCATGGCAGTAGACAGGTGGATTTAATCTAACAGACTTCACGATTATTAAGGCCAGTAGCCAGGAGCGGTGATGGCGAGGTCGAGAAATCAAATGCAAGAAATGATATGAAGCGACGATCAACCGAGACGAAAAGATAGAATATCTAAAATATTCTAAGTACGAATCAGTACCTCCCCAAGTAGGGGATCAGTGCCTATCCATTCCCCTAAGGGATCGGTACATGTCCTCAATTTTTGTCATGAATTAGGTGAGATCGGTATAAAGTGACAAGGAAGACCCCACAAGGCTACATTTCAAATCTCAAGTTATATGAAGTTTGTATGCATAAGTTATGGCCAAATTACTTCAACTTAGAATGGGATTAGTATAAAAGGGATCATACAAAAAGGGACCGGTATAAAATGGATCAACATATTTCCTCTAAGCAAGTACAACTCAATGGAAAACAATCAATATCTCAAAGTCCATACGTCCAATGCATATAAAATTTAATGAGCAAGATATGGAGACCCTAATGTGTTTACCATAGGGATTGCACATCAAATAGAGCAAGTTGGAGGGATCGGCCCTCTTTCCTCCATAGGGATCGCCTATAATCAGCCTGCACAACATATTGCAATAAAGATTGATCAATAACTCGAGTTCTACTAATCCAATTGGCATGAAACTTCGAGGCTAAGCATAATACAACATGGAGATCCCTTAGGGATCGAGTGACATTTGGAGGAGTTTGGAGGGATCGAGTTCTATCCCTCAATATGGATCGATCCTCTTGCCTCTTAGGGATCGGTTGAACCCAACATTATAGCAAAGATCAATCAATATCTCAATGTCTACACATCCAATTGACAGAAGAACAAGCTTACTATAACATGTGGAACGCATCTTAGGGATCTCATTCCAATCGAAGGAAGTTAGAGGGATCGGCATAACTCTTTTTGGATGGATCGGTAGAAATCAGAATTCAAGCAGCACTACTTCACGGAGAATGCGATATCTCACAAATCAGACGTCGAAATTGCAAAAAATTTAGGGAATTGGTAGCTAATATCATTGCACTCTCCTTATAGGGATCGCAGCCCATTTGGACACACTAATATGGATCGTTACCGATCCTTATTGTGGGTCTCGATGGGCCAAGAAATTTTTGGGTGGCCTCGCCTTAGTCTCCCAAAACTTCTGCCGAAATTTCAGCCTGATCCGTGAACATCTTCCCTTATAAATACAACGGGCATGGCGTCAAAAAAGGATCTTCTTCCTACTTCTATTTATCTTCAACTTAGGCTACACTCTACCAATATTATTCTTGAATTTTGGAATTTAACTATAAACAAACTACAGTATAAAATGGATTATTCTTGAGTGGACGTAGGCCGGAGTTAGCCGAACCACTATAAATCTTGACTCTTTTTACTTGATTTCATATTTAATTTGTTTTTTCTTTATATTTATATTCTCTACATAAGATACCATTTGAGATCTATGACTAGATATTGGTGCTTTCACACAACTATATGTTAGTGGCCAATTTTGAGCTAACATTTTGGTGCTTTCACTAAGAAGACTTGCACCCTCGGACTTTGAAGCTTGGACACTTAGATCTAGGAAGCAATGACTAGGCGATCAACAAGTAGAGTGCTACTAGAAAGGAGCCACTATGGAGGGATTCAAGAGGCTTCCTCAGGAGCTTGAGCTAATCAAGCATCTATCTACATCACCAGGGATGAAATAGAAATGATGATGGATGCTATGCATGAGCAAATGCTGAAAAGACAAGAGGAGATGAGGCAAAATTTACTCCGATAGATTGGACAAGCTAGAGTATAGAATCAAGGGAGCAGAAAAAACCAATGACAACTTAGATCGAGGAGTTGAAGCAGCATCAAGCATTGGAAATTAGAATCGAGAACATGGAAATAGAGCCAATGGAACAAAGCAACCGGGGTAGTCCCTAGCTATCTTAGAGGGATTGGCACCGATCCCACTAGAGGGAACAACATCGATCCCCAAAGGCTAGGGGCATGCCCCCGAGTCTAGTTGATCATGATGCTAAAGGACCTGTGATCAATCCCATGGAGCTTGGTGCGAATTGAAATTTGGATGCTCGACCGGAGGAGTAAGTTCCAGAATTCCCTCATAGACTCGAAGGGAAGCTTGGACGTGATGATGGAGACTACCACTGGAAGACAATGACAGGTTTGTAGAGATGATTAGGCGAGCTATGCGTGGAGGATTAGTGAACAGGGATCAGGAGAATGTAAATAGAAGCCCATTCAATCCTAATATCAGGAAAGCTAGGTAGTCACCTGAGTTCAAACTACCAACACTGGAAGCTTATGACGGAAAGTTAGATCCAACTATGCATATGATGAAGTATATACGGCACATGGAAGTACTGATGGCACCAGATAAAGTCCTGGCATGATGCTTCCCCATGTACTTAACGGATGTAGCTGCAATGTGGTTCAGATAGTTGGAGAGCGGTTCCATTAGCACATGGACGGAATTGGTCGAAATATTGATGAAGCAGTTTCAAGTTCACATTACGATACCTAAGAATGTGATGACATTGACATTAGTAAAGCAGTGGATAGGAGAATCACTTAATAATTTCTCAACTAAGTTCAACGCGGTAGTTTTTTTGGTGGATCAACCAGATCCATCGATGGTTTTAATGGTGGCAGTGTCAAGATTTGCAGATATTTCATATTTCAATGTATTACTGATATGGGATCCACCAATCGATCTCAGGGAATTTTACCATGAACCAGAGAGGTTTCTACGACAAGAAGATGCGAAAGCTGACAAAGAGGCAACGGAAGTTAATATCGTACTGGGTGGAGAACCGCCTAGTGAAAGCTCACCAAAGGATAAGGCTAAATGGAACATGGACAATAGCTTCGATAGATCGAAGCGGCGGAGGGGAGAACCCAAATTATCTTCTTACTTGGAATTGAAGGAAACCCTAGAATGGATATATCTGGATACTCGATGATGCCTTCCGTATCAAATGCCGACAAGGAGGGAACCTTCCTGACGTGAATGGACAATAAGAAGGTGCAGTCTATTCCATGGGTTGGATGGGCACAATACAAGTAACTGTAGGAATTTGAAGGATATCATTGAGAAACACATGAGGAATGGTCAGTTACAACAATACGTTAGGACTCGGGCTGCGATGGTGGAACAGAAGCAACACCGTCCACTTCGAATGAAGATGGCACTGGATCAAGACATCATCATCAACTTGTCATTAATTGATCGAGACGGTATGGAATAAGTAACAAACTCCGCAGTAGGATGGCTAAGTCACTTACACATGTATAGGATCGAGGACGGTCCTTAGGCATGCTCTGAGATGATGATAAACTGTTGTGCTTGGGTCTGTGAATTTTTTTTTCTTCTAGTTTACTACACACTCTTGTTTTTCTAGTTTTTATTTGAACTCTGGTCTATTGGTTGTACGGACTCTTAATTTATATATTGGCAATTGGACTTAGGAATGCTTAAATTTGGATTAATGTAATAGATAACACAGGTCGTGATTGTAGTCCTGTCTGGAGAGACGGGATAACAATCGCAACGTACGGGTCTTTTTGTTGGGCGAACACGATGAAACAGACTTGTGCATCATGGATAAAGTCCTCAACTGGGTATCGAGGTCGAAGTCCCTTTGCTCGAATGTGATGGATCGACCCACTCAGGTCATCGAATAGGATTGTGCTTGGAAAGGATACAATGAGATCAAGGATTTGGATTAGGATAACAACCTAGAGAGGATGAATTTGGATATCAGTTTCGAACAGTAATGGATTTGGCTTTGGATGGATGCAGATTCAGAAATGATCCGAAGAGACCGTGGATTTTGATTGGATTCTAGATTGGAAAATCTAGCTATCAATGGGTTATCGATGTAAACTTTTGGATTTATGGCAATTCAAAACAAACCTATTGCAAAGCATGTTTTAGGAGGCAAAATGTTAGTCCGCCTTTTGCCAAGACAGTATACAGGTGGGTCTAACCCAACAAACTTCATGATTGTCAAGGCTAATAGCCAAGAACGATAATGGTGAGGTCTAAAAATCAAGTGTAGAAAATGATACGAAACAACGATAAATCAAGACCAAAAGATAGAATCTCTAGAATATTCTAACTACGGATCAGTACATCCCCCAAGTAGGGGATCTGTGCCTATCCGTTCCCCTAGGAGAACTGTACATGTCCTCAATTTTTGTCCCAACTGGGTGAGACATGCATAAAGTGACAAGGAAGGCCCCACGAGGCTATATTTCAAATATCAAGTCATTTGGAGTTTGTATGCACAAGTTATGGGCAAATTACTTCACCTAAAAAAGGATTGGTATAAAAGGGATCGGTATAAAATGGATCAACATATTTTAGCTAAGCAAGTACACCTCATTGGAAAACAATCAATATCTCAAAGTACGTAAGTCCAACGCATATAAAATTTTATGAGCAAGATATGGGGACCCTAGTGTGTTTACCATAGGGATCGCACATCAAATACAGCAAGTTGGAGGGATCGGCCTTCTTCCCTCCATAGCGATCGGCTATAATCAGCCTTCACAACATATTGCAACAAAGATTGATCAATAACTCGAGTTCGACGAATCCAATTGGCATGAAACTTCGAGCCTAAGCATAATACAACAAGGAGAAACTCCATTAGGGATTAAATGACATTTGAAGGAGTTTGTAGGGATTGAGTTCTATCCATCAATAGGGATCGACCCTCTTCCTTCTTAGGGATCGGTTGAACCCAACTTTATAGCAAAGATCGATCAATATCTCAAAGTCTACACATCCAATTGAAATGAAACTTGAAGCACAAGCTTACTACAACATATGGCACACCCCATAGGGATGTCATTCCAATCGGAGAAAGTTGGAGGGATCGGCATAACTCCATTTCGAGGGATCAGTAGAAATCAGAATTCAAGCAACGCTATTTCAAGGAAAATATGATGTCTTAAAAACTGTATGTTGGAATTCCACGGAAATTAAGGAGCAGATAGCTAACATGATAGGGTAACCCTCATAGGGATCGTAACCCATTTGGATAGACTAATAGGAATCGGTACCGATTCCTACGAAGGGCCCCGATGGGCCTGAAAATTTTTAGGTGGCCTCTTTTGTTCTCTCGAACCTTTTGCCGAAATTTCAGCCCGATCCCTGCACATCTTCCCTTATAAATACAGCAGGCGACGTCAGAAAAAGGAACTTCTTTCTACTTCTCTTTATCTTCAACCTAGGCTACGCTCTACTAATTTTATTCTTGAATTTAGAATTGTAAGTCTAAACAAACTACAGTATAATATTCTGGAGTGGACGTAGGCTGGAGTAGCCGAAACACTATAAATCTTGTCTCTTTTTACTTTCTTTCATTTTTAATTTGTTTGTTCATCATATTAAATTCTCTACATAAGATATTATCTGAGATCTATGACTTGATATTGGTGCTTTCACACAATTGGGTGTTGGTAGCCACTTTTTACACCAACACTTTATTTTGGTTTCATAAAAACATTACCATCATATCATAACCAACTATTCACATATCCATATCCAAAATATCTCATTTAACAACTAAATCGCAAATCCAAGCTCAAATAAAAACTTATAATCATATGTTATCATAAAAACATGATAACTCAACACAACAACCACTATATTTTCATGGCACATAGTTCATCAAAATCAAGAATTTTTATTTACAAAAGCAAGAGTTTTACTCACTGAAGCTATTTAAATTCAAGACGAACTTTTGCCAAAACTTGAAAACACTTTAGAAACTTGCAAAAATTGAAACTTTGGACCCTTGTACACTTGAAATGCGCTTGGTTGTAACGACCTAGAATTTTAGTTATTTGAAATTAGAATATTTAAAAGTTAATTTTATAGAGTTAATAGGTTTAATTTCAAATGTAGCGGTTTACTGGATAATTTAATTGGTAAATTTAATACTTAAAAATTGGTTAAATAATGAATCTGGAGTTTTAAGCTTGATAAAACTAATTTAAAGGATTATATAATTTCTATAATAAGAAAGAAGATGATTAAAATTTTAAAATTGAATTTAAAGGTTATTTACTCGATTTAAGAATATCTCATTTAAATTAACATATAAAAATAGCCTTTTGGGGCACAGTCTTGGATTTCGATGAAAGCAGTGTCATTGGATCCGTAATAGTGTATTATTATCGGATTTCAAATTTTGTAGCGTTTGGAGTTACCATTGGGTCGTTGGGATAAAAACGCGTTGAATTAATACTGAAAATTTAATATTATAATTGGGTTCAAAAAGTAATCTTCTCCATACGATCGAATTGGACCTCGAAACCTATTCCATTTCTTTCAAAATTGGAGTATAATAATAGGAACGTCGGATGACACACCTCGATCGAGGTTTGAAATAAATATTTAGATATTTTGACTTTTTAAATAATTTATTTTCATTGATGTGACTAGGAAGCCAACATTTTTTTTTCAGCCCATATTATTTCTTTTCAACCGCACTCTATATGCTTTAGCCACCCTACCTAATCGCACCAACCTCCTTAGTTTAATAACCATTCCCTTCTTCTTTGAACAGCAAAGAATAAGAAAAAAAAAAAAATTAAACGAAGCTTCTTGGGAAAAAATGGCGACCACTTTAAAATTTCAAAAAAATATAATGGCGACCATTGAGCTAAGGTTTTCATCCCTAAATTTGTGATTTTTCTCTTCCAACATCGTCGCTACTCAGTTACGTTTTTAGATCAGGATTTCTCAAATTTTGACTTCGCGTGGCATCATCCTCAGCATTCTCGATCATGACTTCGTACCGCTACTCGAGACTGCCTATCGCGTTTCTTTCTCCGCTCACGGTCTGCAGCTGGGGATGTTGTGATTCAATTGAATGATTCGAAAGGAAAGCGGTGGTGCTGAGGAGATGAAGAATGGTGGGGGGGATCGTTGATGGTGTTCGGATAGTCAATTGATAATGGAGGTGCTGTGTTAGTGCATGGCAGAAACGTGCGCAGTGGTTCCTGCGTTCGAGATTTGCTAATGAAGAAGAAGGGGAGGCATTATTTTGATGGGTGCAGTGCATAAATTGGGCCTTGGGCCGTATCTTCATTGGTGAGAAAACAACTTCTTAAATTTGTTTAAAACTAATTATATTATATAAAGTTTTTGCATCAGAATCGTATTGGCGAATACTTCAAATTGGTTTCATTTTAGCTAGGATTTGAGCTACTGAAATTTTAAGCTAAATTAATCGGAACTGGAACGCTAAAGTGACAATAAAAATCAAAATGAGTAATCTCACTTAATTTGGTCGACAAGATTGATTTATAAAAACTAAAAATTATTTATTTGTTGATTGGATGAACTGATAAATTATTATTATCAGTTTGATATTATATTATATATATTAGTAGTTGGATTGATTATTCCTGCCGATTGGAGCAGATGAGACCATATGCTCCCCGCATAATAGAAAATGACCCTATATTACCGCGATATCCTGCCACGAAGCAGGATTGGTATTTTATGTTATCTAACGTCTATGGATGCAGGGGAACGGGTTGGAGGGATCTAACTGGATTCCTCAAAAATGTTGATTTTAATTTCATATATAGTGGTATATGATGTGTTTGATTGATCTGTGATAGATTATGGTGTGATTTGAATTTATTGGATACTATGCTAGCACTGGCCTTAATTTTAGTACTTTAAAAATATAAATATTATTTTTGGATTCGAAAGGAAATTGAAAAGTGATTTGGAAGTGAATATTTATATAGAATTTTGGATTAATTTAAAAGAAATTGATTTGGATAAAATAATTGCTTCAACTTTGTACTAAACTATTTCGTAATATTTTAAAAAGAGATGGAATAATGTATATAAAGGATTTTAAAAAATAAGTCTTAAGTGATATTTGTATAAATGTAAAAAGGATTTTAAAAATCGAGATTTAAATAGATTGGGAGGATAAAGGCAATTTGAAAATAAATATAAAATTAGTTATACTGGATTTTTAAATAATATTTTAAATTATGAAATGGAAGTAGAAATCAAGATTTGATGGTTTCGATATATAGTTTGGATTATTTGAGAAATAAATTTATGAATGAAATTTCAATTAGGAATGGACTTATAAATGAATTTAAATGATATGAAACCATTGTAAACTGGAAATGAGATTTTGAAAGTTTATAAACAATGTTTATAAATAAAATGAAGTGATTTTCATTTGGTAAATTAGAAATATAAAATTCATAGATAAAATTTATAATGAGACTGGGAAATCAGTTTTGAGAGAAATAGTGGATTCTATATCGGAATTTAGGAATAGTTATGGAATTGGAAATGTGAATTGATTTGTGATAAATCAAGAAAGATTTATAACTAATAAATTGGATATGTTGAATTGTAAAAATGGTTTTCACAAGAAATTAAGGTTTGCTTTAAAAAGAGGATTTAAAATTATTAAACTATGTAGTTTTAGAACTATTAATTGGATTAGAATATTTTAGAGATTTAGTTATTTAAATATTTAAATTTATTGAATGAATTCTAAGTTATAAACAAGTTTGGTAAATCAATTAAAATTTTATTAATAATTTGAATTAGTTATTGATGTTTATTTTAAAAGTGCTTGATATTTTAAATAATTATTTAACCATATTTTTGAATTATTATTATATAAATATATATAGAATTTAAATGTAAGTAATTGGAATTTATTTATAAATACTCTTGAGATTATGAACCGAATTTTATTGAATGGATGCGGTTGTATAAGTGAAATGTTATAATCGGAATTCTGGACGTTCAACGAAATTTTTCGAAATAGTTAGACTCGAAAACTATGGAAATGAATCTAAATTTGTTTAAAGAGTTATAAATCGTTGGTTGGATTATAAATGAGTATAATCGATAATTTTTGGGAATTTGAAAAGGGAATAATATAATTTTGGAGATTTGTGAAATAAGACAAAATATTCATAACTATTGGAATTAAATGGTTTGGAAATATTCTAACTACGAAATGATTTATATAGAATAATTTCTAGGTAATAAACAATAAGCAGTATTTGGGAATAATTCCTAAGTGCTGATATGGGATAAAAATCCTATTATGGATTTAAGAATTTGTAATTGTTTCAAATATTGAAATACTGGAAGGGATTTAACATAAATATCCTTTTAAAGGTATTTTGGAAATAAATGTTTGAAAGATTTATAATATGAGCCTAATGTCTGCTTATGTGCGTAAATTTGATAGTTAAATAACCGACTATCAAATCTGGCCAAATTCGTTGATCGTTTCAAAGAGATCGAGATCAAATTTAATTAGCTGAAAACCACTTCGATCTGATTGTGCGTTACGAATTGTGATATCTAAACGATAATGGAGACAATGATCTTGACGGAGATTTAGTTTGTTCAAACACAGAACAACTTGTATGGATGAATACTATCATTGCATTGCTTGCCTCAAAGGTAGTGTTAACATTCCAAGTATGAATGCTATTCTAAAGGTAAATGTAGCCTCATGCCTTATCAACTCAGAACGACTAAAACAAGGAAGATGCAGCAGGACCAAGTGGGTCGCACCCAATTAGGGTATGTTATCACTTTCTTAGATACCCTCAGATATATTATAAAATTATGGATATGGTTGTGTATGGAAAAGAGAGCGCTCGATAAGGGTGGGAACACCTGGGGTGATAACATATTCGATACTTTCCAGCAGGGGTAGCCAGTCATGTGTTGGCAGGGGATCCAGGCGTGGTCCTTGATACATTTTTCTGGAGGTGTACTATGACGGGCGGTAGCCCAGTAGTCCAGTCATTGTATGGAATCCAATTTTCACTACAAGCCTTTACGGTTTGATTGTAGAGCCTAGTATGCTGGAATTAAATTAGTGTAACAATTTCAGCTATTCTAGTAAGTATTTGTACTTAGACGCTATTATAATATCAGATAATTTTGATATAAAATGTTTTGATTATCGTAAGGTAAAAACCTGTTGTGTTTTGTGTGACGTGGTCTTACGAGATACCTTTGTTTTCAAAGGATTTTTATAAAGTAATAATTCAAATTGAGTGTGATTTCTCACGCTGGTTTTTCAGACTAACTCGGGTGTTATTTTATTATAATGCTCGGGTCGGACGGAGTATTATAGATTTAGGTTAGAATGCTATGGAACGCAGGAGACTAGCTGGATGACAAAGGCATATTCCACGTACTTGATTGTTATTCGCTATGCGTGTAGACTGTATAGTCGGCACTGGTAAGGACAAGTTATAATAACTTTCCAGTAATGATTTGTTAGTTATACTCTGATGAATGTATTTATATTAATAGCTACAAATTCTAATGCATAAAATCTGTTATTATATATTATATTTTGTTCTGCTACGATTGTGAGATTCTATGTTGTTGTTTCTATTTTCTTTCTCCTAACAATTAGCCTTTTTGTTAAATGTTGAGTTGGCATGTGCTTTTATTTTTCAGCTTTGAATGTACAGAAAAGTGGGTCATTACATCGGCCATGTGGTGTTTAGGCTCGGCCTAGGGCATGTTGAGATTTTCCATGGGTGTTTGGGTGGATGGTTGCTTGTAATTTGTAATAGAAGGGTTGTAGGAGATGTAGAAATGTTTTTATAAACTAAAAAGGAGATTTATAATAAAGATTTCCCTAATGGCGAACTTTCGTTTGCTGTTGAATCATACTACCTGCCGTTGAATCCATCCATTAGTGCTCTGTACTTCCATCCCTCTTCGTCCACCCTCAATGCCTTTCTCCACTTTAACTCCGTCCCTCCCTGCAGTCCCATTTTCTACGCCCTCTTCAACTAGATCTGGTAGGTCATTTAGGAATCCTACGCCTTTGCCGCCGTCGCTCTCAGCATCCGAATTTCCTCCTCTGCCTTCCGTGAACAATACTGTACAAGCTGCTGTTGTTTTCTTTAGCGAGCGTTCTGAGTGTTTGTGTTCTGCGGTCGATGATGTTTGTCGGCCAGTTTGTGGTTCTGCGGCGAAGATTGTGAATGACGTTGTTGTCTCTGGTGCGTATGGTGAGGATTGTGGTGGTTTTGGTAGTGCGTTGCGTACAGATGCTGCTGAGAATTTGAATTATGGTCGATGCAATTCAGGTGTTTGTCCTAATGGGTCTGAGTAGGAATTACCCAAGTCCTGTGTATTGAGTACTGAAGATTATTTGCATGCGGCCTCCTTGCCTGTTGGCTCCAAATCAATGTTTGCGGCCTCTGTTGGTGTTCCCATTGTGAAGGTGATTCCTCCTGCTGCCCCATCCCCGGTTGTTCCCAAAACTTGGTCGTCGCTCTTTACATGTCTGCCCCGTAACGCTGGTGTATATGAACCAGTGGAATTTGACATCGTTGAGGAAAATGGCGTGATGATCCCTCCGGCGAATGTAATGCAAGCCGGTATAGAGTATTGGTCAGATTATTTGGTTGGTTTCTTTTTGGACCCAAATCATCGCCTTCATGATGCGGTTTCTGTTTTTCGTAGAGCTTGGAGGCTTCGTGGAAAACTTCGTGTTAAGCTGGTTGACACAATGTTTTTCCTGTTGTTCTCCTCCACTGAGGACCGCAGTCGTGTTCTTGAGGCTGAGCCTTCCCTTTTTGATGGGAAACCTTTTATTATTACTCCCTAGTCTCCAACGGTAGCAAGTGCTCGTGAACAAGTTCGTTCTATCCCTGTTTGGGTTTATTTTTCTCAAATTCCATCTGCTTTTCAACCGCTGCTTGGTTTGAATTGGCTTGATTGCAATGTTGGAAAATTGAAATGTTTTGATGCTAATACTGTAGCGCGTGATAAGCTGGTGTATGCTAAGGCGCTGATTGAGATTTCCCCATGTAAGTCTCTCCCTACCTCTATTCCTGTTCAGCTAGCTGTTGGCCATGTGGTGGATGTCCGTGTGCGATATGGTTGGGTCCCGGATATTTGCTTCTTCTGTCACTCCTTTGGCCACTTAGTTTCTGCCTGCTCGCATTCTGCTGTTTCTGCTGCTGTGCCTAAGATTCCACTCACTCGGCCTCCGCTCAGGAAATGGGTGCCCAAGGTTCCTCCTGAACCTCCTTTTCCTGTTCCTGGACCGACGTCTTCTATTGCTCGGCCAGCATCCCTTTCTGCATCCATTGTCCCTGGTGATGATTCTGAGGACCCCTCTCCTGCTCTGGATCCTGCTACGTCTCAGTTGCCTGCTGTTTGGGTTGAGTCTGAGTAATGTTGGGTTGATCGCCGGTCTGACTTGCGTTTTGACCCCGTGGATGATTCCTATTTTAGATTTGTATCCGGAGATCTTAAGGACCTTCGATGCCTTTATTATCGACCTTCTGGTGATTCCTTGGTCCTTGACTTGGATGGTTCACATGCTGAGTTAAATTCTGTCATACTTGCTGATAATACATGGGATCGATCTTTTATTTACTCTTCTGATGCTGAGATTTATGATCATTCTCTTGCATTCCTGTTTCGCCCCTATTCTGGTATTATTGGGAACGCCTCTTTGGTTTTTTCCCAACTGGAAGATGTTGTTCGCCTTACTATCTCTTCGGAGGAGTTTTAGTTTGATAGTTGTAGCTGTAATATGTCTATCACACTCCTGTGCTGTATTTTCTTATTTCTTTGTAGTTAAGGTGCATCTACCTTACTCTTGTACTTCAAGTTTTATTACGTTCGTAATAAGAAGTGGACGGTCTACTATAGAACCGGCTGGCCTTGCCAAAAAAGGTGATTTTAGCCAAAAGAAGTGACATTTTTCTATTTTTAAAAGTTATGAAGAGAAAGCCATGGATGTTTTTCTTAAGCTTTTAGGAATTTTAAATTAGAGAAAGAGATTGTAAAATGAGAAAAATGTAAGTTAGGGGGTATATATAGGCTTAGGAAACTAATAACAAAAAATTCATAAAAGTGCTTATATTAAAATATATACATGCATGCATCTCTACTTCTCTCCCCTCTTCATTTCCATCCACCCCTCTCTTGCTCTATTCATGCCATAACCTCTTGTACTTGTGTTGAAAAATAGAGTTTTATATGTGTATGTATATGTATATATATACACTTTTGTTTATGAAATATTTTCTTTTATTCTTATATATACACACTTTAAAAAGAGGCATATACATGCATAGATATACATCTATTCATTATGTATAAATAGTTTCAAGCGTGTGCATATGTGTTTAAAATATTGTTATGATATTTTAATCAATTTTTTAACCAATGTAAAATCAATATTTCAGAAAACAATTTCTGGTCATATTTTCTATTCTCTATGAACTATATATATATTGGTAAACAAATTTTGAAAATGATTTTATCATCATTAGTTATCAACTAAAATAGTTTTATTTGTTAATAAAAATCCATTTATTAATTATTTAAAAATACAATTATATATTCATTTAAATAGCGATTAAATTCTGGTCGTTACACGCTCCTCCGCTTAAAAGAATCTCGTCCCAAAATTAGCAAACGAGGAAATTATTCAAATTATGCGAAAAGCTATATATTCATATCATAAACACATACAAAAACATACACTAAGCATCCATAGCAAAAAAACATACACTATACATACAACATATGACTAGCTATCCTTACACCAAAACGGGATAGGCTTCTTTCATATGCTCCATAGTCTCACAAGTGCAGTCTCATGGATCCTCACTCCACTAAATCTTAGCTAGTCGTACCACCTTTTTACGCAATCTCTTTTCATCATGATCCATAACATAAACTAGATGTCTAATCACTGTCAGGTTTGGTTCTATTTCCAATTCCTCTTGAATCGATGGCTCCATGATCAAGGAAGGGTCATGAACATACTTTCTCAAATAAGACACGTGGAACTCATTATGAACTGTCGCCAATCTCTCTGGCAACTCGACCTTATAAGCAAGCGATCCAATCAGCTCAAGAATACAGAAAGGTCAAACATACCTTAGATCTAACTTTCCAGCTTTTCCAAATCTAATAGCTCCTTTTATTGGTGAAATTCTTACGAACACCAGGTCTCCAACCATAAATTCCAAGTCCCTTCGCCTCATATAAGCATAACTCTTTTAGCGATCTTGAGTCTCCTTCATTCTTTTCTTAATTCCTACAGCTTTTTCAATAGCATCTCAGATCATATTTTCCCAAGTACAAGTTTATCTCCCATCTCAACTTAACATGCTGGTGACTTGCACGGTCTTCCATATAGGGCTTCATTCGGTGCCATTTCAATGCTTGCTTGGAAGTTATTGTTATAGGATAACCCAACCAAATGTAAATGATCCTCAAATGATCCACCAAAATCCAAAACACACGCCCTCAAGAGATCTTTAAGAATCCGATTCACCCGCTCCATCTATCCGTCAGTTTGGAGGTTATATGCTATGCTTAAGCTCAACTTTGTCCTAGACTTATTTGCAATGCTTTCCAAAATTAATTAGCAAATATAGGATCTTGATCACTTACAATACTCATAGGAACTCCATGCAACCTGACTAACTCCCTCTATAACAACCCGTATTTTTACGATTGTATATTTAAACGTTTTATTTAAATATAGCATCATTAGTTAGATTAAAGTCCTAAATGCTACTTTTTGTAAACAGTTGAATTAGGACTCAAGACCACTTCCATTGAGTCCAAAACGAAGTTTGTGACTTTTAGCACAAACATCGATATGTTTGAAGTTAACTAGAATTTTGCTATATTTCTATTGGGCTTTAGGTTTGGGTTTCAGCCCACTAACTCATCTAATACCCTAACTCCTCCTCCAACTCCTCTTCATTCATTCTATTATTTCCTAACACTCAAGCCAAAGAAAAATGGAGGAAAGAAAGGGAAATTAAAATTCCTAAACCCTAGATTGCTAGGAAATTCAAGATTCAAGCTCCAAAATCAAAGAGAAGCTTGGGTAAGAATCCTCTTCATCTTCTCCATCTCAATTTCTCTTCGATTTTCATAAATTCCTAAACTCTAACTTAGGAAATTCAATTCACTTGATATTAGATTGAGGATTCTTGAGGTCTTGTTGAAGAGGAATCGGTATTACTTTGTTTTAGAGTTTCTCATTCATTGTTTTTCGGTTTAAGGGTTAGTTTTTAAACTTACATCTATGTTAATAGCTTTCATTGTTGCTAGGCATGAATTCCTAACATCTATTCCATGTTCAATTGCTTTTAATTTGAATTGGTTTCATGAATTTTCCAATTTTGGTGTTTTGAAGTCAAAATCTTTAAAAAATCCTATCTTGGATGTTTGGACATGTTATTTGGGGTTTATCGAAGTGCCTATAAGGCTGGGTTGTCACTTGGCATAAATCCCTAGTCTCCATCGCTCGTCCGATTGTTTCCGAATCGATTTGGCCATCATTGGCCTAGGCAAATTCTACCCAAGTCCAGGTGACCAGACGTATGGTAGAGGTCCCTGGAAAAATTATATAATGAACCCAGAAAATAAAATGGCAGACAAAAGAACCAGACATCTGGTTCATCCGGTCAGACGTCTAATTAGGGGTTCTGGAGATTTCATAGAAAAGGAAAAATAAAAAGAAAATGGCCGAACCCCAGCTCAGACGTCTGGTCATGCCAGGTTAGACGTCTGATCCTATTGCCTTTTAACCATTTCGCCTATTTTCGAGTGGATTTCCAATTTTTATCGATTTTTGTTGATCCGATTAGTTATTGTCATTTATTATCGACTTTGAATGGCTTCTTTTCTGGATTTTTAGGAATATCCATTTGATGGATTTGATATCGATTTTTAGGGTTTTAATTCACGTTGTCGAATGTGGATTTTGATGATTGATTGTTTTTACTATCATTTCTGCGATTTGTCACATTAAAATGCAAAGGTTTCTATACTAGTAGTAAATACTCAAATTCTTTCATAAAATGATTTCAACGTTGCTTTTAATACAAAGCTCGTTTTCAAAACCGTTTTCCAATCTATTAGTATATACAAACCATTACCTCATTCGTACGAGAAATCCAATTAAACGACTTAGAAAATTAAGTGTATGAAACACTTGCATTTACTCCGTTGCTTAATTCTTAGACTTGTTCAATTGAAATCCTGTGACAATTTTCGAGTGGAGATCTACAATCTGTTGGTAAATAATTAAGTTAAGCCAGTGGTTATGGGACATGAAGCTAAACTCGTTTATTTACTAGCTTAATGTAATTCACACTTCTTTTCGATCAATGATGATCCTTTTGTGATTTAGACTAGCGATGTGCGATGTCTCTTTGTCCGAAAAAGGGAGACTATACCTTGTTTGGAGGTGCTTCGGCTCATAGTCCGCAAAGGGGGGATATACCCTGTTTGGAGGATCTCTGGCTCATTTTATGAAATAGCGACCCATTTGTAATACACGTGTTGGTTAGTTTTCATGCTCCCATTATGATAGGCCTTCCCCTCCTTTTTATGCTTTCTGGATTTCTAATTATTGATTCCTAGAATTTTTGTGTTTCACCTATTTTTGCGATTTGTATTGATAAGCCTTATCAATATTTGAGGTTTGGGGAATAAGCTAAGGAATATGACATTCTTTTTAGTGTTTTGAGTAGATTTGAGGTATTGTATGATTTTCATTGTTATCATATATTTTTGTTGTATCTCTTATCCTATCTCATTTTATGTGATATTTATAGCTAAACTGATTCGTTTATTATTTTTCTTCTTAAATAATACCCGGGTCAGACCGAGGTGTTTCAGGTATTTCAGGTGCTTCCACTTGACTTCTTAGTAGGGACTAGCCTTTGAATTTTGGCTGTCTACTTTAGATTAGTAGTTTTTGCTTGTATACATTTGAGATAGCGACTCCTTGATGTATGCATATTCTTCTGTCTAGCACTTGTACCTATTCTTTTGTGGTGTAGTGTATCTTGTATGACCACTACTTTGACGTACATTTCTATGTGATATATTCATATCTATTTCCGCCATTGTGATATGAATATTTGTGACTGATTTATGTTATGCTTATTTTATATATTTTTCAAAGATCACACAGCCACTGTGTAGTAATTTTGAGTTTGTAATTGGTGTGGCAGATTTCCTCTATAATACTATCTGACATATCGGTACTCGCACAAAGCAATTACACAGATGATCGCTCCTTAACAGTTATTTTTCATGCTAGTCGAGGCATTACCCTGTAGTGTCCTTGGCTAGTGTGAGTATAGAGGTGGGGCGTCACAGCTTGGTATCAGAGCCAAACTTTAGGACAATGTAGAATAATCTAGCAAGGATCATTGTCCTAATTCTTTCTTAGGAGTCGTGCCTTAGGATTTCATTCGAGTCTTAGGACCCGTTCTATCCTAATTTCTTTTATAATGCCTTGTTTTATCAATCGAGTTTGTTTGGTATTCTTTATACTCCCAAAAAGGTAAATCGTGTTGTCGATGCTCTTAGTCGTATGCAACAAGCGGTTGTTTCTATGGCGATATCCGAATGGAATGACCTCGAGACTTTATCCACTTGTGAGATTCGAGATCGTGAATCTGATTCATGTTCATCTTTTGTTTTATGTAGCCTTGAGGCTTATCCATCTCTTTTTGACCGCATTCTTGATGCTCAAGAGCATGATCCCGAATTGGCTCATCTTAGCTAAAGTTGTTGGGATAGAAATATTGATGGTTTCAAAGACTTTGAAATTGATGCTTGTGGTGGCATTCGAATATTTGGTAGACTTATCATGCCAAATATTAGTGACCTTCGTAAAGACATTTTAGAAGATTCTCATCGTTCTAAATTTACCATTCATCTCGATAGTAGTAAAATGTACGCGGATATGAAGCGACTTTATTATTGGGATGGAATGAAATTTGATATTGCTGATTTCATTAAGCATTGCATGACTTGCTAACTCATAAAGGCCGAGCATCAAAAGCCTGGTGGGTATTAGAACCTTTAGATATTCCAATTTGGAAGTGGGATCAAGTCTCCATGGATTTTATTGATGGTCTTTCCCATTCTCATTTGGGTCATGACAGTTTATAGGCGATTGTAGATAGGCCTAAAAAATATGTCCATTTTATTCCTGTTCGGTCTAAATGGACCATACCTCTTTTGGCCAGACTCTATGTTGAAGAAATTATTAAATTGCATGGAGTTCTTACTTCTATTGTTAGCGATCATGATCCATTATTTACTAGTGGATTTCGGAAGGGTCTTCAAAAAGCTTTGGGTACGAAGCTTAATTTTAACACTGCTTATCATCCTCAGTCCGATGGACAAAATGAGCATGTGAATCAAACTCTTGAAGATCTTCTACTTGCGTATGTTCTTAAATTTGGTGAAAGTTGGGAAGATCATATTTCTCTTGTTGAGTTTTCTTACAATAATAGCTTCCAATCTATTATTGGTATGGCACCTTTCAAGGCATTCTACGAAAGGCCATGTCGATCTCCTTCTTGTTGGCTTAAGACCGACAAGAAGCTGGCTTTAGGTCTAGATTTTATTCTTGATTCCACAGAAAAGATTGACCTTATTCGTCATATGATGAAAGAAGCTCAAAGCAGACAAAAATCCTATGCCGATAACTGAAGAAGGAATTTGGAATTTTCTATAGAAGATTTGGTGTTTATTTGTGTTTCACCTATAAAGGGTGTTGTGTGATTCAGTCGATCGGGAAAATTAGCACCTCGATATATTGGTCCATTTCCCATCACCGAATGCATTGGTTCTGTGGCTTATTGCCTTTTGTTACCAGCTTAATTTTCTGCTGTTCATGACATATTCCACGTCTCTCAACTACGGAAATGCCTTAGGGATTCCGATTCTATTCTTAAGCCCGATGTTGTTAAATAAATTGAAGCTTCAGCTAATTCGACCTATGAGCAACATCCTCTTCGTATCATTTCTACGGAGGTTAAACGCCTTCGAAATAAAGATGTCGTGCTCGTGAAAGTTCAATGGTCCCCAAATCCTAAGGATTGTTCTTGGGAATCCAGAGAATTCATCGAGCGAACACATTTGGACTTACTCTCTCGTGCTCCTTAAAGTGAACTTCTCACTTCAAATTTTTCTTTTGATGTTGATATGCCTTTGTATGGTTGTTACTTTCTATTTTCTTCTTAAGTATTGCGAGGATGCAATTTCTTTAAGGAGAGGAGTTTGTAACAACCCGCATATTTTATGATTGTATATTTAAATGTTTTATTTAAGTATAGCATCGTTAGTCGGATTAAAGTCCGAAATGCTACTTTTTGTAAATAGTCAAATTTGGACTCGAGACCACTTCCATTGAGTCCAAAATGGCGTTTGCGACCCTTTTAAGTATAGACATCAATATGTTTGGTGTTGACTAGAATTTTGCTATTTTTCTATTGGGTTTGGATTTCAGCCCACTAACTGAGCTAGTACTCTAACTCCTCCTCCAACTCCTCTTCATTCATTCTATTATTTCTTAACACTCAAGCTAAAGGAAAATGGGGGAAAGAATAGGAAATTAAAATTCCTAAACCCTAGATTGCTAGGAAATTCAAGATTCAAGCTTCAAAATCGAAGAGAAGTTTAGGTAAACATCCTCTTCATCTTCTCCGTCTCAATCTCTCTTCGATTTTCAGAAACTGCTAAACCCTAACGTAGGAAATTCATTTCATTTGATATTAGATTGAGGATTCTTGAGGTCTTGTTGAAGAGGAATCGGTCTTACTTTGTTTTAGAGCTTCTCATTCATTGTTTTTCGGTTTAAAGGTGAGTTCTTGAACTTACATCTACGTCTATAGCTTTCATTGTTGTTAGGCATAAATTCCTAACATCTATTTCATATTCAATTGCTTTCGATTTGAATTGGTTTGATGAATTTTTCAATTTTGGTGTTTTGAAGTCAAAATCTTTAGAAAAAGTCCTATCTTGGATGTTTGACATGTTGTTTGGGGTGTTTCGAAGAGCCTATAAGGCTGGGTTATTGCTTGGCATAAATCCCTAGTCTCCGTCGCTCGTCCGATTGCTTCTGAATCGATTTGGCCATCATTGGCCTAGGCAAATTTTACCCAGGTCTAGATGACCAGACGTCTGGTTGAAGAACTCAGACGTCTAGTAGAGGTCCCTGGAAAAATTATATAACGAACGCAGAAAATAAAATGACAAACAAAAGAACCAGACATCTGGTTCATCCGGTCAGACGTCTGGTTATGAGTTCTGGAGATTTCACAGAAAAGAAAAAATAAAAATAAAATGGCCAAACCTAGGTCAGACGTCTGGTCGTGTTAGGTCAGACGTCTGGTCCTGTTGTCTTTTGACCATTTCGCCTATTTTCAAGTGGATTTTCAATTTTTATTGATTTTTGTTGATTCGATTAGTTTTTTCATTTATTATCGACTTTGATGACTTCTTTTTTGGATTTTTGGGAATATCCATTTGATGGATTTGATATCGACTTTTATGGTTTTAATTCACGTTGTCGAATGTGGATTTTGATGATTGAATGTTTTTACAATCATTTCTATGATTTTTCACTTTAAAATGCAGAGGTTTCTATACTAGTAGTAAATACTCAAACTCTTTCATAAAAATGATTTCAATGTTACTTTTAATACAAATCTCGTTTTTAAAACCGTTTTCCAAGCTACTAGTAAATACAAATCTTTACCTCATTCGTACGAGAAATCCAATTAAACGACTTAGCAAAACAAGTGGTATGAAATGCTGGTGTTTACTTCGTCGCTTAATTCTTAGACTAGTTCGATTGAAATCTTGGAACAATTTTTGAGTGGAGATCTACAATCTGTTGGTAAATAATTAAGTTAAGCCAGTGTTTATGGGACATGAAACTAAACTCATTTATTTACTAGCTTAGTGCAACTCACACTTCTTTTCAGTCAATGATGATCCTTTGGTGATTTAGACTAGCGATGTGCGATGTGTCTTTGTCTAAAAAAGGGGGACTATACCTTGTTTGCAGGAGTTTCGGCTCATAGTCCGCAAAGGGAAACTATACCCTGTTTGTAGGAGCTTCTGCTCATAGTCCGCAAAGGGGGACTATACCCTGTTTGGAGGAGCTTTGGCTCATAGTCCGTAAAGGAGACTATACCCTGTTTGGAGGAGCTTCGGCTCATAGTCCACAAAGGGGGACTATACCCTATTTGTAGCTTCGGCTCATAGTCCGTAAAGGGGAACTATACCCTGTTTGGAGGAGCTCCGGCCCATTTTATGGGATAGCAACCCATTTGTGATACACGTGTTGGTGAGCTTTCATGCTCCCGTTTGTGATAGGCCTTCCCCTCCCTTTTATGCTATCTGGTTTTCTAGTTATTGATTTCTGGAATTTTTGTGTTTCACCTATTTTTGTGATTTGTATCGATAAGCCTTATCAATATTTGAGGTTTGGGGAATAAGCTAAAGAATATGACATTCTTTTTTGGTGTTTTGAGTAGATTTTCGATATTGTATGATTTTCATTGTTATCATATATTTTTGTTATATCTCTTATCCTATCTCATTTTATGTGATATTTATAGCTAGATTGATCCATTTATTGTTTTCTTCTTAAATAATACTCGGGTCAGATCGAGATGTTTCAGGTGCTTCCACTTGACTTCTTAGCACGGACTAGCCTCTGACTTTTGGTTAATTACATTAGATTAGTAGTTTTTTCTTTTATATATTCGAGATAGAGACTCCTTGATGTATACATATTCTTTTGTCTTGCACTTGTACCTATTATTTTGTGGTGTAGTGGATCTTGTATGACCACTACATTGATGTACACTTCTATGTGATATATTCATATCTGTTTCCACCATTGTGATATGAATATCTGTGACTGATTTATGTTATGCTTATTTTATATTATTTTTCCGAAGATCACACGGCTACTATATAGTAATTTTGAGTTTGTAATTGATGTGTCAAATTTCCTCTATAATACTATCTAACATATCGGTACTCGCACAAAGCAATTATATAGATGGTCGCTCCTCAACAGCCTTATTCTTCGTGCCAGTCGACGGCATTACCTCCATAGCGTCCTTGGCTAGTGTGAGTATAGAGATGAGAAGTCACACCCTTATAAAAATTTCAGCTAAAGAAGCAACGGTCCTTATTGGTTTCACTGGAATAAAATGTGCACTCTTCGTTAGCCGATCTATGATAACCCATACTCTTTGATTTCCTTTTCTAGTTCTAGGTAAACCATCGATAAATACATTGATATTATTTCCCATTTTCAATTAGGTATTTCCAAAGGTTGTTATAATTCGGCTGTCTTCTGATGTTCACCTTTGATTTGTTGACAGCATAAACACCTGCTAACATAGATTGAAATGTCCTTCTTCATTCCTGGCCACCAAAATACTCTTTTCATGTCCTTGTACATCTCATAAACTCCTAGATGAATACTTAACTTAGAGTTATGGCATTCTGACAAAACCTCCTACCTCAGCCCATTCACATCTAGAACACACAATCGTCTATTAATCCTTAATACAGCTGATTATCCATCTTAAAATCAAAACATCTACCTCCTTTGACTTCTTGAATTAATCCTTCTAGTATCTCATCCTTCCTCTAATGATCACCACTAATCTTTTGTCCTCTCTTTGCTTGCTTATTATCCTTTCTAGGAGAGTCGGGATAACCTTCAAAAGAGTTAAAATGGCATTCCTACTTAAGGCATCTGCCACCACAGTCGCCTTTCCTAGTATATAAAGAATATCCAAGTCATAAGCTGCTAGAAACTCTGACCACCTCTGTTGCCTCTGGTTCATATCCTTCTGAGTAAAAATATACTTTAGGGTTTTATGATCCGTAAAGAGCCCGAACTTTTAATCTAATTAAAGAAAGAAAAAATTACTCCTAAAGTCACTAAAGATTAGAAAGAAACTAAGAGGAATAGAAGTATCCTTACCCAGCAAGTATTGTCTCCACATTTTCAATGCAATGACAACCGCCAGTAACTCTAGGTCATGTGTAGCATAGTTCTTCTCGTGAAGCTTCAAATGCCTTTCATATGCAATCATTCTACCATGCTGCATCAAAAGAGCTCCTTGTCCTACTCTACAAGCATTTGTGTAGACCGTGAACCCACTCTTTCCATCTGGAACAGTTTAATTCCAAAATTGGTTCTTTACACTTTGGAGTCCATATAAACATTTCCTCCTTCTTAGTTAGCTCAGTTAAATGGGAGGAAATCTTGCAATAATCTTAAATAAACCTCCTATAGTATCCAACCAACCCGAAACTTCGAACCTCGAAAGGAACCCGCAGTTCCTTCTATTCATGAACAACTTTCACCTTCACTAGGTCCACTGAAATACCTTCTCCCATCACAATATGTCCTAAAAATCTTACTTCCGATTTTCAAAAATGGCACTTAGAAAATTTCACCTTCAGGACAGTCTCCTCGATGTTTCCAATACCACTTCCAAATGATGTTTATGTTCTTCCTTAGATTTGGAGTAGACAAGGATGTCGTCGATGAAAAATAACACAAAATTATTAAGAATATCTCATAAAACACGGTTCATGGGATCTACAAAATGTGCAGGTGCATTGGTTAGCCCAAAAGGCATAACCAACCACTCAAAGAAACAGTTGGAGCCTCTAAAAGCAGTTAAGGGTATTCTATCTTCAGCAACCTTCAATTGATAGAATCCAGTAGCAAGACCCATTTGAGAAAATACCATAGCTCCATTAAGTTGGTCAAAAATATCATCGATACGGGGTAAGGGATACTTGTTCCTATTTGTCAGCTTATTCAATTCCCTATAATCCATGCACAACCTTAAAGATCCATCAGACTTAGCCGCAAATACCATAGCAGATCCCTAACTCAAACGAGTGGGTCTAATCAATCCTCTCCTTAACAGGTCCTAGGTTTGACTTACCAACTCTTCTCTCCCCCTCGGAGACATCCTTTACTTAGGTTGAACTACAGGCCTTGCACCAGGGACCAAATCAATGTGAAACTCTGTCTCACGGTGTGGGGGTAAACTTTTAACCTCTTTGAAACATCGGGAAATTTTTTAACAACTTCAACAGACCCTAGATTTTCTTATGATGCTTCCAAGGAACATAACAAACTATACATATAAATGTCGGGTTCCTTACATGATACCTTAGCTTTCCTGCCACCAAACCATGCCAAGAATAATGTCAAATCCCTTAAAGTCCAAGACATATGAGTCGCAAGAAAAGTGATAGGAAAGGTTGTAAATTGCTACATTCTTACAAATCATATTCAAATGGGTTAACCCACATATGGGGTTCGAAACACACATAGGGTTTTCTATAATACTAGGAATAAGATGAAATTTACCTACTGATTCGCAAGAGATAAAACAATGAGAGGAACCAATATCAAATAATGCTCGAACAAAAATACCATTAATCGGTAAGGTACCTTCAAGGATGCCTTTTTCCTTCACATCCATTGAAGTAGATGATTCATTCTCAATGGCATACACCTTGGGATGCTACACCTTCTTCATGAGTGGGCAGTCCTTTACCATATGCCTAGGCTGATGGCAATTAAAATAGAGAGTCTTTTGGACCATCGAGGAGATAGGTCCACTTTGTTGTTGATGTTGCTGCTGCATTCCAAAATTCATGCAACACTTTGCGATGTGGCCCTTCTGTTAACACTATGGGAAACATAGTCCTTGATGAAATTTCCTTAATCCTACCAGGCTTTCTTTTTCCCTGATTCTTCCAATTTGGATTGAACTTTCTCTTATTAGAACAATTTCCAATAGTATTTCCACTAGGTTCCACCGGAGTAGGCTTCTTCTTTTCCAGGCCACATACCTCAGAGCCATATCAACTAGATAAACAAAAGTACCTTTAATGTGAGCAGACATTTTCTCATGGTACTCTTCCCTCAAACCCAAAATAAACATTTCATTCTTCTTTAATGGAATTTTGATCGGTTCCGGCCCAAAAAAAGATAACTCGTTGAACTTCGTCTCATATTCTACTACCAATAGATCCTTCCACTTTAAGATTTAAGTCTATGAAGTTGCGGTACATCCACGTCCTTCTTACTATTGGAAAGAATTGGTCCTTAAAAACTTCTATAAATTAGGCCCATGAAAGCTCGTCTTCGGGAAAAATTGCAGTAAGGAAGTCCCACCATGCTGCTGCTCCCTCTTGTAGTTGCCATGCTGCCAAGAATCTTTTCTGTTCATTAGATAAACCAAGACCTTTAAAAATATTTTTGCAAGATCACAACCAAGCTTGCACTTCCATGATAGACTCTGTTAATGGTTTTCCTCGTAGGTTGGTATAGTCCTTGCATAAGGTTGCGAAATCCACTCTTGGTTGCTTGGGCGCTGCCTCTTCAGTAATCTGAACTCCTCTAGGATTTTTGGTTTGACCATTTGTAGTTGTATTGCAACCTGTTCCCCTACCTATTTTTCCTCTGTTACTCATGCCTTGCCTTATTTCGATGGAACTTGAATTGGAGCCGCCGCGGTTGATCTGGATGCTAGGGTTCAAGTTAATGCAGATCAGTTACCTCTTTGGTGTAGCGATGAGGTGAACACACGTCACGAGGATGTTGAGCCAAGAAGGCGAGGAACGGCCCATAGACATCAAACAGACCATTTACGTAAGATGGAGCACGACTACTGCTTGCTCTAACTCCCCAAATGCCGGACTTAACAACTATGATCAAAAAACTAGTAAAGGAAAGTGATGGTTTGACCAATGATGATCAGGGGATCTCGAGAAGGAATACCCCATTCACAAACAGTATTTTACATGCGAAATATCTCTAAGGAGATTTAGAATATTGTCGATGCCTACCTACAAGAAAAAACTAACCTTAGGCAGCACATCATGAGATATGAATGGCTGATGGACTTCGCATGAGATGATGATGCCAGAAAGTGCAGATTTTTTACCCATCACTCTTTCTAGCATAGCAATAATGTGGTTCATGAGATTTTCCAAAGGCCAGTATCTAAATTTGATGATTTAGCAACAGAAATTATGGAGCAGTTTCGTATGCGCGCAACTCGCCCCAAAGATGTAATGTCCCTATCAAGTGTGTTTTAGGCTCCAGGAGAATTGCTGAAAGACTTCCATACAACCGACATAGAAGCCAGTAATCTAAATGACCACTCAGTATTAATGGAGATAATAAGAGGGATTGACCCAGAATCTGACTATGGCGATTAGTTAGTTGGAAAACTACCTGCAACGTTGGAGCGTTTCTATGCAAAAGCTTCTCAGTATTTGAGGAATGAGGAAGCCAGATACTCTAGGAAGAAGAGTGTTGTGGAACCGAATGAAGAGGGAATGTATAGTAACATTATAGTAAAACACTCCGGGGAGAGTTTGGGAAAAGTTCAAGTAAATGTCCAAAATAAACCGAATCAGCAAAAGAAAGGCGGCGATAGGAACCGTGAACGAAAGAGGAATTTTGGAAGAGGCAAGTCTAGGATTACAATGTATGATACCTACAAACCACTAAATAAATCTCTAGATAACGTTTACTTGTCTACATGTAATACCATGCAGTATAGGAAGCCACCTCCGAAAGAATCAACGGAGAAACAAAAGATGGCTGGAAAATTTTGTCGGTTCCACGAATGCTATGGTCACAATACAAATGAATGTAGGCATCCCTTAGATGTTATAGAGAAACCAATGTGGGAAAGAAAACTGCAGTATTTTTTTAAAGCCCGTCAAGACGGCGAGTAGGGAACGTCCAATCCCAACCGAGGACAAGCGTCGCACAAGGCTGAGGAGCCAACGCATACTAGTAGAAGATTAGTGATCAATACAATAGCTGGAGGACCACATCCAGCTTATAAGTGCTAGCATGAGATGGAGCACTATGTAAGCACAATTAAGCATATGAATTTTGAGTGTTATTCAAATATAGAAGATGGGGCTCCGGCCAAATAACAGCATACAATGATAGACAACACTGTATTAGAGATGCAGATAAAGTGGAGGCACCGACGATCGACCCAATGGTTATTACGGCTATGGTCGGCCCCACCTTAGTGAAGAAGATCTTGATTGAATGTGGTAGTTTTGTGATTATAATTTTCATAAAGGCTTACGGTCAGATGACGATGGAAGTCAAGTACTTGAAACCATCTAAAGCCCGTATTCATGGATTTAACGGTGCTCCATTCATGGCTTTAATGGTGCTCGACCAAAGCCATTGGTTATGTTGAATTGCCGGTGGAGTTGAAAGAAGGCGACCGTGGGAGAGTGCAGAAGTTGCCATCTGTCGTCTTGGATGTGGACACTCCATACAATGCCTTTATGGGTCGATCGACCCTAGCTGAATTCTAGATAGCCCTTGCTCCATGGTGTTTGACTTTGAAGTTCCTAATTGATAACGGTGTTAGAGTTGTGCATAGTGATTAGGTAGCTAGATGTGCTTGCTATTTAGCTGAGATAAGAGAGGCCCAGCGTAGAAAAAAGGAAAGGATGTGGAGAAGTCTCTCCACATCCAAGACACCGCATATTGACAACTAGCACCTGAGCCTTGGCTTGGGCACCATAGTCGGCTACAAAGATATAGATCCAAGGAATGATGAGGAGGATCCCGAAGAGACCAAGGCTGCACCGCTGAGCTAACGATCGACATTGCGTTCAGCCACGATGACCCGTTACGGGTCCTAAAGATCGGATCACAGCTCAACCCCCTAATGACGAAAGAACTTGCTGGTTTTTTCCAAGCGAATCTTGATGTGTTTGCTTGGACTCATTCTAATATGTGTGAGATCTCGCCTGCCATTATTAGCCACGCATTAAATGTTGACTCGAGCCATGTCTCGGTGAAACAGAAAAGGCGTGGCATGGATCTGAAGAGATCTGCCGCCCTTAATGAAGAGGTGGATAGGCTTAAAAGCAATGGTTTTCGCGATGCCCTCTACCCGAAATGGGTATCAAATCATGTACTTGTGAGGAAGGTGAATGGAAAATGGTGGACCTGTATTGACTATTCGAATTTAAACAAGACATGCCCAAAAGACAGTTTTCCCTTTTCGAGGATCGATCAATTGGTGGACTCAACCGTAGGATACAAATTGCTATCTTTCATGGATGCATACTCTGGATATAATCAAATCCTGATGTACATCCTTGACCAAGAGCACATCAGGTTTATTACTGATGTTGGATTGTACTGCTATGTGGTAATTCCATTCAGATTAAAGAATGCTTGGGCAACCTATCAATGCCTAGTTGGTCAAATGTTTAAAGATCAAATTGGAAAGAGATTGAGGTATATGTGGATGATATGCTTGTGAAGTCACGACGATCAAGCGACCGCATTAGAGACTTAGTAGAAATATTTGATATCCCCCCATATTAAAAAATGAAGATCAATCCTCTGAAATGTTCTTTTGGCTTTGCATCGGGATAGTTCTTAGTTTTCATTGTCAATGCTTGTAGTATCAAAGCTAATCTCGAAAAGATTCGAGCTATTCGCAACATCCAAGCGCCATAGACTATCAAACTGGTACATAGCCTAAATGGGAAGGTTGCTGCCTTAATCGAGTTTATTTCTAGAGCCGCCAAATAAATGCATTTTGTTCTTTGTCCCAATTATAAGAGGGAAAAGGAGCTTTGAATGGACATAGGAATGTGAAGATGCAATCCAAGCTCTGGTGAACAACTTAGAGAGACCTCCCATCTTATCAAAGCAGGTGGATCACGAAGACTTGTATATCTATTTGGCCGTGTCGGTACATGCTGTTAGTGCTGCATTACTTTATGATGTGAATCAAATCCATAAATCCATCTATTATGTTAGCAAGCAATTAACAGGAGCCGAAAGGAACTATTGAACTATTTGAAGATAGAGAAATTGGCATACTTCCTAATGATTGCATCACGAAGGCTATGCCCCCATTTTTAGGCTCATCCTATCAACGTCTACACCGACCAGCCGTTACGATAGGTCCTATAGCGACCTGAGACGTGTGGAAGGTTACTCGAGTGGAACATCGAGCTAAGCCAATTTGACATTAACTATCTCCTTCGGAGAGCCATTCAGGGACAGGCACTGGCGGACTTTATAGCTTAGTTCAATACATGAGATGATCTCCTAAAAAGCAATGAAGCCCCTACCATCTGATAGAAAATGTATACGGATAGAGCCTCTAACATCGTCGTCCTGAAGCCAAAGTCATGCTAGTAACTCCGGATGATAGATCAATTGCTACGCTTTGAAGCTTGACTTCCTTGCAATGAATAATGAAGCTGAATATGAAGCTATGATTGCTGGAATCAAATTTGCCAGAGAACCGGGGATAAAATCTCTTGAAATCTTTTGTGATTCCCAATTGGTGGTATACCTAGTCAGGGGAGATTACCAGGCTAAAGGAAAACGAATCGCTCCATACCTTATTCGAGCCCAAGAGCTATAGCCTGTCTTTAAGTATTATGACATCATGCACATTCCTCGGGATCAAAACAAAGAGTCGACTCATTGGCAATGTTTGCTAGCATTGGGGTGCACAACAAATGGGCTTGGTTCAAGTCAGAGTACTAGATGCCCCAAGCTAGAACCAGATGGAAATCGATTATGTACTAGAGAGTCCTTCCTAAATGGAGGAACGAAAGATGACAAACCCTTCGCAAAACTTCTCGATATGTCATTCAGGAAGCATTCATGTAACGAAAGGGTTTTTCCGTTTCCCTACTTCGGTGTATCACTCATAATGAGATAAAATGAGTCCTAAGCAAAGTTGATGAAGGGAAATGTGGCGATCACACTAGGGCAAACCCTAGCAAAGAAAATACTCTGTTATAGGTATTACTGGCCAACTATCAACCGAGATGCTGCTGATTACGCTAGGTGATGGGACAAGTGCCAAATGTATGCAAAAGTTTCGAGAGCTTCCTCGATGGAAATTACAAAAATGGTCAATCTATGGCCGTTTTCCACATGGGGAATAGATATTATTGGTTCCTTTCCAATCTCTAAAGTAGTGCGAGGTACGCCGTCGTAGCAGTTGATTAATTCCCCAAATGGGCCAAGCCGAACCTTTATTTATGATCATGACGAAGAAAGTAAGCAACATCATTTTTTGGCATCATTTATTGTTTTCGCCTTCCACGAACTATTGTAACTGACAGTGGAACACAATTCGACAATGCTGAATTCAAAGACTTCTGTCGTCGGCATCTTATTGAAAAGAGATTTGCGGTAGTTGCTCACCCTCAAGCAAATGGACAAGTTGAATCTATGAACAAAAATCATAAAGTCCATTATGAAGAAATGTTTGGAAAAGGCTAGAGGCAAGTGGATGGATGAACTCCCAACAACATTATAGGCTTACAGAACCACCCACAAGTCCACGACTAGTCATACTCCATTCACCCTTGCTTACGGCTCCGAAGCCGTCATTCTTGTTGAACTCAAAGTCCCTTCTCATCGAGTGACCTACTATGACCCCAAAACAAATAGGGATATCCTCCTAGAATCTCTGGACTTGGTAGATGAGAAACGTGAAGAAGTTGATTCAAGGGCAGCTGCACATCGACACCGAGTCACCCGATACTACAACATTAAAGTCCGACCTAGGACTTTAGAATCAGCGATCTTGTCTTAAAATAGGTTTTTCCTGTCCCGTCACACATGAATCATGACCGTACGTCATTGTACATAGGCTTGGAGAAAGAATTTTCAAGCTAGTGACTGTTGGTGGTGTCACACTCCCAAAGGCATGGAATAGCGAGCATTTACGACGCTATTTCACTTAGTTTATTCTTTTTCATTCAGTTGTATTTAAATTCGAATTTTCTTTAACATTTGATTTTCTAGATTTGTAATAAGACAAATTATGTCATTTATTTCCATTTGGCACATAAAGTTTGAAATTTCCTTAATATCTATGATTGTTATAGCATTACATATTAGTTATGATACCCAAGTAACTAATATTGACATGTTTGAGCAGGTTCCCAGCGTTTGGAGCCAGCCAATCACACAAGTTCATAATTGATTAAACAAAATGAACGTGGTCCGACCGTTCATTTGATGATTCTCATTCATAATCGGATGGCCAGAGTACCTAATGATAAATGTATGTAACTTGACCATTCGATAATCAAATTAATCCTACCAAGCAACGTGGCGAGCATGAATCAAAAACCAATTGTAACACGATCAATAGCTCTCCAAGCAAAACCTCGGGCTTAGGAGCAAATCAATCAATTAAGGAAAGTACGGTCCGATTATTTTTTGAAATAACTCTAAGTTCCCAGAGTGTGGACTGAAGTATAAACACGAATTGGGTGCGATCCAACCACCCGCCAACCAAATCTTATCCCCAAACTACAGATATGAGTATACAAAAATAGATGAGTGCGGTTCGATCACTCACTATTCCATAAACTCTAATCTGAAATCAAAAGGAGGAGTATAAATTCGCTAAGGATGGAATTCGACCATCCACTATCTAACTTCTCTAACCCAAGACTAGGGGTAGGAGCATAATTACTTAAGCCACTGAGTTCGATAGTGTAGTACTAGGGCTAGAACCCAGTGTTTGGTACAACTTAGGCCACAACCATATGGAGGCCTTGAGTAAAATTAATGGATGATTATCCGAGTCAATGAGCAACGAATTATAAGTACATTGAATGAAAAAGTAATAGCTCGATTACTTTAAAAAAATTCACAGAAGCGTTCAATAGAAAATAAAGAACTTTTATTTACACATTAAACTTGGAAATCAAAGTACAAGTTTATCTAAAAGCGGGGGCCGTACCCGCACAGGTATGACTAACAAAAAGAAAAACAGCTATGTAAGCTATGCACAAACTAAGTCGACAGGACAGCTACTTCTTTTGCTTCTTCTCCCTCTTGAATTTCTTGATAGTGGACCCGCTCGAGCCTTCGCTTGTTCCTCTCTTCGATCCCTTAGCACCACCTTTGGTAGGAGAGCTTTTAGATGTTGGAGAGAGTCCTTCAGGAATGAACTCGCCAGGTGGAATGTCATGCAGTGGGATGAGGTTTGGATCATCGATGTCAACATCAACAGGCTCGGTTCTGACTTTCTTCTTCAATAACTCCTCCCTCTCAATGCGTTCCTTCAATCTTAGCTCACCGGTCCGTTTGATGGCACCTATGATATTATCATCATAGATTCATCTTGTTTGGGGTAGTCGTCGGCCCTTTTATTAGCAAGAGGTCTAATAACTTGAGCATCAGGGCTTGAAATGTCAGTAGTCATTGAAATGTTTGCAATTGTCTGTTGTTGCTCTACAGCGCCATCACTTCCCAGAGTTTGACTGGGAGCGAGAAGACCTGTAAATTCATAGGAACAAGAAAATAAGCCTAGAACTATCGGGCATGAGGAACGAAACCTCTCAAGTAATAGAGAATAGAGTGGGATACCTACATCCGGCTGACTTTCGGTTGTTGCTGGAGTTCTCCCTTCTTGAATAGGAGTCAACGGCTCTGATTTATAACCGAGTTTATCTGGATCATAGCTTGGGTCTTGTCTCGGGCCAAGAGAAACTAATATGCCGGCTGGTTGAAGTAAAGAGGAATCTTTAGGATCAGACCTTGAAGCTTCAACGATGTCATTCATTTGCCAGAAGGTGCCCGGATATCAAAGTATCGGAGCCTTGCAGTGGCAATATCTAAAGGTAGGTTCATTCCTTTGAAGGACCTCTCGCACCAGTTTTTCCTCATCAAAAACGGATTTTCCAAGGGCTTTCTTCCTCATTTCAATGATATATTCCCAAGCCTCGATAAGCGATCCAAGGCAGCCTTCTCTAAGAAAACTCAAATCATGGTGGATTAGGACCTTGGCATTATATTTAACAATAAAAGGATCAAACATGTCCTCATTCTCATTTCCGATAGACTCTTTAGCATCCTCTAACTGGGCCTTAATTTTCCCTCTAACTCCATTAGCCAGCTTCCCTTGCCTCTTCCTTAGGGGTTTAGATTTGAGCGAGCTGCTTGTCAAGTTTAATTTTAAGCTTTCGAACCTCAACAACCTCTTCGCAATACTTTTGAAACTCCTCTTGAGCCTTAAGTTTTTCTTCCTTCTCTTTCTTAAGAAGCTCATCGAGTTCCACAATGCAGCAGGTTAGAGTGTCTTTCTCCTTTTGTAGTCTGTCCTTCTCTAGAGCAAGCACACCACTGAAGCTAAGGGCAACGTCCAGCTCTTTAGTGTGCCATTTCCAGATAATTAACTACTTCGGATGTTTCTTTAGCACTCTTCTCTATCGCAGATAACTTCATAGTCAACTCTGTGATTTCATTGTCTTGGTGTTTGATTATGTATTTATCATGGATCGCCTTCAACTTAAGGAGATCAATTTCATGTTGCCTTTCAGTAGACACCTCGAAAAATTTCTTAGCTAAGTGCTGGAATGCATCATGCTGCACAAAAATATCATTGACACACATAAGTGAACTCGGTTTAATATTTACTGGATTCTGTAGATAAAAGGAAGAAACTTTAGTCCACCAAAGCAGATTTTTGGAAATTTGACCTTAAGTTCAATCAATCGTTCTGGCGTAGAGGCCTCAGGAGCTGTGGTAGTCAAAGCTCGATCAGAAGAAACAATATAACATTTGCTTGACCAGTGATCGCGAAGCCGTTGAGAACTAGATGAACCAGAATGATGCTCGGGTGGCACAACAGTTTGGGGAACATGAGAAGAGGTATGACCGCTGCTATATACAAAAGGATTGGGCTGAACTTCTTAGTGATTAGATGATTGAGATTTTGACCTATGCTTAGAGGATGAAGATTCCCTTGAATGATAGCTCCTTTCCTGGTTATCACCTCTTTCTTGGTGCTTTCCCGAGTCCGGACCACAACTGGATCTATAATGTGTTGAGGAGCCCCTTAAGCGATCAAAGGCATGAGAATAAGACATAGCACCTGCAAACCAAACAGAAGCATATAAGTGACAACCAAATAAAAGGTAGACAAAAATCATGTAGTAAAGTGCATGTGATTACGAGTGTCCTAGTGTCCTCCCGGCAGACTAGTTGTTGTAGGGTTGCCCATGGGAGTAATTTCTCCTTTACTAGTAGGAGGAATGTCATCACCAGTCATCATGGGAGAATTAAGCCCCCGACACTAAAGTTGGAAAAGTCAAAAGTCTTTATGTCACTTGGAATCGGTAGACTTGAAAATCCTTCCATCGAACTTTCTAAAGGCTGAGAGAAAGATTCTTCTTCAATAGAGGTGATGGTGAACTTGGGCTTCTTACCAGCCTTTATCCTACAGAGTTTATATAGGAGCCTTTTCCCTTTTCATGTCGGTGCATCAGATTATGTGCCTTGCGATGATTTGGCCACATGCACGAGGCCCGAACCTACATCATCGTTGTCAGGCTCATTGGCGTCATCACCCTTAATTTCTTCTTCTTCGGCATCATCCTGAGCCTCCTCGATTGGAGGCACAACAAGGCTATCAGTGCCTCCTTCTTGTTCCGCAATATTCCTTCATGGGGCAATGCTTCTTGGAAGTCTGATGTTGTGAACCTCTTCCAGCAACTCGAAAAGAGATAACTACTCATCAGTTACGAGTGATCTACTATCCCTATCTTCGTTGGGGTAGCGCAGATCGCAAAGACGACCCTTGAATAATTACCACCTTTGGGTCGTGAATGGACACCTATAAATTTTCAAAGTACTTGTTAGTTCAGGATATGACTTGGACTTAAGAATTTGAGAATAAAGTGAGGGAAACACTTACGTCCTTCCAACCATCGCCTTGCGAAGCCGGGTAGACAAAGAACATAGTACTATTCGTGCTTAAAGACACCGAGCTTGTTCCAAGCACTAGTGAGAACTTAACGATTGGGTATGGGCTCGAGGAAAGTATAAGAAAGACTACCTGTCTGTCGGTTAAAATTACAGATGAACCAAATGTCTTCGAGAGATGGAGGACAGAATAAACATCCATAGATAGCAAGAAAGTGCCATGAAGGAAAGCGTAGTTGCTCGGACGCAGCTATGCTGGAGCTATTCCTAGAAAAATTTGGCATCTTTTAGGTAAATGAATTAAAAGGTGGCACACATCTGGCCTAAGGCAAAAATTTATTATATGCCGTATACCCCTCCAGGAGCAAGTGGGCCCTATCATTCCCTGAAGGAACTAGAAAATCTCTAGACGAGATTCCATGTTTAGAGCATAGCCTACGAAGAGCAGCCTCGCCATTTCTAGAAGATGGGGAATCCATTGAGTCATCTAGAAATACAACACCCTCTAAGGTATTGAGGGCAGGATCTATCTCTTCCACTGGAAGGATGGGAACATCAAAGAAAAGGTCAACCAACGGATCAAAACTCTCCGATTGCTCAACTTAGTGTTTGGGACAGATACGGTAGCCGAGCTCGATTCGGCACCTGGATTATTATATTATGAAAGTTGACTGGAAGACATCATGGCTAAACGCCCTAAACATCCAGAGCCCATATCAACTAAGCTCAGTAGGTAATAAAGATTAGAAAATTTTACCTGTCCCCACATGCTAAGTGTAAACTAGTGTGGTGCAGTGTTGTGTAGTGCTAAGATAAATAATTCAAAATTAAAAGCAAAAATAGTGACGATACTTTGGATTCCAATCAAAGTGATCGTCATTGCTGACTATCTCAACTGGCTTTTAAATTGATCAGTTGTGTAAGCTCTGGGATCGACCATTGGTATGTTAAAGTATAAATTTTGTTATAGGCGTCTGTATGTTGAATCTTAGTTCATATTCAAGTTCAACGTCAGATATGCAAGTCATGCTACCCGTTAAACTTTATACCTTCAAGTTCATTAAGATGGGATTAGTTCTACTTATTCGTACAAGTCAACATGGATTGGTTTGTTTAAGTGTTCAAGCTCGGTTCAAGGGCGTAAAATTGACTAAGGCCCTATGGACGATCCCTCTCATAAAGAAAAAAACTGATCCCTTTTAACGACATGGTCGATCCCTTCATGCTCCAATAACTGCGATCCTTATGTCATGAATAATAATAACCAATTCCTATGCCATAAATAAACACAACCAATCCCTCTTCACATCGGTACACAACAAGTCTCTGCCTACACCTAACCATGATCGATCCCTCTTATAGCCATTGCATCGATCCCTATACTTACCCTTTCTCGTTCTCTACTTCAACCTTTTACACAGATCACTCCAAACTCGAGTAATATTGATCCCTCTACTTATCAAATTTCATGCCTCATTCCCACAAATCACCTCCTCTTTCTTCTACTTCACCATTCCACCGACATCGTGTTATTCTCATCCACCTCGTATCCATTCAATTCAACCCATGCTCGAAACAAGTAGCACGACCAAACCCATCATCTTGTCATAAGTTAAATGCAAATTGAAAACCTACCTAAATGTATGAAATACGATTGTTACTCGAAGGAAGATGTTGGATTTCGATTCAAATCAAAGGTGGAGTGGTGGTCTAAATCAGGAGAGGATGACATGTTTAAGGCTAGAGGCGGTGATTGATTTGGAGAGAAGGGTTTGGAGTTTATAGTGGTAAGAGAGGGTTTAAAGGAGAACTTAGGGGAAACAAAAAAAGAGAAATGAAGTAAAGTAAAGAGATGGAGGAGTGGAGTATCGGTCAATATATGAAGGCTCATAAGGATCGTTTTGCTTTAGCTTCTCCATGAAGCTGAAAATATTAACTCTCCAACGTTGAAAGGGATTGAGTATGATCCCTCTTCATGGGGGATCCATTCGATCCATATATATATATATATGTATATATGTATATGTATATATAAAGAGATGGGAGAGAAAAGGACTGGCTAGAGGAATTCCGATGCCTATTTTAAAAAATATATATATAATAAATAAATAAATATAAATGCAATTAGATTGCATCTAATTCAATGAAAATTGGCGACAACCCATGAGCATGAAAATGCATCCAAAAGCCAATGATAAGAACGTGTACCTGAACATGTACATGTATATTCTAAAATTCAATTTTTGAAATCGATAGAAATTGGATTCTATAACATCCTCATATTTTCAACCATTCGCATCCGCCCATGTCCGATTTAAATTGCCCAAAATATCAGCATATACAGTAAATAAAATAATCATAGAATCACAGACACAGAGTAATATAACAATAAGCAGCGAAAACAAAAGAATAGTAGTTCATGAGGCTACTATACACACATACATACATACATACATACATACATACATATATATATATATATAACAGAGTTAAATGAGATACAACAGAATTCTCGAATACATAGAAATCTCAATACAATAGTCAAATACATGATCAGAATATATCACAGGAGTCAATTGAATAACTGAAAGCTGAATCGATAGTTGGATCCAAGCGAAGCTCCAAACTCCAAAGATGGGTCTCAAATGCTGTGACAGTCAGTCTGACCCGAGCGTAAAGTAAAACACAAAACACTCGAGTTAGGATTAACATTCTTATATCAATAAATCCAACTCAAGTGAAATATCAAATGAAATACAGGTAACTCAAAGGATGTTTGGGATAACCATCCTCTAAGAATCCGTTAAACTCTCTACTACGTAGTAATATACGCTATTATAATAATGTCTATAGTAAAGTAAACTATTAAAATAGCGTTAAGGCGTTACCCATTTCCCCTTTAACATATTTTATATATTCCCATAGTCTATACAGTACCGTAATCTCCCCCGTACTGAGCGTCGTCAGAGGGCACTCCATTGGTATGGTACAAAACAAACTCGTAGTGGTCTCGCTAAGGTAGGTGACACGGCACAACTAGGCAATGCCAAGATAGATAAACCAATTGCACTACCGGGCTGGTGGTAATGCATAGTAGCAACTACCGCCCACCTCGAGCCATACTCCCAAAAAAATTAGAGGGTGCACCAAATCAATCAAAGTAATAGAATAATATCGAAGGAGTGTGCCCGACTGGAGGAGCTACCTCACTTGGCCCGTCGATTGCTCCTGTTTTAACCACCTTAAGCTAACTTACGGGAGTCAGGTCTATGTATATACCTCATACAGGATCATCGCCACCATCCTACTTCATTCTGGAATCTCCACGGCTACACGGTTGTTATAGGGGTTTTCAGCATTGGTAGAGAGTATGACAATAACCGATCCCGATCTCTTTAACAACCAAACGTTATTATAACACCGCAGTCATTTCAAAATAGTTTATACATCAAAATCAAAATATCATATCCATTTCAAAACCATATCAATACGATATCATTTCCATTTCAAAAACCAAAAGACGATATCATTTCCATTTCAAATATATCCATTTTCAAAAATCATAACACTTCAAAGTTATAACACTTTCAAAACTATAAAGCTTCTAAAACAATAACACTTTAGAAATCATAACATAGAAATCATAATACTTTGGAAATTATAACACTTTGGAAATCATAATCTAGAAATCATAATACTTTGGAAATCATAACACTTTGGAAATCATAATTTAGAAATCATAATACTTTGGAAATCATAACACTTTGAAATCATAACATTTTTGAAATCATAACACCTTGGAAATCATAACATTTTGAAGTCATAACACTTTGAAATCATAATACTTTGGAAAACTACAGCACTTCTCACTTAACCAGTTTAGATATTAAAATAGTGTATAAAATAAAATAGTTTATAAAATAAAATAGTTTATATAAAGTAGTTATAGGTTAAAATAGTTTATAATAAAATAGTTAGTATATTAAAATAGTTTATATTAAAAATAGTTTATACTAAAATAATTTATATTATATATGAAAATAATTTATAAAGTAAAATATATAAATAGTTTTAAATATAATTTAAAAATACTTTATATAATAAAATAGCTTCCTCAAGTTTCACAAATCGATTCTAAATCAACTCGAATTCCAAAATTTAAATTTAATCTAATCTCATATCATTAATTTCAATTTATTTCAGTTTCTCCATAAACTGTTTCAAATTATATCAATTTCAAAAACAAATTTGAACCACAAAATCAACAATTTCAATTTCAATATATTTCAAAGCTTTAAATATTCCACAATTTCTAAAGTAAATTTGATAATTTCATATATATCTTAATGTAACATCATTATTATTTGGTTTTGAAATATCCATTAATAAATCTAATATCATTTAAATAAATCTCAAATTACAAATAATCTAAATTTTTCCTTAAATTTATTTAAACTTGAAATACTCATTAATCACTTTAAACCAAAATCAAGTTATAAAATCATATCCTTAAATTCTCAATATCCAATAAGTTTCAAATCGATTTTATTTAAATATAATTCTTAGAAGAATATTATTTCAAATTAACTTAAATTTATCTTCCCAACCTTAACTTATAAAATTCATTATATAATCTATTTTAAAATAAAATTTTAAATAAATTATTAAACATAATATATATTAGTTAAATCAAAATTTATTATTAAACTTATTTTATAATAAAACTGATTTATACGTATTTTAAAATAGTAAAAATATAAGTAAATTCTTAAAATTTAAAATTTTCAAAACTAACTTATAATTTTAAAATTTTCAAACATATAAAATTAAATTCAAGAATTTAACTTAAATAACCTTTATAGTATAACATTTGAAATCAATATTTGTATAAACACACACACACACATAAATATTTTAAACCTTGGAAATCATTTCAAAATGTTTATATATAGACCAATGGTGTCTGTATATAATTTTCTATCCTATGGTCAAGTGATACAGATGTTTATCATTTCAATCTATAATTTAAATTATATACGGCTATATATCATTTCTACCCGCACTCCCAAATTCAATTCAATGAAAATCGCTTGGGTTTATCATTTCAACACATAATGATTTCTCCTATTCTAGAGATCGTTCGGGTATGTATCATTCCAACCCATAGGGAATCCTATACTAAGAGGGAACTTGCAGAGTGATAACATATATGATAATAATATAATAGGCATATATCACCAATATAAATAATAGATAATGGTGTCAGATGTCACAGGTGAAAAGATAGCATATATACATATAATAATGTAAATAACTAACAGTAGCATATTTTAATTGTCGTTTCAATTGAAATCAAATTTAATAAATATAAGAACGTTAATCATGAGTGGTTGCTCACCTTTCGAGGCTAGAGAGGTTCGACGATGAAATGAGTTGAGTTACGAATCCAAGCACGAATTTCGAAGTAACGCAAGATGGCACGAATTCGACAAACAGAGCTGATAATAGAAATCGATAAAACGAATCAGAACTGGATTGATGAAGATAAATGGTATAAATGAACTTATATGTATAACTATATATAACTATTTATATAAAATCATATTTTAGATTCCAAACACATATTGAATTAAATATATATATGGTTTTCAAAAATCATAGCTATAAATTAAAATACATATATCAAATCAAACATATATACATTATATAATTTGGAATAAATACACATATATATTTATTAAAAATTCAAAATATTTACATATGTAGTGTATGTTCATTACAACATAACAACTACTGTGTATATATACTTATATTTCAACTTAACAGATCATGTAACTAACATAACCAACAATTTTTAAATATATAAGTTCGACTGTAAAACAAATTATAATACTTAAACAATATACAAACTAGCATAATACTATATATAATAATGTAACCTATATATAATAGACTTATGTACAGGTCTTAAAATCAAACTAATATTAAAAGAATCTACACACTTTTAAACATCTATAAACTGCCATATAAACACAAAGATATATATATATAGAGAGAGAGACACACACACACACCGAATATATAGGTAATATAACTTATATAAACTCCATGTTATAAACTAACAACATTTACTGGCAGATCCAAAACTAATATTATCTAACATATAAATTAATACATATAAACATATATACAACTAACCAGATGATGTACGACCTATATAAATCTATACATGGCGAACAAAATGATATAGAACTTGTATAAATTCTTATATACGAAAGCAGCAGATTTTATATAGAACTAATATATAGTTTACATACTTTTAAATATGTATAAGCTATCATATATAACTATGCAATATGCATACATATTATATTATTAAAAATGTTTTCCAATACAGCATAGTTTAAGTAGTGGTTTAACATATTATATATATATATATATATATATATATATCACTAATAACCTATATATACACACAAAAAACATATAATGAAATATATATATACCTTTACATATATAAGCTAACAGGTTACATATAACAAAATCCAACATTTACCTTTTATAACAAACCTTTTTATACAATACATCATACTGTATACATAAATATCAACTATCTCTAAACTAATATATATAATACATGTAAAATCATAGTAGAGTAGTTATAAATAGATTATACAAACTTATATACATATATAAACTGTTAAATATTCTTATATACCAACCTAATTTAAGATTTGTATAAACTAACATTTTCACTACATATAATATAATATACTATACTGAGCAACATATAATACTGTTCTTATATTATAACTAACATATCGATTCTCAGAATTGTTTATACAAACTATATATATAAAAATATATAAACTAAACTCATATAACTTAATATATATATATATATATATATTACAAACATATATGATAACAAAAGTAAAACTTGCATAAAAGAGAGGATGCGCAGACGAATGGAGGCCAGAGGCAACCAAATTTGCAAAGGTGGTGCTCGGCCTTAGGTGAAGAAAAGGTGGCTGCCACGGGTAGGGTTTTGGTCTCGGGTTGCCAAGCAGGAAGGCCGAGATGGTGGAGAGGTGTCGTTCACGGCCATTGAGAAGTGGAGAATTGCGCGCTCACGGTGGATCTGTTTTGAGGGGATGTTGGATTTAGGCTTGCGTGAAGGGGTGGTTTAGCAGCAAATATAAAGAGCAGGAGAAGGGAAAAAAAATAAGCAACATGATAATGAATTATTTCTCAAATGAACAGGAAGATGAAGAGAGAAATAGGAAAAGAAGTGTGTACCACATTATAAAGTGAGATGGGACAACAAAAGGTCAGAGCATTGGAATTCTGAAATTAATAAAAGAAGATGGCTATTAGAATTTCTACGGTGGAAAATGGAAAGACATCAGAAAACAAAATGGTTCAAACTTGTAACCGATACAACTATCCGTTTTGTGAATTCCGTTGTGTACCGGACTTCAAAACACAGAATTGAATATACCACAGAGATCAGCACGACGAGACAGTCAAAACGGCATATAGATATCAGTGGTATGCTCATCGTATCAAAAGTCGATAATCGGTACCGGAGATGCTGCTAAAATATCAGAAATAAGATAAACGGAGCAATAGCAGTCCAGATTTGGAGAAACGAAATATGACGTCTCACTCAGAAGAGGATTTACAAATTTATTATATAAGAATATTTAGGTTTGGAAAATATTTTATTATCATCAAATTTAACTGATTTGAATTTCAATAGAATTGCACAATAAAAATAGTGGAAATTAGCCACAAGGGCCTCTTTAGCAAGTAGAATTAGTTTCTAGGACACACAACTGAAATAATTACTTTCAAGGACAAAACACAAAATAATTAGTTTTTAGGGCCTTAAAACCTATGAAATTATGTCCTTGAAAGTAATTGGACTGCTGACTTTGTCCTTGAAAGTAATTATTCTGCTGACTTTGTCCTTGAAAGTAATTATTCTGCTGATTTTGGCCTTGAAAGTAATTTCTTTAAATGTGTGTCCTAGAAACTAATTGGACTGCAAAGTTTGTCCTTCTGGTGAAATGCCCTATAAAAATAAATTTCATATTATCTGATGAAAATTTACCATTTGCTATGTTTAAATAAACGTATTCCAAATATCAAGTTTTTATTTTCAAATTCTATTATTTAAAATTTCACAAAAATTCAATTAGTTAATAAAACCACTAAATCTAAGGGTCGTTACATATTCTAACCTGAAGATTTCGAAAACGAAACTGAATCGGGTAACTAAAGCTTACCAGCCCCATAGAACTAGAAACAGATAACAACTGATGGAATACAATCTAGAATTTATACTGTTGAAATTCAACCAAACGTTATGACGATTAGAGAAAGATATAACACTCTGGAGAAAATGATTAAATGGAAGAATAATGGCTATTCTGGAAAACTAAATAGACTTCTTTCGGGCGACTCTAACTTGCTTCGATTCAAATCATGCCATGTTTGACGCAAGTACTTGGGGGGGGGAGGGGTAAGTGTTATCCGATATTTTGACCCGGCTATGTAACAACCCGCATATTTATCGGTTTTATATTTAAATATTTTATCGATACTCGGAATTTACTCCGAAAAGCTACTTTTTGCATACGGTCGAATTAGGACTCAGGACCACTTCCATTGAGTTCAAAATGACGTTTGCGATCTTTTTAAGTGTAAATTTGATATGTTTGGAGTTAGTGGAATTTTGCTACTTTTTTGTACTTAGGGTTTTGGTTTGGGCTAAGCCCATTAACCCCACTTATGTATTCAGTCCCAACCCCTTCTCCTCTTCATTACTTCATTCCTCATTTCCTAATACTCAAGCTTTTATAACAATGGAGAGTGGAAGAGGAAATTAAAACTCCAAGCCCTAGTCTTCATTAGCAAATCCAACTTCTAGCTCCAAATTCAAGAGAACCCATTGGTAAGCCTTCTCTTCTTCTTCTCCAACTCATTCTCTTATCAATTTCAGAAATTCCTAAACCTAACTTTGGGAATGTTCTTCTTTTAAAGCTTAGAATCAAGCTTCTTGAGTTGGATTTGAAGAGTGGTTGATTCTCCTTTGCTTTAAAGCTTCTTCTTCATTTGTTCGGGTTCAAAGGTGAGATTTTTATCTCACATCTATGTTTATGATTATCTTCGATTGTTAGGTATGAATTCCTAACACATATTCATGTGCATTTGATTTTGGTTTGAATTGGTTTGGTGTATATTCCAATTTTTGGTGTTTTGAAATCAAAATCTATGAAAATCCTTTTATGGATATCTTAACATGTTTTAGTGACGCATCGAAGAGCCTTAAGGGTCGGGTAGTCGATTGGCATAAACCCTAGCGCCATTGCTCGAATTCGGTTGCGAATTGGTTGGGTTTGCACATCTTGTGCAAAGGCAGAAAAATTGCCTTAGCTCCAGTCAGTCGATTGGATTTCTAGGCCAGTCGACTAGCTGTAGCTAATAAGCAGTATAAAGGCTTCCTGCAGAGCCTTGGGGGCTCTGTTTACTGCAGTCAGTCGACTGACTCACTGAGTTCAGTCGACTGACCTGCATCCCAAGAGCTTTTTGGGAGACTGTGATCAGTCGACTAAACTCAGTGAGTCAGTCAACTGACCTGCTCATATTTGCCTATTCGAGCCTTGTTTTGCTTGGTTTCCAATTTTTATCGACACGTTTTGATTTCTAGTTGTTGTTATCAATTATTCGACTCTGATGACTTCTATTTTGGAATTTTTGGAAATATCCACTTTGATGGATTTGTTGTCGATTTCTTTGGATTTTATTCACGTCTCCGAATGTGAATTTTAGTGATTGATTGTTCCTACAATTTTTTTTGTGATTTGTCACTTTAAAAATATAAAGGTTTCAATACTAGTAGTAAATATCAAAATTCTTTCATCAAAATGATTTCAACACTATTTTATTACAAAGCTCGTTCTCTTAAACCGTTTTTCCAATCTATTAGTATATACAAACCTTTTCCTCACTCGTACGAGAAATCTAATTAAACGACTTAGTAAAACAAGTGGTATGAAACGCTTGCGTTTACTTCGTCGGTTAATTCTTGGACTTGTTCGATTGAATCTCTTGTGACAATTTTCTAGTGGAAATCTATAATTTGTTCGTAAATATTTAAGTTAAGCTAGTGGTTATGGGACATGAATCTAAGCTCATATATTTACTAGCTTATTGTAATTGACACTTCTTGATGATCATGACGATCATTTTTGTGATTTAGACTAGCAATTGTGCGATGTCTCTTTGTCTGCGATTTAGACTAGACCCTGTTTCAGTGTGATTTCGACTCACACTTGTGGGGTAGCGCCCCATGGTCTTCGGGCCGTTCGTGTGTCAAAAATTAATGGCTAGCTACCATGAGATAGCGTCTCGTTCGTGTGATACATATGTTGGTGAGTTTTCATGCTCCCGTTCGTGTGATAGGCCTCCCCCCTTTTTATGATTTCTGGATTTCGTGTGCTGAATTCTGGAATTTATGCTTCACCAATTTTAGTGATTTTCATTGATATGATTTATCAATTTTTGTGCATTGGTGAATTCGTGTGTCATTGACTTGTTGTGAATACAAGTTTTGGGTATGAAACCCTTTTTGGATCTTTGTGAAGATTCTTGTGGTACTGAAGGATTTTTTGTTGATCATCATTTGCATGCTTATTGTAGTATGTCATTATGGATATTATATGTTTATGCCATATCTTTTACTTTATATCATGTCATCTGATATTTATAGCTAGATTGATCCGTTTATTATTTTCTTATAAATAATACTCGGGTCAGACCGAGATGTTGCAGGTGCTTCTGCGTGACTTATCCCCGGGGATTCATTACTCTGACTTTTGGATAACCACATATATTAGTAGTTTTTTGTTGTATACACTTGAGATCTAGACTCATAGTTGTATTCTTTTGTATAGCATGTGTTGCTATTCTTTTGTATTATTGTGGATCTTTTTGACCACTACTCTGATGTACACTTTCATGTGTTAGTTATATATTCATATCTTCTTCCGCCTTTGTGATATGAATTATCTGTGACTGATTTATGTTACGTTTATTTCTATATTTGTTTCCTAAAATTATATATAGCCACTGTGTAGTAGCTTTGAGTTTGTGTCGGTATGTCGGACTCCCTCTTGATATGAAGTGCATGTTATATTTTATCCGGTATATTGGTGCTCGCACAAGGCAATCACACGGATGGTCGCTCCTCAACAGCCTTATTCTCCGTGCTAGTTGACAGCATTACACCGTAGTGTTCTTGGCTAGCGTGGGTATAGAGGTGGGGCGTCACAGCTTGGTATCAGAGCCAAACTTCGGAACAATGTAGAATAATTTAAAAAGGATCATCGTCCTAAGTCCATCGTAGGAGTCGTGCTTTAGGATTTTATTCGGGTCTTCGTACCGTCCTATCCTATTTTCATTTATGATTCCTTGTTTTACCTATCAAGATTGCTTGATATTTATTTTGAGAATAACTTTTCTCCTTCTTTCTTTTCTAAAGGAAGAGAAATGGTTAGTTCTAGCAGTCCTAGCGCTGGTCAACCAGTAGCCCTTCTCTGGATGGCTCATTCATGTCTGCCCAACAACTTTTGGATCTTGTAAAGAAACAAGAGTTTATCTGTGCTTTGAGTAAGAACCCCGAAATGGTTCTACCTTTGAAACTTGAAGTTTCTTTCAATCAGCTTGTGGATGTTACTCTTCTTCATGGAGAGGTTGGTAAAGGAAGTGTTTGTGATATTGGGACTTCCAAGAAGAGGCATTTAAGTTCAAGAGCCTTAATCCCAATAAGAGAGTGAAGCAAACTACTTTTGTAGCAAAGACTCCTATCCCTAATCGTGGAGGATGCTACAATTGTAATTCTAAGGACCACTATGCAAAGGAGTGTCCGGAGCCACTCTTTTGTCGCTATTGCAAAAATACAGGTCATCATATTTCTGTCTGCCCCATACTTCAAAGCAAAAAGAGGGTGGAACAAGAAACTTCGGTAGCCAAGACTCCTACCCCAAGTCATAAACAATGCTACAATTGTGGTTCCATGGACCATTATGTAATTAAGTGCCCGAAATCCCTCTATTGCCGCTATTGCAAAGGCTCAGGTCATTACTTATCTACATGTCCCAAACTCCCTAGCAAGTGGGAGGGAAAGTTGAAAGTCGTGCAAGCCCCTTGTGACACTTCTCTTGGTCAAGGTATTTTACATTCAATCCTTGATGCTATTGTTTTATTTCGTGATCTTTCTATTTGAGTTCTTTTTGATATAGGTTCATCTCATTATTTTTATATCAAAAGAACTTTTCAGTTCTTTTTCTTTGAATATTTTGGGCTTGATGTCTTCTTTGGGAATTGCGAATCCGGATGGTGGATCCGCAACACTCAACTTACTTTCTATTGATGTCGAAATTATTTTATGTGATTTTTCTTTCCGAGTCGATATTTTTTACTTAGGCTTCGGAATTGATTTGTGTTAAAGGATTGGCTTATTCATTATGAAGCCATATCCTTTGTCCCTAGTGGACTACTTATCTTCGACATTCTTAATCTGTTAAGCAGATTTCTATTTCTCCCTTGTAATTTCGATTCCAACTTGATGGCATCATTTTATTCTTTAAGCCCGCATGATAAGGAAAGCGTTGTTTCTCTCATTCATGTAGTTTGAGAATTTTTCGGTATTTTTGAGTTTGTCTACCTAAGAAATCTTTTGTGTGGTGTTAAGGTCTTTCTAGTTCGACCTTGCCACCGATTTTCATTTGGCTACGAGTTGCGGGAGTTAGCATTCCACTTACCGCATTCCGCACTCATTACGATTCTTATGAATGACTTATTATATCATTCAGTTTGTCCAGCTTATTTCATCCATTTTGTAAGCCGAGTATTCTATGAGTATTTCGATGAGACCATTCTTGTGTTTATTGATTTTGGATGAAATTAGCAATTTAAAATTTTTGCAAATCTTTTTCATAAGATTTATTTATAAGTATAAATAGGATTTCTGTTTTTAGAACGAACAAAGAGAATTTTCAAAAAAATTTAGAAACATGTTTATCCTATAAATGATGATTTTGTGATTGTATTGCCCATTTAGTATTTTAAGAATTCTGGTCGATGCGCTTGATCAATGTTATCGATAGGAATTTCCTAAACGCTTTGATGAGACAGTCAGACACAATAAATTGACTTATGTAAATTTTTCTAGAAATATTATTACATAAAGATAAATGTAATTTTGAAAGTTTTAACTTTTCAGGAAAGAAGATTATTTAAAAGAAATTCTTTCTTTTCGACTTGTGATTCCCGAGGGGAACCAAGACTTTATCTGTTGTACCAATGCTTATCGTATTGGTTTGGATGCCGTTCTCTTGCAAAAGATAACGTGCTATCACTTGTGCTTCTAAATCATTAAAAGCCGATTGAGACTAGGTATGCCACTCATGATCTAGTGCTCGCGGCTATTGTTTTCGCCCTTCGTATTTGGCGTCATTATCTTTTAGGAGAGAAATTTGTTCTTTATACCGATCATAAGTCCTTGAAGTATTTATTCTCTCAAAAGAACTTAATTTGTGTCAACAGCGTTGGCTCGAATTTCTAGCACCATACGATCTTGATATCCTTTATACTCCCGGAAGGGGAAATCGCGTTGCGGATGCACTTAGTCGAAAGCAACAAGCGGTTGTTTCCATGATGATATCCGAATGGAATGATCTCGAGGTTTTATCCACTTGTGAAATTCGAGACCGTGTTTCCGGTTTATGTTCATCTCTTGTTTTATGTAGCCTTGAGGCTCATCCTTCTCTTTTAGACCGCATTCTTGAAGCTCAAAGGCTAGATCCTGAATTGGCTCTTCTTGGCCAAAATATTAAGGATAAAATTGATATTGATGGTTTGAAAGACTTTGATATCGATTCTCGTGGCGGCATTCGAAAATTTGGTAGACTTATCGTGCCAAATATTAGTGATCTTCGTAAAGATATTTTAGAAGATTCACATCGTTCTATATTTACCATTCATCCCGGTAGTAGTAAGATGTACGCGGATATGAAGCGACTTTATTATTGGGAGGGAATGAAACTTGACATCGCTAACTTCGTTAAGTGTTGCATGACTTGCCAACTCGTTAAGGCCGAACATCAAAGGCCCGGTGGGTTATTGAAACCTTTAGAAATTCCAATTTGGAAGTGGGACCAAATTTCCATGGATTTTATTGACGGCCTTCCCCGTTCTCGTTCGGGTCATGATAGCTTATGGGTGATTGTTGATAGACTTACTAAATCCGCCCATTTTATTCCCATTCGGTCTAACCGAACTGTTCCTCTTTTGGCCAAGCTCTTTTTAAAGAGATTGTTAAATTACATGGAGTTCTTACTTCTATTGTTAGTGATCGTGATCCATTGTTTACTAGTGGATTTTGGAAGAGTCTTCAGAAAGATTTAGGAATGAAGCTTAATTTTAGCACCGCTTATCACCCCCAGTCCGATGGACAAACCGAGCGTGTGAATCAAACTCTTGAAGATCTTCTTCGTGCTTGTGTGCTTGACTTCGATGGAGGCTGGGAAGATCATATTCCTCTTGTTGAATTTTCGTATAATAATAGCTTCCAATCTAGTATTGGTATGGCACCTTTTGAGGCACTATATGGAAGGCCATGTCGATCTCCTTCTTGTCGGCTTGAGGCCGGTGAGAAGCTGGTTTTAGGTCCAGACTTTATTCGTGATTCCACAGAAAAGATTGAACTTATTCGTCATAGGATGAAAGAAGCCCAGAGTAGACAAAAATCCTATGCTGATTGTCGAAGAAGGAGATTAGAATTTTCTGTTGGAGATCTTGTTTTTATTCGTGTTTCACCTATGAAGGGTGTTGTACGTTTCAGTCGGTCGGGAAAGTTAGCACCTCGATATATTAGGCCATTTCCTATCACTGAACGTATTGGTTCTATGGCTTATCGCCTTACATTACCGGCTCAGTTTTCTGCTATGCATGACGTGTTTCATGTTTCTCAATTACGGAAGTGCCTTCGAGATTCAGATTCTATTCTTGAGCCCGGTGTTGTGGAAGAGACTGAAGTTTCGCCTAATCTAACTTATGAGCAACATCCTATTCGTATCATTGCTTCGGAGGTTAAGCGCCTTCGAAATAAAGATGTTCCGCTTGTGAAAGTTCAATGGTCCTCAAATCCTAAGGATTGTTCTTGGGAATCTAGAGAATTCATCGAGCGAACGCATCCTGACTTACTTTCTCATGCTCTTTAAGGTGAACTTCTTACTTCAAAATTCTTTTGTGTTAATATGCTTTTATGGTTGTTACTCTATATCTTCTTCTTAAATATTGCGAGGACGCAATTTCTTTAAGGGGGGGAGTCTGTAACAACCCGCATATTTATCGGTTTTATATTTAAATATTTTATTTAAATATTTTATCGATACTCGGAATTTAGTCCGAAAAGCTACTTTTTGCATACGGTCGAATTAAGACTTGGGACCTCTTCCATTAAGTTCAAAATGACGTTTGCAATCTTTTTAAGTGTAAACTTTGGTATGTTTGGAGTTAGTGGAATTTTGCTACTTTTTTGTACTTAGGGTTTTGGTTTGGGCTGAGCCCATTAACCCCACTTATGTATTCAGTCCCAACCCCTTCTCCTCTTCATTACTTCATTCCTCATTTCCTAATACTCAAGCTTTTATAACAATGGACAGTGGAAGAGGAAATTAAAACTCCAAGCCCTAGTCTTCATTAGAAAATCCAACTTCTAGCTCCAAATTCAAGAGAACCCATTGGTAAGCCTTCTCTTCTTCTTCTCCAACTCATTCTCTTATCAATTTCAGAAATTCCTAAACCTAACTTTGGGAATGTTCTTCTTTTAAAGCTTAGAATCAAGCTTCTTGAGTTGGATTTGAAGAGTGGTTGATTCTCCTTTGCTTTAAAGCTTCTTCTTCATTTGTTCGGGTTCAAAGGTGAGATTTTTGTCTCACGTCTATGTTTATGATTATCTTCGATTGTTAGATATGAATTCCTAATACATATTCATGTGCATTTGATTTTGGTTTGAATTGGTTTGGTGTATATTCCAATTTTTGGTGTTTTGAAATCAAAATCTATGAAAATCCTTTTATGGATATCTTAACATGTTTTGGTGACGCATCGAAGAGCCTTAAGGGCCGGGTAGTCGATTGGCATAAACCCTAGCGCCATTGCTCGAATTCGGTTGCGAATTAGTTGAGTTTGCACATCTTGTGCAAAGGCAGAAAAACTGCCTTAGCTCCAGTCAGTCGACTGGATTTCTAGGCCAGTCGACTGGCTGTAGCTAATAAGCAGTATAAAGGCTTCCTGCAGAGCCTTGGGGGCTCTGTTTACTGCAGTCAGTCGACTGACTCACTGAGTTCAGTCGACTGACCTGCATCCCGAGAGTTTTTTTGGGACTGTGATCAGTCGACTGAACTCAGTGAGACAGTCGACTGACCTACTCATATTTGCCTATTTGAGCCTTGTTTTGCTTGGTTTCCCATTTTTATCGACTCGTTTTGATTTCTAGTTGTTGTTATCAATTATTCGACTCTGATGACTTCTATTTTGGAATTTTTGGAAATATCCACTTTGATGGTTTTGTTGTCGATTTCTTTGGATTTTATTCACGTCTCCGAATGTGAATTTTAGTGATTGATTGTTCCTACAATCTTTTTTGTGATTTGTCACTTTAAAAATATAAAGGTTTCAATACTAGTAGTAAATATCAAAACTCTTTCATCAAAATGATTTCAACACTATTTTATTACAAAGCTCGTTCTCTTAAACCGTTTTTCCAATCTATTAGTATATACAAACCTTTTCCTCACTCGTACGAGAAATCTAATTAAACGACTTAGTAAAACAAGTGGTATGAAACGCTTGTGTTTACTTCGTCGGTTAATTCTTGGACTTGTTCGATTGAATCTCTTGTGACAATTTTCTAGTGGAAATCTACAATTTGTTCGTAAATATTTAAGTTAAGCTAGTGGTTATGGGACATGAAGCTAAGCTCATATATTTACTAGCTTACTGTAATTGACACTTCTTGATGATCATGACGATCATTTGTGATTTAGACTAGCAATTGTGCGATGTCTCTTTGTTTGCGATTTAGACTAGACCCTGTTTCAGTGTGATTTCGACTCGCACTTGTGGGGTAGCGCCCCATGGTCTTCGGGCCGTTTGTGTGTCAAAAATTAATGGCTAGCTACCATGAGATAGCGTCTCGTTCGTGTGATACATATGTTGGTGCGTTTTCATGCTCCGTTCGTGTGATAGGCCTCCCCCCTTTTTATGATTTCTGGATTTCGTGTGCTGAATTCTGGAATTTATGCTTCACCAATTTTAGTGGTTTTCATTGATATGATTTATCAATTTTTGTGCATTGGTGAATTCGTGTGTCATTGACTTGTTGTGAATACAAGTTTTGGGTATGAAACCCTTTTTGGATCTTTGTGAAGATTCTTGTGGTACTGAAGGATCTTTTGTTGATCATCATTTGCATGCTTATTGTAGTATGTCATTATGGATATTATATGTTTATGCCATATCTTTTACTTTATATCATGTCATCTGATATTTATAGCTAGATTGATCCGTTTATTATTTTCTTATAAATAATACTCGGGTCAGACCGAGATGTTGCAGGTGCTTCTGCGTGACTTATCCCCAGGGATTCGTTACTCTGACTTTTGGATAACCACATAGATTAGCAGTTTTTTGTTGTATACACTTGATATATAGACTCATAGTTGTATTCATTTGTATAGCACGTATTGCTATTCTTTTGCATTATTGTGGATCTTTTTGACCACTACTCTGATGTACACTTTCATGTGTTAGTTATATATTCATATCTTCTTCCGCCTTTGTGATATGAATTATCTGTGACTGATTTATGTTATGTTTATTTCTATATTTGTTTCCGAAGATTATATATAGCCACTGTGTAGTAGCTTTGAGTTTGTGTCGGTATGTCGGACTCTCTCTTGATATGAAATGCATGTTATATTTTATCCGGTATATCGGTGCTTGCACAAGGCAATCACATGGATGGTCGCTCTTTAACAGCCTTATTCTCCATGCTAGTTGACAGCATAAAACGTAGTTTTCTTGGCTAGCGTGGGTATAGAGGTGGGGCGTCACAGGCTATATCCAAACTGATTGAACAAGTTAGACTCAACTGTCGTAAAAACCAGTAAGCCTAAAGCGATGGTTGTAAGGGTCTAAGAATTAAGTATAGATGATAATATAAAGCCATGATCAAACGGAATTGAAAGATATGCTATACAGAACATCCTAAATATGAAATATAGTCTAATCTATAAAAGGGATTGGGTATGATCTCTTTATACCAAAGGGATGAGATTACTTTAGCTAAACAAGTGTAACTTAATGGAAAACAGTCGATATCCCAAAATCTAAAGGTCGGATACATATGAAACTTTAAGGACAAGATGAGGGGACCTTAGGGAGTCTACCTTAGGGATCGCACCCCAAAAGGAGCAAGTAAGAGGGCTTGGTCCTCTTCCCTCTAAAAGGATCAGCAAGAATTAGGAAACATCACACATTGCAATAATAATCGATTGATAGCTCAACATCTATAAATCCAACTAACATGAAAATCCCCTCATAGGGTTTGCAACCACTAACTCCTCAAAAACAGGGATCTGCCCCGATCTCTATTTCTTAGGATTTAGATCATGCGATCTCTCCTTTGGGCCCCAATGGATCTGGAGAGCCTTATGTCGAATTTTTAGGAAGATATTTCATCGTCTTCTTCAATGAATACAAAATTTATTGTTCACTTTTGAGACCTTGACGCTGCTTGTTGTTTTGTATTCCTTCGTAACTAAGGATTTTCATCTGATCCACCCACTCAGTTTGCAGAGTGATTAATAAAGCTATCTCTTAAAAATGGACATAGGAAAACAATGCCGAACCATTATAAATTGTCATGTCTCTGTTATTAGATTGTTTCTTATTCCTTTATTACTGTATTCTCTCTGTTTATATTTAATATTCTTCATTTCCTTTACTATAAATCTCTTGGGTGTTTGTGCCAATTTTTGGTGCAAACATCGTGATCTATTATTGACTGACAGTGACATTCGTTATTGCAATCAATGAAAACTTAATTTTTGAAGAACTTCTCCATGAAGAATTTGAAAGAAGTAGCCTATATACTAGGTATAAAGATCTATAAAGATAGATCTAAGAGGCTATTGGGATTATTCCAATCCCTATACATAGATACCATATGGAAAACGTTCAATATGGAGAATTCCAAACATGAAAACGTTCCAATGCAGTCTGGAATTGTCCTTTCTAAGAAGGATGCTCCTCGTACTAATGAGGAATAGGTGCGTATAAAGAGGATTCACTAATGTTTAGCCATAGGATCTATAATCTACGTTATGCTATGTACTAGACCATATGTGGCATAAGCATTAGGATGGTAAGCCAATACCAGCCTAATCCGAGAAAAACATTAAACGGCCGTAAAATGTATAGTGAAATATTTGAGAAATATTAAGGAATTATTCTTTATATACGGGAATAGAGATCTCCTTATGAAGGGGTATACGGATTCGAGCTTTTAAAATGATAGTTGTTAGTGCCTGGTTATTTCTTTACACTTGACAATAGAGATGTCGGTTGGAAAAGTTCCAAACAAGAGACAGTAACTGATTTAACGCTGGATGTTGAATACAACGCCCTCGATGAAGAAGCTAAATATGCAATCTGGATGTGCAAGTTTTTGAGTGAGCTCGAAGTGATTTTCGGTAGAAAGAATCCTATGGCATTGTTCTGTGACTATTTAGGTGTAAATTCGGTCAGAAATTAATATCGAACTATTTGAATATTAACGTCCATGTGTCACTTAGTAGGCGGTGTGATATTTTGATCAGATTTGTCGCTTATTTGGTTTCAGTAAAATCCAATTTTACTTGTTAAGCGTTATCCGATTTTGATTATTATTTGCACTATTCTCTTCATCAAAACTATATCACTTTGGACTTATGAAATTTGATAATGATCAAAGTTCCAATATTGTCCATATTTAACTTTATAGTCCAATCACAAAGTCCTTGGTTCAATAATAATAGTAATTGTTTTTAACCAAACTACTCTGGTCAGAGATTTTGACCTTTAGTTGACTTGAGTTGACCGTGATATTAACCCCATATAACCGAGGAAACAAATTATTTGAATAGTGTTTTACTTCCAATACTTCCACTTAACCCAACTATAGTCGCTCGATGGACATCATCCCATGATTTGATTATAATCAAAGCGAAGCTTTTATATTGAAGATCAATAGTACTCTCAAGTTGAGAGAACTGTGCAAATCAGTCATAACGATATTTTCTATTTGATCTTAGTTTTGTTAACCAACATAAATCTATCGAGTAAGTGATTCCATAGCTATTCAATAACTATCAATATGTAACCCTTTGATGCCTCTAGTAGTCTTGAGTAATACACCGCCCAAAAATTTGGAGAGCGTTACGTACTCCAATTTCAATGGATGCATCGATATCCGGTCTCGATGCATCTTGGCTAGAAATATTTAAAATGATGTATTTATTATATTATAATACAATACTCATAATTATAACTATTTGTAATTACTATCACAAACATACCATTGATGGATTTTCTGTTAAATATATTTTAATTAAATATTTAATTATTTACAATACATTATAACAAACATATAACAAAAATAAAAACACCTTTATTATGGATGAGAACCGAGTACGGAGTTCATTAATTTACAATAAGTTACAGAATTGTCCCTAAGGCATATGCTCAAGACTATCACAAAAGATACCCATACCAATAAACACATCCCCATTTTTAGGGTGCATCCTCCATAAACAATTCCTCAACATCCGCAAAGTACTATGCACCTTCACAACATTAGTTAGAACTACACAAATAGTGCACACAGTATGGTATCCTTAAATAATAAAACAAAACTCCTCGAGATACTACACAAACAAAAGACAGATTGTAACAGCCCGCAAATCCGTACCCCTTGAGTCAACACTATTCTACAACAATCAACTCAAGTTGTACAGAAATACGAACCATTTGGGTTAAAGAAGAAGAGGTAGAAGAAGAGAAAACAAATCAAATTTCATAATCTAACCATCGCAACGGAATAAAATATAATTAGATAGTAAATAATCTTTACTCAAAATCGAATATATCTGTTTACATACATTACATCATCAGAGTACATCAGTCATAGCTCACATCAATAACATACAATGGATACACAACAACCAATTCAACCATTCAAACAATTATTTAAATTTAATCATTTAAATTTAAATTTCAACTGAGTGAGATTAACTCACCTTTGCTTTTGTTTGCAATCCAATCCAAACCAGCTTGTTCTTCATTATTTTCGACCTTCTATAAACATTTATATGATTTATTAACATTTTAAACACATCGGAAAATTAATTGCCATTTTCAAATTTAATTAACTAATGACTTAGTTTAAAACTGGTTTTCCTTTAATAAATCTTTTCATTAACTTAAATAGTTAAATAAGGAAATTAAAACAGTTTAATCTTCAAATCCATTTATTTTAAAATTAAACTAGTAGATTAAAAATATTCATTTTTATTTTCTGCTTGAAATCACTTACCTAAAAATCAAATCTTTGTAAACCCTACAACATTTTTGTTTTAAACCTTATCTATATATAGTTATTCATACTGTTGACTATATATATATTTCCTGCTTTACTTATATACATACTGGAAAAAAAATATAAAAATCCTTAAGTGTGAAAATAAAAGCAGTAATTAACTTGAAAATTTTAAAATTGCTAAAAATAAAATTTATGCTTTACTGTGAGAATTACACATAAACAGATTATAGTTTTTATTTTATTTATATATACACTTTTTTTTTGTTTAAACATATTTTAATTATTTAAATTAAAAACAGAGAAAGAGTAAGGAATTTACCCAACTCGAGCAAGCAACAGCACAGACGAACAATCTCGAGCACAACATTCATGCCGCGACTACGACTTCCCGTCGTCCCCTTCGATAGATGCGCCGCTGAGCCACCATCGCGATTGCCTGCGCCTACGCGCAGGTGATGCTTTGCCATCCACGTAATCCAACGCGATTGAAAACCGCGTCCCCTCCTTGCTGCATCGTGCCTCAAGACCCATTGCCTAAAGCAATTCGTGATCCAAGAATTTGAGAAGCCCAAGATTGCACTGACATCGCCAGCCTCCCCTCTTCGTGTTGAGCTGCCGCGGCCCTAGCCAAAATTTTCCACACACCCTCACGATAAAATCGCGGCTCCCTTCACAAAAAATCATCACATCGCGACTGCTCGCACTCGACGCTCGATCTCACGATTCAAAGATTGACTCGGTGATGAAAACGAGAGAAAAAGGAACCTCGTTCATTTTTTTTTCCCGAAACCGAGTAGTTTTCGAGTTTGAAGATTTCCCCCATTTCCATTTTTTTTCTTTCATGAGATTTCGATTTGCTCTGCGTCAATTTAATTAAAAAAATGAAATGTAGAGAGAGAACGCGGTTCGATAATGAGGAGAGGGAAAAATTTATTCTGATTTGCTTCCGAAAGAAGGCGACCATTACTGATTTCGATTCAAAATTTTGCAGAGGAAGATTACGTGATGTTTATAAAAGAGGGAACATGATGGAAAGGAAGTCGGCTTGCTCAAGAAGGATTTCGGTTGAAGAAAAGTTTGACAAGAAAGAATATTTTATAATTTAATTTAAATTTAAATCGTTCCACTTTACGTAGCCTAAAATCAGGAACTCCTACCGAGGTGTGCCGCTAGACGTTCCTAGGGTTATATCCTTATTCCGAGCGCAACGGAAAAGGTTTCAAGCCCCAATTCGATCGTATGGAGAAAATAGCGTTTTAAACCAGTTATTATATTAAATTTACGATATAGATTTCAGCATGTTTACATACCATATGCTCACATAACAACTCCAAACTCTACGAAAATTGAAATCCAATAATAATACAATATTACGGATCCACTGGAACTGGTTTCGTCGAATTCCGAGACTGTGCCTCGGAAGACTATTTTTTTTTTTAAATTCAATTTAAACAATAAAATTTTAAAACAGAACAAAGCACTGTTAATTTCAATTTCAACATCTATTATCTTCAGTGTTATCAATATAAATGTTACAAGCCTTCAAATTATTTTTAACCGGCTTAAAATCCCAGATTTCATATTTTACCCGATTTTAAATTATTTAATTCAATAATTTAATTATCAAATAAATACTGAGATTTGAAATTAAAGTTAATAATTAACCCTTGAATATTTAAAATTAATTAAATATTCTCATTTCAAATGCCCAAAAATTCTGGGTCGTCACATTCCTCCCCCCTTAAAAGAATTTCGTCCCCGAAATTACCAGTTAGGAAAAATGATCCAATACCCGTTTACTTTTCCCAAAACCAATCAGTTCTTAACAATTCAACATCTTACCAACTATCTTTTTAATAGAAGGCCCATTATAATTCTTACTAACTTCTCAAATTTTTCCCTTAATTCCCTAACAACTTTATTTATACAATCATTCAAATTATAATTCAAAACTAAATTGGAATTGTCAAAAAATTTCTCAAAATTTTTCTAACTCCCTAAATTTCTGAAATTTTTTGCCAGCGTCTCCTTTGCGCGGCTGACTCGGTACAACTACAAAAGGGCTCTACGGCCTTCCAAATCCAAAAAGAAAACGAAAAGCCAAGTGGCTCAATCCAACTCCAAATCCCAATCAAATTCCATACCAATTTAAATACGTACCTTTTGTCGGGCAATACAAATTTATCCCTTGAAATCAAATCCAATTCCTTTTCCCTTTTATAATACCTGCATATCCTGCTTAGCACTAATATCCAATCACAATATTCCCAAAACATTATATCAACTTTCTCACAAAATGCCAATATCTATTCATCCAAATATTAACTTAGAATATATTTATATTATCAATTTCCAATTAAGAATTCACTATTCCTCTCTTAAGTTTGGTATAAGTATTTAATATGCTTTTTATATTCATTATCACCTTACCACCTCAGTTTATATCATTTCTATTCAAATTGATTCTTCCATTTTCATACAAATTCAATTTATCTTTAATTTCAAATAGTGAATTTTATTTTCCATTTATAACTAATTCATGTCATTATATTAATTAGTTTCATTTACTAACTAATTTCAATTTCCAGTTTGAAATCGTTTTGCTGTTAACTAAAGTTTCCAAAAATCTTCAAAAAATTTCTAACTCCCAAAATTTCTGAAAATTTTTGGCAGAGTCCCCTTTGTACGGAGGAGCTTTTGCAATTTGACAAAAGAGATAAATATATATACATCGACCCACACGGTCGGAAAAACGAAAAACAGTTCATATTTTCTATTTTTATTGCATAGGCGTACCTTATTTAGCATTTAAGCAAGCGGCTAATATTTTTAGCAACTAGCGCAACCAAATCCAGCCACACGGCTTCCAGATACCTGTACTTACTCAATTTAAACATGTAAGTGCGATATAAACGAAGTTTAACAACATTTCACTTATTTGAAACAGTTAAAACATATGAATTCTAAAAGAAATTCACACCAAACATTATTCCATAAGCAATTTATATAGTTTTCATGCTAATTCAACTGTTTCAACTTATTTATAAACCATTTTCATTCAATTTGAATGTTTTCAAACACAATCACTTACATTTAATTTATTCTTAAGCAAACTGAACTCATATTTAATTCAATTGCTCTCAAAATAATTTTTTTTCTTTTCATTCCTAGCAATTCATAGCATCTTAATTGCTTCCATTTACATCCAATAACAATTTATCCTATGCAATCTGACGAGATCTATGTGAATAAACAAGTATTTATGTTTTATAACCAATTTAAATTGACTTCAACTCAATTTATACTTAATTCTTTTCCATTTTTAAATTTATTCATGATCCATATATTCTCATTTTCATTGCGTTTCAAATTTGAATCCATTCATTTGCATTTCATTTTATTATCCAAACCAGTTCATTCAAAACCATTAACAATTTAGGTTCATCTTCATTGCCAATTAAATTTCCTTTTAATTTCAATTCATTCACGACCATTTATTTAGCTTGACCCATTCAAAGCTTGCATATTACTACCCATTCCCGAATTAATTCAAACCAAGCCTTACTTTAATGGTCTTCAAATTTTACTCGTAGTCGAGCTTCTAATTATTCTCAACTTAAGTTAATTTACTCAATTTATTCCACTTCAAACTTAAGTTCACTTCCATTTAATTCTTATTTATTCCTTCCATTTATTTATTCAATATAATTAGTTTACCCACTCAATCCATTATGAATTTCATTCCTTACATATTATTTATAACCCACCAAATTCTATTTCGATTCAAATTTATTTTCACTTGATTTAAATCCAATCCAATATCATTAAACTTAGTTTTAAGTTGAATTCAATTCAACTCTCCTTCAATTTATTCAAATCTTTTTTTATCTTATACTTAAGCTCATTTCATTTTGCAAATAAATTTCTCTTTTCAATTTAACTTGATTCTATTTTAATCCAATCCCATTTCAAACTACAAATTTATTTGATCCATTATTATACATTTTAACTTTTTAGATTCAGCTCATTCAATTTATTTCAAGGCCATTTTCAATTTATTTCCACTTATTTGGATTTTATTTTCAATTCAAACCATTACTATTTTAATCCATTTCCATTTTTATTCAATACATTACAATTATATCTAATTTGTTAGCTCTCCAATTTAAATTTAAATTTATAACTCAAGTTCTGAATCCACAATCCATTTTCAATTTACCACCAAATTTCATGAACTCACAATTCAGTTACATTTACCTTACTGACAATTCAAGTCGAATTCAATTTATAACTAAGTTTTATTCCCAAACTTCATCATAAATTCGCAATTCAGCTTTTATTTAACTACATTGAACTCCATTTACACATTTCATTAATTAATTTATTATCAATTAGTTCTTCCCTTATTTATAATCCAACCCTTGAATTTTAACTCCAAATATCACTCCATTTAATTTCCTTAGTTCAATTTAGTTTATAATTCAAGCTTTGGATTTTCATTTTTATTTTTCTTTCCAAAAATCCAATGCTATATAATTTGATAACCCAGAGTCCAGAATATATCCAAGCAACTATAGCATTCAATATTTCAATATAATTTAAATTCCAACATTCAAAGCTTATATTTCCTTCCCTGATTTAAAAATCATCTCAATTTATAAGCTTACAATTTATCTCACCAGGATTTTTAAACCCCCGGCTTTGTTTTCAAATCATTTTGAAATCTCCAACATCTCAAATCACATTTCTCACAATTAAACCAATCCTGGCCTTATTCCCCAACAAATTTCCTTTGAAATTTTCAAAAACAACTAGCTTTTCCTGAACAAATCAAATTTGGTAGCAATCCGTCACTTAGAAATTCGAACATGAATACTGATGATGCGTCCATCATCAGAATTATTTTTCAATAATCCAAGTGATTTCAATGCTATATCACTTTCAAAATCCATTTAAAACAAATTCCTTTTAGAAATACTTCTAAAACAATAATGATATCATTTATCATCAAAACACTTCGACAAACACTTTCATAATCTCCGGGATTTTAAATTTCCAAATCCTGCCCAAATCAAATTTAACTATAGTTCATTTGTATTGTTTCCCATTTGATTATAATTCAATTCATAAATTACATTTATAATTCATATTTATAAATTTCATTTTAAAACGAATTTATTCCCCTAAATTTAGTTATACTTCAATTTCTAGTTAAATTTTCACTTACCAATGATACTACTTTAATATTATCATTTCTAACATCCAAGCAACCATATATTAGCTAAATAGTTTAAAAAAACTTTCTTTATATCGAAAATATATTTTTGGGCAAAATTATTTCATTTACCCACATTTAAAACAATACCGCGTCGATTGTTCTAGTCAAGTGTTTAGAAACCCCTTCGATACAGTTGCGCAGACTGTGTCGACGAAGGTTCATATGCCACTCAATAAATCAATCAACACAATATTAAAACAATTTATATTCACTAACAAATACGCGCTCATATTTATTAATACGCTCAAACTCATTATAGAGTACTACAGACTCTAATTTAAATGAGTAATTCCCACCAAAGCCAAGGTTATCACCAACCTAAGCTCTGATACCAAGTGTAACAGCCCACAAATCCGTACCCCTTGAGTCAACACTATTCTACAACAATCAACTCAAGTTGTACAGAAATACGAACCATTTGGGTTAAAGAAGAAGAGGTAGAAGAAGAGAAAACAAATCAAATTTCATAATCTAACCATCGCAGCGGAATAAAATATAATTAGATAGTAAATAATCTTTACTCAAAATCAAATATATCTGTTTACATACATTACATCATCAGAGTACATCAGTCATAGCTCACATCAATAACATACAATGGATACACAATAACCAATTCAACCATTCAAACAATTATTTAAATTTAATCATTTAAATTTAAATTTCAACTGAGTGAGATTAACTCACCTTTGCTTTTGTTTGCAATCCAATCCAAACCAGCTTGTTCTTCATTATTTTCGACCTTCTATAAACATTTATATGATTTATTAACATTTTAAACACATCGGAAAATTAATTGCCATTTTCAAATTTAATTAACTAATGACTTAGTTTAAAACTGGTTTTCCTTTAATAAATCTTTTCAGTAACTTAAATAGTTAAATAAGGAAATTAAAACAGTTTAATCTTCAAATCCATTTATTTTAAAATTAAACTAGTAGATTAAAAATATTCATTTTTATTTCCTGCTTGAAATCACTTATACCTAAAAATCAAATCTTTATAAACCCTACAACATTTTTGTTTTAAACCTTATCTATATATAGTTATTCCTACTATTGACTATATATATATTTCCTACTTTACTTATATACATACTGGAAAAAAAAAAATCCTTAAGTGTGAAAATAAAAGCAGTAATTAACTTGAAAATTTTAAAACTGTTAAAAATAAAATTTATGCTTTATTGTGAGAATTACACATAAACAGATTATAGTTTTTATTTTATTTATATATACACTTTTTTTTTGTTTAAACATATTTTAATTATTTAAATTAAAAACAGAGAACGAGCAAGGAATTTACCCAACTCGAGCAAGCAACAGCACAGACGAACAATCTCGAGCACAACATTCATGCCGCGACTACTACTTCCCGTCGTCCCCTTCGATAGATGGGCCGCCGAGCCACCATCGCGATTGCCTGGGCCTACGCGCAGGTGATGCTTTGCCATCCACGTAATCCAACGTGATTGAAAACCGCATCCCCTCCTTGCTGCATCGTGCCTCAAGACCCATTGCCTAAAGCAATTCGCGATCCAAGAAGTTGAGAAGCCCAAGATTGCACTGACATCGCCAGCCTCCCCTCTTCGTGTTGAGCTGCCGCGGCCCTAGCCAAAATTTGCCACACACCCTCACGATAAAATCGCGGCTCCCTTCACAAAAAATCATCACATCGCGACTGCTCGCACTCGACGCTCGATCTCACGATTCAGAGATTGACTCGGTGATGAAAACGAGAGAAAAAGGAACCTCGTTCATTTTTTTTTCCCGAAACCGAGTAGTTTTCGAGTTTGAAGATTTCCCCCATTTCCATTTTTTTTCTTTCATGAGATTTCGATTTGCTCTGCGTCAATTTAATTAAAAAAAAATGAAATGTAGAGAGAGAACGCGGTTCGATAATGAGGAGAGGGAAAAATTTATTCTGATTTGCTTCCGAAAGAAGGCGACCATTACTGATTTCGATTTAAAATTTTGTAGAGGAAGATTACGTGATGTTTATAAAAGAGGGAACATGATGGAAAGGAAGTCGGCTTGCTCAAGAAGGATTTTGGCTGAAGAAAAGTTTGACAAGAAAGAATATTTTATAATTTAATTTAAATTTAAATCGTTCCACTTTACGTAGCCTAAAATCAGGAACTCCTACCGAGGTGTGCCGCTAGACGTTCCTAGGGTTATATCCCTATTCCGAACGCAACGGAAAAGGTTTCGAGCCCCAATTCGATCGTATGGAGAAAATAGCGTTTTAAACCAGTTATTATATTAAATTTACGATATAGATTTCAGCACGTTTACATACCATATGCTCACATAACAACTCCAAACTCTATGAAAATTGAAATCCAATAATAATACAATATTACGGATCCACTGGAACTGGTTTCGTCGAATTCCGAGAATGTGCCTCGGAAGACTATTTTTTTTTTAAAATTCAATTTAAACAATAAAATTTTAAAATAGAACAAAGCACTGTTAATTTCAATTTTACAACATCTATTATCTTCAGTGTTATCAATATAAATGTTACAAGCCTTCAAATTATTTTTAACCGGCTTAAAATCCCAGATTTCATATTTTACCCGATTTTAAATTATTTAATTCAATAATTTAATTATCAAATAAATACTAAGATTTGAAATTAAAGTTAATAATTAACCCTTGAATATTTAAAATTAATTAAATATTCTCATTTCAAATGCCCAAAAATTCTGGGTCGTCACACAGATGGTGAACATCCAACGACATCACAAATCTATCATCCATTTCAAATTTAAATCAACCCACCTAAATCAAATTGTCCCGCCTGAACCTAAAATTATCCTACCTGAACTACATTACCATGCCTAAATCCAATTCAACAATCCATATACAGCAGATTAACTCGGTGGATAAAGGAAACGTGATAAGATCCAACGACCGCTATCACGTATGAGGTACGACGTTAGTAATTCATGTGACTTCTTTTTTACTATAGAAGGAAAGGGCTTCAACAAAAAAAGGATTGAATTTTTGGTATTTAGAGGTAAATACTGTAAAAGCTATACCGAATATTCATTGTTTCAGAGCTTGTACTAGAAAAGAAACAAAAGGATAGATTAGTTTCACTAGTATATGTAGGATTTCTTAACATCTGAAACACGTAAATCTCCACGTACTTAGTTTTTTTTTTCCACCTTTCGATATTTCTATTTGTGTTTGGAATTGTTTTAATTTGCAATAATTAGTTTATACATTTTACAATAGGAAAATTGGAAGAAGAAAAAAATTGGATGAAAGACGCGGCTATGAACTTTAGGCTGAAGGAAAAAGTTCGACACGTCAAGTGCGGGAGGATGGCAAGTGCACGTGGGTGATGACGTTTCTTTTTTTAATGAGTGAAAATGAGACAAGCGCATAGTGGCGGAGTGCAGTCGGACGGAAGTTGAGGCAAGCACACAATTGTATAGGCACGCAACGACATAATTATTGCAATCACGATAGTTTAATAGACATTAAATACGCTAATTCCTAGTCACATGAGCGCTCAACAACGTGATTACTTCAACTACTTGGTATTGTGAGATCAAAAGATCTCACCAACAGTGGTAGAAGGTGTATACCAGCAGTCAAACACCGACCTCTAAATAATGATAATAATATTCTATAAATAAGATTGTCTTTATTTGAAGTTTTTGAATTTACAAATTAACCCTTATTCTGTAATAAAATAAAATAAAAGGGTAGACGACATTTTGTGAACTCTTTCTTACACATGTTTTGCTTTATTCTTCAAATATTAATGACCTAGTACTTCGAACTGTCCTCGTTCAATGTTTAATTTCTAAACCAACCATCTTATAAATTTCTATATCAAAGCATCCAATTAAATTTTTAGCTTTAGTATTTTAAGCATTTATTTATACTAATCAGCAATAGATAAAAGTTAACCCACGTTTTTATTTGAAAACATCGAAAAGACTTACATTTCACATGGGTATAATAATATAATAGTAACAAAAAATAATAATAATACAATCTGTTATTCGTTTGATCTTTATCCATATGAATCATATGACAAACCAACTCTCATCCACATGTTCCAAACGAGGCTACGGATATAGGCATAAATGTACGTTATTTTGTTTCATCTTAGTCAGGTTCTTTGAATCGAAATTGGAGCATGACAACTTTGTAGAAAGAATAAATGAAACGATAAGCACATGCCCAAAATGATTTGAGTTGGATAATATCAGTCTGGAGGCTTATAAGGCTGCTACCCAGATACAAAATAGCTGAGGTTGGATTTTTAAGTTATAACGGAATAGCCTGGATTTACTTGTTTCGTGAGAAAACTGATAAACAGTTTATAAAATGGTTAACTCGCTTTGTGCCAATCCTACTGTTGGTTTGTCTGTAGCGTTGGATCTTACCATTTTGATCTGCAAGCACAGTGAAGGTGATAATTATCGCCGTGAGCTGCATTAAAGGGATGAGAACTTTAGTCCAACTTCTCTGCCGTACCGTGTAGATATATTAATTGTTTGTCTATGAGGTGATATGTTACCAGGCCCGGCCCAAGGGGTAGACAAGCTAGGCCTAGGCCTAGGGCAGCACATGGGAGGGGGCAACAAGCAAATGTAGACGAGACATACCTATGACATAAAAGGTTCGGATATACCAATTTCCAAGGGTAGAATATTCTCCACTAAAAGAATATGAATCGAGATTTTCCAACAAGTAAAGAGATCAATAATGTTTGCAAATGGTGCATGCTTGGGAAACAATAGTGACAAACCTTTTCCGTCTGGAATGGAGAGCCAACGTGCCACTAGAATTGATCCATACATCATCTGTGGTCCAATGTGTACTCCATCGAACAATCATGATTAGTGCTTGATTTCCTTCATTGACGACTATATAAGGATGAAATCGGTCTATTTTTGCGAAATAAATAGTAATTTCTAGATATTTTTTAAGAAATTCAAAATCCATATAAAGAAACAAGGTTGTAACAACATAAAGGAACTAAGAAGTGATAGAGGTAAGGAATACACTTTGGATGAATTCAACAACTTTTGTATTGATAAAGTTGTAGATCACGACTAGTGGTAGGAATAACACCAAAGCAAAGTGAAGTATTAGAAAGAAAAAACAAAACTATCATGGAAGAAGTGAGAAAAACTGTCCGCGAAGTATCTGAAAGTTTTTGGTTGTATATGTTACACATACATAATAAAAGAAAAACGAGAAAAGTTAGAAAAGAAGACAGAGAAAGGAATCTTCTTCGACTATCGAACTCAATCAAAATACTATGAAATCTAGAGCTTAAAGCGGACAAGCCCATTATCGATCGAGGAGTGAAATTCAATGAAGATACTACATCTTGGTGAGGGACAAAAGAAGTTGAAAAGAAAGAGTATCAACTTACCCATATCTCCAACAAAATAAACTAAGAAGGTTAATGATCAAACTACACCATCATCTCCACCAATAAAGCAATATGAACCAGTTATGGAATCCCCTCCAGATTCGCCACCAAGATGTACCAAATATTTAGTTCATGTAACGACCCACCATTTTGGATGGTCTAAATTGACAATAAACCACACATGTCAACTCAGACGATTCAAAAGGGAGGATTGTTAAGAGGTAAATAAGAAAATAAGAGGAAAGAAGAAAAAATAAAAACAGAATCTCTCAACGGAATGAAAAAAAATATAATAATCAAATAAATAGTTCATGAAGTTGTTTTACAAATAATATTTTGATTACACTTTTAAAATAAAATTAGAGTTATGCATACAGCAGGAATAAATAAATAATGCAGCAGAACAACACGGCAGTGGAATAATAATAATAATATTAATAATAATAATAATAATAATAATAATAATAATAATAATAATAATAAACTTCGTCTTCGTCCTTCAAAAATAAGGTCTTCAACACTGAAGTGCTCAGGCTTACCCGGACATAATGAAAAGACAAAATACTCGAGTCTAAACTAAAAGATCATATGTAAGTTAAATCAAAGTAAATAAATACGAGTGTAACGGCTTCATTGATGTTTACGGGATTTTACATCTCCTATCCAATGTCTAACATACGTGCAATAACTTAAGAGATGTTCATGATTTCATCTCATAAGGATCCATTAAACTATCTACATATATAATACAATACGCCATTATAATATGTCTACAGTAAAGTATTAAAATAGCATTAAGACATTACCATTATCCCCCTTAATACATTCTATATAATGTTGTGGTCTATACAGTACTGTAAACTCCACCGTAAATTGGTGGGCTATCATGGAGAATTCCATAGGTATAACACAAACCAAAATCATATGGGGCTCGATAAGGTAGATGACAAGGCACAACGAGGCAATGCCAGGGTAGTATTCTACCATTTGCACTTCCGGGCTGCTGGTAATACATAGCCGCAGCTACCGCCCACCTTGAAACAACGCTCCCATAATCAAATCGAAGGTGGCTACCAAATCAATCACAAACTAACAGATATGGTATTGAAGAAGTGTGTCTGATTGGAGGAGCGACCTCACTTGTCCCGTCAATTGCTTCTGTTTTAGTCATCTCAAGCTGACCCGAAGGTCAGGGTTGCGTTCTTACCTCATACCAGTAGTGTTCGCCAAACCATCTTACTTCGTTCTAGATTCTCCACTACGTACACAGTTGTTAAAGTCGTTTCGGTATTGGCAGAGAGCATACCAGTAGTCGTTCCCAGTCTCTTTAATAACCAATCGTATATTTTACACATCAGATGGTTCTTCTACATTTCAAACAATTCATACTTCATATCAAACTATCATATTCACTTCAAAATCATATCACTTTCGAAATCATTATTTACTTCACAATCATATTCACTTCCAAATCATAATCATTTCAAAATCATATTCACTTTCGAAATCATTATTCTCTTTAAATCACATTCACTTTCAAAATCATAACCACAAAAATAGGTTAAACCATTGTATCAAAATATTCACATTTAAACCCATTAAATCTAAATCGTAACAGCTCCAACTTTAAACAGTTTGAATATTGAAATTAGTTTATGTATTGGAATAGTTATACATTAAAAATAGTTTATATATTAAAATATGTATATTAAAATATATATATATATATATTAAAAAAATTTTATAAATTTAATATATATATATATATTAAAATAGTTTATATATTAAAAATAGGTTATAGATTAAAATAGTTTACATATTAAAAATAGTTTATATATTAAAATAGGTTATATATAAAAAATAGTTAATGTACTAAATATTATTAATATACTAAAATGGTTTATAGGAGAAAAATAGTTTATAAGTTAAAAGAGTTTGTATATTAAAAGAGTTTACATCGAAAATAGTTTCAAATTAGAATTGTTTCTTTCAATCTCACAAATCAATTCAAATCAACTTTAGTTCAAAAAATTAAATTTACATTAATCTCAATTCAACGATTTCAATTCAAAAGGCTAAAGGTTTCAAGGCAAATTCTCATTAAAAACCATTTCAATTTATATCGATTTCAAATCCATGTTTGAACTACAAATTTAAACAACTTCAAATTCCATAGGTTTCAAAGTTTAAACATTCAAACATTTAAAATAATTCAATTTTGATGAATTTTAATTATATTTCAAATTCAACTTTAAGATTTCAATTTAAATTCTTTAAATAATTCATTTAAACCAATTTCAATTTCAACATTTTAAAAGCTTGGATTTTGAAAATACTCCAGTTCATATAAATCTAATTTTATTTCATTTAAAATAATATCATTTAACTGGATTCAAAAATTAAGGATTTAAAATTATTTAATTTAACTAATCCGGTATCCGTATATAATTTTCTACACTATGGTCAAGTGGCACAGATATGTATCATTTCAACCCACAAAAATTTAAATTTACGTGTATATATCATTTCATCCTGCAATCCCAAGTAAAATTCAAATTATACTTTTCCTAAATCTATACAATCGTTCAGATATGTATCATTTCAACCCATGGTGATTTTCCTATCAACGACTAAGGAAACTTGTAGTGTGATAATAACATATATAATAAACGTAACATCTAATCATCCAAAATATCAACAAATAAACATCCATCACAATCATCACTTAAATCAACCAATAAATCGCAACAATTAACTGGTTATCATTATCAGGTATTTAACTAACAAGTTAAATTCAATATTAATTTAAATGGCAATTAAATTCAATATAAATTCAAATTAAATTTAAAATATCAAATTTATCTACCAAACCATAACCAAAAATATTCTTATTGCATCATAAATTTAATTTAACTAACATAAGATGGTTTAGTGTTTGTGAGTGGATTAAATCACTCACCTTTGATTTATCCTCTATTTAAAATCCAAATAAAGCCCAAAAAAACAACAACTATAGAATCCAACCAAACCAAATCCATATTGTGTGAAATTTCGATACGATTGCAATGGAGAAAACCGCATATGAACAGAGCTCGTATGAAAAAGTTATTAATACTAGAACATTTAAAATTAAAATTAAAATTAAAAATAGATTAATGGTAAAATGGTAAATTCCTTACCACTCAAACCCTAGCAGAAGCATGCTCAAGCATGACCAAGCAACAGCCGCATATATTCACGGCCAAACGCGCCACCTACGACCATCGCCTCTACGATCAGATGGCGTTTCCGCCTCTGGCAGCTCAGGCCTCACCCACCCAACACGCGCCACGCCGCGCGACTCCCTCAAACGCCTATCCACCTACGGCCATTTCTGGCTAACATGACGCAATTCCGGACTAAACAAATCATGCCGATGTACTCTACTCGATGCCCTCTACCAGCAACAACTTTCCGATCGTCAAACGGGTGAAGATCCACCATTGAATCGACAAGCCTAGTTTCAACGACCGGGACTTATCCAATGATTTCTGGCCAAACAATGCATCAAATCGAAACACGAATTGTAGTAGTAGATTGCACTCATCGAGAGCCTTCCAATGATATATAATATGACATAGTTTGAGGAGTTTGAATTTTGAAGATTTTTATTTGAAATTGGGAATTTAGGATTTTTGAGCTGCCATTGGGGAAACGGGAACAAGCAGATGGAAATAATAGTACGTACAAAAATAAGAAAAAGGCTTCTAGGGTTTCAGAAAAGAAACCTATTTAAAAGGGTGTATGAATAAGAACGAATGGACAGATTGAATTGGATCGAAACGATAACAACGACCCGAAAAGCCCTTCGTTTCTGAAACGACATTGCGTCATCCAATATATCAAGATATATGTTTTTGATATTTTTAAACTCAATTGAACTAGTTTCAAATCCTAATTCCAGTGTATACATAAAAGTTAGCTCTTAAAATCAAATTATATTCATTTTAATTCTTTTAATTGATTTCAACGTGATTCGAGCCTGCATGATCAAATGATGAGTCCGATTGCCATGAAACTTGAAATCCTACAATAATTCACTATTACGGATTCGATGAAACTAGTTTCATCAAAATCCGAGACGTTGAAATCCAAGACAGTGGCCAAAATGGCTAATTTTCACTTTAATTAAATAAATTATTATTAAATTGATTTAATCACTTTTAAATTCAAATTTTAAAAGTTAACCATTTCCATCATTCTTGAATACATAGAATTTATAATCTTAAAATAAATTTCCATGCCAAATTCAATATTTAAATATTGCACTAATTATAACGTTTAATTACAATTGTAATAAATTCATTAATTGTAATTCAATACTCTAATAAATTTATTTATTTTGAGTTACATTCTTATTATTTAATCAACAATACCCTATGAATCTTATTAACGTAAGTTTACATTTTTTTACATTCATTATTTTACCATTACCATATTTTACAATGTTAATTATAATATTTAAATTTCATTAATTCCATTAATTACCAATTTAATTCCTTATTTATAATTTTAACCAAATTAACTTCACAATAATTTCAATTGATTGAAATTACATTAAAATAATTGTCAATAACATTCAAACAACATTACCAAATCGTATTTTAATTATTTTCTCATTAATAAATCATATATTTTTAATTCTTCACAATACTAAATTTCAAAATCTTATTTAATTATCAAAAAATACGGGTTGTTACACTCTCCCACACTCAAAACTTTTCATCCTCGCAAAGGAACAAAAAGGAATTAAGAAGTCGATATAACTTTATTCAATACAATCAATTTATAAACATTTTGATCTTACATAATTAAGTATTTTAAATAAAATATATCAATTTATAAACAATTAAACCTTTCATATTCAAATTTAATAAAAGTTTGACAATCTTTTCACTTTCACAAAAATATTCTAAGTCCTAAATTTATGAAAAATTTCGGTAGAGTCTCCTCTGCGTGGTTAGGTTCGAAAAAATAATAATATCAATAATTACAATATATATCATATATCAATAATAAAATATCCCAAACCATGGGAAAAATAATAAAATATCATTGCAAAACCGTAATCCAAAACATACATATTTGTCGGGCATGCAACTTTATTTATGAAACCAAAAGCAGTAGCTATTGCTTCCATAAACTTATATCTTACTTATATAATCCAAAAGAGTTAAAACTATGTAAAAGAGAAAATATTTAGTTGTTTCAATTAGTAACAAAAGCAAATCAACACAAAACATATGCAAATAAAACGTCACAACCATCATATGCAACAAAGGAATCAATTATTCATCCATAATAGTCAAACTAATGGTTTGTTTAGTTTTAGAAACTTCTCATCGTATAACGATGATAAATAAATTACGCCGACGGTCTTAGATAATTACTTAGTAGATTATTCATACAACCTTAAACAATTTGAAGTATCCTCTCCCATTAGCCAAACAATATAGAATTTTAAATGTTATTTAATTTTATTTAATCGCTTTCCCTTTTTACATATTATTTATTTTCCATTTATTTTTATTCATTTATACAATGTCATTTTTCCATTAATCTACATTCATTTGTTACATATGCTATTTTCCGTTCAATTATTTAAAACATCAGCAAATCAATTCTTAAAATATTATATAAGTTTCTTTGCAAATTTAATTCACAGTTATTATTTACTTATAAAACTTGATTTCTATTTAATATTAATATTCAATAGTGAATAAATTCATATTTAAGTTTCTTAACTCTGATTCCCATTTATTTCTTCATATATAGTATCATTTAATATTAAACAATTTATGTATCATTTCATCATTTTCTTTAAGTCTATAATCATTTACTTAAGGTTATTCACCTTTACTATTCAATTTGGTTATTAAGCATTTCAACCATTTACCTAAGTTCATATATATCTTGTACATCTTTAAAAAAAATTCATTTATAAATATCCGTTCATTTTGAAGCAATTTTATTATTAAGCTTTTACTTGTATAATATTCTATTACATATTCATATTTAACATTTTAACTTTTTAAATATTTCAGGTAAGTTTTATATATGCTTTTAGAATGTAATTGAATGTTATACAAATTTATCTTATTCATTTTAGTTAACAAAATATTCAATAGTTCACATTTTCTTAAGTTTCACTATCTTTTAATTTACAAGAGACAAATCTCTAATTTCTTTACAGTTTCATTAATCACTTAGCTTCTAATTTCCTATTTCTTATTTCTCATTTTATAAGTTTCCAATTATTAAAGTAGTTAAGATTTCATTTCATTACAATAATTGAAATCCCTGATTAATGAAAAACTTAAGAACTAAATTTCGGATTTCATTTTTGAAATCATATATATATATATATATATATATATATATATATATTGTATAGCGAAACATACATGGAAATTCAAATAAAAATTTGTTTATCAGAAGGAATGTGTAGAAAAGCTACTACAATGGTCTTCCCACTTTAAAACTCGAAAATGAATGTTGATGGTGTCGCGGTCATTGCCAAAATTCTTTTCAGCGACAGAAAAGGGGAGTGCGGAGTTTATTTCCTTTTAAAATTCTTTTAAAACATTTCTTTTAAATAACATTGAAAATGTTTACATCAGAAAATACTTTCAAATGATACTAATATTATATTCCAAAATCTTTGAATAACAATTTCAAAACCCTAGAACTTAAGTTCTCAAATTTCCAATTCATATTTACTTTATATTTGTAAATCCTATTTTGCAACCAATATTTATAAAATTTCACTTCCTAATAGACAAACATATCACATACAACCATATTTGTTTATAAAAATTATTCTTTTATATATTAAATATAATATTAGGTAAAATTATTTCATTTACCTATATTTCAAAAACAATATTATGTCAGTCAGCCTTATTAAGTGTTTAAAAATCCCTGTCGATGCCATAACGTCCTATGTACCGACTAGAATTTATAAATACTATACAGAACAAATTAAAACAACATAAAAATATTTTTATAACACTAACAAATACGTTCTCTTATATACACACACTTAAACAACTCATTCTAGGGTATTACTACCGTATCTCTAATGAGTCAAACCCTATAAAGCTAAGGTTATCGCTAAACTAAAGCTCTGATACCAACTGTAACGATCCACCTTTTTGGATGGTTTAAGTTGACAATAAACCATACACGTCGACTCAAACCATTCAAAAGGGAGGATTGTTAATGAGGTAAATAAGAAAATAAGAGAAAAGAAAGAAATCAAGACACAAAATCTCAAAGGGGAATGACATAATATAATAATCAAATAAACAGTGTAACGATCCGTAAATTTTCAATAATTTAATTTGTTGATTTAATATGATTCTGGTAATTAAAATTGGAAGAATAAAGACTTTGTAATTTAATAGTGAAACAAACATTAAAATAAAATGTAACAATGTAATTAAACTAATTATGAAATTTCAACTAATAGAAATGATGTATATTGTTGCACATAGTTATAAATTTGAATATAAGAAAACAAGTGTGAATGTTGAATCACTCATGAGATAATATATGATTAATATAAATTGAAGTAAATCAGTGTTAATTAAGTAATTGTAACATTTGATTTATAAACAATAATTCATTAATGTGATTTAAAGTAATAGTAACGGTTGTAAGTTACTATTTAATTGGCCTATTAATTTAGTTGTAACCGTCATACTTGAGTATAAATTTGAATATAAGTAAATAAGGGTAAGTGCTGTATAAGTAAATTGGTATAATTAATTGGTCTACTAAATTAAATAGGAAATCGTTAATGTCATCAATGAGAATTAATGCAGCAACGGGAGGTGTGAATGTATAAATTAAATAGAAACGTTAATTTATTTATAAAATAATAAATTTATAAAAAGAATGGAACTAAGGTAAATTTATTTAATCGTTTTGAACCTTAGTTAATGTGTACAATTGACAAGATTACACATTTAGAAATGTAACATTAATACAAATTTAAGATGTAAATAGGGGCATATTAGTGTAATGGGATATAAAACCAGTGTAACTAGGTATATAGAGAAATAATGGATCTAGTATAAAGATGGCAATTAAACCAAATCAAATTATTGGAATCAATTTTAATTAATTGGAATGTAATCTATAATAAATGAATTTAAGGGTAAGTAACTGAAATTAATTACTATATTAATTGAAAACTAGGATGAAATGGGAATTATTAATGTAATAAAAACAAACCAATGATAATTTTTCCCATAAAGTGATAACTGATTGAATAACAAGATTTAGAAATCAAATATATGGATTAATTGAGAATTTAAACATATAATTACTGAAGTAATTGAAATCAAAATTAAATGCTGTAAATTGTGAAATGTCCAATAATAAGTTAATAAGAGAATTTATTTTAAAGGATTTTTAAATTACAAAATAATCGATGGTGATAGAAATTGGAAATAACGATAATTGAATGGGAAAGTGATTTAATTTAATTTAATAATGAATTTAATTAATTAACTGGAAAATAGCCATTTTGGCAGCTGAGTTGGATTTCGATAAAACCAATTTCATCGGATCCGTAACAGTGAATTATTGTTGGATTTCAAGCTTCGTAACGATTAGACTTGCTGTTTGATCGTACAAACTCAAAATGCCAAGAAATCAATTTAATTGAAATCAATTTGGAATATCTTGATTTTAGCATAACTTCATCATACGATGGAATTTGGACTTTAAACCTGTTCTATTTCGTTTAAAATATTTAAAAACATCTATTTTGATATATGGGTTAACTTATTTTTGTTTCGGAGTCAGAACGGGCTTTTCGGGCCATTTATCATTCAATTTTTCAATCTGTAATGACCTACCTTTTTGGATGGTTCAAATCGACAATAAACCACACATGTCAAAATCAAACCATTCAAAAGGAAGGATTGTTAATGGGGTAAATAAGAAAAAAAAAGTAAAGGGAAAAAATTACAGAATCTCGCAGCGGAACGACAAAATATAATAATCAAATAAACAGTTCATAAAGCTGTTTTACAAATAACATTTGAGTACGCTTTTACAAATTCAAATCAGAGTTATACATATATCATAAATAAACAAATAATGCAGCAAAACATAGAATGTAGTGGAATAATAAATAGCAATAATATACTGAATTTTCGTCTTCGTCCACCAGAAAATAGTCTTCAATGCTGAAAAACTCAAGCTGACCCGAGCGTAAAGGAAAATAATACACTCGAGTCAAAACTAAAATTCTTATGCAAATTAAATCAAAAGTAGATGTAATAAGGAATGCAGATAACTACATTTTTGAAGGTTCAAATTTCTGGAAATGTTATTATTTCCATATTCAAAATAAAATGGATTTCACAATAGATCCATTCTAGTAAATTACAAATTTACAGAACAATTCCGAGTTAAATTTCATAGTTCAAGTGATTTGGTTTATAAAAATGTTCTAAAGTTACAATATTCAATTTTATGGAAACTTTCCAATGTTTCAAAATTTAATTTTGAAAACTTTCAAATAAGGTAACGACGGTTTACTTCTCAAAATCATTTTTGTGGTTCAAATAGTAAATCTAAAATACTATTTTTCCTCTGATGTAAATACTTGAAATTCAATGGTTTTATATCTTTATTCAGTGTGCAAATAATCAATATGAAAATTTATATAATTACAATAAACTATAGGGTGATAACAAGGATATATCAAATAAATGAACAAATACACATTCAATCACAATAGCATCCATCACAACATACGATCAACATTCAAATCAAACAATTCAACAAATCAACCAATTCAATAACATGTCACAGTAATTATTAGTCATCACATATTGGAATTTAGCTATTTAAATTAAATATCGATAAAAATTCCAAACCAACAATAAAAAACTTATCACTATATGGCCTGGTTTAACTTGCAATAAAATTTTAGTATTTCTTGAGTTAGTTTAAACACTCACCTTCTAGATTTTCCTTTTCTAGTCGGATTTGGATCCGCTACTGCTTCCTCCTTTTGATTTGTTTCCTTCTATCTTAATATTTCTTTAGAATGTTTTGGAAGAGATAGAGAAATTTTTATAGATCTGGATTTGAAGAAAAAGATTTGGAAAAAAGAAGAATGTTTGGAAAAGAAGAAGAAAATTTAAAGAATATGAAGAATTGAAAAAGAAAATGAAGCTTTCAAAAAGAAAAAGAAGAAGATTTGAAGAAGAAGACACAAAAAAGAAAAAAATGAAGCAAAAAAAAAAGAGAAGAAGGAGATTTAAAGAAGAAAAAATGAAAAAGGAAGGAGGAAGGTGAAGAGAGAAAAAAATGAGATTGAAATTTTATTTGGAAAATGAAGCTAGAGGAGATGAGATTAGAAAATGAAATATGACTAAAGGAATGAAGATGGAAACAAATGAAAAGCTAATAAGGTATATATAAACAAATTAGGAATTGAAATAAAGTAAAATATGAACAACCCTAAAACGTAGTATTGAAAGATGTGAACTAAATGAATATGAGGAGTTAGGAGAATTAAAATGCAAATGAAGAAATAAAATTATAGATTATTTAATAATAAGGAAATAAAGGCGGAGGAACAAAATGCACGTTTAGTTTTAAATGCTTTAGGCATTGATAATGCACAAGGAAATGCATGTAGGAATGAGAAAATTTGCAAACCAAAGGAAAATAAAAAAATTTATAACCAAAAATGAGATGGAAAGAATTAAATATTGCCTAAAAGCTTAGGCTTAGGTATTAAACCGAAGGAGAAATGAACGAACCAAGTTTTAATAATGAGGTAACTATTTTAAAATGTACATGCAATAAATAAATAAAAAAGAAATGAAGGGACCACATACACATTTTGAAATTCACATTTTTTCGAAACGTAACCAAATTAATTTCATCCACTTAAATAATACTCAATTTGTACACATATAAATTTTTATCTATGCACAATTAATAAAATTATTCTTACCTTAAAAATGAAATCATTCAACTCTTTTATTTCCATTAAAGCACAATTTCTATTTAACAAAAAACGTGCGTTTCTTTTATTAAATCTATTAATTGCAATCAACGTTTTCTTTCTTTTTAATCGAAATATTTCCATTACATTAATTGTAATTAATAACAAAGTTAAATTTCAAAATAGATAAACCAAAATGGATGAGAAATAGGACAATTGTTTCCTTAAGTCAGTTAAACATGTTTATAAATTTGTTGTTTTACACCACAGTAATAAATAACTTACTTAAATTGTATTCATATTCTTGTAATCAATCTGTATGCTAAAACATCGTTCAAATAAATATATATTTCTTTTTTTTTAAAAATCATTCTATTCTTTACTCTAATGAAATTAAATCTACATTCACAAATGAAACATTCATTTTATTTGATATAAACGTTCTTCTTTTCATTAAATCAAACTTTTCTTATATTTTCACAAAACACAAGCTACGTTTAATTACACTTATAAACTTACAATTTAATGTTCTCTCTCTCTCTCTTATTAATTGAAATTATTCAATTACATTAATTTCAATTGATTACAAAGGTGAATATCAAAATGGACTAAATAAATGTAATGTGAAATAGAAAAATTATTTCCTATCAAATAGTGATTTAAACATATTATGCACTATTGGATACAAACAGGTATTATACATTTCTTACCAAATAATAGTTTATCATATCTGAAATTAATCTTTTAGCTACCAAACATTTTAGATAAATAAACATATGATTTTTTTAATAAAGAAACATTTATTATTCCTTATTAACATTTATTATTCCAATCAATTGGAATTTTACATTCAGACAATTGTTAATATCATTCAAACAAATATTATTAAAATATACACTAACATTTGTTATCATCCTTATATTATTGCAAACATATGTCATTAACAGAAATTTTAATTAAGCTCATAAATTGTAATATAATCTAATTTGTATCAATAAAATCTTTTTTTTATTATTCCTAACAATTTTATTAAAAAATCTTATTTAATTTAATACTTTTAAATGTTTAAAAATACCCGTCGTTACAATCTCCCCCACAAAAAACATTTCGTCCCCGAAAAGAAACAAGTAGGAATCCAAAAATATGTTATATTTTATGTAACAACCCGGTATTTCGCGTCGATTTACAATCGACATTAAACGATTAATATCTTCGCTAATTACCAATTGAAGTTTTCAATCGAGTGAAAATCCTTTTGTAGTTCGTTTAAAAATGGATTAAGTGTTGTTGGGCTTTAAATGTTGAATATTGGCCCACGTTTTCGTTTTTGTTGGTGCCGTGTTAAAGTGAATATGCCGTTCCCCTTGACTCTTTTCATTTTCGAAACCCTTAAACAAAAAAATAAGCAAACGAAATAAAAATGGAGGCGGTCTCGTTCGTTTCCCCCTTTTCCAAATTAGGGCTTCGGCGGTCGGCTTCTTCAATTCTTCGTGGTCGCTCGTCTCTGTGATGCTCGACTGCTTCAATTCGTCGACAAGGTGAGTGACATTCCTCACTCACATCTAATTCGTCTCCATGCTTAAGCAGTGTAATTTCGTGTGAATGTTGACGGTTTTATTTGACTTGTTCGATTTTCTCTGCTTAATTGGTTTTCGTTGTTTTTGGCTTCGATTTGATTTTTTGTTCGGTGCTGATACTCTGCTGCCTTGAGTTTTTGGGGCTGTTGATTTAGATTCCATGACTTTCATTGTTCATGGTTGACTTTTATTCTCTGCAGTATATTTTTTCTCTCGAGGCCTTCATTGCACACTAGTCACTGAGCATGTTGTAGCTGGTCATTGCATTTGTCATCTTCACTATGACTTGTTTCACTGTCTTCAGTGAATCTGGGGGGTTATCTCGAGTTTGCACTTGCATATCCACTTTAAATAGCTATATCACTGCATATGCTATTTTTCCATGTTATCGAGTGGCTTGGCAGTTGTGTTGAATCATGATAGTTGTGATTTGACCTTTGCCTTTTGTAATTGCTGATAGCATGCATATGTTTACATGTTTATGCAGCTTGCATTTCAGTTGTATTTTTGAGATTTTTTTGCCTGTAGTGTTTCATTCCTTTGAGTTATTGCCTCAGGCTCGTTTTCGATTTGGTGTGCAACTCAGTTTGCATTGTGTTGCTTTATCATAAGTGCCCTGCCCAGTATTTTTAAAGTATATTTCATATACTTGTCGCCAGTTTCTTAAAATCTGTTGCCCTGTCCACTGTTGCATTATGTTGCACACTGCATTGTTGGTTATTCACTTGACTCAGTTGAACTATTACTTGTTGTCATCTTATTATGGCCTGCATATATTAAGTGCTCACTGATTTCATGCAAGTATTTCCACCTGACTGTACCCAGTGTTGGGCTGACTTCCAGTTCGCTTCGAGAAAGTTTTGTTGCATTGTGATCTTGTGGTGGCTGTATTTTTAGTCGCAGTTGCCCTTGTATCCTTGTGTGCCTTATTTTTACTGTTGTATTGCCTTCAACTCACTGTATTGTGTCTTGGGTCGAGAATATCTGTTTTGTAGCAGTCCATGCCTTCACTTTAGTCACTGGCATGATTCATATTCAATTGCATACTGCAGTTGCCTTTGTGTCCAACCATGTTGCATCTCTGTCACCTAGGGTCTGAATGGCATTTGAATGCATGTATACCTTATCCTTTCATATGTGACTAAGTCCCCTGTGGCATTTCTGTGCATCCTCCCTCTGCACACACCTGTGCCATTTTTCTGCATATATCTGCACATCATTCCATGCTTGTATTGTTGCATTGCCTTACTGAACTTGATTCAGTAGTATGCTTCATTTTGCATCACTGTATATTCATACTGTTGGTATTCATATGTTTACGAGTACATTTCATATACTTGTAGCCATTCATTCAAAATTCAGTTGCCCTTTTTCTGGTTCATTTCATTTTGGAACCATTGCTTTGTGACCTTTTTCACTAGTGTCCTTCACTGTTGCATTGTTTGGGTGTTTGTTGTACATATGAACTTGATTCATATGTACGCTAGGCAATGTTTATATTGCATTGCCTTATTTTTGTGCTTTCTTCTTTAGCCTGTACCTGTACATTGCGTGCTCTTATGCAGTACTTGATGTCGCTTGAAATTAACTTCAAGTTCAGTGCATCCCCTTTCCAAGTATTACATTGAACTTGGTGACCTTTGTTACACTGCCTCCATTCAAAAGTATTGTTGCATGGAGCTCTGTTGTTTATTTGATTATTTGACTTTGTACACTCATGTTGCCCCTGAGTGGAACCGTAATTTATTTGGGTTTGACCTTGTTCCCGGTTGTGTACATTATCACTGTAGTGGCAAGGCAGTGCACGCAAGCGTGAACTGCAGCCACATGGTATTCATTGGGTACGTCATCACTGTCGTGGCAAGGCAGTGCACGCAAGCGTGAACTGCAGCCACACGGTATTGGTTTTATTGTTATTTCTTTTGCTTTTGATTTATGGATCTATTTCGTATTCCATATGTGGTAGTGGCGAGGCAGTATACGCGTGCGTATACTGCAGCCCTACTCGTGTTGACCTTTTAATTGATGTTCCAATTGTTTTGAATTGGTTCGTGTTATATTTACCGTTATTCGATTTCTTATTTAAGAATCGGATAGGTAAATTTATTTCTGTGACTGTCATCTATTCATTATTTAATTATTATTGCTTCTGTGCATTAATAACTGAGTTTGAACTAGACTGACCCGAGTATTATTTTCTTTTGAAATTTAATACTCGGGTCAGACCGAGTATTTTCAGGTTGTTGATATTCTGCTTTGGGATGCTGCTTGAGCTATGAAGACTTTTCATATCTTTTGGAGTTGTCGTGTCATTGTATAGGTTGATATGTATTCATGTATGTTAGTCGTTAATGTACTTGTATATATAACTTCCTGAGTCGACTGTTGTAGTTGTATCACATGTACCGTGTAAATGTATTGTAACTGACATCAGTTATTATATATGTATATGAGATTTTCTGTTTCATCTGTGTTTCGCATTCATATTATCTGTGTTATTAGTTTATATTTTGTCCTAGACTATTCGAGCCACTGTGTAATAGCTTTGAGTTTGCATCGGCATGTCGGATTTCGTTTTTACTATCTGGCATATCGGTGCTCGCACAAAGCAATTACACGGATGGTCGCTCCTCAACAGCCTTATTCTCCGTGCTAGTCGACAGCACTACACCGTAGTGTTCTTGGCTAGCGTGGGTATAGAGGTGGGGCGTCACATTTTATTTAAACAATCAATTTATAAACAATTAAACCTACATATTTAAGTTTAATAAAAATAAAAAAATAACTAAAATTCTACAAAAAAATTCGAAGTCTTAAATTTTCGAAAAATTTCGGCAGTCTCTTTTGTACAGAGAGGTTCGGAAAGCAATAATATTAATAATTACAATAAATGTATCATATTTCAAAAATAAAACATATACAAACAAACAATACAACCATTTATGCAACCAAAGAATCCATCATAGTTCCATAGTAACCAAAACCAATGGTTTGTTTAGTTCTAAAACCTTAAATCATGCAAGGCAATGAATAAACTGTCAAGTTTGCCCTGTGCTCAACAACCTTAGATAATTACTTAATATATTAGTCAAACTACCTTAACAACTAGAAGTATTCTTTCCCAAACTCACCATCAGCCAAACAACAAGAATTTAAATTTATTTAAGTTTATTCGATTGGGCTTTTTTCATAATTTACCTTTCATTCATTTTTTATATAAAGATCAATCACTTACATAATTTGGTTTCCATTAAATATTTAAGTCATTAATGAATCATTTCAAAAAAAATATTACTTAAGCTTCTACTGTCCTTGTAACGACCCAAAATTTTCGAAGCCGAAAATTCCAGATAGTTATGAAAAAGAAGAAAGAGATAGAAGAAGAAGAACAGAAACACCAAACATCCCCCATTCGCAGTGGATAAAAATATAATAATAAATAATAACTGTTTACAAAAGAATATTATATCTGTCGGTTACATTCTAATACATCAGAGTATCACATTATATACAGTCACTGAATATTTACAATTATCATGCCTCAAATTAATAATAATATAAATACAGCGGAAATACTCTATACGCTATTGCCACCCAGCTCGCCTCCTGAGCTCCAGAACGTACCTACCTGAAAATCTGTAATACTCCGTCTGACCCGAGCATTACATCAAAGTAACACCCGGGTCAGGCTGGAAACCAGCGTGAGTAAACCCAACTAACAAGGAAACAAAAGCATACAACTTAAATAAAACCCGAGGTAACTTATCTCAATTTATCCAATTCACAATTTGCTATAGACAAGACTTATTTCACATATAAAATTCTAAGTACCAAACTTAGATAAAATAATCCAATCCACTTAAATCATTTCATTCCTACCTATTGATTTCACAAATCAATTTATAAAAATTCGAAGTAGTTTTCGGGTATTTCCCAACACCCGACCCCGGTCTCTTCGAAACTCAAGTTATCCTAATCCAGGTTATTCAAATGAAATACATCACATTTCATATCAGAGATTTCAACTCATTCAAATCATCCAATACCATTCACTCATCCATAAGCAAAACTTAACCACATACAAACCAATTCAATTGATTCTAATTGAATTTCTAACCACATTCACTTAGATTCCTTCATATTATATTAATTAATTCCAAATCAAATAATTCAATTATCCCTTCAACATTCATCAGCATTAATCAACCTGGATTAATTATTCTTCAATTACGTTCAAGTAATTACCTTTAATTCATTTCACGATATTAATTGTTCTTGACCCAAATCAATAAGAAATCTTAATTGCCTCAGGAATTAATTAAGTATTTTAATCACATTAGTCCATAATTATTTATATTAATTAACTTCTCATAAGTCACTTGTATTGATTTATTTTCTTAACTAATCAATCTCTATTTACATTATTGATTTCATAGATTAATGATTTCTCATTTACATTTCTAATCAAATTTTAATTATATTAAATAATTAATCATTAATTAAAACACACACACACACATATATATATATATGTCATTCTTGATTTATCTCAACCGATGATTAACTATCTTATATTTACTTTATTATATAAATTAATTACTCCTTAATTAATCATTATAATTTATCTCTTGATTAATTCCACAAGGTAATTATATTTTTATTAATTCCATTAAGCAATTATTTATCAACCCACCCAATGATCATTCCAATTAATTTAGACCCAATTAATTAATCCAAATCATAAATTAATTTAATTAATTGATTATCCCTTAAATTATCCTTTTTATTTAATGAATCACTAACCATTAAACCTTTATTGATTTTAATCTGAACCATTTTTCTTATTTACGATTTAAGTTTAAAACCATCTAAAACCCAAACATTTCGAATCAAACAACAATCAACTCGAAAATCAATCAAAAACCAAAATCAACAGGTCATCAATTCACAGTGCACATCAAATCAATTCAACCACTCAACCAAATATTTAAATTTAACTACTTAAATTTAAATAAAACTCCAACAGAGTGAGATTTACTCACCTATGCTTTTATTTGCAATCCACTTCAAAATTTTCTTGATTACCTCGATTTTAACCTTGTAAAAAAATTAGGTAGTTTATTAATATTTGAACAAATCGAAAAAATCAATTACTACTTGATACTTTAATTAACTAACCATTAATTTGACTAATAAATTTAATTCATCTAATAATCCAATTTTTAAAATAACTTTCTTTTTAATAAAATATTTTTTTTAGTAACTAAAAGTAGCTAAACAGGTTAATAGAACAAGTCAATCATCACATTCATTATTTTTATAATAAAATTCCTTTAGATTTTCTAAAAAAATAATTAAATTATAAACTGTCTTTACAGTTCAAATCACATAATTCTCACTGGAATATCTTTCTATTTACATAAGTAAAATTTTAAATTGAAAGTAATGAACAGTTTATACTTTACTGTATATATTACTTGTTAAAATCAAACATTAAATTATATTTATTTTCTTTTCTATAACACAGCAACCTCTAAGATACAAGTTATAATTAATATATAAGTAAACTACCTCACTGACAACAGACCAAGGCCACCACGATCTTGCCTTCACAGCATTCGAGCAAGCCTCCTACCACTGCCCCACGCCTTCGCATCACTTTGCTTCGAAATCCACTCTCACGCCATGCGCGGCGACACCCAAATCGAACGCAGCCCTAACCCTGCACTGCCTCGACTTCGCGCTGAGCCTAACCTCCCCTTTCTCTCGCGCGCGCCATCTAGGCATTGCCGCACCATCATACGATCGACCAAAGTCGCGAGCCCAAACACGAGCGCCTCCGGTCAACCATGGCCCAATACCTTGCGTCCCCCAAGCCTCGACCCTGAGGTTGCGAATCGAAATCGATATATGATTTCATATCGATTTCGTACAAGATATTACAATTTTTTTTTTAACGATGGGCTTCGGCCATTTTTTTTTAGAAGAGAAGGGAGTGAGGGAGTGGAAGGAGATACCTTCGATCGGCCATTTTTTTTATATATATTCGTTTGATTTTTCTGGAAGCAACGAAAAGATATTTTCCCTAAAGAGGCTTAGCGTATAAGCTAGACCATCAGCTTGTAACTAGGGTGATTTAATTTTGGACTTTGAATTGATTTTACAAAATCGAATGTTGAAAATATCTCGCGTTGCATACCGTGAAATTCCGAACCCCGAATCAGACATGCCGACAGACGTTCATAAGGTTTTACCCGCATTCTGAACACAATGGAACATGTTTCGGAAGCTAATTCAATCATATGTGAAAGTTAGCTTTATAAATTGATTTAAAATATTAAATTATCGTTTTAATTTCAACGCGTTTTCTCACCCATACGAGCAAACGGTAAATCCAAACGCTATGAAAATTGAAATCCGATAATAACTAACTATTACGGATCCAATGGAACTAGTTTCGTCAAATTCCAAAACTGTGCCTTGGAAGGCTATTTTTAATTCAATTTAAACAATATATTATTAAAATTGAACAAATCACCTTTAATTTAAATTTCAACAATTCTATTATCTTCAGTATTATCATTATAAATTTTATAAGCCTTCAAATTATTTTAAACAGGCTTAGAATCTCAGATTCAGCAATTTACCCAATTTCAATTATTAAATTCAACATTTAAACTATATAATTCAATGATTTAATTATCAAGAAAATATTGATATCTTGAATTCAAGTTAAAATTAACTTTTAAATATTTTAAAATCAATTAACTAGTCAAATTTCAATGGTTCGAAATTCCGGGTCATCACATTCCTCCCCCTTAAAAGAATTTCGTCCCCGAAATTACTAATTAGGAAGAATTGACAATACCCGTTTATCTTCCTCCCAAAACTCACAATTCAACATCCTACTAACTATCTTTTATTAAAGACCCACTATCACCTTAACCAACTACCTAAAACCTCCTATAGTTTTAAACAATACCTTTTTTTTCTCAATCATCTAAATTTCAATTTAAAACCAAATTTTGAATTATCAAAATTTTCTCAAAATTTTCTAACTCTCTAAATTTCCGAATTTTTTTGCCAGCGTCTCCTTTGCGCGGCTAGCTCGGTACAACTACAAAAGGCCTCTACGGGCTCCCAAATTCCAAAAGAAAACAAAAGCCAAGTGGCTGCATCGAAACCCAATCCAATCTCATCTAGAAATTTAAATACGTACCTTTTTGTCGGGTAATACAAATTTATCTTTTGGAATCAAATCCAATTTCCTTTCCCCCCTTTTTAATACCTGCATATCTTACTTGACAATAATATCCAATCGTAACCCTTCCAAATCATTGTATACATTTTCCTACATAAGTTTTATACCCACCTTTATTCAAATTAGTTTTCCCCACTTTCATACGAATTCAATTTACTTTAAACTTGAATATTAAATTTTATCTTTCAAGTATAACTGATTCATATTAGTTCATCTACAATTTACTTTAAATTTTCAATTTGAAATTGTTTTGTCGTTAACAAAAATTTTCCCAAAAATTTTCAAAAATTTTCTAACTCCCAAAATTTTGAACTTTTTTTGGCAGAGTCTCCTTTGTACGGAGGAGCTTTTGCAATTTGACAAGAGATATAAATATATATACATCGACCCACCCGGTCGGAAAAAGAAAAAATAGTTCATATTTCCTATTTTTATTGCGTAGGCGTACCTTATTTAGCATTTTAAGCAAGCGGCTTATTTATTTTAGCAAATAGAAAAACCAAATCTAGCCAAACGACTTCCTGGTACCTGTACTTACTCAATTTAAACATGTAAGTGCCATATATAGAAAATCTATTAGCATTTCACTTATATTCAATAGCTAAACACATGTATATCATAAGCAGCAAGCACCAAAACGCTTTCCATAAGCGATTTATATAATTTAAAGCTAATTCAATTCCTTTCAACCAATTCATAAGCCATTTCATTCAGTTTCAATGGTTTGCAACTCAATTTCTTACATCCAATTGGTTTTTAATCCAAACAAGCTCATATTCACTTCAAATGGTTCAAAATCAATTTTATTTAATCTCTATCGGCTCATAGAATTTTAATTACTTTTGTTTACGCCAAACAACAATTATTTTTATGCAAATTCGATAATATTCGCTTAATAGAGCATCTATTTTAGTTTATAACTACTTCAAATTAATTTCAACTCATTCTGAATTTAATTTAATTTCATTTCTAATTTATTTACCAACCGTACATTGCATTTTATCTCATCCCCACATTGGATTCATTCAAAACAACTTATTAAGCTTGGCACATTCAAACTTATAAATTAATAACCATTTCCAAATTTATTTAATCCAAGCTTTTATTTAATGGGCTTCCACTCTTATTCGAAGCCAAGCTTTCATAAATTTTAAACTTAAGTTAATTTACTTTTATTTATTCCAACATCAAACTTAAGTTTACTTTATTTGATTCTCATTTAATCAACTTCCATTAAATTCAGTTAGCCCATTAATTTTAAATTTTAATTTTAATTCACCTTCTCAATTTCTAAAATAATATCCAAGCACATACTTAACTCATTTATACTTCAAATTAATATGCCACCGAGCTTAAATTCAGACTGATAATCCAATTCCAATCACAAATTTGATTTAGTTTTGCAACTCAAACCATTTCTATTATAATCACTTCTCTTACATCCAATTTACATACAAACTTCATTAAATATTATTCAAATCACCCTTGAATTTTATTTGTAATTCAAACCATCACATTTTCAATCCAACTCTATTTTATTTTTAATTTACAACATCTCTTCTTATTTAATTCATTATTAAATCTAAGTTGAATTCTATTTAAAATTCTAATTCATTTCCAAACCCCATTATTAATTTACAATCCATTTATTTACCAAAGTTAAATTTTATTAACATACTCAATCAAATAATTATTTAATCAATTAGCTTATTTCCAACTTCAAAATCAATATTCGATTTTAATTGCAAAATCACTTCATTAAAATTCCAGTTTGGATTTCCTTTTATTTTCCCAAAATTCCAACATCTTTATTTAAAAATTTTAGAAATGCTTTTAGATTCACATGATACTATTAAAATAGCTCTTTATAAAAATACTTTTTTTTATAACTCGATGTCTCAACCAGTCCATCTTTGTTCTCACAGAAATTCAGTTATACGTTGATCAGGCGTATGACTGAAAATCTATAAGTACTTGGCAAACCCGTTTTCAACATCCAGTGAAAATACTTGAAAAATAATTTTATTGAAAATATAGAAAACAGTTTTTGAAAATAGAGGAAATATTTTTGGTGAGAATGATCTGAGAATCATCACTCTCATCCATGGTCGCAGTTAACCCGATGGTTACGTTGCCATCCCGATAAAATCCATAGATAACTGTAGGCCTTCGCACCCCTCGATTACACTATGGAACCCACGACAGATCACAGCTACAACTGGGTTACGTAGCTATCACAGCAAAAACCTATATAACTGTAGGCATCAGCACCCTCGAATTTCGCTGCCAAAAATGAAACTTCTCCACTCCACTTGACCATAGATCGCAGTCTACCGATGTTGCATTGCCTTCCCGATAAAATCAAGTGTAGACTGTTGGCACTCATCCTCCACACGATTTCGCTATGGTCTCACAGTAGATCGCAGTGACATCGAGTTACATTGTCGTCATAGCATAACCCAAATGCCCCTATAGGCATCAGCACCCTCGATTTTCGCTACCCAATAATCCTCAAGAACTAGTTTTGTCGGGACTCCTCACAGGATCAACTTTAGAACCCCCCCTTGGGGCTCAAGGCAGCACCACCCGGTGGCACTCCTGAGAAGTTCATTTCAAGGGAGTGCCTTTTTCCCCAGAGCCATCATCATAACACTTTATACTATACATATATAGTATCTTTCAAATCATACACCTAGTATGATATCATACAAAGCTCCTTTACACAAATCGATTATCCCAAAATCGATAATTCTCAAACTAGGCTTTCCAAATTCAATATTGATTTTACCCAAAAATCAAAAGCCTTTCCAAATCCAAAGGTTCCCAAAACCTTTTTCCAAATTCCTCATAAGATCCTCTATATATATATATATATTCAAATATATATAATTTTTAAAACTTTGGATCATTTCAAACTTATATAAAATTACTTTTATACTTCAAACACTTTCAAAAATCCTTTTTCTTCCAGCAATAACTTTAACAAGGGGAGCTTAATTTTATATATAACAAAGATATATAACTTTGTTTATTCAAAATCAAATATTCAAATTTGATTACCCTTCCCAATATCAATTTTATTCAAATCCGTACGATGTACACATATCATCCGTACTCATATCAATCTGATCGCTCACTCGATCACACAATTTCACTTCCGAACTAGTATCGTCCACCCGACTTCCTAGTGCGGACTCAGATCTAGTTTCTTGATTAGAAACCGTCATTCTCCTTGCATAGCCATAACTATGATAGAGAATATCCAGAACCAATCAACAATCCATATCCAGGTTTGCCGTCGAAAATCGAGTGAAAAATCCCAACTCGGATCGATAAATTATCTCGAAATTCTGTGCTCGAATCTGGATCAAATCACTATGCAAATAGAATAGTATATGTACATCCTACGTATTTATTTTCATTGATTATTAGCCAAATCAATTTCCTTTCTATTCACATTCCCTTTAATTTCCATTCACTTATTTACAATTGGCTTAATTCCCATTTGGATTATCACTTCAATTCTTATCTCGGTTGGGTATTTTAAATCAATAACAGTTTGAACTCCGACCAGTTTATTTTTAGAAAAATAGCTTGAAAATTTTAAAAATAGATAAGTAATTGAAAATAATTATTAGCTTGCAAAATAACTATAAAATAGGTAACTAATTGTAAAATAGTCGAAAAATAGTGGAATAGTTTCAGAAATTTGTAAATAATTGCCAAATAGTTGTAAAATAGAAATTAGTTTATGAAATAGTTGAAAAATAGTAATTAGTTTAGAAAACAGTTGAAAAATGGTTAAATAGCTCCAAAAATAATTGTAAACAAGTATAAAATAATTTAGCTTTAAGAAAGAAAGGTTGTATATATTTAATAGCTTAGAAAAAATAAATTTATATTAAAAATAGTCAAGAGTCAAACTGTTCACTTCCCCAACAATTCAACTTAAATTTCCACTTCCATTTAATTAACTCAATTCCAACTTGAATAACTTCAATTTCTATTAAAATTTATTTAAACCCAATTCAAGTCGAATCAATCTTGATTCCCTTCTAAGTTTAAATCAAATTCCATTTAATTTCAATCATATTCAACTTATTATAATTTCAAATTATTCCAATCGATGTGAATTATTATCAATTGAACCCATTTCAAATTTAAATCATTTCAATATAATCCAATTTAATTTCCCATTTAAATTCTTAATCCTATACGTCTTCAATCACCAATCCAATTAATTCAAACCAAATTCAATTTTGAACTAATTCAATTTCAATCTTGAATTTAAACTATCTCGAATTATATCAGTTCGAGTTAAATTCTCAAAGGTTGGTTTAACTTTTTAAACCAAATTAAATTTTATTCAAAGTTTTTAATCAATTTAATTTCTAAGTTCAATTCTCAAAATTCCATTTTAAATTATCTTAACTTATGTGTTTCAAGGTTCAAATAAGAGTTCAATACAATTTTATTCTAAAATTTTAATTTATTACTAAATTTTATCTTCCAGTTTGAAACCAGTTCTTAAACAAGCTTATTTTACAATTCAATTATTCAAATTTATTTTATTTATACAATACCATTTTCAATTTTAAAGATTTTTATTAACAATAGGATGATATCATCCAATTTATTTTAAAACGTCCATCCCTTTTCAATTTTTAAATCTCAAATCCGTTTTGAGATTACACAAATTCCCAATTCAAATCAACCATTTAACTTTCCAAGTTAAATTCCAATTCCATCTTGAAATTTCTAATTCAGGCTGCTTTTTCTCTACTTATTTAACTTTCCCAAAGTTAAATTCCAATTTACTTAATCCAATCATCCTTACTCAATTTGAATTCCCGCTTCAAACTTCAAAATTCTTTCCCTCTTATAAGTTCACAACGTATATCACTCAGGGTTTTTACATCACACTTCAGGGAAAAATCAAAACTCACCCTCTTAGAGTTTACTTCAAATTAGATATCGTGTACATCCATACATACATACATATTTATTTCTTGGCCCTCCCAGCCATATTTTAAAATTTTAAACTACCCTTGGTTTTAAATTCAAATAAATTTTCAAACAACCCATTGTTTGCAACAAGTCCGAGTTATCCAAATAATACTCATTTATTATTTTTCATTACTTTGAAACCAAATTTTCAAATTCTGGGATTAGATTTAGAATTTCATTTTCAAGTGATTTAAATTTTAATATGGTTGTATTATATTACTTCTTAATTTTAATTGCAATAATTAACATTCATTCACCTAAATATTTATTAGAAGGAAATATTACTTTATATATATATATATATATCAAAATATATGTTTTATATAAAATCATTTAAAATCTTTTTATAAGGAAATAACAAGTAGCTCTCATATATATATATATATATATATATATATATATATATGTATATATATATTCTCAACTCATTCTAGAGTACTACGGACTCTATTAAATGAGTAATTCCCACCAGAGCCAAGGTTCTCGCTTAACCTTTCGGCTCTGATACCAAATGTAACGACCCGAAAATTTCGAAGCCGAAAATTCCAGATGTAACGCCCCGGAAATTTTCGACTTTCGAAAATTCAACATCGATACTCATTTTATCGACTGCCGAGAAATCGAAGGCCAAAAACCCGAAATGTTATGGTTTAAGAAAAAGAATTTAAGAAAAGAGAAGAGAAAAAGATAGAAGATAGAGAGAAAAGAGAATAGAAAAAAAAGAGAATAGAAAAAGATAGGGAAAAGAAAACAACAAAATAGAGAAGAGATACATAGAACAGAACAGAAGAACAACAGAACAACAGAATCTCACAATTCGCAGCGGAACAACATATAATAGTAAATGAATAATCTTTAAACAAAGAACTATGTCAGTTATTACATTACATCACATTTCATTACATCATATCATCAGAGTGTACAACAACAACAACAACAACAAATAGTGCAGCGGAAAAAGAAATACTATATAACTAATAATACGCCATGCCATCCAGCTTGCCTCCAGCAATTCCTGAATATCCAGAATATCCTGATAAACCTTAACTCTTGACTGCCCGTGTGGAAATTGGTGGGCACCCAGAGTTTAGGAAGGAAAACAATAAACTCCGAGTCAGTCATGTGACTGGTGTGGGAACTCAAAACAGTTTATTTATCTTTAAAATCGAAATAGAGGAATATTTTTAAAGTCAATTCGCAATGCTTTTAAAAATGAGACTACCATAAGGCCTCCCGCACACACACACAATGCAAACGCAGAATCGGAGGAGATTTCTCCTTATGATAGTCAAAGATGCTTGATACGCATTTAAAAGAACATTTGATATTATTACTAGTGCATAGTGTAGGAAAAAAATTCATTTCGAAAGTAGAATATAAATCTTAGCCAACATAGACATTTCGAACTATGCCTACTATAGCTACCATGTTCAATAGCGGGTTACCGCCACATTCCATAGCAGGTTATACAACTAAAACCGTACAAGGCTCGTATTTGAAGAATGGATTTTCCAACAAATGGTCAGGCCAAGGAACTTCCCATTGCCACATGGAAACGCCTCTGGAAGGACGCCCCGAGAACCACCGTTCTCCGCTAAACAAAGCCGGGAATCCCTTTTCCCAAGGGATATTACAAACCCTCAGATATACCACCCCCGGTCCTTTGGAACCTTTAACCGAGCGCTCGTCACCATCATCACACAATCATAAAGTGTTTTCAACATGAGTAAGTATCTGGGCTCCATACCATGATACTACCCTTTTCCAGAAGGAATGGTCATACCCTAGGGAAGCGATCCCTGGAAACCTTGCCGCACAATTCCTGTTTCGACCATTCACGGGGTGTGAGGCTCGACGAAGTCACGTCCACAAAAACATACTTTAAAGAAAAGCCATGCTTTGGGTCAACAAATGATCATAGAAATGATCACAAAGATAGACGATCAAATAAACGATCCTATCACAAATAATCAACACAATGATCATTTCACAGCAACACTCAGCATGTCACATTACCAATTTGGGAATATATCGCTGATAACTTCAACTATATAACCTCTGAGCACGTACGTCTCAGAGAAGGGTGTTAAGCTAAAAGAATAAATTTTTCGCCACCAACAGAAATATATTTCAAAGAAATCGGCTTTATATCTCAACTTGTAATGTCAGACATACAATCCATACAAGTCTGTTCCGGGCTCGAACAAAACCGAAGGCACTTACAAAGAAGTCCTTGCAATCCGGATATCCACAATCCTGATCGGATTCACCATCACATATGGAGAACTCAATACCGTAGCTACTCGGTGCAGAGTCAATCGACAGGTCATCCTATCGCTTTCGCAAATATCCGGTCTTCAACACCGATCTTCAATGCAATTCACAACGACGTATCACATATTCGGAATGGGTTATACGACCCCATGGTCCTTTTCCGGTTAACCCGAATAGTGAGCGCTTATTCAAAAATAAGTGTGGCATTCACATTCAATCAAATCACATCAAATACCCATTCAAAGGGAAATATTGATAGTCGGTTATTGAGCTATCAATTGATATGCACACATCACCAGTTTCCAAATAATTTTCCAAATTATTTATTTTCCAAATTTTCTTCACAAGATATATTATGTTCACACTTTAAAAATAAATCAACATTTATTTTTAAACAACTTTCCTTTTCATTCATAAATTCCATAGTGAATTTATATTTCAAAATATCTATGAATATTCGATTTCAATTATTCATTTGAATTTATCTTCAAAAAGATAAATTCTCTAATATTCACTTTATATTGGAAAAACATTTCCATACTTATTTAATAAGTAATTCACAAATTTTATTTATTTTCAACACTTGGAAAATATTCAATATACTTCAATCGAAATTAAGTATATATTTCATTCTTTAAGGAAATCATTCTCTTAAACATATTTATTTGGGCCAAAACGAATGTTGCGTAAAACATCGTTACGACAACCCAAAATCACTAGTATAGGGATTCGAAATTAAAATAGATATATAAATCCCAATACTATAGAAAACATTCCCTTTCGGAAATCATTTACTATAACAACAGTGTTATAGTCCACTATTTCCTTTTATTTCTCGAAAACGTCTATTTCAACAATAGATGTTGAAATCTGTGGTTTCGAATCTCAATGCATTTAAAACATCGTTAGATCGTTTTAATTCTGTTTAAAATATCACATTCAAAACAATTTCTTTAACATCTTATTCACTATTCAAAAACGTGAATATACTACGTTAACACGTTTCATCCTTTTATACATTTTATTTTAAAGGATTATTCACAGTCAAAAATGTGAATATAACTCTATTTCTAAGTTATAACAATTAACTTATCAAAATAAGTCGTTCGCGAATTTATAAAACAAAGTTTATAAATTCCATTTCTATTTATTTATAAAAATTTCCTTTTTATAAATTCCTTTATTAACCTATTCGATTTATAACTCAATTATAAACTAAAGGTTCATATTATAAGTTAAATGCTTATAAAACGATTATTTTACAAAATCGTTCTTTTAAAGACTTTCAAAATCATAAATCTTATAACTTATAAGATTCATTTATTTAACCAAATCTATTCTTCAATTAACTTCACAAATTTATAAATCTTACTATTTATAAATTTTATTTATAACTTCACAGTTTATAATTCTATAAATTTCATTCATTTATGAAATTCATTTTCACTTCATTCAAACACTTATAAAAACTCGTTTTATAATGTCAATATTTCAATTTATAAATATCTATTTATAAATCTCTTAATATAAATCAATTTATATTATTCTTTTAAAACGTCTTTAAATTCCTTTATAATTTCATCATTCTCTTGATTTATAAAATAATCAAATTTTATAAATCCTATATTTAAACTTTTCACAACAAACTCAAAAATCCAATTTAAACTATTTTATAAAATCATTAGCATCATATTCTCAAAAATTAGTTTTTAACTATATTCCTCAAAAATCATAATTTTTATAACTTTAAAAATTATAACGTTTATTTATTTAAAATGAATCAATTCCAAAAATATTTTATAAACGTATACTTTCAAAAATCACTTTGAAATCATTTTAAAATCCCAAATTTGGTCCAATGATGCTACACACCAAATAGTCAATCACGACTACAACGATATCACATATCGATATGATAATCCATCAAATATCAAAATATTTGAAATCAATTAAATACTGTTGAGGAATCCAGTTGGATCCCTCCAACCTTTTTTCCTGCATCCACAACATTAGCACAATACCAATTTCGCTCCAGTACGAAATTATCGCGGTATATGGGATTTAAAATATTATCCGCTTAATAGACGGCGCAATAGGGTCTCATCCGCTAAACAAATAAATGCGGGAAATCAATAACTCCAATATATACATATGCCAATATATATATATTGCTATTATATATATAATACCAATTTCACTGTTTATGAAATATTCGCGGTATATGTTTTTATTAAATAACATCTGCTTACTAACGGCGCATAATGTCTATTTTAACAATCAATAGATATCAATCAACATTCAAGCATGCATTCAAATATTTTAAATCTAACTATTTAAAATAAAATCGAAACTGATTCGATTGAGTGAGAAATTCTCACCTTGATTTCAATTTCGTTTTAGCGATTTATTTCGAATAAAATTAAACGGACGTTTAATTTTACCCTAAATTCTCACTAACTCCAAACGACTCCAATCCAACTTCATCGCGTAGTGCTCGTCCATACGATTCCAACGCAACTAGTTTCGCGCATTTTCGACCTCGTATGAAAAAGTTATGAATTTTTGAAGTTTACACGAATTTTATATAACTAATTTCAACATAACCTTTATATTTTAACTTAACTTTCAATCTAAGCCATCCATCACAAGCCAAGAATATCCAGGCCGTCCCCATCCTTCCATCTCCCTCTCTATCTCACGCGCACGCAGTTGAACACGGCCGAACCCATTCTTGCAATTAGGGTTAAATTTTTCATTCAACACAACGACCTATGCAACGATCAGGGACTTCCATGCGACTCGCCACCCCGAACACCACCCACGCCGTGAGTAGCCCCCAACTCGGTCGCCTAGGTTGCGTGCAACACGAGGAGGAACGGCCCACGCACGCGGCTCCATATCTCCCCCATCGTCGCTCCAAACACGATCTCCACCGTTGAACTTGTAGATCTTGATGTCCTATTCAATTCTCTACTTGAAACCTAAGGCTAATTGTCGACGGATTTGGAGTAATCGAGGGAGGAAGACTGCAAATTCTCGGCCGTTGAAAATGGGGGTGGCGGCTCTGAAAGATGGCTAGGGTTTTATTTTTTTTTATTTAATGAAGGGTAGGGGGTGTATTTATAGAGAAAAAATCGAACACTATTCACCCGGAATTTCCAAACTCCGATTTACGCGCCGAAACTGACGTTCCTAGGGTTTATCCCGCGTTCCGGACACAATGGAACAGGTTTCGAAAGCTAATTCGGACATCTGTGCGAGTTATGGCTACAAACGTTCAATTTAAATTAAACCGATTTAAATCGATTTCTAGGCGTTTTAATTTGTACCGGACAAACGGTAAATCCAATTGACTTGAAATTTGAAACCTTGCAATAATATCACATTACGGATCCGATGAAACTGGTTTCGTCGAAATCCGAGACTTTTTGAAAAATGGCTATTTTCACTCGCCAAATTTAAATTAAAAATAATTCGATGCGTTTCGAGCTGCCACGATCAAACGATAACTCCGATTGACACGAAAATTGAAATCCGGTAATAACTAACTATTATGGATCCAATGAAACTGGTTTCGTTCAATTCTGAGACTGTTCAAAAATTGACTATTTTCACTAGTCGATTTAATTATTAAAATATTCAATTTTCACAAATTAACTTTTAATTCGATTTTAAAAGTTCTAAAACATCGTTCTAACTTCAATATGATAAAATAAAATTTTACAAATCATTTTCAATCATATTTAACTCAATTTTCAATTATTTCCATAATTTAACATATTAAATTATCGATTTAATTATTCAATTAAATCCAATAATTCAAAATGAAATTTATTTGACTTATAAATTCACTTATTAACATTTAAAATTAATTAAATATTCAAATTGTAATTATTAAAAATCCTGGGTCGTTACAATCTTCCCCCCTTAAAAGAATTTCGTCCTCGAAATTATCAAGTAAGAAAAGTTACAGAATCTATTAATTTTCCAAAAATTCATAATTAAATTTCTTACAAAATATTTACTAAGTTTTCAAATCATACTTAGTTATCTTTTCAAAAACAACTACTATTGTTTAACTTTCAATTCCAAATTAAAGTTAAAGTTTTCAAAATTTTCCCATTTTCTCAAATTTTTCTAACGCCTTAAATTTCCGGAAAAATTCGCCATAGTCTCCTTTGCGCGGCTCGATCCGAAAAAAAAATGACAGTATATATATATCACAAATATACATCTCATCAAGTAATGAGGCATCCCGAAGGGAAAAAGTATAAAAGTACGGTATGTAATCCGAGATATGTACCTTATATTTTATTAGCAAGCATATACGGCTAATATAGCGCGAAAGCGAGCTCCAAATGCGAAGCAAACGCGATCCGCACCTACTAATCACTCAACAAACAACATGAGAATCATGTATATAGACAATAGTATCAATACACAACATATAGCAACATAATAACTATATATGTCAACATAGCAAATGAAACAAACAACAAATGCAATATATATTCAACCAACTATCATTCATAATCATAAATATTCATTCATATTCTCATTAATATTAAATGAAATAGGTTTTCAATTTAAATCATATTTGATTCATATACAGTGGATGTTTTTACTAACATTCATTTTCAATTAGTTTATATTAACTAATTCATATTCAAGTTGGTTCACTTCCAAATCAAATTCAATTCTATTTAAGATTCACTTAACTTCCAATTGAATTTCAATTACTTTAGCTTCCAATTTTATTAAATCAATTTCATTAACACTTAATGAATTATATACAATCAACTAACAATCATATAACAACCAATGTATATTAATTACAACCAAATTCCTTTGCTTACAATTGGTTTAATTAATTGATTTTTATTCAACTTCCAATAACATTAGATTTTAATGAATTTACACTTACATTCATTATTTCATATCAACTATTCACATTTAATTGATTAACATTTAATTGATTAATATTCAATCTATTAATTCAATTTAATTTCTAAAGTTGAATTTCATTTACATAACTCAAGTTCATATTTATCACTTAACTTTATTAGTTTACTTTGATACTAATATCATCTTCAGTCAACACCTCTTAAGTTATATTTCATTTAAACATCACTTAGTTTTACATAACCTAAATTCCTACTTATAAATAAATTCAGATTCCAAATTCTAAAGTAAATTTCCATTTATCTTTAAATTCATTTTTATTTATAACTCATATTCATAAATATATTCATATAGTTTCACTTCTCATATGTATAAGTTTATTTCACAATTGTAAATCACTTTAACTATAATTCAATTCTTATAATTCTTTTGTTTATACAATTATTCTTCAATTTAGATTATTCAAACATCTAAACAATCAACTTATATATACTTTAATAATTCTTGAAAAATTATTCTTTTATACATATAAAATATAATCAAGGTAAAATTATTCCATTTACCCAATTTAAAACAATATTGTGTCGAATTGTTCTATTCAAGTGTTTAGAAACCCCTTCGGCATAGTTGTTGAGACCACGCTGACGAAAGTTCATATACCACTCAATAAACCAATCATCACAATATAAAACAATTTTATATTCACTAACAAATACGCTCTCATAGCTATTATTACACTCAAACTCATTCTAGAGTACTACTGACTCTATCTCTAATGAGTAATACCCAACAGAACCATGGTTGTCGCTTAACCAACAGCTCTGATACCAAATGTAACGCCCCGGAAATTTTCGACTTTCGAAAATTCAACATCGATACTCACTTTATCGACTGCCGAGAAATCGAAGGCCAAAAACCCGAAATGTTATGGTTTAAGAAAAAGAATTTAAGAAAAGAGAAGAGAAAAAGATAGAAGACAGAGAGAAAAGAGAATAGAAAAGGATAGGGAAAAGAAAACAACAAAATAGAGAAGAGATACATAGAACAGAACAGAAGAACAACAGAACAACAGAATCTCACAATTCGCAGCGGAACAACATATAATAGTAAATGAATAATCTTTAAACAAAGAACTATGTCAGTTATTACATTACATCACATTTCATTACATCATATCATCAGAGTGTACAACAACAACAACAACAAATAGTGCAGCGGAAAAAGAAATACTATATAACTAATAATACGCCATGCCATCCAGCTTGCCTCCAGCAATTCCTGAATATCCAGAATATCCTGATAAACCTTAACTCTTGACTGCCCGTGTGGAAATTGGTGGGCACCCAGAGTTTAGGAAGGAAAACAATAAACTCCGAGTCAGTCATGTGACTGGTGTGGGAACCCAAAACAGTTTATTTATCTTTAAAATCGAAATAGAGGAATATTTTTAAAGTCAATTCGCAATGCTTTTAAAAATGAGACTACCATAAGGCCTCCCGCACACACACACAATGCAAACGCAGAATCGGAGGAGATTTCTCCTTATGATAGTCAAAGATGCTTGATACGCATTTAAAAGAACATTTGATATTATTACTAGTGCATAGTGTAGGAAAAAAATTCATTTCGAAAGTAGAATATAAATCTTAGCCAACATAGACATTTCGAACTATGCCTACTATAGCTACCATGTTCAATAGCGGGTTACCGCCACATTCCATAGCAGGTTATACAACTAAAACCGTACAAGGCTCGTATTTGAAGAATGGATTTTTCAACAAATGGTCAGGCCAAGGAACTTCCCATTGCCACATGGAAACGCCTCTGGAAGGACGCCCCGAGAACCACCGTTCTCCGCTAAACAAAGCCGGGAATCCCTTTTCCCAAGGGATATTACAAACCCTCAGATATACCACCCCCGGTCCTTTGGAACCTTTAACCGAGCGCTCGTCACCATCATCACACAATCATAAAGTGTTTTCAACATGAGTAAGTATCTGGGCTCCATACCATGATACTACCCTTTTCCAGAAGGAATGGTCATACCCTAGGGAAGCGATCCCTGGAAACCTTGCCGCACAATTCCTGTTTCGACCATTCACGGGGTGTGAGGCTCGACGAAGTCACGTCCACAAAAACATACTTTAAAGAAAAGCCATGCTTTGGGTCAACAAATGATCATAGAAATGATCACAAAGATAGACGATCAAATAAACGATCCTATCACAAATAATCAACACAATGATCATTTCACAGCAACACTCAGCATGTCACATTACCAATTTGGGAATATATCGCTGATAACTTCAACTATATAACCTCTGAGCACGTACGTCTCAGAGAAGGGTGTTAAGCTAAAAGAATAAATTTTTCGCCACCAACAGAAATATATTTCAAAGAAATCGGCTTTATATCTCAACTTGTAATGTCAGACATACAATCCATACAAGTCTGTTCCGGGCTCGAACAAAACCGAAGGCACTTACAAAGAAGTCCTTGCAATCCGGATATTCACAATCCTGATCGGATTCACCATCACATATGGAGAACTCAATACCGTAGCTACTCGGTGCAGAGTCAATCGACAGGTCATCCTATCGCTTTCGCAAATATCCGGTCTTCAACACCGATCTTCAATGCAATTCACAACGACGTATCACATATTCGGAATGGGTTATACGACCCCATGGTCCTTTCCCGGTTAACCCGAATAGTGAGCGCTTATTCAAAAATAAGTGTGGCATTCACATTCAATCAAATCACATCAAATACCCATTCAAAGGGAAATATTGATAGTCGGTTATTGAGCTATCAATTGATATGCATACATCACCAGTTTCCAAATAATTTTCCAAATTATTTATTTTCCAAATTTTCTTCACAAGATATATTATGTTCACACTTTAAAAATAAATCAACATTTATTTTTAAACAACTTTCCTTTTCATTCATAAATTCCATAGTGAATTTATATTTCAAAATATCTATGAATATTCGATTTCAATTATTCATTTGAATTTATCTTCAAAAAGATAAATTCTCTAATATTCACTTTATATTGGAAAAACATTTCCATACTTATTTAATAAGTAATTCACAAATTTTATTTATTTTCAACACTTGAAAAATATTCAATATACTTCAATCGAAATTAAGTATATATTTCATTCTTTAAGGAAATCATTCTCTTAAACATATTTATTTGGGCCAAAACGAATGTTGCGTAAAACATCGTTACGACAACCCAAAATCACTAGTATAGGGATTCGAAATTAAAATAGATATATAAATCCCAATACTATACAAAACATTCCCTTTCGGAAATCATTTACTATAACAACAGTGTTATAGTCCACTATTTCCTTTTATTTCTCGAAAACGTCTATTTCAACAATAGATGTTGAAATCTGTGGTTTCGAATCTCAATGCATTTAAAACATCGTTAGATCGTTTTAATTCTGTTTACAATATCACATTCAAAACAATTTCTTTAACATCTTATTCACTATTCAAAAACGTGAATATACTACGTTAACACATTTCATCCTTTTATACATTTTATTTTAAAGGATTATTCACAGTCAAAAATGTGAATATAACTCTATTTCTAAGTTATAACAATTAACTTATCAAAATAAGTCGTTCGCGAATTTATAAAACAACGTTTATAAATTCCATTTCTATTTATTTATAAAAATTTCCTTTTTATAAATTCCTTTATTAACCTATTCGATTTATAACTCAATTATAAACTAAAGGTTCATATTATAAGTTAAATGCTTATAAAACGATTATTTTACAAAATCGTTCTTTTAAAGACTTTCCAAATCATAAATCTTATAACTTATAAGATTCATTTATTTAACCAAATCTATTCTTCAATTAACTTCACAAATTTAAAAATCTTACTATTTATAAATTTTATTTATAACTTCACAGTTTATAATTCTATAAATTTCATTTATTTATGAAATTCATTTTCACTTCATTCAAACACTTATAAAAACTCGTTTTATAATGTCAATATTTCAATTTATAAATATCTATTTATAAATCTCTTAATATAAATCAATTTATATTATTCTTTTAAAACGTCTTTAAATTCCTTTATAATTTCATCATTCTCTTGATTTATAAAATAATCAAATTTTATAAATCCTATATTTAAACTTTTCACAATAAACTCAAAAATCCAATTTAAACTATTTTATAAAATCATTAGCATCATATTCTCAAAAATCAGTTTTTAACTATATTCCTCAAAAATCATAATTTTTATAACTTTAAAAATTATAACGTTTATTTATTTAAAATGAATCAATTCCAAAAATATTTTATAAACGTATACTTTCAAAAATCACTTTGAAATCATTTTAAAATCCCAAATTTGGTCCAATGATGCTACACACCAAATAGTCAATCACGACTACAACGATATCACATATCGATATGATAATCCATCAAATATCAAAATATTTGAAATCAATTAAATACTGTTGAGGAATCTAGTTGGATCCCTCCAACCTGTTTTCCTGCATCCACAACATTAGCACAATACCAATTTCGCTCCAGTACGAAATTATCGCGGTATATGGGATTTAAAATATTATCCGCTTAATAGACGGCGCAATAGGGTCTCATCCGCTAAACAAATAAATGCGGGAAATCAATAACTCCAATATATACATATGCCAATATATATATATTGCTATTATATATATAATACCAATTTCACTGTTTATGAAATATTCGCGGTAAATGTTTTTATTAAATAACATCTGCTTACTAACGGCGCATAATGTCTATTTTAACAATCAATAGATATCAATCAACATTCAAACATGCATTCAAATATTTTAAATCTAACTATTTAAAATAAAATCGAAACTGATTCGATTGAGTGAGAAATTCTCACCTTGATTTCAATTTCGTTTTAGCGATTTATTTCGAATAAAATTAAACGGACGTTTAATTTTACCCTAAATTCTCACTAACTCCAAACGACTCCAATCCAACTTCATCGCGTAGTGCTCGTCCATACGATTCCAACGCAACTGGTTTCGCGCATTTTCGACCTCGTATGAAAAAGTTATGAATTTTTGAAGTTTACACGAATTTTATATAACTAATTTCAACATAACCTTTATATTTTAACTTAACTTTCAATCTAAGCCATCCATCACAAGCCAAGAATATCCAGGCCGTCCCCATCCTTCCATCTCCCTCTCTATCTCACGCGCACGCAGTTGAACACGGCCGAACCCATTCTTGCAATTAGGGTTAAATTTTTCATTCAACACAACGACCTACGCAACGATCAGGGACTTCCATGCGACTCGCCACCCCGAACACCACCCACGCCGTGAGTAGCCCCCAACTCGGTCGCCTAGGTTGCGCGCAACACGACGAGGAACGGCCCACGCACGCGGCTCCATATCTCCCCCATCGTCGCTCCAAACACGATCTCCACCGTTGAACTTGTAGATCTTGATGTCCTCTTCAATTCTCTAGTTGAAACCTAAGGCTAATTGTCGACGGATTTGGAGTAATCGAGGGAGGAAGACTGCAAATTCTCGGCCGTTGAAAATGGGGGTGGCGGCTCTGAAAGATGGCTAGGGTTTTTTTTTTATTATTTAATGAAGGGTAGGGGGTGTATTTATAGAGAAAAAATCGAACACTATTCACCCGGAATTTCCAAACTCCGATTTACGCGCCGAAACTGACGTTCCTAGGGTTTATCCCGCGTTCCGGACACAATGGAACAGGTTTCGAAAGCTAATTCGGACATCTGTGCGAGTTATGGCTACAAACGTTCAATTTAAATTAAACCGATTTAAATCGATTTCTAGGCGTTTTAATTTGTACCGGACAAACGGTAAATCCAATTGACTTGAAATTTGAAACCTTGCAATAATATCACATTACGGATCCGATGAAACTAGTTTCGTCGAAATCCGAGACTTTTTGAAAAATGGCTATTTTCACTCGCCAAATTTAAATTAAAAATAATTCGATGCGTTTCGAGCTGCCACGATCAAACGATAACTCCGATTGACACGAAAATTGAAATCCGATAATAACTAACTATTACGGATCCAATGAAACTGGTTTCGTTCAATTCTAAGACTGTTCAAAAATTGACTATTTTCACTAGTCGATTTAATTATTAAAATATTCAATTTTCACAAATTAACTTTTAATTCGATTTTAAAAGTTCTAAAACATCGTTCTAACTTCAATATGATAAAATAAAATTTTACAAGTCATTTTCAATCATATTTAACTCAATTTTCAATTATTTCCATAATTTAACATATTAAATTATCGATTTAATTATTCAATTAAATCCAATAATTCAAAATAAAATTTATTTGACATATAAATTCACTTATTAACATTTAAAATTAATTAAATATTCAAATTGTAATTATTAAAAATCCTGGGTCGTTACACCAGATAGTTATGAAAAAGAAGAAAGAGATAGAAGAAGAAGAACAGAAACACCAAACATCTCTCATTCGCAGCGGATAAAATATAATAATAAATAATAACAGTTTACAAAAGAATATTATATCCGTCGGTTACATTCTAATACATCAGAGTTTCACATTATATACAGTCTCTGAATATTTACAATTATCATGCCTCAAATTAATAATAATATAAATACAGCGGAAATACTCTATACGCTATTGCCACCCAGCTCGCCTCCTGAGCTCCAGAACGCACCTACCTGAAAATCTGTAATACTCGGTCTGACCCGAGCATTACATCAAAGTAATACCCGGTCAGGCTGGAAACCAGCGTGAGTAAACCCAACTAACAAGGAATACAAAAGCATACAACTTAAATAAAACCCGGGGTAACTTATCTCAATTTATCCAATTCACAATTTGCTATAGACAAGACTTATTTCACATATAAATTTCTAAGTACCAAACTTAGATAAAATAATCCAATCCACTTAAATCATTTCATTCCTGCCTATTGATTTCACAAATCAATTTATAAAAATTCGAAGTAGTTTTCGGGTATTTCCCAATACCAGACCCCCGTCTCTTCGATACTCAAGTTATCCTAACCCAAGTTATTCAAATGAAATACATCACATTTCATATCAGAGATTTCAACCCATTCAAATCATCCAATACCATTCACTCATCCATAAGCAAAACTTAATCACATACAAACCAATAGAATTGATTCTAATTGAATTTCTAACCACATTCACTTAAATTCCTTCATATTATATTAATTAATTCCAAATCAAATAATTCAATTATCCCTTCAACATTCATCAGCATTAATCAACCTGGATTAATTATTATTCAATTACGTTCAAGTAATTACCTTTAATTCATTTCACGATATTAATTGTTCTTGACCCAAATCAATAAGAAATCTTAATTGCCTCAGGAATTAATTAAGTATTTTAATCACATTAGTCCATAATTATTTATATTAATTAACTTCTCATAAGTCACTTGTATTGATTTATTTTCTTAACTAATCAATCTCTATTTACATTATTATTTCATAGATTAATGATTTCTCATTTACATTTCTAATCAAATTTTAATTATATTAAATAATTAATCATTAATTAAAACACACATATATATGTCATTCTTGATTTATCTCAACCGATGATTAACTATCTTATATTTACTTTATTGTATAAATTAATTACTCCTTAATTAATCATTATAATTTATCTCTTGATTAATTCGACAAGGTAATTATATTTTTATTAATTCCATTAAGCAACTATTTATCAACCCACCCAATGATCATTCCAATTAATTTAGACCCAATTAATTAACCCAAATCATAAATTAATTTAATTAATTAATTATCCGTTAAATTATCCTTTTTATTTAATGAGTCACTAATCATTAAACCTTTATTGATTTTAATCTGAACCATTTTTCTTATTTACGATTTAAGTTTAAAACCATCTAAAACCCAAACGCTTCGAGTCAAACAACAATCAACTTGAAAATCAATCAAAAACCAAAATCAACAGGTCATCAATTCACAATGCACATCAAATCAATTCAACCACTCAACCAAATATCTAAATTTAACTACTTAAATTTAAATAAAACTCCAACATAGTGAGATTTACTCACCTTTGCTTTTATTTGCAATCCACTTCAAAAATTTCTTGATTACCTCGATTTTAACCTTGTAAAAAAATTAGGTAGTTTATTAATATTTGAACAAATCGAAAAAATCAATTACTACTTGATACTTTAATTAACTAACCATTAATTTGACTAATAAATTTAATTTATCTAATAATCCAATTTTTAAAATAACTTTCTTTTTAATAAAAATTTTTTAGTAACTAAAAATAGTTAAACAGGTTAATACAATAAGTAAATCATCACATTCATTATTTTTATAATAAAATTCCTTTAGATTTTCTTAAACAAATAATTAAATTTTAAACTGTCTTTACAGTTCAAATCACATAATTCTCACTGGAATATCTTTCTATTTAAATAAGTAAAATTTTAAATTGAAAGTAATGAACAGTTTATACTTTACTATATATATTACTTGTTAAAATAAAACATTAAATTATATTTATTTTCTTTTCTGTAACACAGCAACCTCTAAGATACAAGTTATAATTAATATATAAGTAAACTGCCTCACTGACAACAGAACCAAGGCCACCACGATTTTGCCTTCATAGCATTCGAGCGAGCCTCTACCACTGCCCCACGCCTCCGCATCACTTCGCTTCGAAATCCACTCTCACGCCATGCGCGGCGACACCCAAATCGAACGCAGCCCTAACCCTGCACTGCCTCGACTTCGCGCTGAGCCTAACCTCCCCTTTCTCTTACGTGCGCCATCTAGGCGTTGCTGCACCTTCATACGATCGACCAAAGTCGCGAGCCCAAACACGAGCGCCTCCGGTCAACCATGGCCCAATACCTTGCGTCCCCCAAGCCTCGACCCTGAGGTTGCGAATCAAAATCGATATTCGATTTCATATCGATTTCGTACAAGTTATTACATATTTTTGTTAACGATGTGATTCGGCTATTTTTTTTAGAAGAGAAGGGAGTGAGGGAGTGGAAGGAGATACCTTCGATCGGCCAATTTTTTATATATATTCATTTGATTTTTCTAGAAGCAACGAAAAGATATTTTCCCTAAAGAGGCTTAGCGTATGAGCTAGACCATCAGCGCGTAACTAGGGTGATTTAATTTTGGACTTTGAATTGATTTTACAAAATCGAATATTGAAAATATCTCGCGTTGCATACCGTGAAATTCCGAACCCCGAATCAGACATGCCGACAGACGTTCATAAAGTTTTACCCGTATTCCGAAAACAATGGAACGTGTTACGGAAGCTAATTCAACCATATGTGGAAGTTAGCTTTATAAATTGATTTAAAATATTAAATTATCGTTTTAATTTCAACGCGTTTTCTCACCCATACGAGCCAACAGTAAATCCAAACGCTATGAAAATTGAAATCCGATAATAACTAACTATTACGGATCCAATGGAACTAGTTTCATCAAATTCCGAGACTGTGCCTCGGAAGGCTATTTTTAAATTCAATTTAAACAATATATTATTAAAATTAAAAAAATCACCTTTAATTTAAATTTCAACAATTCTATTATCTTCAGTATTATCATTATAAATTTTATAAGCCTTCAAATTATTTTAAACAGGCTTAGAATCTCAGATTCAGCAATTTACCCAATTTCAATTATTAAATTCAACATTTAAACTATATAATTCAATGATTTAATTATCAAGCAAATATTGATAACTTGAATTCAAGTTAAAATTAACTTTTAAATATTTTAAAATCAATTAACTATTCAAATTTAAATGGTTCGAAATTCCGGGTCATCACAGTCCTATTTATTTTTATAACTCCATTCGGTTATTGAATAAAAATTTAAGTTTTTGGTATTTGCCCTTGAGGAGAAAAGAAATATTTCAACATATCTAAAAATTCAGTTAAAATATTTAACCTCATTCACTTAGTAAAAATATAAGATATATTTAAAACACCCTCACAGCATTATGCAAAGATTTTTCAAACGTATAAAACAATGTTAGGAATTTATATCAAAAAATTATAATAAACTTTAAAATAAAGTTCCTTAAATCCGATAATTTATTAGAGTCGTTATTTTTAAAATAAGTATAAACTCAAGATTATTAAACTGAAACTAATACAATACTCAAATCTTACATTAAATTTCTAAATCAAAGTTTAAAATTTCATATCTTTATAATTAATTTTACGCACTTGTTTTAAAATGAATATTCAAATCATGGAAAAACATTTATTACGGTTTAATACAAAAATTCAAATAGTAAATGAACCAATAAATTTACTATTAATACTTCGAAATCAATTAAATATTCCAAACTATACTTGCAAAATAGAGATTTAAATTTATTTTCCAAGTATATTACTATAAATAAACTTCGCAAATCAATTTTTTTCCATTTATATAATATCTTTAAATTCTACATTCAAAGAAACTTATATAAATTTTACTTGCAATATTCATTTGAAAGCTTCATTTGCAAATAAATCATCTTTAATTCTTTAATACTTTTCAAAAATTCATTTGTAAAATTTCTTGCTTCATTATTAAATACTATTTAAATATTTTAAATAACATCTTTATAAATATATGCAAACTATTTGAAAATAATTATTTACATCATTACTTAAATTTACAAAGAAGCTATTGAAACCCTTAAATCCATCATTTATAAATTTATTAGTTTTATTTCAAGATACTTTTCAAACATTATTAATAAATCAATAATCATTTATTTTAAATATGTTTTATTGAATTAATAATTTCTCACGATATTTACAACACTAATAAACCATGTTGTAGATAAATAGATAATATTTTAAACATTTTAAAGTATTTAGAAAAGAGAAAAAAGTGACCAAAATACTTTTATAACTCGATGCCTTAACAGTTTATCCTCGTTCTTGCAGACCTGGCCATGCGTTAATCAGGCGTAAAGCTAGAATTCTTCAAGTACTTAGTAGACCTGTTTCAACACCCAGTTAAAATACTTGAAATAATTTCAAAACCGATATCGAAAGTACAATCCGAACAAATCACTTGGATCGCAGATACACAATGGTTATGTCTGGATCCCCCAAGAAACATCTGTACCTTTAAGCAATCACTGCCTTGCGAATTACGCCATCATAACCAAAACTGTGGACTATGGGATACGTAACAATGGTTATGCCTGGATCCCCCAGGAAACATCCATACCCTTTAAGCAATCTTTGCCTTGCGGATTATGCCACGACAACAAAACCGGTAGACCGTAGGATACATAACAATGATTACGCCTGGATCTCCTGGGAAACATTCGTGCCCTTTAAGCAATCTCTGCCTTACGGATTACGCTACCCAAAAAAAGACCATGGGTTACGCCATGGGAGGACACTCGAGTATCACATCCGGAAAACCAAAAACAGAGAGAATAACATCGATAGAATGAATCCACAACGTGGCCACAAAGCAGATATCAAGCAGAAGGCACTTTCCATATCTTTACTTCGAAAATATGTATCATATAGTACCTTTTCAAATAAATTTCAAATATCATACTTATAAAGTCCATTATATATAAGATTCCATTTTCAAATCGAATACTTTCAAAAATCAATAGTATCAAATCACAATTATATAGACTTCGATTACATACTATTTCGCTTTCAAATTGAGTACCTTTCCAAATCAATAGTTTTCAAATCAACTTCATACTTAATATTTGTTTCAAAGAATTTCTCCTTTTGATATAAACATTAATATATCCATTCTCATAATGTTGCTTATATTTCTCTTTAATTTAAATTACATTCATTTCATATGTAATATTTCTCATTTAATACTACATTTATTTGCAAATCATTTCATAAGGAATTTTCTTATGTTTATAACCAATTTATTAAACTTAATTCCTTTTTATAAGACATTATTCGAGTTTAAAGTTATCACAACTTATTTATAACCATTTATTGCAACATCCATTTATTTCATTACAATTTACAAGTCATGACTTTATTTGAAATCATTTCACTTTTAATTCATATTTGCTTATTCCATTTAGTTTCACATTTACCTTTCAATTTATTTATGACACGTTTCATAATTTTAATTAAGTTTATAAACATATTTTTTTCAATTTAATCTCATTTACAACATTTCCTTAATCACAATTTCAATTTAAAGATCCCAAGGCTTAAAGTTCACACTTGTATATTATTACATTACATGCTAAGAATGTATACCCCAATTCTATTCATTTACTAAACATAGATATAACAAATTAAACCCCGTTTTACTTGCTTTAAAATTAAGGTTATCAATTCAACTATATAATTCAACCCAATTATCAAGTTTCACTCATGTGTTAATTCAAAAGGTTTCGATTATCCAAAATACCCAAATATTCCATTTTTTCAATAGTCGAAACTACATGTCAACAAACAACAAAATTCACAACAACATTTCAATTTCATAAACAAATATCCTAATTATTCATTTTATTCACTTTAATACACCATTATTAAACTAGTGTTTAGACCATTAATTCAATCAACAATAATTAACCAATGTTTATAATTTGATTAAATACAACAAGTCAACAAAAATGATAATAATTAAATATTACCATTTCATAAATCAAATACATTACAAATAACTATATTAGTTATAAAATATTATTCCTTTATATATATCATATAATATTAAGAAAAATAATTTCATTTCAAAATTTATACAAAACATTTTTATAACACTAACAAATACGCGCTCTCGTATATACACCCAGACAACTCATTCTAGGGTATTACTACCCTATCCCTAATGAGTTAACCCCAACAGGTTAAGGTATGTCTGAACCAAAGCCCTGATACCAACTGTAACGACCTGCCTTTTGGATGGTTCAAATCGACAATAAACCACACATGTTAGAATCAAATCATTTAAAAGGAAGGATTGTTAATGGGGTAAATAAGAAAAGAAAAGGAAAGGAAAAAAATACAGAATCTCGCAGCGGAACGACAAAATATAATAATCAAATAAACAGTTCATGAAGTTGTTTTACAAATAATATTTGATTACACTTTTACAAATTCAAATCAGAGTTATACATATATCATAAATAAACAAATAATGTAGTGGAACACAGAATGTAGTGGAATAATAAATAGCAATAGTATATCGAATCTTCGTCTTCGTCCACCAGAAAATAGTCTTCAATGCCGAAAAACTCAGGCTGACCCAAGCGTAAAGGAAAATAATGCACTCAAGTCAGAACTAAAATTCTTTTGCAAATTAAATCAAAAGTAGATGTAATAAGGAATGCGGATAACTACATTTTTGAAGGTTCAAATTTCAAGAAATGTTATTGTTTCCATATTCAAAATAAAATGAATTTCATAATAGATCCATTCTAGTAAATTACAAATTTATAGAACAATTCCCAGTTAAATTTTATAGTTCAAGAGATTTGGTTTATAAAAATGTTCCAAAGTTTCAATGTTCAATTTTATGGAAACTTCCCAATGTTTCAAAATTTAATTTTGAAAACTTTCAAATAAGGTAACGACGATTTACTTCTCAAAATCATTTTTATGGTTCAAATAGTAAATCTAAACGTACTATTTTTCCTCTAATGTAAATACTTGAAATTCATGGGTTTTATATCTTTATTCAGTTTGCAAATAATCAACATGAAAATTTACATAATTATAATAAACTATAGGGTGATAACAAGGATATATCAAATAAATGAACAAATACACGTTCAATCACAATATCATCCATCACAACATACGATCAACATTCAAATCAATCAAATCAACAAATCAACCAATTCAATAACATGTCATAGTAATTATTAGTCATCATATACTGGAATTTAGCTATTCAAATTAAATATCAATAAAAATTCCAAAACAACAATCAAAAATTTATCACTATATGACCTGGTTTAACTTACAATAAAATTTCAGTATTTCGTGAGAGTTTAAACACTCACCTTCTGGATTTTCCTTTTCTAGTCGAATTTGGATCCGCTACTACTTCCTACTTTTTATTTAATTCCTTCTATCTTAATCTTTTTTTAGAATGTTTTGAAAGAGATAGAGAAGTTGTTATAGATCTGAATTTGAAGAAAAAGATTTAAAAAATAGAAGAACGTTCGGAAAAAAAAGAAAATTTAAAGAAGATGAAGAATTGAAAAAGAAAAGGAAGCTTTCAAAAAGAAGAAGAAGAAGAAGATTTAAATAAGAAGAAACAAAAAAGATAAAAAATGAAGCAAATAAAAAGAGAAGAAGGATATTTTGAGAGAAATATGTGATCCTCTAGAAAACGAGGAGAGTACACATGGAGCTATATATATAACAAATATAAAGGAGCTGCCAACATGCCTGACAGGTGACAAGACTATCAAAAAGAAAACAGAAAAAATAAAGAAGAAGAAACCCCTCAAATGAGCTCCGGCAAAGCCACCGCCCATTAAACCCTAATATCGAGCTCCGGCAAGGCCACCGCCCGTAATAGAGAGTTAGAGGCATCTAAAATCAGCGAAAACTAAAATACAACACCTACCAAATAAAAGAAAAACCAAAAAGAAGAACACCAAGGGGTGAACTAAAAAAGAAGAACACCACTCTGAAGACACTGAGTAGCAACCAATGAGAGCAAGACACTATCAGAATCCCTGTGAAAAGCAATCCTGCCAACCAGTACAAAGCTGCAAAGCTGCCCTGAAAACCAGTCATGAGAAAACTAGCAACCTGTCTAAACCAAACCTGAAACAAAACTAAGAAACCAAGTTAAAAGGAATCACATATATGTATACAAATAGGTTTTATATACATATATGTGAGAATAAAACCAAAATGAAAATTAAAGCAAGGAAAAACAAGAACCAAAAGTTAATAATAGTATAGGACAAAAAAGAAAGAAATAAAAAACAGAGAAAAAACAAAACAAAAAACAACTTTAAGGGCCTAAAATAGGAAGAAAATTATACTGCATCGTGTGAACATTATTTAAATTAGTATAGGAGTTAATAAAATTATTATTATGAACAAAATTATTAAAGTTAATTTTGAATATTTTAATATTATATCTAACCTTGTTAAGATATTCCTTAAAGCAATTATTTTTGGCTAATTTATATTTGGGATTGAAATCAAATTTAAGAAGAAAGATGAAATTAAAATTATCAAATTATAATAGTGATTATTTTTATTATTAAAAATCCTTTGATTTCTCTCAAACCAAATATACCAACAAGTAATTGTAAATATAGTATCAAGTAAGTATTGGTTAGCCTTATTGAATTTAAATCTAAAAGAATTCCAATAGAAAAAACAATCAGTAACTCTAGAACTAATATAAAACTCAAACATAATAAGGGTCTTAATAAGAATAAAATGAGTATCCAAACAATCGAAATAAATATGATTAATATCTTCAGAGTATGAATTACAAAAATAACATTTATTATCAAAAATAATATTTTTCTTTTTTAAAAGTTCAATAGTATTCAATTTACCATGAATAATGAGCCACATGTGAATCTTAGATTTAGGAGGAGCGTTAGATTTCCAAATAAATTTAAAACAATTGTCAGAAACACCCGAAAAGTTAATAAATTTATAAAAGGAATTCAAAGAATATTTCTTACTCTTATCCCACGCCCAACTAATATCATCATTGTCAATATTGTAGAGATTTAACTTAGCATAAAGCAAATAAAGCTGTCTAAGAGTAGAGCCTACTAAAATACTATTAAAATTGAAAATCCGAGGAGGGTCACTATCAGAGTTAAAAACCTCAGAAATAAGTGCAAATTTGAAGTTACAAATATCATATAAATCTTTAAACTCAACCTTAAGAGGAGTAGCGGAAATCCAACAATCGTGCCAAAAAGATGTGTTATTACCAGAATGAACTATAATATTTACACCTAAGATGAAAATATCATTACATTTTAAAATAGATTTCCAAAAATAAGAAAGTTTACAATAACTTGAAAGACTAATTTGATAGAGATTATAACTACCACTGTAGTAATATTTAGAAATAAGTGGAAATTAGCCACAAGGGCCTCTTTAGCAAGTGCAATTAGTTTCTAGGACACACAACTGAAATAATTAGTTTTAAGGACAAAATGCAAAATAATTAGTTTCTAAGGCCTAAAAACCTATGAAATTATGTCCTTGAAAGTAATTGGACTGCTGACTTTGTCCTTAAAAGTAATTATTCTGCTTACTTTGGCCTTGAAATTAATTTCTGTGAATGTGTGTTCTAGAAACTAATTAGACTGCAATGTTTGTCCTTCCAGTGAAATGTCCCTAGAAATAATCTCCTTCCAAATGGAATCATCACTCGTATCTCTGAATTTCCATAACCATTTACTAAGAAGAGACAAGTTCATATTACGTAAATTAATGACACCTAAACCACCCTCTTTTTTAGACTTACAGACAGTATCCCAATTAACTAAACATTTAATGCTACTGTTTGGATTATCACCACACCAAAGGAAGTCTCTTCTAATTTTATCTATTTTGTCTATCACCCATTCAGGAAAGAGGTCCATGGACATCCAATAGATAGGGAGAGCTGATAAAACAGAGTTAATCAAAATTAGCCTACCAGCTCTAGATAAGAGTCTTCCATTCCAATTGGTAATCCTATTTTTAATTTTATCAATGATTAAAAACCAATCTTCATGCTTAAGATTTGAAGGTCTAATAACAAAACCAAGATAATTAAAAGGAAAACTCATAGTTTTACAATTTAAAGTATTTGCAACTAAATTTTCAACTTTGTCAAAGTCATTTAAAATTAAAACCGAACTTTTATCAAAGTTTATTTTTAAACCAGATAAAAGTTCAAAACTATACAGAATAAACTTAAGAGCAATGATGTGCCTAGGAAGATGAGATGAAAAAATCAAAGTATCATCTGCAAATTGGAGGACAGACAAACCAAAACTCGAAATATCATTACCAATAAAACCCAAGAGATTATTATTAACAGCATTCTTGATAATCTTAGAAAAAACATCAACCGCTAAATTAAACAGAAGGGGCGATAAAGGATCCCCTTGCCTCAATCCTCTCTTGGATTGAATTTTATTACCCAGAATTCCATTAACCATAATACTTGAGTTACCAGTTTTAAGCAAGTTAATGATCCAGTTAATCCACCTATTACTAAAGCCTCTGGCAATGAAAATATCAATAAGGAAATCCCAATCAACCGAGTCAAAAGCCTTAGCAAAATCTAATTTTAAAATAGCACAAGTAATATTATTTTTACGACAAAGATTAATGTATTCATGAACAACTGCCACTCCATCAGTGATATTTCTACCTTTAATGAAAGCTGATTGAGAACAGTCAATTAAATCATTCATTTTTATACTAAGTCTATTAGCTAAAAATTTAGAAATAATTTTAACAGAGCAGTTAATCAAAGAAATAGGTCTAAAATCTTTTAAAGTATTAGCACCTACTTTTTATGTAATAAAATAACATTAGCAAAATTAAATCTACCTAATTGGAGATTTCCATTATAAAATTCATTAAACATATTAATTAAGTTTAATTTTAAAACCTCCCAAATCTTTTTTATAAAAGAGAATAGGAAATCCATCTGGACCCGGAGATTTATCTCCCGGTAAATCAAAGATAGCTTTACGAATTTCCTCTTCAGTAAAAGGAACATCTAAATCAGAAAGGTTAATATTAGAAACCGACGGGTAAAGATCATTCCATCTAACATTAACTCTATGCTTATTATTTTTGCCAAAGATATCTTTATAATAATCAGTGAAAGCATTATTGAGATCACGTTGATCAACTAATTCCACATTATTAACTAAAATGGAATTAATTGTGTTACAACGTTTTCTACTGTTAGATATATTATGAAAAAATTTGGTATTGTTATCACCCTCATTAATCCATTGAATTTTAGATCTTTGTTTCCACATAACTTCCTCTTTTTCAAGAATAGAATAAAGTTCCTCTTTTAAGTTATTAAGAACATTTTCCTCTCCTAAACTTAAATGTCTAGATTCTTTAATCTTATTAAGCTTAAGCAACTCATTAAGAATATTCTCTTTTTTAATTTTAATATTACCAAAAATGTTTTTATTCCAGTTTTTAAGAAAAATCCTGAGATTTCTAAGTTTGAGCACAAACGCTTTAGCTGAATTATCACAATACTTAAAACTATAATAACTCATGGAAGACCATTTATTAATTATTAAATTAGAAAACCCTGGTTCTAGAAGCCACATTTTTTCAAATTTAAAGGCTCTACTAATAATTCTATGACTATCACAAGAAAGAATAATGGGACAATGATCTAAAAGGGTATAAGGTAAACCTGACACTCTACAGATAGGAAATTTATCCTCAATTTCATCACTAACAAAAAATCCGTCTAAAAGAGCAAAAGAGGGAGCAGCCCTATTATTACTCCAAGTGAAATCTCTTTGGATAGAGAAATTTCAATCAAATTAGAATGAGTAATAAATTGATCAAATTCCTCCATTGCTGAATAAACACCTTCCCGGGGAGAATGCTCCCCAATAAAACGAGTAACATTAAAATCACCCCCCAATATCCAAGATCCGGGGGCAAAAGATCTAAACTCGAGGCATTCATTCCAGAGAATCCGTCTATCTATTTTAGAGTTGGCCCATAAACATTAGAAATATTTAAAAAAGAATTGTCGGCTAAATTAATTAAAATAATGTGTAAAGAGTGCTGCTTTTGAATACATTGCATTAATTTAAAGAGGTTATCTCTCCAACCAATCATTAAACCCCCCGAAAAGCCCACCGAAGGAAGAAAAACCCATTTACTAAAACGAAAGCCTCCTAATCTTCTAAAAAAACGAAAATCAGGACATTCTATTTTAGTCTCTTGTAAAAGAGCAATATCAATAGAAAAGTCTTTAAAAAAGATTTTAACTTTATCACATTTATTAAGGTCATTCAGACCTCTAATGTTCCAACTAACGACTCTCATAAGCCCATAGATCTAGCCCTATCAAGTTCTTTATTTCTAATAAACTCACGATCTAACTCAATGTCCGAGCAAATAAAAGCAGAGCTATTAGCTAACTGATTAAAATCAGAAGCTGATAAGTCACCCAGAGCATAAGACGAATAAATGCTACCCAAATCAAAATGCGTACCTGAGCCTGATTCCGAAACACCACTCACGGTGTTCGAACCAAGAAACTTACCCAACGACTGAGAGCAACTGCCATGAATCCTGACACTACGACGAACCAACCCACTAGACGCAGCAAACTTTCTTCTTCTACCTCTCTTATAAGAAGAAACAGAAGATACCAATTCACCACCAACCACCCTATCCAAAAACCCAGTAGATGGAAAAACAGTGGCATCACCATTAACGCTGACATCACCAGTATCAATAGAGCCAACAGAACCCATAGGAGCTAATAATAGATTATTACTTCCACCCAAATGCTCAATAGAATCAACAAAGCCTTCAACATTATCACAAACATTAAAATCAACAAAGGGAACCGGGTCAACAATATCACACTGCGCCTGTGCATTATGCACGTCTGTGACTGCATGCATGTCAACGCAAGTGAGACTGAGCAAATTAAAGAACACATCATCCACAAAACTCTCTGGAACAACAACACTTCCATCCACGTTATGATGCTCAAAAGAAAGGATCCAATCTCGAAAGACATCAAAGTCCAAGCAAACCGAAGAAACAAAGTCCACTGAATCAAACACCCAATCATCCATGCTAATGCATTTAAGGGAATCAGGTTTGGAGATCTGATCTGAAAGCTCAAAGTCTAAAGGCAAATTAACTGATGATAATGATGACCATAAACCATTCTCTAGTGTAGAATCATTTAAAACATCATCCAACTTGTTATGATGATCCAGATCAAGATTGAACAAAAACTCAAGCCTGTCAACTTGATCAACACACTTATTAGTAACAGTGGTTTCAAAACCATTCAACTCTGTCAAAAGATTATCCAACAAGCAATCAGAAGAAAAAATGAAAAAGGAAGGAGGAAGGTGAAGAGAAAAAAATGAGATGGAAGTTTTATTTGTAAAATGAAGCTGCAAAAGATGAGATTAGAAAATGAAATATGACTGAAAGAATGAAGATGCAAACAAATGAAAAGCTAATAAGGTATATATAAACAAACTAGGAATTGAAATAAAGTAAATATGAACAGCCCTAAAACGTAGTATTGAAAGATGTGAACTAAATGAATACGAGGTGTTAGGAGAATTAAAATACAAATGATGAAATAAAATTATAGATTATTTAATAATAAGGAAATAAAGATAGAGGGACAAAAAGCAAATTTAGTTTTAAATGCTTTAGGCATTGATAATGCATAAGGAGATATATGTAGGAATGAGAAAATTTGCAAACCGAAGGAAAAAAAAAATTATAACCAAAAATGAGATGGAAAGAATTAAATATAGCCTAAAAGCTTAGGCTTAGGTTTAAAACCGAAGGAGAAATGAACGGACCAAGTTTTAATAATGAGGTAACTATTTTAAAACGTGCATGCAATAAATAAATAAAAAAGAAATGAAGGGACTACATACACATTTTGAAATTCATTTTTTTTCGAAAAGTAACCAAATTAATTTCATTCACTCAAATAATACTCAATTTGTACATATATAAATTTTTATCTACACACAATTAATAAAATTATACTTACCTTAAAAATGAAAACGTTCAATTCTTTTATTTCCATTAAAGCATCATTTCTGTTTAAAAAAAATGTGCGTTTCTTTTCTTAAATCTATTAACTGCAATCAACGTTTTCTTTCCTTTTAATTGAAATATTTCCATTACATTAATTGAAATTAATAATAAAGTTAAATTTCAAAATAGATAAACCAAAATGGATGAGAAATATGACCATTGTTTCCTTAAGTCATTTAAATATGTTTATAAATTTGTTGTTTTACACCACAGCAATAAATAACTTACTTCAATTATATTCCTATTCTTGTGATCAATCTGTATGCTAAAACCACGTTTAATTTTTTTTTTTAACAAATCATTATATTCTTTACTCTAATGAAATTAAATCTACATTCACAAATGAAACAATCGTTTTATTTGATATAAACGAACTTCTTTTCATTAAATCAAACTTTTCTTATATTTTCACAAAACATAAGCTACGCTTAATTACACTTATAAACTTACAATTTAATGTTATCTCTCTTATTAATTGAAATATTCAATTACATTAATTTCAATTGATTACAAAGGTGAATATCAAAATGGACTAAATAAATGTAATGAGAAATAGAAAAATTATTTCCTATCAAACAGTGATTTAAACATATTTATGCACTATTGGATAAAAACAGGTATTATACATTTCTTACCAAATAATAGTTTATCATCTCTGAAATCAATCTTTAGCTACCAAACATTTTAAATAAATAAACATACGGTTCTTTTTAATAAATAAACATTTATTATTCCAATCAATTGGAATTTTAATTATATTCAGACAATTGTTAATATCATTCAAACCAATATTATTAAAATACACACTAACATTTATTATCATCCTTATATTATTGCAAACATATATCATTAATAGAAATTTTAATTAAGCTCATAAATTGTAATTTAATCTAATTTGTATCAATAAAATCTTAATTTTTTTTATTCCTAACAATTTTATTTAAAAATCTTATTTAATTTAATACTTTTAAATGTTCAAAAATGCTGGTCGTTACACAATCCAAATCAATCCGATCCATTCTAACTTCAGCTTTGCCTATATATAGCTCGTTATAAACCCTAGAAGCCCTTCTATTTCTCATTTCTGTACATACAGAAATTTCTGTTGCTCCTCTTTCTTAATGGCTGAAAACCCTAATCTTCCCAATCCAATTTCAATTCAAAATTCAACTTCAAAATTCAAACTCCTCCAATCCAAAAAATATATATATTGGTCTGAAGCACTCGATGAGCGCAAGTCAAATATGTGATTCATTTTTTGTTTGGGTTCATCTTTGATCAGAAAACATCAAAGATTTTCGACCGTTCGTTGGGCTGCGATCGACTCCGACCGATGGTTGAATCGGCGGCATGGATGTACGGAGAGTGACATGGGTGGTTCATCAGAGTTGGTCATTGGTTGAATCGACGGTCGTATCCGCCTAATTAATTGAATTAGGGTTTGGCAAAATGGCGGCTGCTGGGGGAATTTGTGGACGATCGGCGACCAGTGGTGCTCGCAGGTGGTTGCGGAGGTGCAGAGAGGCCGGAGGCAACATCTAGAGGCGGTCGGCGTTCTACGGTCACGCGATGAACGGAACGTTAGGGTGGAATCGGTTTTCGTATCTGGAAATAATCGACATGAGGGTGATGTGTAATTTTATTATATTATTTATTTAATTCATATTATAAAACGTATAATTTTCTAACCGCTATAACTTTCACATATGAGGTCCGTTCCATGCGCGGTTGGATCCGCTAGAATTGCAATAAAATTCCGGACACTTTGACGATGGTTTGGACAAATTTGGAGACCATTTAAATTTTGAGATTAATTTGAATTTAAATTCGATTTAAATTCAAGGGTGGGTGTTTTAACCCACTCACAATTTCTCAAATTTCTTATATTTGTTAAATTGATTTATGATGTGATTACAAATTTATTTATGACTGTATTGAATCATCATCTTAGTTAATTTGAATTTATTAGGATTAAATAGTTATTTAATTTATTATTGAATATAAACTGCTAGTAAATACCTGTTATTTATTATCGGTTCCATATTGATGTTATTGATTGAATTGTATGATGATTGTGATAAATGTTTGATGATTGATATTGGATGAATGGATGTTGTATTTTTTTTATTTGTTATAAATTGTAAGTTGTTATGGATTTTTATTTTATTCGGGATTGCGGTTTGAAATGATATATGACCGTATTTATATTTTAAATTACAGATTGAAATGATGAATATCTGTATCACTTGATCATAGGATAGAAAATTATATACAGACGCCGTGGTGTATATATAAAAATATTTTGAAATGATTTCTATGGTTTTGTAAAGAAATATATGGTTTTAGATAAATATTAATTTTAGATATTATATAAATGTTATTTTATCCTTGATATTAAGCTATGTATAATTTGTTTTAATATAAAATAAGCTTAATAATAGGTTTGATTTTATTGAAGATAATACAGTTAAGTAGTTAAATTATATTTTAATATAGAGTTTATAATGATTTAAATAAAATGAAGGTTGGAAGGTAAATTGGAAATTTATTTGAAATTGAATTTATTTAAGAATTGAACGTAAATAAGTTTAATGTAAAATTTATTAAATTGGAAATTTTAAAAGGTATGATTTTTGTAACTTGATTTTGGGTTAAGGTGAATTAAATGAGTATTTCAAGTATAAATAAATTGAAGGAAATATTTAGTTATTTGTAATTTGGGATTTATTTAAATGATAACGGATTTATTAAGTAAAATATTTCAAAACTAAATAATAGAAAATTGAATTTGATACACACACACACACACATATGAAATTACCAAAATTAGTTTTGAAATTGTTGAATACTTAAAGTTTGAAATATATTGAATTTGAAATGGTTTATTCCGTGGATCAAATCTGTTTTGAAATCGATATGATTTGGAATAGTTTATTTGAAAAATGAATTGAGTTGTTTCGAAATTGATTTGTGAAATTGAAGAAGCTATTTTATTATATAAAGTATTTTAATATTTAAACTATTTAAGTGGTGGAAGTTATTTTTGAAAGTTATGAGCTCCAAAGTATTATGATTTGAAAGTGTTATATTTCAAGTGTTTTTTATTTCGAAGTGTTATAACTTTGAAAATGCTACGATTTTGGGAAAGGATATATTTGAAGTGAAAATGATATCGTATTGATTTGGTTTTGAGAAAGCAATGATATTTTGGTTTCAAAGTATAAACTATTTGAAAATGACCGTGGTGTTATAATAACGGTCGGTTGTTAAAGAGACCGGGATCGGATATGGGCATACTCTCTGTCGATACCAAAAACCACTTTAACAACCGTGTACACGGTGAAGGTTCCAGAATGAAGTAGGATGGTGGTGACGTTCTATTGAGGTATATACGTGGACCCGACTCCCGTGAGTTAGCATAAGGTGGCTAAAACATGAGCGATTCTCAAGCCAATGAGGTCGCCCCTCTGATCGGATACACTCATTCGATATTATATTCTGACTTTGGATTGATTTGGTGGCCACTTTTATTTTGATTTGGGGGTGTGGCTCGAGGTGGGCGGTAGCTGTGGCTATGCGTTACCACCAGTCCAGATAGCAATTGGTATTTGTTAGTGTTATAAAAGGCTTTGATATTGTGTTAATTGGTTCCATTTGGTATTTACAAATTCTGGTTGGTGCATAGGACGCCGTGATATTAATAGGGATTTCTAAACACTTAATAGGACAGACCGACACAATATTTGTTTTGAATATAGGTAAATGAAATAATTTTGCCTATTATATTTTCTATATATAAAAAATAATTATGAATGATATATTTGGTTGTAATATAGATCTATTGGTAGGTAGTGAAATTTATAAATATTGGTTGTAAAATAAAATTTTCAAATAAAAATAAAGTAAAACTGGAACTTTAGAACTTAGCTCTGGGGTTTTTGAAAATCTCTTTCAAATGATTTTGGAATATAATAATAATATTTTTTAGAAGTATTTTCTGATATAAATATTTCAATATGTTTTGAAGGAATTGTTTTAAAGAAATTTTGGAAAGAAATAAGTTATGTACTCCCCTCTTTGTCGCTGGAAAATAATTTCAGTGATGAGTGCACGCATCGTCGACATTCATTTTCGAGTTTCTCAGTGGAAAGGCCACTGTAATAGCTTTACTGCAGATTCATTTTGATCAATAAATATAAATTTTAAATTGTTTTAAATATAATTGGATATATAAGTTGTAAGTATATATATTTATCTACTATTTTAAAATGATTTGAAATATATTTAGTTCTTAAGTTCCTGTTAATTAATAGTCCAATTATTGTAGTGAAATGGAATGTAACTAATTAATAATTTGAACCTCTAATTTAAATAAGAGATTAAATGCTAGGTTATAAATGAAATTTCCAGATAGTTGAAATATGTAACCTCTAAAAAACAAAAGATATGATTGCTGAACGTTTTATTTATTTTGAGAAATAAGATAAACTTGTATAATTTTCAATTTCATTCTAAAAAAAGCATATATATAATTTACCAAAAGATTTAAAAGTTGTAATGTTTAATAAGAAAATGTAATGGAAATTGTACAGGTAAACTTATGTAATGAAAGTGTTCGATGAATTTCTTTTATAAATAAGAATTTGATGTTATAGTGGTTGTACGCTTAAGTTATAATTGAAACATTACTATAAATAAATGATAATAAACTTAAGTAAATGGTTGATTTCCTTGATTCCTTGATTCCTTGTGATGAATGCATGCTTGTTTGCAAATAATGGTTGCTATGTTGTATTGATTTGTGTTAGTGGTTGAAACAACTTTAAATATTTCATTTTATATAATTATTAACTCTTTTTTTGGATTGTATAAGTGAAATACAGGTTATGGAAACAACTGCTACTGCTTTTGGTTTCATAATTAAACATTGTTTACCCAACAAATAGGTAAGTTCTCGGATTACGGTTTTATAGCGCTATTATATTATTTTTCCCGTGTTGGGATATATTATTTTGGATGATATATGTTATATATTGTTATATTTGTTTCGAGCCTCTTCGTACATAGGAGACTATGCCAAAAAATTTCATAAATTTTTGAGTTGGATTTTTTTTTTTTTAAAATGTTTTCCAAACTTTATTAATTTGAGTATAAAAAGATTTAATGGTTATATATTTTATTTAAATTAATTAATTTTTTGTAAATTTATTTGTTTATAAAGTTAATATTTTTGAATAAGATGTATTGTTTACTTAATTCTTTCTTTTCCCTTCTTTTTCCTTTTCGGGGACGAAAAGTTTTGAGGGGAGAGTGTAACGACCCGTAAATTTTCAATAATTTAATTTGTTGATTTAATACCATTCTGGTAATTAAAATTGGATGAACAAAGACTTTGTAATTTAATAGTGAAACAAACGTTAAAATAAAATATAACAAAGTAATTAAACTAATTATGAAATTTCAACTAAATGAAATGATGTAAATTGTTGCACTTAGTTATAAATTTGAATATAAGAAAACAAGTGTGAATGTTGAATCATTAATGAGATAATATATGATTAATAGAAATTGAATTAAATCACTGTTAATTAAGTAATTGTAACATTTGATTTGTAAACAATAATGAATTTACTAATGTGATTTAAAGTAATAGTAATGGTTGTAAGTTACTATTTAATTGGCCCATTAATTTAGTTGTAACCATTATACTTGAGTATAAATTTAAATATAAGTAAATAAGGGTAAGTGCTGTATAAATAAATGAATTGGTATAATTAGTTGGTCTACTAAACTAAATAGGAAATCGTTAATGTCATTAATGAGAATTAATGCAGTAACGGGAGGTGTGAATGTATAAAGTAAATAGAAACGTAAATTTATTTATAAAGTAATAAATTTGTAAAAAGAATGGAACTAAGGTAAATTTATTTAATTGGTTTTGAACCTTAATTAATGTGTACAATTGACAAGATTACACATTTAGAAATGTAACATTAATACAAATTTAAGATGTAAATAGAGGTATATTAGTGTAATGGGATATAAAACCAATGTAACTAGGTATATAGAGAAATAATGGACCTAGTATAAAGATGGCAATTAAACCAAGTCAAATTATTGGAATCAATTTTAATTAATTGGAATGTAATCTATAATAAATGAATTTAAGGGTAAGTGACTGAAATTAATTACTATATTAATTGAAAACTAGGATGAAATGGGAATTATTAATGTAATAAAACAAACCAATGATAATTTTTCCCATAAAGTGATAATTGATTCAATAACAAGATTTAGAAATCAAATATATGGATTAATTGGAAATTTAAACTTATAATTACTGAAGTAATTGAAATTAAAATTAAATGTTGTAAATTGTGAAATGTCCAAGAATAAGTTAGTAAGAGAATTGTTTTAAAGGATTTTTAAATTACTAAATAATCCATAGTGATAGAAATTGGAAATAACGATAATTGAATGGGAAAGTAATTTAATTTAATTTAATTAATTAACTGGAAAATAGCCATTTTGGCCACTGAATCAGATTCCGATGAAACCAGTTTCATCGGATCCATAACAGTGAATTATTGTAGGATTTCAAGTTTCGTAATGATCGGACTTGTCGTTTGATCGTACGGACTCGAAACGCCTAGAAATCAATTTAACTGAGATCAATTTGAAATATCTTGATTTTAGCATACTTCTTCATACGATGGAATTTGGAATTGAAACCTGTTCCATTTCGTTTAAAATATTTAAAAACATCTATTTTGATATATGGGTTGACTTATTTTCGTTCCGCAGTCAGAACGGGCTTTTCGAGCATCGTTCAACTTTCAATCCAAATCAAACTGATCCATTCTAACTTCAGCTTTGCTTATATATAGCTCGCTATAAACCCTAACAACCCTTCTATTTCTCATTTCTGTACGTACAGAAATTTCTGTCGCTCCTCTTTCTCAGTGGCTAAAAATCCTAATCTTTCCAATCCAATTTCAATTCAAAATTCAACTTCAAAATTTAAACTCCTCCAATCCAAACAAATTGTATATCAATCTGAAGCTCTCGATGAGCGCAAGTCAAATATGTGATTCATTTTTCGTTTGGGTTCATCGTTTGATCAGAAAACATCAAAGATTTTCGGCCGTTTGTTGGGCTGCGATCAATGGTCGAATCGACGACATGGATGTGTGGAGAGTGACATGGGTGGTTCATCGGAGTTGGTCGTTGGTTAAATCGATGGTCAGATTGGCCCAATTAATTGAATTAGGGTTCGGCAAAAGGGGCGGCTGCTGGGGGAATTTGTGGACGATCGGCGACCGGTGATGCTCGCAGGTGGTTGCGGAGGTGCAGGGAGGCCGGAGGCGACGTCTAGGCGGCGGTCGGCGTGCTATGATCACGTGATGAACGAAATTGGCGTTGGGGTGGAATGGTTTTCGTGCCTGGAAACAAGCGACGTGAGGGTGATGTGTAATTTTATTATATTATTTATTTAATTCATATTATAAAACGTACAATTTTCTAATCGTTATAACTTTCACATATGAGGTCCCTTTCATTCGCAGTTGGAACCGCTGGAATCGTAATAAAATTGCGGACACTTTGGCGCTCGTTTGGACAAATTTAAAGACCGTTTAAATTTTAGGCTTAATTTGAATTTAAATTCGATTTAAATTCAAAGATGAGCATTTTAACCCACCACAACTTCTAAAATTTCTTATGTTTGTTAAATTGATTTATGATGTGATTAGAAATTTATTTATGACTGTTGGTAAATACCTGTTATTTATTATCGGTTCTATATTGATGTTATTGATTGAATTGGATGATGATTGTAATAAATGTTTGATGATTGATGAATGGATGATGTATTTTTTAATTTGTTATAAACTGCAAGTTATTATGGATTTTTATTTCATTCGGGATTGCGGTTTGAAATGATATATAACCGTATTTATATTTTAAAGTACGGATTGAAATGATAAATATATGTATCACTTGACCATCGGATAGAAAATTATATACAGACACCGTGGTCTATATATAAAAATATTTTGAAATGATTTCTATGGTTGTGTAAAGAAATATATGGTTTTAGATAAATATTGATTTTAGATATTGCATAAATGTTATTTTATCCTTGATATTATGCTATGTACAGTTTGTTTTAATATAAAACAAGCTTAATAATAGGTTTGATTTTATTGAAGATAATACGGTTAAGTATTTAAATTATATTTTAATATAGAGTTTATAATGATTTAAATAAAATGAAGGTTGGAAGGTGAATTGGAAATTTATTTGAAATTGAATTTATTTAAGAATTAAACGAAAATAAGTTTGATGTAAAATTTATTAAATTGGAAAATTTAAAAGGTATGATATTTATAGGTTGATTTTGGGTTAAGGTGAATTAAATGAGTATTTCAAGCATAATAAATTGAAGGAAATATTTAGTAATTTTTAATTTGGGATTCATTTAAATGATAATGGATTTATTAAGTAAATATTTCAAAACTAAATAATAGAAAATTGAATTTGATATATATATGTGTGTGTGTGTGTGTGTGTATATATATATATATATATAAAATTACCAAACTTAGTCTTTAAATTGTTGAATACTTAAGGTTTGAAATATATTGAATTTGAAATGGTTTATTCTGTGGATCAAATCTGTTTTGAAATCGATATAATTTGGAATAGTTTATTTGGAAACTAATTGAATTGTTTTGGAATTGATTTGTGAAATTGAAGATGCTATTTTATTATATAAAGTATTTTAATATTTAAACCATTTAAGTGGTGGAAGTTATGTTTCAAAGTTATGAGCTCCAAAGTATTATGATTTGAAAGTGTTATATTTCAAATATTTTTGATTTCGAAGTGTTATAACTTTGAAAGTGCAACGCTTTTGGGAAAGGATATATTTGAAGTGAAAATGACATCGTATTGATTTGGTTTTGAAATGGAAATGATATTTTGGTTTTAAAGTATAAACTATTTGAAAACGACCGCGGAGTTATAATAACGGTTGGTTGTTAAAGAGACCGTGATCAGATATGGGCGTACTCTCTGTCGATACTGAAAAACACTTTAACAACCGTGTACGCGCTGGAGAATCCAGAATGAAGTAGGATGGTGGTGACGTTCTATTGAGGTATGTGCGTGGACCTGACTCCCATGAGTTGGCATAAGGTGGCTAGAACAGGAGCGATTCTCGGGCCAATGAGGTAGCCCTCTGATCGGACACACTCCTTCGATATTATATTCTAACTTTGGATTGATTTGGTGGCCACTTTTGATTTTGATTTGGGGGTGTGGCTCGAGGTGGATGATAGCTGCGACTATGCTTTACCACCAGTCCGGATAGCAATTGGTATATCTACCCTGGCATTGCCTAGTTGTGCCGTGTCACCTACCCTAGCATGCCTTGTACTAGTTTGATTTGTGTCATATCTATGGAGTATCCTCTGGTAGCCTCACGTTAGGAGGTATTACGGTACTGTATAGACTATTGGCACTATTACGTGTTAAGGGCTATATGGGTAATCCTTTAACGCTATTTTAAAATAAGTTTATTTTACTTTTAGACATTATTATAATAGCGTATATTACTGCATAGTAAATAGTTTAACGGATCCTTAGGAGATGTGAATCTCGAGCATCTCTTAAGTTACCGCACTCACGTTGACACTGGATATGAGATGTCAAATCCCGTAAACATCTTTGATGTCGTTCCACTCATACTATTTACCACTGATTTAACTTACATAAGATCTTTTAGTTCTGACTCGAGTGTTTTGTCTTTTCAATTCGCTCGGGTCAGATTGAGCATTTCAGGGTTTGAAGAACTTATTTCTGGAGGAAGACGAAGATTGTATTACTGTTATTTATTATATCATTCCACTACATTTATATGGTTCCGCAGCATTGTTATTTATTATTCTTTGGTATGTGTAACTATGATTCGATATTGTATTAGTATAATCAAATGTTTTATAAACAGCTTCTTGAACTGTTATTTGATTATTATATTTTGTCGTTCCGTTGCAAGATTCTGTTTTGTTTTTCTTTCTCTTCTTTTTATTATTCACCCCAATCACAAATCTGCCCTTCTTTATGGTTTGAGCCTGATGTATGTGGTTTATAGTTGTAACGACCCGAAATTTTCGATGCCGAAAATTCCAGATAGTTATGAAAAAGAAGAAAGAGATAGAAGAAGAAGAAGAACAGAAACACCAAACATCTCACATTCGCAGCGGATAAACTATAATAATAAATAATAACAGTTTACAAAAGAATATTATATCTGTCGATTACATATTAATACATCAGAGTTTCACATATACATAGTCACTGAATATACACAACTATCATATCACAGATTTACAATAATATAACGCAGCGGAAATACTCTACACGTTCCTGCCATCCGGCACGCCTCCTAAGCTCCAGAACATACCTACCTGAAAATCTGTAATACTCGGTCTGACCCAAGCATTACATCAAAGTAACACCCGGGTCAGGCTGGAAACTAGCGTGAATAAACTCAACTAACATGGAATACCAAAGCAAACAACTTATATATAACCCGGGTAACTCGATTTAATTCACAAAGCCACAATTAGTTATAGACATCATTTATTCCACACATCCATTTCCTAAGTACCAAGGCTTAGATTTGAATAGTCCAATTTCCTTTAAATCACTTCACTCCAGCATATAGATTTCACATATCAATCTATAAAAATTCAAAGTGGTTTCGGATATTTCCTAATAGCCGAACCCGGTCTCTTCGAGTCTCGTGTCGTCCTGACCCAAATTATCAAAATGAAATACACAACATTAGATATCAAGAATATCATCTCATTCAAGCATTCAATACCATTCCATCATTCATAACAAATTTGATCACTTCCAAATTATTTCAATTGATTCTAATTGAATTTCTAACCTCAATCACTAGATTCTTCCGTTTAACATTAATCAATCTTTTATTACGTCATTGATTATATAAATTAATGATTTTCCATTTACAAATTTCAATTCACCCTAATCTAATTTAATACATTAAATAATTAATCATTTATTAAGCTACACATATGAATCACTTTTGGTTTACCTCAACTGGTAATTATCTACCATGTTATTTACTTCATTAGATAAATTACTTACTCCTTAATTAATTATCTTAATTAATCTCTTGATTAATTTCACAAGTAATTATATTTTATTAATTTCGTTAAGTAATTGCTTATTAAACCATCCATTGATCATTTTAAATTCTTTATTAATTAACTTAACTTTAATTAATAAATTCAACTCTTAATTACTAAATTAATCATCCCAAATCATTAATTAATTGAATTAATAAGTTATCCATTTTAATTACCCTTCTTATTTGATGAATCACAAATCATTAAGCCCTTATTAACATTAAAATGACAATATTTTCTTATTTGTGATTTAAGTTTTAAGCCATTTAAAAACCTGAATATTTTGAGTCGAGCAACAATTAACTCGAGAACAAACCAGAACCAAAGTCTCCAGATCATCAGTGCAAATTCGATCAATTTAATCATTCAACCAATTATTAAAATTTAACTATTTAAATTTAAATAAAAATCCAACTTATTTTCTTTTATTAACCATCCATTAATCTATTACATCCAACAATTATCACCAATTACTTCACCAAGTAAGTATACCTTTATAAATAAATTAGGTAATTATACCAACCAAATTTCACAATTTACCATTCTTAATTAATTAATAAAATTAATTACCTTAAATAAATCACATTAATAAACCATTCAAAACCCTTCACCAATTATCCTTCATTTGCTATATTCATCAACCAATTCTTTAATTACTTCTCTAATTAATTAATGTTAATTAATCACTTTGATTACAAATTAATTATAAATTATTTCATTTCTAATTACATAATTAATTTCTAAATTCAAACTAAAATTTATCTCTTATTACTCGATTAACTAATTCCTAATCACCGATTATCAATCCAAACTTACTTAATTATCTATTCTTAGTTTCCATTTAATTTAACCCTAAATTAATAACCTTAATCCAAATCATAAACTTAAAACCCTTAATAATGTAATTAATTAATCCATGACATTAATTAATCAACTTATTTATTTAACCCTTTATTTACCTTACAATTTAATGAATTTCAAATCATTCTCAAACACATTTAAAATGTTTACATTCAAATTCATTTTGAATTCCATTTTGAATTAAGATTCAAATAGAATACAATCCATTGAAGATTACTCACCTGTATTCTGATTATCACCCACTTCATCACCAATTGCCGGCTACTGCCAGAAAACGCTCGCCGCTTCCCCCATCCATGCGCACGCGAGCCTCCAAAAACATCACGCGATACCCCCTATTTGCACGGCAATAACATTCTCCACAGTCCTCACGTCGCCGTGCTCGAGTTCGGCCCACAAGCCATCGCCTTCCATAAAACTGCAGCCACCGCACTCGAAGAAAACAACCGCGTGATGCTGCCCAGGTCGCGATTGATTCGCCATCGAACAAAAAAATTTCGAACGGCTAAATCTCGAGTTCAATCCCAATTCAAAATTCAATTTCTGGACGAAGAGGTTCACACGAGTCCTCCCTTGTCTTCGATCTGAAATTTGAGCACGAACGAACGATTTCTCCATTTTTTTTTATTCGGTTTGATCTCTGATTCGATTGGAGAGGGGACGAGAATGAGATATAGGGTTGGGGAAACTTTTTGAGTACGCGTGAATATTAAATAATTAAATATTGAAAATATTTCGCGTTGTGTAACGCGAAATCCCGAACCCCGAATCTGTAACGACCCGTATTTTTAGCGATTTTAATTAGAAAATTTATTATTGAAGGAAAATGATTATTAATGTAATTTGTTGAATAATTTAATATTTGAAATTATTTGAATAGTTGGATAACGGGTTTAATATGATTAAAAATGATTTGTAAAATTCTATTTTATCATATTAAAGTTAGAATGATGTTGTAGAACTTTTAAAATCAAATTAAAAGTAAATTTGTGAAAATTGAATATTTTAATATTTAATTGACGAGTTAAAATAGCCATTTTTCAAACATTCTCGGATTTCGACGAAACTTGTTTCATCGGATCCGTAATAGTAAATTATGGTAGGATTTCAATTTTCGTAGCAATTGGACTTGTCGTTTGGCCGTGCGAGCTTGAAACGCGTAGAAATTTAATTTCGAATTTAATTAAAATAATCGACTTCGAAAAGCTATCTTCCAGATATGATCGAATTAGGCCTTGAAACTAGTTCCATTGCGTCCGGAATGGGGGTAAAACCTTATAAACGCCTGGCGGCACGTCTCGATTGGAGTTCGGATGATTTTAGACCTACCTATATAAATACGCACGCAAACCGAGACAGTTTTATTATTATTTTAACCCAGAAACCCTAATTCTAAATCATGGCCGCCACCTATTCCATGGCCAGAAATTTCCGATCTTCTTTCCTTAATATCTCTCAATTCGTTCGACGAAATCGAAAAATTCCAAAAGCAAAAGTGTAAATCTCGACGAGCTCTTCAAATCCATACGGTTGATGAATGCTAATTTTTCATGGATTCGTCCAGATCTGACTTGGAAGTGTGTACGTATTTTCTTGGATTGCGTGCAAACGACGGCGAATGACGGGATGAAACTTGGCGCGTAGGTGCCTCTGGTGAAGGGCTTCGTGGTGGCGCTAGCTGATCGTTCTGGAAGTCGACGAGGTGGTCATGAAAATTGCTTGAAGATCGGCGGCTAATGGGTTTGCATACGTGAATTTCACGTTGGGGAAGAAGCGCCGGAATCACGGAGATGAGAGCTGCGCTGCAGTGCAGATCCGAAAGTGTTTGGAGCTCATCAAAATTTTATGTTAAATCGAACGTCGTTCGATTTGATTTAAAATCGTAAAATCAAGGTGAGTGTTTTATAATGCTCACAACGTACTGAATATCTTTATGCTAGTTAAATTTGACATTATGCATAGTTATGATTTTTATTTGTTGTTGTTTGATAAAATTTAATTATCATATTGATTGTCATTAGAATTCACCGTTAAAAAAATTAAATTGACAGTTAAATTTAAATTAAAATTGAATTGCGATTAAATTACCTGACATTGATAAATATGAAATTGCCGTGAATTGTATTGCCTATTGGATGATGTATTTCGATGGATGTTATTGGTTGATATTTAAATGTTTGGATGTTTATTTGTTTATATATATCCTGCTATGCATACATATGACACTGTGATTGATTTCAATGATATATTCATCCCTGACATTTAATTGTAATAACTAATCACTTGGCCATAGGTTAGAAAATTATATACGGACACCGAGTTGGATAAATTAAATGATTTTAAAAGTTATTTTGAAATTATTTAAATGAATTGATTTTAAGAATAAAATCCAATTTATGGAAATTGAATTATTTTGAATTGGAGCTCGAAATGTTAGAATTTAAACTTGGTAAACGAAATTATTAAATAAAATCGCAGTTTAGATTTAAATTGAAAATTGAAATACGGTGTAAATTTTTGAAAGTTGATTTGTTTTAAAAGATTGGACTTTTAATCGAACTCTGAATATTTCTAAGAAAATTGATATGAGATGATATTTCAAGTTTGAGTTTCGAATTGAAAATTTATTTGAAATTTAGATTTAAATTAATTTGGAATTGAATTGAAATTTAAAGAAATTTGTGAATTGAAATCGAAATTTACGTGGAATAGAAATTTATTCAAGTTGAAATTGGAATAAATCGATTAAATCGAAATGGAATTTGGATTTGATTTGGATAGGAAATTTGGGAAGTTGACCGGTTTGACTTTGGAATTATTTATCAAATAATTTTTGATTTTTTCCAAACTATTTTATATATAAACCATTTTATATTCAAATTATTTTCGATTAAACTATTTAAATATTTTCTATTAAACTATTTTGAATTATTTAACTATTTTAAACTATTTAAACTATTTTCTTAAATTCAAACTGGTTAAAGAGACGGAAATGTTTATATTTAAACCTTTGGTTTAAATACGAACTAGGTTAAAGTAGAGATTATAACCTAAATTGAATTCGAATCAAATTTTGAAGTGAAATTGATTTATCGGACAAAATTGATAATTTTGAATATATGATGATTTTGAAATGGATTTGATTTTAAAGCGAATATGATATTTTGTTATCAATCATGAATCAATTTGAAATATAAAAGAGCCATCAGTGTAATAATACGTAGTTATTAAAGAGACCGGAATCGGATATGGACATACTCTCTGTCGATACCGAAAACCACTTTAATAACTATTATACGCGGAGTGTTGATCCAGAATGAAGTGGATGGTTTGGTGAACGCGTTGACTGAAGAAAGAGAACGATATTGGATGACCCCTGACATGACTAAAACAGGAGCCGCGCCGGGCCATTGAGGTTCGCCACCTCTAGCGGACACACTTCTTCGATACCATATCTATTACATTTGTGATTTGATTTGGGTGCACCCCTTGATTTGGGAGTGTTGTTTCGCGGTGTTGAGGTAGTAGCTGCTATGCTCAACATCAGTTCGGATCACGCAACTACTAGTATCCTAGTTGGTATCGCCTCATGTACCTTGTCATACTGATTATCCTATTCGCGACCACTACGTTTTGGTTTGTACCTTGAGTATATGGATTGCCCTCTGGTGACTTTCGGTTTTGGGGAAACTACGGTCTTGTATATGCTTTTGGGAATATAAAATGTGTTAAGGGGGATTATGGTAACGCCTTAACGCTATTTTGATACTTTATATTACTGATAGACATTATCTACTTAGCGTATATTACTACATAGTAGATAGTTTCACGGATCCTTGAGAGATGGAAAATCCCGTAACATCTCTTGAGTTATTGCACGCACGTTGACACTGGATATGAGATGTCAAACCCCGTAAACATCTCTGACGCCGTTACACTCATATTTATTTACGATTGATTTAACTTTCATAAGGATATTTCAGTCCTGACTCGAGTGTTTTGTCTTTTCATTACGCTCGGGTCAGTCCTGAGTTTTTCAGATTTTTGAAGATCTATTCTGGAGGATGGAGACGAAGATTTGGTATACTATCACTATTATTACCCTTGCATCATGCTATCTGTTGCATTATTTAATTGCTCTGCTGTATATGTATAACTCTTATAAATGTTGTATAAATAATTGTCAAAGTATAGTAGACAGCTTCATGAACTGTTTATTTGACTATTATTTTTTATCGTTCCGCTGCGAGATTCTGTGTTGTTTCATTTCCTTAATTTCTTTTCTTTTCTTAATTACCCCAATAACCATCTGCCTTTTTTTAATGGTTTGGAACCGGCATGTGTATTTGATCGTCGGTTTAAACTGTCCAAAAAGGCGGGTCGTTACAGTTGGTATCAGAGCTTTGGTTTAGCGATAAACCTTGGCTCTAGTGGGGATAACTCATTGAAATAGAGGTAAACTATATGAATGAGTTGAGTGTATATGAGAGAGCGTACTTGTTATTTGATATAAAATGGTTTTATATTGTGTTAATTTGTTCCGTTGAGTATTTATGAATTCTGGTCGATACTTGGGACGCCAAGGCGTCGATAGGAATTTCTAAACACTCGAATAGGACAAACCAACACAATATCATTTTGGAATATATTTTATATAAAAGAATTATTTGAATATTTATTCATTTTGATTGAATTGATTGTTAGGAGATGATAATATTAGATTATTATCGTTATTGTTTGATCAGTCAATATTTACAACAATTGATTAAATAACAATGGATTTAGGAAAATGAAATCTTGTAAACACAATTGATAATGAATATAAATGAATTTTAACTTGGATTTGGGAATTTAAATTCCGGTGTTTGAGATTGACTTACAAGAATTTGAAAAATATAATATGAGCATTATATGATAGTATAATTGAGTTGAAATTGTTTTCGAAGGATTTTTTATGATAAGTGTTATATTCCCTTCTCTTGACGCTAGAAAATGATTTCGATGATGTGTGCACGCATCATTGGCGTTTATTTTCGAGAGTCCGAGTGGGGGAGACCACTTAATAGCTTGTCTAAACCTTGTTTTGACTCAAATTTTATTTTATTTTGCATTCTCTATAGTATGATTTGATATATAAATTATATAAGTATATATTATTTCAAACCTTGATTTGAAATGAAACCGGGATTGGAATTCTTAAGTTCTTTAATAATTAATGATTTTTTTTTTATGATTGAAATGAATTTAGACTTGAATCATTAAGGAACTTCTGAATTGTGAAATGAGAAATGAACCTAAGAGCTAAGTGAAAATATCAATTGAAGTAGAAATTCTTAGAATTAGGAAATTATGAACTTAAAATAAAATTGAAACTGTAAAACTCGCATAGTATTAAATTTCATTCTATAGCTTAGATATAACTTACCAAAATACTTAAGAAGTTCAAAAATGTTATATGAATTGTTAATTGGATAATATACAAGTATAGGTTTGAATAATGAAATATGCATTTAATTAATGGTTTGCAAATATAAATAAAATTGTTGGTAAATAATTGGAATTTAACTTAACATTTAAAGGTGATTCACAATTATGTTAATATAAAATGAAAATACTATATGTGAATGTAAATGTGAAATTAAATTATAGTGAAATTTAAGTAATGACTTAAGAATTGATAAACTGAAAATTCAACTTTAAATGAAAAGAAGTTGTATGTTGTTTAACTACATTCTATTTGCATAACTATAACTTACCAAATACTTAAAGGGTTTAAAATGCTAATAAGGATAAGTAGAGAAATAATATACCAGTGTGAGAGTGAAAAATAAAATGTAAAGATCTATTGATAGTTGTAAATATAAAAGAAATTTAAGCTGTAAAATGAATGATACATGTATAAGTGAATGAATAAAATTTAAACTTAATGAAATATAAAATTGGTAAATGGAAACTAATTAAATTTGAATATAACTAAATGTCAATAAACTTGGAAGTGTATGAAATTAAAATTGACTTGGAAATGTATAATTGATTTAGTGCAGATTTTGAATGGATGTTAATGTTTGATATGCATTGGTTGTTAGATGGATGATAATTGATTAAGTAGAATTCATTAGTGTTAATGGAATTGAATAAACGGAATAAAATTTTAAATAATTAAATTCAAATTGGGAGCAAATTGACTTGAATTAAAAATGTGAATGAAACAAACTTGAATAAATCGGAAATAAATTGAATGTAAACCTATTGCGTGGATGAATAAGAAAATAGATGACTTTGTGTTTATGATTGTTCTTTAGAAAATTTGAAGTTTTGATGTTTTGTACTTTGAAATAATAAAAGCAAATTTTTGGAAAAAAAAAAATCCAACATTGTCCAATATATGCTGAAACGAAAACAACCATAACTTTTAAATGGCTGAACGGAATTCGACGATTTTGGACTTTTCGGAAAGCTTAGAAACTATAGCACAACTTTTGTTTAGATAACTTGAGAAAATTCCTTCGTCTGCTTAGTTAAAAACTTGAATGTTACTCGCTGTCCTGTGTAAAAATAAGTAAAATCAGTAGTATACACCCTTAGTATTTTCGCCATATCTTTTGACTGGTTTATCGGATTTTGATGATCTTGCACTTTATGGAAAGCTAAGAACTTAAGCTAAAACTTTTGTTTTAAGTGTTTTGTGTCTTGATATCGTTTAGAAGGTCGAAAACGTGGGTGAACGTCGCTGACCTGCGCAATTCATTGCCCAGGCTGAGGCGTATCCTCTAAGTAAAACGGCCGTAACTTTTGAATGTATGGCCCGAATTCGATGATTTTGAACATTCCGGAAAGCATGAAATGAATACAACAACTTTTGTTTAGATTCTGTTGCCAAATTTTATAGTTTAGTTGACCTAAAACTGAGATTTGTTTGCTGTCCTGAAATTGAAATCTCAGTTTTGAAGCTAAATAGGTTATATATATGTTGTGTAGGCTAAATATATCGATCTATCTTTATATACATGGTTCTAACTTAGTTATTGAGCATTTTAGTAGGTAGCAAAGGGGTTGCGCTTCGTTGTAGAGCTCGCTTCTGTGCTAAATACAAAATGTAAGTAAACTGTTAATAAATGCTAAATAAAAGGTACGCTTATGGTTTTATATGGTATTGGTGATATATATATGTTGTTTCCCCAGATATGGGATGCCTCATCATTGAGATGAGATGTATATTTGATATATATTGGTTATATTTGTGTTATATATTGAATTGTGAAAATTTTCGATCGAGCCGCGCAAAGAAGACCCTGCCGAAATTTTCCGTGAATCCGGGTGTTAGAAAAATTTTCAAGTTTTTAAATTTTATAACTTGTTTTGATAGCTAACTTTTAAATTTAGAAAGCCGTTTGGAGTAACATTGTGAAAGCGTAGTTATGACTTTATAAATGGAATTTCATTGTTTTATAAGTTGGTAACTTTGAATAAAATATATCTAATGTTGAATTCTATACTTAGTTCCTTTTCCCTTCTTTTCCTTTTCGGGGACGAAAAGTTTTGAGTGGGGGAGAGTGTAACGACCCGTATTTTTAGCTATTTTAATTAGAAAATTTAAGGTGATTATTGAAGGAAAATGATTATTAATGTAATTTGTTGAATAATTTAATATTTGAAATTATTTGAATAATTGGATAACGGGTTTAATATGATTAAAAATGATTTGTAAAATTCTATTTTATCATATTAAAGTTAGAATGATGTTGTAGAACTTTTAAAATCGAATTAAAAGTAAATTTGTGAAAATTGAATATTTTAATATTTAATTGACGAGTTAAAATAGCCATTTTTCAAACAGTCTCGGATTTTGACGAAACTTGTTTCATCGGATCCGTAATAGTAAATTATGGTAGGATTTCAATTTTCGTAGCAATTGGACTTGTCGTTTGGCCGTGCGAGCTTGAAACGCGTAGAAATTTAATTTTGAATTTAATTAAAATAATCGACTTCGAAAAGCTATCTTCCAGATATGATCGAATTAGGCCTTGAAACTAGTTCCATTGCGTCCGGAATGGGGGTAAAACCTTATAAACGTCTGGCGGCACGTCTCGATTGGAGTTCGGATGATTTTGGACCTACCTATATAAATACGCACGCAAACAGAGACAGTTTTATTATTATTTTAACCCAGAAACCCTAATTCTAAATCATGGCCGCCATCTATTCCATGGCCAGAAATTGCCGATCTTCTTTCCTTAATATCTCTCAATCCGTTCGACGAAATCGAAAAATTCCAAAAGCAAAAGTGTAAATCTCGACGAGCTCTTCAAATCCATACAGTTGATGAATGCTAATTTTTCATGGATTCGTCCAGATCTGACTTGGAAGTGTGTACGTATTTTCTTGGATTGCATGCAAACGACGGCGAATGACGGGATGAAACTTGGCGCGTAGGTGGCTCTGGTGAAGGGCTTCGTGGTGGCGCTAGCTGATCGTTCTGGAAGTCGACGAGGTGGTCATGAAAATTGCTTGAAGATCGGCGGCTAATGGGTTTGCATACGTGAATTTCACGTTGGGGAAGAAGCGCCGGAATCACGGAGATGAGAGCTGCGCTACAGTGCAGATCCGAAAGTGTTTGGAGCTTATCAAAATTTTATGTTAAATCGAACGTCGTTCGATTTGATTTAAAATCGTAAAATCAAGGTGAGTGTTTTATAACGCTCACAACGTACTGAATATCTTTATGCTAGTTAAATTTGACATTATGCATAGTTATGATTTTTATTTGTTGTTGTTTGATAAAATTTAATTATCATATTGATTGTCATTTGAATTCACCGTTAAAAAAATTAAATTGACAGTTAAATTTAAATTAAAATTGAATTGCGATTAAATTACCTGACATTGATAAATATGAAATTGCCGTGAATTATATTGCCTATTGGATGATGTATTTCGATGGATGTTATTGGTTGATATTTAAATGTTTGGATGTTTATTTGTTTTTATATATCCTGCTATGCATACATATGACACTGTGATTGATTTAAATGATATATTCATCCCTGACATTTAATTGTAATAACTAATCACTTGGCCATAGGTTAGAAAATTATATACGGACACCGAGTTGGATAAATTAAATGATTTTAAAAGTTATTTTGAAATTATTTAAATGAATTGATTTTAAGAATAAAATCCAATTTATGGAAATTGAATTATTTTGAATTGGAGCTCGAAATGTTAGAATTTAAACTTGGTAAACGAAATTATTAAATAAAATCGTAGTTTAGATTTAAATTGAAAATTGAAATACGGTGTAAATTTTTGAAAGTTGATTTGTTTTAAAAGATTGGACTTTTAATCGAACTCTGAATATTTCTAAGAAAATTGATATGAGATGATATTTCAAGTTTGAGTTTCGAATTGAAAATTTATTTGAAATTTAGATTTAAATTAATTTGGAATTGAATTGAAATTTAAAGAAATTTGTGAATTGAAATCGAAATTTACGTGGAATAGAAATTTATTCAAGTTGAAATTGGAATAAATCGATTAAATCGAAATGGAATTTGGATTTGATTTGGATAGGGAAGTTGACCGGTTTGACTTTGGAATTATTTATCAAATAATTTTTGATTTTTTCCAAACTATTTTATATATAAACCATTTTATATTCAAATTATTTTCGATTAAACTATTTAAATATTTTCTATTAAACTATTTTGAATTATTTAACTATTTTAAACTATTTAAACTATTTTCTTAAATTCAAACTGGTTAAAGAGACGGAAATGTTTATATTTAAATCTTTGGTTTAAATACGAATTAGGTTAAAGTAGAGATTATAACCTAAATTGAATTCGAATCAAATTTTGAAGTGAAATTGATTTATCGGACAAAATTGATAATTTTGAATATATGATGATTTTGAAATGGATTTGATTTTAAAGCGAATATGTTATTTTGTTATCAATCATGAATCAATTTGAAATATAAAAGAGCCATCAGTGTAATAATACGTAGTTATTAAAGAGACCGGAATCGGATATGGACATACTCTCTGTCGATACCGAAAACCACTTTAATAACTATTATACGCGGAATGTTGATCCAGAATGAAGTGGATGGTTTGGTGAACGCGTTGACTGAAGAAAGAGAACGATATTGGATGACCCCTGACATGACTAAAACAGGAGCCGCGCCGGGCCATTGAGGTTCGCCACCTCTAGCGGACACACTTCTTCGATACCATATCTATTACATTTGTGATTTGATTTGGGTGCACCCCTTGATTTGGGAGTGTTGTTTCGCGGTGTTGAGGTAGTAGCTGCTATGCTCAACATCAGTCCGGATCACGCAACTACTAGTATCCTAGTTGGTATCGCCTCATGTACCTTGTCATACTGATTATCCTATTCGCGACCACTACGTTTTGGTTTGTACCTTGAGTATATGGATTGCCCTCTGGTGACTTCCGGTTTTGGGGAAACTACGGTCTTGTATATGCTTTTGGGAATATAAAATGTGTTAAGGGGGATTATGGTAACGCCTTAACGCTATTTTGATACATTATATTACTGATAGACATTATCTACTTAGCGTATATTACTACATAGTAGATAGTTTCATGGATCCTTGAGAGATGGAAAATCCCGTAACATCTCTTGAGTTATTGCACGCACGTTGACACTGGATATGAGATGTCAAACCCCGTAAACATCTCTGACGCCGTTACACTCATATTTATTTACGATTGATTTAACTTTTATAAGGATATTTTAGTCCTGACTCGAGTGTTTTGTCTTTTCATTACGCTCGGGTCAGTCCTGAGTTTTTCAGATTTTTGAAGATCTATTCTGGAGGATGGAGACGAAGATTTGGTATACTATCACTATTATTACCCTTGCATCATGCTATCTATTGCATTATTTAATTGCTCTGCTGTATATGTATAACTCTGATAAATGTTGTATAAATAATTGTCAAAGTATAGTAGACAGCTTCATGAACTGTTTATTTGACTATTATATTTTATCGTTCCGCTGCGAGATTCTGTGTTGTTTCATTTCCTTAATTTCTTTTCTTTTCTTAATTACCCCAATAACCATCTGCCTTTTTTTAATGGTTTGGAACCGGCATGTGTATTTGATCGTCGGTTTAAACTGTCCAAAAAGGCGGGTCGTTACAGAATCAGACATGCTGACTGACGCTAATAAGGTTTTACCCGCATTTCAAACACAATGGAACGTATTTCGGAGGCTAATTTGATCGTATACGCGAGTTACGGAAGTAAACGATCAATTTTAAATCAAATCGTTAAAATAGTTCTAAGCGATTTGAGCTGCCAGGGTCAAACGACAGCTCCGATTGCTACGAAAATTGAAATCCGATAATAACTAACTATTACGGATCCAATGGAACTAGTTTCGTCGAATTCCGAGACTGTGCCTCAGAAGGCTATTTTTAAATATCGATTTAAACGATATATTATTAAAATTGAACAAACCACCTTTAAATTAAATTTCAAACATTCTATTATCATCAGTATCATCCTTATAAATTTTATAAGCCTTCAAATTATTTTAAACAGGCTTAGAGGTTTCAGATTCAACAATTTACCCAATTTCAATTATTAAATTCAATATTTAAACTATATAATTCAATGATTTAATTATCAAGTAAATATTGATACCTGGAATTTAAGTTAAAATTAACTTTTAAATATTTTAAATCAATTAACTATTCAAATTCAAATTGTTAGAAATTTCGGGTTGTCACATTCCTCCCCCTTAAAAGAATTTCGTCCTCGAAATTACTAGTTAGGAAGAATAGACCAATACCCGTTTACCTTCCTCCTAAATTCCACAATTCAACATCCTACCATCTACCTTTTATTAAAGACCCACTATCACCTCAACCAACTTTCCAAAACCTTCTATAGTTTACAAACAATACCCCTTCCGCTCAATCATTTAAATTTTAATTTAAAACCAATTTTGAATTATCAAAATTTCCTCAAAATTTTTCTAACTCTCTAAATTTTTGAAATTTTTTGCCAGCGTCTCCTTTGCCCGGCTAGCTCGGTACAGCTACAAAAAGGCTTCTACGGGCTACCAAATTCCAAAAGAAAACAAAAGCCAAGTGGCTAGATCCAAAATCCCAATCCAATTTCATACAGAAATTTAAAAACATACCTTTTTGTCGGGCAATTCACATTATCTCCTGGAATCAAATCCAATTTTCTTTTCCCTTATAATCCCTGCATATCTTACTTAACAATAATATCCAATCGTAACATTTCCAATTATTTTATACATTTTCTTACATAGGTTTCATATCTATTTCAATTTAGTTTTTCCCATTTCCATTCGAATTCAATTTCTATAAATTTTGAATATTGAATTTTATCTTTCAAGTATAACTGATTCATATTAGTTCATCTACCAATTTACTTTAGTTTTAAATTTGAAATCGTTTTGTCGTTAAGCAATTTTTTCTCAAAATTTTCAAAAAATTTCTAACTCCCAAAATTTTCGAAATTTTTTGATAGAGTCTCCTTTGTACGGAGGAGCTTTTGCAATTTGACAAGAGATATAAATATATATACATCGACCCACCCGGTCGGAAAAATAAAAAACAATTCATATTTCCTATTTCTATTGCGTAGGCGTACCTTATTTAGCATTTTAAGCAAGCAGCTTATTAATTTAAGCAATTAGCGCATCAAATCCAGCCAAACGGCTCTTCGGGTACCTGTACTTACTCAATTTACACATATAAGCACTATATATATGAAGTTTATAACATTTCTCTTATTTAAATAACTATAACACTTCAATTCTAAAAGAAATGCATTCGAAATAACTTCCTCGAGCAATTTATATGTCTTCAAAACTAATTCAATTGCTTTCAACCAATTTATATATCATTTCCTTCAATTTTAATGGTTTGCAACTCAACTTCTTACATTCAATTGATTTTTAATCAAACAAGCTCATATTCACTTCAAATGAATCAAAATCAATTTTATTTAATCTCTATCAACTCAAAGAATTTTAATTATTTTTGTTCATGCCAAACGACAATTATTTTTATGCAATTTTGACGATATTCGCTTGATAGAGTATTTATTTTAGTTTATAATTATTTTAAATTAATTTTCTACTCATTCCGTATTTAATCCCTTTTCATTTCCAATTTATTCACCAACCATACATTTGCGTTTCATTTTATTTCCGCATTGGATTCATTTAAAACAATTTATTAAACTTGGCACATTCAATACTTATGAATTAACAACCATTTCCAAATTAATTTAGCCCAGACTTTCACTTTTGCTTGAAGCCAACTTCCTTTCTCACTCGAAACCAAGCTTTTATTAATGTAAATTTGCTTCAAGTTAATTCGTCTCATAACTTAAGTCCATTCTGATAATCCAAATCCAATTAAAACTTTGATTTAATTTTTTTTAATTCAATCAGACTTCATCCATTTACTATTTAATTCAATCGACTCATTTATTCACCCCATTTTAAATTTTTAATTCATCTACTAAGTTCATTTTCGAATTTATTTCATTAATACGAAGCCATTCTCAATCTATTTCTACTCATCTGGATTTTATTTGCAACTCAAACCATTTCTATTACAATTCATTTCATTCCATTCGACAACACTTCCCTTATATCTAATTTACTTGCAAGTTTCGTTAAATATTATTCAAATCACACTTGAATTTTATTTATAATTCAAACCATCACTATTTCGATCCAACTCTATTTATTTCTATATTTTTACAACATCTCCACTTATTTAATTCAATATCAAATCCAAGTCGAATTCTATTTACAATTCGAATTCATTTCCACACTCCATTATTAACTTACAATTCATTTATTTAACCGAGTTAAATTTTATTTATAATTCCACTTTGGATTTTCTTTCGTCTTTCAAAATTCCAACACCGTTATTTAAAATTTTTTAGGAATGCTTTTAAATTCAGATAATACTATTAAAATAGCTTTTAATAAAAATATTTATTATAACTCGATGTCTCAACCGGTCCATCCTTGTTCTCATAGAAATTCAGTCATACGTTGATCAGGCGTAGAACTGAAAATCTATAAGTACTTAGCAGACCCATTTTCAACATCCAGGGAAAATACTTGGAAAATAATCTTATTGAAAATATAGAAAACAGATTTTGAAAATAGAGGAAATATTTTTAGTGAAAATGCTCTGAGAATCATCACCTCCATCCATTGTCGCAGTTAACCCGATGGTTACGTTGCCATCCCGACAAAATCCATAGATAACCGTAGGCATCCGCGCCCCTCGATTACACTATGAAACCCGCTACAGATCGCAGCTACAACTGGGGTTACGTAGCTATCACAGCTAAAACCCATATAACTGTAGGCATCAGTGCCCTCGAATTTCGCTGCCAAAAGAATGAAACTTCTCCACTCCACTCGACCATAGATCGCAGTCTACCGATGTTGCGTTGCCTTCCCGGCAAAATCTAGTGTAGACTGTTGGCACTCATCCTCCACACGATTTTCGCTATGGTCCCCACAGTAGATCGCAGTGACATCAAGTTACACTGTCGTCACAACATAACCCAAATGCCCCTATAGGCATCAGCGCCCTCGACTTTCGCTACCCAATAATCCTCAGGAACTAGTTTTGTCCGGACTCATCATAGGATCAACTTTAGAACCCCCCCTTAGGGCTCAAGGCAGCACCACCCGGTGGCACTCCTGAGAAGTTCATTTCAAGGGAGCGCCTTTTTCCCCATAGCATCATCAAAACATTTTATACTATACATATAGTATCTTTCAAATCATACACCTAGTACGATCTCACACAAGGCTCCTTTACACAAAATCGATTATCCCAAAATCGATAATTCTCAAACTAGGCTTTCCAAATTTTAATATTGATTTTACCCAAAAATCAAAAGCCTTTCCAAATTCAAAGGTTACCAAAACCTTTTTCCATAATCCGCATAAGATCCTTTATATATATATAAACAAATAATTTTTTTTTAACTTTAGATCATTTCAATCTTGTATAAAATTCCCTTTATACTTCAAACACTTTCAAAAATCCTTTTTCTTCCAGCAATAAATTCAACAAGGGGAGATTTATCTTATATAACAAAGATATATAACTTTGTTTATTCAAAATCGAATATTCCAATTTGATTACTCTTTTCAATATCAATTTCATTCAAATCCGTACGATGTACACATATCATCCGTACGCTATACCAATCTGATCGCCCACTCGATCACACAATTTCAGTTCCGAACTAGTATCGCCCACCCGACTTCCTAGTGCAGACTCAGATCTGGTTTCTTGATCAGAAACCGTCATTCTCCTTGCATAGTCATAACTATGATAGAGAATATTCAAAACCAATCAACAATCCATATCCAGTTTAGCCGTCGAAAATCGAGTGAAAAATCCCAACTCGGATCGATAAACTATCCTGAAATTCTGTGCTCGAATCTAGATCAAATCATTATGCGAATAGAATAATATACGTATATCCCACGTATTTATTTCATTGATTATTAGCCAAACCAATTTCCTTTCTATTCACATTCGCTTAAAATTTCACTTACTTATTTACAATTGCCTCAATTCATTGAATTATCACTTCAATCCTTATCTCGGTTGGGTATTTAATTAATAACAGTTTGAACCCCGACCAGTTTATATTTAGAAAATAGCTTGAAAATTTTAAAAATAGATAAGTAGTTGAAAAATAATTATTAGTTTGCAAAATATCTATAAAATAGTTAACTATTGTAAAATAGTCAGAAAATAGTTGAATAGTTTCAGGAATTTTAAATAATTGCAAAATAGTTGTAAAATAGAAATTAGTTTGTGAAATAGTTGAAAAATAGTAATTAGTTTGGAAAACAGTCGAAAAATGGTTAAATAGCTTCAAAAATATTTGTAAAACAAGTATAAAATAATTTGGCTTTAAGAAAGAAAGGTTGTATATATTTAATAACTTAGCAAAATAAGTTTATATCAAAACAATTTATATTGAAAAAAGTCAAGAGTCAACTGTTCACTTTCCCAACAATTCAACTTAAATTTCCACTTCCATTTAAAATTCTCAATTCTAACTTGAATAACTTCAATTTCTATTGAAATTTATTTAAACCCAATTCAAGTTGAAGCAATCTTGATTCCTTTCCTAATTTAAATCAAATTCCATTTGATTTTTAATCCTATTCAACTTATATTATAATTTCAAATTATTCCAATCAATTTGAATTATTATCAATTGAACCCATTTCAAATTCAAATCATTTCAATATAATCCAATTCAATTTCCCATTTAAATTCTTAAGCATATACATCTTCAATCACCAATCCAATTAATTCAAACCAAATTCAATTCTGAACTAATTCAATTTCAATCTTGAATTTAAACTATCTCGAATTATATAAATTCGAGTTAAATTCTCAAAGGTTGGTTTAACTCTTTAAACCAAATTAACTTTTATTCAAAGTTTTAATCAATTTAATTTCTGAGTCCAATTCTCAAAATTCCATTTTAAATTATCTCTACTTATGTATTTCAAGGTTCAAATAAGAGTTCAATACAATTTTATTTAAAAATTTTAATTTATTATTAAATTTTATCTTCCAGTTAGAAGCCAGTTCTTAAACAATTTTAATTTACAAACTCAATTATTCAAATTTTTTCTATTTATACAATACCATTCTCAATTTAAAGATTTTCATCAACAATAGGATGATATCATCCAATTTATTTTTAAACGTCCATCCATTTTCAATTTTTAAATGACAAACCCATTTGAGATCACACAAATTCCCAATTCAAATCAACCATTTAACTTTCCAAGTTAAATTCCAATTTCATCTTAAAATCTCTAATTCTAGTTGTTCATTCAAACTTATTTATTTTTTCCCAAGTTAAATTCAATTTACTTAATCCAATCAACCTTACTCAATTTGAATTCCCGCTTCAAATTTCAAAATTCTTTCCCTCTTATAAGTTCAAAACTTACATCACTTTGGGTTTTTACATCACACTTCAGGGAAAATAAAAGCTCAACCTCTTAGAGTTTATTTCAAATTATCATTGATATCATATATATATCCATACATATATACATACTTATTTCTTGGCCCTTCCAACCATGTTTTAAAGTTTTAAACCAACTTTGGTTTTAAATTCAAATCAATTTTCAAACAACCCATTGTTTGCAACAAGTCCCAGTTATCCAAATAATACTTATTTATTATTTTCCATTACTTTGAAACAAAATTTTCAAATTCTGGGATCAGATTTAGAATTTCATTTTCAAGTAATTTAAATTTTAATATGGTTGTATTTTCGTTTTTCTTAATTTAATTCCAATTCAAGTATTCAATTTGGTCACATTATATTACTTCTTAATTTTAATTTCAATAATTTAACAACCAATCGCTTTAATATTTATTAGAATGAAATATTTCTTTATATATCAAAATATACTTTTATATAAAATCATTTAAAACCTTTATATAAGAAAATAACAAGCACACGCTCATATATATACACTCAACTCATTCTAGAGTACTTTGGACCCTATTTAATGGGTAATCCCCACCAGAGCCAAGGTTCTCGCTTTACCTCGCTCTGATACCAAACGCAACGACCCGAAATTTTCGATGCCGAAAATTCCAGATAGTTATGAAAAATAATAAAGAGATAGAAGAAGAAGAACAGAAACACCAAACATCTCACATTCGCAGCGGATAAACTATAATAATAAATAATAACAGTTTACAAAAGAATATTATATCTGTCTATTACATTTTAATACATTAGAGTTTCACATATACATAGTCACTGAATATACACAACTATCATATCAAAGATTTACAATAATATAACACAGCGGAAATACTCTACACGTTCCTGCCATCCGGCTCGCCTCTTGAGCTCCAGAACGTACCTACCAGAAAATCTGTAATACTCGGTCTGACCCAAGCATTACATCAAAGTAACACCCGGGTCAAGCTGGAAACCAGCGTGAATAAACTCAACTAACATGGAATACCAAAGCAAACAACTTATATAAAACCCGAGTAACTCGATTTAATTCACAAAGCCACAATTAGTTATAGACATCATTTATTTCACACATTCATTTCCTAAGTACCAAGGCTTAGATTTAAATAGTCCAATTTCCTTTAAATCACTTCACTCCAGCATATAGATTTCACATATCAATCTATAAAAATTCGAAGTGGTTTCGAGTATTTCCTAATACCCGAACTCGGTCTCTTCGAGTCTCGTGTCATCCTAACCCAAATTATCAAAATGAAATACACAACATTTCATATCAGGAATATCATCTCATTCAAGAATCCAATACCATTCCATCATTCATAACAAATTTGATCACTTCCTAATTTTTTCAATTGATTCTAATTGAATTTCTAACCTCAATCACTAGATTCTTCCGTTTAACATTAATCAATCTTTTATTACGTCATTGATTATATAAATTAATGATTTTCCATTTACAAATTTCAATTCACCCTAATCTAATTTAATACATTAAATAATTAATCATTTATTAAGCCACACATATGAATCACTTTTGATTTACCTCAACTGGTAATTATCTACCTTGTTATTTACTTCATTAAATAAATTACTTACTCCTTAATTAATTATCTTAATTAATCTCTTGATTAATTTCACAAGTAATTATATTTTATTAATTTCGTTAAGTAATTTCTTATTAAACCATCCATCGATCATTTTAAATTCTTTATTAATTAACTTAGCTTTAATTAATAAATTCAACTCTTAATTAATAAATTAATCATCCCAAATCATTAATTAATTGAATTAATAAGTTATCCATTTTAATTACCCTTCTTATTTGATGAATCACAAATCATTAAGCCCTTATTAACATTAAAATGACAACATTTTCTTATTTGTGATTTAAGTTTTAAGCCATTTAAAAACCTGAATATTTTGAGTCGAGCAACAATTAACTCGAGAACAAACCAGAACCAAAGTCTCCAGATCATCAGTGCACATTCGATCAATTTAATCATTCAACCAATTATTAAAATTTAACTATTTAAATTTAAATAAAAATCGAACTTATTTTCTTTTATTAACCATCCATTAATCTATTACATCCAACAATTATCACCAATTACTTCACCAAGTAAGTATACCTTTATAAATAAATTAGGTAATTATACCAACCAAATTTCACAATTTACCATTCTTAATTAATTAATAAAATTAATTACCTTAAATAAATCACATTAATAAACCATTCAAAACCCTTCACCAATTATCCTTTATTTGCTATATTCATCAACCAATTCTTTAATTACTTCTCTAATTAATTAATGTTAATTAATCACTTTGATTACAAATTAATTATAAATTATTTCATTTCTAATTACATAATTAATTTCTAAATTCAAACTAAAATTTATCTCTTATTACTCGATTAACTAATTCCTAATCACCGATTATCAGTCCAAACTTACTTAATTATCTATTCTTAGTTTCCATTTAATTTAACCTTAAATTAATAACCTTAATCCAAATCATAAACTTAAATCCCTTAATAATGTAATTAATTAATCCATGACATTAATTAATCAACTTATTTATTTAACCCTTTATTTACCTTACAATTTAATGAATTTCAAATCATTCTCAAACACATTTAAAGTGTTTACTTTCAACTTCATTTCGAATTCCATTTCGAATTAAGATTCAAATAGAATACAATCGATTGAAGATTACTCACCTGTATTCTGATTATCACCCACTTCATCACCAATCGCCGGCTACTGCCAGAAAACGCTCGCCACTTCCCCCATCCATGCGCACGCGAGCCTCCAAAAATGTCACGCGATACCCTCTATTTGCACGGCAACAACATTCTCCACAGTCCTCACGTCGCCGTGCTCGAGTTCGGCCCATAAGCCATCGCCTTCCATAAAACTGCAGCCACCGCACTCGAAGAAAACAACCGCGTGATGCTGCCCAGGTCGCGATTGATTCGCCATCGAACAAAAAATTTTCGAACGGCTAAATCTCGAGTTCGATCCCAATTCGAAATTCAATTTCTGGACGAATAGGTTCACGTGAGTCCTCCCTTGTCTTCGATCTGAAATTTGAGCACGAACGAAAGATTTCTCCATTTTTTTTTTGATTCGGTTTGATCTCTGATTCGATTGGAGAGGGGACGAGAATGAGATATAGGGTTGGGGAAACTTCTTGAGTACGCGTGAATATTAAATAATTAAATATTGAAAATATCTCGCGTTGTATAACGCGAGATCCCGAACCCCGAATCAGACATGCCGACCGACGCTAATAAGGTTTTACCCGCATTCCGAACACAATGGAACGTGTTTTGGAGGCTAATTTGATCGTATACGCGAGTTATGGAAGTAAACGATCAATTTTAAATCAAATCGATTAAAATAGTTCTATGCGTTTTGAGCTGCCAGGGTCAAACGACAACTTCGATTGCTACGATAATTGAAATCCGATAATAACTAACTATTACGGATCTAATGGAACTGGTTTCGTCGAATTCCGAGACTGTGCCTCAGAAGGCTATTTTTAAATATCGATTTAAACGATATATTATTAAAATTGAACAAACCACCTTTAAATTAAATTTCAACCATTCTATTATCATCTGTATCATCCTTATAAATTTTATAAGCCTTTAAATTATTTTAAACAGGCTTAGAGGTTTCAGATTAAACAATTTACCCAATTTCAATTATTAAATTCAATATTCAAACTATATAATTCAATGATTTAATTATCAAGTAAATATTGATACGTGGAATTTAAGTTAAAATTAACTTTTAAATATTCTAAATCAATTAACTATTCGAATTTAAATTGTTAGAAATTCCGGGTCGTCACAATAGTCGATTTAAAGCGTACAAAAAAGGTGGGTCGTAACAAACAGTTCATGAAGCTGTTTTACAAATAACATTTGATTACACTTTTATAATACAATCACAGTTATACATACAGAAAGAATAAATAAATAATGCAGTAGAACAACATGACATAGTGGAATAATAATAATATAATACTCAACTCCGTCTTCCTTCTCCGAAATAAGGTCTTCAACACTGAAGTGCTCAGGCTGACTCGAGCGTAATGACAAGACAAAACACTCGAGTCATAACTAAAAGGTCTTATGTAAGTTAAACTAAAAGTAAGTAAATATGAGTGTAATGGCTTCGAAGATGTTTACAGGATTTTACATCTCCTACCCAGTGTCTAACGTGCATGCAATAACTTAGGAGATGTTCAAGATTCCATCTCCTAAGGATCCCTTAAACTATCTACATATATAATACAATATGCTATTATAATATGTCTACAGTAAAGTAAAGTATTAAAATAGCATTAAGGCATTACATGTATCCCCCTTAACACATTTTATATAATGTCATAGCCTAAACAGTATTGTAAACTCTACGGTAAACTGGTGGGCTATCAGGGAGCACTGCATAGGTACAACACAAACCAAAATCATAGTGGGCTCGATAAGGCAGATGACAAGGTACAATATGGCAATGCCAGGGTAGGATTCTACCGTTTGCATTTTCGGGCTGGTGGTGAAGTATAGCCGCAGCTGCCGCCCACCTCGTAATAATGCTCCCATAATCTAGTCGAAGGTGGCCACCCAATAAATCTCAAAATAAAGGATATGGTATCAAAGAAGTGTGTTCGATCGGAGGAGCGACCTCCCTTGGCCCGTCAATTGCTTGTGTTTTATTCATCTCAAGCCGACCCAAAGGTCAGGGCTGCATTCTTACCTCATACCAGTAGCATTCACTTAACCATCCTATTTCGTTCTGGATTCTCCACCACGTATACAGTTGTTAAAGTGGTTCTGTTATTGATAGAGATTATGCCAATAGTCGGCCCCGATCTCTTTAATAACCAGTCGTTATATTCTACACACCGAATAATTCTTTTACATTTCAAATAGTTCATACTTCATATCAAAATATTATATTCACTTCGAAATCAAATCACTTTCGAAATCATTATTTACTTCAAAATCATATTCACTTCAAAATCCTAATCATTTCAAAGTTATATTCACTTTTGAAATTATCATTCACTTTAAATCATAATCATTTTCAAAATCATAACCAAAAAATAGGTTAAACCATCATATCAAAATATTCGCATTTAAATCCATTTAATCTAAATCTTTCCCAGTTCCTACTTTAAGAAGTTTGAATATTGAAATTAGTTTATGTATTGGAATAGTTATACATTAAAAATAGTTTATATATTAATATATATATATATATATTAAAATTTGTTTATAAATTTAAAATAATATATATATATATATATATTAAAATAGTTTATATATTAAAAATATGTTATAGATTAAAATAGTTTATATATTAAAAATATGTCATAGATTAAAATAGTTTATATATTAAAAATAATTTAAATAATAAAATAGGTTATATATTAAAAATAGTTAATGCATTAAAAATTATTAATATATTAAAATGGTTTATATGAGAAAAATAGTTTATATGTTAAAAGAGTGTATATTAAAAGAGTTTATATCGAAAATAGTTTCAAAATAGAATTGTTTCTTCTAATTTCATAAATCAATTCAAATCAACTTTAGTTCCAAAAATTCAATTTACATCAATCTTAGTTTAACGATCTCAATTAAAAAGGCTAAAGGTTTCAATTCAAATTCTCATTAGAAACAATTTCAGTTTATATCGATTTCAAATCCATGTTTGAAATACAAATTTAATCAGTTTAAATTCAACTGGTTTCAAAGTTTAAATATTCAAATGTTTAAAATAACTCAATTTTAATGAATTTGAATTATATTTTAAATTCAACTTTAAGATTTCAATTTAAATTCTTGAAACAATTCATTTAAAGCAATTTCAATTTCAACATTTTATAAGCTTGGTTTTGAAAATAATTCAGTTCATATAAATCTAATCTTGTTTCATTTAAAATAATATCATTTAACTAGATTCAAAAATTAAGGATTTAAAATCATTTAATTTAACCAATCCGGTGTACGTACATAATTTTCTACCCTATGGTCAAGTGATACAGATATATATCATTTCAAACCACAAAAATTTAAATTTATGGGTATATATCGTTTCAACCCGCAATCCCCGGTAAGATTCAAAATATAATTTTCCTAAATCTATACAATCATTTAGGTAAATATAATACTACTCTAAGATGAATCTCATGCTCTCTTTCATCTTTAGAGTACACCAAAATGTCATTTACGAACACCAACACAAACCTATCCAAGTGCTCTCTTAAAAACCAGTTCATTAAATCAACGAAGAAAGCATGCGCATTAGTCAATTAGAATGGCATTACTAACCACTCATATGAACCATACCTAGTTCGGAATGCAGTCAAAGGAACACTATCCTCTGCCACTCTCAACTGATGGAACCCCGTCGCCAAATCCAGGTGGAAAATTCTCTGGCTCCACTCAATTGATCAAACAAATCATCTATCCTTGGCAGAGGGCACCTATTCTTGCTTGTCCTTATGTTTAGCTTATGATAGTCGATGCACATCCTCAACGACCCATCTGGTTTCTTCACAAACACCGCAGCTGCTCCCCAAGGCGAACTACTTGGTCTGATAATTTTTCCCCTCAAGATCAACTAGCTGTACCGTTAATTCCTTCATCTCTGTGGGTGTCATCTTGCTTGGTGGTATATTAACAGGTTCAGCTTCCGATACAAGGTCTATCCAAAACTCAAAAGCTCTTTTTGGGGTAATTCAGTGATCGACTCAAATACGTCTGCAAACTCTCTAACCATACGAATCTGACTAAGTTCTTCTTCAACCTCCATGGAACTCAACAAAGCACAAACACTCTTACCGGAGTTCTCCACTGAGAAAATGATTCAGTTGTGACTATCTAGATGGCTTAACGATATTTTCTAATCCTGGAAAAATATCTTAGCCTCAAACTTACCCATCCAATCCATACCTAAGATGATTCCAACATCTACGAAATCATACGCATACAAACTACATGCAAACTTATGACCTAACAAACCAAGTTCTAACTAGTCACATCTCATCCCAAGAGTTTCATACCCTCCTACTGGATTCGCAACCCTCAAGGACGTAACAAGGTATGTGGGTTCTATACATAACCTATCAACTAAACTCTGAGATATGAATGAATGTGATGCACCGGTATCAAAAAGTACTCTAATAGGTATACTCTAAATCTAAAGCATACCTTCCATCACAGTCTTTCCTTTCTCCGCTGCAGTGGGTTTACAAGAAGATGGTGGTCCAATAGCAAACAACTTCCCTTTGTTTTCCTAGACTGGCTCTGGACACTGGTTCTTACAATGCCCAACTTGGTCACAGTTGAAGCATTTCACATTCTTCTTCTCTGTAGGTTTCTTTCCTTTTCCAGCTCTGCACTCATGGGCATAATGGCCCTTCTTATCACATTTATAACACACCACATCACCCTTTGCCTTCTTAGCTTCTTCTCCCTTCTAGGCTCCTTTCTTCTTAAAGAATCTCCTTTTTTCTTCCCTGAGAACCCTAGGACTCAACTAGCTTTGCCCTAGCTAAAGCAGCAAGCATCTCCTGATGTCGGACAGTCATCTCCACCATCACATGATAAAGCTCTCTAATGCGAGTCATGGCCATCCTTCCTAACTCCGGCCTTACTCCACTAACGAATCGCTCATTCCTCATGACATCAGTGTCAACCAAAGCATAACAATATCGAGATATCTCATCAAACTTAGAAGCATACTCGATCACCGACGTCTATCCTTGGACAAGATCCATAAACTTCAGCATTAATGCCAATTTGGCTACCTACGACAAGAACCTCTGCTCAAACCTCATCTTGAAGTCATCCCATGTCAACTCTTCCTCTGGCACTCCGACCGTCACACTGTTCCACCAATGAAGCGCCCAGTCTTGCAACCGTCTAAAGGCTAGCCTTCGCTTCTCTCCATCATTTAAGCCTAAATCGATAAAGATCCTTTCACAATTCAACAGCTAATTCTCTACTTCTACAACATCTTTTGCTCCAACAAATGACTTTCCTCCTAGACTAACATAGTCTCTACTTAGCTTAGCATAGTTATAACCAACTGGAACTATAGGATTAGCTCCTCCAATATTCCTAGCAGCTCCTTCTTGCAACAAATTAGATATCTAGTGAGATACGCCGCATAAAGGAATGGGTTTTCCTCTCATTGGTATCCTAAAACCTTTACAAAACCATAAACTGTGCTCCTGCATCCACAATGGTTAAAATATACATTTCAAAATATTATGATGATAGGCATACCTGAAAATAGTTTAGTCTGACACTTCTATCATAAGTATAGTTTCTTGGGTCACTATTAACCTTTTAAGTTTTCATAGGTTTACTAATAACCTTGTCCTAATTAATAGACATTATGTCTTATTCATAGTTTTGATGGAATCACTAAGAACCTCTAGGCCCCTGGCAGATAACTTAATCAATTCATAGGTCCTCCTGAACCTACTGGACTTTCCAATAACAAATCACCTTATCTTAGTTTTCATGGGTTTACTAGGAACCTACGGATTTATCAAGTAACTCATTTCACATTATAGTTTCATGGGTTAACTAGGAACCTACTGATACATCCCTTAACCACCTACTTATCCTAGTTTTCATGGGTTTACCAGGAACCTATTGGCTAATGTCAATTCTCAATCCAGATATAGTTTTCATGGGTTCACTACAAACCAATTAGCCCCTGCCGACTGCTATTAACACATAGTTTTCATGGGTTAACTATGAACCTTTTGGTATGCACCAAAAACTACATTATCATATTTTTCATGGGAATACAATGAAACTTTTGGTATACACCAGAAACAACAAAGTTAGGCGATCTATATTTTGGTCACCCTGACTCCATGGATGCAATTCCACTCATTCATGAGTTTAAGAAATTTATATTAATTATTGAGTTAACCTAGCTGGTTCTTCTACTCCTTTTTCCCAAAATATAGTTATGGGTCATCATGTGAATATACTCATTTTTAAAGAAGCATAACAACAATTTAACCATATCACTCCTATGGGTTTAAAGTCCTTGATACACACACACACGTATACATACATATGTGTATGTATATATAGTTAACCTCTTTAACTTATATCTTCATCAAGGAAATACTTCTTTAAAACCACATACTTAAAGCTTATAATACAACTTTATACAGGCTGTGGGTTTTCCTTTAAAAATTAGAGTATGGGTTTTCAAACCTTCCAAAACCAAACCTTTCGAGCTTGTTGTAACACAAGGTCTACAAAACAACCTTTTGAAACCTTTGAAACCATTTGGCAATTTAAACCTTTTGAAAGCATTCAACCCTTATATTATAAACCTTTCAAAATCAGTGGATTAAACCTTTTGAAAACTTATCGGGTTCAAGTTAAAAAATGTAGAAGGTCCTCTTTTAAAACCTTTCGAATACAAAGGAATTAACCTTTCATCCTTACCGGAAAGTCTACTTCAAAAGCTAAAATCATTTCATTTAAAACAATAGACCTCCGCCTTTTTAAAACAACCCCTTCGAAAGTCTTGGGTTGTAATTCAATTATAATAAAAGGGTAAACCATTTAAGTCAAAAGCCTTGAAACCTTTCGAAAACAATGGGAGAAGCAGTTGGTTTTTAAAACAGGTAAAACTTTCGACTAAGCCAAAAGCTCCTGCTTTCGACCCCTTCGGAGGGTTTTAACAAAATAAAGGCGGCAGTTCTTATTCAAAATCCCTTTGAAACAACCTTTCAGAACTAAACCTTTCGACCTTGCCGAAAAATCTCTTAAATCCTTTCAAAGCCTAACCTTTCGACTGTGTTGGAAGGTCTTATATATCAAACAACTTATAAAAATCAAATCTTTCGATTGTATCGGAAGGTTCAAAATGAACAATAAAAAGTAGTTATAACCTTTTGACTTTGTCGAAAGGTTTAAAATCTTTCTTTAAACATTTGTCTTGGTTGAAGGCAACCAAGTTGAAAGCTCTATTTCGAAAGCAAAGCATGTGAAAACTTTAGTTTATAAAAAAAACTTATCCCAAACTCTTTGGCCATCAACCTTTCGACTGTAAACCCTTCGAATCTATCCAATTCATTACGCACTAAGTACTTGATACCATATGCATTGGTTTGACCCTGCTGAAAGGTTTAATCCTTTCGACTTTGACGAAAGTCTATGTCAGAAGGTATTATGCCTAAAATGGGTGAAACATGCTAAAAGCGTGATTTTCTTATTTTTAACTTAAAGAATGTAACTTTTTAACTAACCTGCCCTTTTTATCAAATTCTCATTGGTTAACAAATTTACTTTTCAGAAAAATGCTGCCGCATATTTAGATTTAAATACTAATTTATTTTATAAAATGCCCCTTCTCCTTAAATGAATATATAAAACATGTAAGTCCCATACCTTAAATAATTTTATATATTCATCAAAACACTTAAGAAAAATCTTGAAAAACTCGGAAAATCTATTCTAATATGTTTTCAACATATAAAAATTTCAAAATCAAAAAATCACTATTTTTGCCGTAAATAATTTATAACCCAAGGATTGATTTTCTTCACTAGAAAATTCATATAAAATCCATATGCACTCAGAAAATTATAAGAATTGAAACCCCTCTCTAAAATCATGTTTTTTATGACATAAAATTTTCCCATGGCATTTAAAAATCATATCATGTCAGTTTTACCCTAAAACCGTGCATGTCTCATATTAAATAACCTTGTTTAAACACTTATAAATCATTGACAAGCATATTATCATTCAAAACATCATAAAACGGATTTATCCTTAAATCTGAAACCATTTGATGTAAAAATCAAAATAAAGATGTAGAAATTATTATTCACCTTGCTTGAGATAAAGAGATTAGGGACATCTTAAGATTGATTTTCCTCTAGCTTGAATCCTAAGCTTTCCTTAAATTTTCTTCTTCTCTTCTATCTTCCTATGGCCGGCCTTGATGCTACTTATGTTTATATTTCTATAAGATAAAAATGAACGTGCAAAACCTAATAAGAATAATATAAGGGTAGGAAGTGTGGACAGCCATTTAGCCTTATGCCCTTATGTTTAATTTCCTAACCATTTATTTAAGTTCATCAACTTAATAAGCACGACCACCTAATTTATTAATCAACCTTAATCCCCTTATCTACATTATTTTATTTAATTTATTCTAATTAAATCTCCTGAATAACGTCAATAAAATTAGGGGTGTTACAGACTTCTCCAACAATTTTTGGCCAAACGATGCATCAAATCAAAAAACATATTGCAGCAGTAGATTGCGCTCATCGAGAGCTTTCCAACGATATATAATATGACATAGTTTGAGGAGTTTGGATTTTGAAGATTTGAATTTGAAATTGGGAATTTAAGGTTTTTGAGCTGCTATTGGGAAAAAGGGAAGGAGCAGATGGAAATAATAGTATGTACAGAAATAAGAAAAAGGCTGCTAGCGTTTTAAAAAGAAATCTATTTATATGGACAGATGGATAAAAATGAATGGACAGATTGAATTGGGCCGAAACAATAATAACGACCCGAAAAGCCCGTTTCGTTTCGTAAATGAAAGTGGGTCGTCCAATATATCAAAATATATGTTTTCAATATTTTTAAACTCAATGGAACTAGTTCCAAACCCTAGTTCCATTATATGTAGAAGTTAGCTTTTAAAATCAAATTATATTCACTTAAATTCTTTTAATTGATTTCTAAGCTTTTCGAGCCCATACGATCAAATGATGAGTTTGATCATCACAAAACTTGAAATCCTACAATAATTCTCTACTATGCATCCGATGAAACTGGTTTCATCAAAATCCGAGGCAGTGTCTAAAATGGCTAATTTTCACGTTAATTAAATAAATTATTATTAAATTGATTTAATCACTTTTAAATTCAAATTTTAGAAGCTAACAATTTCCATCATTCTTGATTACATAGAATTTATATTCTTAAAATAAATTTCCACATCAAATTCAATATCTAAATATTGCACTAATTACAGGGTTCAATTACAATTGTAATAAATTCATTAATTATAATTTAAATTCCAATAAATTCATTTATTTTGATTTACATTCTTATTATCCAATCAACAATACCCTATGAATTTTATTAACATAAGTTTACATTTTATTACATATATTATTTTACCATTAACATCTTTTATCATATTAATTTTAATATTTGAATTTCCTTAATTCCACTCATTACCAATTTAATTCCTTTTTTACAATTATAACCACATTAACTTTACAATAATTTCAATTGATTGAAATTACATTCAAATAATTGTCAATAACATTTAAATAACATTATTAAATCATATTCTAATTATTTTCTTGTTAATAAATCATAAACTTTTAATTCCTCACAATATTATATTTCAAAATCTTATTTAATTTAATATTTTTTATTATCGAAAAATATGGGTCATTATATTTCGAAATATTATTCATTGAATTTGAAGGTTATGGAACCAGAAATTTTCAAGTAGCTTGCAAACAAGAAGCATGAAGAAAAGCAATGGAAGATGAGCTTAAGATGATTCAGAAGAATGAAACATAGAAACTTGTAGATTGTTCACAAGACAAAGATACTATAAGAGCCAAATGAGTTTATAAAACAAAGCATAATTCAAATGCTATGATATAAGCACAAAGCAAGGTTGGTTGTCAAAGAATACACACAATATTAAACATCGACTACAATGAGAAATTTGTTCCAGTTGCATGCCTCGATACGATCAATTCAATGATTGCACTAGCTTCACAAAATAAATAGGAACTATTCTAAGTGAATGTGAAGCCAGCAATCCTAGATAGCTAACTTCAAGAGGAAATCTATATGTAGTAACCTCAAGGTTTCGTAGTTCAAGGACCTAAAGCAAGCTCCACAGACCAAATATAGCAAAACCAATGGCTACTTAACCTAGCAAGAATTTAAAAGGAGTAATAGTGTAGCAACACTCTATGGACAAGACAATTATTGTTTCTCTATATTTCAATGATCTTATCTTCATAGAATAACAAAGAAATGATTAAGAAGTTTAAAGAAAACATGACGAAGAATTTTGAATAATGTTTTAGTCTTATGAACTTTTTTCTTGGAATCGAAACAATACAAAAGGAAGATGGGATCTTCATCTCATAAAGTAAATATACATATATACTTCTAAAGAAATTCAAAAAGTAAGTATGTAAGACAACATCTTCTCCATTAGAGAACAACAAAGCATTTAAAAAAGAAGATGGCTCAACAAAAATAGACGAATCATGATTTCAAAGTTTGATTTTGAAGGAACCAGGCTATCGTACAGCGGAAGAAAGGGTGAATTTCAAAAAAAATTACCATTTTTAAACCTTAATGTGCCTATGAAGTCTAAATTTCATTTAGAACTTTTCTAAATTTGGTTTAAATGAAATCTTATATTCTATTTAAAATGGTTAAAGGGAAGTTTAAATTAATTTAAGTTAAAGGAATTGTTAATGTATGGGGAATGAAACTTTCCATTTCTTTCCCTAAAACAAGAATTAATTGAGAGCATTAATTGTATTAAATGGAGAGATAAAACTTTCAATTTCTCTCTCTAATTTGAATTGATTGATTCATTAAATGTCATTATTCATAATTTATTCATGACAATATTTACTACTATGTTCATATGTATTCTAACTGTACAATTTGTAGTTTAAGATTTATTTGATTTTATTTAATTTGTTTACACAGGTATACACGCACACACATACATACACATATATGTATGTATGTATACATCCCTGTGTGTGCATGTGTAACATCATAATCCGTGAAGGGTATAATGTTCTCGTATATAGATGCTGGGATTTACATTGCAATGGACACACTAGCTCATTCTGTGTGCACTGTAACTTTTTCAAATATATGCTTGTATAATATGTCAAAACAAAATACTAATATATGTATGTGTGTCTATATATATATAATTTATTGAACAAAACAATTTCTGCCATAACAAATTAATGTAAAATAATTATATGATTATAATACGAGTTTTTAAAATTTTACAAAATCTGGAAACACATTTTGGGCTTATGATTAATTACTGATTTTTTTACAATTAAAATAATATTTATTATTAAATAATTGATAATAGTCCGTAATTAAATTAATTCTTAAAAACAGGAAATCAAGTTGAAAAATTCTAAAGATATCTGAGACATATTTTGCGCTTAAAAAAATTTCCAGAATTTTCTCATATATGTGTGTGTGTTAGCAAAGCTAGCCGACTTTATAGTGGGCCGTGCCACTGTATATAAATGGAAAAACAGGTGTTCTGTACATGCATAGAACAGTTGGGTTTAGAAACCAAAGCAATCAAAAAAGAAAAGCACAAGAGCTAGACAAACATGCTTAAACTGCTATAACAAACATGACTAAGCACCCTCAGAAGAGGAGGAATAGCCATGGCCATCATCCGACGCTGGACCAATAACATGTGAAAAACTGGAGAAAAGAGTAGCCAGATACAGATCAAAATCCTCCAAAGTAGGGGAGCAAACAAATTTGCTATCCCAGTTGACATCAAAAAAATTACTTTTATTCTTCTCACCAATCTCGCCAACCCTAGTAAAGGATAGATCCCCACCCTCAAAGTGATAGATATGATAATGACTCTCACCCACTATATCACTGATAAAGGCATAAAAAGTGTCGATCTTAGGTGAGTACCGCATATCAGTTGGAAGCTAGGCCAGTTCATCCGAATTCCAAATAATAGTATCAGATTTAGTAGGAGAGGCAACCTTATCCTGGACCGATGAAGACAAAGTGGCGGAGGGAGGAACACCAATAGCATCAACAGGGGGAGCCAAACTGATTGGGGCTACAGTAGAAATTGGATTAGAAGATGGAGGCACAATCTTTGGAACCCATTTCCGTAAAGGAGGACGTGGAAGTGGAACCCGATCAGCAAGAGGAACAAGGCCAGCGGAGGCCAAACTAGAACATGCACCCGAAAGATTCCCAATCAACTGATATGACATACAAATCTCTAGTTTCCAACTGAAGCGTACTTAGACCTCTGCAAAATGGCCCTCATCAAGTCTAGCTTTTAACATCGAAAGTAGCGATTTGGCAGGAGTTATTTTAATCAGAGCTTTGGCATAAACTAGTCTCTTTCTAGCCATAGTATTAGCGTTATAACACAACACCTTACCTACAAGGCCTGCTAGGCAATCAATCCTGATGAGGGGCTGAAGAACGGATGGGATGTGAGAAAAGTGGGCCCAGACAGGAATAGATAATACCAAACCCTTAGCCATAGCAACAAACGAACTCCAGGTTGTAATAAGTGGAAGGTTTCCCCTCAATGAAAATAGCATCTGCTACTAGAATCTGCCGTCTTTCATCACCATGGGAGAATTTAAAATAGAACATAGCATTACCGAAATGAACAATCAGTCCGCCCCTAGGCTTCCAAACTCGGTTGCATCTCGCCTTAACAAGCTGATAGAAGCGATTGGAATCCCACAAAATAATCTTTTCAATAATCAATACGAGCTTCTATCACTTCTATCGGAGGTATCATTAATGTGGAGAATGCACTCCCGCATTCTTTGGCAATTTGGTGAATAATGATGACCATTTAGGAGATGCCCTATGTGAAGAATCCATAGGAACGATACGAGTTTCATTTGGAGAAGTGACAGAGGGTATAGTACTAGATGTTGTGAAATTGAGTTCAACATTTTCACAAGCACTAGGAGCGCAACCATGATTTTTACCAAAATTCAGTTGAATTGAACCCCTCAGCCTCAACAAAAGTAATAAAAGCATCACCGCCTACCACCACATTAGCCAAAGACTTATCTACCAACCTAACAGATTACTCAGTTTCATCATCACTTGATTAAGGTGCATGATACAAGCCAACAACAGACTTTTGCCAATATGAACTATTAGCAAAGGCCAAGAGCAAAGATAGAGGATGCTTACCTGAAACCAATGGACTGTGAGGCAACTATGGAGCAGCGAGCTGAGAGGAGTTCATATCAAATAGAACACCAGAGAAAGGGTTAACATCACCAGACTTTTCCATGGCAAGGTCACTCATGTCGACCAAAGCATTGCTATAATCAGTAGGAAAATGAGGTGAAGCAGTCATTGACACATGAGGCACATGTAGAGACATAGTTGTAAGAGGAGACACAAGTGCATTGATCATCGAAGAAGCACCACAGCGCGAGAGGGGGCTAACCAGATTTGGCGCAGAAGATATGGGTTTAGTCTTCTTCTTCGGAGGCATAAGTGATAGATGAGGAGAATGCGGGCAGGGAGAGATTAGGGTAAGATGAAGTGGAGGAGATAGGAAGAAGCGCTCAGACGAACGGGAAAAGAAAAAATGGATTAGTCGCCGTCGTTGTAGAAAATGTCGCCAATAGTTTTACTAGACCCATAGTTTAAGGATAACTAAACCATGAATAAGAATAGAAATTATATTTTTAATTAAATAATTAATTACATTTCGAAAATAAATTAATTCAAAAATTAATAAATTAAGCTGTAAAAATCTAAAACTTTTTTGAAGGTCCCAGATACATATTTAAGTCTTAAGAAAAAAATTATATAATTTTCTCAACTGAAATTATATTTTTAATTAAATAATGTATAGCATGCCAAAATAAAACTATTTTTAAAAAATAATAAATTAAGTTTGAAAAATCTGAAAATTTGACTACAGTCTTATTACATGATGAAGTAAATAAAAAAATATAAAATCGAGATTTTAAACCATTAATTATTTTATTCATAATAAACAATTCACAAAATCATTGAATAATAATACAATATGTCTATACGTATTTAATAAAATATTTTTATATTTTATGATTCATTATAGGTACAAATCATCATAATAAAATTTTAAGGTTAAATATATATATATATATATATATATGTATGTATATATATATGTATGTATATATACATATACAATTATACATATTCATAATCTACACACATTTAAAACACACACACACACAAAGATATATATATATATATATATATATATATATATATATATATATATATATAAAATAAAACCATTTTTCAGTAAATTACTTCAACAACAAATCAATATACAAAACATTGTAACATGCACATAACTAATTTAATTGTAACAAATACATGTACCCACAAAAATCTTGCCTAATCTAAACAATAAACAGATCTGAATACAAACAAAGAATTTGGATGCAAATCAAATTTATATAATAAACATAAAATAAAAACAACGATAATAAATAAAAGTGCACCTCCTAATGAAGCCTTTGAGTCCACATTGAACAATGATTCTCTTCTAAGAACAATTCATAATCCGTTACGTTGCTAATCCAAGATTGGAGACCTTCTACTACATATTGGTATTTTTAATTTCGAATTAGTTTTGAGAATTTTAGGGATAATTTTAGCGGAAATTTTCTGCCATTAAAATGATGAAGAGGAAGAAGAAAGCAGCAACTCAAAAATGAATTAGCCTGTAATTAGGGTTTTGAGATTGGCTTTTATATGGATATGGCAAGAGAGCAAACAATGATCTCAACCACATATCTCAAAACCTCATCACACATGCTGTGGAAACCACCTATCTTTTTCTAAACCAATGCCTATCTTATCCAAAACTCATGGATTATGAGCCCATTTAACTCAAATTAAATATGTACAATCATATTTAACATATTTTGCTATCGATATCTACTATCGATCAATATATTCATAACTTTTATAAATATATGCAACAATTTTATTTCTCAAAACACAATCAAAATTTGTAATTAATATTTCATAAATATTACTTTATTTAATTAACTTATGAGAATTTTACACTAATTAAATTGTTTGGTTTAAAGTAAATTCATCATTTCGGTTGTGTGATTCTTGGATGTAAATTCGGTCAGCAATTAACTCGAACTATTCGAACGTCCACGTTCACACTTCACTTAGAAAGTGGTTTGATATTATGGCCAAATTTATTGCTTACTCATTTTCGAAAAAATCTCATTTTAATTTAATAAGCGTTACCCAGTAGTGAAAATTATGTACACCAATTCTCTTTATCAAAACCATATCATTTTTTACCTACTGAATTTAGTAATGGTCAAAATTCCAACATCATCCACATTCAACTCTATAGTCCAAGTACAAAGTCTTTGGTTCAATAATAAGGTTCAATAATAACAATTATTACCAACTAAACTACTCTTGCCAGAGTTTTGACTTTGGGTTGACTTGAGTTGTCCCTGATATTAACCCCGTATAATTGAGGAAACGAGTCCTCTCTTAAATAGTGTTTCATTTCCAATACTTCTACTCGATCCAACTATAGTCACTCGATGGATGCTATTTAACTATAATCAAAGCGGAGCTTTCATATTGACAATTCACGGTATTATCACGTCGAAAGAACTGTGTAAATTAGTCATATCGATAGTTTTTTTTTTACCTTAGTTATATTAACTAACAGAAAACTACCATGTGAGTCATTCCATAATTCTCCAATAACTATTAGTACATAACCCTTTGGTTCCCCCAGCTGTCATGAGTAACACATTGCCCAACATTTGAAAAGCATTACATACTCCAGTCTCAACGGTTACATCGATATCCATTCTCGACGCATCTGACTAGGAACATTTATAATGATATATTTGTTTCATTGTGATAGATTACTCATGGTCACAACACTTTGTAACTACTATCACAAAACATATAATTTATGGACTTTCTATTAAATATACTTTTAATTAAATTAATTAAGTAATATAATGATACTATATCTAGTATATAATAGAAAGAAAACACCTTTATTTCAAACAAGATTTATCAACGAGTTATATATATGCAACAAATTACACAATTACCTCTTAGGGCACACCTTTAACTTAATCAATATTCTACTTGCACTTGGGGTCAATTATGGAATCTTATTCCAACATCTCTGATCAGTTTTCTCAAAACCAATTAGGTCAGTCCCTTTATATGGGTTTGCTATTTTGTTTCTGTTATCTACTATGTTAGTCAACTCTCTTCGATGGTGATAACCTGTTTTATTGTGTGGAATAATTCAGAGCATGTTTCTCGACTTCTAGTAAGCTCTAAGTTCTATTACGAACTATATCGCGACATTGTTATCATATAACAATGTTATGAGATTCTCAACATTTGGAATAAGCTTAGTTATAAATTTATGCATTATATATTTATATTTGCGGCACTATTCAGGATGATGTACTTAGCCTTTTTCATTGAACCAGCCATGATTTTTCATTTGGAACATTTTCAACTTAAAGATTCTTAACTTGAATTTATTATTGACATATTATTCTCAATATCACTTATGATATTTGAGTCCAAACACTCCATAAGGATTTTTTTGTTTCTGTAAACAATTCCCTAGTACTTCATAAATACATGAGAACACTTCAAACAACCATTTAGTTATATCAATTTCGATTTGACGTTCACTTTATGTATCAAATACATAAACAAATCACGATATCAACCAACATAACATGTATGATAATTCCTATTGCCAATGCATAAGGAACTCACATGTTCCGTATTAAATAATTTAATAAGTTGTATTTACATATCTATTTATAACATTCGTAATATCTTTTATACTCACTTTAAAAGACATCATTTACAATACAAAGTTGAGTATTAAAACAATTAAGGTTGATTTCAACACAAGTGCCCCGTTAAAATCAACAATGTGTTATTTACTTACAATTTAGATATATCAATGTACCTTTTAACGTTTCTTATGAACACACGCTTCCTCTGCACTTTGATTGAAAATCAAACCATATGGTCTATCAAAATACTTAGTCAATCTTGATGCTTATAAAATAATACTTTTGTATCGTTTATTAGGTTATATCCAAAGACTCCCAAACTCAATATTGCTTCCGCTAACTTTGAGACATTTTTGGTTAATATGTGTAAACAACTTACTCTAAATTATTATTTAGAATTTTTTATTTCAACACATATATAGCAAAACACTAAATCTTATCAAGCGATAATTTTGTGAGTAAATCTAAATTAACTTGAACATATTGAATACCGAATCGATTATGCTAATTTCAACAATTAAAAAAATTTGCGATATTATTCTTATCAACATTGCTTATTTAATTCCAACTACATTAGTCTTTCTCATAAAAACACAATCTCGGCCGATGGTTCGCATCCCTTCGGTTACGACCAATAAAATCATATTTTGACAGCGTATTTGAAATTCTTTCGGACTTGCGCATCATGCCATATGGAGCCAACACTCTTATGGTTTAGTTAAACAACCGAGGATTATATAATTTCAACATTAATAAGAAACACATAGTTTCTCTTCGATGTACGAGAATACTTGCTAGACATTCTAATGCTATTTGTTTGTTTAGGTTCGTTAATTTAATTTTATCTCATATAATTAGTTTTATCTATGGATCGTTTCCAATTCCATTAAATACCAATAATTCCTCAAAGAAATTCCTTCATAATGAAATTGGTATCTCTTGAAACAACATTCTTTCTTAGTGTAAATAGAATAGGGATTCATAAATGCTTATGAATTTATTTATTTATAAAATTGATTTGGTTTTAGTTTACAAAAAATTATGTTCAGAACATAAATATGTCATTTAATGATAGTCCTTTCCAAAATCCTTTTAGGAAGATTCATAGAAGATCCCTCATAAGCAATTATTACATGCAACCTTTCGACTCCTTGGCCTAGGATATGTTGGAGTTTCTAATAAACCCTTATCTTGTAAGATTTTGTAAACTGTTATTCAGATGAAATAATATTAACCTTGTGTACTACTCTTAAGTACATTACCTTATAGAAATAAACTAACTTAACTTCACTCACAATCAATTGTTCATTGTCCAACAAAGTTTGATTACTTCATATTGATGCATCATTTTGTATCACATGAAGGAGTAATTTTGAGACTGAATCTTTATTCATTTTAGGTACATTTGAAACCTTTTCCAATAAACTCACTCATTCGATCAAATCGAATCACTTCTATTACATACCATTTTTACTTCTATTTTATATTCAATGAGTTTATCATAGACATAGTATATGTGTATCATTATGTATCACACGAAATAATATTCAATGATGATGACCCAACGGTGAATATGACGAAGTACGTGGAACCGTTTTGGTATTTATAGAATTACGATTGTATACATCTATATATATCAATCCAAATAGTTCATTAACTCTTATGATGCTTCCAATAAATGGGTGCATAGCCCTTTATTGTTTGAGATATAATTAACAAGTCACATATGATTTAAAATCATATAATAAAATTAAAATTATGGCTTAGTTTATAATTCCAGAATAAATGTAAATAATATCAGATACTTTTGTATTTTACAATGCATCACTTTTGTTATGAATAAAAATACCACATTATAGTCTTATTTCATAAAAATTATTCATAATGTTCATAGAAATATAGCTATGTTTATTTTTTTCAGTCTATAACCAAAAATAGTAATTATTTCATAAATAATGTTCGTTATGTTTTGTAACGACCCTAATTTTGAGTAACATTATTTAGAACATTTAATTAGATAGATTAAATAAAATAATGTTAATAGTTAAGTGATTGAGAATTGTTAATTAATACTATGTCATGCCTTAATGAATGTATAAGCAAAAGAAAATTAAAAATAAGTAAGTAGAAGGAATATGGTAAGGGTAAAATGGGAACGTCCTTCATTCTAATACCCTAAAATCTTCCATTCTTCATTCATTATTCATTTTAACATTCATAAAAAAACTAAAACTCTATTGAGCTCGCCCGACCACCATTAAGGAGATTCAAGAAGAAGAAAAGCTAGGATTCAAGTAGAAAGCTTAAGAAAATCAATCAAAGAGCAAATCTCAACTTTCTTAACACAAAGCTAAGGTGGATAATTAACTTACATCTCACTTTTGATAATGATCTTGGTTCTAAGGTTTGATCCGTATTATTTTGCAAGTAATATGCCATGTTATTTTTGTTTAAATGGATATATATATGTATGTATGTGTATGTGTGTATGTATGTATGCTTGTTGATGGTTTATATTGTTTCACGTAGATTTATGATATGTTAGATTGTAAAACCTATTAAATGACATCCATATGATTAGCGTTTTTGATATATGGTCAAGAATAGTGTTTTAGAGGTGGGTTTCAAAGTTTCATAATTTTCTAAATAATTTTGGATTTATTATGAATTTTCTATGAGAGAAAATAGTTAATATTGGGTTTAAATCATTTAAGGGAATTATATAATGATTTCAGGCATGAAATTTATATATCTTAGAAAAAATATTAAAAGTGAATTATTGTGATTTTTGTAGAATTTTCCTAAGTATTTTACTATGGTTATAAAATTGCTTAATTCAAGGGACTTAAATGTTTTATATGTTTTATCAAGAAGAACGGATTATTTACTTAACATGTTTTAAATTGTTAATTATGAGTTCGACAACCTTTTTAGAAATGGATTTTAATAAAGAAATAGTAATCAATCATATTTTGACAAATTAGGCAAATTAGGTGATAAGAAATTACTTTGTAAGGCATAAAATCAATTTTGTTTCAAACTACAACTTTGCCACTTCCTTTACTTACTTCTATCACCATACCAGTTAGACCTTTCGCGCCTATTTGAAAACAATGCACATGATGTTAAGCAATTGGTATGTAGTGTATGGGAGAAAGGTAGAAGGAATGATGGTATCAAAGGTATGCTTTCGAAGGGGTTGAAGCAACTTTTAATTGCTTTCGAATCAATCAACGTTCCTTTGTTTTAGAAAGGAGCATTTGAAAGAGTTGCCACTTACTTGTGTTTTCAATGAAGCTTTTGAATGGACATCCACTTTTAAACCTATTCGATACCTATGCTGATGCATCCATACCTTTCGAATTAGTTAAGGTCACTTTTCTTTATAGCCTTAAAACAATGTATTCGAAAGGGGTGCTTTTTCCTTTTAACTTTGAATCCGCCTTCTTAATTCTTTCGAAAGGGTCATATAGCCACTTTCAAATGGTTTTGGAGGCAGTGGTTTCGAAAGGATGGGTTTCGAAACTATCCTCTTTCTTTTAAATGGGATTAATGCTTTCGAAAGTAATGCTTTTTGTCTATTTTCTTTATCGCCCTTTAATTATATTAAAAGTTAAACCCAAATGGTTTCGAAATGAATAATTTTAAATGAATTTGAAGCAATGCTTCTACAAATCCTTACTTAAACCCAATGCTTTCGAAAGGTATGTTATTTGTGTTTCGAATGGGAAGTCCCCAATGCTTTCGAAAGGTATATTTTAAGTTTTCCAAAAGTTCTCCTTTTAGGTGTTTTTAAAGGAAGTTTCCCATGACTTCGAAAGGCAAGTTTAAATGGTTTCAAAAGGGGATGTCTAAGGTTTTATATAACGGTTTCAAAAGGGACGCTTTCAATTATTTTGAATAGGATTGTTTAAAGGTTTTAACCAAAGTTTTCAAAGGTATTGTTTTGGCCTTATAGCCTAAAGTTTTCTAAGTTAAAAAGAGGCTTTAACTAATTTGAAGGGATAGGTAATCCCATTGATTAGATTTCATAAACATTGTTTTGTGTAAAGCATATATCATGGCATAAGTATTTTGGGTAACAAACAAAGATATTATTTCAAGGGTAAATCATTTTGTAAAGATTGTTTACAAGGAAATGATATTTGAATATGGTATTTAACCCTAAGTATTTGTCTTAGATACTAGAAGACTAGATGGGACTGCTATAGGGTTATGTCCCATACTTTAGCTATTAGTCCCTAGCTAATATAAGTCCAAAATTCCAATTTGTAGGGATTTGTCACAGATGGGACTAAAATAATGTTACATACAGAAGGGAATATATGAAGTAATGATAGGTTATGGTGAACCCACAAAACCATTAGGATCAGTTTACCTTGGAAGAAGATAGTTAAGGTTGGATAGCCCGGTACTCTATCTAGTAGAAGTTAGAATGTTTATTATGTCTGGTATGCCCGAGTCAGCCAACGGTTAATAGTTAGCTAGATAAAACTATAGTGTGGACCGACAATCCATTAACTATCCGATATATGTATATATATATATATATATGTATATATATAGTATGTATGTGTGTGTGTTATTGCTATTATTATTACAATTAGTTTGATTGCTGGTTTTTGATTTGCAAAAGGTATGATTTTAAAAGGATATTAGTGAGGGAAACCTGTTTCTCTAAGTGGCGTAGTCTTACTTAATATCAGTAAACCGAGATGTAATAGAATTATTCACACCAGGCTTTAAGTCTGACTCGAAGTTTATGTTTTTCCCATAAACTCCTGGGTGCTCAAAATTAAATTTGAGTAGTTAAGGACATTTTAGGTTTAGTAGGTTGGACGAATAAGCTTTCATAGACATGCATGAGATAAAGCTAGCAACGTAAGAGCTATATAGTATTATTTCTGTTGTGATGTATTTATGACTAATATGTCTATCTAGTACTCTGATCATCTAAGGAGGCATCTTCATATGCCACTCTTGGCGTAATTTGTAATAATTATATTTGATCAAAACCTTGGAATCGTTTTGCAATTATGTAATTGAATTTGGAATATTGAATTGAATGTAATCAAAAAATCTGTTTTTGAAATAAGTTTTGATTCTATTTCTTATTCATGTGCTTTTGATATTATGGATACTATTAATATTACCGTATTTTGTCACCGGAAGTTAATATTATAGATTACTGCAACATCTATGGTGCTTAGCTTCGGGCCTCAAAGTAGAGGATGTTACACGTTTTACGAAAACAATATTTGTAATTTGGTGCAATCAATAAGTGATGTATGACATGCTCCCACTATTTCTGCCATTGTTGTAATAGCATACTAAATTCGAAGGTTGTCGTTCACTTAATATAGATTTGTTTATTTCATATATTACAACAAGTTTATGAGGGAGTTGGTCAAATATCATGAACTCAAAGAAATAATCTCATAGAAAACAATTTTCTATATGAAAGTACATTTCGGAATAAAAATCATATTTCTCACTCTGATGTTAAGTATCAATCACTATTATTACGATTCTCGTTTCTGTTGTTTCTTTGTGAAGAAGAAATAACTGTTCACTCTCTCCATCCCAACTATACCTTAAATCACATCTATTCTTATACATTCATTTTCCTTTTTAAATGGTCAAACCATTCAAAAGAAAACCCTTACTACAATGTCATAATGGACTGTGACGACTCAGAATTTTTGGATATTGGAAATTGAAATATTTAATTGATTTTAAATATTTGAAAGCTAGTTTAACTTGAATTTCAAATATCACTATTCATTTGGCAATTAAATTATTGAATTTAATAATATGAAATTGGGTAAAATATTGTCTCTTCAGTTTTGAGCTTATTAAAAATAGTTTGAAGTCTTGTAAAATTTATATTGATAATACTGGAGATAGTAGAATTTCTAAAATTGAATTTAGCATTGTTTTGTTCAGTTTTGAAATTTATCGTTTAAATCGATACTTAAAAATAGCCTTCCGAAGCATAGTCTTGGAATTCGATGAAACCAGTTCCATTGGATCCGAAATATTGTATTATTATCGGATTTTCATTTTCGTAGCGTTTGGAGTTGTCGTGTGGCTGTACGAGATAGAAACGTGCTGAAATCTATATCGAAAATTTAATAGAATAATTGGTCCAAAAAGCTATCTTCTCCATACGATCGAATTAGGCTTCGAAACCTTTTTCATCACATTCGGAATAGGGGTATAACATCATAAACGCCTAGCGACATGCCTCGATAGGATGTAAAATTTTAAGACTTCGAATTCGAGACAATTTAAATTTGAATTTAAATTTAAAAACACAAATAATACTAATGCATCAAAACCCTGTAGCATCAGACACGTTGAAAAAATTTTCAAACATGTGTTCATTGGGATTAACACGCGTCTCCTTCTTCATTATTATCATAACCGTGCTTTTGTTTAAAGAATAAGAAAATCGAATAGAAGAAAATCGTTTAAACAAAAATCAATTCGAAACCGTAAAACATAAATGGCTGCCAAGCTAATGAATCGAACTCCTCCTATTCTTCTCAAACCCAAATCGAATCATTCCCATAGTCGCGTTCGCTCGAAATTGATAAAGAAGGGGCTTTTCTTTTGATCCGAATGCCAATAAGGGGAGTTCGAATTCGAAGCAGCGAGGCCGCGAGAGAGGAGCGTGCGCGACATGATCTTCGGCTTCATTGCAGTCGCATGTTTGCGAAAATCGATAGTGGGCGGCAAGTTGGATTCTCGGCAGTCGAATGGAGATGGGCTCTTCTCTGGCATTGCTGCGAAGTAATTGGTGAAGTCGATTGGGTTTCTGGCTAGGGTTTTAGGATTGCGGGTAGGGTTTGTGCATGCAATGGGCAGCGGCGGCTTCAGGCAGCGATTGCGCGAGGAGTCGATTTTGCATGGGGTCGTTTTGGCTTGGATGGGTCGTCGGTTGTTCGTGCGTTAGGGTTTGGATGGTCACTGGCCCTTCGCGTGCAGGCAAGGCAAGGTGAGTTCGTTAGCAAGAGCAAGATGATGGAAGGAAGGTCAGAGAATTGGGCTGAGGTCGCGTGTGTTGTAGGAGCTGTAAGGTATTTGTTTAAGTTTATATTTAATAACTTATATATATGAATATGATACAGGAAGTGAATGGAAAAAATAAATAAATATTATACAGTAAGGTATGTAAAACATTTCTGTTTGATTTGATATATGTATATATGAGTAGGAAATAAATGTATATATACATGCATAATTTAAATCGTAAACAGAAGTTATATGTAAGATTTTGAAAATAATTTGGAATGTTGAAGGTTTATATGTAAAGATTTGATTTTAAATCTATAAAGGTTGTTTTACAAGTGCGTGCACACACACACATATGTATATATATCTAGTTTTATATAGAAAATAAATATACATATTTTCACTTACAAGTCTAAATTCTAAAATAAAAATATATTAGAGATTAATTTGGTTAATTAACATATTTAATTATTTTAGTTACTAAAAATAATTTATTTATAAGGAAGAATAGTTTAAATTAAATAATTAGTTAATTAAATCTATTCAAAAGAAATTAATTGTTCGATTAGTTCAAAGTGTTAATAAACCTTATAATGTTGTTACAAGGTCCAAAATTTAGAGATAATAGTCGAGATGGTAATGGATTGCAAAACAAAAAGCAAAGGTGAGATCTTCTCACTCAATCAAAATAGTTAGAAATTAAATTATTGATTGATTGTTTGGATGTGATATTATATATGATAGTATGTGTCTCTGTGTTTGTGTATATACATATTGAAGTGATTGATTTCCCGCATTATATGGTGGATGAGACTCTATGCTCCCCGCATAATAGTGGATGCTCGAAGTGGAATTGGTATTTTATATTGTGCTAACATCTGTGGATGCAGGGAAACGGGTTGGAGGGATCCAACTGGATTCCTCAAATGTTGAATTTATTTCATATGCTATGATATGATTTATTTATAAGTTGTGATTGATTATATTGGTAGTTGAAGTTACTGAAGGCTATGATTTAGCTGAATATATTTTGGTATCTTAAAATACCAAATATGTAAAAAATTGGATTTTTGAAAGGAAATTAAAGTAGAGAATTTTAAGTAAAATAATTTTTGAGAATTGGATAAATTTAAAGAAGAAATTTGGAACGGATTTTAAATGGTTTGGTAGAAATAAAGGGAGAATTTTGAAATCAAGTATGAAACTGGTTTTTCTGATTTAAATGGAATTTAAATCAATAATATAAGTGTAAATATTGGATTAATGGGTTTTGAAGTAAATTTTGTAAATCGGTTTGGAAATTGATTTAATGTTTGAAAGTAAATTTTGGAAATCGATTTTGAAATCGATTTAGTGTTTGATAGTAAATTTTGGAAATCGATTTGGAAATTGATTTAGTGTTTGAAAATCATGTTTTGAAAGAAGGATGAGAATATGGAATTCATAAACTGGATTTATAAGGTGGAATAAGATATCAATGGATATTAGGAAGTATAAATTCACAATGGGAATTTATAAAGGAATGGGTAATTTATTTTTAAAAATAAATATTGGTTTGTTTTTAAAAAAAAGTGTGGAAAGAAAATTTACGAATTTGAGATGTAAATTGAGAAAAATCGAGAAGGATTTATTAATTGATTTAAATGGACTATTTTGAAATGGAAAGTGTATTTTCCCTGGAAAGCCGAGTATATTTCCAAAGTAGCTTTTAAGTAAAACTTAAAAGTTCTAAAGTTGGTTTTAAAAAGAAAGTTTTTGGAGAAATTATTTCCTTAAATTGTTCTAAATTTTAAAGTAAATATTTACTAAGTTAATTATAGAAGTGATTACTTTAAAGATTTAACTAGTATTTGATTTAGAAGATTATTATTTAAATAATTATACCCTATGTAATAATTTTATTTTAAAAAAATTAGTTGGGCTCAAGTTTTATATGTGATATTAGTATAAAATTTCATAACTAATATTTTAAATAAAATATTTTAAAATATTTTTTATTTTAAGTATTTCCATGTATATTGTTTTTGATAAGTGGTTTAAATTATTTAAAGTATTCGGACTTGGCAAATTTTCAGTGGAAATAAAATATTTGAAAATTTATTCCACGAAAGGAAAGTGATTTGAAAATTGTTTTCAAAGGGTTGAACTGTGAAAATATACCTTGTGATGATAATGATAAATAAATAAATTATTTGGGAAATTATTTAAATATGATGGTTGTTTCTGGATGTTATTTGATAGTTAAGTAACCGATTATCAATGTTGGCCTTTAAGTCGACATTTGAATTTCGATGAGACCGGGGGTCGGATTCCAAATGGTTATCCGAAAACCACATCGAATATTAAAGATGGATCTTTTGTTTAAAGGATCAAAAAATGGGAATTTGTTGTGACTTAATTTAGATCTGAATGTATCCACTTGTTTTTAAAATATGCGCTCATTATTCGGATTAGCTGGGAGAGGACATTGAGTCATAAAACCCATTTCGAATAATGATACAACGAAATGGATTGCATTTGAATACGGTGTTGAAGACCGGGTATTTTCTAAAACGAAAGGATTACCTGTCGATTGTCTCTGCACTGAGTTGCTCCGATATAGAGATTACCCTATATGATGGGGAGTCTGGACGCGATTAGGGAATATCCGGATTTGCAAGGACTTCTTTCCTTAATTGCACGAAGTGCCTTCGGTTTCATTCAGACCCAGAATGGACTTGTATGGAGGTATGTCTGACATTAAACTTTGAGATATAAAGATGGTTTCTATAAAAAAAACATTTCTATTTGGTAGCGGAGAATTTATTCTCTTAGCTTAACACCCTTCTCTGAGACGTACGAGATCAGAGATTACGTAGTTGATGGCTACTAGGGATATATTCCCAATTTGGTAATGTGGCACGCTAAGTGTTGATCATTGGTTGATCGAAGCATGGCTTTTGTGAAAAGCGTAGCTTTGTGGGACGAGACTTCATCGAATCTCACACCTTGGAAATGGTCAAAACATGAAAGGATGCAGCAAGGTTATGGGGGTCGTGCCCCTCAGGGTATGTGCATTTCCTTCTGGATAAAAAAAGGGTATTCTGGTATGGAGCCCAGATATTTAACTTATGTGGATAAAAAAGTGGTATTCTGGTATGGAGCCCAGATATTTACTTATGTGGTTGTTGGAATTGAGGCGCCTCGGTAAAGGTCGGTTACGATCGGGGGATGGCATACTCGTGATAGTTTGTTACCTAGTTGCAGAGGTAACCCGGCCTTGTGTTGGAAGAGATTCGGTTAGGTTCTCGGGCTGTCCCTCCAGAGGCGTACCCTTCGGATAAAGGAAGTTCCTTAGGCTTGACCATTAGTTGAAAATCCAATCACTCAATACGAGCCCTCTACGGTTTTAGTTGTAGAACCTTCCATCTAAAATGGTAGCTATAGTAGGCATACTATAATGGTATGTATGCTGGCTAAGATTAATATTACGCTTTCGAAATGTGTTCCACACTATGCACTAATAATAATATCAAAAGGATTTTCGTGTATTGTTGCGACTTTTCTATTGATTAGAAAAGCACAAATTTTAATAAATTCTGCAAGCGCACAGGCGTGTAGTATGCAGGTCGAACACAGAGAATTGTATTTTAAAACAATTAAAATCCATAGTTAAATCTTAGGCGTGTTAAACGAATTCGATGGTGAATTTTGAACAGAAAATAAAAACAATAATATACTCCGAATCTATTTCGAAACTAATCGAAATTGCAATCAAAATATAGAATTGTAAAAATCAGAACAGAAATTGAAATTGCGGAAAAGAAGATAACGGAGCAAACAACTGAAATAATTATTAACTAACTGAAAAGAGTGCAAAAAATAACTAAGAACAAGAGTAAATAAATTGCTAAATCTAATCAACAATCCTACGTATTCTGTTCGAAAATAAAAACAGTGCTGAATCTAAATCTAAACTTGAAGAAAAGTGATGAGGTAAGAGATGATTTTCCATTTGCATTCCTCTCTCTATTTAAAGACTTCAGCCTCCACAAATAACCCTATTATTTAGGTCCATGTGCTTGATATTAGGAGAAAAATAAGGCCACCTCACTTTGAATTGGTCTTTGCTTTGTTATTTGATTAACAAGTGGCCTTGCTTTGAGAGATTTTCAGGTCAAACTTTGAATGTGTATTTTCAATATTTGCAATTGATTTCTTGCATGAATAGTACACATGTTGGTGACGTGAGATGCATTTCTTCATGAACGATATGTACTTTCTCTTCGACGGTATTCAAAATGTTGCACTTTGGAATCTATAATCTGCAAAACCACAAAAAAATACCCGTATAATACCACTTTATTAAAATAAAAATATATGAAATAAACGGTTTAAAATGCAGAAAAATATGTTCATCAAATACCCCCACACTTGAACTTTATTCGTCCTCGAATAAAGAAGAAAATAAAAACTAACTAAATCCTTTTTCGTAGGAAACACGATTGCATTGAGCGTATGCAAAAAGCCGTTAAACCTCTAGGTGTCCCTAGTAGGACGAGTGATGTCTCGTGAGGGTTTTCAGCGGATACTACCCACAAAATCCAAATGCATTATGTGATGATTCTACCGTACTACATGAATGCAAAATTTTAAACAAATTGAGACTCGATTTACTTCAGAATAATTGCAACAAAGTAATGTATGTCTGTTTTAGTCAACTTTTAGAAATTTTTGGTTCCTCACTAAACACAAATTTCAATATAACTCAAGTTTTCATACATTAGATTCTAGTTTGGCCAGTTGTTTCGGTCGATAACATAGTGCAGCCACGAAATAAATTCTTCACTGTTAATCACAGTTTTTTTTTTCAAAATGGTATTTTTCATTTCCATTTGTATAACAAGCAAAATCAACAAAGTCAAGAAGTGTTTGGGTTTCAAAGCTTAGTCTCTCTTTACTATTTTTTTTTTTGTTTTACACCAACCTTTGGACCAAGGTATACCACCCATGCACTGCCTCGCGGGCTTACGTGAGAGTTGGGACAGAGCTTGGCGGATTGTGCAAACTGATGCTGACTATGTCAGAAAAGGTCGGTAATCCTTAGGTGATTATTTATTTAATTATTTATACACCTAACTCAGAATGCTGAGGCCAGATATACCATCCATGCACTGCCTTGCGGGCTTACGTGAGAAGGGTACAGAGCGTGGCGAGTGCACACACTTTCACAAGTGTGCACACCTATCGACTATAGGTGTTTCTTATTAGTTTTTTTTTGAGAAGAGTTAAAGAGTGTTATGCAAATCAACTTAGCACCACTTAACTTTAATGATTTGAGATGTCAACGCATGTACTTTAAATCTGCCATTTTTTTTAAACAAAGACTACAGTTTAGAAAAGATTTCATAACCATCACCTATGAATCCCCCTATATACTAACCTCAATATTATCGCTTGTAATTCAACTTTTCATTATATTTTACATTTGAAATTAGTGATTCACAAAAATCTTCATCAATTGACTTCAACTGCTTACTTACTTTGTCTTGACTAATTAAAAATAAATCGAAGTCCTAAAAATATTGGGAAATGAAAAAAAAATTGAAAGGAAATTTGAAAACAAATAATGAGATGATTTTTTTTTAAAAAAATGATGCTACACTATGAAATATGAACAAACAGAATGAGATATGCGTCCCCCCCCCCCCCCACACTGGAATGAGACAGTGTCCCAACTGTCAAATAGAATGCAAATGCAAAATAGAAGAAAAAACTAAAAAAAAATACAACCTGATATGTGCAAGATAGTGAGCGGCTCATGCCGAATAGCTAGGTTCGTGAAGATCCACGAACTCATCGTCCTCGTGTTGTTCAAACTCTAGAAATGGCTTCAAGCGTTGTCCATTGACCTTGAAATGGAACCGTCCCTAGGATTTTTAATTTCAACTGCGCCATAAGGGTATACTGTTTTCACAATATATGGACCTGTCCAACGGGATCTCAATTTTCTCGGAAATAAATGAAGTCTGGAATTATATAAGAGAACTTTCTGACCTACTTCGAATGTCTTACGAAGTATGGATTTATCATGATAGAATTTGGTTTTCTCTTTATAAATCTTTGCATTTTCGTACGCTTCATTTCTTAGTTCTTCTACTTCTGACAATTGTAATTTACGATGCGATCCGGCTTTTTCTATGTCAAAATTAAGGTATTTGATTGCCCAAAGTGCGCGGTGCTCGAGCTCAACGGGTAAATGGCATGCTTTTCCAAAGACTAATCGGTATGGTGACATTCCTAGATTGGTTTTATAAGCTGTGCGAAATGCCCAAAGGGCGTCTATCAATTTAGATGACCAATCTTTTCTGTTGGAGTTAACCATCTTTTCAAGAATTTGTTTAATTTGTCTATTGGAAATCTCGACTTGACCGTTAGTCTGTGGATGATATGGAGTAGATAGTTTATGAGTGATTGAGTATTTCTTAAGAAGAGATTCAAAAGCATGATTACAAAAATGAGAACCGTTATCACTTATAATGGCTCGAGGTGTGCCAAAACGAGAAAATATGTTTTCTTTAAAAAATTTGACAACAATTTTATTGTCATTCGTTCTGGTGGGAATGGCCTCAACCCATTTAGACACGTAATCTACTGCGAGTAAGATGTAGAGATTTCCAAAAGAATTAGGAAAAGGACCCATGAAATCAATGCCCCAAACATCAAAAATTTCGATGACAAGGATTGGGTTTAGGGGCATCATGTTACGTTTGGAAATACGACCTGTTTGTTGACATCTAGCGCATTTGGAGCAAAATTCGTGGGCATCACGAAAAAGAGAAGGCCAATAAAAACCGCACTGTAACACCTTGGCAGCAGTTTTCTTTGCTCCAAAATGTCCTCCACATGCTTGATTATGTGAAAAAGAGAGGATGCTATGAAATTCATGTTCGGGGACACATCTACGTATGATTTGATCGGTGCAATATTTAAAGAGATAAGGATCGTCCCAGTAAAAGTTTCGAACATTGGAGAGAAATTTTTGTTTATCTTGTTTTGACCAATGGGAAGGTGTTTCATTTGTGACAAGATAATTTACGATGTCCGCGTACCATGGTGCACTAGATCTGGAAAGAATTTGTTCATCGGGAAAATGATCATTGATTTGAGAGTTATCGATGTTCTCAGGAACAATACGAGAAAGATGATCAGCTATGACATTTTCAGAACCCTTTTTATCTCTTATTTCTAGGTCAAACTCTTGAAGAAGGAGAATCCAACGGATTAAGCGGGGTTTGGAATCCTTTTTCGTGAGTAAATACCGCAAGGCAGCATGATCGGTGTAAACTATGACCTTAAAACCAACGAGATATGATCTAAACTTATCGAGGGCAAAGATAACTGCTAAAAACTCTTTTTCTGTGGTTGAGTAATTCAATTGAGCTTCATTAAGAGTTTTGCTAGCATAATAGATGACTCGAGGAAGTTTATCGATTCGTTGACCTAAGATGGCTCCAATGGCATAATCAGAAGCGTCACACATTAATTCGAAGGGTAAAGTCCAATTTGGAGGTTGGATGATAGGTGCAGTAGTCAAGATCGATTTGAGGGTTTCAAAAGATGTTTTACATTCATTGGAAAATTCAAATTTAACGTCTTTAGCCAGAAGATTCGAAAGAGGTTTTGAAATTTTTGAAAAATCTTTAATGAACCTCCTATAAAATCCTGCATGGCCGAGAAATGAGCGAATGTCCTTTACGGACCTTGGAGGAGGAAGGCCAACAATAAGATCAACTTTAGATTTGTCAACTTCTAGGCCATTTTTAGAGACAACACGACCTAAGACTATTCCTTGCTTAACCATAAAATGACATTTTTCCCAATTAAGAACAAGAGATTTCTCCTTACATCGCTTTAAGACACGTTCTAAACGAAGGAGGCATTGATCAAAAGATGACCCATAGATTGAAAAATCTTCCATGAATATTTCTAATAAATCCTCCACCATATCAGAAAATATACTCATCATACATCTCTGAAAGGTAGCGGGAGCATTACAAAGACCGAAGGGCATGCGACGATAAGCGAAAGTTCCGAAGGGACATGTGAACGTCATTTTGTGTTGGTCCTCTAACGCAATGGGAATTTGATTATAGCCAGAGTAACCATCAAGAAAACAATAATATTCATGACCGGCTAAGCGTTCGAGCATTTGATCAATGAAAGGGAGGGGAAAATGATCTTTTCTTGTTGCTGCATTGAGTTTTCGATAGTCGATGCAAACGTGCCATTTTGTTTTGACTTTTGTCGGAACAAGTTCGTTATTCTCATTTTTGGTCACAGTGATTCCAGATTTCTTGGGCACAACTTGTACTGGACTTACCCAAGTACTGTCAGAGATAGGGAAGATAATGTTATTGTCTAAACATTTGATAATTTCTTCCTTTACCACTTCTCTCATATTAGGGTTTAATCGCCTTTGAGCTTCTCGAGTGGGTTTAGCCTCGTCGACTAAATGTATTCGATGTTCAATAATTGATGGACTAATTCCCTTAATGTCAGCGATTACCCATCCTATTGCCTCTTTATTTTCCCTTAAAATTTTCAAAAGTTGTTCTTCTTGGTCCTTAATGAGATCGGATGCCAAGATTACAGGGAAATTTTCCGAAGAATCTAAGTATGCGTACTTAAGATCGTTTGGAAGAGGTTTGAGGTCTAATTTAGGGCGTACTTCTTTTGAGGCTTCAATAGACATCAACTGATTGAATTCTAGTGAATTATGAAAAGAGCATAGCATATCATTTAATTCATAAATGTATTCATCTTCGTGGAAGTTGGAATTAAAATGATCTAGGAACATGCTAAGAGACTCCGTAGTATCACTAAAATCATTTTCAACAATTGTTTGGATCATGTCAACTTCTTCTGTATCAAAATCCCTTGGTTGTCTGTTAAGATTGAAGATATTTAATTCAATGGTTAGGTACCCAAAGGAAAGTCGGAGTTGACCATTCCTACAATTTATGATAGCATTTGATGTTGCTAAAAATGGACGACCTAATATCAAAGGAATCTGACTATTGGGATTTGAGACAGGTGCAGTCTCTAGGACTATGAAATCGACTGGGAAATAGAATTGCTCGATTTGTATCAAAACATCTTCAACTGTGCCCAATGGTTTTTTGACAGATCGATCAGCTAGTTGAATTGTGATGTTTGTAGGTTTTAATTCCCCTAGTCCAAGTTGACAGTACACAGTATAAGGCAAAAGATTCACACTTGCTCCAAGATCGAGTAAGGCATGACTAATGTGAGTGTTACCGATTTTACAACCGATTGTATGACAACCGGGGTCCTTATACTTGATTGGGGAGGGATTTGAAATAACAGAGCTAGTGTTTGCAGTTAGAAATGCAGTCTTAGGAACGTTAGTGGCACGTTTTTGAGTACATAGCTCTTTCAGGCATTTGGCGTATTGAGGAATTTGCTCGATGGTATCAAGAAGTGGAATATTGATTCGAACTTGTTTGAAGATTTCAAGAATTTGGTCAAAATTAGCGGGCTTCTTCTTTTTGTTGAGTCTATGAGGAAATGGAGCTATGGGTTTATAGACTCGTTCGGAAGTTTTTTCATTCGAAGAAGAAGGTGTTATATTAGAGGGTGAAGATAAGGGAGCTGGAATGTTGGGGTTGCCAACATCAGAAGGTGAAGAGTGGTCGGGATTGCCAACCTTAGATGAAGAATTAGAATCGTTTTGATTGACAACCATGGTTGTCGACTGAGTTTCAGAATTTGGAACATGGGAAGATTTAAGAAGGATGTCGGGGTTGCCGACGTTGTTGTCTACCTTCTTTCCGGACCTTAATGTGGTGACAGCATTAACCGGATTTACATTTTCGTCCTCACAAAGATTTACTCCTCGGGAGTTATACTTTGGATTCACTTCGGTTTGACTAGGAAATTTACCTTTCTCATTGATTTTCATGAGATCCTTCATCATTACCAACATTTGTTCATTTTGTTTAGTGATTTGCTCAATTCTTGCATCTTGGTTGGTGATTTGTTCATTTTGTTTAGAGAGTTGTTTTTCCAATCGAGCAATTTCTTGTGAAGGCTGAGAAGGTTGGGTTGATGGATTGAAATTAGGATGCCTGTATGGTTGATTCGAAGGTTTTGTTTGAGGAGCGGGTTGAGAATTAGAGGTTGGGGCTCGATAATTCGGATTTGGTATCATTGGATACATATGTGATGGATTAGCCACGTTGTTAGGATTTGACCATGAAAAATTGGGGTGGTGCTTCCAGTTAGGATTGTATGTGGATGAATAAGGACTATTTTGGGCTATAGCATTGATTTGGTCTTGTGTGTAGTAATGAGGTAGTCCTTCTCCTTCTTGAGGAATTTGGGCATCTATAGGAAGATGTGATGGGTCAATGGCATGTACTCCTCTGTTTGGAGTACGAATTGGAACACGAATTGTTTCCCATTGCATATCCTTTTCCGAATACTCTTCTAAAAATTCCCAAGCTTCCTCGTCTGTTTTTGCCATGAATTCTCCTCCGCACATTGATTCAAGTTGGGATCTTGTTTGATAGTTAAGCCCTTCATAAACGATTTGGCACAAAACGTGCTTAGGGATTGCATTATGTGGGCAACTATATAACAGTTGATTGAACCGTTTAAAGTATTTTGAAAAAGTTTCTCCTTCATTCTGAGAGAATTGATTGATTTCAGTTCGAATTTTAAGAGTCTTGTGGAAAGGAAAAAACTTTTTCAAAAATATAGTAACGAAATTGTCCCAACTTTTAATTGAATTTTTAGGAAGAGAGTTAAGCCATCTTTTCGCGCTTTCTAGAAGCGCGAATGGAATAAGCCCTAGCTTGATGGATTCATTAGAAAGTTGTTGCATTTTAGTTGTAGAAGCATATAACTCAAATTCACTAAGAAATTCATATGCATTTTCAGACCTAGTGAATTTTGGTACCCCTTGGATAAAAGAATGTTTTAGCTCAAAATTATTTCCTTCGGCAGGTGGAAATGAAATAACCGAAGGTTGAACAGTCCGTGTTGGATAACATCGGTCTCTAAGGGATAATGGTCGGTTCTCATGAAATTCATTATTTCCAACATGTGATTTAGGTGATAATTTCGGTGAATTGTGGTGTGAACTGTGTTGTGAACCGTGTTGTGAACCGTGATTGCTCATATTTGTTTGATTTGAAATTTCCGTTGATTTGTTTAATGAAATATTTTGGCTTTCTAAACGGTTAAAATTATTTCTTTCCTAAACGCGCATAAAAAAATCAAGGTGTAACAGGCAAAAGTAAATTAAATCAGTTTTCAGTTGGGCACCTGTAGAGTTGAAAATTACTTACAGAGGTGTATGATAGCCCGTCCAATGCAGCTGAGTAGCGCTAGCGGATCAAACTCCAAAGTTTGCGGTTGCTATGCTGTTGCTACCTTGGTTAAGTGAAAAACTATGTATGAATGAAATAAGGAAACATGAAAATGTGTACTGCAGTGATTACTGAAAAATGTGTGAGTTTGAAAATGAAGCAATGTGAGTCACAAACCAAAGCAACGCGAAAAATGCAGGAGTGAGAGAATTTGAATGATTAGAAACCGAAAGTGTGGCTATGTGAAACGTGATTTTTGAAAAACGAGAAAAAAAAGTAATTTTTTTTTGTTACGTGGAAACCAAAATAGCAATGCAACTAAATAACGTGTAGCAACAGTAAGTTGACATACAAAAATGGAAGGAGAAGTTCTCGTATATGTGACAGCTAGTAATGCTTAAAATGAGATTATATGTGATAGCATACACATGAACGTGAGAAACAAAATTTAAACTAACGTAAGCTGGGTATGTGAACAGGAACCAACTAAATGAGATGCAACTCACATGCAAAATGTAATGGAAAAAGCAAATGCAGCGAACGAACAAAATGCGATTTTTTTTTTAAGTTAAACGCTACTTTGGCGAGAGGAACCGAAAAACGAAAAAAAAATGATTTTTTTTTGGAAACTAATGCAATAAAATAAAATAAATTAGCACGAATAGACTTAAAAACGAAAAATCGAAACTCTCAAAATAGCAACTCTCCGGCAACGGCGCCAAAAACTTGTTGCGACTTTTCTATTGATTAGAAAAACACAAATTTTAATAAATTCTGCAAGCGCACAGGCGTGTAGTATGCAGGTCGAACACAGAGAATTGTATTTTAAAACAACTAAAATCCATAGTTAAATCTTAGGCGTGTTAAACGAATTCGACAGTGAATTTTGAACAGAAAATAAAAACAATAATATACTCCGAATCTATTTCGAAACTAATCGAAATTGCAATCAAAATATAGAATTGTAAAAATCAGAACAGAAATTGAAATTGCGGAAAAGAAGATAACGGAGCAAACAACTGAAATAATTATTAACTAACTGAAAAGAGTGTAGAAAATAACTAAGAACAAGAGTAAATAAATTGCTAAATCTAATCAACAATCCTACGTATTCTATTCGAAAATAAAAACAGTGCCGAATCTAAATCTAAACTTGAAGAAAAGTGATGAGGTAAGAGATGATTTTCCATTTGCATTCCTCTCTCTATTTAAAGACTTCAGCCTCCACAAATAACCCTATTATTTAGGTCCATGTGCTTGATATTAGGAGAAAAATAAGGCCACCTCACTTTGAATTGGTCTTTGCTTTGTTATTTGATTAACAAGTGGCCTTGCTTTGAGAGATTTTCAGGTCAAACTTTGAATGTGTATTTTCAATATTTGCAATTGATTTCTTGCATGAATAGTACACATGTTGGTGACGTGAGATGCATTTCTTCATGAACGATATGTACTTTCTCTTCGACGGTATTCAAAATGTTGCACTTTGGAATCTATAATCTGCAAAACCACAAAAAAATACCCGTATAATACCACTTTATTAAAATAAAAATATATGAAACAAACGGTTTAAAATGCAGAAAAATATGTTCATCATGTATCAAGCATGTTTGACTATCATAAGGAGAAACCTTCCCCAAGTGTGCGATTGCATTGTGTGTGTGCCTGAAGACCTTATGGTAGTTTCATTTTCCAAAAAGCATAGCGTATTTATTTTTCTTTCCTTTTGGAACAAATAACTGTTTTAAGGTCTCACACCAGTCCCATGATTGACTCGGAGTTTATTGTTCCCTTTTCTAAACTCTGGGTGCTCCTAATTTTCCACACGGGCAGCCTAGAGTCAGGTTATCGTTGTTCTGTAGCGAAGTCAGAAAAGTATGCTGTGGAGATCAAAAGACAAGCTGGATGGTGAGACGTACCTCGTATATGATGTTACTTTTCCGCTGTTGTGTTGTATATGACTCTGATGATGTAATGCATAAACAGATATAGTTCTTTTTCTTTAAAGATAAGTCGTTTATCTATTGTATATTGTCCGCTGCAATTATGATATTGTGATATTTCTTCTTCTACCTTCTTCTTCTTTAACCCTAACGATTTGGTTTTTCGGCATTTGATACAGTGGACGTAGTGATGTCGATTTTCGGACGTCGAAAAATCGAGTCGTTACAAAGTGGTATCAGAGCTGAAGGTTAAGCGAGAACCATGGCTCTGGTGGGTATTACTCATTAAAGACAGAGTCAGTAGTACTCTAGGATGAGTTTGAGTGTAATAATAGATATAAGCGCGTATTTGTTAGTGAATATAAAAACTGTTTTTATATTGTGTTGACTTATTGGTTGAGTGTTTATAGATTCTGGTCGATATGTGGGACGCCATTTTATCGATTGGGGTTTCTAAACTCTTAAAAAAGATAAACCGATTATTTTAAAATAGGGTAAATGAAATAATTTTACCCAAATTATTTTTGTATATAAAAGAAAATAATTTTTCGTAAATTATTATAGCATATATATGGTTGCTTAGTTGTTAGAAAGTGATAATACTAAATTATTATCATTGTTGTGTAAAAATTTAAAAATAGGAATTGAAATCATAACCAAAGGTGAAGGAAATAAATTCAGATAATAAAATGGAATTTGTAAATGTAAATCGTAAATGTGATTTATAATTTGAAATAGAATTACAGAGAAATATTTGAAAATAAATTGAAAGGATTTGAAATTTTAAGATTTGGGATATTTAAATCCCTTTTAAGATTTGGGAAATTTCTGTTTGATTTAATATATGTATATATGAGTAAGAAATATATATATATACACACACACACATACATACAGACATGCCTATTTTAAATTGTAAACAGAAGTTATATATTTAAGATTTTGAAAATAATTTGGAATGTTGAAGATTTATATGTAAAGATTTGATTTTAAATCTATATAGGTTATTTTACAAGTACATACATACATAGATATATATATATATATATAAATAGTTTTATATAGAAAATAAATATACATATTTTCGCTTACTAGTCTAACTTCTAAAAAAAAATATTTTGGAGATTAATTTGGTTAATTAACCTATTTAATTATTTTAGTTACTAAAAATAATTTATTTATAAGGAAGAATAGTTTAAATTAAATAATTATTTAATTAAATCTATTCAAAAGAAATTAATTGTTTGATTAGTTCAGAGTGTTAATAAACCTCATAATGTTGTTACAAGGTCCAAAATTTGGAGATAATAGTCGAGATGGAAATGGGTTGCAAAACAAAAAGCAAAGGTGAGATCTTCTCACTCAATCGGAATAGTTAGAATTTAAATTATTGATTGATTATTTGGATGTGATATTATATATGATAGTTTATATATATATATATATATATTGGAGTGATTGATTTCTCACATTATATAGCGGATAAGACCCTATGTGTCCCGCATAATAGCGGATGACCCCATATACCGCTATATTCCATCTCGAAGTGGAATTGGTATTTTATATTGTGCTAACATTTGTGGATGCAGGGAAACAAGTTGAGAGGATCCAACTGGATTCCTAAAATGTGGAATTTATTTCATATACTGTGATATGATTTATTATTAATCCAAGATTGATTATATTGGTAGTTGAAGTTATTGAACGCTATGGTTTAGCTGAATATATTTTGGTATTTTAAAATACCAAAAATGTAAAAAAATTGGATTTTTGAACAGAAAATAAGTAGAGAATATTAAATAAAATAATTTTTGAGGATTGGATAAATTAAAAGAAGGAATTTGGAAAGGATTTTAAATGGTTTGGTAGAAATAAAGGGAGAATTTTGAAATCAAGTATGAAATTGGGTTTTTCTGATTTAAATGGAATTTAAATCAATAATATAAGTGTGAATACTGGATTAATGGGTTTTGAAAGTAAATTTTGGAAATTGATTTGGAAATCAATTTAGTGTTTGAAGTAAATTTTGGAAATCGATTTGGAAATTGGTTTAGTGTTTGAAAGTTTTGGAAATCGATTTAGTGTTTGAAAATTGTGTTTTGAAAGAAGAATGAGACTATGGAATTTATAAACTGGATTTATAAGGTGGAATAAGATATCAGTGGATATTTGGAAGTATTTATAAAGTAATGGGTAATTTATTTTTAAAAATAAATATTGGTTTGTTTTTTTTTAAGTGTGGAAAGAAAATTTACGAATTTGGGATGTAAATTGAGATAAATCGAGAAGGAATTATTAATTGATTTAAATGGACTATTTTGGAATGGAAAGTGTATTTTCCTTGAAAAGCTGAGCACTGAGTTGCTCTAGTATAGAGATTACCCTATGTGATGGGGAGTCCAGACGTGATTAGGGAATATCCGAATTTGCAAGGACTTCTTTCCTTAATTGCACGAAGTGCCTTGGGTTCCGTTCAGACCTAGAATGGACTTGTATGGATGTATGTCTGACACTACACTTTAAAATATAAAGCTGGTTTCTATCAAATACATTTCTATTTGGTGGCGGAGAATTTATTCTCTTAGCTTAACACCCTTCTCTGAGACGTACGAGCTCATAGGTTATGCGGTTGATGTTTACTAGTGATATATTCCCAATTTGGTAATGTGGCATGCTAAGTGTTAATCATTGATTGATCGAAGCATGGCTTTTGTCAAAAGCGTAGCTTTATAGGACGAGACTTCATCGAACCTCACACCTCGGAAATGGTCGAAACAGGAAAGGATGCAGCAAGGTTATGGGGGCTACGCCCCTCAGGGCTTGTGCATTTCCTTCTGGATACAAAAGTGGTATTATTGTATGGAGCCTAGATTTTTAACTTGTGTGGATAAAAAAGTGGTATTTTGGTATGGAGCCCAGATATTTACTTATGTGGTTGCTGGAATTGAGGCGCCTCGGTAAAGGTTGGTTACGACCGGGGATGACATAATCTTGACAGTTAGTGACCTAGTTACAGGGGTAACCTGGTCTTGTTTTGGCAGAGATCCGGTTAGGTTCTCGGGGCGTCCCTCTAGAGCCATACCCTTCGGATAAAGGAAGTTCCTTAGCCTTGACCATTTGTTGGAAATCCAATCACTCAATACGAGCCCTATACGGTTTTAGTTGTAGAACTTGCCATCTAACATGGTAGCTATAGTAGGCATATTATAATGGTACATATGTTGGCTAAGATTAATATTATACTATCGAAATGTTTTCCACACTATGCACTGATAATAATATCAAAAGGATTTTTGCGTATCAAGCATGTTTGACTATCATAAGGAGAAACCTTCTCCAAGTGTGCGATTGCATCGTGTATGTGCCGGGAGACCTTATGGTAGTTTCATTTTTCAGAAAACATAGCGGATTTCTTTTTCTTTACTTTTGGCACAAATAACCGTTTTATGATCTCACACCAGTCTCATGACTGACTCAGAGTTTATTGTTCCCTTTTCTAAACTCTAGGTGCTCCTAATTTTCCACACGGGTAGCCTGGAGTCAGGTTATCGTTGTTCTGGAGCGAAGTCAGGAAAGTATGCTGTGGAGATCAGAAGACAAGCTGGATGGCGTGACGTATCTCGTATATGATGTTACTTTTCCGCTGTTGTGTTGTATATGACTCTGATGATGTAATGTATAAACAGATATAGTTTTGAAGATAAGTCATTTATCAATTATATATTATTCCGCTGCGATTATGAGCTGATATTGTTTCTATTTCTTCTTCTACCTTTTTCTTCTTTAACACTAACAATTTGGTTTTTCGGAATTCGATTATTCGACATTTGATACAGTGGACGTATTGATGTCGATTTTTGAGCGTCGAAAAATCAGGTCGTTACATGAACCCTTTAGGAAAGCGCATTTGATTATTCTAAACATTTAAGGACATCAAATATGTTGCTCTTTGCATAAGCTAATTAAATTGACATTTCTACGATCAAGTTCTTAGATCTATCTTATAGTTTTGATCTTATGCTACAATTAAAACTATATGATCTTTTATGTAATCAATTAAATTGAATACTTGATCTCATAATACAGTTTATTGGCATATTTCGAATGAAATATGTTCATTGAAGTATTGTACATTACAAACTGTGACTGTTCACCACATAATAATTATATGCGATAGGATATGGATCAAATTCCATCCATAGTCTTGTATTGCTTTTAGAGTTCGAAACTCATTAAACGCAATACATGGTCTACACCAAATAAACACATAAGTGATCATTTTATGAATGTATTAAAAAGTTATAAAAACTAGGTATTTGCATGGGTATAGAAAAAATTAACATGCAGTTGGCATTTAATAGAGGGTATTATACTTCCATTTATCAACTTTCAATTTAGTTCATTTGTATATATTAATTGATAAACGTTTTATCAATCATATTAAATGCATAAATTTATCATTATAGATAGTTATAACATTATTTAACATATGTTCTTACTATATTAGAAATGTTAAATGTTACCATTTTATTTTTATAATAAGGCTCCCAGTAGTATTTTATGTTTCGCCAAATCCTAAGCAAAAAATAGAACTTTTCAACTTCCCTAGTGGGTGTTAGGACTCGTATGCCTAGGGATTCCGACCTTGTGGAAAGCTCAACAAATCATAAGCCCACATACGACGGATAACACTTTATCAATTGTATCACATACAACTCCTACCCTTTGGTATCGCGTCTTTATCTTGAGGAAAGCTCAACAAGTAAAGTGGGACTATTCACTCGGACCTATCATTTTGCGATGGCTTAAGTATAATGCACATACCTTGAGGAAAGCTCAACAAATATGTACAGTTATCTTGCTTTGTCTATTCAATATATTAAAAGTACTACACATAACATCCCTATCTTAAGGAAAGCTCAACAACTAAGGAGTATGCAAGTAATCTATTAATATATAAATGATAGAGGACAACTTTATACTGAAGATTCATAATCTTCAATATATTATATTAAGTGATATCGACATATGGAATAATGTATTTTTTATGAAATGCTCTCACGATTCAAGTGTCGGATACATTAGAAATCATGGTACGTACATTTATGTATGTATTTATTCCTTAAGTCTATTTAGGGTTTCTTTGAAGTTCCATCTTTTGTTATACATTCATATTACATAAGCTAAATTATTATGTAACTTTTATAACTTAAATAACTTATATAATGGTCTTATATATAATATTATATTAATCAAATCTTAATTAATTAATTTTAACTAATTAACTCTTTAATTAATTTTAATTAATTAACTTTTTAATTAATTTTATATTATAGTTCCAATATAACACTTATATTGGACATATTTATTATAACCTTTAGAGCACAAACTATAACATTTATAGTATAACACACATATATATCTTATATACATGTATTTTATTTAATTAATCAACCTTTAATTAATTTATCCAATTAAACAATTTTGATTAAATTTTATTAATTTCAAAATTTATCTTAAATACATACATGCAAGCTTACGTTATCCTAAACATTTTAAAATAACATAACATATATCAACATATATAATGTATGCATATATGTATTATTAATTAATTAACATATTAATTTATTCATTTTATTGATCTTATTAATAAATTTTAAATTTTGAAATCAGTATATAAATAGTTTAAAACATTTTTGTTTTGAAAATTTATGTTGTATAACGACTTTTATAATAAACATGTTTTTATTTTAATTTTCAAAACAATTTTGAAACTAGCCAAGGGCCCAATTAAAATTGGGCTTTTTCTATTAGGAGCAACCTTTGGACACACTCATCTTTCAAGCCAGGCTAATAACCAGGTAGGACATGGTACTTGATTACCCAATTCCAAGTCTAGATCTTACCTTTCTAGATAATGTGCTTAATGGGCAAATTTATTTAGTTAGCCCTAACATGACTAATTTAGACTGCACTGACTATTGGGCTCCGATACCTTTGAAGGATCTGGGCCAACCGTGGCGAAAGAAATGAATGAATTTCAATTTTTTTTTACCGTTTTGGATCTTTAGTGGGCCAAGGAAGTATAAACTTCATTTAGACCTTTTCTAAATTTGGTTTAAATAAAATCTTGTAGTCTATTTAAAATAGTTAAAAGGAAGATTAAATGAATTTAATTTCAAATGCATAATGTATCAAATAAACCTAATCTTTATTTATAAGTGTTAATGTATAAGGAATGAAATCTTTCATTTCTTTCCCTAAAATAAGAATTAATTGAGAGCACTAATTGTATTAAATGGAGAGAGAAACCTTCCATTTTCTCTCTTTAATCTGAATTGATTGATTCAGTAAGTACCATTATTAATAATTTGTTCATGGCAATATTTATTACTATTTCCATATATATTCTAACTGTACAATTTGTAGTTTGAGATTTATTTTATTTTATTTTACTTATACAAGCATACATATATAGGTATGTATCATATACATATATACACACACATACATATGTATGTTTGTGCATTTGTAACATTATAATCCGTAAAAGGTATAATGCATCCGTACGTATATGTTCGGATTTACACTGCAACATACACAGTAGCTCATTTTGTATGTACTGTAATTTGTCCAAATATGTGTTCGTGTAATATGTCAAAAATACTAATATGTGTGTGTGTTTGTGTATTATTTATTGAATAAAAGAGTTTCTACCATAACAAATTAACGTAAAATAATTATATGAGAATAATTCAAGTTCTTAAAATTTAGGAAAAGCTGGAAACACATCTTAGGCTTAATATAAATTTATGGTTTTTTACAATTAAAATAATATATATTGTTAAATAATTGATAATAGCCCATAATCAAATTAATTCCTAGAAATAGAAAACAAAGTTGAAAAATTATAAAAAAAATTCTAAAGGTTTATGAGACATAGTTTCGGCTTAGGAAAAATTTCTAGAATTTTCTCATTTTATTTTTAATTAAATAATTAATTTAATTTCGAAAATAAATTAATTTAAAAATTAATAAATTAAGTTGTTAAAATCCAAAACCTTTTTTGGAGATTCCAGATACAGTTGTAAGCCTTTAATATTTTTTTAAGAATTTCCCAGTTGAAATTATATTTTTAGCTAAATAATTGATTGCAGGCCGAAAGCAAATTAATTTTAATGATATAGTAAGTTTGAAAAAAAAATCTGAAAATCTTACTGTAATCTTATTACATGGTGCAACAAATATAAAAAATATAAATTGAAATTTTAAACCATTAATTATTTTATTCATAATAAACAATTCACAAAATTATTAATTAATAACAAAATATGTATATACATATTTGATAAAATATTTTTATATTATGATTCATAATAAGTAAAAATAATCATAAGACAACTTTAAGAACAAACACATAGGATATATAAACACATATACAATTATACATATTCATAATTTGCAGATCTGTAAGCATTTAATATATATATATATATATATATATATATAAATTAAAAACTTGTTTTCAATAAAATTAATTCAACAATTGTTAACCCACCTTTTGGCAAGGCCGTGATATCGAAGGACTTGACTAAAAATGAGCGGTTACCAACTTTAAAATTCCGCTACGTACAAGATTATGGACGATGGTCGGGCGAATTCGGACCGGGTCCCAATCAAGGTGAAATCAGTATGAAGTGGTAAAGAAGGCCCCATGAAGCTACATTTCAAACTTTTAGTCAATCAGAGTCCTTATGCTTGAGTTATGGACAAAGTAAGAATTTATGTGGGTCGATCGGGGACGATCCATAAAACAACACAAATCGGTAATAATCGATAGATATCTTAAAATCAACAAGCCTAATGCACTTAAAACTTTTAGAGCATCAATATATTAAAGAGTGGAGCATACAGTAATGATCGTAGGTCAAAAATCTCAAGTTTATGAAATTATCGATTGTTCATAACGATTGGTACGACTCAGCAAGCAATCCAAATGCAATAGAGATTAGTGAATATCTCATAAAATACAACTCAAAATGACACCATATTTTAGATGCAAGTTCTAAAGGCATATGGGACCCCTCATAAATGATTGTGGGATAAGACTTGCAGAACTCACAAAATACCGATCGTTCCTAACAATCGGTAAAAAATACGCGCAATGATCCATAGTTTCAAAGAATATGCGATATCTCACAAATCATACAAAATTTTAAGAGCAAGAATCTTACATCATGAAGCACCCTTAGGAACAATCGCAGCCCCATTGGAGCTTATATGAATGATCGGTACTATTATTACCAATCATTCCAAAACAAAGAATTACGACTATCAATCATTGTGGTGGGCCCCTACAGATCTGGAGGTTCATATAGTGAAATTTCAGCTCAATCAATGCACGTTTTCACCTATAAATTCAACATCCATTCTCCATAAATGGGATACTTCTTTCCGCTGCCCAGGCTCTAGCATTTTTATTCTTCACTCTTGTAGTAGTGGATCCTAGTTGATCCAAACATTCTTGTAATTATAATCAATCGCTACATCAATAAAATTATGAAGTGGACGTACGCCAAGATTATCAAACCATTATAAAATTTTGTATATTCATTTACTTTCTTGGCAATGTTTTTAGTTTCATTCATCATTCAATCTTTTTTAGATTCTATTGGGTTTTTGTGACCATTTTTTGTGCAAACAATGATGAATTAGTAAATAAAACATTGTAACAGCACATAACCAATCTAATTGTAATAAACACGTGTACCCACAAAAACCTCACCTAATCTAAACAATAAACAGATCTGAATACATGTAGAGGATTTGGATGTAACTCAACTTTTATATGATAAACTTGAAGCTAAAACAATGATAGTAAATAGAAGTGCACCTCCTAATGAAGCCTTTGAGTCCACTCCGAACAATGATTTCTCTTCTAAGAATAATTCATAATTTGTCAGGTTGCTAATCCAGGGTTGGAGACCTTCTACTACAAATTAGTATTTTTAATTTCGAATTGGATTTGAGAATTTTAGGGATGATTTTAGAAGAAAGTTGCTGCCATTAAAATGAGGAAGAGGAAGAAGAAAGTGGCAGCTCAAACATGAAGTAGCTTGTAATTAGGGTTTTGAGATTGGCTTTTATATGGATAGGACAAGAGACCAAACAATGATACCAGCCACACATCTCAAAACCTAATCACACATGTTATAACCACCTCTTATCTTTCTCCGAACCAATGCTTTTCCTCTCCAAATCTCATGGGCTATGAGCCCGTTTAACCAAAATTAAATATGTACAATCATATTTAACATATTTTGTTATTGATATCTCATATCGATCAATATGTTCAAAACTTTTATAAATATATGCAACAATTTTATTTCTCAAATCACATTCAAAATTAATAATAAATATTTCATAGATATTACTTTATTTAATTAATTTATAACAATTATATACTAATCAAATTGTTTGGTTTAAAGAGAATTCATCATATCGGTTGTGTAACTCTTGGGTGTAAATTCGGTCAGCGATTAACGTCAAACTATTCGAATGTTGATGTTCGCACTTCACTTAGTAAGTAGTGTGATATTATGGCCAAATTTATTGCTTACACATTTTCAAAAAAAATCACATTTTAATTTAATAAGCATTATCAAGTTGTGACAATTATTTACACTAAATCTCTTCATCAGAACTCTATCTCTTTGGAGTTGTTGAATTTTGTAATGGTCAAAATTCCAATATCATCCACATTCAACTATATCATCTAAAAAAAGTCCTTAGTTCAATAGTAACAATCATTATCGACCGAACTACTATGTCCAAGATTTTGACTTTAGGTTGATAGTTGACCAAGATACTAACCCTATAAAATCGAGGAGACGAAACCTCCTTTGAATAATGCTTCACTTCCAATACTTCCACTCAACTCAACTATAGTCACTCGATGGAAGCTATGCCACGATTTGACTATAACCAAAGCAGAGCTTTCATACTAAAGATTCATAGTATTCTTAAGTCGAAAGAACTTTTTAAATTAGTCATATCGATATTTTCTGTTTGACCCTTGTTATGTTAACCAATAGAAAGCTACCGAGTGATTCGTTCCATAGTTATCCAATAACTATTAGTATGTAATCCCTAGGTGCCCCCAATAGTTATAAGTAATATAATGCCTAACATTTAAGGGAGCGTTACATACTCTAGTCTCAATGGATACATCGATATCCAGTCTCAACGCGTCTTGACTAGGAAAATTTTGAAATGATATATTTGTTTCATTGTGATAAATTAGTCACGGTTACAATACTTTGTAACTACTATTACAAAAAATAATTTGTGGAATTTCTATTAAATATATTTTTAATTAAATTAATTAACTAATATAACTACATTATATCAAGTATATAATAGAAAGAAAACACCTTTATTTCGAATAATATTGGTCAAAGAGTTAGATTTATCTAACAAATTACACAATTTCCACCTAGGGTATACCCCTAACTCTATCAGATTTGATGTTTGCTCTGTTTAACACCGATAAGAACATATATTATGTATGGAGTTAGTCTTCTATCAAGATTCATGAAATGCCCAAGACAAGTACACTTTGGGGCAACTATGAGAGCACTTTGGTAATTAGAAGGAACTAAGAACTATGGATTGTGGTATAAAGTCGTTGAAAGCTCAAAACTATTTGGATATATAAATAATGATTGGGTAGAATTTGTAGAAGACATGAAAAGTACTTCTGGCTATGCATTTACACTTGACTCGAAAATATTCTCTTCGGCATTAAAAAGTGGCAATAGTTGCAGAATCACCTATAGAAGCAGTGTATATCACAACAGTTATGAAAACAAGATAAGATATTTGGGTAAAGTGAATACTTGAATATGTAGGGGAGTAGCAAGTAAAAGTCTTAGAAATCCACTGTAAGAACAAATCAGCTATAGTAATAAAAAAAATTCTATTTATCATAGCAAAACCAAGCATATAGACATTAAATATCACTTTCCTAAAGAAGCCGAAACTGAAGAGGAGATACAACTCTTATATCGCAGGACTACAATTAGCAGACATATTCATGAAGGAACTACCGAAAGGAAAGTTTAAACTAGTATGAAATATAATCAGAGTCACTGAAATGCATACAAAGGAGTAATCAAAGAGATATGTCTATACGTGAAGGGTCATGTCTCCTTATATGAAGCATCATTTCTTTTTTCATAAAGAGTCATGTCCCTTCAACAAAAAACTACTTCATTCTATATAGAGTCATTAACCAAGAGTTATATTTATCGATCGTACGTTTAAGTTAAAAAGCCGCATCTTTCTAGAGAGTTGCAATTTTTTTATAAATATGTCATTTTCCTAAACGTAATCAACTCAAAACAAAAGAAAAAAAATTAATTTACCAAATAAAACATCTACTGTTCCTTTTTATAAAATCCTCTACCATTTTTATCACATCGCACCTTTACAAAAACATGGATTGGATCAATTGTTTAACCTCATATTATATTAGCAACTAAAAAATCTAGCTTATTAATGATTACCCAATTAAAAAAACCAAAATAAACTAACTCCTTTTGGTTTGGTTCATGTAAGTTTTGAAAAAAAATTGCTTCGTTCGTTTACTTTTTATTTTCTAAATCATTATTCAGATTTTTAATTTTATTTGGTTATATAGGTTATTTGATTTTATTCAATAATTATTTCCAGCAAATTTACCACAGTTTTGAAATTGATGACTTGGGTTAGAAAAACTAGACTACAAAATGACAAAGGAATGAGTCGAGAAACTTGAAGGATGTAAAGACTGAAGAAACCAAAGGTTTGGCTAAGTTATGGAAATACGTGATTTGTTTGGTACCGTCATGATTTGGTTAGTATAGAAATAATTTGCATCGTCGAATTTAGTTGGTTCTGACATGATACGGAAACTATCAAGAAAAACAAAATAAAGAAGTGTAAGAGGACTGATTGACCAAAAAAATGGGCCGGCACCAACCATATTATAGTTAGTACGAACCATGTTTTGTTATCGTGGAAAGCGCGCAAGATGAGGTGGTGGCTCGTAATGGAAATAAACTTTGAGGTTTAGCTTATAAAAATGAGTTGGTACAACCTTATTATGGTCAGTACCAAGTTGTTTGAACTTTTTGAGATTTGTGTGTAACGGTCTGTTCCTCATGTTGAAACTTCAGATCTGGAGAAAAATACGCGTTCAAGCATGGAATCATAAGGTTTGTGCTAGGATTCATCTATAAATAGCAAGTAACCTTCCACTAAAATGAGGATTGGCATTCTTGACTCTTAGATCGATCTTCTTTACCTACCCCTCGTAAACATTCTAGGCAAACTCGAGATCTATTAAATTGTTGTCAATAATCAATTGTAATTTGTAGTATTTTAGAGAGAATACATTAAATAAAAAGATTAAGTGGACATAGGCGAGATATTTTGCCGGACCACTACAAAAACTTCATGTTTGATTCTCTTCTACTTCATTTCATCATTTAATATTTGTTTGACTCGGATTCTATTAATATTAGGGGTGTTGTTTTAATTTTTGATGCAACATTTTTGGTGCTTTCACTAAGAAATACTTGAGATTTGATTTGGAGAAGCGAAGAGGCCTACAATAAGAGCTATTGTTATTGGAAGTCAAATAGAGCATATGGGTAGCCAGAAATTGTCTTCAGGCTCCAATCCGCCTTCTGTCTATGTTACCAGAAAGGGGAATGAATGGAAGATGGCAAGGATGCAAGAGAGATTGATGACTTGAAAAGAAGAGATTACGAATCGATTTTTCTAGAGAAAGGAGTAGCAAAGAGCAACTTGAATTGTTGGAAATCAAAATTGGATGCAAGAATTCATTCAAGCGCACCGAAGATAGGGAATAGCAAATTCAACTAACCCCCCTAGAAACACAACAGGTCGGTGCCGACTGGTTTAGATAATTCGATACCGATGATAATGGTTGAGGGGGCATGATTATTTGCATAAAAAATCGAACAAACATCTAATTACATTGTAAGTAGAGATTAATAATGAAATAAATGAAAACGGGATAAATAACACAAGAGATTTTATAGCGGTTCAGCAAATACTTCGGCCTACGTCCACTTAAGATTCTTTAATGATTTCTTAGATTCTTTCAACTGTGATTTTACAACATGATTGTTTACAAATTGACAATAATCCAATAGAGCATCGGGGTAAAAATAGTAAAATTCAAAATGTAAAGAAAAGATCACTTTTAGTGCCTCTCTTCCCCTATTTATCGATGGAGATAAGCGAGATAAGCTCTAAAACTTTCTCCCTATGTTCTCGACTTTTGGCAGGAGGTTCCATGAAGAGATTATGGCCAACTCAACACATGAAATATCAACTCGGTACCAACCGAGTTGACTTTCTTGAGTTGCTACTGACTTGTAGTCTTCTATTTACTTGCCATTATTTTATACGACTGGTAAATAAACTCAAAAGTCTGTCTCTAAAACAAAATGCAGCACTGATAAAGCTCCATAGTAATGCACAATGGAACAAGGAAATGGAACTCTGATAATAACATATATAATAGCGTTAGCCTCTTGCTCATCCTTTGAATAGCTTCATGCACTATTATCTGATCTACTATCTAGTCTACTCATTTAGGAGCACCCGAGATGATAAGAATCAAAAAAATTAAACCTTGAGTCAGACAACAGTCCGTTGTGAGTGGTGAATAATCTCAAGATACTATATAAGATGATCTAGTATAAAGAATAATAAGTATGGTATACCATAGCTACCATGTCTCTGTATCCAAGAAGTTATTACATAACTCAAATATATGTCAAATTATCATCATATAGTGTATTGTTAATTAGAGTATGAAATATGGTGTCAAAGTATAGTGGTACCTATACAATAAGATAACCGTCTCAAACACATGTCGATAAATGAAAACTTAGCAATCATAATGAGAGGGCAATCAAGGAAACCATCATACTTTCGGGTTATCTTGTAAAAATCATTCTAGATTCCCTCATAGTCCCTGCTTAGGCACTAGACTAGCCTTATCGCTTAGATATTTGCCTAGACCTCCTAGATGAGACCAAATGCATCATCTAAGATATATATATATATATATATATATATATATATATATATATATATGCACCAATTTAGGCTTAATACCTCTTATAAGCATCAATTGCTTAATACCTCTTATAAGCATCAATTGTTTCAAGCGATTTTATCTCCATAGTTGCTTACAAGTCCATCCGAACCATGATATCCCATTGTGGATCAGCTAACACTAAAATTTCATCTAAAATGCATTAGTTTATCAAAAATGCCTTTTTCGATTAATCCCTAGTCTATGCTTACCTCCCATCATCTACCTAGCAATTTTTACAACCTTTCATTTGGGTGCCCCTAGATAACTCATACGACTAACTCGAATGGAGTCATGTACTCAAAGTCATAGGTACTCAAAGCTTATGCCCCACTTAGGTGGCTAGGGAAAATGGATCACTCATATGTCAACTCATGGATCCAACTCATGGGGGCACTCAGACCAGCCTAGGGTGCACTCAGACTACAATGCCACGTGTGACACCTATCTATATCATACATATCTATAGTAGAACCTCCTCTTATTCGCATTCGAAGTGATCACTTCGCACTTGCTTGCTCGTAACTCCTCTCGTATTATAACTACTTCCTTTATGAAGTACTCAATCAAATGCCTTACGTTGTCGATCAATCGAACTCCATAACATCTCTAGATGTTTATACAGAGTCATAATGCCCCTTCGTCAAAGTTACAAAGTGATCATGTTAAATCATTGCTTCAACCCCAAAACCGCTCATTGTAGAGCCATAACGATGAAATCAAGCGTCAATACACGAATGGATGAACATGGCACAAACCTAAACTACGTGCTCCAATTTCCTCAATCTTTGATATGGTCGACACCAACCAAAATATGGTCATCAAGGACCAAATTTTCTCATCACCAACCATTTTACTTGGTCTTACTTGGTCCAATATAGGTTAAGTTCTAAAACCCAAAAGCCTCTCATCATGTAAATTTTCCCTAAAGCCAACCATTCATGGCTCGAAGCAGCTACCTCCATGCCTCAAAGTGAAACAGTTAGTGCCGAGTGATAGAGTTTGGGGTATGCCAGAAAGGCAATTATGTAAATTTTTGTAAATTATTAACTCTATAATTAATTCTTGTTCATAATAAAAGGTGTTTTCTTTCTTTTATATATTTGTTATAATATGTTATAAATAATAAAATATTTAATAGAAAATCCATAAATAGTGTGTTTGTGATAGTAATTACAAATTGTTGTAATCATGAGTATTGTATCATAATATAATAAACACATTATTTTAACTATTCCTAGTCAGGATGTATTGAGACTAGATATTGATGCATCAGTTGAGACTAGAGCATGTAAAGCTCTCCAAATTTGGGTGGTCTATTACTCTTGACTAATGCGGGCGCAAAGGGGTACGTATTGATAATTATTAACTATGGAATGACTCACTCGATAGTTTTCTATTATTTAGTATAACTAAGGTCAAACAAAGAATATCGATATGGCTAATTTACATAGTTTTCTTGAGTTGAGAATATTATTGATCCATCAAACGACTATAGTTGGGTCGAGTAAAAGTATTGAAAGTGAAACACTATTCAAAAGTGGATTTGTCTTCTCGGTTACATGAGGTTAATATCACAGTCAACTGAAGTCAACTCAAAGTCAAAATCTATTGCCAGAGTAGTTCTGTTAATAATAATTATTTTTATTGACACAAGGATTGTTTATTTGTAATGTAGAGTTGAATATGAATGATACTTGAATTTCGTCGGTACCAAATTCTATAAGTCCAAAGTGATATAATTTTGACAAAGAGAATTTGTGTAAATAATTATCACTATCGAGTAACGCTTAATAAATTAAAATTGGATTTTATTGATACAAAGCGATAAATTTGGTCATAATGTCACACCACCTGCTGAGTAAAGTATGACATTAATCTTAGAGTTTTTCGATATTGATTGTTTATATCTAAGAGACACATCATCGAAATATTGAATACTCATGTTACAATCCGTATAATTATTAGAAATTAATTAATATTTATGAATATTAATTATAAAATTTTATTTTATGTATATTGAAATATATTAAATAGTATGCATATAATAGTTATGTAAACATTAATTGACATACAATATCGATACGCGTTTGAATTGGATTTAAATGCAACAAATATTGTTCGGCCCGGGTAGTTTTAGGGCCCATATGGGGCTTGTAATTTTCATCAGTTAGTTTAGCATGATAAGGTGTTTAACATAATGAATAGGAATTTTGAATTAAAAGAATGGGAGAAATAGTAAGAAAGATAAAGGAATCTAGATCCACCTTTTACTCTCTTGGATCTTCTTTATTTAATCCCTTTAACCCTCATTTTTACTTAATCTTTTGAGCCTCCTCCTCCATCATATTTCTGGTTGAAAATCTGCACCCCTTCCTTAATCATCCAATTATTTAAAACATCAAATTACAGTCGATTCGATCATCGATGGTAAGATAATTCTGGAGCTAGTAACTTCAGAATTGGAATTAGATTCAAGCAGTGCCGATCTTTGTTTCAATACGTAAGTAGTAGGCATCAGTAAAAGGTATATATCTGATCTATTATTTTTAAATTTATGTATTATATCACATATCTATCAGTTAGCATTTATATGACGAATCTGTATATCAATATGTTATTTAGACGGTTGAATATATGTGTGCATGTAAAAAAATTATCTTGCATATGTACAATATCTCTAGTGCTTATAGCATATATTCACAATTATATATATGTGTGCACATAATATACTATATGTATATGGTTGAATAAAAAAATTATTTTGTATATGGTTGAATATATGTATGCATGATATAATATATTTTTCCCAAAATTATTTATAAAGTAACATTTGAAATAAATTTGTAATTTAATTATATATATACTTATATATTTTTAATAATAATTGTAATGTTTTGATGTCAGTGTAAACTACAAGAAATGCCCCTATACATATATATGAAACCTTATTATCACTTAACAATAGGATCTAATAAGTAAACTTCATTTATAAATTCAAAATATCCATCTACAAAAATTACCAAATCTTAATATCACTTAAAAATAGAATTTAACAAATAACATACTTTACAAATTTGTTCTTTATTAATTAATAATATAAATAAAAGTTCAAACTAATAAAAAAATTAGATGTTGCAACTTATAAATAAAAATTCAAACTAACTACACATAATTTTGATGTAAAATTATGACTAAATTTTCCTGTTAAACATATACAGCTAGTGAGCATTACGCACGAAGTGAGTGCCGTAATGCTCATGTGTGTGTGTATTTTATAAGTTCTTTATATAAATTATTTACAGATAGTATTTTATAATATTTATATATTTATATACACATATTTATTTATCTAATATTGATGAACATACATATACATATTTAGACAACATATTTGTATATAAAAGGGGCTAATATGTCTATTGCGATGGGCATGTCAAACCATATACACAGTATATTGTTGCACATGCATGTACGCACATATTTGTAAATTATACACTCACACGCACACACTCACATATATATATAATAAAAATTATATATAATATAACTTTATTTATAAATTTAATAAAATACTAATTCTATTTAAAAGAAATTTAGAAAAGTTCTAAATGAATTTAGACTATTTAGGCTCATTAAAGATCCAAATAAGCTATTTTTTTTTACGCAGTTCCTTTGTTATAGGCTGGCCTAGATCCAATAATGTATCAAAACCCAATTACATATGCAGTCTAAATAAGTCATGTTAAGGTTAACCAATTAAGCTCACAACCCGGATAGTAGGGTGTCTTGAAAGGTAATGTCAAAGGGATTAGTTTGGGTAATCAAGTACTCTATCCTATTTACCTACCAATCTGACCCGAATAAATATGTGAGCCTATATGTTGCCCTAAACAGAAAAGTCCCAATTTGAATTGGGCCTTAAATTTAAAAATTTAAAACACTAATATTAAATTTAAAAGCTAAATTTAAAATAATTCACATATATTATAGAAGTTATAATATAGAGAAAATTTTCAAAGCGTTTGAAAATAAACGTAAATTATTTCAAAATTAATTCTATTAATAAGTTTAATAATAGAAATAAACTAATAAAAAAGTTAATTACATACATATATGTATATATATATATATGCATGTTTTATATATAATGGTATATGTTTTGGTGTCTTGAAATGTTTAAGACAATATAAGTACACATGTATGCATATAAAATAATTTTTGAAATTATTATAATTTAATTGAAATTATTTTATTAAATAAATTAATTAAATGTTAATTAATAAATTAAAATACGTGCACACACGAACACACACACACACACACACATATATATATTATATAGGATATATGTGTATCAATATAAAGGTTATAGTATATTGATATTCAATATGATGTAAAATAATTTAATTAAAATAAGGTTGTACATAAGATTATTATATAAGCTGACTAAAAATATAAAATTTATATAATAATTAAACTCATATAATATAAATGTACAAACTAAAGGTGAAACAATAAAGACACCCTACATAGACTTAATGAATAAATACATACGTAAATGTATGAATGCCACATTTCCCGATTTGATTGACACTTGAATCATGAGGGTATTTCATAAGAAACAATTATTCCATAAATTGATATCATCAATATAACATATAGATTGAAGATTATGGATCTTTAATATAATATTGTCCTTTACCATATATATATATATATATATATATATATATACACACATTAATAGATTGCGTGCATACTCCTTAGTAGTTTAGCAAACTCAAGCTAGGGATGTTATGTGTAGTATTATTAATATATTGAATTGATGAGAAAAGAAAACTATATGCATTTATTGAGAAAAACAAGGTATATATACTATACTTAGGCTGTCGTGATATGGTAGGTACGAGTGAATGATTTCATTTTGGTTTGCTGAGCAAACTCAAGGTCAAAGTGAAATTAGGACAAGGTACCATGAGTTAGGAGTTGTATACGATAATGAATTATCTATCGTTTGTGGAGCTATGACTTGTTGAGCAAACTCAAGGTCAGAATTCTAAGACAAATGAATCCTAACACCTATTTAATGAAGCTAAAAGACTTCTTATGCTTCGATTAGGGTTTGGCGAAACATAAAAGACTAGTGGGAGCTTATTAGTAAAATGAAACATAAAGTTTAACCTTACTAATATTATACAAACATCTACTATGATATCGTCCTAACAATCTACTAATTAAAACTTGCAAAAAATACCAACCCCAAGACTATTTAGCCAAAATGAAAAACTAGCTAGACCAAACAACCATGTCGATTGGATGAGAGCAATAAAGATAGCGTTTACATATGTGCATCTTTGATCGTCTATTACTTGTACTCCTATGACAAGACCCACTGATAATGCTGACGTTAACCGCATATTACTTATAATAAGTGGATCCTGACCTAGAAATTACCTAAGTTTTTGTACTGTTTACATTAGATAAGTTGTTGCGAAGGTTGCATGAAACCATGTATGTTCATCGGATATTCGACGGTCTAAAGTCACTATTTGTTGAACAATCTCGTTCCACGAGGTATGATATTACTAAGAAATTGTCCAACCTCAAAATGCATGGGATAGAAGTCGGATGATTATGTCCTAATGATGAAAGGCTGTATTGATATAATTCACAATTGGACATGATGATAAGCAACGAGTTGCAGGTAGACATGATTCTTGGGTCACTTACCCCACAGTATGACTTAGTATGAACTGTTCATACTACATCATAATATGAACCAATTGAATGTGAATCTCATGGAGATCCTTAAGATGTTAATGTCAGCTGATTTGCAATCGAAGGATCAATGGGTCGTGCTTGCTGTTAAAGGTGGGGCATCATTTTGGAAGAGTTCTAAGAAGCGAAAGAGAGAAGGTAAGAAGAACAAAAAGAGTAGGAAGACCAATGATAAGGGTGAATGTCACTATTGCCATAAGAATGACCATTGGAAAAGGAACTATCTTGAGTACCTAAAGATTGTTAAATAAAGAAAGAAAAATGGTTATGCAGCTCCATCAGGTACATTTATGATTTGAATTTGTTTAGAAAATAATAAAATACCTTCGGTTTTAGATATTGGATCTGGAACTCATGTATGTAATTGGTTTTAAGGGTTTAGGAGCTGATACTACATGGTAAACGGAGAGATGACTCCATGTTGCTAATGAATCTATCGTAGATGTAACTTGGTAGGAGATTATCATTTATGTTTGATTAGTGATTTTATATTGATATTAAATAATTTCTATTTTATAAAAGACTTTATTTGGAGAACTATTTGTGTTTCTAGACTATTTGAGACTAGATACATATTTCTTTATGCAAATAATGTTATCAATATTAGTTTGAATAGAAATAAAGTCTATGATGGTGTTCTTGAAAATGGCATTTATGTGATCATATAAATTATGTGTTTTTATGAGAAATTATTCAAACAATATAAATAACAGTTATTTTTGGCATTGTAGGTTAGGTCATATTAGTGAGAAAATACTATACAAATTGAAAACCAAAATATTTCTCCTATCACTTGGTTCTATTTCATTTGACACATGTGAATCGTGTCTCAAAGGTAAAATGACTAAACACCTCTTTAGTATGTGCTATGAAAGAGTTGATGAACTCTTAGGGTTAGTTCGTAGTGATATATATGGCCCGATGCCTGTAGTCACCAAGGATGATACCTTCATTGATGATTTCTCGAGACTAGGATATGTGTATCTTATAAGGAACAAATCCGACGTCTATGAGAATTTGATGAGTACAAGAATGTAGTAGAAAATAAGACAAACCAAAAGATAAGAATTCTTCAATCGGATCAAGGAAGCGAGTACGTTGGAAAGGACTCTAATAGTACTTAAAATATAATGGGATTACCTCTCAATTTACTTTACCTTATACTCCGCAATACAACGACGTATTGGAGCGTAGGAATGATACCTTATTAGGTAGGTTTATCCATGATAAGTAAAGCTAGGTAACCTATGTCCAATTGGGGATATGCATTAGAAACCGTAGCGCATACATTGAACTTTTTCCCACTAAACATGTGCCTAAAAAACCATTCGAGATGTAGCGTGGTAAGAAACCCTAACTCAAATATTTTAAGTTGTGGGGTTGTCCAGCCTATGTTAATAAATTGGTCTAAATAAACTAAAGGCAAGATCAGGAGTGTGTAAATTTATAGGATACCCAAAAAACTCACTGGGATATATATATATATATATATATATATATATATATATATATATATTCTAGAATACCAAGGAACAAAAGATTATTGTTTCTTGGCACACTTGTCTTTTTTGAAAATGAATTTTTTTCAAAGGAAATTAACAATGAGGTTGTAGACTTGGATGAGATCCAGGAAATTAACACTAAGGCCGAATCAGTGGAAGAACCGAACCACCCATATACAAAAACATATAGCCTATAAGAAGGTCTAGTATGGAATCATGCGCACTCGAGAGGTACTTCAGTTTTCTCATGGATGGCCAAAAGGTGGAATGTCTCTTAGATTGCAACACTCCTCTATCTTTCCAACAAGCACCGCAGAGTGAAGACTCTAAACTCTGGCTTGGAGTAATGAAATTCGAGATGGATTCCATATACAAAAACAAATTATAGACTTTGTCTGATTGACCGAATGGATATAACACAACAGCTGCAATTAGGAAAAGATAAATGTAGATGGGGGTGTAGACACTTGTAAGGCTAGGTTAGTTGAAAAAAGATTTCGTCAAATTCAAGGTGTCGATTATGGAGAATCTTTTTGCCTACAGCGATGCTTAAGTCCATTCGGATTATGCTGACTATTGCTGCATTCTATATATATAAACTATGGAAAATGGATGTAAAGATAGCATTTTTAAATGATAATTTAGAAGATACCATTTATGTGTCGCAACCCGAGGGTTTTGTGGTCAACGAGAGTGAAGGCAAGACTTGCAAGTTGTTAAAGTCCATTTATGGACTCAAATAAGCTCCAAGGAGTTGGGGAAAGTGTTTTGGTATGGTAATCAAAAAGTTTGGTTTTTTAGAACTCAGAGGAATCTTGCGTATACAAAAAGGAATAGGGAAACCTATCGTCTTCTTAGTGCTATATGCAATGAGCTTCCATTGATTGGCAATGACACTTCGTTACTGTAATAAGTGAAATCTTGGCTTTCTAAGAATTTCTTACGAGTATTTGAGAGAAATATCCTATATACTAGGTAGATCTATAGAGATAGATCTAAGAGGCTATTGAAATTATTCCAATCCATGTATAAAGATATCATACTAAAGAGCTTCCATATGGAGAATTCAAAGCACGAAAATGTTCTGATGCAATCTGGAAATGTCCTTTCTAGAAAGAACACTCCTCATACTGATGTGGAGAAAGAGCGTATGAAAAGCATCCATTATGCTTTGACCCATAGTGTATGTTATGCTATATACTAGGCCGTATGTGGTATTAGACAGCTGTAAACTGTGTATTGAAATATTTAAGAATACTTGAGACTATTCCTCGTATACGGGAATGGAGACATCTTTTTGAAGGAGTTTATTGGAACTGGACCAGCATGCAGTGGGATAATTGGGATCTTTATTGGGAATACGAAGTCAAAATTTATTTAGAACTTTTCAAAATATTATTTTAAATAAAATCTACATTTTATTTAAATGATAAATATTGTTTTATTTTTATAGTTTATATTAAGTAATATTTGTATATGCATCATATACACATGTGCATGTGCAACTAATATAGTGCAAATGGTTTAACATGCCCTTATATAGATGTTGGAACTTACACCACAACGGACATATTAGCCCCACTTGTATATAAATCCAAATATATACATATGTGCATCAAAATATAACAAGTATGCATATATATATATATATATATATATGTGTGTGTGTGTGTGTGTGTAATTATATATATAACCATCATTATGTGACAATACATCAGTATGCAAATTCGTGGTATCAATTTCTATCTAAGTTAGTATATAACATGAATGAGCATATTAGACATTATAAATAAGTAATATTACTTTTCACCAAAGCCTAATTGTCTGCATCTTGAATCGAAGAATTTAACTCCCAGAATTGAATCTCATATTTAAAAGTTGCTAGCTTCCCGGACACAGCTAACACCGACGATCGAATCAAATTTAAGTTAATGTTAGAAATGTTTAAAAGGTAGAGAGGTGAGGTAGAATTTTCGACTAGTAAAGGAGATGAAGAAAAGGCAAAAAAATCAAAAAACAAAATGAATTTTGGATTGTTTAAATAAGAGAGAGTCTAAGGAGTTAAAGGTGGATTTGGATCCACCATTTTCTCTTACTCTTTCTTTCCTTTTGAATTCAAAATCAAAGCGTCCAACTCCTTTATTTTGGCTGGCCTACCCCATGGAATCCTAACCAAAGTTTCAAGCTTCCTCATGGGCCTCTGACTTATTTCAAACCCGATCAATATTTATCACATTTAAATCCAATATAAACACGTATCGATATCGTATATCGATCAATGTATTTATAACTATTATAAACAGACTGCTTAATATTCAACATGTCAAACAAAATTTTATAATTAATGTTTCATAAATATTAATCAATATAATTAATTTATAATAATTACGAATTAATTAAATCGAGTGGTAAAAGGAGTATTCAGTATCTCGCTTACGTGACTCTTAGGTGTAAATTTGTTTAGCAATTAATGTCGAACAACTCGAATATTAACGTTCACACATCACTTAGCAGGTGGTGTGGCATTGTATTCAAATTTATCACTTACTTAGCATTGGTAAAATCCAATTTTACTTTGTTAACCATTACTTGGTAGTGAAAATTATTTACACCAATTCTCCTCATTAAAACTATATTACTATGGACATGAAGAATTTGGTAATGGTCAAAATTCTGGTATCGTCCATATTCAAATCTAGAGTCCAAACACAAAATTCTTTATTTAATAGTAAAAATTATTATTAACCGAACTTCTCTGGCCAGAGACTTTGACTTTGAGTCGACTTCAATTGACCTTGAACCAACCTCACATAACCGAAGAGACAAATCCTACCTTGAATAGTGTTTCATTTCCAATGCTTTCACTTAACCCAACTATAGTCATTTAATGGACATCGTGCCTGTATAGTTAATGCCTCGCTATTACCTCGCTACAACTCCGCTATATCTCATAGCGGATTTCTACCACTATGATTTTTCCATATAGCCCCAGAATATAGCCTTTCCGCTTTAATCCCCGATATTTCCGCTATATCCCGTTATTTCTGCTATATTCCACTATTCCCGCTATATCATTTTTAATAAAATGAAATGACAAATTGCGTTTATACATTATAAAATTATGAAATTAATTTATTTGATTTAATTTTTAATATATTTTCAGAAATGAAAATAGGCACTGATTGATGATAAGTTGGAAGATCTCTCAGTTGGTAGAGCTCCGCTCTTGCAATTGGGTCGTTGCGATTAATTTAAGGGGGGTTCATCATTTGAAGGGAAGTAGACTACTCAATAATTTCACATTTAAATTGTATTTTGTCGTAAATAATAAATTCAGAAAGTTCAAAAGTGAAAGTAAAAAAAAATGAATTAATAAAGTCCTTACTGGATGGAGAACTTGAGTAAAGAGTAGTTCTTTGTAGGCTTTTCTTTTTATCGAACTAAAGTAAAAAAAAAACTCCCTTCTTTATTTGGTATAACTACTTGAGCCGGATGAGAGGAAACCTTCACGTCCGATTTTTAAAGGGGGCTACTTTATTTGTTTGCCATATCTTCGCTAGGTGTTTATGGAATTATTATAGCAGGTCGGTCTAGTAATTAGGGGGGCGGCCGTTCGGTCGCTTACCTTTATTTAGCCTGTTTGACTTGCTAAGAAACTGTAAGAGTCAAATAGAAACAGCAACTTTCAACCTTACAGAAAGCCCAATACTTAATAAACTTACTTGAGGTTGAGTCGTCGATTTCACTTTCTTGTTGACTTGCGAGTGAGCTGAAGGGAGAGTCGCAACTATGAACAGGAGCTAGCGCCCTATGAAGACTCGCTTTCGCTACGGCTCCGGTGGGTTCCCTTAACCAAGCCACTGCCTATGAGTCGCCGGCTCATTCTTCAACAGGCACGCGGTCAGAGATCACATTCTCCTCCCACTGCTTGGGAGCTCACGGTTTCATGTTCTATTTCACTCCCCGATGGGGGTTCTGTATTTTTTATTGAAAAAAAAATGAGATTATACATCTTGGATCTGTCAATTATGTTATGGGAGAGGTTGTGGATTGATCCTACGAATAAAGCAGGAAAAGGAAAGAGTCAATATTCGCCCGCGAAACCCTTATTTCTTATTTATTGGATTCCAATATTGTCCCATGCAAAAACGTAAGGAGAACTATTCTATTTTTCGCAGTATACCTGACAAATCGGGAGGTGTAGCCGCAATGCTGGAACCATTCGAGGAACACGGAGACTAGACTTGTTGAAGTAATGAGCCTCTTGATATGAGAGCCCATTACTTTAGTTTCTATAATGAAAAATTATTTCATTATTTTTTAGTCGGAACCTTAGGTGGTTCTCGAAAAAAGATAGCGAAAAAAATTATCCCTAAAGTCGAGACTAAAAGGAATGTATAAACCAGTAGCATAAACAAGAATGAAGAAATAGAATAAATAGGAAAGAAAATACGAAATGAAAAAAGAACAGATTTTTTTACTGTGTATAAAATATATCCTTACTTTTTCTATCCTTCAACTCCTATAAAATAAACTTGGAAGTTTTTTAAACGCCCTTTTGACTGTTCGTAGCCTGTCAGCCTAGTATAGTAGCCAGAGGAAAAGAAAGCAAAAGCGATTCCCGTAGTAGCGGCGAGCGAAATGGGAGCAGCCTAAACTGTGAAAACGGGGTTGTGGGAGAGCAATACAAGCGTCGTGCTGCTAGGCGAAGCAGTGGAGTGCTGCACCCTAGATGGCGAGAGTCCAGTAGCCGAAAGCATCACTAGCTTACGCTCTGACCCGAGTAGCATCTCGCTCACGCCTCCCGGTCGGGTGTTCTTTTAATGGTTTCAGTACCAACAGGATTATTAACAGTACCCTTTTTGGAGAATGTTAATAAATTCCAAAATCCATTTCGTCGTCCAGTAGCTACAATGCCAATCTTTAAAATGTAAAAAAAGGAGTAATCAGCTGTGGCACGTTCACTAAAAAAAAACCCTTTTGTAGCTAATCATTTATCAAGAAAAATTGAAAAACTCAACATGAGGGAGGAGAAAGAAATAATAGTAACTTGGTCTCGGGCATCTACCATTATACCCAAAATGATTGGCCATACAATCGCTATTCATAATGGAAAGGAACATTTACCTATTTATATAACAGATCGTATGGTAGGTCACAAATTGGGAGAATTCGCGCCGACTCTGACTTCTTCTATACTGAGATATACCATGAGACCAACAAGTTGATTTGAGATCTCGCTATCAACTTCTTCGAAGCTGAGATCTCATATAGATTTGGCTTGCTGAAGTGATAATCAATTTAAATGTGTTTGGTTCGAGCAACAATCGTTTCATCGGACATGCGTATTTTTTCTTTTCCGACGGATTTCCATGGTTTCATTAATGGAAATTCTTTGATTCTTAGCATGATATTGGGGAATCTCATTGCTATTACTCAAACAAGCATGAAACGTATGCTTGCATATTCGTCCATCGGTCAAATCGGATATGTAATTATTGGAATAATTGTTGGAGACTCAAATGATGGATATGCAAGCATGATAACTTATATGCTGTTCTATATCTCCATGAATCTAGGAACTTTTGCTCGCATCAACATCTTTTTCATTTTGTTTTCGTAAATCTAATACAAGATTTCCTTGACCTTGTTGTTCATTTCTTTTTTTTGTTGTCTGAATATTCAGTTAAGACCATTCTAATGCTCCTTTTCGCCATGCATAAACTGAACCAACAATTGGGATAAGCATGAAAATGAAAGCTTCTATAAATACGGATACACCCAATCTTTCTTTTAGTTGTTGAATCTCTGTTTGATCGATCAATGTGTGATATTCTGAATCCAAAAAAAGTAGCTAACATTCCTTTTTCCGACGAATGGCGTAATCCGATGATTTCGTGAACTGATAGAATCATCAAATGAATCGCAATCACAATTGAAATGATCGAAAAAGAGAGATGAGTTAATATATGTTCTAAAGTCGCAAATATCATACATAAAAAGGCTCTTTTCGACTCTGACTCTCCCACTCCAGTCGTTGCTTTTCTTTCTGTTACTTCGAAAGTAGCTGCTTTAGCTTCAGCCACGCGAATTTTCGATATTCCTTTTTATTTAGAAAGTGTACCTAATAAAAAAGTAATTCTTGGTATCTAATTTCTACCAAACTCAATTATGTTATATAACAGTTTTTTGTTTATTTAAAGTATATTCGCACATGTTTTTACTTAAAATTATTTATGTATTATTTATAATTCAATTGAATGATAATTTTTCATTTAATTACCATTTATATATTTGTAAAAACATTAAGTACGAGTTTTATATGCTATTTAGAGCCATCCGCTGTATCCCGCTATATCCTCATCGTATCCCCACTATGACTTTTTGCACCTCCACCACTTCGAATCTACCGAGCGCATTGATTGCACAACATCGTGCCATGGTTGAACTATAATCAAAGAAGAACTTTCGTACTGAAGATCAAAAGTATTCTCAAGTCGAAAGAACTATGTCATTTTATCACATCGATATTTTCTATTTGACCTTAGTTATATTAACCAACATAAAACATTGAGTGAGTCATTCTATAGGTATCCAATAACTATTAGTACATAACCTCTTGGTGCCCCCAGTAGTCATAAGTTTTACACTACCTAACATTTGGATGGTGTTACATACCCTAATCTTTATGGATGTATCGATATCCATTCCCAATACATCTTGATTAGGAATATTTAAAATAGTGCGTTTAATTTCATTGTGATAAATACTCATGATTACAACACTTTGTAACTAGCATCACAAAACATACCGTTTGTTATTTTTCTATTAAATATACTTTTAATAAAATTAATTGATCAATATAACATATTATATCAAGTGTACAATAGAAAGAAAACATCTTTTATTTTGAATAAGATCAATTATCGAGTTATATCTATGTAACAAATTACATAATGGCTCAAGGGAATATCCCTAACTTTATCAATCTCCCATTGCACATGAGGCCAATTATGGAATCTCTATCCCATCCCTTTAATTAATTTGATGAGAACTGAATGAGTTAGACCCTTCATGAATGGATCTGCCATGTTGTTTTAATTATATACTATGTCAATCAACTCTCACCGATGTAGATAAACTGCCTTTATCATGTGAAACTAATCGAGGTATGTTTCTCGACTTCTAGCATGCTCTTATTATTACATTGTTATCATATAACAATGATGTATTATTCTTAATAATTGGAATCACACCTAGCATAGTTATAAATTTGTGAATTTATATTTATACACATTGCTTTTATTGCGGCACAATTTAAAGCGATGTACTTAACCAATCATTGAGTGAGCCGCAAACTTTCCTTAGGCACATTTGTAGCTTAAAGCTCCTTAGTTAAGGTTTGAATGTGAATTTAATATTGACATATTATACCCGATAGCACTTATGAAGTTCGAGTCCGAGAAATCCTTCATATGGAGTTTGTTGTTTCCGTAAATAATTCTCTAATATTTTGTAAATACTCGAGAAAACTCTAAACTACCATTTTAGTAACCTTAACTTGAATTTGATATTTACTGCGTGCATCAAATACATAAGAAAAACATAATACTTTAGACAATATAACTTGTATGATAATTCCTATTGTCAATATGTGACAACATGCATCTTAACGGGCCTAAATTTTTTCTAAATAAAAACCCAAATCCAACAAAGTATGGATTGTTGGTTTTGGTATCATGCAAAAAAAGGTCAATCAGAGGACTACTGATATAAACTCATAGCAGAATAGTAAAGTATAATAAAACATATAGCCACTGACCAAGGTTGACACCCTTGATATCGAGTGCGCTTGTTGGTGTCTAGCATGCATAACAAAATTTGACCTTCCACCATTCCTGCCTTCCGCTAGTACCGGACCCTCTAAAGATATCATGTGGATTGTAATGAAGAGGGGATCAGAACAATATTCCGGTGACTAATGAATTACACACTTTATACATAACACTAGTTTATGTTGATTGCCTTCCATTACATGTTGTGCCTTTTATTTCACTTAGTCGTCTCAACTCCAAGTACGCATATGATGCACCCTATCTACTTGAAGTAGATAATAACTACATATGTGTATGTAAAGTACCGTAGTCCCCCTTTGGACAAAGATAATTCCCCGCTAGTATCTGTAAGTCAACACCTCTTCAGGATCCATCGTCAATGCAATATCTCGTCTTAGTCGCCATGTATACAAGGCAACTCCCATGGTGCCTAATAATGGCGTTATAATAGTTTAGTTGTATTCTACTCATATTTGAAAGACCTCGGTTATCTAACAATGGCTCATAACAAACAAACTAACAAATAATTGTTACAGTGCAAGACTAAAACGTGATCAACACTAGTTGGAGGTGTAGCCCGTTTAGGCATAACCCTCGTCTCTTCGTTGACCACTCAGGACTGATGATGTTCTAGACTTATGAAGTAGCTCCTACTCCCATATATGATACCAATCTCACTATCACAGCGATGTGCCTTGCTCACCATCTCATTTAGATTTCCTAACACAATCTAGGGAATACCCACTTGTTACGTAATAACTCCTAAAAGGTAAAGCATACCCTACTTGTCCTTTCACATTTCGACCGAGGCGAACCATCGTACTTGGTATTCCCTTCACCTATACGCAAATGTATAACTCCATGGGTCCTACAGTTGGATATGTCCCATATCGGTATAATATATACACAATTGCTGGTAGCACATTGCGATGGACATACTTCTACTGTGTAAATCTCGCATTCCAACCATTTTAATGACCATGTTATTCTAATTTAACCTAAGCTATTAGCTAACTTTAATGATTCACACCCGTCACAAACATATACTTGAGGCTACGTACAGGTGTATTTATGTAGGTATTCATACTTTCTTAATTACCATGTCCCCAATGTTCAAAAATTCACATCCAGTTATTTTTATTTAACCGACTCCTTGTTTCATTAATGTCAAATTAACGTCATTCACTGTTTCCTTAAACTTAAGAGAATTAAATATACTTTGCTGTTTACTTCCCTCTTTCATTACTAAACCTATATTACTATTCTTCTTAGGTATTTCCACACTCCCTTGGTTCCTAAACTTTCTTACCTGTTCATTCATTAGTTACCAATAATTTATTGCTTATTATTTAATTTTTAACTCATCTTTATTGCATATATTATTTTTGTAGATTTATCATTATTCTTGTCACTATTAAAACTTTTAGTCAACATATGTATTTATGCATTTTAATGCATTGGAATTATGTCTCCCCTAAGGGAAAGGTTAACAACGTAAATTTATATAACTTATCCAGAAAGAGAAATTATGTTATGTTTGGAATTACAAGGAATTAATTTTTTATAGTTATTGAAATAGACAGTACAAAATACAGTAAATATCTATATTTTATACATCTCTTTATTGTAGGCTCATTCCTTGTTATTTTGAATGACACACTTTTATTTATGAATTTGAACTTGATAATATATAGAAATTTATACTGCAACACCCTACATTCCAATGAATTTAAAAACTATTTAAATCCCGATAAATTTTTTGTGCTATCTTCCAATTCACATTTATTTGCAAACATCATTAAACAATAAATGTAACGACCAGCCTTTTCGACCTTAAAAAATTGACACTAATACATCCGCGATATTCACATGCTAAAAGTTAAAGTGTCGGAAAGAAGAATTGTTGAGGTGAAAGAAAAGAAAAGATAGAATATAATCTCATATCGTGATGAGTAACATAGAATATACAATAGACGTTTACTAAAAGAAAGATTATAATACATCCATCAATCAAAGTAAACTAACATATCATCAGCCTGGACAGTTATAACAACTTGTCCTCACAAATGCTAACAAATAAAATAAAATAAATAGTGCAAAAACAAAAGATACGTTCATATGTCCCAGAGTCATCCAACTTGTCTCCGGAAGCTCCAAAGTATCCATAACTAAATCTGGAAATATGCTTAGGATTACTGGAGCATTATAAAAAAATAACACCCAGAGATTAGTGTGGTAAAGCAATGTAAGAAACATAAATCATATGGATTTGTAATGTTATAAAACCTTTCAAAAATAAAAGTATCTCATAAGATCACATCGCACAAAAAACAGATCAGTTTTTACCTTACGATAACCAAATGCATTTATTAGACAATCCAGTGATATTATAATAGTGTTCAGGGTTTAAAATAAATATATAACATATCTAGAATGGTTATCCATAATTACATTCAACTATACTAGGTTCTACAATTGAAAGCATAAGGCACATATTTGAGATTGGATTCCATATAATAACAAGGCACTGGGGTATCGCCTGCCATAGTACACCTCTAGAAAAATGCATCAAGGTTGAAAACCTTTCGACCTCTGCCAACATAGAGCCGGCCTCCCTTTCTAACATGACAAGCCAGATTACATGATCCCTCGGGCACCGAGGCTGCAACATTGCACCAAGATGTTACCCTACCCTTTTTCATGTGCAAGTATGCCAATATCAATAAATATCGATCGAGATTGAGAAATGATGCTCCTAATGACAGTAAACCACATAGCTCTGCTGCATATCCCCTAGTCATTCTAGGGTATGAGGTTTATGAGGCTACATTTTTACCTTTTTCCTCTTAGCAATTCCTAATTGCAATGCTAACACTACCCTTCAAGCAACAATGCAATGCAAGCTTTCATCCGCACAAGTTGTTTAGGATATGAACAAACTAAAGGCACTACTTCTACTATATCCTTTTTGGAATCGCCCATAGAAATAGTAGAAACAGCCCTTGCACTTCAAAGAACTCTGTCTTCGATCATCTTCAAGATGTCTTCAATTCGAAAGCATATGCCGGATCGAAAATGATTTTAGATAACATATCGAATTCAGGTCTCTTCGAACCGACAATCGGTAGATTCCAATAAACTTAATTTCGGTTTTTTTAGAAATAAAAAGACAGCACATAAGAATTGAGATCACCTCCTAACTGTTTAAGAGAATAGATTTTCTTATCATTTTTCCTAGAAGAGCAAAATGAATTTATACGTACAGTATAACATCCACGAAGATAATTGTACCATATAATTCCTGTGTTTCTTCTAGATATTTTTATAGTTATATTTGGTCAATGTTTGATATTCGGTTATTTAACTATTAAATAAACAAAAATCCAACCAGAGATTTATTTCATATGGGAAACAAAGCATGATTGAGCACATAGGCAACCACTACGCTTCTTTAATTAATACTTTCATTAATTAAAACCACTTTGTAAATACTCATATTAAAAGACCTTTATACAAGAGATATATATGTATACTACTCAATCACTATTCAGTTATATTCTTTTAATGCTTGGAAAAATATTATATACTTATCTCAATAGTATAAGTATGTTCATAAAACACTACACTTCAGTACTTGGAAAATGTAGCTACATAATTATCTCAACGGTATAATTATATTCATAAAACATTACACTTTCTGTACTTGGAAAATATAAAGATATACTTATATCAACGATATAAGTATATTTACAAAACACTACACTTCTAAAATTATACTTATTTAGGTTAAACAAATGTCATCTGAAAACAATTTATTATAAACCTAGACCATTTTCCTTTTTATAAAGTTCCTTTTTGTAAATCACTTTTATAAAACTCCTTTCCATAAATATTCAAATTTATTTGCAAAACTTCTTTTTATAAATCTCATAATTTATTTATTTAACTTATTTTACAAATCTCCTAATTTTAAATCTCATATATCTATGACAAATCTACAGTTTTAAGATAGGACTAAATACTTTCCATAAAACGATATCACCATAAATTCACAAATATGATTTATTTTTCCAAATTATAAAATATCATTTATAAATATTTTTTACTATCCAATATTTTATATAAAGTATTTCACAAATATTTATTCCAAAATATTTCTTTCTTCTCTTAAAATAGAATCACGTTATTATAAAAGTTAAATTCCTCCTTTTATTTATAATAAACATTATAAAAATTCTTTTTAGAATACTTTAAAAACATTTCCAAAAAGGTTGGAACAAAATAGTGAATTTAAAAAACCATTTCTAAATAAAATGCCATACAAAATTCCAAAAGTCACAATTAGAAATCATTCTTCGAATCAAAACCAATTTCAAATCCAAACAACATATAATAGTATTTCAAAATGCTAAAATGAGGCGAATAGCTATCATAGTATTTGCTACTACTACCATTATTGTTAGTCAGCGGAATAGGGATCGTAAGGCTAAATTAACACTGGAAAGGGGTGAATACTGTTTAATGGATTATATGAATATTTTTCAAATTCTTCTCAATTATATTTGGACTGATGTAATTAACAATCATAGAATCAAAGTGTAAATAAAAGTTAATGTAGTAAAAGTAAAAAAGGAAGGAACACACTAGGATTTTCTACTAGTTTGGAGTTACCCTAGATCCAGTCTTGCATAGTTCCTAATGCCGATTCCTTTTAAGCTTGTAATTGCAAATACTATCTCAATTTCAAGGATACGAGACACACCCCCAAAATCATGACCTTTGGGTAGAGTCACTTGATTTTTTGGTTAAAAGCACACTCACTAGATTTATAGGTTACTAAGCAGACCTAATTGATTTTACGACCTACAATCACACTTATAAGTATAACGGTATAATTTGATAGAGTTTTACAGACTTAGATTTTTGATCTTGATTACAATTGATTTTATAAATCTTGAGTAGCACTTTGATCTTGGTTTTAGTGAGAGAGATGAGAGAAATTAAAGAGTAGATCAAGGAGAATCAAACTAGTGATGATTGAATTTGATTATTGGTGAATTCGGCAGAATTTGGGTATATTTTGATTTAGAAAATGTGAGAGTGGAAGAAGGAGAGATGAATAAGAAAATGATATTTTTAAAACTTCGTTTGGAAGTCTGGTATTTATAGAAGAACAACAGTCATATCCATTCATGAAAAGATATGACGAAAGAACACTTCCTTTGAAATTTAGGTTTTGAAAAAATATGGTCATTATGTCGATGTACATACATAAAGTATGTCGAAATACTCTTTTTAAAATTAAAAAATAATTTAAAACAATATTTTGAAACCTCATTGTTTTGTAAAATAATTTGATACTTTGTAAAACCATTTAAGCATAGTTTATACATATTATAATCATGATAAAACTTAAAAAACTTTATATAATATTTTTGAAAATTTTAATAATATATATATAATCTATATAATTATAACTTATTAAAATGTAAACAAAAATTCAATCTATATATAAACTTAAAAACACTAAAAAATATCTTTATAAGTATAAGAGTTTGAAAATCATTTCAAGAAATATTTCGAAAAGATTATTTTAAAACCAGGATATTTGAAAAACAATTTAAAACAAAATTAGAGAAAGAGAGAGAGATCATGAAAGTGATATCAAGGTTTTAACACAAATTTTACGACTCTATAACTTATCTGAAATATCTTGAAATCTTGAACTCTTCAATATTATGAGTCTTCATTCTATAATTCTTGAAACTCTATATCAGCATCTTGACTTTACTCTTGATACCATGCAATCTTCTTAATCAACACCTATCTAATATTGCACAATATACTATATATAAGTTGATAAAACATTGGTATTTATATTTTATATGATTCCTATAATCGTTATCATCAAAACCAATACTTAAGGTACTAACAATCCCTCTTTTGATGCTGCCAACTCTGTGTATCAAATATAATATAACTCTCCTTAATCTATGCCTAGATTTTATATATTTTCCCCCTTTGCCATCAACAAAAATAACCACCAAAACTATAACTCTAACACTAACTCTCACTAAAATTCTAATTTAAACTCCCCTTAAATAAAATACCAATTAATATATATATATATATATATGTATGTATGTATGTATGTATGTATGTATGTATATTGATTATACATAATGATGATGATAATGAGTTCATAAAAACAATAAGTGATATGTGAAATTAGATAATAATGAAATAATCATAATCAATCTAAATATTCATCCAATCCAACAAAGTTAACGTCACACATCATTCAATCAAATCCATAGAAATCAAACCAATTAAATCCAAAAAAATCAAGTATTATTATTTATATATAATCTACCTGTTTAAACTAGACATTTAGAGGAACATCAACTCATCCATCAGCGCTAAAGATTGGATCTGCTTTGATAGCATCCCAATATTCATCATCTTTGTTGATGGTACATTTTGGATTGGTGGTTGGTTCTTCTTTGTTCAAGACAGAAATTATCCATCAGATTGCATCGAAATGCCTTTCTTGCTCCTTGATCATCTGCGTTTGACTCAATTCTAAGTGCCTCTAGTTTCTTAGGATGAAAGAAAGAATGTTCTTGAATGACTGAGAGTTTGTTCAAGGTTTTCGGTTAGTTTTTGGATAGGAGAAACCAATAATTTTTATTAGAGTCTAGGAATAAAAAGGAAGAAGAAACTTACTTGAAACAAATGATTCTTTGGTCTTAACATTTATTTAAATAGGTAAAAATTCGTCAGAAATAATCAACATTTGCTATCCATTTAATTTTCAAAATTTGAAAATTTTGAAAAATTGTCATTATATGTCGACATATATAAAGAAATTTTCAAAAAAAAATTGTTTTTATATTCTAATATATTAGCTTATATGGTTATACTTGTATGCTTTCCAAAGATGATAAACAATGTATGACAGCAAGAAAATATATGTTTCATTGATATTAGATGATGATTACATAGCTCATACACTACAATAGATACATAAGATCAAATCAAATTCAAACTAAAATGACCAAATACAACACATTCATAAGCAACTAGATAGAAAGTAAACTAGAAAGACGTAGATGAAGAAGATGATGAAGATATCTCAAGCTTGCGTTTCACTTTTCCAAAGAATTTATCCATTTTGTTGGAAATGGTGGTTAATTTCTTACTAACGGGCTTGAGAATCTTTTGGTTTTCAACAATCTTCTTTTGATTATTAAGAAGGTATTTATTGGTTGGTCGAAGAGGAAAATCAATACTTTCTAGGAGGTTTCCTCCTCCTCCTCGTCTTTTTCTTCTTCAATATCCATATCTTCTCCTTCTTCATCTTCCTCCTCTTCTCTAATTTCTTCCTCATTTTCATATGCTAACCTTTCTTACTTCTCCATAAGAGTTTTATATGGTTAGAAAAGGGTGGAATTTTCATAAAAATGATGTTGGCTTGATTAAAGACTTTACGAGAGACAAAATCCTCTCCTTTGAAGTCAATACTAAAGTAATTGAAGATTCAGGTAAGATACAGAACATAGTCTGTTTCCATTATTAGAAAGATTTTTGGGATGAAATTCTTCTAAAATAACTTGAGCCCAATTTATGTCATATTGACCATAAAAAGCGAAAAGAGCTTTGCATGCCTTAGAGTTGGATTGTTGAAATTTCCCGATCGAGGAGTGATATTTTATTGTAAGAGAAAGCATTCTTGCTTTTTGACGAAAGTTTTGGTTTTTAAATTCAAAATCATTATCACGTTCAAAAATGTTGTGAAATACCATACGATTTTGATCATTAATTTTTAAATATGTAAGGCCTATTCCGGTAGATTTACATCCAAGAATGATACCTAAAAATTCACAATTTAGAACTATTAGAGTTCCTTTTACACTACTCCACACTTCTCCTTTATTACCCTCATGAATTTTTCCTTTTAAGTTTACATAAAACATTTTTACCAAGTATGGATAGCAAACATATTCATTTTGAGATGCATCAATTAAACCAAGAATTCTATTTTAGAAATAAAGGGAATCAAGTTCATAAGTTAAAAAATCATTGTAAATTGCAAATCTTCTTGTAGAAACCTTTCTGAAATTCATTTCACTAATATAGGCTTTAATAGCCCCTTGATCATTAAAGAGAAAATTCTTGATATTTTTGAAAAGTCTCACAGATGAAGCAGTGCTTGAGGAAGCCATTGATGAAGAGTTTTGAAGAGATAAGAGAGTTAATGAAATTTTAAAATTTAAAAGTGAAATGAATGGATAGAGATAAATATAGTAAATAGAGAATCAAACGACGTGTTATTTGGTTAAGGGACACCTTTTAAGAACATAGGGTTAGGTGAAAAGGTGGAGGAAAAATTCAAATTTTGATTTTGAAATTAAAATTCAAAATCTACGTAAGTATGTCGATAAATGTTATGGGTGTATGTCGACATACATGTCGAATTCTTCAAAAATGATTTTTATTTAACTATATCCTATTATATATATATATATCTATTTATAGTTACTCTATTTATAGATTGATAATTTTAAAAATTATTTTAAATATATTTTATATTATTTCTATATTATTAAAATATATAAAATATTTAAATTTAAAATATAATCACACAATATTCAACCAATATTATTATTAATCTATAATATATTCTAATAACTAATAAAGTAACCAAAAAAATTCATTCAAGAAACTAAAACTTTTGATTTAAAAGCATACCTTTTTCTGATCTATTTCACCGTTTTTTTCTAAATTACGTATTGCTGTGAAGCACATGTTAGCAATTTATATATCTAGTTTATTGTCACTTGAGGATGTATGTAAATCGTCTAACATAGTAGTATAGGTTCTTCTCCATTTTTTGGATGAATTAGTGTTTGGTGTGGTTTTCAGTTTATCAGGATGTGGACAATCTTGTTTTAATGGCTAAGTTCATCGCAGTTATAACATCTTATGCAATGTTAACTTCCACTTCCACTTCTTGGATTTTTGTTTTTATTTCTTTTTAAATTGTTCATCTTCCTATATTTAGAAATTTTCTGAAATTTCTTGTCGCGAAAGCAATTTCTTTATCATCATCGCTGTCGGAATCCAGATTATTCGTCAATGTATTAAAAGCAATAGATTTCTTCTCGATTGCTTTGCTTTTTCTTTATGCTTCAAAAGACATTAAATTTCCAATTAACTCTTTAATTTTAGAGTGCTAATGTCATTAGCCTCTTCGATTACAGGAGCCTTTTGATCCCATTCAAGAATAAGTAAATTGAGAATTTTTCTAACTTGATCCTCCCTAGAAAAACTGTTACCCAGTGCAATAAGTAAGTGTACTATATCTTATAATCTACTATTAGATAAAGACTTATTTTGAATAATTGAAACTAGTTTGTTACCATGAAAATTTTATTTGTTTAACCTTACTTGTGCCTTCATGTGTAACTTGCAAAGGTCTCCACATTTTAAATGCAAACCGACATATAGATACTTTATTAAATTCATTTCTATCTAATGAACAAAATAATATATTCATAACATTAGAGTTACTTTATGCAACTGCTTTTTGGTCAGCAGTCCATTTTGCAAAATTAGTGTCGGGTTCAGTGTACTCAGTTTGTGTGATATTCTAAGTGTATGAATCAATTGATGATGAATAAATTTTCATTCTACCTGACCAATTTGTGTAATTACTTCCATTAAAGTGTGGAGGTCTAGCAGTAGATTGTCTTTCGACAAATGACTGACTAACAAGTGTATTAACAATGTTACTTACAATGTAATTACCAAACCATTTAAAAATTTTCAAAAATCAGATGATGAATACTTTGAAAGCTAATGCTCTAATACCAAATTTGAGTCAGTGGAATAGAGACCTTGAGGCAACATTAACACCGGGGGAGGGGGGATAGTGTTTAATGGATTAAATGAATATTTTTCAAATTCTTTAAGATTATACTCAAAATGATGTAATTAACAATCATAGAATCAATGTGCAAATAAAAATAAATGCAATAAAAGTAAAAAGGAAAGAACACATTAGGATTTTATGCTACTTGGAATTACCCTACATGCAACACCGCACAATTCCTTATATCGATTTCTTTTCAACTAGTAAACGCAAATACAATCTCAATTTTAAGGTTACAAGATACACCCTCCAGAATCCCGATCTTTGGGTATAGTCACTTGATTTCTAGGCTACAAGCACACCCACTAAATTTACAGGCTACTAAAAACACCTGGTTGATTATGGGCTGCAATCTCACCCATAAGTATTTCAGTATGATTTGATAGAGTGTTACAGAATCAGATCTTTGATCTTGATTACAATTAATCTTATAAAACTTGAGTAGCAATTTGATCTTGGTTTGAGTAAGTGAGATGAGAGAAATCAAAGAGTAGATGAAGTTGAATCAAACTAATGATGATTGAATTTGATTTTGGTTGAATTTCAGTAGAGCTTGGGTATATTTTGATTTAGAAAATGAGAGAGTGGAAGGAGGAAAGACGAATAAGAAAATGGTATGTTTAAAAATTCATTTGGAAGTCTGGTACTTATAGAAGAACGATAGTCATATCCATTCGTGAAGAGATATGATCTATATCAATATACATGCATAGAGTATGCCGACACACTCTTATTTAGAATTTAAAAATACTTTAAAACATTATTTTGCAAACTCGTTATTTTGTAAAACAGTTTGATACTTTGTAAAATCATTTAAGCCTAGTTTATACATATTTTAATCATAACAAAAGTTTATATAATAATTTTGAAAATTTTAGTATAATGTAAATAATATATATGTAAAACCAATATAGTTTTAATTGATTAAAGTATTAAAATTTTTTTATATATATATATAAACTTAAAAGGACTAAAATAATATCGTATAAGAAATTGAAAATCATTTTGAGAAATATTCTGAAAAGATTATTTTAAAACAAGGATATTCGAAAAACAATTTAAAACAAAATTAGAGAAAGAGAAAGAGATTACGAAAGCACTATCAATGTTTTAATATAAATTCTACAACTATATGACTTAACTTGAATATTTTGAAATCTTGAACTCTACAATACTCATGAGTCTTCATTCTCCAACTCTCAAAACTCCATATCAGTATCTTGACTCTGCTCTTGATACTGTAAAGTCTTCTTAATCAACACCTGTCTAATGTCATGCACTGTACACTATATATAACTTAATAAAACATTAGTATTAATATTTTATATAATATCTATAGTTGTTATCATCAAAACCAATACTTGACGTACTAACAATTATCACAAAAATGTTCAACGTTTAACATTTATCAATGTCATATATAATATAGCCAAACTATCAAGTTTTGACATTCAAAAATTTATAAAATAAGTATGTAACTGAAATTTGAATTCAATAATAGCGAGGAATCTGGATTCCTCTATGAAATTCCCTTTATTTCATTTTATATGTCATTCGCTTTTCCGTATGGAAATTTAACCAAACCAAACAAAGAAATCATTCAAGAAAAAAAAATTATATTTACCATATATCATATAGCAGATGCTTAAGTTTTCCAGTTTGATCTAAAATCAATCGGTGTTCGATTTTAGCTTAAAATTCCACTTGCTGCAAACTTAACGAAATCAATTCTAGTGCATATATCGCTCCTACAAGTGCAATGCAAAAGATCGCATCTCGATTGGACCTCGCATGAAGAAGTTATTTATTTTATAAGTTTTAAGATTTTATAATTAATTTGCTAATCATTTAATTACATTATTTACCGTCCTAATTTATCACTTGTCCTTCTTGGCCATGCATATATATGCACAAACTCATCTCTATCATGCACGCACACCCTATCTCCCACCATACTCTACGAAATTGAAATCCAACTTCAGCGATGAAGTTCTTTCCCCTAAGCTCCGCATCCCATGTCGCTTCCCCAAGCCCTGTCCATCGCCTTAAATCACGACCAGCTCATAATTTGTCACCCCAAAAAATGTTGCGCCCCTCAACCTTGGGCCACACTACTTCAAATCACTCCCATAAGTACTCCTCCATACAAGAACTCCAAAGCAACCAACGTCGAAGCCTAATGACACTTCTAGCTACTAAAATCGATAAGCCTAGTTCATTACCTCCGAGTCGATCGACGCCTGTCATCGCCGCACCCTCCAATACATACACCAACATGAAGCCTATGCCAAAACCAACTCAACTAATATGATATTGTGATTTTTTGCTAACCCTAGATTTTGTTTTTGATTTTTAAAGTTGAGACCTAATTTTTGTTTACTGGAAATGTTTTAAAGGCGAAAAGAGTGAAAAATGAGAGTTTTGTATATATGGGTTAGTTTATAATATCATTTACGGCACGTTGCTACACAAAATCTGGTTCGCGTATGAACCGCGAACAGTAGAAACAAAAATACGATCGTGCGCAACAATGTGAGATGGTCACAAAACAACAATAAAATACAATGATTTTCTTATTCTGTGAAATTTCAAAAATTTCATCATTTTCCAAAAAGTACTTCAAACGATAATTTTAATTATTTTCCAAATTAAAAATTATAGAAAAATCCTATAAATTAAATTAAAATATGTCATTAAAAGTGAAGTCCCATTATTAACAATTGATTTTCTTATCATTTATTAGATTCGAATCAAACTTGAATATATACATAATTTAAATATTCTTATCGAAACGTTAAAAGTTATGGATCGTTACATTATTCCCATTTAAAAGAATTTCGTCTCCAAAATTACCAAATGAATATAATGTCTACAAACCTTTAGAATTTTAAACCAATTCATTTTAAAATCCCTTATGCTACCGAAAATTTTGGCAGCGCTTTCTTTGCCCGGTTAGGTCCGAAAAATCACAATATCAATATAAGCCAATATCTAGGACCTCTTATATTTGGCGAAAAAACAATGACGATATATACTTATGATGATCATTTCATGCAGGCATTGTTCAAAAAAAGAAGTGACCTACACCATGAAATTCCCTTTGATAAGGATATTGTGATCATGGGTTCTTCCAATCCTACTGATCATTTGTTTATACTCATGTCGACACTCCAAGGATAAGAGTTAGTCAACGGGCTGTCGTGTCACACCCTTTTATCGCATTTATGCTCATATCCACACTCTGAGGACGAGAGTCATTTCATAAGTGGTCAGTCACACCCATTTAGCATTTGTACCCATATCCGCACTCCGTGAGTTATTTGGAAAAATGTTGAGTTCAGTTTTCTTTAGTCGGTCGTTCTATTCCCAAGTATGGGCTCCGATTCAATAAAGGGCCAATCGAATCTCAATCACTTTAGAATTATGTTGATCCCATCGAATGATGAGATTTAGTTGGTCGTATATCACAAATAACATGTACTGAGATTCAGTTGGTCATATATCACAATTAACATGTACTGCAATAGCAGGTCTTAGATATGATAGAAAATTCGAAAGTTCTATTGCTGAATAAAAATAGTGACATAACTTGGCTTATTACGTATTTAGAAAAACAAACGCTTAAGCAAATTCTGAAACTAAATATGGTTGAATAGACAGGAAACAAACTAAGTGAAATAACATCGCAAGAGTTCTCTATTATATGCCCTTGGGAGTGTGATGCCATCAATAGTCGCCAGCTTGAAGGTTCCCTCTCTAGCCTCTACTCGATGACATACGGTCCTTCCCAGGTTGGATCCATATGTGATGGGGTAGGAAAAACCCGTTGTAAGACAAGATCGCGGATTTCAAAAACTCTATGTCGGATTTTAGTGTTGTAGTATCGGGCAATTTCAAGTTAGTGTGCAGTTACCCTTAAATTAGCTTCCTCGCGTTTTTCATCTATAAAGTCTAGAGATTCTAAAAGGAGATCTTTTTTTTGTTTTAGGATCATAATAAGTTGCTCGATGAGAAGGAACTTCGAGTTCAACAGGAATAACAACCTCAGAACCGAAAACAAAGGTGAATGAAGTATGGCTAGTCGCTTTGTGGGTGGTCCTATAAGCCCATAATGTTGTTGGAACTTCATCCACCCACTTGCCTCTAGCCTTTTCCAAATGCTTTTTCAAAATGGACTTTATGGCTTTGTCCATAGCTTCAACTTGCCCATTTGCTTGAGGGTGAGCAACTGCCACGAATCTCTTTTCAATACGAGGCTGACGATAGAAGTTTTTGAATTTGACACTATCGAATTGAATCCCATTGTCTGTTACAATAGTTCGTGGAAGACCGAAGCGATAAATGATGTTTCGAACAATGAAATTGATTGCTTTCTTAGCTGTGATCATAGCTAAAGGTTCTGTTTCAGCCCGTTTAGTGAAGTAATCAACTACGACAATAGTGTACTTTGCACCACCTTTAGTGATCAGTAAGGAACCGATAATATTTATGCCTCAGATGGAAAATGGCAATGAGTTGACCATTTGCATTATTTCGGTTGGCGAAGCTCTTAGAACTTTTGCATATATTTAGCACTTGCCACATTGCCATACATAATCAGTGGCATCTCGATTAATATTCGGCCAATAATACCCATAATGGAGTATTTTCTTTATTGTAGTTTGCCACTAAGTATGATTTCCACATTCCCCTTCATGAAGTTCTTTTAGGATCCATTTTATCTCATCATGAGCGATACAATGGAGTAAAGGAATAGACCTTTCTGTACATAATTCTTTCTTGCATGATATACCATGAAGCATTGCAAAGGATTTGCCTCTTTTAATTCCTTCGTTCGGAAAGAACTCCCCATAGTAAATAATCTTTAAACAGAGTCATCCACGAATCCTTCTTAGGCACCGTCTCTAGTACTTAGTCAATTTCCATCAGATTTATACTTAGGGCAGAGCCAGGCCCATCTATTGTGCATCATCGATGCTAGCAAACTTTGCTAATGGCTCTGTTTCGATCTCGTGGAATATGCAAAATGTAGTAATACTCAAATTCAGTCAATAAGTCTTGGACCTGGGTTAGATATGGAGCAAGCCATTGTCCTTTATCTTGATTATCTCCCCTAACTTGGTATTCTACCAACTGTGAATTACAAAAAATTTCGAGAGACTTTATTCTCAGTACTCTGGCGAGTTCAAGTCCAACAATCAAGGCCACGTACTCAACTTCATTGTTTGTTGCTAGGAAATCAAGCTTTAAAGCATAATAGATTGATCGATCTCCAACAGTTACGAGTACAGTTCCAGCTCCAGAACAACGATCATTGGATGCTCCGTTAGTATACATTTCCACCACATGGTAGGGGTTTCTCTATTCTATGTGGAATCATCTTGCCTAGTGACTTTTGCTGTAAAATATGCTAGCACCTGACCCTATATCGTCTTCCGAGGGAGATAAATGATATCGAATTAACTAAGCTCGATATTCAACTTGATAATCTTCCAAACATCTCAAGTCATTATAGGACCTTTCGTAATGGCTGGTCGGTGTAAACATTGATCGAGTGTGCTTGGAAGTACGGACAGAGCTTTCACGATGCGATCAGCAAGCAGTATGCCATTTTTCTATTTTTTGATAGTTCCTTTTAGCGCTCGTCAATCGCTCTCTGACGTGGTAAACCAGTCTCTGAATTGGATTCTCCCCATGAAGTAGTGCGACACTTATAGCATGTACCGACACGACCAAATAAATATACAAATCTTCCCTATCCACTGACTTTGACAAGATGGGGGTCTATCCAAATGATTCACCAACTCCATTCAAAGTTTCTTTTCCCTTTCCTAATCAAGTCAAAGAAAGGGAAACATTTGTCGGTAGCTTTGGAAATGAATCGACATAAGGTAGTAACTTTCACATTCAGACTTTGCACTTGTTTGATGGTCTTCGGCTCTTAGATATCGTGGATAGCCTGAATTTTCTTAAGATTATTTTCGATTCTATGGGCGTTAACAATAAAACCTTGGAAATTCCTTGATGCTACACTGAAAGAGCACTTTAAAGGATTAATTTTCATCTTGTAATGTCGGAGGATGCCGACATTTCTGCAATGCATCTAATGTGGTCGCTTGATCGTTGTGACTTAACGAACATATCATCAACATATACTTTCATCATTTTTCCAATTGGATCTTTGAACATCCTATTAACTAAGCACTAGTAAGTCGCTCTTGCATTTTTTAGTCCAAACGACATCACCACATAGCAATATAATCCAACATCAGTAATAAAATTAGTGTGCACTTGATCGGGAAGCATTGAGATTTGGTTATATCCCAAGTATGCATCCATGAAAGATAGCAATTCATGCCTCGCGGTTGAATCAACCAACCGATCGATCCTTGAAAGGGGAAACGGTCTTCTGGACACTCCTTGTTCAAGTCTGAATAATCAATGCATGTTCTCCATTTCCCATTCGCCTTTTTTACAAGTACACGATTAGATACCCACTTAGGGTAGTGGGCATCGTGGATAAACTCATTGTCTTTGAGTCTATCCACCTCCTCTTTTAAAGCGACAGATGTCTTTGGATCCATGCTGCATCTTTTTTGTTTCATCGAGACATGCCTTGGGTCGATGTTCAATGCATGGCTCGCAATAGCAGGAAAGATTCCACACATGTCGAAGTGAGTCCAAGCGAACATATCAAAATTTTCTCAGATAAATTTGGCAAGTTCTTTCATCATCGGGGGGTTGAGGTGTGATTCGATCTTTAGGACCCGCGATGGGTCATTCGTGGCTGACTGCGATATCAATTGTCAGCTTAGCCAGTGCAGCCCTAGTCTCTTTGGGCTCCTCCTCATCATCACTTGGATCTATATCTCCATAGAACTGATTGTGGCACCCAAGCCAAGGCTTAAGCGCTGGTTTTCAATCTTCGGTAGCTTAGATGTGGACAGTCTTGTCCACATCCTTACCTTTTTCTTTGTGTTGAGCATCCCTCAACTCAGCTACATAATAGGTACGTCATGTTGCCTGATCACCATGGACAACTCCAATTCCATTATTGGTTGGGAACTTTAAATTCAAGAACCATTGGGAAAGGGATGTTCGAAATTTGGCTAGGGCTACTAGGCCTAGAAAACATTGTAAGGAGAGTCAACATCCAAAACAACAAATGGCAAGATCAAAACTCTCCTACGGTCACCTTCTCCCAACTTTACATGTAATTCAACTTAACCAACGGCTTCAGTTGCAGCACCGTTAAAGCCATGAATGCGGGCTTTTGACGATTTTAAATCCTTTGCTTCCATCTTATTTGATCCCAAACTTTCTTGAAAATTATGTCTATAGAACTTCCACAGTTAACCAATGTCCTTTTCACAAAAGCGGGGCTGATCATGGCCGAAATGACCATTGGGTCGATCGTTGGAGCCTCCACCTTGTCTGCATCTCTATTTCTAAACACGATATCATCTGTCGTTGTACATTACTGTTTCGTCGGAGCTCTATCCTCCTTGTTTGTATAGCATTCAAAATCCATATGCTTAATCGCACTAGCATACTGCTCCATCTCATCTAACTTCTATCAACCGAATGCGGTCCTTCGACTATTGTATTGATCGTTTATCTCCCTCCGGTCCGCCCAGGTTCATCAGCCCTACATAGTACATGTCCTCGGTTGGGGATAGATGTCACATGCACGCCATTCTGTGGGTTTTTTAAGAACTGCTATAACTTCCTTTCTCGAATTAGCTTTTTGATATTATCCTGGAGGTGCCTGCAACCATTGGTGTTATGCCCATAACATTCGTGAAATCGACAATATTTCCTGGTTTGTTTCTACTTCTTTGTTGATTCTTTCGGAGGTGGCTTCCTATACTGCATAGTATTGCAAATAGACATTCTCCAGGGTCGTATTCAGTGGCGTGTAAGTGTTGTACATTAGAATCCTGGGCTTTCCTCTTCCAGAATCCTTCTTTCATTCTCAGCTCCTATCTCCACATTTCTTTTGTTGATTTGGTTTCTTTTGGACATCCACTTGAACTTTTCTAGAGCTTTCGTTAGATTGCTTGACTGCAATATCACTCTGCACTCTCTCTCCACTTGGTCATACAACATTCTTCTTCCTAGAGGATCTGGTTTTCTCCTTTCTCAAATACAGAGCTGCCTTTGCATAAAAGCATTCTAATGTTGTCAGTGTCTTGCCTGTTAACCAATCTTCGAAGTCAGATTATGGATCTATCCTTCTCGTTGCGTTCATCAATATCGCATGGTCATTCGGATTACTAATCTTCGTTACAGATATGTGAAATCTTTCAAAATAATATGTCAATGATTCTCCCTAAGCCTGGATCACGTCAGAAAAAGTACATTACATCCTTGGGATGAGTTGTATGCATTTAGAACTTCTTCACAAATTTTGTTGCCAAATCATCAAATCTAGATATTGATCGCAGGGGTAACCTTGTGAACCACATTGTTGCTATTCCAGGGAGAGTTATGCGAAAATATCTACATTTGGTAGTATCATCCGCTTGTGCAGAATCCATTAGCCATTCATATCTCACGATGTGCTGCCTGGGGTCGGTTTTTCCCTCATAGGTAGGCATCAACGACATGTTAAACCTCCTTGGATATGCTGCAAGCAGAACATTATTAGTGAATGGGGTATGGCTTCTTGATATTTCCCAGTAATTGTTAGTCTATCTTTAGTTCTCTCTCACCAACTGTCTAACCATTGCTGATAAGTCCGGCATTTGGATGGTTGGTCCAAGCGGTGGTCGTGTTCTACCTCACATGAATGGTTTGGCTGATGCCTACGGGCCATCTCACGCCTTCTTGGTTCACCATCTTCCTGATGTGCATCTCATAAATTCACTTCATCATCATTCCGGGGAAGCATTTGGTCAACATTCAACTAAACACCATCATCCAAATCAACCATAGCAGCTCCAATTTGAATCCCAATGCGCATAGATAAGTTTCCTTTTCTAGTGAAGGGATCGGCACTGATCTTTCGTGGCAGACCACGATGGTCTACCTGTTGATGCCTTGATGTTTCTACATGACATCCATCTGTTTTACGATGCGTATGCCTGTGATATCCATCAGTTGAACTAGAGCTCTCTAATTCCGAGTAAGGGGTAAGTTCCGTCCTAAATTTTCCCCGCTGTTGCTGAGTGAGTTGGTTCATTAGGTCGATATTGGCCTAGATCTACTAATTTAACTATCGATGGCTATTTATTTGCTTTCTCATCATATTCTGGAATTCAACTCTCGCAATAGAATTAGTTAGATTTCAGATTTCAACTATTTCAACATTCACATTCGCTGGTTAACTGTTCTAGCCTCCTAGTTAGATAGTAATGTTTTCATTTCCTTCCACATTTTTAGAAGTAGATCTAGTATTTCTCACCATTATTAATAGCTTTTCTTAGATTTCTACAAATCTGAGTAGTATAAGCAACTTCTTAAAGATAACTACGAATCTCTTTTGGGGGGCTTGTCCAATCCAGTAGCAACAAAGAAATTCTAATAAACTGAGAATCAAGATTCTCATTGAAAGCACCAAAATGTTTACAACTAAATTGGTCCCAAACAACCAAAAATAGTTTTTGTAGAGAAGAAAGTGAAGAAAAACAAACTTAAACCGAGTAAATGAATTAATAAGTAACAAAGAATCAACTATAATCAAAGACACATAGATTTATAGTGGTTTGGCGTTGTACGCCTACGCCCACTTTGAAGATTAGCTTTATTAATCACTTATAACTATGATTACAGCAGTATAAAAATAACAAGTTCTTGATTACAATGGAGTCTAGAGTAACAAGCAGCGCAAAGATCCTCAAAATGAACCAATAGGTCTACATTTATAGGGAAAGATGATGAGATATTTCACAAAGACTTCAACAGAAGGCTCTCTTAGTCCATAGGGGCCCACCATAACGACCGGTGGGCCTGATTCGATATCTAAGAATGATCAGCTATAGTTGTGCCGATTTTATTTTCATCTCCAAATGATGTGCGATCATTTTTGGGGGCTCCCATGTGCCTCCTAGACTTGTCGCTAAAATATGAAGTCATTTTGAGTTGTAGATTGTAAGATATGGATCAACCCTTGTCACATTTGAAATGTTCACTGAGCTACACTAATCTTTATGAAGGATCGACAAAAGCGATGGACCTAAAATGATTGACCTTCTTGTTTCTCAAGGTTTTGACCTACGTTCATTTTTGTGGGCTTCACTCTTAAATATATTGATGCTCTAAAAGTTTCAAGTTGATTGGCTTTATAGATTTTGAGATATTGATCGGTCTTTACCGATTTGAGCTGGGTTGTTCTCGATTGATCCATTTAAATCTTTGCTTTGTCTATAATTTGAGCGTATAAACTGCGATCGTCTTGAAATTTGAATTGCAATCACTCCATTCTGATTGCACCTCGATTGGGACCAAATTCAATTTTTCCCATCCGTCGTCCGTAGTGTTGTACATAATCGATTCTTAAAGCTGATAACATATGTTCCTAGCCAAGTCAATGATATCATAGCCTTGCCAAAAGGCGGAATAACAACACACAATTTTATTTCTAAATTTTAGCTTTTAAAGCGTAGGGATACTAACCCGTAGTTTCACAACACCCTTTCCTTACCCATCGCTAGCCAAAATTTATCTGCTAAAATTTATCTATATTTTTGGACTTAAACTTTAATTTTGTTTAGTAGCTAATTAAATAAATTTCCTAATTTAACTTATAACTTCTTATCTTTTCCTATTTTCTTTTCTTTTGCATTAGTTAAGTGTCTTTAATGATAATTTTCTATTTTACTGTTTTTCAATAAATACCATGGTCCATAGTAAAAATAAATAAAAAGGAACATTTCTTACATCATATGCAATTTATATAAAAAGTAACAACTAATGCTTACAAACCAACCTAAAAGAAAAACAACTACTGGAACGAAATAACTACCAATACCACTACTAGTAATAATACTTTTACCTAAGGGCTTGAAGATGGTCTTCCACGAGAGCTAGATTCGTGGCCTTAACTAAATGATCAGAGTATGGAGGCTATGCATCAAAGCTCATGGCCTAAGTGTTGCTGCTTCTCCGGTATCTCCAACTGTTGCACCCTGATCTCCTGCTGCTCAACCTTGATCCAGATCTGGGAATCTAGGATTGCTCCATACTCAAGGGCGTACTGATTCCCTATGGCTATTGATCCAGCCAAGAAGCCTAATCCATATGTTCCTGCCCTACATCCTGCTACCATGCTCCAAATTCCACATGTGCCTCCTCTATTCTCATCCTCCTAAGAAAGAACCTATCCAGTGGCGCAGGTACCCTCTTCAGTATTGACTCCCCTCATAAACTAACTCCAAACTTTCAAAAGATGGGAGTGAAAAGATGATAGTATAGGAGATAGTTACTCTATATCCCTACTCCTGGGCTCACATAATGGTTCATGATAGATTTGGCATAATTCACCCGAATACCACCCATGATTGCATAGGCGGTCTTCTAAACGAGGGGTTAGATTTAGTCGTATCTCCTCGTTTTAGAGACGATGTTGTGCTAAACAATGCGTACAACCATAACGGACTTGGTCCCATAACTTATCCATCTGCCAGATGCCTATCCTCTAGTGAAAGATTAGCCATCGGCTAGTTTGAATGTGTAAATATCCTTTAATTCCTTTTCTACTGGTAAGATGTGTAGAATCTCACCGAACTGCTCATCGATCATTTGAATCTCCCTTTAACTTCGGATGTGATTTTGCTCTCTTCTTCATTGAATAATTTCTTAGAATTAATGTCAAAAAGATGCATGCATCATGGGTAACACTCTTTCTCAAATATGTCATGGCTAAGGATCGGTGGTAATCCTATAGCCGTGAATAAACCCTCCAAATCATAGGCAGCGAAATCTTCGAATTTCATCGGACGCCCATGAAGAAATGAAATATCTGTCACTTATTCATATAATTGAATCCTTACCTCGTCATTCTAAAGCCATGTTATCTCTCATGAGGTCAAACCTAGGTGTCAAGCGGAGAGGCTGCTGCATGGTGGGGCCATGATTTTGATTTGGTTTGGGTTTGGATCTGGATTCAAGGCTTTGAAATTAATTGATTTTTAGGGTCATGTAGGCTGCTGCATTCGCTCGTAGTGCTATTGGGGATGGACGTCGTCGATGTTGGGGTGCTATAGTTATGAGCGACTGAATTGAGGTGGAGAGAGGAGAAGGGGGTTGTTGTCGCACATTTTGAAGAAGGTGGTTTTTGAAAAATGAGGCAGCTCGAATATGGGAATGAGCATATCTCACATTCAAGGTTCAGATCATGCCTTAGAACCCCCAACTGGTCAACCGTTATAATTTGGGGTGGTTGACTGGTCAGGTTGAACCTGGACTCTTTTCGAGCTGGGTCGAATTTAATTACCAATAATAAATATCGTTGTTTCATTCAACATCCACCTTCTTTTTCTTCGTTTCGACTACTTTGAGAAATTCCTATCTACCTAAATTCTAGTCTACTTTAGCGGTGCATACGCCTACCACTTTGTTTTCCATTTTTAATAATCTTTCCTATTATTTTTACCCTATTTTAAACTTATGCCACTTCCTATTATCCACCCCTAAAAAATTTTACAACCTAATTTTTCCATCTTAGAAAAATCTAAGAGTTATATACGCTCTACTCTTATTTTTCAAAACTAATAACTTTTCCAAAGTTCCATCTACCGAAATTTTTGATTTTACTAATTTTAATTTTTGTTAGAAATTTTTATTTAAATAAAATTAAGATATTTTTATTTTTTTTTTGAAATTTTATAACTACTTACTTTCAAAAATAGGGGTTTTCTACCTTCGAATCATTCATTTGAAAATCATATCGAATGTATAATTTCTATATTTTCGTCAAACTTTTACATCAAAATCATTTCAATTTTATATTAAACTCTTTCATATGGGTTGAACTTAGAGTGGATTTTTTTATCCATTTTTTTGGGATTTCTACTTTTCCCTCACTTACTGATTTATCTTTTGCTAGAATATTAAAACTCTCGCAATTCGTTTGGAGTGATTACTACACATTTTATTCCAAGAACTTATTTAATTCTTCTTTTAGATATCTACATCATATAGATTCTCACTTTCCCCTTATCTACATCTAATGTACATCATCAATCGACAATCCTGCGAGGATCTACAACCATAGGGCAATCTTTGCTCTACAAGGGAGTCAATTACTTTTCAGCATTAGGGACCCTTCTATATGTCGCATTTATGCCCTTCTTAAGTCAAAACTTTCCAATGCGACCTATTTACCATGGGGTAATTAGGACAGGTGTATATCCTTAATTTCATTCATTATTCCAACTCATAGCCACATTGTCCATCTTTTCACTCGTACATAATATTTACAGTGAAAATACAAATATATTCACTCGTCGTATCCGAATTTTAAGATTCACTACCCAATGGTCTAATACCAAATATGAAAACCTATACCTTAATGAGCCCGAATTTTCGCTAAATTGGAAACCCATATCCACCAAATATGAATCGATGGTTTTGGTAGCCTTTAAATAAACAAATGCATATCAAAGCACTAGTGATATAAACTAACAATGTAGTGAAGTATAACAAACAAAAAAATGCCGATCACAGATTGACACCTATGATATCTAGTGTCCTTTTCAGTGTCAAGCAAGAATAAGGAAACCTGAGCATCCTCCATCCCCATCTTACACCAGTACCTATCCCTCTAAAGCTATCCTATGGGTTGTAATGAGGAGAGGTTTAGAATAACGTTCCGGTGACAAGTAAACTACACACTTCATACATAACACTATTTTATATCGATTGTCTTCTATTACATGTTATGTCATTTATTTTATTTAGTTGTCCCAAATCCACGTACACGTATAAAACTCCTCATCTACTCGAAGTAGACAATAATTACATACGTATATATATATATATATATATATATATAAGTGTACCATAGTCTCGCTTTGGATCAAGGTACTTCACGTTATCTAGCTACATGGTCTTGCTTCAAAGCGATAATTGCAAAGGCCACGGTCGGGTCTAGACGGGATTCGAGCCAAAAAGGATGTAGACATAAAAGGGTCCGGTGCAACTCAGTTAGTATGAAAAGCATATAGTTCAGCCTGTATATACGGTCCGACCTATATAAATGATTCGGCATGTATGTATGGTTCGGCCTGTATAAATGGTTCGGCCTGTATATATGGATCAGCATGTATAAATGATTCGGCCTGTATATATGGTTTGTCGTTCGATCTTGTAGAATAGTGTGGCTGGTAAAGGAAGCAAGATCATGCATCGCCCGGTCTAGATGGTTCAGCATACATCACTTTGTCTAGGTGGGTCAGTAAGTATCGTTTGATCATGATAGGATGAACTGACTAGTTCGGCCTTAGCGGCTTGGTCTTGGATGGTTCGGTGTAAGTGAGAGTGGACTCAAGAGAACAGATGCATGTGGATTGGCATTCGTATGCGGCCCGGACATCGTGGTTCAGCTTTGGTTGTACGGTATATGGCTCGGTATGGATCTGCTTGGTTAAGAAGGACCGGTCATATATGGCTCGACATATATGGTTCGGTCATGGTGAGAAGGCTTTGGTGGATCGATCACATATGGCTCGGCATGTTTCACTCAGTACCTATGGTTCGATAGCTTGGACCCAGTCTTGGTAGCTCAGCATAACTGGTTTGGAATGTATAAAAGAAGCCTATAAATTCCCGCTGGGGGATATGGTCGTTGCTTTCGTGCTTCAAGTCGGATACCTAGTTGCTCTAGGTCATGTAACAGCTCGCTTCGAGCCATGTGGGGAAACTTTGGTTCGACATTGTATGGATCAATGATAGAGGTTCGATGGAAGTGGATCGGCATGGCCCGTTCGGTCAACTTAGTTTGCAACTATGGGCCGAGCTACTTTGGTTTTGGGCTTGCGTAGAGGGTCCAGCCTATCTCCGTCTATAAATAGAGAGGCACGGGTACAGTTGAAGGGACCCTTTTTCAGGAACTCCAAGGATACCATGCCACTTTTTGTACTCACTTCTTTTCTGTTAAAACTTGCATTCAAGCTGTTTGTTTGCATATTGTATCTATACACAATTCATCAGTAAAGAAACAAAGATCATATTCAAAGTGGACATAAGCAATTACGCCGAACCACTATAAATCTGGTGTTTCCTTTTCTATTGATTTTGCATTAAATTGTGCTATTCCTCTATTTTAATATACTCTTGTCATTAATCTCTCTACATAACTTTACTCAAGGGTGTTAGTGACCAATTTTGGTGCTTTCACCAAGAATCCATGCATTCTCAGGCTGTTAGGATCTATTTGTCATTACTGGATTGAAAAAATCCCCCGAAGGAGATCCAAGTTCATTCTCAATAGTTCATAGATTCTATTCAGTGTTCCGACCGATAACTCTAAGATGGGAAGACCACATACCAGATCAGCCTCCCATTATGCGGATGTCAATGAGACCGCCAGCGTCTAGCAAGTGGGACCCAACAATTGACGTGCTAATTTACGTGCAGGAACCGCCATTGTCCAAAACCAATCAGAAGTTGTCACCTGGGCAGAGTTCAATGAGCTTATGAGAGAACTCGTGCAAAGCAGAAGACAGCTTAATGAGCAAATTCAAACTAGCGCCAATCTCATGACCCAGATTGCTCAACAATAACATTGAAATGTTGGACGAATCCCCGCTTCCTACTTGTCATATGATAGCTCGGCTTCGTCATATGAACACCACAGGTGTAGACGCCTTAGGATTGAAACAGGACAAACAGGTGCAGAAGAGCAATCCAACATGAATGGCCCAGTTTCCCAACCTGAGACCATGGCCCCTCACCTGCACCTGGGAAATTGCACTCAAGTTGGAGTGGGAAACTTAGGATCTGGAGCACGAGTGGAAGCTATTCCACCGGCTTGCCAGGGTCTTAGCGACGCGGGTCCCCAGGATGTGCATTTGGGAGATCACCAACCGAAGAGGCACCAGCTGGAATGATCACGTAGGACAGGTTCCAACTTGCCACCTCCTATTCATACCTCGGACTTATCAGCTATGGTCAGACAAATGGTGAGGTAAAATATGGGCTTATCCAACGATGATTGGAGCATATCTAGGAGCCATACTTCGTTCACAGATACCATCCTATAGGCTGAGTACACTCAGAAGTTTAGGATGCCTACTGTTCTAGCCTATAAAGGGAAGACTGACCACCGACAACATATAATGAGATATGAGTGGATGATGATTTGCCATGGGATAATGTTGTAACTAAATGCAGATGTTTTCCAATAACCTTTTTGAGAATCGCTACCATGCGGTTCACCAAACTTCCCCCACGATTGATCTCTAGGTTTGATGAGTTGGTGACAAAATTTGTGGAGTAGTTTAGGATCCATGCCACTCGCCCAAAGGACATAATGTATTTATCCAGTGTGATCTAGTCTCCAGGGGAGTCGTTGAAGGATTATTTGCAAAGGTTTCATGTTGCTGCTACCGAAGTTAGCAACCCGAATTACCATTGTATTCTTATGGCCATGATGCGAGGGGTAGATATAGACAAGGAGTTTGGTGATTGGCTAACAGGAAAACCACTGACTACTCTGGAACGTTTTTATTCATAGGTGAACCAATTCATGAGAAGAGAAGAGGCTGGATGGATGAGGTGAAGCAGTGCGCCGGGGCCTAGCAAGGAAGCGGTGTGTTATCCCGCTTTTTGGCAAAGCTGTGATACCAAAAGATCGATTGAAAACAAAGGACAGTTCGTCTCAAAGATTGGTCATACTATGCTTCACTATGGATATCGCTGGATTTTGCCCGAGTCCAGATTGGGCTACAATTGATAGGACATGACAAGAAAGATCATAGAAGTCAGCATGTCAAATTTCAAGTCAATCCGAGTTCGTATGCTCGAGTTATGATCGATTCAATTTTAAGGGAAAGGCCTCAGTTTCGTATCCATCCTCACGCTCCAATTCGAATCGATCGAGTTCGAATCCATCGGGATGCCGCAGTTCGACTCGATCACGTTTAAATCCATCGGCTTCCCCTGCTTCGTATCCATCATGGAAGTCCCTCGCATCCATCTGTCTCGAGTTCACCAGGTGACTTCGTATCCATGGAGAAGCTACAAGGCTCGTATCCATCAAAGGGGTGATGTTCGAGTCTATCAGTAACATCAACCTTCGAATCCATAACACTTAAAACGGTCGAAAGTAAGATAGCCTTGCCTCCATCTAGTTCGAATCCACCAAACTCGCGGTAGTTCGAATCCATGGGAACACTTCTCTTCGAATCCATTAAGTTCGTATCGATGGACTTCACACCCATCAACAGTTGCAGTTCGTATCCATGAATACGGCACCATTCGGATCCATCGAGTCAACTAGCCTTGGTGACGTGTCATCCATCGATTCGAATGCACCGAGATACATGGAGACGAAGCGGTCAACTTGGAGCCAAATTCAGATCGAGGCGAAGTGTGCGCTCCACGTTAACACGAAGGCGCGTGCCATCCTCGGTTCGAAGCAATCGATTCGAACGAATCGATTCGAACCAAACAGCCGACGAAGAAGCATATTTTGTATCGACCATATCTAACAATCCACCGATCCAAACGCCATGAAATTTTCACAGAAGCATGCATACATGTTTAAGAATGTCCACACCAAATTTCAACTCGATTGGATGATTTTCTGGTCGATTCGAATGGAGATCGAATCGATCCCAAAGTGGGCCCAAATTTCCTGAGGCCGGGCACGTGGGCCCCCTCACGTGCCAGAAGTAGTCTCCCGAGTTTTCAACGAAATATCAGCAACCTACGCTATAAATAGAGCCCCAGAGCCAACAGAAAAAGGATCTTTCGACTCTCAAGCGCCCAGACTCTGCCGGATTGAGATCTCGATCATCCTATATCATAATTTTGCTGTTGATTTCGAATTTCCAGTTGTAACTCGATGTTGATCGCTGTAACAACTTGTAATCATTGAAAGAGAATCAATAAAACTGCAAAAAACTTCACAGTGGATGTAGGCAACATGCCGAACCACTATAAATCGCTTGTCTACGCATTTACTTTACTGTTGATTGGAGTTTTTGTTAGATAATATTCATTTTGAATTTTCATTCTTCGTTATTATCTCTTCAACGACTCCCGAAGAGTATTGTGACCAATTTTGGTGCAAACACTTTGGTGCTTTCAATAAGAAAACCCAGATGATCTGTCATCGATACCAGATTGAATAAATCTAAGAGAGAGATTTAGATCATCAAGTCGAACTTCCTTCCCTTCTATTCAGATTTGCACAAAGTCTAGGAAAGGAATTCAACTTTCAGGCTGGTTAGCACAAGAACCACCTCAAACGCTGTCAATCAAGAAGAACAGGATAGACAGAATCCTGCTCCACTACCTCCATCTAATCAAGATACTACTGGACACTCGGAACCATCAGGTCAGGTTACCCAATAAGAGTTGCAGTTGCTACTCCAAGAGCTGACCCATAATCGGCAATAGCTAGCAGAACAGCTACGTGCTAACGCCGAGTTGTTCAACAAGCTGGATCGCCAGAAGCGAAAGAGATCCACGAGAGACCATGCTTCCCGCTCCTCCAGCGAAAGTTCTTCATCTTCTGATTATCACAATCGATCACCACGACCCCGACTAGATGGGAGTCGCATGCCAGTCACTGGAGATCAACCGGCAATGACCATTGGACAACTGAGAATTGGTCCATCAGCCAGTTTCCAAACCGGACCCTCCTCCCGAGGAGGTGCCGTCCCTCACCACACCGCAGAATACCGCACCACTAACGTTGCGGCTGAACCAGGGGTCGACATCCAAGATCAGTCGAACCTGGACCGTCGTCATAGCGGACGTACTCCTGAACCGTACGTCTCAGAGGACTATGAGCCAAGAAGGCAAGACTTGGACCGTCGACAACATCCGGTCCAACCCCAAAGTATGGAACGTAATCATACTCCGGTGCAAGCCACACAAAACGCACAAATGCCGGATCTTTCAACTATGATACGTCAGATGATCCGTGAGAGCCAGGGACTCACGAATGATGATTGGGGAACTTCCCGGAGTCACACTACTTTTACGGATGATATTCTTGTTACTGAACCCCCACGGTGATTCAGAATGCCAACTCTACCCAAGTATGAGGGTAACTCCGACCCCAACCAGCATATTCTGAAATATGAATGGTCGATGACCGCTGCCAGAGCCGACGATGCAGTGAAGTATCGTAGTTTCCCCATATCCTTGGGGGGCATCGCTACCATGTGGTTCACTCGATTACCACCTCGATCCATCTCTTCATTCGACCAGTTGGCCACAAAATTCATTGAGCAATTCCGCATGCACGTCACAAGGCCAAAAGATGTCAACACTCTGTCCAGCGTCACCCAAGCTCCTTAAGAGATGCTCAGACACTACTTAGAGAGATTCCATACTGCATGTGCGGAGATCAGCAATCCGAACGATAACTCCATCCTTATGGCGTTAACTAAGGGGATCGACCCCGATTCTCAGTTTGGCAACTGGTTAGCTGGAAAACCACCTGCATCATTGGACCGTTTCCATGCCAAGGCGGCTCAATTCCTGAGAAGAGAAGACGTGAAACAGTCTAGGAAGAAAACTGATGCAGGACCAAGTATGGAAGGAATCCAAAGCAATGTTGCAATCAAACAGTCCGGTGAGAGCTTCGGAAAAGTCCAGTTGAACGTTAAAATAAACAAGCTCGGCGAAGAGAGAGCGTGAATCAAACTAAAAAACAAGATCAAAATCGTGGCCCGCAGCGCAAGAATCCAATGTTTGACAGTTAGACACCTCTAAATACATCACTAGAGGACTTGTACTTTCGAACCTGTAATACAATTCAGTACCAAAAACCTGCACCAAAACCGTCGTCAGAGAGACAAATCCAAATGGGAAAGTTTTGCAGGTTCCATGAAAGCTACGGGCACAATACGAACGAGTCTCGTCACTTACAAGATCTCGTTGAAAAACTGATCAGAGAAAAGAAGCTGGAACAGTTTGTGCGAACACCGCAGCCCAGAGAAGCGGGCCCTTCAAATCAAAACAACGAACCCAATCGACCGAGGCAGGAGGACTCGACTTGTCCCCGCGGAAGATTGGTGATAAACGCCATCAGTGGCGGACCAACTTTCTCAGGAGCCTGGAACGACGAAGATCTTCATCACTGTCACACATGACAGGCTCATTCAATCTATGAATACTTTGAAATTTCCTTTACATTCTGAAATTTGAGTTTGTAATAAGGCACTGACTTTGCCATATTTTCTTATTTCAGCAATAAAATACTATCTCTTCAAGCTATAGATGTGATTCACCGAATGCAACGTTCAACAATCACGACACACGAAGAGCTAAGCTCCATCAAACAATGGAATTTATTCAAATAGCGAGTGACTGTGATACGACCGGCCACTCACTAAGCGAAACCCCAGCTCGGGGGCAAGCCATCACATCAAAGGCTGAACTGGACCAACACACGACAGTCCTACAATTAACTCCAACTTCCCAGAGTGTGAATTGGAGTATAAACATCAAATAACTCGTTCCCAGAGTGCGAACAGACTCCAACTTCCCAGAGTGTGAATTGGAGTATAAACATCCAATAACTCGTTCCCAGAGTGTGAACGGACTCCAACTTCCCAGAGTGTGAATTGGAGTATAAACATCCAATAACTCGTTCCCAGAGTGCGAATGGACTCCAACTTTCCAGAGTGTGAATTGGAGTATAAACATCTAATAACTCGTTCCCAGAGTGCGAACGGACTCCAACTTCCCAGAGTGTGAATTTGAGTATAAACATCCAATAACTCGTTCCCAGAGTGCGAACGGACTCCAACTTCCCAGAGTGTGAATTGGAGTATAAACATCCAAAAACTCGTTCCCAGAGTGCAAACGGACTCCAACTTCCCAGAGTATGAATTGGAGTATAAACATCAAATCCATCGTTCCTAGAGTGTGAACGAATTCCTAAAAAGCCCAAACAGATGCGACTGACCATCTATCGGCCAACTCCAATTTCCCAGAACGTGAATTGGAGTATAAATATAGATTACAGGTTCCCAGAGTGCGAACCGAAGCATCCATGCTAACTCCAACTTCTCAGAGCGTGAATTGGAGTATAAATATAGATTTTAGGTTCCCGGAGCGCGAACCGAAGCATCCGTGCTAACTCCAACTTCTCAGAGCGTGAATGGAGTATAAACATAAGTTACAGGCTCCCGGAGTGCGAACTCAAACGTACATGCTATCTCCCAGTTCCCAGAGTGTGAATTGGAGCACAAATACCAAGTCGAAGTTCCTGAAGTGCAAACCGAAATATCGATACTAACTCCAAGTTCCCAGAGCGTGAAGTGGAGTATAAACATCAATTCCAGGTTCCCGGAGAGCGAACCGTGTTACAAACATCGATAACTCTCAAATTCCTAGAGTGCGAGCCGGATTACCGATCTCAAATTATCCTAAGTCCCCAGAATGTGGACATGTGCTTAAGATTTGCAATAAGTGCGATCAACCACCAAAATACAAATGTTGTTCCCCGAAACTGGGGGGCAAAAAAAGCTAAGTGTTAATCACTAACCAAAGTGATACAATGTCCGGAGTTCAACTTATTCATCGATCACAACTTGTGACCAAGATCTTCAGACTTAGCAAATAAAACGAACTCTACTTGACAGTAAAAACACCACAAGTACATCGGACTGAAAGCTAAACACTACAAACACTTAAGCACAAAAGAAATGAGAATTGAAACAAAGAAATTGAATTTTATTTCAACTAACTGTATGTGAAGATTCATGTACAAGTTCTTTCAAAAAATTCCTACCAGCAGGGGGCCAAGCCTGCATCTATACATAGCCTATGAAAGGAAAATAAAAGTGACTTCCTAAGCTGCCAAAAATGCACTAGAAGGAATCATCTTCTTCTTCTTCTTCGGTTTCCTCTTCAACGCGGAACCACCGGGGCCACTAGCAGTCTTCCGCTTCAACCCCGTACCCTTAGGCGGATCTTCCTCTGACGAGGGTATGATATCAATATACTTCTCCGAACTTGAACTTAAAGGAATATTCCCTTCTCGAGGAGTCGGAGGGGTCGGGTCTACCACCGGAGGAGGAACGGGCGTGCTGGTTCCGACTAGCGTGTCCCCAGAAGATGTCACCGCAAGAGGAGTGGGATCAACCTCTGTCGTAGCACATTCAGAATTACCACCGTGTGCTTCCGCTTCCATCTCCGCTTCTACTTGGGCGAGTATCTCAGCCTCACGAGCAGCACGAGCCTCACGATAGGTGGCGGTAGACTGTGACGATGCAATAGAAGCAGGTGGGAACGTGTCGAGAACAAATGGCATGTCAACAAAGGGGTCACTGTGCTGGCTTAAAAGTTCATTCATCATCTGTTCATCGAAAGTAATTGAACCCCCCTGTGTCACCTCAGTCGGCGCGGCTATCGTCGTGGCGATTGCTTCAGCAATGATGACCTCCTGTTTTTGATGTGGCTCTTGGACTGCAGGAGGCACCGTCGATGTTACTTTATTCACTGAGCAAGAAAGAAAAGAAGTGTCAGAACATGATTCTATACAAGTACTTCAGTTCGAACACATAGTAGATTTGTGCAGAGTACCTTCCTCAACTTGACTCGTAGCTGACCGAGCAGCTTCAGAAGAGTGCTCCCTTATGGGAGATAAGCGTGGCTGCTTAGGGTCGTAGCCTGGGACCAACTGTGGCTCAGTCGCTGGTGTAGGCTCCGTTCCAGATGAAGTGATCATCTCTGAACTTGTAGATGGATGCGCAACGCCAGACCCTTCACCAACTTCCAAGTGTTGGGTACCCAGCTTCTCTCTAGCATGAGAGACCGTGAAATCGTGGAGAACCTTCTTCTCTTCATCAGTCAATACGCGGTTCTCCAAATCAAATTCATCAAAAACTTCGCCTGGATGTAATGCTTTCTCTTCTTCAACTAGTAAATTCCAGGCGTTGAACAAATGCGTAGGATAATCATCAAGCCATGTCAGATTTCTGTGCCTCAGCACATTAGCATTATAAGTGATGAGAAGTTCTTCTATCTCCGTCTCCAGCTTAGTCTCTGCTTGACGAACTCTCTCATCGACTTCAGCTTCTGTCTCGCGGAACTTCTCCAAGGCCGCGTCTCTCTCTTTTCGGAATTCCACCGCCTGGTCACACGCTTCCTGTACGGAAATGTTAACGGTGTCTCTTTCCTACACAATCTCTGCAACTTTGGCCTTGAGCTCATTTAGCTCTTTCACGGCCGCATCCCGCTCAGCAGTCATGATGGTATTTCGGTGGCCCATGTCTTCCACCGTAGCGTAATGTTAACGCTTCATCCTATCCATCGCTGCCTGAGCCTCATCTGCTCTTCTAAGAGCTTCAATCTCCGACTTTCGAGAAGATTTGGCCTCACTGCCGAGCGCCTGAATGATGCGGTCCTTTTGACCAAGTTCTTTCTCCAACTTCTCGATCGTGGTCGCTCAATCAAAGGCCACTTTTGATGCTTTCTTAGCGGTCTTCGACCACTCTTGATACTGGAAGAATACGTCCGAGAGAAAATCGTGCATCATAGGAGCAACTGTCGACGGTATCCCCTTCAGATGCGGGGGAAAACGAACCCGTCAAAACAAATTTCAGGAAATTCTTTCCTCAGTTTAGCAAGCCTAACCGCTCCTTCCCCCGAAGGCTCCGTCAATGTCTGTTCTGTTGACGGGGAGGCCGCAATCTCCGTTCTGCGGTGAGTATCAGACCTCGATGGTTGGGAAGGCAGCTTGGGCCGTGAAGTTTCTGGAGGCGGTGCGTGAGCTCTAGGAGGTGGCGTGCGAGATCGAGATCGCCGCCTATAATCTTTTTCTATGTCAGAGCGCTCGTGACTCGAGCGCTCATAGTCATAATCTTTGTCTCCTTCCCTCCTATAGGGCTCGTAATACAAAGAAGACTGGCGTTTCTTACGGAGACTGCCAAGCATTAAACCTCTACCAGACATAGTACCTGCGAAACATGAAGCGAAATTAGTAATCTCTCACAGTGAACGTATTACACTTAGAAACCGTGTAGTGCTGTGAAGTGTGAATGTGGGTGCAACCCCCCGACCAACGAGATGTGTCAACCGCACTAGTGGGCAGAGACTCGCTCAAAACTAAAGCTTCTGAAAATTCTTCCAATCCAGCATCGGGCTGCAAGGACACATCATCCGGAATTGAGATATTGGAGAGCCCTTCATAAAGATTTTCAGCCCTTGAAGGAGACATCTCCGAAAATCTAACTCCGGGAGCGGATCGAGCCATGACAACCGATTTCCATCTTCCCTTTTTGGGTGGCTTAACAACGGCTGCCTTGCCTTTTCTTTGTTCTTTGGTATCTTGAGCTACATCCGCAGATTCACCTGATGGCTCGTCATCTGTATGAGTTCTCTCCGAGTCAGCCTCCTCAATTATGACAACCTTAGGTTTTCTTCGTTTGACTCGTTCTTTCGAGACGGTTCTTAAGACACCGTCAAGCATTATGCTTTGCCTCCGCTCAATCAACCCAAGGATTCTGAGATTACTATCTGTCAGTAGCAACTCAATATTCCTTTCTTCGCTTGGGATTTCTTGAAATACCCGAACTATCTCTTTGAAACGCTCACCTTCAGGTCGCTGAACTACGGCTGAAAAAAGAAAAAAGATGTAAGTTCGACTTCAAATACGTCAGTTCCATCAACTACCCGAAAAGATAGCAATACTTACGTCTAAATAGCCATCGTCGAGCGAACCTTGGGGGGATCTGACATAAAACCATTCCGTCCTGAAGTAACTCAATCTTGTCCAAGCCCCCGTGATCACTTGGCAATTTCTTACAGCCTCCAAGAATGTGAAAGATGGACTATCGGCCCGACTCTTGAAGTTAAACAAGTATCCGATCTCGATCGGAAGTGGCGGTCGATGGAGATATTCCATAAATGCAATGAACAAGCTATTGAGCGACGCGTATCCATTCGGGTGCAGTTGAGAGGGGGCGATCATCAAAAACGACAATACTTCTCTTATATACTGGTTGAACGGAGGGAGTGTCCCAGCTGCGCACGCATGGCGATTGAATGCGGTATATCCCTCCGATGGATTGTGCGGTCTATCATTTGGCCCCGGCAGTAGCACGTCATCCATTGACAAACCATGTCTTAAGCATATTCTTCCTAGTATGTCTTCCGAAATATTGGACGGAACAGAGTCTGATGGGTTATTAATGAAGGATGCGTCAGGTAACTCGTCCGGAGCTGGACTGATAACTTCAATCTCAATCTCTGGTACTTCAAGCACGGGAGGGACTGAACTCTGAGTTTCTTGCGGTTGCGAACTTGAAGTTTCCATAACTAGCTAACTCACGAGAAATCATCATTAGATGCTAAAAAGCCCATGTATTCCCCGGTGTAAAGTGCATGTGTCGTGCAGTGTAGTGCATTACTTGAACAAATTCTATGGAGTAAAACTGTGATGTATGAACGACAAAACTCTGAAAATCAAACCGGAAATGACCGTCATCGCTGACCGTCACAACCGTGCCATCCACTTGCAAACGATCGACCCAAGTTGAAGTTCGTTACATTCTTGTTAAGCTACAGTTCCATCGGCAAGCTTCAAAAGGTAGTCCAATATGCAGTTCTACGGTCAAGTTCAATCATGCAAAGTAGAAGCTCGTCGGAGTCAAGTATTTTTATGTTCAAAAATTCTCTAAAGTTCATTTAGTTTCAACTTGGAATCAGTCGTTGCAGTTAAATTCGTATCGAATCGAAGAAATATCATCAACCATGTTCGAATCGATACGCTTCGCATCGATAAATTTTGAATTGATACACTTCGTGTCGATCGCATTCGACTCAATACATTTCGTATCGATCAGTTTGAAACGATGAGTTTCGTATCGATCCAGGGCACGCCATGCCATATCGATTCGAGGACACCGGCTTCGCATCGATCGCTATTCTCATATTCGTATCGATACGAAGTCGCATGATTTCCTTTGATTCGAAAGCGCCACAACTCCTACTTCTCCAAAACAGGGCCTCGACTCCATGGCAATGCATCCATCCCCAAACTTGCTCTCGTTTGCCCAGATCTTAAAGTTATCAATACCGATCGTGAAAGCAAGGAGGAGGATTAAGATCTTCGAGTTTCATCATTCTAAACACGATACTACCCATTAAAATACCTGATTTTAATGTTTAACTTCGAAGAATCAAAGAACTGGATCGATTCAAAGATGTGACAAAGTGCTCTCGGAAGCTTCGAGTCGATGCAAGGGCACAGAGAGTAACAGACAAACAGTAAAAGTAAAAAAGTGAAAAAATGGCCAAATGAGAAGTATTTATACGAGGCCCTAGAAGAACCAAGACGATTCGCCTCCCAATAGAACTTGACCGGTCGCAACCAGTCAAAACACCATCGGTTCGAAAGCTCCGTTCGAATCCATTTGCCTGAGGCCTTATCGATGCGAAGTTACCCTCACACTTCATCGATACGAAGTATACAACTAACGCTGTACAGAAGACATTGAGCGCCATCGATGCGAAGTGCACAGTGAGCACATCGACTCGAAGCCCCTGTTCACATCAACAAATTCAGAACTCCATCCACAACCTACCGATACGAACAACGATTTCATATCCATCAACACCTATCGATACGAACGACGATTTTGTATCCATCCTTTCTCATCGGTACGAATGGGTGATTCGTACTCATCCACGCCATCGATATGAATGTCGATTTCGTACCCGTCATAGCATAAGCATACTTCATCAATACGAATGTTGATCGCGAATCCATCGATGCTCATACCCATCGATTCAAAATATTACGTTCGCGCAACACAAAGTCGATTCCTTCAACCTTCTATATCGGTTCAGGAGAGGATCGATACAAAGGGACTTTTCAAAACAACCATCAAATGTTGTCTCAACTCAAATTTCCAAATCGATTCAGGAGAGAATCGATACGAAATTCAACAACAAACAAAACTGACAACGACTCGTGGACGCATGACGTTAACAAGGGTCGAACTAACATATATGCATATATGTCAGACTAACATTCGATTTTAAACATTCACAGGGATCGAATACTCATCTGGTTACGATTACAACAACCAGCAGCCAGGCACTATTATGCAGCAATCAATCATATCAAAGCAAGGTTACAACCTTCGACAAAAGAGCAATGATTGTTAAGAGAGAAATCGCAGCTTTTCAAAGCACGTCATGTTCCACAAGACGTACTTTGGGGGGCAAATGTTATCCCGCTTTTTGGCAAAGCCGTGATACCAAAAGATCGATTGAAAACAAAGGATAGTTCGTCTCAAAGATTGGTCATACTATGCTTCACTATGGATATCACTGGATTTTATCCGAGTCCAGATTAGGCTACAATTGATAGGACATGACAAGAAAGATCATAGAAGTCAGCATCTCAAATTTCAAGTCAATCCGAATTCGTACACTCGAGTTATAATCGATTCAATTTTAAGCGAAAGGCCTCAGTTTCGTATCCATCCTCACGCTCCAATTCGAATCGATCGAGTTCGAATCCATCGGGATGCCTCAGTTCGACTCGATCACGTTCGAATCCATCGGCTTCCCCTGCTTCGTATCCATCATGGAAGTCCCTCGCATCCATCTGTCTCGAGTTCGTCAGGTGACTTCGTATCCATGGAGAAGCTACAAGGCTCGTATCCATCAAAGGGGTGATGTTTGAGTCTATCAGTAACATCAACCTTCGAATCCATAACACTTAAAACGGTCGAAAGTAAGATAGCCTCGCCTCCATCTAGTTCGAATCCACCAAACTCGCGGTAGTTCGAATCCATGGGAGCACTTCTCTTCGAATCCATTAAGTTCGTATTGATGGACTTCACACCCATCAACAGTTGCAGTTCGTATCCATGAATACGGCACCATTCGGATCCATCGAGTCAACTAGCCTTAGTGACGTGTCATCCATCGATTCGAATGCGCCGAGATACTTGGAGATGAAGCGGTCAACTCGGAGCCAAATCCGGATCGAGGCGAAGTGTGCGCTCCACGTTAACACGAAGGCGCGTGCCATCCTCGGTTCGAAGCAATCGATTCGAACGAATCGATTCGAACCAAACAGCCGACGAAGAAGCATATTTCGTATCGACCATATCTAACAATCCACCGATCCAAACGCCATGAAATTTTCGTAGAAGCATGCATACATGTTCAAGAATGTCCACACTAAATTTCAACTCGATTGGATGATTTTCTGGTCGATTCGAATGGAGTTCGAATCGATCCTAAAGTGGGCCCAAATTTCCTGAGGCCGGGCGCGTGGGCCCCCTCACATGCCAGAAGTGGTCTCCCGAGTTTTCAACGAGATATCAGCAACCTACGCCTATAAATAGAGCCCTAGAGCCAACAGAAAAAGGATCTTTCAACTCTCAAGCGCCCAGACTCTGCCGGATTGAGATCTCCATCATCCTATATCATAATTTTGCTGTTGATTTCGAATTTCCAGTTGTAACTCGCTGTTGATCGCTGTAACAACTTGTAATCATTGAAAGAGAATCAATAAAACTGCAAAAAACTTCACAGTGGACGTAGGCAACACGCCGAACCACTATAAATCGCTTGTCTATGCATTTACTTTACTGTTGATTGGAGTTTTTGTTAGATAATATTCGTTTTGAATTTTCATTCTTCGTTATTATCTCTTCAACGACTCCCGAAGAGTGTTGTGACCAATTTTGGTGCAAACACGGTGCAAAGTAACATTGCAGTAAAACAGTCTGGCGACAACTCTGGCAAGGTTTAGGTCAATGTTCAAAATAAGTTGGAATAGTCTAAAGGATCGAGAGGAGGTAATCCTAGAAGTAAGAGGGAAGCAGGAAAGTGGAAACCGAGGATCCCAACCTATAACGAATACACTCCTCTGAACACATCTCTGGAGAATATTTATTTATCAACTTGTAATACGTTCCAATACCGTAAGCCGCACCCAAAAGAATCCATTGAGGAACAAAAGAAGATTGGAAAGTATTGTCGCTTCCATGAGACTTATGGGAAAAATACCAAAGAATGTAGAGACCTACATGATGCTATAGAATAGCTGATTCGATAGAAGAAGTTATTGCAGTTTGTTAAGAATCCGCCGGAAAGGGGATGGGGACATCCGATCCCAATCATGGGTAGGCTCTACATCGACCTGAGGAACCCGCTCGGACTAAAGATAGACCGATTATAAACACGATAATCGTTGGGCCTCACCCGGCAGACAAGATTTGGCAAGAAATGGAATGTTATGCTAGTTTTCTAAAGCATGCGGATTTCGAATGCTGCTCTAACACAGAAGATGAGACCCTAGCGAAACTGCAGCGAATGATGACGGATGATATAGTGTTCAGAAGCAGAGATGTTGATCAGGTGGAGGCACCTACCATTGACCCGATGGCCATCTCAGCCACAATTGGGTCGGCGTTTGTGAGAAGGATACTAATTGATTGCGGGAGTTCTGTTAATATTATCTTCAAAAAGGCGTATACCAAATGAAGATGGAGTCGAAGGATCTAAAATCATCTAAAGTTTGTATTCACGGCTTTTACGGTGCAACCACTAATGCGATAGGTTTTGTTGAATTAGGAGAAGGTGAACGTAGGAGGTACGGATCCTACTGTTCATTGTTTTGGATGTTGATTCCCAGTATAATGTTTTTTTGGGCCGACCGGCCCTGGCGGAGTTTAGGGCAGCTTTGGCCCATGGTGTTTAACCTTGAAATTTCAATTATATAGAGGACTTGGTGTAGTGCATGGAGATCAAGCAACTGGTCGTGCAAGTTATGTGGCTGAGCTGAGAGAGGCCCAACAAAGCGAGAAGGGGAAGGGTGTGGACAACTCTGTCCACATCTGTATTGCTGAAAATTGACAAGTAATGCCCAAGCCGTGACTTGGGCAACAGGGTCGGATCTATAGAGACTTAGATCCAAGAGACTATGATGAAGAACCCAAGGAGGCTAAAGCACCATCGGCTGAAATAACGATTGACATCCTAGTTAGCCATGATGACCCATCACGAGTGCTTAAGATTGATCATAACTTAACCCCTCAATTATTGAGGATCTTACCGATTTCCTCTCAGCGAATCTAGATGTTTGCGCTTGGATGCACTCTGATATGTGCGAGATTTATCCTGCCATTGCAAGTCATATGTTGAACATTCATCCAAAGTATGTGCCAGTGAAACAAAATAGGAGAGGCATGGACCCGGAGAGGTCTGCTGCTCTCAGAGAGGAGGTGGATAAACTCAAATCCAATGGGTTCATCCACGATGCCCTTTATCCTGAATGGGTATCTAATCATGTATTGGTGAGGAAAGCAAACAGGAACTAGAGGACCTGTGTTGATTACTCAAACCTGAACAAGGTGTGCCATAAGGACAGTTTTCCTTTGCCCAGAATTGATCAACTGGTTGACTCAACGGCAAGACACGAATTATTGTTATTCATGGATGCGTATTTCGGATACAATCAGATCCCGATGCACATTCCGGATTAGGAGCACACCAGTTTAATCATGGACGTTGGGCTGTACAATTTTGTAGTGATGCCTTTCGGGTTGAAGAACGCAGGAGAAACTTACCAACGTTTGGTGAATCGGATGTTTAAAGACCAGATTTGTGGAGTAATGGAAGTCTATGTGGATGACATGCTTGTGAAATCATGGCAGTCAAACAACCACATTCAAGATTTGGCTGAGATGTTTGACATACTCAAGTACTATGGAATGAAGATCGATCTATAAAATGTTCCTTTGGCGTTGCGTCAGGAAAGTTTATGGGTTTTATTATCAATGCACGGGGAATCGAAGCCTTCCCAGAAAAGATTCAGGCTATTCGAGACATAAAAGTGCCCAGAAATATAAAGCGAGTACAAAGCCTGAATGGAAAAGTCGCCGCGTTGAGTCGATTCGTATCCGACTGACTGACAAGTGTATTCCTTTCTTCGATGTGATAAGGAAAGGGAAGAGAAATTTTGAATGGACGTCGGACTGTGAGGATGCATTCCGAGCTCTGGTGAGACACTTGGAGAGGCCCCTGGTTCTATTAAAGCCCGTAGACCATGAGGAGTTATATGTTTACTTAGTCGTATCTCAACACACCATCAGTGCAGCTTTGATTCGTGAAGAGGACCGAACTCAAAAGCCAGTGTACTACGCTAGTAAGCGTTTTACGTAGGTAGAGAGAAATTACCCTAAGATTGAGAAGCTAGCCACTGCATGGTGATCGCATCATGAAAGCTCCGTCTGTATTTCCAAGCACACTCGATCAGTGTTTATACCGGTCAACTTCTGCGGCAGGTGCTCCAATGACCAGAAATCTCTAGAAGTCTGCTCAAATGGAACATTGAGCCAAGACAGTTCGATATCACTTACCTGCCATGGAGGGCAATCCGAGGACAAGCGCTAGCAGATTTCATTGCAGAGTTCACCATATCAGACGAGCCAAGTGGTAGTGTTGTAATTCCCACTGTTCGATGGAAGCTATATGCCGATGAGGCATCCAACGACCGTTGTTTTGGAGCTAGCGTTATTCTTGTAACTCCCAAAAACTGATTAACTTGTTATGATTTGAAACTCGATTTCCCAGCTACGAATAACAAAGTTGAAGATAAAGCGTTGATTACCGGCTTGAAACTTGCTAAGGAACTTGAAGTAAAATCGGATGAAATTTATATGACTCACAATTGGTGGTATACCAAGTACGGGGAGATTATCAAGCAAAGGAGCAAAGGAGCAAAGGCTTGCCTCATACCTTACTCGGGTTCAAGAACAGTTGACAGACCTAGAATATTACGATATTTCACATATCCCACGTGAAAATAATGGGGAAGCCGACTCATTGGCAAAATTCACACGTACTGGTAATGTACAATAGATGGGCTTAGTTCCCATCGAAATCTTACATGCCTCGGGTATAAACGAAATGGAGGTAGATTTAGTGTTAGGGACGGGACTAAATGAGAGTCATGGATGACCCCGTCCAAAGAATACCTGCTACATGGAACTTTACCCAAGAAAAAGGACGAAAGACGATAAGTCGTTTGCAAAGCCTCGTGGCACATAATGCAGGATGGAGTAATGTATCGAAAAGGATTCTCTATTCCCTTACTTCAGTGCATCACCAACAACAAGATAAAGCGGATCTTGAAAGAAGTTCATGAAGAAGAATGTAGCGACCATACTAGGGGGCAGACACTAGCCAAAAAGATCCTCCGCTATGGATACAATTGGCGACTATGAATTGAGACGCCACAGACTATTTAAGAAGATGCGACAAATGTCAAAAGTATGCAAAAATCTCGAGAGCCCCACCAACGGAACTCACAAATGGTTAGTCCATGGCTATTTGCAATATGGGGGATCGATATAATCGGCTCCTTGCCGATCTCCAAAGGTGGTGCGAAATACACAATTTTCGCTGTAGATTATTTCACCATATGGGCAGAAGCGGAGCCCTTAGCTACGATCACCACCAAAAAGGTCATTAATTTGTGCGAAACATTATATGCCGTTTTGGCTTCCTACGAACTATCATTACAAACAACGGAACTCAATTGGAGAGTAGCGAGTTCAAGGAATTCTACCAAAAATATTGCATTCAGAAAAGGTTTGCGGCAGTCTCTCACCCTAAAGCCAATGGACAAGTTGAAGCCATAAATAAGATAATCAAGTACATAATGAAAAAAAGTTAGAGAAGTCCAAAGGCAAGTGGGTGGGTGAGCTTTTGACAGCACTCTGGGCTTACGGAACCACCCATAAGTCCACGACTGGCCACACTCTGTTTACCTTGGCATATGGCATTGAAGATGTTATATCCATGGAACTTGAAGTTCCCTCTCACCGGGTGACTCAATATGATCCTAGGACGAATCAGAATCTCTTACTGGAATTGTTGGACTTTGTCAACGAAAAACATGAAGAAGCTGATTTGAGGGCGGCTGCATATCGGCACCGAGTCGCTTGATATTATAATGAAAAATTCGACCGAGGACCTTCGATGTGGGTGACCTTGTTTTGAAGCAAGTTTTTCCAGTCCCGTCACATATGAACCTAACATGGGAAGGTCCATACATCATCAAAAAGAAGCTTGGAGAAGGAACCTTCAAGCTAGCGACCGTTGATGGCGTAACGCTCCCTCAAGCGTGGAATAGCGAGCTTTTGCATTATTATTACACTTAGTCTATTTCTTTTACATTTTAGTAGCAGTTGTTTCCGGTGTATGTTTTCTTTTGTTGTTCTCTGTTTCCAACATGTAATAAGACAATTCACTTTGCCCCTATTTTTTATAACCAATAAAGGCTTGAAGCTATTTTTCTATGAAGCATTGATATTCCGTGTACTACAATTCCATGGCAAAGTTAAATTGTATTAATCTGTTCGGCGTATGAACGCACATATAAAATTAAAAGTCGATCAATAAATGATTCAAAAATCTCTAAGTGCCCGGAGTGCGAACTAGAGTATAAATGATTCAAAAATATCTAAGTCCTCGAAGCATGGACTAGAGTACTCTGAGTCCCTAGAGCGCGGACTAGAGTATAAACGATTCAAAATTCTCTAAGTCCCTAGAGCATGGACTAGAGTACTCTAAGTCCTCGGAGCTCCTACTAGAGTATAAACGATTCAAAAATCTCTAAGTTCTCGGAGTACGGACTGGAGTACTTTGAGTCCTTGGAGCATGGACTAGAGTATAAACGATTCAAAAAATCTCTATGTCTCTGGAGCACTGACTAGAGTACTCTGAGTCCTAGAGCGCGGACTAGAGTATAAATGATTCAAAACCTCTAAGTCCCCGGAGCACAGACTGCCAGAACGTAGACTAAAATATAAACGATTCAAAAATCTCTAAGTCCCTATAGCACGAACTAGTGTACTCTGAGTCCCTGGTGCACGGACTAGAGTATAAACAATTCAAAAATCTCTAAGTCCCTAGAGCGCGGACTAGAGTACTCCGAGTCTCCAGAGCATGGACTAGAGTATAAACGATTCAAAAATCTCTAAGTCCCCGAAGCATCGATCAAAGTACTCTAAGTCTGCAGAGCATGGAATAGAGTATTCTAAATCCCCGTAGTGCGGATTAGAGTATAAACAATTTGGAAAATATCTAAGTCCCCTAAGCGTGAACTAGAGTATGAATAATTCAAAAATCTTCAATTCATGTGGAAGCGGACTGGAGTTTACATAACCTAAAAGATTTTGAATTTCAAATACAAGTTAGGTGATAAGCTATAAAATGAGAATCTATGGATACAAAAGTAGAAAATTTTTATTTACTAATCTAAATTAAGTTCCATTACAACTTCTCTGAAGTCTGGAGCCAAAGCCTATCCACAGCGACTATAAAAAAAGAAAAAGAAACAACTACAAGATTTAGGTTTATTCAGGCTGAGTGAGGCATGACTAGATGATAGCTACCTCTTTGACTTTTTCTCCTTCTTCGCCTTCTCCAAAGGCTCCTTAGCCGAATGTTTTCTCTTGGACCCTTTGCTTCCCAGTGAGGTGTTATCCGGGGAAGGAAGAGGGACCTCCAGAGGTGTGGATCCCTTGGGGAGAATGACCTTCAAGGGCCTATTTAGAGGGTTATCAAGTTCCACCACTTGAGGTTCTATCTTAACTTCAGCTTTCTTTTTCCCCTCTTCCTCAATTTTCTCCTTCATGCTAAGCTTTGATGTATGTTCGGAGGCGTATGTGATTTTGACCTCACCATGTTCATCTGAAGGCGAGGGATTCTCAAGTTTATCCTCATCTAGCACCCCGATCACTTGGGCATCGGGCTAGGGGTATATCCAGCGTGACGTGCTTCTACCATTTTCTCTTCCCTCTTCGTGGTGACATTGCTCCTAAGAGTTGGTTCGGGATTAGGATGGCCTACATGAAGTCATAAAAGGCAAATGTTAGAATACATCTATTACTCGCCAAAAGCGATGGTTTTTTGAACTCTAGAAGGAAAAATTAAATACCGGCTTTCGGTTGACTCTCAGCTGTTTTGGGAGTCTCACCCTCTGGAATATGGGATAGAATGTGAACATAAATCTCGGGCTTCTCCGAGTCATAGCCAACATGCTACTCGGGAGGATCGAGTGACGAGCTATTAGCCGGCTGAGCAGAAGGAGGAACTGGAGACTCAGTACCGGATGGGTCAAAAATATCGTCCTTACCCTTTGATGACGAGGTGTCTCTATCGAAGAGAGCTTTTGCTGCAGATAAGTCTAAAGGCTTGTTTACTCGGAGCACTTCCCTCACAAGAGCTTCTTCATTGACCTCTTCGACGCCCAGCTCAACTCTTTTAATTTTTATCAAATTATCCATGCTTCAGCCAATGATTCGAGGTAACCCTCGCCTAGGAAAGATAGGTCGCGGTGTATGAGAACTCATGCAATATACTCGACAATGAGTGGATCAAATAAGCATTTACTTTCTTCTCTGTCGGCCTCAGTGGCTGCGTCGAGGCGAGAGTCGACTACTGTAAGTGCCATTTTCTTACCCTTCTCACGAGCTGCCTCCTTTAGCACTTCAACTTGGGAGAGTCCCTCCTCGAGCTTTGTCTTTAGGAGTTGTGTTGCAACAATTTCATCGCAATTTCCTCTTTAGGAGTTGTTCCTCCTTTTTCTCTTCTTTCTCTTTGGCAAGCAACTCCTCCAGTTCTTTAACTTGTCGAGCGAGAATATCATTTTCTTTCTAGATAGAGCCTTTCTCTAAAGCTAGAGCACCACTGCTTTGGATTGCTTCGTCGATTTCTTTCTTGTGAGTGGCTTTCAAGCAACTAACTGCCTCGGCCGTATCCTTGGCATTTTTCTAGGCGGCCTCAAGTCAAGATTTGTTCGAGGATTGCTCTTCATCCTGGGCTTTTATGATATCTTTGTCATGAATGGCTTCAAGTTTCAGGTGATCAATTTCATGTCGACGTTCCATGGAAACCTCAGAAACTTTCTTCGCTAAGTGTACAAACGCATCATGCTAGACATAAACATCATTATTCCAAGTGACGGCGCTTTATTTGACGTGTCCAGGAATAGGATGAATCGCAAGAAGAAATTTCAATCCATCAAATCATATCTTCGAAAATGTGGCTTTAAGCTCAGCTGATTTCTCTGCTATCGAAGGGTCGTGTGCGGAGGCTGGGGGAGTCTCCTAGCCAGAATCATGGATTTCTTATGGGGCTTACGAGATTGCTTAGTGCTCGACGAGCTAGAATGTTGGTCACGGGGAGCTTCGAATTGGGATCCTTTCTGAGCAGATTTTTCCCTACTATGCTCTGACTATGGGGGAGTATCGTTTGGATATGAGGAATGACTGTAAGTTCTTCTTTTAAAAGACGGTGACTCTCTGCGATGATAATCTCTATCATCGCTGTCATACCTATCTCATCGTCTACCTGATCCTGAATCTCGACTGGAATGATATAAGATAATGGACCTGCGAAGGCAGTTAATGCAGTGTGTGCGCCCTATATCACCTGCATAGAAAACCAAGTAAGGATGAATTAGTGGGAATCAAGTGAAGACTAAAATTCAAGTGTAAGGTGAAGTGTAAGTGTTTGTGTGTGCGTCCTAGTGCTTCCCTCTGACATACCAGTGTTTTTTGCTTTACTTATTGGAGTTTTCACTCCTTGATAGCGAGCCTAAGCACCTTCATCGCTTCTCACGGGCGAATTAAATCTCATATCCTCAAGGTCATTGAAGCCATAATTTAGTAAGTCCTCTGGGATGGTCAGGTCAGATAGACCCTTTAATGAACCCTCTAAATTTTGAGAAGACTAATTTTTCTCAACTTGAGTTATTGTGACCTTTGAGGTTCCGTCCACTGTTATCTTTTTCAATTTATAGGCTAGGCTCTTTTTCCTCTTTGAAGGGGGAGGCGGTCAGTCGATACCGGGTACATCAACTACTAGTGTTAAGCAGGAACTTATATTCTCCTTAGTCGCTTCTGACACCTTGGTTTCTTTGATTTCACCTTCATCAGTTGTATCGAGGTCCCCACCAATAGGGGCACCGAAGGTCCGGCCTGCTCCTTGCCTTTTTCTACAACAGATCTGGTTGTAGTGGCTGTAACTGGAAGGCTTGTTTGACAGCCCTCCTCCAGTAATCCAAATTTCGAAAGCAAGTTCGTTGGAAATAATAGATTTAATGTCTCAATCTCTTACGAGAATGGCTTGAATGGCCTCGACGGCCTCATAATACCCAGCACCTTCAGGTCGTGGGCAGTTACCTATAAGAGTTGAAAGAAGTTCAGACAGGATGCATGTTAAACCCTAGACAAATATTAGTCTAAAAATGAAACTTACTCCCTTCGAGCTACCTTCTCGCAAAACCGGGAGGCAGCGTACGTAAAACCACTCTTGTTCGTATTGGGAAAATTTACTCCACGCACCCGTCAGAATATGGCATTGGGAGTGTGGCTCAAGAAATATGAAGGATGGACTATCAAAATGTCTCTTGAAGCGGTAAATATAACGGATGTCCTCGGGAGTAGGAAGTCTGAATAAGGTGCTCATAAGAGGACGCATGTACCATGAATGAACGCATGGCTATTCGGGTGTAGCTATGCCGGAGCAATCCCAATATGCCACAACACTTCATGGAGGAATGAATTGAAAGGTGGCACACTCCCAACCCAGTACATAAACTTGTTACATGTGGTATACCCAGCTGGGGGTAGGTAAGGCCGATCTTGTCCTAACGGAACCAAAACGTCATCAAAGGGGATTTCATGGATTGAGCACGATCGGCGAAGAGCGGCTTCATCAATTTTTGAGGCTTGTGAATCAATAAGATTATGCAAAATGATGGCTCCGTCTATAACATTAGGAGCTGGGCCTATAACTACAGTAGATGGATCCGGAACACCATGTATAGAGGTTGTCGATGGATTCGAAGTTCCTACAACCTCCTGCCGAGGACTTGGCTTAGGCTTGTCGGAAACTATAGTAGAACTCGAATTTTTAGACATCTCTAAAGAATGATGAATGTGGATAGATACCTGTTTAAGCTATACTTAAGAGACAATGGATATCGGATATAACGACAGTGTATTTCCCCGTGTGTTGTGTGGACTAGTGCAACGACTCAAACATATGTGCAGAGAAACTAAAATTTTAAAGACCAGTGTAGCATGATAGAACTTTAAAATGCAGTCCTCGGAAAATCGTCTTCGCCGACCGTCTCCGGCAATTTATCGCATGATTGGCAATAGAATTCTTGAAATCAAACATTGGCAACATAAAGTGTGAAGGCTATTATTTGCATTTGAAGGGTTAAATTTGCATTTAAGGTTATTCAAGCTGTGGAGTAGTTAGTTTAAATTAAGTCCTCGGGCTAATATGCTTTACTACTTGTCATTATCCATTATTCTATGCTTGGTTCAAATGAATGTTGTGTTCGAGTTAAAATTGCCAATGCCAACCCACTCGCTCGCTATCTCACCCTAACTACCGACCCGGCCTCACTTAAACTCTTGCCAACCTATATCACCTCACCAAATGCCAAGCCACACTCACTACACACTTCTTCTTCTCTCTCTCTCTGATCACCGAGCTGCCTTTTCTGAACTATACCAAGCCACTATCCTAGAATCCTACCGACCTATAACTCCTCTCACAATACCGAGCGGCCCACACTCCAAAGGACACTCTGACGGCCCACTCTCTCTCCCATGGAACCAAAAGACACTCCTTCTTAGAGTACCGATGCACAAACTCAACTGCTGGAATCCTACCAAACTGCTCTTCCACTAGAAACATGCCGACCCCTTTCCTTTGCTTGGAATGACGAACGTGAAGCTTATACCTCCGTACCTATGGTACGCCGATCCCTCTTCATAAAATCTTTCGAAACAATGCAAATCCATGCCAAAAAGCTCTCCGCTGTCTTTGCCCTATGCACTCACTCACCGCGTTTCTCTCCTCTCCCACTCATCGCGAGGATCAATATGCACATGGTTTTAACCTAGTTCAAGTTCGAGAAGGCATGGCCTAGGAATTTAATATTATACATGGAATCCCACCTAAGTGTTAACTCAACGTTAGGGCGAGAGATTCTTTAGGGCTTGGAGGTTAAGGGAAATAGAGAAACATGTTTGTAAGATAATGAAGAGGAGTGGAGGAGAAGTTCGATGGGGAGGAGAAGTTTAGGTCTGGAGTAGTGATAAGGAAGGCAGGATGTGAGGTAAGTAAGTGAGCTTATGAAAATGAAGTGGAAGTGAGAAGGAGAAGAAGGTAGGGTGTGGGATTTTATATGAAGAATGGAAGATGAACCAGTTTTATCCTAATGACTCGATCACCCTGTTTTGCGGAGTTGGCAAGTCGACATGCAAGACCCAGCCAGGGTAAACCAACCAAGCGGGTCGGCCTTCGTATGCCAATCCCTTGCTTGTTCCTTGTTTTCTAATAATAATAATAATAAATAAAAGTGTATATATATATAAAGTTATGTGAATATATATATACGTATGTATATGTATAAATATATGCACGAGTTATGTTCAGAAAATCCACCATGATTCAGCCTTCGAGAGGTTGCACACACCCAGCTTTTGAAAAGTTAAAAACAGGATTTAAACAATAGACTATTATCATTTAAATGAGCTAGCATCTGAAAGCAAGGACTGATTGCTGATTCAAAGCATGCCATGTTGATTTACACAATGCACTTTGGGGGCTAATGTTATCCAGCTATGTGGTCTAGCTTCAAAGCGATAGTTGCAGAGGCCACGGTTGGGGCTAGACAAGATTCACGCCAAAAGGGATGTATAAATACGAGGGTCCGGTGCAACTCAATTTGTATGAAAAGCATATGATTGGGCCTGCATATATGGTTCGGCCTGTATAAGTGGTTCGACCTGTACATATGGTTCGACCTGTACATATGGTTCGACCTGTATAAATGGTTCGACCTGTATAAGTGATTCGGTCTGTATATATGGTTCAGCCTATATAAATGGTTCGGCCTGTGTATGTGGTTCGACCTGTATATGTGGTTTGGCCTATATACGTGGCTCGGGAAAGGGAGGAAAGTTGTTTTGTCGTTCGGTCTTGTAGAATGATATGTGTGGCTCAGTAAAGGAAGCAAGATCATGCATCGCTCGGTCTAGATGGTTCAGCATACATCGCTCGGTCTAGGTGGGTCAGAAAGTATCATTCGGTCATGATAGGCTGAACTGACTAGTCGGCCTTGGAGGGATTGTATTCGACGGCTCGGTCCTAGATGGTTCGGTGTAAGTGAGAATGGACTCAAGAGAACTAAAGCATGTGGGTTGGCGTTTGTACACGGCTCGAACATCGTGCTTCGGCTTTGGTTGTACGGTATATGGTTTGGTATGGATCTTCTTGGTCAAGGAGGAACGGTCATATATGGCTTGGCATATATGGTTCGGTCATGGTGAGAATGCTTTGGTGGATCGGTCACATATGGCTCGGCATGTATCACTCGGTACCTATGGTTCGATAGCTTAGGCCCAGTCTTGGTAGCTCAGCATATCTGGTTCGGAATGTATAAGGGAAAGCTACAAATTACCACCGAGGGATACAGTCGTTGCTTTCATGCTTCAAGTCACATACTTAGTTGCTTCGGGTCATGTAACAGCTCGCTTCAAGTCATCTACGGGGAAACCCTGGTTTGGCATTGTGTGGATCGGTGATAGAGGTTCGGTGGAAGTGGATCAGCATGGCCCGTTCGGTCAACTTAGCTTACAACTATGGGCCGATTTACTTTGGTTTTGGGCTTGCGTAGGGAGTCCAGCCTATCTTCGTCTACAAATAGAGAGGCAGAGGTACAATTCGAGGGACCTTTTTTCGAGAACTCCAGAGATACTCTGCCATATTCTATACTCACTTCTTTTCTGTTAAAACTTGCATTCAAGCTATTTGTTTACGGATTGTATTTGTACTTAATTCATCAATAAATAAATAAAGATCATATTCAAAGTGGACGTAGGCATTACGCCAAACCACTATAAATCTGGTGTTTCCTTTTTTGTTGATTTTGCATTAAATTGCACTATTCCTTTATTTTAATTTGCTCTCTTCATTAATCTCTCAACATAACTTTACTCAAGGGTGTTAGTGACCAATTTTGGTGCCAAAACTTCCCTGCTAGTATCTGTAAATCAGCTCCTCATTAGGATCCATCGTCAACGCTGTATCACATCCTCGTTATTGTGCATACCAAGAAACCCCTATAGTGCCTAATAACAACTCTATAATAGTTTTTCCATATTCTACTCATATTTGAAAGGCCTTCATTAAGATTTCTATTTCCTTGCCTTCTAACAACAAATTAACAAATAAATGTGGTGGTGCATGACCAAAATGTGATCTATACTAGTAGGAGTAACTCTCATCTTTCCAATAATCGCTTAGGACAGATGATGTTCTTGACTCATGAAGCAGCTCACACTCATGTACATGGTACCAATCTCATTGTCATAGCACCGAGCCTAGCATAGATTCCCTAAAGCAATCTAGGAAATACCCATTTGTTATTTAATATCCCCTAAAAGTTTAAAATAGATTCTACTTATCATTTGACCCTTCGACTGAGACGAACCATCCAACTTGGTATTCCCTTCATCCATTTGTGAATGTGTAGCTCCATGGATCCTACAGTTAGATATGTCCCACATCAGTGTAATATATACACCAACTACTAGTAGCCTCTAGCGGTAGGCAGACTTATCTTGTACACTAATAACAAGCATTCCAACTCATTTAATGACTATTTAATTCTTATTTAACCTAACCTATTAAATAACTTTAATAATTCACAACGATCATGAAAGTATACTTGAGGCTATGTACGTATGTATTTATATAGATATTCATACTTATTTAGTTACTATGCCTCAAATGTTCAACTGTTCACATCTAGTTAATTTTATAAACTGACTCCTTGTTTCATTAGTGTTAAATTAATGTTATTTACTGTTTCCTTAAACTTAGGAGATTTAAATATCTTTTATTGTTTACTTCCCTCTTTCATTATTAAACCTATATTATTATTCTTCTTAACTATTCCCACCCTCCCTTGGTTACAAACTTTATTACCTATTCATATCATTACTTACTAACAATTTATTGCTTATTATTTAATTTCTAACTTGTCTTTATTGCATATATTTATTTTATACATTTATCGTTATTCTTATCACTATTAAAAAAATTTGTTCAACATAAGGATTTCTTCATTTTAATGCATTAAACTGTGTCTCCCCCGACGGTTAACACTGTGAATTTCTATAACTTTTCTAAGAAGGGAATTTGTGTTACGTTTGGAATTATAAAAAATTATCTTTCTGTAGTTATTGAAATTGACGATACAAACTATGGTAAATATCCTTATTTTATAGATCTCTTTCTTTTAGGCCTATTCCTTGTTATTCCATATGACGCACTTTTATATTTGACTCCAAACTTGATAATCTATAGAAATTTACATTTCAACATCCTACATTCCAATGAATTAAAATACTACTTAAATCTCGATAATTTTTTGTGATAATTTCTAATTAAAATTCATTCGCATAAATCACCTAATCAACGAACCTAGAATTACTATATAGTTTATTACTTCAGGGACTACCTTTTACGCGTATATCCTAGATTCTAGAATATGCATATTAAATCTATCTTATCAATTCATAGAACATGTAGGCAGGATTTATAAATTCATTACATGTATACAATTAGACCAACAACTCCAAAATTACAATTAGGCATACAGGAATGGATTACAACAATGTAAATCTGGTATTATATAAAAGTATATAAATTACCACTCACCTTTCTCCAAATCTAGTCAATGTTATTCCAATTTGACTTCCCATTTTCTCCCTATCGGAAAACATATATTGTGGGTAGCGGAATAAAGGATCATAAGACTACTATACAAAAAAGAGGGGTGAATAGTGTTTTATAGCTTTTTCTAAATCTTTTTAACTTATTTAACAATTGAATCAAAACGTAGATAAACAATCACAGATAAATAAATTTGCAGGTAATCACATAAATAAATATAAGCAGTAAATTAAAAAGTAAAGATTTAGGGAGATGACACCAGAGATTTCATACTGGTTTGAATTTCTCCTCTATCTAGTCTAATACAATTTCTTATACATATTTCTTTTCAAGTGCCTACTTTGTACGGTAGCAAGCAAATCAATTACAATCTCGATTTCAAGGCTAGGAGAGACACCTTCCTGTACTTCGAGTCCGGTGCAAATTCTCCTAATTTACCGAGTTACAGATCACCCACTAGATTTCAACGGGGTACTAAGCACACCCATTTAATTTGAATGGGCTACATGTACACCCATACAAACAATAGTAGAGTTGATAATTTTCCAAAGACAGATAGTTGTACTTTGGAAATAATGGTTCCTATGGCCTCTTCGATAAAACTTTGGTCTTCAAAATGAGAGAGATGCTAACAAAATGATAAGTAAATAGTAAAGAATGAATAAAATAGAGAGTGAATTAGTTCTATATGATTTTGAAGAGAGTAGAGTATGTTTTTCAAGAGGTTTTTCAAGGGAGTAAGGAGTGAGAAGAAAGCAACTTATTAATTGATTAGAAATTCGTTTACACTCCTCTTTATATAGAGAATAAACAGATGTATCCATTTGTGAATAGATGTGTCCAAAAGACACTTCCATTCAAAATAAAAAACTATTTAACAGCCAATATGTCGACATATAAAAATAAGTATATCGACATATGCTAGTTCAAATTTAAAAAAAAAAATATTTTAAATTGTTTTGAAAATACAGTACTTTGTAAAATAATTTTAACATAATTTCTGAATATCTTTGAACTCCTGAAATTATTTATAAAAATTTAAAAATATATTTTAAAATTTAAAATAATATATTTTTGTTTAAAAGATCAAAGATCAGAAATTTCTATCAAGGACTTTAACAATATATTCTAATGACTCTAAAAATTAAATAATAATCTTGAGCTCTTCATATCTTGTCTTTGAACTCATGAGTCTTCGGATCTTTATCTTGAGTCATTATACTGTATAGTCTTCGGTTCAACACCCGTGTAACATTCTACACTATATACTATATAACTTAGCTAAAAACTAATATCCATATTTCATATGGCAATTGTCATCAAAATCAATAATTGAAGTATTAACAATTTCCCCCTTTCTGATGAAGATAACCATTAAATATTCATGTATAATATATGATATAACTTCCCATAATGATATGCATACGTATATTTTATGTTTTTCTCCCTTTTGTCATCAAAAAAATTGGGTGAAAAATAAAATTCCCCCTAAATGAGATACTAATAAACTATAGAGTCTAAATCAATAATTAAGATTGAAGTGTTATGATAATTACAAGTTTGCGGAATGAGGATTTTAAGGCTAATTAAGCACTAGAGGGGTGGTGAATAATATTTACTAATTTTGTGAATCTTTTTAAATTCTTTTAATATTATAATTAAACAATGCAGAATTAGTAATTACAGATGAAAACACAAATGGATATAAATGTAGTACAAGTAAAAAGTAAAGAATTGGAGAGATTACTCCAGGAGTTTTTATACTGGTTCAGAGTTATCCTATATCCAGTCCCATACAATTTCTTATAGAGATTTTTTTTTCAAATATAAAAGTTAATACAATCTTGATTTCAAGGCTATGAGACACGCCATCTAAATTTTTTGAGCTCTAGGTGCACTCACTAGATTCTGACAGGACACCAAGCTGTTGAATATGCTAGTATATGATTTTTATTGGATGATAATAAACACACACACATATTCATTTAAATGTATTTGTTATTGTACTATTTTATTTTTCACATAATTGAATAAATATTTGATGAATAAAAATAAATAACACAGAATTCTTATTCAAACAAATATTTTATTCAAACAAATATTTTATTCAAACAAATATTTTATTACAAATTTAAATAGTACAAACTTCAGCTCTCGCTACATTTACACGATTTCGATTATAATTCAAGTTCAATCACATTACGATTTTGATTACATCACAAATTCAATTTACAATTTTGACCTCATCATATCACTCAAACACTCGTATTTATGTTTAAGTCTATTCAAGTTTATATCCAGCATTTGAATTATCTGCAAAATAAACACTGACGTAAAAAACCGAAAAAGAAAATATTTTGCAGTGCAAATTAAAGTGTGTATTTTTGAAAATGTTATTTGCTTCAGTTATTTGGGTTGTTCGTCATATATTTCTTTTAAATTCATCTTACACGAATGGCTTGTAACATGCATAGTGTATCACTGTACATGTCATAAGGCCATGCACACTGATATACACTTGATAAAACTACAGGGATAGGTGAGCACAAGGTCAAACCCAACCAAATGGTGGATTCAACTCAGATGCAATCATATCACACATGAACACTTGAATCAGAAACATGTACATAAGTAAGCATAATGAAACAGACTCAAGTGGCTGCAACAACCAATACATGTACATCAAAACAACTTGGCATTGAGTTAACAAAGGAGAGGCATGAAAAATGATGACCAGCAAACAATGAGGTATGAAATTCAAAAATAAATCTAGATACAAGTGCACATAAGACTTTAGACTACAACAACACATTTACACGTGAACCAGTCAACCACACTAGACAGCCTTAAGTGTTACAAGGAATTTGACATGGAATGCAAACAAAGCACCAAGTTTATCAACCCAGTTCAATGAAATACTCATGAACACAATGCAATATCAAAGTATCCACATATGAAATCAAACTACAAGAAGATGTATACATGAAGTCTTGACCAAAACTCAGACCAGACCAGCAGCAAGTGCAATCAGATCAGCAATACACAACAAGAACCATACAACATACATATATACATTCATCTCACATATGTATGCATGTATATACATGAATATGTGCACCAGACCTTCAATGAGAAAATGCAGGATCTAAACAATGAATATGCAATCACACTAAAACATATTGGACTGTTTAGAGACAAGTAGTGGTAGCATACATATGCATTGAGTCATAATACAACATGATGAACAAGACACAGCAAAATGTGCAAGCCAGTGACTTCAATACACAAGGACTCAAAGCAATGCAAATGAACATACCCAAATATATGAAACATAGACAACAATGGGAGCAGCACACAAGCATGAGATGAAGGCTACACAAAGAAACCATCGTACACATATATATACATACATATATATATATATACACACACACACATGTATAAATATATGTGCAGTGCACGACAACTAAAAATGAAGGCCAGATCATGTAACCAGACAAGATCACATCAAATTTCACAGTGACAAAGTGAATATAAAGGACTTAGCAAACAGATGAAGACATGATGCAATAGAGGCGATAAAGCATCAAGCAGAACAAGGCATCACAACATACATGTATACATGCATGAACATGCATGTAGACATATATATGGAGTGGAAACCAGACTAGATTCAAACCAGAACACAATTACAAGGACTACATGCATGAATACAAATACCTCAACACAGCATGGATGGTCAGTCCAAATGGAACCAGATCATTGAAGATCTATATGACATCATGCAAAAAAATGTACACATGACTCAAGGCTTCAACAAGACTCAAGTGAAACCAAACCACATAGTGCACCAGACCATAGCTTAATTGTAAACGAAGTATCAGAGCTTCAAACATGCTCACATGAATAGGTGAAATGAAATTAAGCAAATCAACATGACAACTCTGGCACGGTAAAAAGCATGCAACAGATGAGACTTCAAATGCAAAGCATCAGATCGTACACATATATACATACATACATGTATGTATATATATACATGGCGACACACAAACAAGGCCTAGCATGGATGGATAGAGCATGGTACCACGCATTCAGAACATGGAATAGAGGGTAACAAGTCAAACTCCATCCAGTTCAAGTATACACAAATGTACAGTAAAAATTGTGAAGCCGTGAGTCAAGCTTTTGAATAAAATCAGAAGTTATAAGGAAACACTGAATAAGTCAAAGCCAAAAAAATTGGAACAAAGTCAAGAGAGTGAACAAGTGCATAAATTATCTCAAAAATTAAAACGCCGAAGTCATAGGAAACGACCCAAAGCAACTGATGAAAATTTGAACTAATGAAGACTACAATGAAAAAGTCAAGGCCGAAACAAACGAAGCAAATTAAAAGTCATGGAGCAACGTGTATGGGATGAACGAGTTAGAATAAATCATAAGCGCTCAAGCAAAATTGAATGAACAAGTGCAAATCATAAAGAATTCAAAAGAAAATATATGAACATAAATATAGGGTGTTCGATCCCTATGTAACCCAAAATCATCTACGGTACTGAATCATTCGAGTTCAATAAAAAATCCAAAGTATTCTCGTAAATCGAAAACATTTTTATAACTCGAATCGAAGTTGAGTTCAAGCATATCAAATAGAGAATAATCAAATCGAAAAATGGAGCAATCGCAACACTATTAAAGCCAAGGGATCGATCGACATAGCCAATCAAGTGGAAGCATACACTCAATCAATCAATTTCTAAGCCGTGCCCCAATTTAGAGAAAACCATAAATTCTAGAACATAAAGCAAAAGGATGCGGCCGCGAAAATAAGAAACGGGGAAGACTTTCTCTTCATTTTATTATTTAGTGTGCCAGTGCTTTTAATTCAATTGGGCGTCAAATCATGTAATTAGGGTTTTGTTTTGTTTTAGTTATTATTACATTTGTAATTTCCTTTTAGATTGTGTAACTTTCTAGTCGTGTGACAAGGTACAAACTACGGGGTGTAGTTTGAGAATTCGCAACTCAGTGGCTGAGTTGTGGTAGGATTTTGAGCATAGATTTAGGTTAGTCATTAGCGGATGTAGCAAATTTACATGTCTAAGCGTCTGACTACTTCATTTCTAGTATAAACCTTGGAGGCAGCATACAGGCAGGGTTTTGTCGAAGTTGGGTAAATCTGTGTTGTTTTATTTCAGCTTTTATTATTTTGCTATTATCTGTGCTGCAATTATTATATATATTTCCGCATTAATTGTTTTTGTTATTATTAGTATCACCCTATTCAGCCCCTCTACGGTGAAATCAATCCTACAAGTGGTATCAGAGTATGGAGCAAAAATCATTTTTTGTTTCAAAATTTTGATTTTCAAAAACCAACTTTTGTTTTAAAAATTTGATATTTTAAATGGCTTCTTTTAATAATGCTTTTGCTGAAGGTCTATCCATAGTTAGACCACCCATATTCAGTGGTGAATATGCTTATTGAAAAAATAGCATGAATTTTTTTTGAAAACCATAGATGCATGGAATATTGTTGAGATGGGATATAGGACACCAATTACAGTGGTAGATAATCAAGAAATTGAAAAACCGATGGATCAATGGACAGATCTTGAAAATAAACTGCAGAATGCTAACGCTAAAGCTATGAATTCTATTATTTGTTCATTAGATCAAATTGAATTTAATCGTGTGTCACATTGTCTAAATGCGCAGGAAATTTGGCACACACTTGAAGTGACTCACAAAGGAACATCCCAAGTCAAAGAATCTCGCCTTGCCATGCTTAGTAGCGAGTATGAGAACTTCACAATGGCTATGGACGAAATTGTCAAAGAGATGTATGGATGACTTTCTAATCTAGTATACAAATCAAAAGCTCTCGAAAAACCATACATTGAATTGGAAATAGTCCGAAAAATCCTCAGAGTCCTTCCATGAAATTTTGAAGCCAAAGTTGCTGCTATTCATGAATCAAAGGTTTGAAACAAGTTTAAGTTGAAGAACTCATTGGAAATCTCACCACTTATGAGATAGAAATGAAATTCAAGGAAGAAGGTGAAGGAAGTGACACTCGAAAGAAATCAATAGCTCTTAAAGAAATAACTGAAAGTGGTAATGATGATGATGGTGCAGCAGAATTGGCACTACTAATAAAGAAATTCAAAAGGTGGAATCACAAATACGGAAATCCAGCTCTAAATTAATAATTGAAAAGCAGAATAGTCAAAGTATTAGACAACTCAGAAGAGCAGGAGATCATACATCACAAGTGCAACAAACCCGGTCATATTAAGCCAAATTGTCCTCAGAATCGACTTAGCCGAGGAAAGAAACAAAAAAGGAGAAGTTTTGCTGCTACTTGGAATGAAACTGATGAAGCTGATAAAAGCATTGGCGGCGAGAGTGAAAAAGAAAATTTGTGTCTTCAAGAAGAAACAACTGACAATGATGATGACGAGCGAAACGAGGTATCAAAACTTACTCATTCGGAATTAGTTGCATATTTTCATGAAGTAAATGGATGTTTTGAAAGACTTAGGGAGAAATACGCTAAAATTGAATCACAAAGAGATAGTTTGATATAATTAAATAAACAGCTTGATCAATTGGTTAAGAACTATCGAAATAAGAGTTAAGTGTGATAAGTGTCCATCGCTTGAAAAAGAAATTAAGAAATTAGAAATTAAAATTAAATCACTTGAAAATGAAATTATTATTTTGAAAGAAAGTGAAAACAATAAGAGAGAAAAATCTATTAAAAAGTGCACTTTGTTATCGAATGAAAATGAATCACTCAAAACATAAGTCCAACAATTGTCTACAACCTTAGGAAAATTCTCCAAAGGAGAAAAATCACTAAATATGCTAATAGGGAAACAAACCGTCAATATTATTAGACAAGGACTTGGTTGTAATCAATCTAAACGTGTTAGAAGCGAAATTAATCAAGCCAATTCCAATGCATGATTTGTGGAAAAACTGGACACAATCAAATAATTGCAGGTATAGACCAAAACACGTGAAAACCACACCAATTTGGGTTTCAAAAGCCATGAATATAAAACCCTTAGACTCAAACAAGTCTAGGTGCCAAAAGGAAAAAATAAAAATTATATTGGGTCTACTCAAACATGTTTTTCAAAATCTTTTGTCACTAACAATTATGGACTTATAGAAACAAATAGCTCACAAAAATCTTTCCTCGTATAAGTATTGTGACGCCCCACTTCTATACCCACGTTAGCAAAGAGTATTATATAGATAATACCGTCTGCTAACACGGAGAATAAGGCTGGATAGGAGCGACCATGTGTAATCTTACCTTAACTATTCACTAAATACGTCGAAAAGTAGAATCCCATTAAAATTCGACCTATTCAATAAATATTTAAAGCAAAACTACAATGGCTATAGGATCTATCAGAAGAAAATATAACAACTCAAATGTAATTCACATCACAGAACAGTCGATCATAATATACGCATAAACAGATACACTACAGAGTATACAAAATAATACATGTCAAGTGGTACAGGAGACCACAATATACAGACGAGACGAAAAAGTATAAATATCAGAGTTACAACAGATAAGGACCACAAAAGACGCTATAACAACATGAAGCTAGCGAATAGTCCATGCGGAAGCAAAATAGCTAAGTCCCAAAAGCACCTAACCTGAAACATCTCGGTCTGACCCGAGTATAAAATACACGGGTCAGTCTAGGTAACAAATCAGTTAGATAAACTGAACAATAATAAACCTGAAAGGTCATACAGTATAACAAATATCTCTAGAGGAGATAACACAATCATCAACAAGAGATGAATCATATAGAACAAGCCTCATATCATCGGCAACATATAGAAACAAAGGATACAAATATCCCAAAACAAGCCAAAAGGCAATAACAAATACCAATAAGGTATACAAGTTCCACAAGGTAAATCTACGTATCATGCGGCTCAAAAAGACCAACAGCGAAGGGCGATACCAAGGGAATATACATATGAATGAAATATCAGAAAATTGCTCGAGCTCAGTACTGTACAAACAAGGATCCATGAGCCCGAAAGCTCCAAACCCAAGTATCACCCATGCGGCACATAAGGCCAACATCAGAGCGAAACTATATAGGGCAACAAACCCGAAGGCACACGCCCGAAGGCAACAAACCCAATATCACTCATGCGGCACATAAGGCCAACATCGGAGCGATACTTTATAGGGCAACAAACCGTAGTGGTGAAAGTCAGAGACCCAGTACTGGGCACCACTAACTGGTGGAATGTGTCACAACTCTCGAAAAGGAATCCGAACAGTGTTAACGTGCGTCCCATAACCACTCGTTCGCACTAAACGGTTTACTATCCGTCAGCCATTTTCACACTCAAAGCAGTACAAATTTACCTCATATCATTGGTAAACTAAACCCGAAGGTCAAAACGATCAGTTGAATAGGTCGGGGATTAATCGAAAGGATAAACGCACAGATTCATGGTCCGTGTTTTGCCCAACCATTTAATCACCCTTCCACTTCGCTCAAAGTGCGAAAGTGTGTGTTTTAAATAGAATTTATAAATAGGAGAAATGAGCTTTTAAATGCAATTCAAGAGATTATTTTATAAAACCCGTGGATGAAGTCAAGAGTAAGTTATCAAAATCAAAGATGCAATAACAAGCACGAAAAAGCAACTTGAATCGATAAAATCCGGAAAAATCAATCAAATATGCAAAATAAGCAAAACAGGCAAAACAAAGCAGGTCGGTCGACCGGACTGCAGGGGTCGGTCGGCCGGCCAGATGCAAGAAACCAAAGATGGCTCGGGGCAGCGGTCGGTCGACCGAAGCCTGCACTCGGTCGGTCGAACCTGATGACTTTGCACTTCCTGCCCTATTTCAATGAAAATGCAAATTCTTTCCAAATCCAAACAATGGCATATGCATACTTGTTAGGAATTCATACCAACACCCATGAAATCAAGAGAAGTAGATGTGAGTTCAAAACTCACCTTTTTACACAAAACAAAGAAGATGAAGGAGCACCAATGCAAGGAATCAACCACTACACTCCACTTCAACACTACAAGCTTCAATCTAGAATCAAAGCAAGTATTTCCTAAGTTAGGGTTAGGAAATTACTGAAATTGAAGAGGAGAAGAGATGGAGAAGATGGAGATGAACTTACCAATGGGTTCTCTATGATTTTGGAGCAAGAATCAAGTTTAAAAGAAGAAGCTAGGGCTTGCTAATTTCTATTTCCACTTCCTTTCCCCCATTTTCAGTTCTAAGCTCAAGTTTTAAGAAATGAATAAGTGAATGAGAGGAGTGGCTAAGCTAGAGCATTAGTTAAGCTAGTGGGCTGAACCCAACCCTAAACCCAATAGAAAAAGTAGCCAAAATTTCTCAAACTCCAAACATATCAAAGCTTATACTCAAAAAGATCGCAAACGCCATTTTGGAACCAATGGAGGTAGTTTCGAGTTCCAATTCGGCCATTTGCAGAAAGTAACATTTCGGACCAAAATCCGACTAACGACGCTATATTTAAATTAACCATTTAAATATAAAATCGTTAAATATGCGGGTTGTTACAGGTATGGTGGCAGGCGAAGGAACAACAACAGTGTTATCAAGATTTTGGTTGTTCCATGCACACGACGGACAACAAATCGAAGTTCCTTAGTCGAATAAAAAGGTGGTAGAATCACAATGGATAACAATGAAAAATTATCATAAAAGTAAAATAGGTAACGGTACATTTATCTTGAACAATATATTAAATATTGAAAATCTGCACCATAATCTGATTTAAATCAGCCAGTTATGTGATAAGGAAATAAATGTTGATTTTGATTCTAATTTGTGCAAAAAAGTTGACCAATCATCTTTTCATCCTTAAACTAATTCATATAGATTCGTTTGGACTAATGATATTGAAAGTTTAGGTGGTAATAGATAGTGTTTTTGTGTTGGTTGATGATTACTCTAGGTACACGTGGATATGTTTGTTTGTTTTACTGGTTCTAGACCTGTCATTATGTTCACTGTTTGTTTATTTGCACGGTTTCAATTCAAATCCAAAAGAATTTCATTCAAAAGCTGTAAAAAGGATTATAAGGTATTTGTTGCACACTCCATTATTTGTTCTATGATATCTATCTAATGATAACCTTAAGTCAAAGGGAAATTAGATGCAGATTATACTGGTAATCTATTTGATAGAAAAATTACTAATGGAATTGTGTTTTATGTTAAGACATTCATTAGTTGCATCATTTCCAAAGAAAATATTTGCATATTTTTCATTTCAACTGATTTTCAATTAGTAGACATTTTATTATAAAACTCCTTCCAGAAAATAGTTTTTGCTGACTTCGTTTCAGATTAGGCATTTTAGAAAATTTAATTTTATAATTAATTTTGGATTTGACCTTAAATGCCTATGTTGACCAATCTCACTCCCTACTGATTATTGAAAAGATAAATAGTGACTGAAAAGGTGATGAGTGTTGATATTAATCATATATTATGATTTGAGACAGTATATTTAGTAAATTTCTTTAAAAATTTAAACAAGATCTGTAATAACTTTTGTCGGTAAATATTCCATGACCATCTCTATTTCTATCATATTTCTAACGACCATCACTCATTAAAATCCAATATAGCATGTCAAAATGTGGTATCTTAGACGGGAAATTATTCTTTTTTTAAATTTATTTAGCAGTAAAAACATCCAAAGTATTCACTCTCACTTAAAAGTCCTCATACTTATGCATGGGTGAATTATTTGGAATATTTGTTTATGTGCGTTCATGCTCATTTAAAAGTCTTCACGGTTATGCATATATGGAACACATATCAAAATTGATTATTAAATAGACAAGTTGATTCTAATCCCATTTAAAAGTCCTCGCGGTTGTGCATGGTTAGAAGATGCTTGAAATTCATTTTTTTATATAAAAATTGGTAATAGTACTAATCTCATTTAAAAGTTCTAACGGTTACGCATGGTTAGTAGATATTCAAATTCCTGATATAAATATACCACAAATAGACATAACTTTATGGTTTTATATGTTGACATCACCCCTCTCACTCCAAAGTGGAACATGTGCCTGACAGAGTATTTATGATTTTTATTTTATTTTTTTTCTTGAATTTAATATTCACACTCAATTGAGTATTAATGTTGTATTAATGTCTATCACTTGATCTCTATTTTTCTAACACTGTTACATTTTTGCTGATAACAAAAGGGGGAGAGAGAAGTTAAGATTTTGGCAATAAATTCAAATGTTTTTATTTTGCATATTCTCATCTATTTGCATAACATATTCTCTTATAGGCTCATTGCAATTGTTTTTATTCACATATTTTTCATGCATATGTGAAGGGGGAGCTGTAGGGGGGCATTCAAATAGCGTGAGCAAATAGAGCTCATCATTGACCAACTACATTTCATAAATTCAAAATCTTAATATATGTTTGTTATCATCAAAAGGGGGAGATTGTTGAATATGCTAGTATATGATTTTTGTTTGATGATAATAAATATATATATATATTCATTAAATGTATTTTTTTTTTTTGAAAATTGGTGAATTTTATTGATGCATCAAAGCTCAGAACAAATATACATGTTTCGTGTATTACATAGAAAGTAAACCAAGACACGTGCTAAGTTTATTTACAAAGAACATTCCACCAATCAAAGCAAAACAACAAATGCCCCTTTCTAAAAGCTCTGAAGCATAGGTTCATGGCGGATCCACTTTCCATTCTCGGAGGATTTTGTTTTCCAAATCAGTCGCATGAGTAAATAATTTTCCTTTAATTCTTCTTACAAGTATCTTGACATCTTGCTCTATTGCAATTTGAATTTGTTTATGACCCTTTGCAGTGCTCTTGAAGACTCTCCGGTTCCTCTCCTTCCAGAGGTGATAAACAGTTGTAGTGAGGCTGATGGTCTGCAATTGGGTCAGCAGGTCTCCTTTCTTGCTGTGGCTCAGGTATAGCAGTTCGTCTTCAAGTGTAGAAATCGCATGCATGTCTCGATTTTTGCTTTTAACATGGCTTAGTACACGAGTGGAGTATTCACATTCAAAAAATAGATGATTGTGTGATTCTGGAATGTAGTTACATAGTTTACATGTTAGATTAACCTCCATACCCCATCTTGCTAATCTGTCAGCTGTGGGAAGTCTTAAATTAATTGCTTTAAACGTTGTGAAAGCCATCTTTGGGTTGTTAGATCTGGACCAGATAGGGGCTGCCCAATATTTGTTAGTATGTTTAGTTCGAATTGCTTCCCATGTACTGTTGGTGGTAAAAATGCCGTCTTTTGTATAATTCCAAATCCAAGTATCATTAGGTTCAGAAGAGTAGATAGGGATGTACTTGACATCTTCAGCTATGGCATGTAATCCTTTTTGTTCTGGTATCCAAGTGCCCTGATAAATGATTGATGCAACTAGGTCATCATATTCCCCAATACATGAAATCATACCCCAACCATATTTGTTAGCAAATGATTTTCCATTTATCCATGGGTCCCTCCAAAGATAAGTATCCCTTCCATTAGCAATTCTCTTTGAGATGCATGTTTTCAGAACTTCCCTGCTTCTTAAAATACATTTCCAAACCCCAGAAGAGTTAATATCCTCATGCATTGTCCAGAAACTTCCTTTTATATATCTATTTCTCATCCACCTGGCCCAAAGAGTATTTGATGTTAGAATTTTCCATCCATGTTTGATTTGGTAAGTCTTTCTAAGGTCTTTCAGGTTGATAAGACCAACACCTCCTTCAGCTTTAGGCCTAGAAAGAATATCATAACTAACTTTATGTAATCCCCCCCTCCAGATGAAGTTTGCACATGCTGATTTAATCTTCTCAATTGAACTATCAGGAATGTGAAATGTTTGAAGCCAAAATCTAACTTTAGCAGTGATAACTGTGTGTACCAATTCAATTCTGCCAGCAAAAGAAAGTAGTTTAGAGCTCCAACCATTGAGTTTGTCTCTGATTTTACCAACTAGTTCACCACATTCACGATCAGTAATTACATTAGTTGATAAAGGAACTCCAAGATACTTGACAGGAAGTTGTCCTTCCTTAATTTGCAAAATTTCCAGGATCTGATTTTTGGATGTACAATATTTGCTAAAGTAGCATTTGGACTTATTAGTATTTAGTTCAAGTCCCACAAATAACTGTAATTGATCAAATATGTGTAGTAAACCCTGAGCTGCAGAAGAGGAAGCTCTAATAGCAATTATCAAATCATCAGCATATAAAAGATGATTGACATTAGGGTTATGTTTAAACAGAGGCTGAATCAAAGAATTGTGACAAGCTATTTCCATTTGTAGTGTAAAGAATTCCATGGCAACTGCAAATAAGTAGGGGGAGAGGGGATCACCTTGTCTCAAACCCCTGTTGCTAGTTATATATCCTTTGGGGATACCATTAATAATTATTGAATATGTGGGGGTAGATATGCATTCTTCAATGAGATTGATCAAAGAAGTAGGAAAATTCATACAGTGTAGTACATGTATAATGAATTGTCTATTAATTTTATCATATGCTTTTTGTAGATCAATCTTTAGACACATTTTGTCAGCTCCAGGTTTATTGAAATTTCTAATTAGTTCATGAGCTAGTAAAGAATTTTCAGAAATGTGTCTTCCTTTTATAAAAGCAGATTGACATTCAGAAATTAGATCAGGGAGGACTTTTGTAAGTCTGTTGCATATTACCTTGCTGAGGATCTTATATAGCACATTACAGCATGCAATAGGTCTAAATTCTTCAATCATAGTAGGGCTTTCCACCTTTGGGATAAGAGTGATAAATGTGTGATTTAATTCATGAAGAATTTTGCCAGTGTTGAAAGATTCCTGAATAGCTTCTAATAATTGATTTTTCAGATGTTGCCAGTGCAATTGATAGAACTTGGAATTCCAACCATCAGGTCCTGGGGAGGAGTCTATGTGAATGGAGAAGACAGCAGCCCTTACTTCTTCCTCAGTAACAGTCTCTTGCAACATTTGCCTTCCCACATCAGATATTATAGCCCTGCAATTAATAGGAGGTAATGTTATCTTAATCTCATTATTATATAAATTTGTGAAATAAGATATGGCTCCCTGTTCAAATTGGGATATATTAGTTGCTATATCCCCCTGGTCATTTATAGAGTTAATAAGAGCATTGCAGTTCCTCCTATAAGACATCTTAGCATAGAAAAATTTGGTACATTCATCTCCTTGAGTGAGCCATTTCTCCTTTGCCATTTGTTTAGCTTGTATAGCTTGTAAATGCAATGCCTCCTTAAGTTTCTGTTGTGTAGAAAAATAATTTGAGATTCTATCATCATCAAGAGGGTCCGTATCAAGAAGGGTCTGCATCTGTTCACATTTTTGTTGTAAATGACTTATAGTATCCTTTGTTTTATTCCTTTCTCTATTCCATTTCTTCAATCTCTTTTTTAACTCTCTTAGCATCATGACCATGGAAAACCAGCAATTTCCATCAGTTTTAGTAATGTTATTGAAGTCTACAACATCAGCATATCCTTCAATTAGGTGCCAGTGGTTTCCATATCTAAAAGGTTTTCCTTTCAATGAGTTAGCTTGTTGATTAAATTGAATATGTAATGGGGAATGATCACTTGTTGAGCTAGGAAGAACTGATATTTTCAAATTTGGGATGCTTGTTAGAATTTTGTCATTTATAAGAACTCTATCAAGTCTGCAGGCAATTTTTTTAACTTCTCCACTAAACCAAGTAAATTTCAGGCCAAAGTGGATAGCTTCAGAGAGGCCAGCTGCTACAACACACTTGTTGAACTCCTCTGTTTGGGATAGTCTAAGGGTACTTCCACCTCTTTTCTCATTAGTTTTAAGAACTGCATTAAAATCCCCCATTACCATCCAATTATTATTAATTTGCTTTGATGTTTGAACTAAATAAGACCATAATTGTCTGCGAAGAGAAGCCCAGTTATGGGCATAAACAAAAGTGCATATGAAATTCAAACCACCTACATTATTACAAGTAACAGTAATATGTTGTTCAGATTTATCTTTGATAGATAGGTTCCATATGGATTTGTGCCAAGTGATCAGTATACGACCTTTAGAAGATGCTGAATTATTGTCTATCCATTCCCAATCATTACCAAACATGTTAGCAAATACCTGAATACTACTATCCCCCATCTTATTCTCAAGAAAAGCAATTATGGTAGGATTAACTTTATTTCTTAAATTAAAGAGGTCTAATCTTCTAGTTTCACCATTTAGACCCCTTACATTCCAACATATAATAGACATTAAGAATGTCTGGATTGGCTCCTTGTTACACGAGCCAAAGTGTTCCTACTTTTCTTTTTTTCTTTGTTTTTGTCATTGAATTGTTCCACATATTTTGGATTTTCTTTAGTATATTGGTCAGAAAAATAAACCTCCTCTTCTGAGTTTATGGATTCCACATCCAATTCAATTCCCATCTGATTAATTCATTAAATGTATTTGTTATTGTACTATTTTATTTTTCACATAATTAAATAAATATTTGATGAATAAAATAAATAACACTCAAATATTTTATTCAAAAAAATATTTTATTACAAATTTAAATAGTACAGACTTCAGCTCTCACTACATTTACATAATTTCGATTACAATTCAAGTTCAATTACATTACAATTTTAATTACATCACAAATTCAATTTACAATTTTGACCTCACTACATATCACTCAAACGCTTATATTTATCTTTAACACTATTCCAGTTTGTATCCAGCATCTGAATTATCTGCAAAATAAACACCGACGCAGTAAAATCGAAAAATAAAATATTTTGTAGTGCAAATTAAAGTGTATGTTTTTGAAAATGTTATTTTCCTTAGTTATTTGGGTTGTTCATCATTTATTTCTTTTTAATTCATCTTACACGAACAGCCTGTAACATGCATAGTGTATCACTGTACATGTCACAAGGCCATGCACATCAATATACACTTGATAAAACTGCAGGGACAGGTGAGCACAAGGTCAAAGCCAACTGGTGGATTCAACTCAGGTGCAATACGAAATTAAAATAGGATGATCAAGTATGAGAGTCAATGGTCAGCCAACATGAATAAAAGTCCAATGCAATTGCCGGACTCAAACATACTCAACCAGATCACACATGAACACTTGAATCAGAAACATGTACATAAGTAAGCACAATGAAACCAGACTAAAGTGGCTGCAAGAACCCATACACGTATACCTAAACAACTCGGTAGCGAGTTAACAAAGAAGAGTCATGAAAAGACGATGACTAGCAAACAATAAGGCATGGAATTCAAAAACAATTCCAGATACAAGTGTACACAAGACTTTAGACTGCAACAATACATGTACACGTTAACAAGATCAACCATACCAAGCAGACTCAAGTGGATACAAGGAACTAGACATGGAATGCAACCAAAGCACCATGTTTATCAACCTAGTTCAATGAAATACTCATGAACACAATGCAACATCGAAGTATCCACATATGAAATCAAACTACAAGAAGATGTATACATGAAGTCTTGACCAAAACTCAGACTAGACCAACAGCAAGTGCAATCAGATTAGTAACACACAACAGAAACCATACAACATAAATATATACATGCATCTCATATATGTATTCATGTATATACACGAATATGTGCACTAGACCTTCAACGAGCAAATGCAGGTTCAAAACAATGAATATGCAATCACACTAAAACATATTGGACTGTTCAGAGACAAGCAATGGTAGCATACATATGAAGATGAGTCACAATACAACATGATGAACAATACTCAATAAAATATACAAGCCAGTGACTTTAATACACAGGGACTCAAAGCAATGCAAGTGAACATACCCAAACATATGAAACACAAACAACAATGGGAGCAGTACACAAGAATGAGATGAAGGCTGCATAAAGAAACCACCATACACATATACATACATATGTATACATATATGTATACATATATATGCAGTGCACATCAACTAAACATGAAGATCAGATCATGTAACCAGACAAGATCACATCAAATTTCACAATGACAAAGTGAATATAATGGACTCAGCAAACACATGAAGATATAATGCAACAGAGGTGAAAACAGAGCATCAAGCAGAACAAGGCGTCACAACATACATATATACATGCATGAACGCATATATATACATACATATTTATACATATACATATATCTATATATATACATACATATATATATACACACACTTATATATACATATATATGCACATATATACACACACACTCATATATATATATATATATATATATATATATATATATATATATATGCAGTGCAAACCAGACTAGAATTCAAACCAGAACACAATAACAAAGGACTACATGCATGAATACAAATACCTCAACACGGCATGGATGGTCTGTTCAAATGGAACCAAATCATTGAAGATCCACATGACAACATGCAGACAAATGCACACATGACTCAAGGCTGCAACAAGATTCAAGTGAAACCAAACCACACAGTGCACCAGACCATAGCTTAACTCGAAACAAAGTCTCAGAGCTACAAATATGCTCACATGAATAGGTTAAATGTAATTAAGAAAATCAACATGACAACTCTAGCACAGTAACAAGAATGCAACAGAGGAGACTTCAAATGCAAAGGATCAGATCGTACACATATATACATTTATGTACGTGTATGCATGGTGACACATAAACAAGGCCTAGCATGGATGGACAGAGCATGGTACACATGCATTCAGAAAACGAAACAGAGAGTAATAAGTCAAACTCCATCCAGTTCAAGTATACGTAAATATACAGTAAAAAGCCATGAGTCAAGCTTTTGAACAAAGTTATAAGGAAATAATGAACAAGTCAAAGCCAGCGTTGGAACAAAGTCAAAAGAGTGAGCAAGTGCAAAAATTATCTCAAAAATTAAAACACCGAAGTCATAGGAACCGAACCAAAGCCACTCACCAAAATTCGAACTCATGAAGAGTACAATGAACAAGTCAAGGCCGAAACAAACGAAGCAAATTCAAAGTCGTGGACCAACATGTATGGGACGAACGAGTGAGAATAAATCACAAGCGCTTAAGAAAAATTGAATGGACAGATGGAAATCAAGAATAATTCAAAAGAAAATATACAAACGTAAATATAGGGTGTTTGATCCCTATATAACCCAAAATCATCATCGATAGTGAATCATTCGGTTTGAAGAAAAAAAATCCAGAGTATATTCTTAAATCAAAAACAATTTTATAACTCGAATGAAGTCGAGTTCAAGCATGTCAAATAGAGAATAATCAAATCGAAAAATCATGTATCACATTCAAGCTCTACAATTGGAGCAGCCACAACACTATTTAAGCCAAGGGATCGATCAACATAGCCAATCAAGTGGAAGCATACTCTTAATTGATCAATTCCTAAGCGGTGCCCCAATTTGAAGAAAGCCCCAATTCCAAAACGTAAAGCAAAAGGGAGCGGGCACGAAAATAAGAAAGGAGGAATACTTTCACTTCATTTAAGTATTTGGTGGGCCGGTGCTTTTAATTCTACTGGGCTTCAAATTATTTAATTAGGGTTTTGTTTTGTTTTAGTTATTATTTCATTTGTAATTTCTTTTTAAATTGTAACTTTCTGGTCGTGTGACCAGGTACAAACTATAGGGCATAGTTTGAGAATTCGCAACTCAGTGGCTGAATTGTGGTAGGGTTTTGAGCATAGAGTTGGGTTAGTCATTAGCGGGCGTCGCAAATTTACATGTTTAAGCGTCTGACTACTTAATTTCTAGTAGAAAACTTAGAGGCAGCACGTAGGTAGGGTTTTGCCGAAGCTAGGAAAATCTGTGTTGTCTATTTCTGCTTTTATTATTTTGTTATTGTCTGTGCTGCATTATTATGTATATTTCCGCATTAATTTATTATTAGTAGTAGTATCACCCTATTCACCTCCCTTTAGGGTGATATCAATCCTACACAAGCACACCCACTGGATTCAGATAGGACACCAGCACGCCCACTTGGTAGAGTTTACAGACTCAATTTCTTTATCTTGGATACAAATACTCCTATAACCTCTTGAATAGCATTTTGATCTTGATTTGAATGATTGAGAGATGAGAGAGATCATGGAATAATCAATAGAGAATCAGGTTAATAGAGTTTGAATTTGGTTCTAATTGAATTTGAGAATATTTTATGGAGAATCTCTCTTCGAAATCAAGAGAGTAAAAGAGAAGGTATAACAACCCACCTTTTTAGATGGTTTAAATCGACAATAAACCACACATGTCAAGTCAAACCATTCAAAAGGGAGAATTGTCAATGGGGTAAATAAGAAAATAAGAGAAAAGAAAGAAAAACAAAACAAAAAATCTCACAGGGGAATGACAAAATATAATACTCAAACAAACAGTTTCATTTGATTAATTTTTACAACAATTAGAGTTATACTTTTACAGGATAATGCAGCGGAAAAAAATGATGCAGTGGTATAAATACAATAAATAGTAATAATGTACTAAATTTTCATCTTCGTCCTCCAAAAAGATTGTCTTCAAGACTGAAAAGCTCAGGCTAACCCGAGCATAAAGCAAAACAAAACACTCGAGTCAGTATTAACATTCTTATGTAAGTAAATTAACTCAAGTGAAATGTACAAGTGAGATGCAATAATAACTCAAAGGATGATTTAGATTTACATCCTTTAAGGATCTGTTAAACTATCTACATATATAATACAATACAATACATAGGTAATGTCTATCATAAAGTAAAGTATTACAATAGTGTTAAGGTGTTACCCATATCCCCCTTAACATATTTTATAAATGTTGTAGTCAACACAGTACTGTAAAATCCACCAAACCGTTGGGCTATCAAGGAGCACTCCATAGGTACGATACAAATCAAAATCATAGTGGGCAGATGACAAGGCACAACGAGTTAATGCCAGGGTAGGATTCTAACGTTTTCACTTCCAGGCTAGTGGTAATGCATAGTCGCAACTACCGCCCACCTCAAAAAAACACTCCCATAACCAAATCGAAGGTGGCCACCAAATCAATCACAAAGAAATAGATATGGTATCGAAGAAGTGTGTCTGATTGAAGGAGCGACCTCTCTTGCCCCGTCAATTGCTCCTGTTTTAGTCATCTCAAGCTGACCCAAGGGGGTCAGGGCCACGTTTATACCTCATACAATAGCGTTCGACAAACCATTCTACTTCGTTATGGATTCTCCACCACGTGCATTGTTGTTAAAGTGGTTTTGAAATTGGCAAAGAGTACGATAATATCCGACCTCGGTCTCTTTAACAACCAGACACTTACATTTTTCACACCGTGGTCATTTTACAATACATTTATATAATAAATCCATAAAATAGTTTATACTTTCATATCAAGATATCCATATACTTATTCCAAAAGTATAAATATATTCATAAATACCGAGGAAGATTTCTTCTAATCAATTTCGAAAATAATTTATAAATCTCTCTTCAACCATTTACAAATTATTTATATGCTTTAGAACCTTCTATAATGCTATATATAAACTAAAAAAGTTTACAACCTTTACAAAACCTCTTACAATTTTTATTTATTAAAGTTATTATAAAAATCTATATTTATTATATTAAATTAAAACTATATTAATTAAATTAAATTAAATTTAAAATATATATTAAGAATATATTAAATATTTTATTAAATTAAGTTTTAAACTATTTAAATTATATTTAAAACTAACAAATTATAAGTTAAAATCTTAAATTTACATTTAAACCATATATTAACTTATAATTTGAAACCTTCAAAACATATCAAATAAACTATTTTCCAAACATAAATTTTAAATAAAACCATTAAATTAAATTTAAAAATCAAATTTAAAAATCAAACATACTTTACTATTAACAAAATAATTTAAAAACGACCAACAGTGTTCGTATATAGTTTTATACCCTATGGTCAAGTGATAGAGTATGTATCATTTCAACCCAAAATAGTAAAATTTCCCAAGTATCTATCATTTCAAGCTGCATCATGAATCAACAATTTGCAAATTAATAAAATCGCTCGGGATTGTCATTTCAACCCATAATGATTTTCTCTAATCTATAAGATCGTTTGGGTATATGTCAGTTCAACCCACATTAATTTCCTAACTAACATACAAAGGGAACTTGCAGTGTGATTTGCATAAATAAATAAATAACATCATGCATAACATATCATACATATCATAGCATAACACATATGTAACATAAAATTTAACATAAAATATGTATAAAGGTGATGTATCATATTATATAACACATATCATGTGACGTATGTAACATATAATTTAACATAACATAAGTTACACATAACTTAACATAACATATGTGACAATAAATTAGCATAACGTATGTGACAATAAATTAACATGACATATGTGACAATAAATTAGCATAATATATATGACTATAAATTAGCATGACATATGTGACAATAAATTAGCATAACATATGTGACAATAAATTAGCATAACATATGTGACATATAAATTTAATTAACATGACATATGAATATCATAACATATACCAAAGTGAACATAGCATAACATGTATAACATATTCCTAAGTAAAGCAACAGTTCACATGTCATTTCATATGATTCCATTAACATACACATAAGAATATTAATCGTGAGTGATGTGCTCACCTTTCATGGTAAATGAAGGTGACAAACACAACATGACGGAGATGGAGACTAAAGAAAACAAAATCAATCCAAAGTTATCCAAACTTCGAATAAACCAATCACCAAAATATTTTTTTTCCCTTTTCTTTTCTCTCTTTTTCTTAAAAGAAGGATTTGTCCTGAGGCTTTGGGCTCGGCCTAGGGCTTGACCAGGGGATAGGTGGTCGGATTTGGGTGCTAGGGGGTGCTAGGGCAGTAGATTTGGGTGCGGCAAGGATAGGGGAGAGGAAGGCCGAGACAAAGGAGAAGGAAAAGGAAGGAGAAGAGAAGAGAAAGGAGGGAAAAGGAAGGGAAAAAGGGAAGGGAAAGGTGGAGAAAAGAAGGAATAAGGAAGAGGAAAATGGATTGGAGATTGGATTTTTTTTCTATTTATTTAGGTTTAGGAATTTAGGAAGAGGAGAGGAGGAAGAAGGAGATACAGAAGTTTTTAGAAAGGAGAATGAGAAAGAAAAGTTTATGTATGTACTTTTCTTTTTGAATGGTGACTGTTCGGTGAATAGGAAGTCTGTTGGGGTATTGAGGAATCATTCGAAGTTCAAAAGTCAAAAGGAACCCAAAAGACCATATACCATCCAAATACAAAAGATATACTATATAAATACTACAGGAAATACACATGAAAATACACAGAAAATTTATGCAAGTTTTTGATAGTAAATTGAAAATTTAGAGCTAAAGGAGTCCGATTTCGACGAAACGAAAAGTAGAGATCATCTTAGAATTTAGTCTAGAATTGGAAAAAAAGAATAAAATTTTAAATTTTAAATTTACAGCTTAAATTCAAATTTTGACTAAATTTAACCAAAAATTGAAATTTCACAAACATTTTCTTTTTATTAAATTTGAGATTTTAATTTTCCATGTTAATTCCAAGTTTTAAATATTACATTAATTTCAATGTTCAATTTCGACTGTAATAAATTCATTCATTAAAATTTAATTCCCAATAAATTCTTTTATTTTGATTCTCGTTCTTATTATTGAATTAACTATTACCATATGAATATAATTATCGTTAGTTTACATTTTATTACATGCATAGTCTACAGTTATCAGCTTTTACCATATTAATTATAATATTTTAATTGCATTATTTCCATTAATTACCAATTTTATTCCACTGGGTTAAATACTAAGGTGAGAATAAACAATTATTATCCATTAATGATTCATATCCATTAACTTATTGTTTACAACCAAGACTATACATTGCTTACCGAAACTGATATCATATTCTATAATAAACTTATTTCAATTAATAATAGATAATTTCAACATTGAATCCAACATTTAATTTATTCCACATTTACAATTATAACCAAATGAACTTTACAATTATTTCAGTTGATTGAAATTATATTAAAATAGTTGTCAATAACATTCAAACAACATTATTAAGTCATATTCTAATTATTTTTCTCATTAAAAAATCATAAATTTTAATTTCTCATAATATTATTCTAAAACCTTATTTAATTTAATATTTTTGATTATCAAAATGCGGGTCGTTATAAAAGGAAAGAATGAGAAATTAGTTAAAAAATTCATTGAAAAAACCCCTATTTGTATAGAAACAACAGTCATGTCCATTCACCAAGAGATATGACGAAAAGACAATTACATTCAAAATTTAATATCAAAAATCTCGGCATGTACGTCGACATACGTTATACCTATATGTCAACATATACTAATGTGCTTAGAAAACTTATTTATTTTAAAATGTTTTGAAAAACGTTGCTTTATAAAATAATTTGACACTTTGTAAAATCATTTAAGCATAGTGTATACACATTTTAATCATAATAAAACTTTATTAAGTTATTTGGAAATATTTTAATATAAAGGATTTAAATATAAATGATATGCACAAAAATAATATATATAAAATATAAATGAATATGTATTAAAATCAAAATATTAATTAATGTCAAAAATATAATTCTGAATACCAAACCATTCATAAATATAAAACCAAAAACTATATCTAAATAAATTCTAGTATATTAAAATATAAAATGCTTAAATAATTAATTATTCAAAATATAATAAACTTATTGATAGAAAGTTAGGAATCATTTGAAGGCTATTTTGAAAAGTCATTTTGAAAACATGGATTCATTAAAATCGTTTTTGAAATTCAGAATATTTGAAAATCATTTAAAATTAGAGAATAGATTTAAAACCTTTTCGAAAAATAAGGAAAGATCAAAGAAGTGCTACCAAGGTTTTAACAAAATAATCTATGATTCTATAACTTATCTTGATATCTTAAATCCTCAATGCTCATGAGTTTTCAATATCCAACTCTTGAATCTCTATATTAGCCTCTTGAATCTGTTCTAGATACTGTACAGTCTTCTTAGTCAACATCAGTCTAATATCTTATACTATATACTATATATAACTTGATAAAAACATATTACCAATATTTTATATAATGTCATATGGTTGTTGTCATCAATACCAATACCTAAGGTACTAATATTCTCCACCTTTTTTATGGTGACGACCATGTTTATAAAATATGATATAACTCCCCTAAGTTACAAAACTCCCTTTTAATCTATGTCTAGACATTTTATATATTTCTTCCCCTTTGTCATCAACAAAAATAGGTAGAAAATAAAAAACTCCACCTTAATAAAATACATACAAACTATAGAGGCAAAATTAGTACAAAATATACCATTAAATGAAAATGTAGCATAAGAGTCATAAAAATATTAGCATATACACTAAATTAAAGCATATAAATCATTAATTATGACATATGAAGGTATAGCAAAGAAAAACATAAGAAATGTTAGATGTAATTCATGGTAGATCAAAGAATTAAATTATATGCTAAATAATAAATACAATAAATAGATAGGGTAACTCAATCTTTGTTTTATATAATGAACAATTTTAAGTACAAATAAATAGGATAAGGAAAACTTTATTTACTATAATATAGTTGAAGTCAAAACAAAAACCTTAATTATAAATTAAATCTATGGTAATTAATCCAAACTTAATTATTATTATTGATATAATAAAACTAAAAATAATTGATTTAAGTAAAAATGCTTAACCTAATGTAATTACATTTGTGAGAAACTAAATTTGAAAAACTATTTATTTAATTAATACAAAAATGTGAATGTGGAATACTACAATCATTACCAATAATAATGGGAATAAACTCCTAAGTAAGGTGATATCAAAGTCAATACCCAATGTATTAAAAAAAACTTATATATATGAAATCAAAATTCAATGATGAAAGTGTAGAAAATGATTTAATATGACATAAATGATATGATTATATAATCCTAAGCATTCTAATTTGATAAAGAAATTTATATATTGGATTTATTACATAATTTCACATCTTTCCTTTGTAAATTGTATTAATTATGAAATTCAATCATAATATTAGATACTTGTAGATAATTCATTTTAACCTAAGTGTTAAAAATCAAACTTCCATCATTACATTTATAAATTAGTTAACTTACTAATTAAGACTTATATCTATTAAATTAATTCATAAAATACTTATAAATATGTTAAAACACTTTCAAACTACTAAAAAGTATATTATAATTATCTATATAGAATATTATGTAAACATAAATTTTTTTGAAATAAAGTAGAAAGACCAAAATAAACATGTTTTATATTCAAAGCCTCTTATTTTAAAAATTAATAATTGATCAATAAAAGTATATTTAAAAACGAAGCAAATTTTAAAATACTCTAATATAAGTTAAAGTTATAAAAACACCGCTAAAAATATTAGAGAAAATTACTTAATTTAAATATCATCTCTTCACAATTTAAAGTTTCAAACAGAAGATACAACATTTATTGAATGCTGTAAAAGTGTCTGCATCGGTTTAAAAATGCCGTCTAAATCATTCGCAATAGGTGAAAGGTGTTACAGAAGTAGGGGTAACATTTTCGAAATGCTATCTGAAGTTTTGGGATTGTTTTTAACATGATTTTCCACCAACTTTGCGACTAGTTTTTGACACCTAACAATTGATTTTTGATTCAAGTCTCCTACAGTAGTTAGTGCACTTAATTACTTGAAAACCATGAAGGAAAATAATGAAAAATATAATATTTTAAAAAAATGAGATACTCTAGCAAACCTTTTATTTTTAAACACAGGTAGAGTTCTAAATTCGTATTACTATTATATGTAATATAATGTGATATAATGTATTTTGTCACATTCACTGTTTTAAATTATAAGTGTATTAATGAATTACATTTTTAAAGACACTTGGCATCATGCATGTGTGCAATGATTTTTCTAAATGACAAGTGTGACACATGTCATTTTACATGTGTTTTACTATTTTCTTACATAACAAGTGTCATATGATGTGGCGACTTCATACTGATAGAAAGAATCCTATAAGTACAGCCTTATTCACACAACTTAATTCATTTAATCAATTTCTTGAATCCATAAAGTTAATATAAATTTAGGAAGCAATACGTGTAAAGGAAGTAAAATGAACTTTAAAAAAGTTGAAACCATGGAAGAAGGTATGCTTTTATATTTAATACAGCCATGATAAATGATTAGTGATGTGTTATTTACAAAGAAAACACTTTATAAAAGGTCATTAGGGAAGAGATATAATCAATCACGAAGAGGCATGACCATTTAAAGAAATTCAAAAATTAAAAGCACAACATAGCAGTTGAAGTGTCTATTGGATTTTATCACAACAAACAAATATCTTTCATTTATTTAGATTACTCAGAATTTTATTGTTGAAAAATTATTTAATTTAAGATCATAAAAATTTAAATTTTGGCTTCAAAAATTTAAAATATAGCAAATGTAACTTACTAGTGTCTATTCATTCAAAAATAGTAAAATATTTCAAATTTTGGCTCGAAATTTTTTAATAGAATCATGTATATATTTTATATTTGTGTAAATAAAATTTCATTAAAAAATTATTAACTTATAATTTCTAATATTTAAATTGCACTAGTGCATTTAGTATTTTTTTCCCCTATTTTCAAAGTGTATAACGACGTTTGTAAAGGTTTCACAACATTTAAAAATTAGCATTTTGCTTTGAAATTATTTTTTAAACTTTTAATACATAGTATTAATTACAATAAAAATATAAGTTTTCAATAGATAAATATTTAGAATATTCTATAGATAAAGTCAAAAGGCATTTCAAAAATTAAAGTCTCTTTGCAATTTGAAAACTTGCCGTTATTTTAGAGGGAAAACTTGTTTTCTACTTATTTGAAACATATAGGAATAACTAAAATATATTTCTACTTAAGGTAATATATAGTTGTTCTAATCCCTAATATGTTCAATGATAATATTTGACTCATTATCTTCGATGTGGCAATTTTCTTTTTCAATTTAATTTTAAAGCCCTTATAACATAATTAACTAATGCTTTGCAGATTATGCTTTAAATTCCTAACTAACAAAACATTAGAAATAGTATGAATTTTAGAATTACCGACATTGCTGATGTTAATCAAATATCCTTTAGAGCTATCTCTAAAATTGACTAATCCACCATCTTTGTAAACAGTATCCTTCAAGATCTTCGGATTCCAGTCTATGCCTTGAGAATCCACTATCCAATACCCACTTATCCTTTTTGATTTGTAAAGTTGATCATTGGGTGTCTGTTCGTAAAACAAAGCCAAATAACACATCTGTTCCTGCAAATTATGCCTTTTTAAAAGATCAAGTGGCTTTTCAAAATGAATGGATACAAACTTATGAAATAATGTCATATTGATTTTGCAAAATTGCTTTTTATAAATTGTGTTAAAAATATTGTCTATAACTTTTTCCATCAAAACATTTCAAAAATCAAATTATGAAATTTGGAAAACCAAATGCTCTGATACCAAATGTAAGTTTGCAGAATGATGATCCCAAGGCTAATTTAACACTGGGGCGTAAATAATGTTTACTAATTTTTTTAAATTTTTTGAATTCTTTTAAGATTATAATTAAACAATGCAAAATCAATAATTACAGATGAAAACATAGAGAAAAATAAATGTAGTAAATTAAAAAGTAGAGATTAGAGAGATCACACAAAGAATTTTTATACTAGATCAGGGTCACCCTACATCAAGTCTCATACAATTTCTTGTACAGATTTCTTTTCAAGTATCAAAGTCGATACAATCTTGATTTCAAGGCTACGAGATATACCATCTATATTTTTCTAGCTCGGGTACACTCGTTGGATTCAGATAGGGCAACAGCACACCGACTTGGATTTTTGGGACACCAAGCACACCAACTGGTTTCGAATGGGAAATCAGCACACCCAAGGGTATAAAAGTATGATTTGGTAGAGTTTACAAACTCAATTTCTTGATCATGAATACAAATGCTTCTATAACTCCTTGAGTAACACTTTGATCTTGGTTTGAATGAGAGAGATGAGAGAGATCAAAGAGTAATTAATAGAGAATCAAACCAATAGAGTTTGAATTTGATTCTGATTGAATTTGAGAATATTTTAAGTATATTTTCTTTTAAAGATCAAGAGAGTAAAAGAGGAGATAACGAACAAGAAATTAGTTTAAAAAATTTGTTGAGAAAACCCATATTTATAGAGAAACAACAGTCACGTGCATTCGTGAAGAGATACAACGAAAAGGCACTTCCATTCAAAATTTGAACTTTAAAAATCTCTACATGTGTATGGACATACACTATTCCTATATATTGACATATGCTAGTGTATTTAGAAACTTTGTTTATATTAAAATATTTTGAAAATCCATTGCTTTGTAAAATAATTTGATTCTTTGTAAAATCATTTAAGCATAATTTATACATATTTAACCATTATAAAACTGAAGAATACAGTATAAAATTATTTTAAAATATTTTAATAAAACGGATTTAAATATAGATGATATATACAAAAATAATATATATATATATATATAATATGTGAATGTATATTAAAATTAAAGTATCAATGAATGTTAAAATATACTTTTGAATACCATACCATTTAGAAAACATGAAACCAAAAACTATGTCTAAACAAATTAAAAGTATATTAAAATATAAAATGCTTAAAAACTTAATTACTTAAAATATATAAACTTGTTAATGAAAAGTTAGGATAATTTTAAGGCTACTTTGAAAAATCATTTTGAAACAGGAATTCTTTAAAATCATTTTTGAAATTACGAATATTTGAAAATCATTAAAAATCAGAGAATAGATTTATAACATTTTTGAAAAACGAGAATAGATCAAAGGAGTGCTATCAAGGTTTTAACAAAATAGTCTATGACTCTATAACTTATTTGGATATCTTGAACCTTCAATACTCATGAGTCTTCAATCTCTATATCAGCCTCTTAAATCGGCTCTTGATACTGTACTATCTTTTTAATCAACACCTATTTAATATCATGCACTATATATTATATATAACTTGACAAAAACATTAGCATCAATATATTTTATAATGTCATAGGGTTGTTGTCATCAGAACCAATACCTAAGGTAGTAATACTAATCAATATAGGTTTATGATGTGCACGTAAATGTGCATATTTTTACTACCATATTTAATCTATTTAAATTAAATAAATGATCATATTGGGTATTTTTACTTGTTTAAACCAAATTCAAATTGTTTTCAAATTGTCACATATTCATCTTCATATAGGTGCAAAACGGTCATTTATGTGCATATATTTCTTTGAGAAAAATTAATTGAAAATTTATATATATTTTTGTAGGAATTTGATCTTAAATAGGAGTGGTTTCATGAAAGAATATGCATGCACAAAGAAGATATAAAAGAATGAAGATGTAAATAATTCAAAGTGAAGACCATGGAGAACCCCACTTACCCACCTACCTTAATGTACAAATTAGAGGCTAATGCACATGCTTATGGAATTAATGGCTTCATGTACACTTAAATGATGATTAGTAGTAGCTAATGATTACCTGGCCTCCACGCTTTCTCAAAGGTATTTGGGGGCATTCCCCAAAAATATGAATTAGGGTTTAACACATGTATATATACCCCTTATGTTTCATGTAACACTCTCCTTCCTCTTCATTAGTTTATGCTCAAAATAAAATGAAGCTCTCTTTCTCTTTTCATGGCTACTTAACCAATATTATTTTATGTAATTGTCTTTTCATTTTATGCAATGTTAATTATTGTTTCTTTTTAATTACATGTTCATTTCTTTTTTTGCAAGTAGTTTAAATCTCTCTTATTTCATGCAAGTAGATTAGTTTTTCCTTTCTTTTTGCTCTCTTTTTCCTCTTGTTTGTTTAATGTTACTTTCTACATTTGTTCGTATGATAATAAATATGAGAGCTTAATCCCTTCAATTTAGGGGTAATAACGCTCTCTAGTATGTATATTCAACATTTTGATATTATTTCTCTCTTTTTGTGCTTAATGACAATGCTTGAAGTGGTTTAACTTGTTGTTTTTGTTTTGAATTCGATAGTCTATATTGTTGACACCAAATATGTCGTGCTTAAACAATCACTAACACAAATGTCTCTTTATCAAAATATGATTATGGCATAAGAAAGTGATTTAAAATTCAAATTTGATGGTCTATATTTCTAACAATAGTTAATAGGTCATACTTAAAATAGATTTCATTTTCAACTTTGTTGTCATTTTCATGAGAGTTAGTAAGTGGTTTAAGTGGTGTGTTATAGTTTGATGGCTTAAGTTGAGCTAATTAATAGCATAAATAAGTAATACTTATGATAAACACATCATTTAACTTCACTAATGACCAAAAAAGAGAGATCATAATTTCATTTTTGTTGAACTATGTGATCTAGGGAGTGAATTTATCTTTAAATTGTTTTTGTACTCTCACATTTTTATCAATTTTCTTTTGCTCATTTTTCTACATTTTTAGTTAATCACACTTTTAACGTTGGTTAATTTGATTGATAGAATTTTAAAATCATCAATTCCCTGTGGATCGACCCGTATTCACCACGTGCTACATTCGTTCACCGTGCACTTGCGGTTATTTTTATTATAAAATTCGTTCGGCTATTTTCTAACTCGATAGACATTTAGCCGTCCAAACAAGTTTTTGACGCCATTGCCGAAGAATTGTCTTGATTTTAATTCCCTATTCTTCAAATTAGTTTTCTTTTATTTATGTGTATTTATTTTATGTGTGTTTGCATTAAAAAAAAAATATTGTGTGTTTGTTTGATTTTTGTGTATTTATTGTTCTAGTTTCCCTCTCCATTTGCATTGCATTTCTATTCAAAAAAAAATCAAAAATCAAAAATCAAAAGTTCAAAACACAAACAAAAATATTTTATTGCATTTATATTTTTACATTTATATTTTTTTTTCTTCCTTTCACATATACAAAAAAAAGCATACACAGTGCGGCAAAACTTTGCACTGTGTGCAAAACTGTGTGCACACTGCCTTTCTCTGCATTCAATTCACCAACACATTTCTACTTTGCCTGTCTCTGTTGCATTCCCACCACTTCCTCTTTACAAATTGCTCTGCAACCATCAACTAACCAAGCACTTGCCAATCACATTCACAAACCACTTCACTCCCCACTTACAAAATGCCACTCTATGCAGGCCTTCACCATCACCTTCCACTACTGCAGTGCCTGCATAACCAAACACCATCTCATCATTCGACAACCAGAACTCCTCTACTCCCCTCAACACATAGCTCCACCTTACATACACCATAGCCTGACCACCATCCTCTACCCTGCACACCACAGCATATACAACATTCCAAACACATTTCATCCCTTACCATATACAACAGTTACTCAATACTGCACCATCCATCCTCTGCTCGTCATCGACTTCACCAAGCTACACTACCGCAACCTCAATACTACTACAAACTACTGTGCAATTGAGCATCCTTCCAACCCACTATTCATCATAGCCTCCCTGTCAGCGATCACAACCACCACTTCCCCGTCACAAACTCATTGCTGAAAACACCTGGTCACAAATCGGAGCACCATACTTCCATTCATACATTGCATGTACACAAATCGTAGAGGTTCACCCAATCTGAACAAGACTTACCTCAACCACCCCCTTACATCACAGTGCAAACTGTCCTACCCACCAACATTGCTGCTACCCATTGTCAAACACCATACATTCTCTGTCATCATTCCAGTCATAACCAACCACTTCTTCTCACCGACCATCAACTGACACAGAAACCACAATCACCCACAAACAACTGCCATAACCCTCACCATCTCCAATCACCATCATTTGCAACTCGTCCACCTCTGTAATCACCACTTAGCAAACAAGCTTTCTTCTTCTACAATCAAACACTTACCAAACAACAGTTTCCATACAACAAGCTTTCTGCTTCTTTCAGTTTTCTGCTTCTATCCATCCACATTTCAAAACTTCTTCACCACCACCTTTTACCTCCACAACACTGCCACTTCTTTTCAACATACTTTCAGCCATTATTCCAGTGCACATCCTCAAACAAACACCAACTCCAACCAATACCAAATACAAACCTCCCCATCTCTACATTCATCACACCACCCGTTCCCACTTTCATCATTCTGCAACTGCCATCCCTACATCACAAAACCAAACATACATTTCCACATGCAAACTCTCACATCACAAAATCCACGTGACCCCCTCTGCTCTACCCAAATCACCAACCAGAACCACGCCAACCCGTTTCAAGTATTCGACTTCCAAACCCAATTCAAAAAACTGTGAACAACCATCCATCCCCTCACCTACCACGCGAACCACACATTCCCTGTCTTGCATCCGCTACTCATCACCAAGCAAACATCGCCGCACCACAATATTCCTCCTACACTCGTTGCAATCGAAGACACTCGACTCGACCGCCGCCTCGAACTCACCTAAGTCGACACAAAGCAACCACGACAAGCAACTCTACCCACCAAATCGCAAGCTTGAATATTGCCTCTTTTCTAATCACCTGCCTTCGAATTGAATTACTTGATGGCAGAGAAGTGTTGATGTGGGATTTGATTTTCTGAAATCCAATTTCGTTTTTCAAAGTTGCATTTCGATTTCGATTGTGATTTTGATTTTTGGAAGTCGATTTTGGGACTTGGTTAGTCTGCGACAAATCCCCTTTTTTTTTAAAGCTTTTGTACACAAGCACCAGGATTAGTCAATTGAAAAAAAAAACCTGATTTTTATATATAACGACTTTTTTTTTATCTAGCTTGAAGTTCTAATTTTTAATTTTTTTTCATCTCTTCCCTAAAAGGGAAAAAAATCAAACAAATACGAAGTATCCTTTTTCACTTTTTTTTGTTTTCATTTGTTTTAACTTCATTTGTTTTGTTTTTCACTTGTTTTATTTTCTTCTTTGATAAACATATAAAAAAACGTAAAAAAAAACTATATATATATATCTTTTTTTTAATTTCAGGTTGCCGAAGTAGACTGGAGGAGTGCTTGCCTTACCCAGCATGCCAAAAAAAAAATAACCGCTTGCCTTATCTATTGTTTTTATTGTCTTACATTGTTGTTTGCTTGCATTTAAAAAAAAATCAAAAAAAAAAACCCATTCATAATTGCATTGTTAATACACGTTTAATTTCTGTTTGCATCTCATCTTAGAATTTGATTAATAATAACAGTTACACACCGATAACTCTTAATTGTATATTGACAATCTTTCTTCTTTGAACAATTTAATTTCTTGGTGTCTAAACTACGGCAGAGTAATAACCATTTATAAATATTACGGTGATTTGTAAATATTATAGCGGTTGTTCCTCTGAAGGTACTTAAACCTTCGGTTGCATTGCTACGGTGATTCGTGGTGCACCGATAACCCATGCACGTTACCTGGCTGAGAACTATCTTGTTTATCTAAGACAATTTGTGATTATACAATTTTGGGTTAACTTAGGACAAATAATTTGTAATTTAGACCCTTGCATTCATTTAGTTGCATTAGTTCATGCATATTTAAAAAAAACAAAAAAAATATTTCAAAATCCAAAACTAAAAAAAATTAAATATTTCTTAGCCTAGTTTTTTTCCTTTTCCTTTGAAAATTTTCAAATCAAAATTCCAAAAATCAAAAAAAAAAATTAAAATCAAGAATGGAAAAAAAATCATTTTAAAAACAAAAAAAATTGAAAAACCAAAATACAAAATAAAAATAAAATTTTCATTTTGAAAAATAATTCCTCTTTGTAAATTTCTTTTCTTTATAAAAAACCAAATATAAAAAAAATCTTGAAAATATCTTTGTTTCCTTTTTCTTACTTGAATTTAGTTGTGAAAATCAATATAATCCATATGAGTTCACTCCAAATTCGCATGGATATTTTAACAACAACTTTTTTTAGAAAATTCGAATTTTGAACCACAAAATTTCCAAAATAATGGTCAACCCTCAACTCTTGAAAATAGCATTTTCATTACTTGAACTCTCTACGCAATAAAATAAAGAGATAAATGAGTTGTGCAATTCATATTTGTGCTATAACTTGAATCAAAGTTTTCAAAATATTCAAAATTTGAATTCACTTCAAAATTCAAAGGATTTCGAGTACAACCCATGCCCATTCAATTTCGAGCTTCAAATTGAATTTCAAAATCAAGATGAAAATGTGAACCAATTTTCAAATAATTTTGGCAATGGGAATAGTTTCAATAATGATATGATTGAAAACTTTGGTTATCAAAAAATTCAAAACGAAAATTTTCAAATTAATAATCATGAATTTGATTTTGTTGACTAAATGAAAAAAGATAACGGGGATTTATTACTTGAAAAATACAAAAAATTTCATGAAAATCATAACCAAACCTCAACTTGCGAAAAATCAAATAATAATCTACCGTTTATGGAAATTGACAATTCTTGTCCTCAACAAGTCCAAAGCAAAAAATTTCAAGTTAATAATTACAAATTTAACTTTGTTGAGCAAATGAATGAAATTTACGACGATCACACGAATTGGTTGATTAAAACATTGGAAAATTTTCGTGAGAAACAAAATCAAATCCCAACGTGTGACGAGTCAGATGATAATCCGTCTTTTACCCAAATCGAAGATTTTCAAATAACAACTTTTGAAATTGAAATAGTATTCTTAATGAAGTTGTTGAAAACACAGTAATTGAGTTGGATTTCAATTCTTTTGAGGGCGTGGAACAAAATTTAAAATTCGATCTTCTTTTTCTCGATTTCGGAAATTTGAATACAACAACTTTGGATTTTGAACTTGAAATACACAATAAAGTTGTTGATAATCCAATAATGGAAGACGAATTTAATGAACATGAATTTTATGGAATTTTCGAAGACGAGTTGTTAAATTCCGAAGGGGTAGATGTAAATGACCATTTTGATTTTGAAATCAATAATTTTGAAGAAGTTTTCAATGACAAATTTCAATTTAGTGAAAATAAACTTGAATTTCAACCAATTATTTTATCGACCCTAAAAATCATCGACAATAAAACAACTCGTACGATTTTTAATAAAACAACATTTGTTTTTCCAAATCAACGTCCAACTTTGAAATCTTCTATGGTTTGGTTTTTCAAGCTTAAGTTGTGTCTCGCATACTTGACAAGACAAAATAATCGGTCTTTAGAAGACCATTTTATTTACTTTTTGACGATATACTTTCTGATCTCATGTAAAACCATTGATTTTCATTTAAATAAAGGTCATGTTTTTGTTTTTTATTTTTCTCCTTCCACTTGTGTTGACTGTGGGGACACAATCAAAATCAAGTGTGGGGGGAGACTCATCTTCATTTTTATTTTATTTTTCATGGTTTATTTTTTATTTTTCTTTTAAAATCTTTAAAAAAATAAAAAAATAAAAACAAATTGTCTTTTGATTTATTTTTAAAGAAACACTATAAGATAAATATATGATTTTGGTTTATTAAATTAAAATTTTTGAAAATTTATTTTCTTAACAAAAATGAAAATAAAGTTTGATTACAAATAACGATGGTTTAACTATTATATAGGAAGATTCATATGTGTTAATTATGAATTATATCATAATTGAAAATCTTTGTTTTAAAAAGTTGTTGATTTAAAGTAAAGGATATAACATTTTTTTGTCCTCTAAGTTAAATAGTGCTAAGATGATTTTGCAAAACTCTCTCAACCAAAAAAAAAAAAAACAGTTGTATATATGTAAATATACAACTATTAACACCTACGGTCGACAGGTGTACACACTCGTGTGTTCACTCGCCATGTTCTGTACCTTTCTCATATAAGCCCGAAAGGCTGTGCACGATCGGTATATATGGCCTCAGTTTATCTGAGCTAGGTATATATATAAAAATTATTTTTAATACGCCACAATCAACAGGTGTTCACACTCGTGTGTTTACTCAGCATGCTCTGTATTCCCCTCACATAAGCCCGCAAGGCAGTGCATGGGCAATATATCTGGTCTCAGTTTATCTGAGTTAGGCATATGTAAATATTGTAAATATTAATAAAATTTTCAAAAAAATAAGAGAGAGTAAGCAAATGAAATCCAAGCACTATTTTTACTTATTTTATTTGAATTGTTTTTGAAAAGAAATGAAAATACCACTTTGATAAACTTTGATAATCGACTAAGGATCCATTTCATAGTTACGTTGTGTTATTAACCAAAATAACGAGTTAAACTATAGTCTACTTGTTATGATAACTTGATTTTGCTGGAAATTTTGACGAGGAAATGACAAAAAATTTCAAGATAATAACCAAAACCTATATTTAACTTACTCGTGTCAATTTAAAAATAAATCCTTCATTTTTAAATATTTCCAAAAACTCGCATTCATCTCTTTGTAAATAAATCTCGCATTTTGTAAATATTTTCACTCTGCATTCATATTTTGTGGGTAGCATCCACTGAAAACCCTCACGAGACAACGCTCGTCCTATTGGGACACCCAGAAGTTTAACGGCTTGTTGCATACGCTCAATGCAATCGTGCTCTCTACAAAAACGGATGTATCTTAGTTTTTCTTTATTCGAGGATGAGTAAAAAGATTAGTGTGGGGGTATTTGATGTGCACGTAAATGTGCATATTTTTACCACCATATTTAATCTATTTAAATTAAATAAATGATCATATTGGGTATTTTTACTTGTTTAAACCAAATTCAAATTGTTTTCAAATTGTCACATATTCATCTTCATATAGGGGTAAAACGGTCATTTGTGTGCATATATTTCTTTGAGAAAAATTAATTGGAAATTTATACATATTTTTGTAGAAATTTGATCTCAAATAGGAGTGGTTTCATGAAGGAATATGCATGCACAAATAAGATATAAAAGAATGAAGATGGAAATAATTCAAAGTGAAGAACATGGAGTACCCTACTTACCCACCTACCTTAATGTACAAATTAGAGGCTAATGCACATGCTTATGGAATTAATGGCTTTATGTACACTTAAATGATAATTAGTAGTAGCTAATGTTTCATGTAACCCTCTCCTTCCTCTTCATTAGTTTAGGCTCAAAATAAAAGGAAGCTCTCTTTCTCTTTTCATGGCTACTTAGCCATTTTTATCTTATGTAATTTTCATTTTATGCAATGTTGATTATTGTTTCTTTGTAATTACATGTTCATTTCTTTTTATGCAAGTAGTGTAAATCTCTCTTATTTCATGCAAGTAGGTTAGTTTTTCCTTTCTTTTTGCTCTTTTTTCCTTTTGTTTGTTTAATGTTGCTTTCTACATTTGTTCATATGATAACAAATATGAGAGCTTAATCCCTTCAAATTAAGGGTAATGTAGCTCTCTAGTATATAGATTCAACATTTTGATATTATTTCTCTCTTTTTGTGCTTAATAATAATGCTTGAAGTGGTTTAACTTGTTGTTTTTGTTTTGAATTTGATAACCTATATTGTTGACACCAAATATGCTATGCTTAAACAATCACTAATACAAATGCCTCTTCATTAAAATACGATTATGACATAAGAAAGTGATTTGAAATTCAAATTTGATTGTCTATATTTCTAATTAATAGTTAATATGCCATACTTAAAATAGATTTCATTTTCAATTTTGTTGTCATTTTCATTAGAGTTAGTAAGTGGTTTAAGTGATATGTTATAGTTTGATTGCTTAAATTGAGCTAATTAATAGCACAAATAAGCCATATTTATGATAAACACATCATTTAACTTCACTAATGACCAAAAAAGAGAGATCATAATTTCATTTTTGTTGAACTATGTGATCTAGGGTGTGAATTTATCTCTAAATTGTTTTTCTACTCTCTTATTTTTATCAATTTTATTTTTCTCATTTTTCTACATTTTTAGTTAATCACACTTCTACCTTTGGTTAATTTGATTGAATAGAATATTAAAATCATCAATTCCCTATGGATCGACCCGTATTCGCCATGTGCTACATTCGTTCACTGCGCGCTTGCGGTTGTTTTTATTATAAAATTCGTTCAGCTATTTTCTAACTCGATAGACATTTAGCCCTTCGAACAGTTTACCCATATGGTTATGACTGATCTTGAGATGAAGTATTTAAAGTATAAAATAGGGATATTGAATATGACATATCAAGATGTAATATTTAAGATGTATACTTAAAGAAATAATGGATAACTTAATGTGATTTAATTATGGCATATATATGATTATTGATATTAGATATTGCAGACGCTAAATATGATAAACCAAGCACTATTATTTTAACAAACCAAAGAACTTATATAACCAAATGCATACACTCCAAGAAAATAAATCAACTAAACAAATCAAGCCAAACGCAAGAAATGATAATCCCATCAAACAAGACTGTACTACAAATTTAATGTTTAGGCTTTATAATAGGAGATTTATGATTGGAACGGTTAAGGTAATGAAGGTAGAAATTACCTTTCTGTTCAACCAAGTTTCCATTTGCATCAAATGTTAATTTTCATACACATTTAACCTCATCATCCTCTATTTCATCGTCTTCCTCCTCTTCCTCTACTTCTGCATCATTCATAAGGTTATGAATGACAAAATTGGGGGTATGTTCCTCAATAACTATTGGATTGGCCTCGTTATCCAATAGATGCTTTTGAAGGTTTAGGAGAATTTTTCCTCATTTCTCTCGTTCTTTAAGAAGACGGATTTTGCAAACCTCAATTTTATAAAGCTTGTTAAGGAAATGCCTCAGGCCATCTTCTAATTTAGCGACTTTGGAAAGGGTAGTGTTTTGGAAGGGTCTTAGAGTGGGGCTATTAAAGTTTAGGGTAGATTCTTCTCTTGGCCTTTTCGAGGTTGAAGGATCCATGATTTTATTTTTTTATTTTGAGTTTTCAAGAAGAAAAGATAAGAAAATGAGAGTAAATTCAAAATTTGGTGGTTATATAAATATAATTTGAATTTTGAATTTAAGAGGGAAAATAAGTTTTCAAAATACTAGCATGTATGTCGACATATGCAGAAAATTTTAATTTTTCATTTTTGTTTAAATTTATATTTTTATAAGATATTATATATATATTTTAGTGAAAGAACATATTTCTAACTCTCTTCTAAGTTTAATAAAAAAATGTTTGAGGTAAAGGTTTTGTTAATATATCGGCTATTTGATTTTCAGTATTTACAAAAATCAAGTGAAGTGACTCCTTTATTTACGTTGTCTTTTAGAAAAAAGACGTCGTATGTGTATATGCTTGGTCCTAGTATGATATGTTGGGTTTTTAGACAAATTTATTGCACAGGTATTATCAAGTATATTGGATATTGTTCTAAATTCAGACCAAAATCTTTTAAAGTTTGTGGCATATAGATAACCTAGAAACATGCTAATGCGGTTGAGATGTATATTGCCTCTATTGTGGATAGAGATACAAAAATTTTCTTTTTACTGGACTGGGGAATAAGAGAGTGTCCCAAAAAGTGATAAGCTTCACTTTTATTTTTTCGGTCTAAATTGGATCTGACTCTTCAGCATTACTATATGATATTAAGTTGAAGGAGTCTTCTATTGGATAATGTAACACCTGATAAATTTTGCAATTTGTTGTTTAACTAATTAATTAGATAATTAGGCTCAAAAAATCAAATTTGTGTAAACGATGGAGTTTGACTGTGAAGCTTGCACCATTGCATTCTTGGCAAAATTTTGAGCAACTTTCGTATTTGAAGTTTGGTAATCAGAGTCCAAACAAAGAAGTTACAAACGAAAAATGAATTAAAAACGAAAATAATTAAATTAGAAAAGTTAATGTTTATATAATAAATACCGAGACCTACTGATCAACTCCCTTTATTAGGCAGGTCAACTAGTAGCAGTTGACTACCTTGAAGGGAGTGGTCGACCGGTCGACCATAGATGGATAAGGTTCGCCTTGGCCAAATGGCCCGGATTTTATATAATTAAAGTTAATGGTTGTGGCTGATTCGAATGCCTATAAATTCAGGCCTATACCTCTCTTCTCTTCCCACACTTTTTTAGAAATAATAGCGAAGCTCTACATCTTCACTTCTCTACTCTTTTTTAAATTATAGATTATAATATTTATATTTGTATATATGAAAATTGGAGAAGAATAGAAATCAAATAAGAGAAGGGAAGAAGAGAAGCGAATCAGCACTATGCAATTACTAGTAATATATATCCATATTTGTATTATATATTTATTGTAACAACCCGTAAATTTATCATTTTGATAATTTATACTTACATTTGGAACATTCAAATTCAAGATTTTATAACACAAATTATAAAGTTCTGAACCATAAATAATGACGGTTAACTTGTTCTAAAGGTATATTAACAAACAAAGATATTTGGGGTTTTCATCAAAAAGACAACGAAAGTCAGTTTTCAAAAAAATTGAGATTTTCTCAATATTAAAGTGAGCGGAACTAGATACATAAACTTATTCTTCCATTTAAGTAAGAACATGAAATAAAATATTATTTATTTTATTTTTGAAAATAAATATATTTGTGATATCATTAAGAATATCATCACTTTTATATTTTTTGGAATTTTAAATTAAGTTTAAATAATCAAATAATTGTTTTAACATGGTAATAATTCATTTCAGTTATATATAGTGATTTATAATAGTTTTAAAAATGTATATACCTTTTTAAAAAAAAAGAAAATTCATAACACTTTGTCGACGACGACACTTTTTTTAAACACTTGTCTAATATTGATTTATATGGTTTAAAAATTCAAGTATGATTGTTTTAATTTATTACTAATGACAAGAAATTAGTTTTCAATTTTTTTTACATTTATATGTAATTTAATTAATAAGTGAGAATATGATTGAAAATCGGCTTTTAGATTTTCAACGGTTTAAGGAACGGAAGTAGTTCGAAGTTGTTCCAGCATTGTTTATGTCTTGTGCACACATATGACATGCACACATATACACTAGCATATGCATATACCATATAACATATATACGTACACTTATACATATATCACAAAGCATCCAAGATATTTATACAAAGTTAAAAGAAAACTACACATCAAAACCTCACATCCTTACACATTATCATCTCAAGCATATGGAGAGAAGGACAAGTGAGAGTGTGGTCGTGCGTGTGGAGGAGTGGGCAAGGGGTACAAAGGTAATTTTAGCATTTAGATATTTTTACACATTTTTTTCCTATTATTACATGCCTCCTCCTCTCATTATTTTCACATCTTCCTCCTCTTTCTTTCTTAAGTTCTTCATCTTCTTCTTCCTTTTTATTAATGGCTTCCATGCCTTCATAAAATACTGCATAGTCGTAAGGAAGCTCTACTGAGAACTACACTTCCATATCGCAAAATATATCGCCAAAATTTGAAATCAAAGTGAGCAATCATCTCCTCTTCTCCTCCTATACTCACAACTATCCTCCATCACCATTCAAGGCGGAGCATCCACCCTCTCTACCGTAGGCCGTATACTTCCAATGGTCGTAGGGTTGATTTACGGTGTGGTGATAGTGGAGCTATAGTCAAATTTAGTAAATCCGGAAACCAATGAAGGTAAGAATTACTCTGCTAATTTATTATAATGATATAATATATTTTCTATGATTACTTTCTATGTTTGAACATCATGTGTTGGATGTGATAATATGTTTATTTGGTTGTGGAAATAAATCACGTTAAATACATGTTGAATTTACAAAAGGAAATCACTTTGCTATATGAATTATAAAGTGTTACGGTATACTTAAACCACTTTAAACATAAATAAATTAGTTTATAATTTTTTATAAACATTAAAACTCATTTCAGTAAAGTTTGAAAAAGATTTGAAAATGGGGTCAAAATAAGCGCGTTGCGTAACGGTAGTACGCAATTTCACATAATAAAAATTAAATCAATGTATAAAATGGAATAGAGCTCAAAATTATTCAAAATAAGAATTTTATAAATTCTTATAACTATAGCTTTCAAATGAAGAAGAAAAACCAAGATTTCATTGAATTGAATTTGAGTTATGCCCAAATCAAATTTTTAAAAACATCGTGGTTTGGTAGTTTTGAGAACCAAATTGGGAAATGCTTTAGAATTGGTATTTTTAAATATTTAATTTTTTTTTATAAATATGTTAAAATATTTTAAAAAAGAATTGAGTTATAAAAATGGACATATATGAAATTGAATTAATGTTTTGAACAAAGAAGCTTTAAAAACACTATTCATAGTAGTTTTTACTGCGGTTTCGATGTAACTTTTGCAAATTATGGTTTTAACTTAATTATTATTTCCCAATATTTTTAGTAATTTTTCAAATGAGTAATTAAGTATTTTGAAGATGATTTGGAAGTTTTATAATTATTTAAAGGAGTTTTAAATAAATGATTAAAGGAAAATTATTTTAAACAATATTTGGAATTATGTTAAGTAAAAAAATCATCTCTAAAAGATCATATAAAGAGTTTAGAGTTGATCAAATAACTTGACCACCTTATAACTTACAAAGAGATAGTCTCTAGACCTAAGCTTGGATAACTAATGCCTAAGTTCCGCTCTAGCTATCCGGACTGGCCCAACGGAGGGGATAGTAAATTTGATTTACTCATACCACATTTTCCTAAGGTAGAAAGAGATTTAGAGAACTTCAAAAGTTAAAAAAGATTTCAAATAATAATATTTTGGTGATATATGAAACATATTGGTTAAGCTTTACATTAAATTTCAAGGAGGGAACTCGTACTATCCGTATGAATTTAAAAGGTGATTCTGCCGCTATCGACGAATAAGACAGGTTGAATACATAAATTCATATTGAGTATAATTAATAAAATTCCTATGGATCCTATTTACTCAATAATAACTGGTATTGAATTTACCATCTTAAACAACATGGTTTTAACCCAATTAAAAAGTATGTTTTGAAAATATGATACGGCTATTAAAATTGTATTAAATTATGAAACATTTTCCTATGTAACTAAGAAGAAATGGTTCGGTGTCTCCAAAGTTAAAAATAGGTTTAATGATTTCGTATATACTAAAAAAGGAAAAGTTTATAGAATCACATCTCTAGAAGATATTTATCTCTAGAATAATAATCACTTATATACTTAACACCTTTTATTGATAAATTGATTAAGAGAAACCGAGATCAGATTTGGGTGTATTATGTCCGAAAACCACTTCGAACCAATATACATTCGAAAGTGAAAACATATTGAAGGTAGTGATTTGAAGATGGTGATCTTCATAAGTAGGGCTGCTTGTCACTAACCTCTGGGGTAGTACCCTTATCAAATATATGGTAGCAGTGGTTTCTTCAATTTGAAATCTTTGATGCGGGGGTTATTCCCTACTAATCCTAGGGATGATCCCTAAATAGGATGTAGTATGAGAAGTTCCTTCGGTTTGTCCTGTGCCTAGACAACTTGTATGGACGAGTGTTTGACATTGCATTTTTAAGACCACGTACATTGGTTTTTATAAACATGCATATGTTTGGTGGTTTAGGATGTTTCCCATCTTATACTTAGCACCCTTCTCTGAGACGTATGAGCTCAAAGGTTTTACTTTTGTGGAAATCAATTAGTATATCGTTGGAAATGAAAATATGGCATTCAAAGTGGGATTTGTCATGTGGAAGGTAAAACTTACCTCAAGCCTCACACATCGGTGATGGTAAAAGAAGGGTAGATGCGGCAGGGCTAATTGGCTAACTCCCATTAGGAGATGTTCATCACCTTTCTAAATTGCCCTCTATATTTTGGGTTTGTTGTGTATGTTATGGCCATGGATAGGTAAAGAACGACGGGGATGATGTTATATGAGGTAATATCTACAGTAAGGTGGGCTTGTTCTGTGTTGGTAGAGGTTGCAGCCTTAGACGCATCCCTCTAGAGATGTATCATCGGAAGGTAGTCCCTTACCTTGTCATTGTATGGAATCCATTCTCCAATACGAGCCTTTACGATTTTAGTTGTAGATCTATTATGCTGGAACTTAATAAATATGACAATTTCAGCTAAGATTATATATATTTTATTTGAAAGAGTTTTCAAAGAATGTCATTAAATGTAATATCTTTGATTTTGCGTAGCAAATGATTTGGTAATCATAAGATAAAATCTCGTCCGTGTTTATATGCGGCATGGTTTTGTAAGACACATTTTGTTTTCAAAAAATTTTGTGTTTTGAGTTTTCTCACACCAGGCCCATGAGTGGCCTGGTGTTTATTTTCTTTTCCCTTAAACTGCAGGTGCCCTAATTTTTTGGACAGCCAAATAGTTCAAGTTTTTCTTGGAACATTTTGGAGGGGCTTTGCGCAAGAGCTAGAGTTTCCTCTATAGATGGTTATCCATTTCCATTTCCACTGCATTTGTTATTGTTCGTATTCAGCACTAGCAGGGATAGAGATTTATAACTATCCAGGCTGAGATTAGAATAGACTTTGATGTATATATTTAAAATTTCCGCTATAAAGATTATATGTTGAAATAGTATAGTTTTTTCATTGTAAGATTCTGTTCTGTCTTTTTTTTCATTTTACCCTTAAGGATCGATTTTTCCAGCACTTGAGTGTTCGGAATGCATTACAGTGGACATATCGGTTTCAATTTTTGAGGGTCGAAAAGAAGGGTTGTCACGTTTATCTTTCCCTTTAACCCAAAATACCTTCTCAGATCTGTAATTCTAATATATGTATATATCGTTTTTATATATACTTCTTGGAATAAGAAGGAAATGGATTTGAATCAAAGGCTTGACTTTTGATCTGAAGATTTGGAATGATTTTAGAAGGCGAGTAGGAATTTGTTAATTGTTTTTGATATTGAATCTATTCCATTGGCATACGTTTGATTTTTATGCCTAAATGAATAAACATATGTGAATTGTACGCTAAAATTTAATTATTAAACATCGCCTACATATTCTTAGGAGATCTGACTGAAATTAATATTACACCCTGATTTGGGAATCGATCCCAAAACTTCTAGATATGAATATTGATTAGATGTGAAATTTATTCCAGATTTAAAGTTGGGTTGTAGATTTTTAGTAGGATCGATTATTACCGTAATTATGTTGAATTGGAGATTTTCCATAATTTAATATATGGGAGAATATTTTTTTGATTTTTATAAATTTATTTATGTTTCCAAATTGCATAGAAAATGTAGTGTTTGCTTTAACAAGGAATATATGCAAATAATAAGGTTGAGATATTTAAAGTACAAATTTATTCTCTGTATTTTACACTGTCTATTTCGATAAAAAGAAAATAATCATTACTTATAATATGAAATGAGGCACATCTTTCCTTTTATTCTTGATCTTTTATTTTAAACAAATTTATGGAAACCACAATGGAGAATCTTCCTATGAAATATAATTTCAGCAAATTAAATATGAAAAAGAATATTCTAGTTAAAGATTTATGACTAGAATATATTTGGTAGAAGTAGGTATTTATACGTATTTATATATGCTAAATAATATTTAACTAATATGACCATTTATGTGTAACACTCGCTTAGAATATTAGTTATACATACAAATAGGGGTGAATAAAGAATAAGAAGTAGGAGGAAAGTTTGGAAAGATTCTAACTCCAATTAATAGGTAAGAAATATGAAATGGATTTGAGAGTTACAAGTAATTAATAGGGTAAATAAATTAATAGGGCTGGTAAACAAAGAATTTTAGGTTAATGATTATGGAATAGTTAGAAAAGGTTACTAAGTGGAAATTCGTAAATACACATAAATGTCTTAGGAAATGTCAATTAGGATGATATTCTTTATCATGGACAATTTGACATTCATGAAAGAAGCAAATAAAGGGGATTTATGGGTAACTGAATATGTAAGGTAAATTATATAGCCTTTAATAAATAAAAGGAGGTTAGTAAGTTGAATCCAATATCAAATTTAGGATGATAAAGCTTAGTAATAATAAAGTCTGGGATAATATGGTTTAAGTTAGTAAAGCCTAGAATAATTAATTGGAATAGGTTGGGATGTGAGGTCAATGGAGTTACACAAGGGAAGTATACCCTTTATTTTGAGGCTATCAACAGTTGTGTATACTTTTTATTGATGTGAGACATCTTTAATTATATGACCCATAGAATAATTAATCAAACTTGGAAGATTGGGATGCGAGGTTAGTAAAGTGACACAACGGAAGTCTTCCCTTTACTCATAAGCTACCAGCAGTCGTGTACACTTATTACCGATGTGTGGTATCACCAATCAAAAGACCCGTGGGAAACAATTACGGGAATAATATGATTTACTTAAGTATTCGAGGTATTAATTGGTTGTTTTGAAGGACTGCTTCTTTCCTAATTAAAAATTATTAAAGGGTCCAAGTAAACGATTAGGAGCGGTAGTGGATATCTTGGGAAGGATTAGCTTCTGTTTGAGGTATCTAGTGACTGATATAGCATCTTCGTCTCCTAAAAAGAAGTATTAAGTGTCTCAATGAGATTCCAAGTGATGTCAACTAGATAGTACTAGTGAGGTGTTTGCCTTTGAGGTAAAGTATTAAATGACAAAGGTCTGCCTAGGATATAAGTATTAAATGATCAGAGGTCTGCTTAGTCCTTATTAATAAGGTATTAAGTGGCTTGGATACTGTCACTCATATGGCTATGAATTTAATAATGATAGATGCATTAGTAGTAGGCAATTATGTATTATAAAGTCTTAATAGTTGTCAAAGGTCTTTGTAGCTTGGACCAATAGACCAAAGATGACGATGCTAGGGGCCCACTTCATATTTGGAAGTATTAAGTGGCCGATAGACTTACGTTAATTAACATACCTTAGGAAGGGTAGGTAGTTCAATCATGATAGGTAGGAATATCGTGTGTGCAATATTAGGTTAATTTGGTTAACCTAAAACTAGTAGACATAACAATTAAATAGAATCCAATCGGTATTTATTTATGTTATGGACACTGTATAAATTTTCTGGTCACTAGAACATTGTTCTGACCCCCTCCTTATTACAACCTACATGATAGATTTAGATGAATAGGTCACTGAAGCTGGATGTGATTGGTTATTGGAGAAGTCTTCTTATCTCTCATGCTCGGTACTGATGTTAAGGTTTAATACCCGAGGAGTACCATTAATTCCAAGGTAGTAGTCATAGTCAGTATTTGTATACTATTATAATTTCCGCTGTGAGTTCATATTTTATCCATCTCTGATATGCTCATACTTATTTGTAGGTACCAAATCCAACGATCCATGCTATGAAAGACCTCGGTTTCGATTTTGTTCGAAATTTAAGCTCATTAAAGTATGGATTGTTACATATGGTGTCATAGCCTAGGTTAGTCATTCAGAGGAATTATGATAAATTAAGCGAACATTTTCATACTTTCCTATCTATTACTATTATATGTTTATGCTAGATTATTAGAATGCCAACTATAGAAGTAGCCGTAATTTCACTCCGAAGGAATGGGCAAAGAAACTATGCATTGGAAATATCTTAGAATTAAGATTTTCACATCGATTATGAATTAACCCACCGAGTGTTGGCGATGCGTAAGGCATTGATGGAAAAGAGCATAGGTACAACATATGGTAGAACCCTGCAGAATGGAGGATGTTCGACTTAATAGTTGAGATTCTAGATACCTTGTGGCTTTGGATGTTGATGATAGCCTGCACCTGAAGATACACAATTATTCGAGATAAGCGAGAAATAATATTATGTATGTTGCAATCATCCAGAAACCAGTTTTGGCAAAGGAATGTGCACCAACCACTTTTTGATGGAAAACCAGATTTTAAGAATTAAGGTCAATTCCTTAACCTAAAATCAATGGAGAATTTTGATTAAATATATTTTAGAAATGCCTCAGATTTTGGAAAGATGGTTTCTTTCCCCCAATGGTTTATCTTGGAAATTTTAGAAAGTTTTGAAATTTTAATTTTCAAGAAACACGTATACTAGTAAGTTTGGTCATATTAAGAAATTTTGGTTTAAAACGGAGTTTTGAAATTCTTAAATATTTATATATGTATATGTATCAATAAAGGTTTTATTTCGATTTTTCACAAGAAAATAGTTTTTCGATTTGGAAATGAGTTTCATAGGGTGAATATTTAGCCCAATGATTTTCTTGTTTATAAAAATCAAAGTTTTTAAAGTTCTCTCTTCTAAGGGATAGAAAAAATAGGAATGACATTCAATTTTATTGGGTTATGAAGTTAGAAGTGTTGTTGTACCCGCTAGTTATTAGAAGAAGCATTTCCATATGTAGTTTGAAGAGAATAGTAGTTGGAATATATTTGGTTTTTGGAACTGTTGATGGTTGAAGCTGTATATATTTGAAGTTTTGCAAAATAGGGGAGAAATGGTTCAAAAGGCTAGATGGTAAGTTGGGCACCACCGTGAAGAGGGTACGGGTTTTTTGGATCGTGTGGAGTTGAAGGAGACGACGTGAAACGATTTTGAAAGGGTCTAGGTTAAATTTGCGCAATATCCATGTATAGCGGTCGGCCGATAACCCTAGAGTGGTCGAGCAGTCAACTGGTCGATGGGTTTTTTCCTAGCCTGAAGTTAGAACACAACTATAAAGTCAATCCAATTTTCTTTCCAGCCGCATTCGACGTCCTCCCTCTCCATTTCAACCAAACCCTAAAAGCTCCACTTTTCCTCTTCCAAATCAATTTCCATTCTCTCCATCCGACCACCAAGCAACGCCATTTCTCCCCTTCTCCAGTACGTATCAGCCTCACCTCCCCCTTGCGCCGATTTTCACGCGTTAGATCTTGCCCAACCTCCACTCTAAATCTAAACCCTATTTCTTTACTTCTTAGCCCATGGTACCTCCCCACACTGCCAGTTCCTCCTCTGTCATCCTCGTGTCAGCCTTTAAGAGATCAGGTGGTTGGACCAGAATAACCAAAAGTTCAGCACCTTCCCCAACTCTGCCAATTTCAAGTTCCTTTAGGGGCAGCCGATGAAGTTTGGAGTGTTCGTGTTTTTTGGACTAGAAGAGCATTTCGGGGCAGCATGTGACGACTTGGAATTTTATCGTTTTAATTTATAAATATTTAATTTGATTTAAATATTCAGTTAATGGTATTATTAGTTAAATAATCCTCCTTTGAATTTATAACTTGTTATAGAAAATTCATTTTTAAATTTGGTTTATATGAATAAGTAGTTTGATAGAAAACTGAACACGCGGTCGAAATGTAATTTTTAGATTTCATCTTTTGTCAAGCAACTAGTTATTTTAGTTGTAATATTTTGATTTGCTTTAAAAAAAAACCCATTAAAATAGTAACATATTTTCTTCCTAGTGAATATAACATAATTAAGTATTTTAAAATGTAAATTTTAATTAAATTCAGATACAAAAATGAAGTGACATAAAGTGAAAATTAAGGGTTAAGAAAATGGGATAAGTACATAAAAAGCAATCTTTACTTAATGCATAAAAAATACCTAAGCACATCTTATTATCCAACATAGACTTACATGTATGTACTATGTAGATAAGGAGGAAATGATGGTTGAGTTGAAAAGAATCTTTTAATTTTCTTTATTACTTTTAAAACCTCTTTGTATAATCATACCCCTTTTGCATTATCATTTTCATTTTTATCAGAAGCTTCATTTTTCCTAATCATATATCCAAAATTTTCCTCATTCTTTTAACTTAAAGATCACATCTTTTTGGTTCAAAAACATTGTTTATTCAAGAATCAAATTTTAGAAAGCTTAAGGATGGATCTAGCAAAACAAAATTAAGAAAAATAATAATGGTTAGAATACTAAACTGTAAGCTTGTTTTATACTTTTGGAAAATAAAAGTGGATTAGCAATTCAAATGAATATTATTTTTAATTAATAAATTTGTATATACTAAATAGCTTACTGTAAAAAAACAAACTATATTTCATGTCCACTATATTCATGAAAACAATGTTTCCCTTATCTTCAAAATTCGATATCTTATCAAATCAGTTGAATCTCACAAAATAAGTTGAAATTGTTTACGGCATCGACCAATAAGTTTTTGGAAAACATCCATAGTATATTTTAAAAATATGCTTAGTATTTTTAGTTATATATATATATATTTAGAGAAATTAGGATAATACAGTAAGAAAATTGAAAGGCGAGATTGTTAGCAGTCATAATTCGAAGGAGTAATACTATCTTGTTTGTCTCATCGATTGGTGATTTTTAATAGTATCAAGGTGATTTTTAAGTTTGGGATTTGTTTTTGGAAGGGAGTTGAATGGAATTGAGATAAATGGGAAATTCTGACATGAAAATGATCGATAGGGTCCATAAGTGGGACTAAAGGGGGTTAGAGGGATAATGGTTGTGGTGGTAATGGCCGCGGGTGGTCCGATAAGCCCTAGGGGCGGTGATGATCAAATCTAGGGTCAAGCTTTTGTTTTCTTTTGGTTTCATCGCGAATTAACTTCTCGAGTTTGGCAGCATTTAGCTGCCTGTGGTAGGGCCAGGTGATTGCACGAGGGTCTGGGTTCATCTGCCAGTGGTGGCGTAGCATCCGATAAAGTAGAGAGGCTGTAGTAGAGGTTTGGCCATGGGTATTTTTATGCCTGGAAATGGGTTGGTGGGTCAAAATGAGGAAGAGGAAGGTTGGAGCTCTGGTGATAGGGTGGCTGAGTTGAGCAGGAGGTGATGGATGTAGGAGGGTGGATGTCGGGGCAGTGTGCGGCCGAGGATGGCCGTGCACATGCACGCGCGTGTAATTGTTTGAACTTAGCTCCAAACTTTTTGAATTCTTTTTGAAGAGGGGATTGTTTCCAAGATCTTAGCTTTTGAGAAGAAGGTGATCATGCAGGCTTGGGTGTTCGTTTGGGCTTGATGGGCCTTAGTGTGTGTGTGTGTGAAGAATTTAAAACTCTTAAAATTTGAAATTAAATATCTCCCTTGTTCGGAACCTTATTGACTTGCGATTTCCGGCTTTGGATTCCTAATGGAGTATAGAATACATTCATGTAATCGTTCGACCCATATGCGATAGTGTAATTTATAGTAAATTGATACTAGCTGTATTTATTTACGTCATTTCATAGTTAATTTTATTATTAACATTCTGATAGCAAAATTAAACCTTGTTCTACTGTATCTAAGTTAAACAGATTTTATTGGACGTTATTTAGAAGAATAAGTCGCCGTTCTGATATTTTGTTAATTTGGCCATCTATTTATATACCGATTGGTTTGTATTAATTTGTTATACATCGATCGATAGTATGGATTTATTTATATATCTGTTATTTATGTAAATATTTCTGTTGGAACTTTATTGTCATTATGAGATATAATGGTAACTTGTTTAGGTACCATTGAGATTTGCCAAGCCTCTTCCAAATTGGATAAGTTATGAATTTAAAATCAATTTTAGTTTTATAGCAATTTAAAGAAAATTATTAAATTAATTGATATTAATAAATCATTATTTCCTTAGTATTATTACCATTAATTTAATTTAATAAAGTTAAATTTTATTTAATTTAAGGGTTTAAGTTATTTATTTATTTAATTAAATGGTTCAAGTTAATTACAAACGGTATAAATTTAATTATTACGTTAATGAATATTTTAATTGAACTATTTAATTTGATTTATCATTTTAATTAATAATGATTTAAAACTAGTTTTTCTTTTAATTAATGATTGTCTTAAGTTAATAAGTCTTTTAATGGGTATTGTTTTTGAGTTAATTAATTATTTTAAATAAAAGTATCTAAGCTGATTAAATATTCTTATTAATAAGGTTTACAATTAATTAATTGTTTTAAATAAGGTATTTAAAAGTTAAATTAATTATTTTAAATAATATTTACCTTAATTAATTATTTTACTTAATGGTAAATTTAAAGGTTGATTTATTGTTTAATAAGGAGGTTTAAACCTAATTAACCGTTTATTTAAGTGGTGTTTTACGTTTTAATGATGGTATTTTGAATTAATTAATTAATTATTGGTAATTAAGTTAGTTTGATTAACGTAGGAATTTGCTTTAAAATAATGATATTGTTCTATAAAAGGGGTTTAAAAACTTATAAGTTTGTTTTCTAAAAGGGAGTTCTATTTATATAAAGAACTAAGTAATAAAGCTATATTTGGAAAGAGAATCTTGGAAGGAAAGATTGAGTTTAAAAAAAATTTATTAGGACATTTATTTTAATTAAGTTGTGAATCAAATAAATGATTAATCCTTAATTTTAGTAGTAGGGAAGCAATTCCCTACTCAACAACAAGGGACTAGTTTTTTGGGGATTCATAATTAACTAGGTTTCAAAGACTTATGATTTGATCCATTTAAAATGAATTCTAAATTTGTTTGTGAATATATTTATATTAGTGAGATAAATATATGAATTATTTTACGTAAATAACTAATGAGATTTAATTAATAAAAAATTAATTAAATGAGGCTTAGTGGTTTCCATGGAAAATTAAATCTATGTTTGGATTGTGTGTTTGTTTGATAGTTAAATAACCGACTATCAAAACTTGACTAAAAATATAACTCTAAAAATATTTAAGAGAAACACATGAGTTATATGGCACAGTCATCTTCGATGATGTTGTACTATGCGTATAAACCTCCTTTTGTTCTCATAGGACAAATGATAGTTAGATCCATACGCTTAAACGGTTAGGGGGTGATTCCATCTCCTATCTATTGTCTGTTTATTTTTGAAAAAACCGGGGTTGAGTTTACTGGGAACCGTCGAATGTTGTTTCGAAGAGACTGGGATATAATAAGTATAAATTATCTAAAAACTACTTCGATCCAACTCAAGCGTCATGTTAAAGACATCTTGAAGAGTATGGAATCGAAGATGGAGCTTTAAAAGTGAAAGAGATACTTGTTACTAATTATGAGGGTGATTCCAAAATAGATGTAGTAAAAGTAGTGCCTTCGATTTTGTTCAGTCCTAGAACAAACTTGTATGGATGAATGCTAGCACTACATTACTGCTTGGAGGGAAGTGATAGCATTCCAAGTGGGTGTGCTATCTAAAGGTAAAGCGTAGCCTCTAGCCTCATCAACCGAGACTGACTAAAATAAGGGATATGCAGCTAGGCTATAGGGGTCATGCCCATTAAGGTATGGTCATCCCTGATCTAGAGAATATTATCTACTTTTGTATGCATTTGACCACGGGATGAACATATTTGGTACTATCCAGTAAGAGGTGGGTCGGTTCTATGTTGTAACGGTGCAAGATGTTTTTATTGACCTCGGTGCATTTTATTCTAGAGATGTACTATGACAGGCGGTACCCTAGTAACCCAGTCATTGATAAAATCCTTTCTCCAAATGTGCCTTTACGAACTTATTAATAAACCTATTATGCTGGAATTTAATTAATATAAAAACTTGGCTATGGTTAATATGTATTTATATCCTGGACACTATTATAATATCACTGGATTTTCTATGCAAAATATTTCCGATATCATAAGGTAATAACTCGTCCATGTTTACATGCAACGTGCTCTTACTAGATACCTTTGATTTAGGGTTTTACAAATTATAATAACAAAGTCCTTATGATTTGAGTTATCATGCTGGTTTACCAGACCAATCCTAGCGTTGTTTTTCTTATGATGCTCGGGTTAGACCCGTGCATATTTCCAAACTAGATTTGGATGCTTTGGAGCTCAGGTGACGAACTTGAGGCCCAAGACGTATCTCCTGTGTATTTATTTATTTTCCACCGCATTGTTTATTGTATTCTTTAGCATTTTTAAGGATGGGCTGTTATAGCTATCTAGGGGTATGATGGGTTAGTTTGATAATCTGATTGTATGTATAAAATTTTTCCTTTGTGTAAAGATCATTTATATATTATATTTTCCGTTGCATTGTGAGATTCTATTCTTCCTTTTCTTTTTCTTTCCCCCAACCATCTGCCTTTTCGATATTCAGATACTCGACACATGAATAGTGTGGATGTATTAGTGTCCACTTATGAGGTTCGAAAAGGATGGTCATTATAATTCATATCAGTGCTTAGGTTGAGCGAATACCTAGGCTTTGGTGGGGTTGACTCATTAGAGACTGGGTTAGTGACACCTCAAAAATGAGTTTGAGTGTATTAGCTATGAGTGCATATTTTTTAATGTTATAGAAGTGTTTTATATTGTGTTGATTTACCAGTGCAGTGGTTTATGTATTCTAGTCGAAAGTGGGATGCCACAGTGTCTATAGGGATTCTTAAACACTTAAATCAGGCAAAGTGACACAATATTGTTTTGGAAATTGATAAATGAAATAATTTACCGAGGATTATATTTTATATATAAAAAGGATAATTTTCAGTAAAATATAATTGTTGTTGTTTTTTGTTGTGATTGTTTGCTAGAAAATTTTGATATTTATTTATCATCATTTGTTTGGTTGCTTATGCTCAGTTAGTCTATGAGCATTTATTTGTTCATTTAATATAAAAATTGACACGAGCACCTTGTGAATTCACTTTCATGATTTGACTATAAGGCATTCATTAAATAATGTAGATGTAAATAAATCAATTGTTAAGAATTTTTTTTATAATTAATAGAAGTCGTTGTATAATCTTGGTTTTATATATTTAATTTATAAGATGTGTCTTATAAAAGAAAGAGTATTTTTGAAAATTAAAATTCCGGTGTTTTTGAAAGGGTTCGAATTACTGTTGGGAAAAATAATATTAGTATTACTTGAAATTTTTCAAAGTATTTAATCAAGAAAAAATATGTTTAAAGGTAACTAGTTCGAGTGGCTTGAAGATAACTTAAAAATGGAAAGGAGATGTGTTCAGATAGTAAACACTTCTCTTGAGTATTTCTCTTCTTGGTAAGGGAATATATGATATTATTTGATAGTACCCAATTCCTTAGTATCATTTTGAGGTTACTCAGGCTATATATTTATATACGTACATATATATATATATATATATATTCTATGATTTAAAATATATTGTATTATTTCAAAATGGCATTGAAATAAAACCAAGTGTTTAGTTCTCAAGTTAAATTCTAAATAAAAGATTGAATCAGATAGTGTTAATTTTATGAAATTTTTTCATAAATAATGTTAACAAAAAAGGACTATCGGTAGTGCAAACCAATAAGATAAGCATGTAAGTTTTATGTAGATAGTTTCTCCTTTTCACATGGTTTAAATCCAAGATTCGAGTATATGACTTTGAGGTGTTCCGTTCCAAAATAGGGTCTATCACCCGATTCTTGATGGTGAACAATTGATGGGGGTTCTTGATATGGAACCAAAGTTTTCTATCATAGTATACAGCTATATATGGAGAATGGAGATCCAAATCAAGAAGCCTGATCAAAATCTGCACTAAAGAAGTGGGTGAGTGATACTAGTTAAGTTATCTATTTGAATAGAGATCAAATCAGATTTTGCATACAGATGTTCTATGAACATCCTATGGGATTATAGATAATACCGGGTATTTGGATCTTGGATTTACTTAAAGGAAATAAATTTAATAATTTTTTTTTAATCTGATGATTGCATATACTCTAAGATTATAGTAGGGAATTATAAGAGTTGAATTTAAGCTATGTTTTAAAGATGTTTTTATAAATAATATGGTTAATATTGTGTTAACTGGTGCTGGCGTCAAAATTGACCGCCAGCACCAAATTCTATGAAAGCACTAATATCCAATCCAATCACTAAAATATGAGGAGAAATAAATGAAGAAAAAAATCAAAAAAAAATCAGAAAGCATGTAAATAAAGGCACATATTTATAGTGGTTCGGTTAACTCGGCCTACGTCCACTCCAAAGATTTTCCTTTTATTTAGTTTATACCACTGATTAAAGTTACAATCCATGAAATTCAAGAATAAAAATATCAGAGTATAGCCTAGGTAGAAGATGAAGAGAAGTGGAATGAAGATCCCTTTTTTGAAGCTATGCTTGTTGTATATATAGGGGAATATGTGCAAGGATCATGCTAAAACCTTGACAAAAGGTTCGAGAGACCAAGATGAGGCCAACTAGAAATTTCCAAGCCCATTAGGGCCCACAACAGGGAGTAATGACCCCTATTTTAGTGTCCAAATGGGATGCGATCCCTCTGGGTGGTTCCCTGGTCTCCAAGTTTCATGCCAATTGGACTAGTAGCACTCAAGATTTGGGTTGTTTTCTGCATGAACATTCTTACATTTTGGTAAATGCCCATCCCTCTTAATCAACTACACCGATCCCTCCTTCATAAGCTGAAGCATACTGATCCCTCTTAATTAACTATGCCGATCCCTCCTTCATAAGCTAAAGCACGCGGATCCCTCTTAATCAACTACGCCGATCGCTCCTTCATAAGCTAAAGAACATCGATCCCTCGTAATCAACTACGCCCATCCCTCCTATATGATGTGCGTCACTCCATCCTTTCCAACAAAGCACGTTGAACCCTCTCTTTACCAACTATGCCTAGCCCTCCTTAATGAGATGGAGTATGCCAACCCCTATATATTAAAGTACACCGATCCCCAGCCTTCTACCAAGTCATGGCGGTCCAAACTATGCCGATCCATGTACTTAACCTCCGGGCCCTATAATCTTCGCTCTGAACTCATCAAAATCTTGTTAAGTGAAGTCTGTTGGGTTAAATCTTCCCGTATACTGCCTTGATGAAAGGCGGGTTAACATTTTACCTACAAAAACACGCCTTATGATAGGAAGGTGTGTTTTGAATTGCCGTAAGTCCAATGTTCGGAACCAGTTGATGACCTGTGAACAAATCAATGATCTTGCCTGATTTTTAGTAATGATCATTACGGATCGTAATGAAAATCACAGCCATGCCTGGCCGATGATGATCGCACGAGATCGAGTGCCTATTTGAGGTGAAATGTGATCATTCGAGATTGAATGTCGTTCGAGGTGAAACACGATCGTCTGAGATCGAGTGCCGTTCAAGGGGGAACACGATCATTCGAGATCGAGTGTCGTTCGAGGCAAAATGCGATCTTTCGAGATCGGGTGTCGTTCGAGGTGAAATGAGATCCTTCAAGATCGAGTGCTGTTCGAGGTGAAATGTGATCATTCGAGATCGAGTGTCATTCGAGGTGAAATGTTTTCGTTCAAGATCGAGTGCGTTTGAGGCGAAATATGTTCATTCGAGATCGAGTGCAGTTCGAGGCAAAGGTGTTCGTTCGAGATCGAGTGCAATTCGAGGCGATATGTATTCGTTTGAGATCGAGTGCCGTTCGAAGCGGAATGTAATCATTCGAGATCGAGTGCCGTTCAAGGCGAAATGTGATCATTCGGATGGGACTCAAAATTACCAATGTTGAACTTCACGTTCAAGTGAGTTTCATAACCAAGTACCAAAAATGGAACAAAAACTAAACACTGCAGTGCATACATCTCTAGGGGTGATGATTCATTGTCATCTCAGAGCATGCCTAGGGACCGTTCTCAATCTCGTACATGTATAAGTGACTTAGTTGTTTTATTGTGGACTTTATTACTTATTCCTTTTCATTTCGGTCAATTGAAGACAAGTTGGTGCCTCATTCTTGGGCAGTCCCATTCGATGTGGATGGTGGTTGCTCCTGTTCCATGCCGCTACCCGTGTTCTCACGTATCATAACAACCTACCGTTCTGGACATGTCCCTCAATCTCATCCTTTAAGTGCCTGCAGTCGTTTGTACTATGCACGTTCTGCTCATAGAAATGATAGTATTTTTCTAATTTATTTTCATCATATGTAGGCTCTCTCCTCATTAGCCTTCGATAGGGGACTGCCTCCTAATATCCAGATATATCTGTTCCAATGTTTCGGTCAATTTCGTGTAAGAGGTGAATCTCGGGTTCCCTTCATGGATGCTTTGAACCATCAAAGCCATCCTCTACTTTTGGTTTTCCTTTATCCTTGTTTGAACCTTCCTCGGATGATCCTCCACCTTGCACAACATTCACCTCCGGTTTGTTTTCTCGTGCATCTTTCTATCATAGGAACCTTTCTACTTCATGATAAAACTCTCCGAGATCCATAGGTGGATTCCATGCCAGTGAATCCTTGAACTCCGTGCCATTAGTAATTCCAGCTACAACTGCCATCAAAACCATGGATGGATCTGGACGATCCACTAATGTCTTCGTAGCATTAAACTGTGTTAAGAAACTACTCAAGGAATCTCTAGTCCTTTGCTTCAGTGTTGCCAAACTCATCACATATTTGGGTCTAGAGATGTGAACCCTAAACTTCCTAATAAAACTTTCGATCAATTGCATCCACATGCCAATTGAGCCACTTTCCAACTGTCTGAACCATAGTGCAGCTATATCCGTTAAGTACAAGGGGAAGCACAGTGCCATAATTTCCTCCGATGGTCCCAGTACTTCCATGTGTCTTATGTACTTCGCCAAATGAACAATGGGATCCGTTTTTCCATCATATGTCTCAAGCGTTGGCAGTTAGAACTCCGACGGATTCCTAGATTGCCTAATATTTGGAGCAAATGGACTTCTATTTACATCCTCGAGATCCATGTTCACTAATCCTCCATGCATAGCTTGTCTTATCATCTCCACAAACCTATCATTGTCTTCCAATAGTAGTCTTTTATCATCATTCCCAAGCTACCTCCTAAGTGTATAAGGGAATTCTGGAACGTATTCCTCCGTATGTGCATCAAAATTTCGGTTCGCACCAGGCACCACAGGGTTGGTCGCAGGTCCTCAAGCATCACGATCACCTAGACCCAAGGGCATGCCCTCCAACCTATGGGAATCTGTACAGATCCCTCTAGAGGGATTGGTGTCGAACCCTCTTAGATGGCAGAGGACTGCCCCCGACTGCTCTATTCCACTCCTCGGCTTATTAGCTCCATAGTTCTAATTCTGGATTTCCTCAGCTCCTACTGTTCCAACTCCATGATCCATATTTCAAGTATTCCCTGATTCTCCATTTCCTTGGTTTTTCACTCCAGCTTGCCCAATCTGTTGGAGTAGGTTCTGCATCATTTCCTCTCGTCTCTTCAGCATCCTTTCCTGCATAACATCCATCATTGTTTCCATCTCGTCGTTGGTAATGAAGATTGAGGTTTGATTAGCTCCTGAGGAAGCCTCCTGAGACCCTTCATGATGGCTCCTATCCGTTCTCAGTCTCCTTGTTTATGGCCTAACCATTGTTTTCTAGATCCAAGTATCTAGGCTTCTAAATCCAAGATTCTAGCTTCCAAATCCATGGGTGCAAGCCTTCTCAATGAAAGCACCAAAACGTTGGCTTCAAAATTGAACACCTACACCAAATTCTATGAAAGCACCAATATCCAATCTAGTCATAGAAATATGAGGAGAAATAAATGAAAAACAAAATTAAAATAACCAAAAAGCAAGTAAATAGAGGCACAGATTTATAATGGTTCGGTTAACTACGGCCTATGTCCACTCCAAAGATTTTCCTTTTATTTAGTTTATACTGCTGATTACAATTACAATTCATGAAATTCAAGAACAAAAGCAGCAGAGTTTAACTTAGTAGAAGATGAAGTGAAACAGAATAAAGACTCATTTTTCGATGCCATGCCAGCTGTATTTATAGGGAAAGACGTACACGGATCAGGCTGAAACTTTGATAGAAGGTTCAAGAGACCAAGACGAGGCCATCCAGAAATTTCCTGGCCCGTTGACTCCCACAATAGGGATCGTTAATGACCCCTATTTTAGTGTCCAAATGAGGTGCGATCCCTCTGGGTGGTTTCCTATGGTGCTAGCTGCTTGCTTCCCAAATTTCGTGCAATTTCGACATGTTGTTTGTGAGATATCGCATTTTCCATGAAGTAGTATTGATTGAATTCTGATTTCTTCCAATCCCTAAAGAGGGGTAGGTACCATTCCCTCCAACTTGCCCCAAATACCATGCGATCCCTAGGGGAGCTTCTTTATGTTGTATTACATTTAGCCTCCAAGTTTCATGCCAATTGGACTAGTAGCACTCAAGATATGGGTTGTTTTTACATGAACGCTCTTGCATTTTGGTATAAACGAACCCCTCTTAATCAACTATGACGATCCCTCCTTCATAAGCTGAAGCATGCTAATCCCTCTTAGTCAACTATGTCGATCCCTCCTTCATAAGTTGAAGCACGCCAACCCTCTTAATCAGCTACATTGATCCCTCCTTCATAAGCTGAAGCATGACGTTCCCTCTTAACAATTATGCCCATCCCTCTATTATAATATGCGCTGCTCCATCCTGTCCAACAAAGCATACCGAACCTTCTCTTTACCAACCATGTCGAGCCCTCCTTAGTGAAATGGAGTATGGTGACCCTTTTATATTGAAGTATACCGCTCCTAGCCTTCCACCAAGTCATGCCGGTCCAAACTATGCCGATCCATGTACTTGACCTCCAGGCCCTACAATCGTAGCTCTGCGCTCATCGCCTCATTAATCGCGAAGTCTATTGATTTAAATCTGTCTATATACTGCCTTGATGAAATCCAGGTTAACAACTGGTTTCTTCCTTGCTTGTTTGCGATGAATTTCAGGGTCAAAATTATTTTAAGGGGAGAAGAATGTAACGACCCAGAATTTTATTTAATTTGTGAGTATTTAATTAAATTTAAATATTTCATTAATGGTTTTATTAGTTTAGTTACCCTCTTTTGAATTTATAATTAGTAATAGAAAATTTATTTTTAACTTTGGTTTACATGAATAAATAGTTTGACGGAAAATTGGAAATATAGCTAAAATGTAATTTTTGGATTTTCTTCTTTTGTCAAATAACAAGTTATTTTGAGTTGTAATATTTTGAATTACTTCAAAACAACACTTTAAAAATGTTAACATATTTATTCCAAATGATTACAACAATATTAAGTATTTTAAAATGTAAATCTTATTTAAATTCAAATAAAAAAGAAGTGGCATAAAGTGAAACTTAATGGTTAAGAAAATAGGATAATACAAAACACTCTTTTACCCAGTGTATAAATAAAGATACCTAAACACATCTTATTATCCAACATACATGTACATGAATGCACTATGTAGGTTAGAAGGAAATGATGGTTGAGGTGAAAAGCATCTTTTAATTTTCTTTATTTCTTTTAAAATCTTTTTATATAATCATACCCACTTTTGCCTTATCATTTTCATTTCTTTCAAAAGGTTCATTTTCCTAATCTTTTTCCAAAATTTTCTCAAATCTTTCAAACTTAAAAATCTAATCATTTTGGTTCAAAAACATCATTTATTCAACAATCAAATTTTAAAGAAGCTTAAGGATGGATCCAGCAAAACAAAAAAAGAAAAATAATAATGGTGAGAACACTAAACTATAAGCTTGTTTTATACTTTTAGAAAATAAAAGTAGGTTAGCAAATCAAATGAATATGATTGTTAAATAATAATTTGTATATATTTGTTAATAAAAATCTTAGTTTGAAGTATGTTAAAAAATTATATTATGGTTAATCTTGAATCGAAAGTAGGCTAAATAGCTTGCTGTAAAAAAATAAACTATATTTCCTATTCACTTTATTCATGAAAACAATGTTTCCCTTATTTTCAAAATTCGATATCTCACAAATCAAGTTGAATTTGCCTATGGCATCAACTAGTAAGTTGTTTATTTCAAATCATAATATATTTTAAAATTATTCTTAGTATTTTTAGTTATATATATTTAGATATATTGGAATAATACGGTAAGTAAATTAAAAGGTAAGATTTTTAGCAGTCATAATTCAAAGAACGAGTTATACTATCTTGTTCATCTCGTCTATTTGTAATTTTTAGTAGTATCCGGGTGATTTTTAAGTTTGGGATTTGGTTTTAGAAGCGATTTGAATGAAATTGGGATAAATAGGAAATTCCGACAAGATGATGGTTAAATGTGTCCACAAGTAGGACTAGAGGGGGTTGGAGGGATAGTGTTGTGGTAGTAATAGCCGATGGTGGTCCGAAGTGCAGTGGCGATCACATTTAGGGTCCAAGCTTTTATTTTCTTTTGGGTTGGTTGCAAATGTATTTCTCTGGTTTAGTAGCATTGAGTTGCTTATGGTAGGGGCAAGTGATCCACGCCAGGGCTTGGGTTCATCTACCGGTAGTGGTGTGGCATCCAATAAAGCAGAGAGGTGGCATTAGGAGTTTGGCTGTGAGCATTTTTATGCCTGGAAATGGGTTGGTGGATCGAAATGAGGAAGAGGAAGGTTGGAGCTCAGGTAATGGAGTGGTTGAGTTGAGTGGGTGGTGGTGGATCTGGGAGGGTGATTGTTGGGGGCAGTGGGTGGTCGAGGATGGCTGTGCACGTGCACACGCATGTATGGGTTTGAACTTGGCTTTAAACTTTTTTAATTTTGTTTTGTGTTTTGAAGAGGGGGCTGTTTCTTGGATCCTAGCTTTTGAGAAGAAGGTGATCATGTGGGCTTGGTGTTTGTTTAGGCCTGATGGGCCTTAGTGTGTTAGTGGATACATATATAAATAAAAAAAGAATTTAGAACTCATAAACATTGAAACTAAATATCTCCTTCGTCCATAACCTGATTGACTTATAGTTCTGGTGTTGGATTCATAATGACGTAAAAACACACTCGTGTAATCATTTGATCCATAATTGATGGGGTAATTTAATCGCAAATTGATACAGACTATATTTAATTATGTCATTTCGTAATTAATTTTATAATTGACATTCTGATAGCAGAATAAAACCCTTCCTTCCATATCAAAGTTAAATAGTTTTTATTGGCCATTATTTAGCAGAATAAATTACCGTTAATCTATTTTATTAATTTGGTTATCTAATTATATGCCGGTTGGTTTATATTAGTTTTTTATACATTGATGGATAATATGGAAATATTTACATATTATGTAAATAATTTTGTTGGAACTTGAATGTCTTTATGAAATATAATGGTAACTTGTTTAGGTACCATTGAGATTTGATAAGCCACTTCCAAATTGGATAAGTTATGAACTGGAAATCAATTTTAGTTTTATAAGAATTTAAGGAAAATTGTTAAATCAATTGATATTATTAAATCATTACTTCATTAGTATTATTGAAGTTGATTTAATTTAATAAATTTAAAGTTTATCTAATTTAAGGGTTTAAGTTATTTATTTATTCAATTATATGGTTCATGTTAATTATAAACAGTCAAAAGTAAATTATTATTATAATTAGATTGTTTAATTTAATTTATTGTTTTAATTAATAGTGATTTAAAACTATTTATTATTTTAATCAAGGGTTTGTCTTAAGTTAATAAATCTTTTAACGAGTAATGTTTTTGAGTTAATTAATTATTTTAAGTAAAAGTATTTAAGCCAATTAATTATTCTTATTAACAGGGTTTAAAGTTAATAAATTATTTTAAATATGGTAATTAAAAGTTAAATTAATTATTTTTAACAAGGTTTACCATAGTTAATTGCTTTATTCAATGGTAAATTTAAAGGTTGACTTATTAATTAATAATAAGGTTTAAACTTAATTAATTATTTATTTAAGTGGTGTTTTACGTTGATTAATTAATTTAATGATGGTATTTTGAGTTAATTAATTAGTGGTAATTAAGTTAATTGATTAACTTAAGAAATTTCTTTATGATATTGTTTTATTAAGGGGGTTTAAAAACTAATAAGTCTATTTTATAAAAAAGGAGTTCTACTTCGCGTAAAGAACTAAGTAATAAAGTTATATTTGAAAAGAGAATCTTGGATTTTGGAAGGAAGATTGAGTTTATGAAGTTTTGATTGGGTCATTTATTTTAATTAATTATCAATCAAATAAATGATTACTCTTTTTAATTTTTATGGTAGGGAAGCAATTCCTTACTCAACAACGAGGGACTAGTTATTTGGGGATTCATAATTAACTAGGTTTCAAAGACTTATGATTTGATCAGTTTAAAATTAACTTGCAATAAGAAATATTTTTAAATTGGTTTGTGAATATACTTATACCAGTGAAATAAGTATATGAATTATTTTGGGTAAATAACAAATGAGATTTAATTAATAAGAAATTAGCTAGATGAGTCTTAGTGGTTTCCATGGAGAATTAAATCTTTGTTTGGATTGTATGTTTATTTGATAGTTAAAAAACCAACTATCAAATCTTGGTCAAAAATATAACTCTGAAAATATCTAGTAGAAATAAGTGAGTTATATGGCACAGTCATCTTCGATGATGTTGTACTATGCGTATAACTCTCGTTTTGATCTCCTATGATAAATGATAGGGAGATCCATCCACTTAAATAGTAAGAGGGTGATTCCCGCTCCTATATATTGTCTGATTTTTTGAAAGAACTGGGGTCGAATTTACCGGAACTGTCAAATGTTTTTTCGAAGAGACCGGGATTAGATAAGTATAAATTATTCAAAAACAACTTCGATACAACTCAAGCATCGTGTTAAAGACATCTTGAAGAGTATGGAAACGAAGGTGGAGCTTTTGAAGTGCAAGTGCTACTTACTATTAATCTTGAGGGTGATTTCAAAATGGATGTAGTAGAAGTAATGCATTCACTTTTGTTGAGTCTCCAAACAAACTTGTATGGATGAATGTTGTCACTGCTTTGTTCCTTGGAGCGAAGTGTTAGCATTCCAACTGGGTGTGTTATCCCAAGGTAAAGCATATCATCTAGCCAAATCAACAAGGAATGACTAAAATCGGGTATATGCAATAGGTGTGCCGCCCATTAGGTTATGGTTATCCCTTGTCTGGAGATTACTATCTACTTTTGTATGCATCAGGAATGATGCAGTTATTTAGTATAACCATGGGATGATCATATTCCATACTATCTAGTAAGTGGTAGGCCTGTTCTGTGTAACAGGGGTGCAAGATGTTCTTGCTGACCTCGGTACATTTTATCTAGAGATACACTATAATAGACGGTACCTTAGTAGCCTAGTCATTGATGGAATCCCTTCTCCAATACGTTCCTTTACGGACTTAGTGTAAACCCATTATGCCAGAATTTACTTAATGTAATAATCACAGCAATGATTAACATGTATTTATATCCTAGACAATATTATAGTATCATTGGATTTTCTATAGAAATTTTTTTGGTTATCATAAAGTAAAAAACTAATCCGCATTTATGTGCGGCGTAGTCTTACGAGATACCTTTGATTTTAAAAGGTTTTTGCATATAAAAATAAAGTCTTCATGATTTGAGTTCGCGCATTGGTTTTACAGAATGATCCGAGCGTTGTTTGTCTTATAATGCTCGGGTTGGACTCAAGCATATTTCCAGATTAGATTTGGATGCTTTGGAGCTCAAAAGACGACTTGGATGCCTAAGAATTATCTCCCATATATTTCTTTGTTTTCCACTCCATTGCTTGTTATATTCTTTAGCATCTATAACGACGTGTTGTTATAACTGTCCAGACTGATGCTGGGTTAGTGTGGAACTCTAATTGTATGTATAAAAATTTTCCTTTATGTAAAGATCATTTATATATTATAGATTTTCCATTCCATTGTGGGATTATATTCTTCATTTTCTTTTTCTTTCCCCTAACTATCTTTCTTATCGACACCCAGATGCTCAGCATGTGAATACCGTAGATGTATTAGTATTGACTTCTAAGGTTCTAATAGGTAGGTCATTATATGGTAGGACTTGCACCAATCCTATGCTTCGAGACATTTAAGCAGGAATGCTGCTCATGCTGCATTTGCTTTTTCGATGCTCATTTGGTGCTGAATTTTGATGAAGACAATAGTTTTATTCAGTCAGAGGTTAAAGGAGTCAAGATCGAGATGTCTGACGATGACTTTAGTGATATTTCCACGGATGGCGTGGATTTTGGATGATATTGAGTGGATCGGCCCAAAGATCTTGCAGTGGATATTTTCTTAATATGTTCGTGTTTGAAAGATGGACAATTTACGTCCAACTACCTACCTAGTTGTGCATATTATTTAGCACAACCTTATCCTCAAGATGGGAAAATATGATCAGATTTATCCTTGGGTGTGAATGGCCACCTATGTAGTTATAGGTGGTATAACCGTCAATTGGGCATGCACTCTTATGATTCATTTTTTCGATCTAGGAGTTGGCACCCCACAGAGTTATTTAATGTATTGTCACCTATTCATTCTCGTCTTCGAACAATAAAGGGTCAATTTTAGTCGGGTGACTGCTAATATGAATATCTCGTTTGCCATTGATATAACCTTTCTTAGGAAGATGGGAATTCCCTTTCCACCAGCCCCAGAAGAATGGTAGCAATCGCAGCAGGGGGCGAAGCAAGGGAAGTGTGCGGAGGGATATCAAAGTCTTGGGATAGTCATCATTTGGTAGATATAGACTGTGCTCCTAGGGATCCATTCTGACCAGCGAGAGATGAGGACAAAGCTAAAGTGCCAGAGTCATGAGATTGGGTGCATGACCACTACACTTCACGCTTTTCGACGCCGTAGCAATGGCTCGAGTTCCCGTTGAGGATGAGGATCGTTTATAGTCTGTAGGCAGTGTTATAGGTTATGTAATGTGTTGTTGGATCTTTTCTTCCAACATTTATTCTTTTCATTTTAAGTTGTTGGGTGGTAACTATTAGTTTTCTATTTTTAAGACCCAACAACTTAAAATGAGAATATGTGAACCGCATGATATTGTTATTTTTTTCTAATATGTGTACCTCTCTTATATACGTTTAAAAAAAGTAGTACAAATATGTAAATCTCATAAGGACGCTTAACTAACCGTAAAATGAATATGAGATCGGAAGTTTTATTAGATAAAAATTAGCAAGTGAAGGACAGGTTAAATTATTTTGGAATCACATATCGTTGTTCATTTTAAAAAACAATGTCAGGTTTAATAAGGTTAAGGTTAGTAGTAGAATATTAGAATTGAACTTATGCGTTTAGCGCATAACTGATTTTCGACTAACACTAAAAGTGTGGCTTGAATTATCAAAATTTTTAAGAAGGAAAATATTTTAAAAGGTTAATCTTGATTTAAAATGTTTCGCTTAAAAAGAAAAAAAGCTTTGATTTTTAAGTCATTTTTAATGCTTAAATAATTTTTAGAATTTTTGCCCAAATTTTATTTCAAGGGAAAATTTGCTTCTAAATATTTTGGAAATTTATGCAAGCAACAAACAAATTTGAAAAGAGAAAGAGATTTTTATGATGTTTTTGATCTTAATGACCACATGCTAAGCGTAGGGAAGGAAAGTAGATTAGAAATGCGAATTTAGCTATGTGTTAGGATTGACAATATAATAAAATGCAAGCGATTGCAAAGGAAAAGCTACTTTAGCCTTGAAATTTCTACTTTCATACATAGTCGACAACTCACGCGAGTCTATTTTTGGGCTCAGTTCTGTTTTATAGCTTGGAAACAAGCCTCTTTGTGCATTTTGTGCATGGAAAATTTAAAGTAAATCTAGGGCAGCGAGGAAATTTCCAATGTGCAATAGGAAATGGGTAGCTTATAGAGTGATAAGAATGTAAAATTCTCCACGTAAATCTCTTTTTCCATTATAGGAGTGACATTTAGGAAGCAAGATTTCGATATGTTAGATTTTTGATTGGTATGAATTGGATGCAAATTATTACATCATACTTCTATTCCTAGGAGTATGTAGATTTTTGGTGAAAGGATTTTTCAAATATGCATTCTATAGAACTTCTTGTACATACAAAAGTTTTTTGCACCATATTTTCAAAAAAAATGTTTTGCAAAAGAAAAGCATTTATATATGAAGGCACGATTTAGAATCATTCTATGTACATGGTTTCTATGTTATGATAAACTATGCACTCATGCACGTTGGTTGCAATATTTTATGCTAATTAGTGGTATAATTAAGGGTAATTGTGATCTATAACCATGACTTAATCATCAGTATAATTTCGAAATGAAATTATTTTAAGGGGGAAGAATGTAAGTCCCCGTAATTTTTACGATTTGTTGTTTAATTAATTAATTAGTTAATTAGGCTCCAAAAATGGAATTTGTGTAAATGGAGAAATTTGATCACAAAACATGCACTATTACGTTGGCAGTGAAATTCTAAGTAAGTTTCATATTTGGAGTTTGGCGATTGGAGTCCAAATGATGAAGTTGCGAGCGAAAAACGAATTCGGAATGGAAATAATTTAATTAGAAAAGTTAACATTTATATAATAAAAACAGGGACTTGCTTGTAACGCCCCTAGTTTTTAATGACATTATTCAGGCGATTCAATTAGATAAATTAAATAGAATAATGTAAATATTAGAGTGATAAGGGAATTGAGATTTTAAAATTTAAATTAGAGGTCGTGCTTAATTAAATACAAAGAATAGGCTATGAAGTGTTTCATATGTTAATAAATAAGAAAATAATTAACACTAGGCTTAATGGGTAATTGCCACACCATAATCCCATTACCCTTAAAGATCTCATTTTCTTTACTTTGCACGTTCATTTTCAAAATATAAAACGAAAATTTAAGAGAGCTTAAGCAGCCATTACCTAGGGAAGAAAAGGGGAAATATCAAATTAAAGCTAAGCAATCAAGCAAGGGGAATTAAGAAAGATCATATCCCAAGTTCCTTATCCAAGTCTAGGTGAATAATAATCAAAACCATCTCCATTTTTGTTTTTAATGATCATTTGATTTTGGGTTTAAGTTTGAATCTTTTAAGACGATTTTTGATGATGATATGCTTAGATTTCATGATATGCTATATTCAAACATGTATGTTTGATAATGGTTATATACGGTATTAAGGTTAAAAATCATTTATATTGTGTTTTGGATGTCATGAGGAATTTATGTGTTATGTAAAACATTATTTTGGAGATGATTTTTAATTTTTATAGTTTTCCAAGCTATGGAAAATTTATTATGAATTTTCAAAGGAAAATATAAACAATTGGTTTAGAAATTAATTTTGGCTATATTATGAAGAATTTGGGTCTTAAATTTACATATGTTAGATAACATATTAAAAATCGATTTCTATGATTTTTGAAGATATTTCCTAAGTAATTTACTATGGAATTAAGTTTATATGGTGGACTTAAATGTTTTATTCGTTTTGCCTAAGGAAGGGCTTATTTGCTAAATTATTTTATTCGGATCTAAAATTAATGCAGCAGTTTTATTTTGGAAAGAATTTGAAAATTTTATGGAAACCAATTTTACAAATAGGCAGGTTAATTAAAAAACAATTACTTAAAAGGCACTAAAATAGACTTTACTCGGAAATTATGTTTCACCTCTTTCAGACGCTTCCTTTCGACCTTATACTTCTGCCTCAGTCAAGTCGACACCATCCAATTCGAAACCAATACATAAGGTATCAATTATTTGATACGTAGTGGATTGGAGAAAAGCATAAGGTATGGAGTTGAAACCTAGTTTTCGAAGGGGTCGAAGCCTTCGTTTTACGATCCAAAGAAATGCGCTTGGCTTGTTTTCAAAAGAATGCTTTTGAAAGGGTTTACTATAGCTTTCAAAGAAGTCCCTACATTTTTGTCTTGAAAAGTTAGCTTTTGATCGAGTTTCCTTGCTTTTAAATCAATGCTTTCAAAAGGGTAGTTTGAACCTAGTCGAAACCATGCTGCCGACCTTATGCCTTTCCAATGGATTGAAGTCATCAGCATTTTTGAAAGGTAGCTTTTGTTTTTTAAATATAATAAGCCACTTCCTAAAGCTTTCGAAAGGGTTAAATGGTTTTGAAGGAATGGCTTCGAAAGGGGTTTCGAAGCTATCCTTCAAAATGTTTTTCCTAATTGATTAATGCATTCGAAAGCATGGTTCCGAAGCCACCGATTTTTTCCTAGTCACTTTTATTTAAAGGTTAATAGTTTCGAAAGGGGTACTTTCGTTTATATTCACTTTGACCTAAAAGATGTTTTAAGGATAAACCCAATGCTTTTGAAAGAGGTACTTTCAAATGGTTTCGAAGCTATGCTTCTATAATTGAATATAATACTTTAATACATTCAAAAGGTTTCGAAAGAAAGGTTTTAAAGTGTTTTGAAAGGAAGGTGTCCAGTGTTTTGAAAAGATTTAAATGATTTTGATGGAGTTTTTACAATGGTTTCGGAAGTAAAGGTTTAAGGTTTCAAAAGCCTTAGTTTTCAAAACAAAGAACCCAATCTGAATTTTTAAAGAAAAGTCCATAGCATTATAAAAGAGCTTTTAAATGCTTTTAAATTAGAGTTTTTGAAGAAGCTTGCTTTGATATATATAATGGGTTAAGGGAATTAACCAAAATTTCTAGGGGAAATGATTTTAGTGATATTAAACCAAAGATGTTCGTATTATTTTTGTATATGCATCTTCTATAAATATATTCACTATGTAATGGACTAATAACTGTATTTTGGGAAGTAAGAGCAGAATAACCAAATAAGTTGACCCAGTGGTGAATATAAATTAAGTAACTACTGAATGAATAAAGTTGTATCCATGAGGTTAAGTAGACCAAAATATAGGATGCCCAAAGACTAAATTAAGAAATAATCAGATGACACAGGTTCATAGTGATAGAGTTCTTGGTAGGGTGCAACAAGTTTGTAGTGAACCCATAAAAACTATATCCGAATTAAGTAATTGACAGAAGTCAATAGGTTCATAGTCAATCCATGAAAACTATGGTATATGGGGATTCATTGGGGATACCAATAAGTTTAGGGAGAACCCGTGAATAATAAAGTTATTCGTAGGGGCCAATAGGTTATTAATGATCCCATGAAAATTATGAAACCGAACGTGTAGTCCATAAGCTTTAAACAGTTTATTAGCCAGCCCGTGAAAACTAATATGTTATTGTAAACCTAAAAACTATAACTATGATAGATAGTCAAATAAATGGGGATGTGAAATCCATAATGTTTTACTTATTTGCATATCATCAAAATATTTTTAATTATTATGTTTTTTACTATTGTGGATGCAGTGGCACAATATATGGTTATTATATGATTTTGATAAGATATTGGTGAGGGGAAAACCTATTTAGCTAAGCAGCGTGGTCTCACTAGATATCTAAATTGGTTAGAGACGGTAGGCTATTATTCATAACAGACTTTATATCTGACTCGAAGTTTATGTTTTCCCCTTAAACTCTCGAGCGCTCAATTGATTTTTTGTATTTTGAGAGTTGAGATTTTCAGGTGCCTCTTTAGACAAATAAACTTTTGGAGACATGCAGGAAGCATGATAGCTAGTAGTTCTTTTCTATTTTGAATCCACAGTGTTTTGTTGCAAAGGCAGAGTTGTTTAATTGCCTATGTTTAGACTCTAATCATCTAAGGCGGCATCTTCATATGTCTCTCTTGGCGTTTGTTGTAATTATTATATTTTATCTGAACATGGTTCTCGAATCTGGGATTATGTAATGTATTTGAAATGATTTTAGATGGAATGGGATATTTATTTTATAATTTTAAATTTATTCGTATCCACATATTTCTGTTGTATTAATGAATCTAACATTACCATATTTGTCGTCGAGGATTAATAGCTATGGAGCAGCTGCAGGAGTGGCTGGGAATGTTAGAGGAGCTATCCTGTGGCTCCAATTGGGAATGACTATGAGTCGAACAGGGATTACACTAGTCTTAGTGAAAAGCTATTTTTGGAAATGGAGGATGTTATAGAAGTTGAAAATTGGCTATTGCATTGTGAGGAATCTTCTCTGACTTGGACTTAAATGATGAGGAAAAGTGGATACTAGCCTCTAGGAAGTTGCAGGGAGCAGAGCTACATTGGTTGAATAATGTTACTATCGGAGTTCCTGAGGAAGAGTTAACTTGGGTAGAATTTCAAAGGAGGTTCGAGTACAGGTTTCTGTCTGAAATTTCTAAGTCAGCATTGTTGAGAAAGTTTAAGGATTTGGAGTAGGGAGAGATGTTGGTAATTAACTATGCCATGAAGTTTGACGAGCTGTCCAGATATGATTATGCTACTATTGTTACCATTATGAAGAGGAATGAAAAGTTCATTCAAGGATTGAGACCCCAAATTTGTAGGGAAACCCTACCACATCTTCGTGATCCTTGTAATGTAGTTGTGGAAATGGTAATCCGACATAAGAAAATGCTTGCTATTTATGAGAGGGAAAAGCTGGTTGATACCCAGGTTTCTCAAGAAAAGAAGAGGAAGTTCTGTAAGAAGAAAGGCTGCCAAAATGGCAAGGGCTAATTTAGTTTGTTTCAAGTGTGATAAGATGGGTCATTACGCTCATGAATGCCAGACAGGCAAGGAGAAGTAGGCCGCGGAGAAGAAGAGTGTGAAGTGTCTTAACTGCGAATAGGTTGGGCATTATAAGAATCAGTGTCTAGAACCAGTTAGGGTGGACAAGGGGAAAGTCTTTGCTATTGGACCATCATCAGCTTAGCCAACTACTGCTGAGAAGGGAAACTTTATGATGGAAGGTACGCTTTTGATTCAGAATATACCTGTTAGGGTACTATTTGAAAACGGCGCATCAAATTCATTTATACACAGTGTTTGGTTGATGGGTTATATTTAGAACCCACCTACCTGTTACTTCTTTAAGGGTTGCGAATTTGATCGGAGGGCATGCAACCTTAGGGATGAGAAGTGACCACATAGAAATTTATTTGTTAGGTCATAGTTTGCCTATAGTTTGCATGTTTTTGATTTCATAGATTTCAGAATCATTTTGGGTATGGAATATTGGGTAAATATGAGGCTAGGATATTTTTCCAGGATAGGGAAATATTGTTGAGATATCCTGATATTCATAATCGAATCATATTCTTAGTAAGAGATTCTGATCGGAGTGATGTGCTCTGTTAAGTGCTATGGAAATAGAAGAAGAGTTAGGTCAAATCCATGTAGTAAGAGAATTGGCAGATGTTTTTGAGCCGGTTATAAGACTACCATCAAACAAGCTGTTGAATTTCGAATAGATCTTGTGCCAAGAGCAGATCCTATAAGTGGACCACCTAATAGTATGACATTGACCGAGATGAAGAAATTGAAGAGATGAAGAAATTGAAGGTGCATCTAATGGATTTAGGGAGAAATTTTATTGGGCCAAGCAATTCGCCTTGAGGTGAAGCCGCGGTATTCGTGAAGAAACTAGACGGGTCATTAAGGATGTGTATAGACTATCATAAGTTGAATGAGAGGATGATCAAGAATAAGTATCCTTTGCCGAGAATTTATGATCTGTTTGGTCAGTTGAGTAGAGCCAGATTATTTTCTCAATTGGATTTGGCGATGGGTTTCCATCAGTTAAGAGTGCAGAGGATAACATTCCATTAACTACATTTCGAACTTGGTATGGTTCATATGAGTGGTTAGCAATGCCATTCGGGTTAACGAATGCATCGGCTTTCTTTGAGGATTTGATGAACCGAGTTTTCTGAGCGTACTTGGATTGGTTCGTATTGGTGTTTATAGATAACATTTTAGTATACTCTAAATATGAAAGAGAGCATGAAGATTATCTAAGAGTAGTGCTTGAGACGTTGAAGCAGCATTAGCTAAAAGCGAAGTTTTCCAAGTGTCATTTCTGAAAGAAAGAGGTTAAATTTCTTAGCCATGTGGCTTCAGAGAAGGGTTTGCCGGTTGATCTAAATAAGATCGAAGCTATGAATAATTGAAAAAGACCAAGGACGGTGACTGAGATCAGAAGTTTTCTTGGACTTGCTGGCTATTACCAGAGATTCATTAAGGATTTCTCACGGGTAGCGGTAGCTTTGACTAAGTTGACCGAGAAAGATATGAAGTTTATTTTGTTTGACAAATGTAAGGAAGCATTCCTTAAGTTAAAGCATTTGTTGACCAATGCACCTGTTTTAGTGGTTCCAGACAGAAACCAAGGGTTGGTGGTGTGTACAGATGCATGTGGACTGGATTAGGAGCTGTGTTGACTATAAGGGCAAAGTCATTGCCTATGCTTCACGATAGCTTAGACCGCATGGGGTGAGATATCCTACTCATGATTTGGAGTTGGCTGCGATGACTTCGCGTTGAAGATATGGAGACATTATCTTTTAGGGGAGAGATTTGAGCTATATACATATCATAAGTCCTCAAGATATTTATTCTCTCAGAAGGAGTTGAATATAAGACAGCAGAGGTGACTGGAGTTTTTAGCAGCTTATGATATTGGTATAAAGTACATGCCTGGAAATGCAAATAAGGTAGCGTATGCTCTTAGCAGAAAACATCAAAATGTGGTGTTAACTATGTTGGCAGAATGGAAATATTTAGAAGCTTTGACCACTTGTAGTGTGCAGTTAAGATCGACTCCTAGTTCAAGTTAGAGCACCGCCATGTTGTCCTATTTAGAAGTTCTACTAGTGTTGATCGAAAGGATTTCTTCTAAATCGAGGGAGGATCCAGTACTAACCGAGAAGATTAGGAGGCTTGAAGTTGCGTTGGAGGTCGATGGTCTAAAGGATTTTAATCTTGACCAGAGAGGATGGTTAAGGAAGAAAGGACGATTGTGTGTTCCAAATGTGGAGGACTTGAGAAGGGAAATTCTTGGAGAATGTCATCGATCTAAGTTTATGATTCGTCTTAGAGGAACTAAGATATGAAGAGGAGCTTCTATTGGGAAGGTGTGAAGAAGGATGTTAGCTTGTGGGTTAGGCAGTGTGTGAACTATCAACAAGTGAAGGTTGAACATCGGTAGCCGAGTGAATTGCTTCAACCTTTAGAGATTCCAGTTTTGAAATGGGATTCAATATCCATGGATTTTTTTAGACGAATTTCCAACCTTAAGCCTCACACATCGGTAATGGAAAAAACAGGGTAACTGCAGTAGGGCTAAATACGCCGCACTCATTAGGATATGATCATCACCTTTCTAGATTACCCTTTATATATCTATCGGGTTTGTTGTGTATGCTTTATGATCCTATGGATATGTCGAGAATGACCAAGGAGATGGGATATTTGGTACTATCTATGGTCGAGTTAGGCCGGTTCTGTGTTGGTAGAGGGCAGCGAGGCTGTGCCTTTGTGCATATCTCTAGAGATGTATTGTCGGAAGGTAGTCCCTTATCGTGTCATTATTGGAAACCCATTGTCCAATAAGTGCCTTTATGGTTTTGATTATAGAACCTAGTATGTTGGAATTTAATTAATGTAACAATTTCAGCTATGATTAATATGTTATTTGAAAGGGTATTCAAAGAATGTCATTAAAAATAATATTTCTAATTTTACATAGCAATTGTTTGGTTATCATAAGGTAAAAACTCATCCATGTTAATATGTAGAATGGTCTTATGAGATACTCTTAGATTTCAAAAGTATACTCTTTAGAGCTTTCTCACACCAATCCCATGACTGACTCAGAGTTTATTTTCTTTTCCCTTAAATTTTGTGTGCCTTATTATGTATAAGTTTATACCAGCACCTGTGTAGGGATAGACAGTTGTAAATGTCCTAAACTGGGTTAGTAATTGCCATATTCCTAATACTTTATTTTGAGAGTGATTGTATGTACTATCTATATGTAAAAAAATTAAGTTGTTCGATGCAATAGAGAATTTTTGTTTCTATCTTCTACCTTTTTCTTTTATCCCAGATCGTCCGCCTCTCCGCACTTGAATTTGTGGCACATATATACTATGGATGTGTAAGTGTTGATTTTTTAGGGTCAAAAAGGCATGTTGTCACAATTGGTATCGGAGCTTAGATTGAGTGAATGCTTATGCCTTGATGGGGTCGACTAATTAGAAATAGGGTTTGCAAAGCCTTGGAATGAGTTTACTTGATGAGAGTGTATTTGAAATCTTTATTTAAATAAATATATTCGAGATGTTTTATACCCATCCCCTAAGATAATATCATCTATGTATTCTCACCAAATAACTTACCATATTCCGGTAGTAAGAAATGAGCAATCTAAGAGGACGTAGAGGATGAAATAACATTAAAATGACCACCAATGATCGAACTCCAAATGCTGCGATGATTGAAGTAGTCGTTTCTGTGTAACCTCAAGTTAACTTTGCTGCACTATGCAAAGATAATACCAGCTTGGAAGGAAATCCATTTAATGGCACAAAATCTATTATTGAAATTCAAGCTTGGCTCCAATCATGTAAGAAAATCTTTAAAGGATTTAACATCGATAATGATCGAAAAAGGTTCTAAGCTTTTTGGCAGTTGATGGATGGGGCTCTAAGTTGGTGGGAGTTTATTACTCTTAATGAATTGGAAGATAATTTCTCTTAAGTAAGGTTTAAAGAAGTTTTTCAAGAACAATACATACCCACTGCTGGAATGTCTCCCCTCTATAGTAGTTTATGGATCTGAAGCAAGGAGAAATATCTATGGAAGAGCATTTTAATAAGTTTAATGAATTATTTCACTTTAGGCTTAGACTGATAGAAACTCCTCTGAAAAAAAAAGATATTTATTACTAGGATAAAGGAGCAGTATCAGGATAGGATGACAGCTCATGTCAAAGGAACCTTTGTGGATCTGATGGATATGGTGTTAACCCGCCTTTTGGCAAGGCCATGGAGAGGTGGATTTAACTATATCGACTTCTCGTTTATCAAGGATGGAATATGATGGATTAGGTTTAAAAGGATGAAGTTCACTTGGATATGTCGTTCAGTCGAGAAGTGGAGAAGTTACTTGGCTCGGTCTGGAAGTTGTGGGTCATTCGGCATGGACGGCTCGGTCTGGTTGCTCTGGGTCGCTCGGCATTAAGGTTCAGTCTGGGTGGCTCGATTTGAGGTGAGAGTGGGGTGGCTCAGCATTGGTGGGGTGGTTCGGCATTGGAGGTGGCTCGGCATGGTTTGGGTTGGCAAGGTGATGTGGGCCAGCATCGGACCTTGCTCGGCCTTGTACCTCGCTCGGCATTGGACGTCGCTCGACATTGGCCCTCGCTTGGCGTTGGACGTCGCTCGGTATCGGACCCCGCTCAGCATTGGACATCGCTCGGCATCGAACCTTGCTCGGCATTGGACATCACCCGACGTTGTGGTTTGGTCAGAGTCACTCGGCGTTGTGGTTCGGCCTTGGTTGCCGTTTGGCATGTGTGGGTCGACATGTACAGAACTCGGGGTCGATTACAATGATAACTCAGAAAGCCCAACAACTCATAATTTGCCAATAAATACAGCATGTGGGGGTTCAAAAAAGGGTATCTTCGGCCTGCTCTTTAACTTTCTCTTCTCTAAGGCTAAGGCACTCAGCCTTTGTTAAACTTCGGATTGTAACTATAGTCGATTATTACAATAATAAAAAGGAGATTCCTAGAGTGGACGTAGGCTAGAGTTAGCTGAACCACTATAAAAACTATTGTTTTTTACTGCTTTCATTTTAGTTTTTTCCGTTCTTCGTATTAATTTCCTTTACGTACATTCTATCTACGAGTTGTGACTAGTATTTGGTGCTTTCGCTTTGATTTGGGTGTTAGTGACCAATCTTGGCGCTAACATTTTGATGCTTTCATTGAGAGAGTGAGAACTCGGGGATTTTGGAGCTTGGATTTTGGATTTAGAAGCTTGGGAACTTGTGTTTTATAAAGCAATAGCTAGACCACCGACAAGAAAGCAAGCATCGAAAAGAAGTCAGTAAGAGGGAAGTCAGGAGGCTTCCTCTGGAGCTAATCAAGCCCCCGTCTACATCACTAGGGACGAGATGCAGGTCATGATGAATTACATGCAGGAGCAGATGATGAAACGGCAAGAGGAGATGATGTAGGCCAGGCAATTTGAACAATCAGGGACTCCAGATGCTCAAGTTCTAGGAGCTAGATTGGAGGGACCCAACCAGTAGGCAGATGGAGTGATTCAGTAGGGGACCGCTCCCAATCAACAAACAACTATTAATTTGGATGGACCAAGACTTAAGGGCACACCATCGAATAATGTTGGACCAACCCATAGAGGAATATCAGGTGATGCTGTGCAACCCGACATCAACAGGAACATAGGAGTACGTGAGGAGGAATATGCGCCAGAATTCCCGCACAGAGTTGGAGGGTAGCTAGGAAATATGGATAGGGGAAACCCTTGGTTGGGAACGCTGGATTGGCTGACATTATTAGCCGGACTATTCGTGGAGGTCTAGCAAACAGGGATTCGGAGGGAGACAACAAAATTCCGTTTACTCGAAACATCAGGACAGCTAGGAATCCACCCGATTTCAAACTGCCCACTCTGGAAGTATACAACTGGAAGACGGATCCCACTGACTACATGATGAGGTACACAAGGCACATGGAAGTGCTGGGGGTAACAGAAGAGGTTATGGCCCGATATCTCCCTCATGTACCCGACCGATATAGCTGCTATGTGGTTCAGACAACTGGAGGATGGATCTATTGGGACATGGACAGAGCTAGTGGATAAGTTCTTGAGACAATTTCGAGTTCACATAAAAAGGCCAAAGAATGCGATGACACTAAATTCAGTCAAGTAGCGGATGAAGCGCACATGATTTTCTTAACCCGGTTTAATGTAGCAGTCGCTTCGGTGGATCGGCCGATCCATCAAAGGTTTTGACGGCTGCAGTATCAGGAGTCAAGGATAATTCGGTTTCAAAGTGTTAATGATGCAGGATCCACCACTGGATCTCGGTGAATTCTTTCATGAAGACGAAAGATTTCTTTGACAAGAGGATGCATATTTGGATATGAAATCAAAGGAAGTAAACATGGTTAAGGATGGAGGACCGCCCGGTGAGAGATCGGGTAAAGACAAGGATAATAGGAAAAGGAAGCGCCGGGGAGAACCAAAATTATCCGCTTACGTAGTATTGAATGCAACACCAGAATGGATATTCTTGGATACTCGGGATCGCCTTCCTTATCGAAGGCCGGCAAGGAGGGAGCCCTCAGAACGCGAAAGGGCATTAGGAAGACACTGTCTCTTTCATGACTTGGACAGACATGATACTAACAGCTGCAGGCATCTAAAGGATATAAGCGAGGAACATGTAAGGAATGGTAAGTTGTGGCAATATGAATAAACTTAGAATGCGGCGGTGGAACAGGAGCAACCACTGCCTACCTTGAACGACGAAGGCATGAGCCCTAGAAATGGTGGCTGATTGGTCATCAACTATTCACGATGGTTTGGAATAAGTAACAAACTCTGGGAAAACGGCTAGATCACTTACTCCTGTACGGGGTCAGAGATAACCCTTACGCATTCTTTGAGATGATGGTCACCGAGACACTTCGGTTTGTGAAAATTGTTTTTTCCTTTTGACTTGGACATTTGCGTTTTCTGCTTTGTTTTTGGAGTTTGGATTGAACTCCCATTTTAGTTGGTTTTTTGGTTTGAATTTCGGTTTGGATGTCTAATTTCTGATTTGGATTTTGATTTAGATTTTTGATATGGATTTGGATTTCGGATTGGATTTTGATTGGATTTTTTCTAGATTTTGTCTAAAAGGTCGTCGAGCATGGGCTACGCTCGACAAGGGTCCGGATAGACCAGGATTCAGCCTAAGACTTGGGCCCTATATTACCGGTTATTATTTCAGGTTGTCGAGTATGGACTATGCTCGGCAAGGGTCCGGAGCGACCAGGATTCGGCTTAGGACTTAAGCCACGGCAATATTCGTTGTTCAGGGACACTGAACCAGGAACACCATGGAATTACTTAACACAGGTAATCAAGTGTGGATTGTGCTTGGCAATAACCCGGAGAGGTTATAGATTTGGATATTAGCAATTAACAGCTAAGGATTTGGGCATGGGCTCGGAATGGTCCCGGATTTGGACATCGACCCGGAGGGGTCATGGACGTGGTTATTGGTTGTTGGATATGGATGGATTATAACTCGGTTATAGAGTTCAGATGGATATGGATTTGGCTAACGATTTCGTTACTGGATTCGGAATTGGATATCGACTCAAAGTAGTCGCAGATGCGGACAAGGATATGGCGATGACACTTGGATAAAATGGATTGGATTATGAATCGAAAAGTATGGATATGGATAACATACATACTTCGGATATCGGACTTGAGGCTATTCAAAACACATCTTCCAATAGCAAGTCATGTTTTGGGGGGCAAAAAACGTTAACACGCCTTTTGGCAAGGCCATGGAGAGGAGGATTTAAATAAATCGGCTTCTCGTTTATTAAGGCTGGAATATGATGGATTTGGTTTAAAAGGATGAAGTTCACTTGGATATGTCATGCGGTCGAGAAGTGGAGAAGTTACATAGCTCAGTTTGGAAGTTGTGGATTATTCGACATGGACGGCTCGGTCTAGATGCTCTGGGTCGCTAGGCATAAAGGTTCGGTTAGGTGGCTCAGTTCGAGGTGAGAGCAGGGTGGCTCGACATTGGTGGGATGATTCGGCATTGGAGGTGGCTTGTTATATGTAACGACCCATAATTTCGCTACTTCGAAAATGAGAGATTTCATTTGTTTTAAGTTTAAAAAGATTTAAAACATAAATAAATAAGTTATAGATAATAGATAATAATAGATAAATTATTTATTCTTATAGTTGATAATTTAAAAAATATAAATTTGGATTTTAGAACAAATCAACAAAAGTTAAGTTTTGTTAAAAATAAATAAATGCTTAAATAAATAGGTTTAAATATTTATTTAAAAAGATAAATCTTATTGAAATCATCTAATAAAGATAATAAAAGTTATTTATATATTTTAAAAGTATGTTAATAATCGTTTTACAAAAATAACCAAATTTTGTCGCATTTTGTCACTTTTACATACAACGTAAAATTGGAGATTTTGATGTTATTTAAATATGATTTTAAAATATAAAGAGACATATTTTAATTTATTTAAAGAAGTAAAAAGTTCATTTTTAAATTTGGTTTACATAAATAAATAGTTTAACTATAACGTCAAAATGTGACCGTAAAACATTTCGTCGAAAAACAACGTTTTATCGATTAAAAGTTGTCGCAACGTCGTCGCACCTTTATTTTCTTATATAGGAACATATATTCAAATAGTGTAATATTAATTAATTCACTAATCAAGTTTATTTTTACTAAATAAGATTAGAAAACTTCTAGAAGTCATTAGTAAAAGTAAGTAAGAATTAACAAAAGTAAGAAAAAGTAAACATCAAATCACATCAAATCAAAGCCAATATAATTATGATATTCTTTGCTTAATTTTTAAGTGACTAAGACATAAAGTAAGAAGTGAAAGGATGATGTTAAGTTTTGAAAAAGTGGAGATTGTTTTAGGTGGAAGTAAGGTTATGTTGGTAATTTGGTAAGAGGTTATTTTGGTAAATTTCCACTTCTTTCTTTTTTCTATAAATACCCCACCTCCTTCTTCACTTTCATTCACATTTTCTTCTTCTTCTTTTCTCAAGCTTCTTTATCTTATTTCTCTTCTCTTTATTGGCTTCTATGCCATATAAAAAATTAAAAAGAAATAATGTAAAATATTTATAAAACATTCAAAAGAAATCAATGTTTATTCTCTTCAAATCAAACTCACTTTTCTCCATATTTTACCTCTTGTTCTCTCGGCCATAACTTTTTCATCACAGAACCAAAATGCAAAATTCTTTTTTCAAATCATGTATTTTTCCAGTGGCTACAACTTTCATGTTGACCACTTTGTCTCATTCTAAAGGTAACCATGCTAAAAACCCACTTCTTTACAGTGCATTTTCTGGCCCAGTTTTTAACACAGAAAATATCCTATTTTGTTTTTATCATAACTTAATCATAACAGATCCAAATTAAGAAATTCTTTTTCTCAAACAATATGAAATTCTAGCAGCTACAATTTATTTGTTAATCATTTTTTTCAATTTTGAGGTTTTCTATACCTGAAACTCAATTCTTTGAAGTGTATTTTTGGGCTTTATTTTTGTCAATCCGACAATAACTCTTCTTCATTCTATCATATCTCCCTCAAAAAAACTTCTATTCAAATTATTCTTTTTTTTAATTCAATAGAAAAGAATTTTCAACAACTTTTCTGTTAATAAGTTTTTTTAATTTTGAGAGTAAGAGAGTCAAAAATAAGAGAGATGATGACCCATTTTTGGGATCAAAATCTTGGAAATTCAAGTTCAAAGCTCTATCGCTTCTTCTCTATATGTTCGGCCAACCTCCATCTCAAGCCTCGGCCAAACTATTGGAAGGGATAGGGTGTTGTTTGCTAGTGTTTAATGAAGTAGAAAGTAGTTAGTGAAGTGTTGGATGATATGAATGTTGGTAGGAAGTTTATCGCTTTGGTTTATGGTGAGAAACTCTATTTAGCATCTCTATTTATATATATAAATGTTTGATGTTGTGTTATGATTGCTATGGATGCTTATATATGATTTGATCAAGTATTTATTGTTTGATATGATTGTTAAATTGTTTTACCAAGTCACGTTAATAAACGTCGATAAGCACAAAGGAAATTACTTTCCTTTTGAAAATGAAATAATGTATATGGAATGCTTAAACCTTTTGAAAATATTTTTAACATGAGTTAGAAATGTTTTATAAACATTTAAATATGTTTAAAAAAATAAAGAAATAAAATCAAGATTTTATCTTGTATATTTTAAATATGTCCAAAGCAATTTTCCAGAAAAATCGCGCTTTTGCAGTAAAGTGACCAAAGTTTAAAATTGATATTTTAAATGTTTTAAAAATATGAATTTTTTTTTGATAAATCTATTAAAATGGTTTAAAAGATATTTGAAATGGAAAATATGAATTTGTCAAATGTTTAAAAGTTGTTTAAATCAAATAAGCTTATATAGCACTTTTATGCTGTGAATTCTATAACCATTTGAATATGAGTTTAAACTTAACCAATCTTTCCTAAATCTTTTGTGAATGATTTTAAAAGAATAATTAAGTTATTTAAAGAAGGTTTGGAATTTTTAATAAGAGTTTGAGTAAATTGTTAAGATGAATTGTTTATACCACTTAAACAAAAAGTGAAGAATATTGAATATAATAACAAACTGAGTATGCAGAAACGACTAGTACATTTGTCCTACCTGTGAGATCTGGTATGATAAAACAAGGTGTTTAACTAAGGTTAGGAATGGAGCAACCAGTGTCCTGAACTTACCTGACCTATGTTTTCTTTTATTAGGCGAGGGGTGGAACATATCGAAAGGAAAGCCCGGATGCTCTAAAAGATCATATTTAAGTTTTTTCAAGTTAAAAGACAAAGATATTCATTATGTAGAATTACTTTCCATTAGTCTGTGGAGGTGAAACTTGCCATTAGTCCCTAGAGGTGAAACTTGCCATTAGTCCTTGGAGGTGAAATTTATCATATTTTAAGTGGCAGTAGTGCTCTATTATGAAAGTCTTCGATTTGTAAGAATATGATTTGAAGTTAAAAAAGAAAATCTTTGATTTAGATTAATTAATGAATTGGGAATATTTTCCCTAAGTTTAAAAGTTATAACTTGAATATAAGTTATCTTTGATTAAGATTTAATGAATGATTTGGAAATGTTTTCCTAAGTAAAAGAGAAAATGATTTGGAATTATTCCAAGATTTAAGAAAAGTTTAATAAATCAAATGATTTGATAAATGAGGCTTAATGATTCCATATACATTTGAAAAGAAAATGGAATAACTTGAAAAGAATGTATCTAAGAAAGATATTTGATTTAAATAAAAGATGAAGTAATTGATTGATGATTGATATCCACATATGAACTTAACATCTTTTTAAATCGATGATTGGCTTCGAAGGAACCGGAGTCAGATTTGGTTGATTCCCATCATAAAACCACTTCGAACTATTGTATACGTTCGAAAGTGAAGACATGTTGAAGATGATGATTACTGAAGACAGTGGATCTTTATAGCGTGAAGACTGCTTGTTGAACATGCTCTGGGTCGCTCCCATTATAGAGTTATTTATAGCCGTGGTCTCCCCGTGATGGAGATTTTTTGGATTGCAAGGGATTCTCGCCTAGTAATGGCCGAGGAAAGTGCATTCGGTTTCGTTCAGTCCTAGAACGAACTTGTATGGATGAATGTCCAACATTGCATTTCTGAGACACAACGTTTGTCTTTTACAAATGTACATCAGTGGTGGCGGAGAAGGCAACTTCTCTTAGCTTAACACACTCCTTGAGACGTACGAACTCAAGAGTTGTATTTTTGTGGGAGTCAAATAGTGATCAATGGAATGGCAGTGTGGCATTCAAACCTGTTATGATAAAAGTGTGGTTTTGTATGAAAAACGTGGCTTTGAAGAAATTGATCGTAGCTTCGTGAGCCTCACACCCCGGTTATGATGGGATTCTATGTGGTCAGATGTATGTTTGCATTTCGGATAGTAGTGATTTGGGTTATCAGATATTCTGAGTCCTAGTTACCAGATACGTCTGGGCCTCAAGGCATTTATTGCCCCATGTGGATAAAGTGGTTAGCTTGAGAAAAGTAGGGAACTACCAGTTATCAGTTGTAGTATAACAAGTATAGTTCCAAGTGACTAGTTTGAGAAAAACGATTAAGGCAACGTGGGAACTATGTTTGTTATGCGTGGATCGGAGAAAAAGGTCACAAGTTCCCTATAATGTTGGAAATCCAATCCCTACGAGATTTACGATTTTGATTGTATTCCGAAAATAGCTGTAATGACTTGCAAACATTTCAGCTACCCTTTTTGGTATCATATATTCCGTTGGGATATTCCGTTGACCTAGTCCGGGATATTACCTTAGACTTAGTCCAGATATTGATATCTTATTTGAATAAGTTTATTTATAAATATTTTCAAAGAGATGTCATTAGAAATAATATCAAAGGTTTTGATATAAAAGTGTTTTATTTATCATAAGATAAAACCCCGTCCGTTTTATGTGTGGGCGTGGTCTTATGAGATACCCTTCTTTTCAAAGGTTTTGATAACATAGTCATTTTAAAGTTCAAGTATCTCACGCTGGTTTATCAAGCCTGATCCGGGTATTTTCAATACTCGGGTCAGATCCGAGTAGTTTCAGGTTGAGTTGAAGACGGTTGGAGTTTCCAGAGGAGAGCTAGAGATATTCATCTACATATGGACGTATTCTATTATCCGCTGTACTTAGTGTATTTTGTTTGATGTTTGTCAGCAATTGTAAGGACAGATGTTTATAACTGTCCAGGCTGAATTTAGATTAGACTCTGATATTGTATTTAAAATTTTCCACTGTAAATATTATTATTGAAATAATATATGTTATTCCATTCGTATGAGATTCTATTCTGTCTTTATTTTCTTTCTACCCTTAATGATCCGCTTATTCGTACAATTTGAGTTGGACATGTGTGGTTTATTGTCGATTCAAATGGTATGGAAAAACGGGCAGGATTCAAACTTGAAAATAGGTAACCATGGGGAATTATGGTTAAATGGGAGAATTTGTGTTTCCATTGTTGATGGCTTAAGATAGGAGGTGTTAACTTAATGCCATCAATCCAAGCTTAATATTCACCCTGGATTTTAGAAGATGTACAAAGACATAAAGCGGATATTTTGGTGGAGGGTATGAAGAGGGACATTTCCATTCATATTTGCAGATGTGCCAATTACCTGTAGATCAAAAGTAACCAACAAAAGACAACATGATTACTTCAACCTCTTGAAATTACAACCTGGAAATAAGATGAAAAAAGGAAACGAAGAAAGGAAATGAAGGCGTTTGGGTTACAATAGATCGATTAACCAAAAATGCACAATTTATTCCAGTAAAGCCAACGCGGACTGCCTCAAGCCTTATAAATATATACATGAAGGAGATTGTTCATTTGAATGGAGTTTCGAGCAGCATAATAAGTGATTAAGACTACCTGTCTGTTCTAGGAAGCATTACAAACAACTTCGGGAATGAAGCTGAGTTAAGCATCGCATAAAATCACTACACTGATGGGCAAATAGAAAGAGTGAACTGAGTATTAGAAGATCTTTTGAGAGCTTGCATCTTAGACTATGGAGGATCATGGGAAAATCATCTTCGTTTGGTGGAAGTCTCTTATAACAACAGCTACCAGACAAATATAGACATGGAACTTATGAAGCGTTATAAGGTCGTCCATATAGATCACTAACATGTTGGATCGAAACTAGAGATCGGTTAGAACTTAGTCCTGATGTAATTCGAGAAGCCTCAAAGAAAGTAGATATGATTAGGAAGAAGCTAAAGGAAGCTCAAAGCAGAAAAAAAAGTTATGATTAAAGGCGTAGAAATTTAGAATTCTGGATTGGCAATTTTGTATTTTTGAAAATCTCCCCGACGAGGGAAGTAGTAAGACTTGGTAGAGCTGGAAAGTTAGCACCATGATATATTAGACCTTTTTCTATTCTTGAATGGATTGGCCCACTAGCCTTTCAAATGGAACTACTAAAAAGGTTATCAGGTGTGCATAATGTTTTCCATGTGTCCCATTTGCGAAAATATATACATGACTCAGAAATAACTATAGAGGTAGTTTCCTAAGAAGATTTAGAGTTAGAGCCAAACTTGGCAGTTATCAGACGACCAATTCAAATCATTGATCAAGATGAGAAGCAATTACGAAGAAAGGTTGTGAGATTAGTTAAAGTTCAATAGAGTAGTGATGTTGAAGACTGCATCTGGGAAACTGAGGATAGAATGAGGAAAGCTTATCCGAAATTTACGATTGATGTGTAGTTTGTATATTGTATCGATATAGTGAACTCATCACCTATGGTATGACTACTTATCCTATTTCATCATATATATAGTATCCGTTCTTATAAGATATCATCTTCTTGCGTTAATTTCGGGATGAAATTCTTTTAACGGGGAAGAAAGTGACGATCCGTAATTTATCATTTTGAATATGATGTTAAATTAATACTAAATATTTGATTAATTATTTTAAATGATAAATAATCCATTTTAATTTTTATATAATGATAATAAGTGACTTATAGTAGTTTTATAAAGATTTATACTTTTCTTATAAAATATACAAAATTTGCGGCGCTTCGGTAGCTCGATGATGTAATTTTGCAACACTTGTTAAAAGTGATATATAACGATTTAATAATTATTTTAAAATCAATGGAGGCCCTTTTAATATTAAATAATAATAGAAATGTCATTTTCAAATTATATATATGTACATTAACTAAGAAGTAAACATGTGATTGAAAATCGAAATCTGAATTAGCAACATTTTAACTAAGAGAAGTTGTGCAATGTCGTAGATTATATGTGTCATACATGCACACATATACATACATACATATATATGCGTGTTTCTATATATATATATATACATATATATATATATATATCCATAAACACATACATACACATTAAAATTACCATTTACTTCTCATATTTACTAGTGGTAATTAAATAAAAATACCATACTATTTATTAACAAAAATCTTGGTATTTACTAAGCAAATCAAAAAAATTCACCATCGCTCATATAAGGACAAGCAAATGGGGTGGAACATGGGGAAGAGGGTGGTTTGTCCATATGGAGGGGTGTGGGGGTGGCACAGGGTGATGTGATGTGTTACGATGATGTTTGTGATATTTTACACATCTTTGCCTATAAATACCAAGACATGCCTTCACAATTCATTCACTCATTCACTCTCAAAATACCTAAGCTTCTCCTCTTCTTCTAAGGCACAACAATGGCCTCTATCTCGTCTTAAAAATATTCAAAATAGAGTTGATGTTCTACCGAAATAATCATAAGATATAGAGAGATATACCACTTTAAATTTAAGATCAAGTAAGTGATCGCCTCTTCTTTCTCCTTACTTGGTTGAGCTTATCAAGAGCCACCATCACCTCTGCACTCTCTTAAGTATAAGGCCGAGCACACCCAAGGGTCCTAGGTCAGGATTCATAAGGTTCGGTACGAAAATAACAGAGCTACAGCCAATTTTGTAGCACTAAAAGTTAGATCGAAAAAGCATATATGTGAGTATTACTCCGCTAGTTTATTTTATTAAACTATATAATGATATGATATGTTTTTCCATGCTTGTTTCATATTCTTGATCATCACGTTTTGATGCGATAATATTTTTTCATGGTTGTAGAAATAATTCATGAAAAATACACGTCGAATTTACACGAAGAAATCACTTTCTTTATAAAGTATAAAGGTGTGTATAGCTTGTTAACCTCTTTAAACATAAGAAATATTATGATAAATGGTTTGAAAATGATTCATAATGGTTTTATAAACATTTACATGTGTTCAAGCAAAGTTTTAAAAAGTTTGGAAATTGAGTCAAAATTGAGCGAATCGCGTAATGGCGATTCGTGATTCCGCACCGTAGAAGTTTAATCAATGTGTAGAATATAATATAGCTTGGGATTATTTGGAATAAGAATTTTCCGAACTCTTATAACTATAGTATTCAAATGAAGAAGAAAAAAAAATCAAGGTTTCATTTGGTAAAAATTTAGATATGTCCAACACAAAATTTCAAACGAATCCCTTTTCCGTAGTTCAAAAACGAAAGTTTCAAATTCTTTTTTAATGGATATTTTAAAAAAATATGGAATAAATTATAAAAATATGTTGAAAAATTTCAAAAGAGTTTAAAATGGAAAAATTGGACATATGAAAGATATAAAATGAGATTTGTGCTATGAAGCCCTTAAAAGCACTATTTATCGGCAATTTAGCAAAGGAATTTGGAAAATTTGAAAATAAAATTTAACTTAGGTTTTTCTTCTCGAATACTTTATAAATGTTTTTCAAAATAAATAAAGTATTTTTAAAGTTTTTAGAGTTGATCAAATGTCTTGGTCGCCTTTTAGGTTACAGAGGGATAGTCTCTAGGCTTAGTTTGGAAAACTAGCTTCCTGCTCTCCTTAATTATCCGAACTGGCCTGATGGAGGGGATAGTTAATTTGATTTACTCAAATCATATTTCTAAAGATAAAAGAAAAGATATTATAAATTTTCCACTAAGTTAAAGAAGATTTCAAATAAGATTTTGATTGTAAAGAGAATGTTCTAATTAAACTCTGTATTAAATTCCAAGGGGAACCCATACCATCTTTATGAATTTAAAAGGTGATTTCACGTTATTCGATGAATAGTACATGTTGAATATGGAAATTAGTGGTGATTATAATTAATCTAAAATCTATGAATCCTTTTTACTCGATACTAATTGGTTTGGTTATATAGTAAATGATATCTTAAATAACATTATCTTTAACCCATTAAAAATTGTTTTAAAAATAAGTAATCTCCATTAAGATTGAAATTATAGAAGATTTAAATAATTGTCCTTGGTAATTTAGAGGAAATGATTTGGTATTTCTAGTGTTAAAAAGAAGTTTAATAAATCTATATATATATACACCAAGAAGAAATGGATTAAAATATACCTCTAAAGATATTTTATCGGACATAAAGATATTAACTGATTGAATGATGATCACCGATCACCCACATACTTAACATCTTTTCTACTGATAATTGGTTCAAAGAGACTGGGTTTGGATTTGGGTGATTCCTATCCAAAAAACACTTCAAACCAATGTACGTGTTCAAAAGTGAATATATGTTGAACATAATGATTTTGAAATCTTCAATGCAAGGACTGCTTGTTGCAAATCCTAGGGGTGATTCCCAAACAGGATGTAGTAGGAGTACTTTGGTTTATCCTATTCCTAAACAACTTATATGGATGAATGTCTAACATTGCACTTCCAAGGCCATGTACATTGATTTTTACAAACATATATCTGTTTGATGCTATAGGAGATAACCCCTCTTACACTTAACACCCTTACTTGAGGCAATTGAACTCTGGAGTTGTACTTTTGTGGAAATCAATTGGTGGTAATTAGAAATTACAATGTGGCGTTTAATTTGGAATTTGTAATGTGAAAGAACCTCAAGCATCACACATCAGTAATGGAAAAAAACCAGGCAGATGTATCAGGGCTAAGTGGGTCGCACCCATTAGGATTAATCATCTCCTTTCTAGATTATCCTCCATATATCTAGTTTGTTGTGTATGCTTTAGGATCCCACGGATAGGTTGAAAATTATCAAGATGATGGGATATTTTGTACCATCTATGGTAGGCATAAGCTAGTTCTATATTGATAGAGGGCAGCGGCGCTGTGCCTCAGAACATTCCTCTAGAGATGTACTATCCGAAGGTAGTCCATTACCTTGTCATTGTTGGAAATACATTCTCCAATATGTGCCTTTACGGTTTTGATTCTAGAACCTAGTGTGCTGGAATTTAATTAATGTAACAATTTTGATTATGATTAATATTTTATTCGAAAGGGTTTTCAAAGAATGTCATTAAAAATAATATCCCTGATTTTACGTAGCAAATGTATTGGTTATCATAAGTTAAAAACTCGTCCGCATTTATGCAGCGTGGTCTTATGAGATACCCTTTCATTTCAAAGGTATTCGTTCTTTTGATTTTTCTCACACCAGTCACATGCCTAATCTAGAGTTTATTTTCTTTTCCCTTAAATATTGGGTGCCCTATTTTTTCGGGCAGCCAAGTAGTCAGGTTAGCATGGAGCAGAAGATTCCTCCATAAATAATTATCCATTTCTGTTTTTGATGTATTATGTATAATTTTATACCAGCACCTGTGTAGGGACAGGTAGTTATAATTGTCCCTAGCTGGGTTAGTACATGACATAAATCTGATACAGCGTTTTGAGAGTGATTATCTGTACTATCAATAGGGAAAAAAATTAAGTTTTTCAATGCGATGTGAGAATCTGTGTTTCTTTCTTCTATCTTTATTTTTTTTCACCCTTAATCATCCACCTCACTGGCACTTGAATTTGCGGCATCTTAATGCCATGGATATATTAGTATTGATTTTCTAGGGCCGAAAATGCATATCGTCACAACTAGGGAGGTTGAGTGAGCGATACTAGTTTTGAAGTAAAGGTCTATGTATCCAAGTAGGTGATCAGAACAAATATAGCATACTAATGATTTATGTATGTCATATGGACTTGAGTATATTGGTATACTTAGTGTATGACTTAAGAAAGTGTGAGTCTAAGAAAATTCTAAATAATATTTGTTAGTCATTTAACATTTTAAATAATGTTAAATGTTAGTTTATTCCCTTATGGAATTTGATTGATTGATGGTGTGTTTTTATAAACTATGGTTTATAAAGTAGTTATTTGTTAGGACTTAAACCCCCGTGCTTTTGAAAAAGCGTTTTCAAAAAAAATTGAAAGAAATAATAATAAAATTATTTAAAAAAAACTACGGTAAGTATTATTATGTCGGAGTACTCAAAAGGCTTTTGTGAAGTAACATTTTTCAAATATTTGTGGTTGTGGCTAAAGTTGGGCGATCAGAAGTTTTCTGATTGGGGAGGCTTTCCAAGTGTAATTGCATACTCTAGTTGTTGTTTCAGGAAGAACCGGAATACCATTGGCTGCTCCGTGTTGTTTTGATTTTATAGTTATACCATGCTTCAGTAGGAGGAGACACATCCTTGTCATAATTAATTTTTTCTTGATTTATTTTCCTATGGAGGAATTTGAAAACATATTTTGAATATAAAACCCGGGCATTTAGTTCCAAATTTATCATTTGAAAAGGTTAGATACTTAATTATTATTATCCGGGTTTTCAACCCCACAGAATCCAAAGATGTCAGAATAGCTTCATCGAGTCAGAATAGCTTAAGAGCCACCCAAAAGACTGGAGGAAAGGAAAGCGAGAACAAATAAAGGTGATGGATCGCTAACGAACCATCATCTATGGATCGCTAGCAATCCATAATGTTGGCTCGTAGTGTTAGTCCTTGAGATGATGGTTTTGATGACAACAACCTTCGAATAGGATTATAAAATATAAATACTAACATTATAGTTCAGAAATATATGTATATGCAAGATCTAACCATGCAGGTACCAAGAATGAAGACTGTACAGTATAGAGATTCAAGATATCAAGATTAAAGACTCATGAGTATTAAGAATATCAAGAGTTCAAGATTTCAAGTAATTTATTTTTAATTAGGAATTTTGTTAAAACTCCTAGAAAAGCACCGGCATCTTAAAATCCAATTTATTCGTGGAATGGAATACACTTCGAGCCTGTTAAAGGGATGAAACCTATGAAAAATCTAATGGAACATTTTTTTGTATCCACTAACTTTTATTCAAAAGATTTTTACAAAATTATATCTTGTTTTCAAAACCTTCCTTTTAAAAAGATCAAAAACATCTATCTTGGTTTTAAATACTTTTAGCCTCAAAATAATCTTTATTTTCAAAATCAAATTATCCTTAGGTTTAAGCTATCTTTTAATGATAATATATTAATATTTATACATAGATCTAAATATAAAATTATAATAAAATTTTATATATATTATTATCTATATTTACATATATTTTAACTATAGTTAAGTATATTTATAAAGTTTAAAATATTTTAATATAAGATAGAAGTTATTTTCAAAGAAAAATGAATCACCAAAATTTCCTTTGGCATGTCGACATACCCAAGGTACCCATGTCGACATGGTGATAGTTAATTTCAAAAATTTGAATTTCAAAAGAAGTGTCTATTGGTCATATCCTTTCACGAATGGACATGGCTGCTGTTCTTCTATAAATAGGGGTTGTTTTCAACGAATTTTAAAAACATATTTTCTGGTTTTCATTTCTCTTCTTCTTCCTCATTTATTTATACGTATTCCTACCATTACTCTACCGAAATCAACATTGAATCTAACTATATTATCTCTGGTTTGATTCGCTATCACTATCTCTAAAAGATCCTCAGTGCTATTTAAAGTTATAGGCTTCTTTGTAATCAATTAAACGAGAAACGGTGTGATTGTGGCCTTGGAAATCAATTGGGTGAACTTGTTGCCCGGGAAATCAAGTATCTCTAGCCAGAGGATTGTGATTCTGGAGGGTGTACCTCGTTGCCTTAAAATCGAGGGTGTAATTGTAAAGATTGTTCTTTGAAAGGAAATCCGTAATTGTGTGCGGGACTGGATGTAGGGTAACTCCGAACCAGTATAAAATCCGGTGTGTTCTTTCCTTTACTGCTTTTACTTTATATTTGCATCTGTGTTTGATTCCTTGATCATATCTGTGTCTGAATATTGCATACATTTGTGTTTAAATTAACAAAAACTCAAAAAAGATTTAACAATTCTCTAGAACACTATTCACCCCCTCTCTAGTGTTTATCCTAGCCTTAAGATCCTTAATCTGCATTTCTCACATTTGGTATCAGAGCAAGGTTTTCATAATCTGAATTTTGAAAATTTTTAAAATGGCAATTTTTTTGATAAAATTATTAACACTATTTTCATATGAATATGTCACAGAATCATCGTGATATTGTTGTTTAAAACTATATTTAGTTCTTTTGAAAAGTCACTTGATTCTTTAAAAAGTTATGTTGTTTTGCAGGAGAAGAGTTATGTTTAATGACTGTTGGTTAAAAGATACCAGATAATCATTCATCGATCAAGAAAAACTAATGGATATATAATGGCAATCAACAATCAAATGGATACCAGATCAATACAAAGCTTTTGATTCCCATCTACAACTTGAATTAATACTGTACTTCTCTTCACTTGCTTTGCAATGCCACTAGTTTCATGTGAATCCGTCAAGAAATGACCAAGTTATGGTCAAATGAAGTTTTGGTGAACAAAGAGAAAAGGAAGGCAAAACTGTCAAAGGTATGCTTCAAATTGCATCCAAAGATTTGAGTGTTTTGTTTCCACTCCTTTTTCAGATTGTATTTCTTGTTCTTGCGGTCGTTTTGATGGGACGATCATCAAATTCAGATCAAAATTGAGTGATATATGATAGTTTGAAGTTGGCTATCCAAAATTGAAAAACCGTGTACGGGATTTTCTAGATTTCTTCTATTGTTCGGCCTGTTGCATCACAATACCGTCGAAATTCGACACTAAACTATTACTATATCATAGTCCTTGTCTTCCTCTTCGATTATCCGCTGGTTTCATCCAATTCCGTTAAGAAACGAAGGAGATATGCCTTCTAGAAGTTTGATAGTAAGTAGAAAAACGGGAAGAAGAAGAAAAAGAGAAACTTTTATGAAATGTGGTGACTGTTGGGCCTATTTATAGTGGTTAAAGTGTCCATTCATTCAAAATTCAAATTCAAAGTTTTGGCGCCAAGTTAATCAATCTACTAAATCATCTGCATCTTTCTCATACGGTCTTCAAATTCAGCAAATGAATATACTGCGTGGATCAGAAAAATGAGCCCGTCGCAATAGAACAGACCTTGTCGTTAAATTCTGAGAGATATAAATGTGTAGTTCTCGAAAACGGAAGAACAACAAAGTTAGAAAGATGGAGTGCAAAAATTGTACGCTTTACTATTATTTCATCTTTATTGTTGCATTTAGGAATATATATTTATGCATTTAGTTAGGTATAGAAATTTATCTCTTTTATAAGTTTTAATATTTTGGTCCATATATCGACACGCCATAGTATAAATATTGATATACCAGTCTAAATTTTTCTAAAAAAAATCTTTTGAAATGTGTTTTATTTCGAATAAAATCATACTATTAATTTATTATAACTATACTAAGCAGAAAAGCGTACCTTCATTAATGATTTCAACTTTTCTAAAGTTATTTTTACTTCTCATACTCTATTTCTTTTAAGATACTAATTTTATATCTTTAAGAAATTAATAAAATAAATTTAGAATGTTAGAATAAGGCTCTATTTATATATTTCTGCAATTAATAAGATAGCACCACATCACATGACCGGAATTTTAGATAGCATTTCTAAATGCTTCTTTTCTTCTGTAATGTCTTCTATGTACTACAAATTCGTTTTTATAGTATTTCTGTGCTTTGAAACGCTGTAGAGTTTCAGAAACTTTATATATCATTTGGTAAAAGCTACAATTTCAGTTTTATAAAGTTTTGAATATATTTTACTACAAAAACTTTTTATAGCATTCTTTAAATGTTGTTTTTCTTTATGAAACTTTAAACTATGTAAAAATGATATTTAAATTAAGTATTTTTCTCTAGTCTTTTTAGAGTTAGTTTCTAACTTATATTAGAATATTTAAAAATTAATTTCATGTTTAAATGTTTTTTTAATAATTAATTATATTTTTTTTAAAGTAAGAGGCCTTAATGTAACACATGTTTATTTTAGTTTTTCAATCTTTATTATTTTATTTAATATGATATTTTTTAGATTTAAAAGATATTTAAACATGTTTCTAAATATTTAAACCAATAATAATTTATTATAAAGGTTTTAATTAGAAAGTTAAGTAATTTATGAACATGGAAGTTTGGATTATTAAAAATAAAAATAAAATAGTAAATAAAAAAACAACCAAGCTAAAATAATTATTTTAAATAAATTATATAAGTAGGCTGTTAATTTTTATAAAAACCATATTTGATCATATATATAGTTTAAATCCATATTTCTTAGCAATTTGATTTTGACATTGAATTTGATTACTACTTTTCATGAATATGTTATAATTTTGACATCATTTATTACCTTTAAACTCTTGTCTTTATTACTATTTTAGTCCTATTCGTTAGTTTCCTTAGTAATTGGTATGTATTACCTTTGTTTGGTTGAAGCGAGTTATAATAAATTGTTTGATATATGTATACATACATATATCTATACTATAAAGAAAAACCATGAGTCAAATGGTCAAAGTGAAGCCTTTTTAACACTGACCAAAATAGCCACATTGAGAATTAAATCAGAAGTGTTCATCCATGGTTAGTTTTGTCATTTCAACGCATGCGACAGTTACTCTAAAATGTGCGATCGTATTTCCCAACCTCACACGTATTCATACACGTGCTGCATAACTTCATACCTACAGTTACTTCCCTTTGGATCCCCCACTCTTCTCCTAAAACTCCTCCATCGTTACTGAAAACAAAACAAAAAACTACGTCCCACAAAAAAATTGACTATCAATTAAATCAACCTATCATTAAGAGTGTATGCACGATGCGGATCGTTGAAGAAGAGGCACCATATGGGAAATAGGTAATGGATGAATTTAGGGTTTCAAACGCTAGTGATCGAGTTTCGACTTTGTGGTATTCTTCCAGCTTAGCTTTTAAATTTTTTATTTAAAATTTTGTTTACTGATTTGATGTTAGCTGAAACAGAATTTCCAACACCGCTAACTACGTTGGCCGTTCGTTGATCCTAAAAGCAGGACTGGGACAAGTTAGAAGGGATGGTGCAGGTTTCCAAACTCTTAACGCTTAGATCGGTAGTTTTTTAACGTAATTTGAATTGTACGAATGTTGCAGGAATCATGACAATAGACAAAACTATGGAGATTGATCTTCAGATTACAAAGTCTAAGTTGGGGAAAAAATCGACGGGAACAACTCATCACAAGAGGTATATCGAATAAATTGAATTATGTTTATGTTCGATTTGAAGTTTTATCTTATTTTGCTGTGGTAAAATTCCTTTGATTTTGTTTAAATATTTTTTTGATCGTGCCAAATCATCGACTGATTTTGTTTTTAGTAATAACCAATTACTTGGATCATTCATGCTTGGGGTGTGAATAATTGTACCTATCATATAAGTTTTCTTTCATCACCACTAATTCTTACACTAAAGTAGAAATTTAAATTCTTCTGTGACATTAAAGTTAATTTCCTCCTGTAAAACGCTATAGTTTCTTCTGTAGAACATAAGTAAGAACTTGGTTTTCTTAATTTTTTTAATGAAAATCAATATTATGAGCAGTAGGAGGAAGTTTATTATGAATCAGGCATTATAATATTGGAACAGTTATTTATGAAACCGTCCATTTGCTTGAATGAAAAAGAAAAACTACATTTATACATCTTCTAAGATGGTATGTTGGTTGATTAAGGCACTATATTCTGTTATGCAAATCACGCTATACTTTAGAATGTCATTTCGTAGCATAAGTGGTCTTCATTGTAGCCAGAACAATCTCCTCCTTTCAATGTACTTTTATTTAACTTTTTTTTGAAAGCTTATAATTACCTAATAGTGAACATTTAGTTGGGAATATGGGGACACCCAATCTGGGAATAGAGGTATCCATATGGTTGCTTATTGAGCAAGTTAGCATATTGAAACATAATTTAAGTTAAATTTCACTATATAATGAAACTTTGTAGAATCATACGTTCAGAGCTTAATTCATAACCAACACTGTATAATGAAACTTTGTAGAATCATACATTCAGAGCTTAATTCATAACCTACATACACCTTCAGGATTTCTTCTAGGAGTTGTATTCCATAAGTTGTTCTAATTTCAATATAATTATTTGTTTGTTCGCTTGCAATTGAAAGAGGAACAATGACTGTCTTTTTTGGTTACTTACGATTCTCTGAACAATGAAAGTGCAACAGGGAAATGATTTCTTGATACAAATTAACCTTACCAATTTTCAGCAGTCTTCTCCTCAATTTTGAATTTATAGGTAATCAACAACTTTATTTTTTGCTTAATCCCTTAAAATTCATACTTTATACTGATTGTGGTTTCTCTTTTCATTTTCCTTGGTCTAGTATCATACTCTGTGCATCATCCTCTCTTATTGGAGCAGTAGTTTGATTGCATATTATAGTACAGTTGAAGGTGTACCAATCTATGATTTATTTTGGTTTTCGCATATGTTCTATCAAAAAGGCATGGTAGATATGTGGCTAATTGGCACAACTGAATATAATTGGCTTTTATAATCTCAGTTTTAAAGTAGTTTTACATTTTGTTTGGTAGACAAAATTGACAACACTGCATTTCACAAATTGTACAAGTTTCTACATACTAATGCTAATTTTAAGTAAGTCAAGTCACGGGTTTAATATGTTTATTTTGTCAGTAAGACGGGATTGTGTTACAGCAAACTTTGATACGATTTACATTGTGGCTAAATTAATTTAATTTTACTTTTAATTTTGTACGCACCCACTCTTTTCCAAATTAATATCAATTATCAATTATTAGGATAATGTACATTAATTTGGATTGATTAAGCAACAAAACAGTTTTTTTTTTCTAAAACTTTATTCACATTGTTTATATAAAATCATGTACTTTTAAATTGGTCATCAAATCATTAAGCCTTGACAGTATTACCATTGTTGAACATTTTTATGCTTCCAATCAACCTGATTTTTCAAACTTTCTTAATTATAGTGCTTAAATTTTCAGAGCTTGGACATTTGATTGGTGTAAACTGCTTAGCCCTTCATGGAATATTTGGTGTGGGAGTTCTATTAAGTGGAGGTCCTGGCTCAGTATGCGAGGTATGCAACTTCTAAATTAACTTTTTTTTAGCTACTGTATGTAACCATGATCAAAATTAATGTCATGTTCTATCTTCCAATATCTTCCTTTTCATTTTTGGGTATTCATACCAAGGCAATAATGTTTGCTTTGTGTTAAAATAATAATATTGGCTGTCCCATTTTTATCAAACCTGTTTTATGAAATCATCGTACCAAAGTAGTAAACAAGCATATAGGTTATCAGATATGCAGTAAATATGCTAGATTCCATATAGACAACCATGTCCACAAAACTTCATTTCTTAACTATATTCCCCTTTTTTGGCTGCTTACTTTTGTTATTATGTTTATGCTATCTTCTTCTTCAGGTCAATTAGATTATATGTTCTTTTCCCTAGCGGACTCATTGAACTTTATAAAGGCATACTCAAACCTTTACTCCCCTTGGTTTAAGCTATGTAATCACGTGCACACAAATATTGCTTCATAAGTACATTCAGATAGTGATTGACATATTAGTATTTAAAGAACACGCTGTTTTCTGTAAGTATTTTATGCTTTCTACTTTATATGATTTCATTTCAGTGCACATTATTTTAACAATCTTATACTGATAACCTTTATCCTTCACTACAATAAGGCTTGTGAACTGACCCCATTAGCTTTTCAATGTTTTATAGTTTTGTTTCCAATACAATGTTTTTTAATATTTACCTATTTTTGGATTTGATTGTTTAAGCTATATGTATTCCACGTTTTAAATTATAACTGACAATATATTTAGAGTTTGAACATATACTAGAAAGCTATGTCTAATACGAGAGTTACTTAGATTGAGTTGCATAATAGGAATTTTTTGGTTTTTATTCCTTCATTTTTTGTGCACACGTACTAAAAAGAAAGAATTAGTTATTATTTGTAACTTTAAGTTATGATCATATGGTTATATTTGTTGTTATTGTTGTGCTGAATCTGTCACTTCGACAGTGGAATCCAAAGGACATCATCATGAGCCACCTAATTTTCAAACTTTTAACATCCATTATTTCAGTGTGTTCATAATTACTGAAATTTGCGATAGCACGAAGACTGAAATGGTCAAAAGTCATCTCAACGTCTTCACGGTTTATAAATAATTAAAAGTCGCATTGGAGGCAAATAAAATTTAAGTCTCATAATATACTTTTCTCATTCAGTATTTACACAGAAACCAAATTGATGCTTGAAAATACAATAATGAGTTTTGTGCTCATTTGTTCACACTGTTTCACATAAAAAAGAAATTAGTTCATGTATTTATTTGTGTCAAGCATTATTTATGCATATGAACATTATTCACAATAAAGGAATTTGTTTCTGATTTTCTTTTCACACGTTTAGTGAATGTGCCTAATACTTTCAGCATATTTTTCTACCGTGCAATATGAAAATGTAAATTATACTCATTTTCTTAGTCAAGGTTTATTAATTCCTTACCGTGGAAGCTAATTTAATTGCTATTATTCAGTATTGCCTCAAATCCTCTGTAATACGTATGTAGCCTAACCATTTTTTTACCACTGCTGCATATTGCAGCAGCTTGAGCAAGTTAGGGCCGATGCATTGCACCAGCCTGTTGCTGCCTTACAGGCGAACCTTTTTTCCTTTCGATTCTTTGATTTTGACATTAGATGGTCCAAAACTTGAATATCCTTTTGGTACCAGTAACAATTTAGGCTTACACATTGGGACCCTTCTTTCCAGGGAAAGGGAAGTTCATTGCATGATTGAACTTAAGAGCACCATCACTAGGTGGTTGTGGTGTAGCATTATTGTTATTATTATTTTCATCACTAATATTGCAAGTAGATACCACTCATTAGCATTTTTTTAGTTGAACTCTTTGCATACTCAAAAGGTTATTTTATTTCAGTAAATGCACAGAGTAAGGGTAATGAATATTTTGCACTGTGGTTTCATTAAAGGTGTGCTATTTGAATAACCAAAAAAAATCTGGAAAGAATGTGCTCTATTATTATTTAGAGGAAAATGCTTAGAAATCACAAAACAACTAATATTGGCCTTTGTTCAAGTAGCACATGTAGTCACGTCTTCTTATTCCTTCAATTCATATAATTATAATACTCATTTTCTTAGTCAAGGTTTATTCTTTCCTTATTGTGTTATGGCCTAGGTGAAAAAGTTAAAATTCAAAGTGGAATAGATGAGGAAGAGCAAGAAGATTGGGCTGTGTTCTAAAATTTTTCTCAATATATGTTTGGTTGGAGTTCTATTTGAAAGTAAATGAAGATTCGATGCTTATTGTTTTTTACTGACTTAAATGCATATTTTCACGAAGATACATAATTTGTTAATTTTAGTTTTTTTTCTATCAAGCAGCATGACGTTTATTTGTTTTAAGCTTTGATATTTTATTATTGGCTACAAAAACATAGGTGATGCTAATGTGGTTATAATGAATTGTAATAATGTGAGATTTTTGAAAATGTAGGTTCAAGCTGTATGATTTAATTGTATGCAATTTAATGAACTATGTTCAATAATGTAAGGAGTTTGATTTTAATTTATTACTGTTTTAAGATGCAATTTATAGTAATATATAATATTTCAAATATTTCTGCTTTTATTGTAACAAAATTTGTGTAATCATAGAGTGTTATTTCAAGAAAAGTGATTTACTATAGAGCTGAGCCTATGTTTAGTACATATTTAGCAGCAAACGTGTGTTAAAATGCATACCATTATGTTTCCTGTATTGGAAACATAACCTTCAAACATTTTAACCGCTTTAAACTATTTATTCATATAATTATAACCTCCTTGACTTATTTTAGTTAGTCACTATTATATTTCCATTTTTAACACGATCCTCACAAACTAAAATTTAAACAAATCATATTTAGTGTTTATCTATTAATGTAGTATTATACAAGCAGGCAGATAAATTCTTGTTGGTTTCATAATAAGACAACAAGAACCAGTGGAAACAGGGACCACTTCAAAACCTGTTCTCTCTAACAAGAACCATTAGAAACAAGTAGATAATAAGTTTCTAACATCAATTACAAAGTTTAATACGAGATGTACCTGTTTTAGTATTATACATATATATCACTCCAGGGCACGATTGAATCGCCTTCTTTGAACAATGTTTTCGCCTTTCTCAGGTCACAAAGGCTTTCAAAAAATCTTCTTTTAGGATACAATGGAGTGTATTTGTGCAAGTTGTGAGTACTTGCACAAATCAAAAGAACGCTAGAATTTGATCAGATGATGCAATAGAGGTATTGATTAAGAAAACAGGAAAGCGCATATCGACAATGAAGGCTACCAAGTGTAAACCCATTTATAACACGATCCTCACAAAGAAAACAGGTATGATTGTCCCAATAGTCATACCTGTTCGCTGTTTGAATTCAAGTTCAAATTGTAAACGAAATGTACCGTTTTCGGACGGGGCGCTACCCCTTGAACCCCTGTGACCTGACCGGTCAGGCCGATAGCCATCAATGGAGGTGCTACCATGCACCCACACCTAGGGGGTTGCCATCCCCCCTGGACCCCCTTCGTAGTGGCAATCAATTTAAACAATTTTATGAAAAAATTCCAACAGTACCTAACCTATATGTGTAGAAGTGTCCCAAACGCTAGGACTCCTCCCATTTTCTTTCCCCACTCCTTTAACCTATCAAAAACTCCTCTCATTTGTTAATATATTTCCAAATTTCACCTTTTTTTCTTTCCAAATATCTGATTTAAAAGCCATTAGAAACAGAACACCGACAAACAGGACGAATATGCAAATATATGATTTACTGATAAATGCCATCGACCAACTGAAATCAAAGCAGAAAGTGCAACATTTTGTACACATGAAGTCATTTCATAAGATTCAAACAATCTTACACACAATGCTTTACAACGCCAATTTCTTCTACACACGTGCAGCGTACGTGCCAAAGTACTCGTACATATACATACATATACATATATATGCTTGTCAATTAGATATTACTTATCACTCATGTTTATCTTATAATCTGGATATCTCTTACCGTAGCATATATATCATCATATCATGCTGCATATTATTATTATTACTTCGTTATCATTTTGTTTTATATTACATATCATTATGCATCATATTTCATATCACATTTCATTGCATATTACATCATATATTACAATGCATGAAATATCATAATCATTTGCATCACAAGTTACACTTCATTTTGCATATCATCTCATGCTACATTGCATATGTCATGCATTTCATACTGCATTACAAACTACATATTGCATACATGTATACATAACGAGTATTTTATTTTATGGGGATTTTGTAGTATTGTCTTATAATATAGGATTATTAATTTTTGATTTGTTCGGTATGTTTTGATTAACTTGATTGATTTGTTTGACTTGTTTGACTTGATTGACTTGTTTGACTTGATTGACTTGATTGACTTGTTTGACGTGTTTGACTTGATTGATTTGTTTGACTTGTCTAACATGATTAGTTTTGACGAGTGTGTTGAAATATACTTATACATATTTATGTATTGAATAATTATAATAAAATTATGTTAATGTCTTTCACATTTCATTTACTATACTTTGTTCTAGTATTAGTTTAAGGGGGAGTTTTATAGTTTTATTATTTTAGGATGGTTTTTGTTGATGACAAAGGGGGAGAAATATAAAATAGGATAGTTAGGCATAGATTAAGGGAGAGTTATTAGTTTTAGAGGGAGTTATTAGGATAGAAGTAATATTTTACAAACAAAGTTTGCCTTCGTAAAAAAGGGAGAGATTGTTAGTCCTTGAGATGATGGTTTTGATGACAACAACACTAGAATAGGATTATAAAATATAAATACTAACATTATAGTTTAGAAATATATGTATATGCAGGATATAACCATGCAGGTACCAAGAATAAAGACTGTACAGTATAGAGATTCAAGATATCAAGATTGAAGACTCATGAGTATCAAGAATATCAAGATTATCAAGAGTTCAAGATTTCAAGTAATTTATTTTTAATTAGGAATTTTGTTAAAACTCCTAGAAAAGCACCGGCATCTTAAAATTCAATTTATTCGTGGATTGGAATCCACTTCGAGCCTGTTAAAGGGATGGAACCCTAAGTAGGATGGAACCTACGAAAAATCTAGTGGAACATTTTTTTGTATCCACTAACTTTTCTTCAAAATGTTTTTACAAAATTATATCTTGTTTCCAAAATGTTTTCAAAACCTTCCTTTTAAAAGATAAAAAACATCTATCCTGGTTTTAAATACTTTTAGCCTCAAAATAATCTTTATTTTCAAAATCAAATTATCCTTAGTTTTAAATTACCTTTTAATAATAATATATTAATATTTATACTTAGATTTAAATATTAAATTATAGTAAAATTTTATATATATTATTCTCTATATTTACTTATGTATTTTAACTATAGTTAAGTATATTTATAAAATTTGAAATATTTTTAATATAAGATAGATGTTATTTTCAAAGAAAAATGAATCACCAAAATTTCCTTTGGCATGTCGACATACCTAAGGTACCCTTGTCGACATGGTGACAGTTAATTTCAAAAACTTTAATTTCAAAAGAAGTGTCTATTCGTCATATCCTTTCACGAATGGACATGGCTGTTGTTCTTCTATAAATAGGGGTTATTTTCAACGAATTTTAAAAACATATTTTCTGGTTTTCATTTCTCTTCTTCTTCCTCATTTCTTTATACATATTCCTACCATTACTCTGCCGAAATTAACATTGAATCTAACTAGATTATCTCTGGTTTGATTCTCTGTCATTATCTCAACAAGATCTTCAATGCTATTTAGAGTTATAGGCTTCTTTGTAATCAATTAAACGAGAAAAGGTGTGATTGTGGCCTTGGAAATCAATCGAGCGAGATAAGGTGTGATTGTACCCTTGGAAATCAATTGGGTGAACTTGTTGCCCGGGAAATCAAGTATCTCTACCTAGAGGATTGTGATTATGGAATGTGTACCTCGTTGGCTTGAAATTGATGGTGTAATTGTAAAGATTATTTTTTGAAAGAAAATCCTTACTTGTGTGCGGGACTGGATGTAGGGTAACTCTGAACCAGTATAAAATCCGGTGTGTTCTTTATTTTATTGCTTTTAGTTTATATTTGCATCTGTGTTTGATTCCTTGATCATATACATGTCTGAATATTGCATACATTTGTGTTTAAATTAACAAAAACTCAAAAAGATTTAACAATTCTCTAAAACACTATTCACTCCCCCTCTAGTGTTTATACTAGCCTTAAGATCCTTAATCCGCATTTCTCACACGTAGATCTATGAATCCTCTTGCATCATGGTCCAATAGGTTTTCTAAGGACAATGGCTAAGTTTGATTTGGAATTCCAGTTAGTTAAATCGAGAAGCAAGCATTCGTCTAGTTTAATCATCAGTCTAATGGAACTAGTGTGTGGATCGACAAACAAAATGTAACGACCCAGAATTTTTAATAATTTAAATTTGAATATTTAATTTATTTTTAATATTAATAAGTGGAATTTTTAAGTCGAATAATTTATTTTTCGAATATTGGATTTAATGGGATAATTAAATCGATTTATTTAATAGTGAAATTCCGTAGATAATTTAATATTGGGTTAAATATGATTGAAAATGGTTTGGAAAATTTTGTTTTATCATATTAAAGTTATAGAAATGTTTTAGAACTTGTAAAATTGAATTTGGAGCTAATTTGTAAAAATTGAATATTTTAATATTTAATTATCAACTGAAAAATAGCCAATTTTTGAACAGTCTCGGAATTGAACGAAACAAGTTCCATTGGATCCGTAATAGTTAATTATTATCGGATTTCAATTTTCGTAGCAATCGGAGTTGTCGTTTGACCGTGGCAGCTCGAAACGCATCGATATCGTTTTAATTTTAATTCGGCGAGTTAAAATAGCCATTTTTCAAACGGTCTCGGATTTCGACGAAACCAGTTTCATCGGATCCGTAATGTGATATTATTGCAAGATTTCAAATTTCAAGTCGTTTGGATTTATCGTTTGTCCGGTACAAGCCAAAACGCCTAGAAATCGCTTAAATCGGTTTAAATTTAAATCGACTGTTTATTGCCGTATCTCACACATACTTCCGAATTAGCTTACGAAACCTGTTCCATTGTGTCCGGAACGCAGAAAAACCTTAGAATCGCCTATTGGAACGTGAGAATTGGGGTTCGTTTGCATACGTGATTAAATCGAGAATTTATTTTAATAAAATAATATTAACATATATGTTATCTTCTTTTCCAAAACCCTAATCACTATCACCAGCCGCCTCCTATAGGTCCAATGGCCGAAATCATCCCATTTTCCCCTCTCAAAATCTCCAAATCCGCTCATCGAATCGAGAAACTTCCAACATGAAAGTTGTAGAGCATGGTGTGGACTACAGATCCAACGGTGGATCTCAGCTATCGTCGCCGTTTGGAGGCAGGATGGGGCCGCGTCTCCTGGGAGTTGCGCACGCAACTCGAGGCATGGGCAGGGGCCGAGTGTGACCGCACTTGGGTCGAAGGTGGAGGAGGTTTAGAGCTGCGTAATGGCGCTCCCTGATCGTGTTTTCGCGCATCGTGGTGGTCGTGGCCTTTAACCCTAGTTTTTGGTTCATGGGTTTGCTTGCGTTCAACTTCCTGTAGCCGTACACGCGAAGAGGAGAAGAAGGCTGGAAGCTTGTGCGTGCGGCCTGTGGTAGGGGTAGGGTTTGTAAAAGAATTTGTGAATCTATTTTTATTTAAATTCGTATAACGTTTAAAAATCAATATCTTTTTGCTGCGAGGTCCAAATTGAACGAGATTTTTTGCGTTGGCTTCGTATCGCCGAGCTCTTCGCAATGCAGCTGGTTTGGAGTCGATTGGAGCTCGTATGAATTTCGGGTAAAATTAAACGTTCGTTTAATTTTATTCGAAACGAACGCGAAAACGGAAATAAAATCAAGGTGAGAACTCCTCACTCAATCGAAAGGTTTTGTTTAAAATTTTAAGTAGTTAATGTTGATTGATGATTGCTGTTTGATTGTGCTAGTAGATATAGTAGGATATATACTATATATAGCGATATATATATATTGGTATATGTATATATCGGATTTGATTTCCCGCCTCGTATAGCGGATGAGACCCTATTGCGCCGTTATTAAGCGGATATTTTATAAAATCCCATATACCGCGATATTCCACCTCGAAGTGGAATTGGTATTGTGCTAACGTCTGTGGTTGCAGGGAAACAGGTTGGAGGGATCCAACTGGATTCCTCACATATTTATTTGATTATTGATATTGTGTTATTGTTGATGTTCATATCGACATATGTTGTTAGTTCCCGTAATTGACCATATGATGCTGTTGCATTATCGGATTCAAAAATTTTAAGTTAAAAATAATGATTTGAATTTAAAAAGGGATTTTAAAGAAAATTTTCAAGTATATGTTTTTTATAAAATTTTGAACTTGATGCAATTTAAAATAAATTAAGATTTGAAATTTTAAAATTATTAAACTATGATTTTTATGGAATATAACCAAAAGGGAAATTTAAAATAGATAGATTTATAAAATAGTTAAATTTTAGATTTTTGAATTTTTATAAAGGATGAATATAAAAGATTTTTTTTTAAATTGATATTTTTAAATAGAATTTTTGGGATTATAAAATGAGTTTATAAAGTGCTAAGTTAATGTATAAGATGAATTTCATTTAAAATTTTAGATTTATAGAATGTGAAATTTATAAAACGAATGGTTATTGGAAAATTTTAAGTTTATAAGTTATTAACTTATAGAAATGGATTTGGGCATTAAAAAGGGGAATTTTATAGAAATTGTTAATAAATGAAGATTTCATTAGTTGAAATTATTATAAACCATAAAGAAATCTTGTAAGTGATAAGATTTTAAATTGGTGAAGTTCAAAGGAACGATTTGGTAAATAAATAATATTATAAGTATTTAACTTACAATATGGCTTTTGGGTATGAAATTGGGTTATGTAAATTGCATCGGATTAATAAAGGAATTTATAAAATTGGGGTTTATAATAGAAATGGAATTTATAAACTATGTTTATAAATTTGAAATTCATCGAATTTGATAAATTGAAATATGGGAATTTGTTAAGTGGGCTATATTCACTATTTTGAATATTGAATAGATTATTAAATAAAATGGGTTTGTTTTTGGGAAAGGAATGTTTTAAATGGAATTTAAAACGAATTAAAGGTGTTTTAAAATGTATTGAGTATTGAAAACATAGATTTCAACATTGATTGTTGAAATAGACGTTTTCGAGAAACAGAAGGGGATAATTGGTATAGTATTGGATTTATATATCTATTTTTAATTTCAAATCCATATACTAGTGTTTTTGGGTTGTCGTAACGATGTTTTGCGCAACATTCGTTTTTAACCCAAATAAATGTGAATAAAAGAATATTTCTTTAAAGGAATGAAATTAATACTTAACTATGGTTTAAGCATATGGAATATTTTCGAATTGTTGAAAATAAATTGAATTGTGAATTACTTATTTTTAAATAAGTTTAGAAATGATTTTCCAATATGGAATGGAACGTTTTTGTGAATTCACCTTTTAAAGGTAAAAGTGTAAGCGAATATTTTGGAATCGATTTGAAATCAAATATGAATGGGTATTTGGGATTTAATTCACGTTGGAATTTATAATAGGAAGGGAAATTGGTTTAAAAATAAATGTTGATTTATTTTTAAAGATGGAAATAAAATTCACGAATTTGGAGCGTAAAATTTAAAAATAAATCGGTAAGGATTTATATGTTGTTTTGAAATTTGTTTTCAAAAGGGATAAAGGATGAATGGTGGTTTGAAATTTGTTTTCAAATGGTTAAGGTGATTTGAAATTAGTTTTCAAATGGTTAAGGTGATTTGAAATTAGTTTTCAAATGGTTAAGGTGATTTGAAATTAGTTTTCAAATGGTTAAGGTGATTTGAAATTAGTTTTCAAATGGTTAAGGTGATTTGAAATTAGTTTTCAAATGGTTAAGGTGATTTGAAATTAGTTTTCAAATGGTTAAGGTGATTTGAAATTAGTTTTCAAATGGTTAAGGTGATTTGAAATTAGTTTTCAAATGGTTAAGGTGATTTGAAATTAGTTTTCAAATGGTTAAGGTGATTTGAAATTGGTTTGCAAATGGTTAATGTAATTTGAAAATTGGTTTTCAAATGGTAAAGGTAAATTGAAAATTGGTTTTTCAATTGGTTAAGTGTGGAAAATTTTATCGTGAAGTGGTTTTGGTAAAACAAATAACTGGGGCAATTATTTGTAAATGGTGTATATATATATATATATCTTGTAAAGATATTTTGGGACTTAATAATTTTGGAAAAATTATTTGGAATCTGATGATGTGGCGCATCTTTATTGATAGTTAAATAACCGACTATCAATATTTACCCTTGGATGGTATTGATTGTGTTTGTTTGGAATTGAATGCACACTTATTTTTTTAAAATAAGCGCTCGCTATTCGGTTTAGCCGGGAGAGGACCTTTGTGTCATATATCCCATTCCGAATATGCGATACGTCGTTTGGATCGCATTTGAAGACCGGTGTGAAGACCGGGTATTTGTGAAAACGATAGGATGACCTATCGATTGTCTCCGCATCGTTAGCTACGATATGGAGATTTCCTTTGTGATGGGAAATTTTATCGGGATTGTGAATACCCGGATTGCAAGGGCTTCTTTGGAAGTGCCTTCGGTTCTGTTCGAACCCGGAACAGACTTGTATGGTTACGTGTCTGACATTACATTTTGAGAGATAGAGCAGATTTCTTTCAAATACATTTCTGTTGGTGGCGGAGAATTTATTCTCTTAGCTTAACACCCTTCTCTGAGACGTACGAGCTCAGAGGTTATGTAGTTGAAGGTTATCAGCGATATTTCCCAATCTGGTAATGTGGCATGCTGAGTGCTGCTGTGTGATGATCATTGGTTGGTCATTTGTGATATGATCATTTGTTTGATCATTTATCTTTGTGATTATTGCTTTGGTCATCTGTGGACCCGAAGCATGGCTTTGTTACACAAAGCGTAGCTTTGTGGACGAGACTTCGTCAGGACCTCACTCCCCGGAAATGGTCGAAACAGGAATATGCGGCAAGGTTATGAGGGTCGCGCCCTTTAGGGTATGTCATTCCCTTCTGGAAAAGGGTGGTATCATGGTATGGAGCCCAGATATTTACTCATGTGGAAACACTATATCTATTTCTGTGTGGTGTTGTTGGTATCGAGCGCTCGGATAAAGGTCCCAAAGGACCGGGGGATGACATATTCGTGTAGTAGTTACCTAGTTACAGAGGTAACCCGGCCTTGTGTTGGCAGAGATCTAACCGTAACGTTAGTTTCTCGGGACGTCCCGCCAGAGGCGATCCCATGTGGCAGTAGGAAGTTCCTTAGCCTGACCATTTGTTGGAAATCCATTCATCCAATACGTGCCTTGTACGGTTTTAGTTGTAGAACCTGCCATTTAACATGGCAGCTATAGTAGGCATAGTATCATGGTACCTATGCTGGCTAGGATTTATATTATACTTTCGAAATATTTTCCACTATGCACTAGTAATAATATCAAAGGATTTTTCTCGTAGTAAGCATGTTTGACTATCATAAGGAGAAATCTCCCCCATGTGTGCGTTTGCATTGTGTGTGTGCCGGGAGGCCTTATGGTAGTTTCATTTTCCAAAAAGCATTGCGGATTTCAAAATTTAAACTTTCTTGTTGCGTGTTTAAAGATAAACTGTTTTTGAGTTCTCACACCAGTCCCATGACTGACCTGGAGTTTATTGTTCCTTTCCTAAACTCTGGGTGCCCACTATTTTCCACACGGGCAGTCTAGAGTTAGGTTGTCAGGTTATTCTGGATTCGGGAGTTGCTGTGCAGATGTTGGAGGCGAGCTTGGATAGCGTAGTCTATTATCTATTGTATATAGTATTTCTTTTCCGCTGTTGTTGTTGTACACTCTGATGATATGATGTATTGTGATGTATGTATAAAATGTATAGTTCTTTTGTTTTAATGATATTCATTTATCTATTATATGTTGTTCCGCTGCGACTGTGAGATTCTGTTATTGTTTCTCGTTCTGTTACTTGTTTTTCTGTTTTCTCTTCTCTTTCTTTTCTTTCTTCTTCTACCTCTTTCTTCTTCTAAAACCCTAACGGTTCGATTTTTCGGCAACGAAAAATCGCGATCGTTACATTTGGTATCAGAGCATATGGTTAAGCGACAACCTGCTCTGTTGGGTGTTACTCATTAGAGATAGAGTCAGCAGTACTCTAGAATGAGTGTGAGTGTAATAATAGATATGAGTGCGTATTTGTTAGTGAGTATAAAATTGTTTTATATTGTGATGATTGGTTTGTTGAGTGGTATATGAACCTTCGTCGGCGCAGCCTCGAAAACTGAATCGAAGGGGTTCCTAAACACTTGAATAGAACAATTCGACACAATATTGTTTTAAATTGGGTAAATGAAATAATTTTACCTCGATTATATTTTATATATATAAAGAAAATAATTTTTCAGGAATTATTGAAGTATGTATATAATTGATTGCTTGGTTGTTGTAAATGATATATATACATATAAAATAATTAAAAGTTGTTTGAATGAGCTAATAAAAGCAACTATTGTAAAAAGAATAATGGTATAAACCAATGAATCATAAGTTGAAATTATAATTGATAATGATTTACAATTGTAAGATAATCATGTATGTATATAAGAAGTAAAAAAATTATATAAGTAAAAGGGTTATAAAAGTGATTTATGAATAGAAAGGAAATTTTTGAAAGAATATTTAGCATTTATTTCACTATTGTCACTGGGAAATAATAAGGGTGATGACTGCAGCATCATCAGTATCATTTTCGAGTTTCTATGTGATGGATTTGCTACAAAAATGAATTTAAAATTGAAGTTTTGTTGTAATAAATCAATTTGAAATTAAAATTCAACTTGAAGTTGATAAGTATAAGCGAAATAAGTTTTGAACTTATAATATAAGTTAGAAGTTGAATAATAAGTTGCATGACTTATAGAATGGGAAAATGTAAGTAAAACCAGTTATTGAAGTGGTTAAACAATTAAGTTAAATAAAATGGAATATGAATTTGAATATTGATATGAATTTGACTTAAGTAAAAGTTAAATAGGATTTACTTTGGAATTTAAAATCCGAATTGAATTGATAAGTAAAACTTAAGTTTAATTAGCAAATGATGTTTAAATGGAATAACTTAAGCAAAGTTGAATAAAAATTGATATTTGTATCAAAGTTAAATAATCAAGTGAATTAAATGAGGTAATAAAGTTGAAATGGAATGCAAGTTAAGTAATGTTGAAAGAATTGATGTTAATATCAAAGTAAGTGAATAAAGTGAGTAAATGAAATTGTTAAAGATGTGAACTTAAGTTATATAAATGAAATTCAATTTTATTTGTAAGAAGAACTAGCAATTGAATTAAAGCATAGATTGAATGTTATTCAATCGAATATAAATAAGTTGATTTGAAAGAAACTATGTAAGTGTAAATTCACTTGAAAATAATTGAATGAAAATCAACTAAGTGTCAAAACTAATTGGATGTAAGTAAAATAATAATTTGGCTCTATTGGATATTCATTGGATGTTGTTTGTTTGTTGATTGATTATATGTAAATTCATTAAGTGTTAATGAAATTAAACTAGCGTAATTGAAAGCTATGTAATTGAACTCAAATTGAATGTAAAGTAAATGAATTTGAATAGAATTGAATTTGATTTGGGCTGAATATGAACCAATGTGAATTTAATTAGTGAATGTAACTAATTGAAACGAATGAATTGAATATGCAACTTCAATAATAAACTAAAAAAATGTGTAAGAAGCATGCATTGGAAATTTTGAACTTGAATTGGCAAAATAGTTTGAATGTTGGAATTGAATACTATTACTAGCAGGATATACAGGTTATAAAGGAATTGGGATTTTGATTTCAAAGTTAAAAAAAATTTGTAACGCTCGACAAAAAGGTACGTATTTCAGTTTTTATATGAGATTTGATGATATCCTTCTCTAGCCACTTGGCTTTCTCTTTTCTTTTTGATTCTGAGGGGCCGTAGAGCCGTTTTGTAGTCGTACCGATCTAGCCGCGCAAAGGAGACTCTGGCGAAATTTTTCGAAAATTTAGGGAGTTAGTAAAATTTTGAGAAATTTTGAAAGTTTGAAATTTGAATTTAAATTTAAATTTGAATTGTTGAGTAAACAATGTTGTTTGAAACCTATAATTGAATTGGGAAAGCTAATTGAAATGATAGTAAATCTTTAATAAAAAGATTGGTGTTAGAAGTTGATAAAACTATTAGCTTTGGAAAAATAATAAACGGATTATGAATTATTCTCCTTAACTTGCAATTTCGAGGACGAAATTCTTTTAAGGGGGGAAGATTGTAACGACCCAGAATTTTTAATAATTTAAATTTGAATATTTAATTTATTTTTAATATTAATAAGTGGAATTTTTAAGTCGAATAATTTATTTTTCGAATATTGGATTTAATGGGATAATTAAATCGATTTATTTAATAGTGAAATTCCGTAGATAATTTAATATTGGGTTAAATATGATTGAAAATGGTTTGGAAAATTTTGTTTTATCATATTAAAGTTATAGAAATGTTTTAGAACTTGTAAAATTGAATTTGGAGCTAATTTGTAAAAATTGAATATTTTAATATTTAATTATCAACTGAAAAATAGCCAATTTTTGAACAGTCTCGGAATTGAACGAAACAAGTTCCATTGGATCCGTAATAGTTAATTATTATCGGATTTCAATTTTCGTAGCAATCGGAGTTGTCGTTTGACCGTGGCAGCTCGAAACGCATCGATATCGTTTTAATTTTAATTCGGCGAGTTAAAATAGCCATTTTTCAAACGGTCTCGGATTTCGACGAAACCAGTTTCATCGGATCCGTAATGTGATATTATTGCAAGATTTCAAATTTCAAGTCGTTTGGATTTATCGTTTGTCCGGTACAAGCCAAAACGCCTAGAAATCGCTTAAATCGGTTTAAATTTAAATCGACTGTTTATTGCCGTATCTCACACATACTTCCGAATTAGCTTACGAAACCTGTTCCATTGTGTCCGGAACGCAGAAAAACCTTAGAATCGCCTATTGGAACGTGAGAATTGGGGTTCGTTTGCATACGTGATTAAATCGAGAATTTATTTTAATAAAATAATATTAACATATATGTTATCTTCTTTTCCAAAACCCTAATCACTATCACCAGCCGCCTCCTATAGGTCCAATGGCCGAAATCATCCCATTTTCCCCTCTCAAAATCTCCAAATCCGCTCATCGAATCGAGAAACTTCCAACATGAAAGTTGTAGAGCATGGTGTGGACTACAGATCCAACGGTGGATCTCAGCTATCGTCGCCGTTTGGAGGCAGGATGGGGCCGCGTCTCCTGGGAGTTGCGCACGCAACTCGAGGCATGGGCAGGGGCCGAGTGTGACCGCACTTGGGTCGAAGGTGGAGGAGGTTTAGAGCTGCGTAATGGCGCTCCCTGATCGTGTTTTCGCGCATCGTGGTGGTCGTGGCCTTTAACCCTAGTTTTTGGTTCATGGGTTTGCTTGCGTTCAACTTCCTGTAGCCGTACACGCGAAGAGGAGAAGAAGGCTGGAAGCTTGTGCGTGCGGCCTGTGGTAGGGGTAGGGTTTGTAAAAGAATTTGTGAATCTATTTTTATTTAAATTCGTATAACGTTTAAAAATCAATATCTTTTTGCTGCGAGGTCCAAATTGAACGAGATTTTTTGCGTTGGCTTCGTATCGCCGAGCTCTTCGCAATGCAGCTGGTTTGGAGTCGATTGGAGCTCGTATGAATTTCGGGTAAAATTAAACGTTCGTTTAATTTTATTCGAAACGAACGCGAAAACGGAAATAAAATCAAGGTGAGAACTCCTCACTCAATCGAAAGGTTTTGTTTAAAATTTTAAGTAGTTAATGTTGATTGATGATTGCTGTTTGATTGTGCTAGTAGATATAGTAGGATATATACTATATATAGCGATATATATATATTGGTATATGTATATATCGGATTTGATTTCCCGCCTCGTATAGCGGATGAGACCCTATTGCGCCGTTATTAAGCGGATATTTTATAAAATCCCATATACCGCGATATTCCACCTCGAAGTGGAATTGGTATTGTGCTAACGTCTGTGGTTGCAGGGAAACAGGTTGGAGGGATCCAACTGGATTCCTCACATATTTATTTGATTATTGATATTGTGTTATTGTTGATGTTCATATCGACATATGTTGTTAGTTCCCGTAATTGACCATATGATGCTGTTGCATTATCGGATTCAAAAATTTTAAGTTAAAAATAATGATTTGAATTTAAAAAGGGATTTTAAAGAAAATTTTCAAGTATATGTTTTTTATAAAATTTTGAACTTGATGCAATTTAAAATAAATTAAGATTTGAAATTTTAAAATTATTAAACTATGATTTTTATGGAATATAACCAAAAGGGAAATTTAAAATAGATAGATTTATAAAATAGTTAAATTTTAGATTTTTGAATTTTTATAAAGGATGAATATAAAAGATTTTTTTTTAAATTGATATTTTTAAATAGAATTTTTGGGATTATAAAATGAGTTTATAAAGTGCTAAGTTAATGTATAAGATGAATTTCATTTAAAATTTTAGATTTATAGAATGTGAAATTTATAAAACGAATGGTTATTGGAAAATTTTAAGTTTATAAGTTATTAACTTATAGAAATGGATTTGGGCATTAAAAAGGGGAATTTTATAGAAATTGTTAATAAATGAAGATTTCATTAGTTGAAATTATTATAAACCATAAAGAAATCTTGTAAGTGATAAGATTTTAAATTGGTGAAGTTCAAAGGAACGATTTGGTAAATAAATAATATTATAAGTATTTAACTTACAATATGGCTTTTGGGTATGAAATTGGGTTATGTAAATTGCATCGGATTAATAAAGGAATTTATAAAATTGGGGTTTATAATAGAAATGGAATTTATAAACTATGTTTATAAATTTGAAATTCATCGAATTTGATAAATTGAAATATGGGAATTTGTTAAGTGGGCTATATTCACTATTTTGAATATTGAATAGATTATTAAATAAAATGGGTTTGTTTTTGGGAAAGGAATGTTTTAAATGGAATTTAAAACGAATTAAAGGTGTTTTAAAATGTATTGAGTATTGAAAACATAGATTTCAACATTGATTGTTGAAATAGACGTTTTCGAGAAACAGAAGGGGATAATTGGTATAGTATTGGATTTATATATCTATTTTTAATTTCAAATCCATATACTAGTGTTTTTGGGTTGTCGTAACGATGTTTTGCGCAACATTCGTTTTTAACCCAAATAAATGTGAATAAAAGAATATTTCTTTAAAGGAATGAAATTAATACTTAACTATGGTTTAAGCATATGGAATATTTTCGAATTGTTGAAAATAAATTGAATTGTGAATTACTTATTTTTAAATAAGTTTAGAAATGATTTTCCAATATGGAATGGAACGTTTTTGTGAATTCACCTTTTAAAGGTAAAAGTGTAAGCGAATATTTTGGAATCGATTTGAAATCAAATATGAATGGGTATTTGGGATTTAATTCACGTTGGAATTTATAATAGGAAGGGAAATTGGTTTAAAAATAAATGTTGATTTATTTTTAAAGATGGAAATAAAATTCACGAATTTGGAGCGTAAAATTTAAAAATAAATCGGTAAGGATTTATATGTTGTTTTGAAATTTGTTTTCAAAAGGGATAAAGGATGAATGGTGGTTTGAAATTTGTTTTCAAATGGTTAAGGTGATTTGAAATTAGTTTTCAAATGGTTAAGGTGATTTGAAATTAGTTTTCAAATGGTTAAGGTGATTTGAAATTAGTTTTCAAATGGTTAAGGTGATTTGAAATTAGTTTTCAAATGGTTAAGGTGATTTGAAATTAGTTTTCAAATGGTTAAGGTGATTTGAAATTAGTTTTCAAATGGTTAAGGTGATTTGAAATTAGTTTTCAAATGGTTAAGGTGATTTGAAATTAGTTTTCAAATGGTTAAGGTGATTTGAAATTAGTTTTCAAATGGTTAAGGTGATTTGAAATTGGTTTGCAAATGGTTAATGTAATTTGAAAATTGGTTTTCAAATGGTAAAGGTAAATTGAAAATTGGTTTTTCAATTGGTTAAGTGTGGAAAATTTTATCGTGAAGTGGTTTTGGTAAAACAAATAACTGGGGCAATTATTTGTAAATGGTGTATATATATATATATATCTTGTAAAGATATTTTGGGACTTAATAATTTTGGAAAAATTATTTGGAATCTGATGATGTGGCGCATCTTTATTGATAGTTAAATAACCGACTATCAATATTTACCCTTGGATGGTATTGATTGTGTTTGTTTGGAATTGAATGCACACTTATTTTTTTAAAATAAGCGCTCGCTATTCGGTTTAGCCGGGAGAGGACCTTTGTGTCATATATCCCATTCCGAATATGCGATACGTCGTTTGGATCGCATTTGAAGACCGGTGTGAAGACCGGGTATTTGTGAAAACGATAGGATGACCTATCGATTGTCTCCGCATCGTTAGCTACGATATGGAGATTTCCTTTGTGATGGGAAATTTTATCGGGATTGTGAATACCCGGATTGCAAGGGCTTCTTTGGAAGTGCCTTCGGTTCTGTTCGAACCCGGAACAGACTTGTATGGTTACGTGTCTGACATTACATTTTGAGAGATAGAGCAGATTTCTTTCAAATACATTTCTGTTGGTGGCGGAGAATTTATTCTCTTAGCTTAACACCCTTCTCTGAGACGTACGAGCTCAGAGGTTATGTAGTTGAAGGTTATCAGCGATATTTCCCAATCTGGTAATGTGGCATGCTGAGTGCTGCTGTGTGATGATCATTGGTTGGTCATTTGTGATATGATCATTTGTTTGATCATTTATCTTTGTGATTATTGCTTTGGTCATCTGTGGACCCGAAGCATGGCTTTGTTACACAAAGCGTAGCTTTGTGGACGAGACTTCGTCAGGACCTCACTCCCCGGAAATGGTCGAAACAGGAATATGCGGCAAGGTTATGAGGGTCGCGCCCTTTAGGGTATGTCATTCCCTTCTGGAAAAGGGTGGTATCATGGTATGGAGCCCAGATATTTACTCATGTGGAAACACTATATCTATTTCTGTGTGGTGTTGTTGGTATCGAGCGCTCGGATAAAGGTCCCAAAGGACCGGGGGATGACATATTCGTGTAGTAGTTACCTAGTTACAGAGGTAACCCGGCCTTGTGTTGGCAGAGATCTAACCGTAACGTTAGTTTCTCGGGACGTCCCGCCAGAGGCGATCCCATGTGGCAGTAGGAAGTTCCTTAGCCTGACCATTTGTTGGAAATCCATTCATCCAATACGTGCCTTGTACGGTTTTAGTTGTAGAACCTGCCATTTAACATGGCAGCTATAGTAGGCATAGTATCATGGTACCTATGCTGGCTAGGATTTATATTATACTTTCGAAATATTTTCCACTATGCACTAGTAATAATATCAAAGGATTTTTCTCGTAGTAAGCATGTTTGACTATCATAAGGAGAAATCTCCCCCATGTGTGCGTTTGCATTGTGTGTGTGCCGGGAGGCCTTATGGTAGTTTCATTTTCCAAAAAGCATTGCGGATTTCAAAATTTAAACTTTCTTGTTGCGTGTTTAAAGATAAACTGTTTTTGAGTTCTCACACCAGTCCCATGACTGACCTGGAGTTTATTGTTCCTTTCCTAAACTCTGGGTGCCCACTATTTTCCACACGGGCAGTCTAGAGTTAGGTTGTCAGGTTATTCTGGATTCGGGAGTTGCTGTGCAGATGTTGGAGGCGAGCTTGGATAGCGTAGTCTATTATCTATTGTATATAGTATTTCTTTTCCGCTGTTGTTGTTGTACACTCTGATGATATGATGTATTGTGATGTATGTATAAAATGTATAGTTCTTTTGTTTTAATGATATTCATTTATCTATTATATGTTGTTCCGCTGCGACTGTGAGATTCTGTTATTGTTTCTCGTTCTGTTACTTGTTTTTCTGTTTTCTCTTCTCTTTCTTTTCTTTCTTCTTCTACCTCTTTCTTCTTCTAAAACCCTAACGGTTCGATTTTTCGGCAACGAAAAATCGCGATCGTTACACAAAATAAGGTAACACGCTACGAAATTACATGGGGATCACCAACATGAGATAATAGACGTGTTCCAAAAGACAAAGTTCAGAAATACACTAAGTGCGTGGATCGCTGACGATCCAAACCTTTTTTCCAAATTTCCATGAACTTCAAAGGAGAAGATGGTGGGAGGCATCTCAAAAAATTGGATCGCCAACAAGCCAAAAGCTATAGATCGCTAGTGATCCATCAAATTGGTTCGGTTCATTGTGAAACATTCAATGCACCTTTGTACGGTCATTTGCAAGCATCTTGCAAGTCGACCTAGCCCAATAGCTCTCAAACTCCTATAAATACAATCCTACCACAACATAAAGGGGATCTTCTAGACTGGCTGCTGATACTCTTCATAAACTATTCTTCATTCTCCTTCTTCCGCACAACTGTCATCTATATAATTCACTGTGACACTCCAGTGAACTCAAACATTGGTGATTTGATCCTTCTAACATAAATCGATAACATTGTAATCAGAATCAACTTATAAGAGCAGTTAGTTAATAAGAAAAGCTATAAAGTGGAGGCAGGCTTCGTTAATTGCCAAACCACCATAAAAATTCTCTTGTCTTTTTTACTTTGTCTATAAGTTATAAGTTCTTATTTCTATTTTATTTGCCTTGATAAACAAGGCTAGTGCTTTCACAGTCAATCCAAGATGTTGATCCACTTTTTGGGTCAACATTTTGGTGTTATTATTGAGAACAGAACTCATGCTTTGATCGAGCTATCTACTTTGGATTAGACAAGTTCTGAAGTTAGATCCTTAATCTTTGTTCAAAAGATCTACTGCTAAGAATCAATGGCTCCGGGAAGAAAAGGAACTGGTTCAGGAAGATCCATGGGGGTAGTAACAGTCGAAGAAGAGATGAATCATCAACAGATTGAAGTAAATGGCACCAACGCATGAGATCGGGAGCCAGGATCCTCCAATCAACATGAAGTCGTTATAAGAGATGAGTTTAATAAAATGGTTGATGAAATCAATTAAAAAATGGAAAGTAGTCGAAGAGATCTTATGGATAATCTTAATCCCTCTTAACCTTAAAATCACATTCCATTCCAAGAACTATGCCAGAAGCCACGGCTGCCGTAGAACAAGAAAGTTCTTTTGTTTCTTGTCTAAACAGAAGAAATAGGAAGTAGCCGCAAAGAGGACCGGTGGCTAGGACCGTGGGGATCAACGTAGAAGAAAACACAAGTACTCCACGAACCGCAAGGCAATCAGTTATAAACTTGAAACAAGGAGTAAAGACCCTACAAGAGGATATAGCCATGAACCTCTCCGACTAAGAAGATGGAGAGCAATTCAATGACGGACAGTTGGAAGGAAATGCCAATGCATTCGATCGCGCAAGGAATGTCCAATCTGCCCCCAATCAGGCCAACCGCAAGCCAATGGATCTCAAGGGAGTGGCTATTCCAAAGACAGGAGAGCCTAGGCTTCATCCCACTCCCCAGGACCATTTTCAAAGCAAAAAGCACTCCATGTAATGATTGACAGCCGACTCCTGGACTACCAAACATTAGAGGCATATATCGCGAATATGGTCAAGTGACTGATAGATGAGAATAAGAATAGAAGAGATGATGAGTGGGGATGCGCTCCAAGTCGGACTCCCTTCACTGATGAGATCTTGAATGAGCGGTACCCAGAATACTTCGCTATGCCAACTATCCCGTCCTATGACGGAACAAAAGACTTAAAACCCCATATGTACAAGTACAGTTGGTGCATGGACGGAGTGAATACTTCAGATGCTGTATGATGTAGATGTTTCCCAATTTTTCTAGAAGGAATTGCTTCCATATGGTTCACTAAACTTCTGCCAAGATCCATCTCCACTTTCGTCTAGCTAGCAACAAGATTACATGGTCAATTCAGACTTCACACAGCGCAGCCTAAAGATATGATGTCCTTATTCGGCCTATTCTAAGGATGAAATGAATCTCTGAAGTTTTTCATGAACCGGTTCAATACCGCTATAACAGGGGTAAGCAATCTGAATGAGATATGGTTTTTATGGCTTTGGTCCACGCCATCCCCTCTGAAATTGAGTTTGGAAAATGAATCAAAATGAAACAACCTACCATAGGAAGGACATCAATCGTAAGGCGAGTCAATAATTGAGATTGGAAGAGGTGTAGGAGTTAGAAAGGAAGTCCACTAGTCTTGAAACTGATTAAAGTTGGGCAGAGTGACATGGCGATGAACCAGAACAAAAATGCCTCTAGGTCCACTGAAGGAAGTGCAAGGAATGACGGAAAACAAAAAAAGGAAAAATCAGAATCCTAATAAAGAAGTGGAAACAATAAGCGACTTAAAGGCTTCAGCCATGAAGATTACACCCTGCTCAATGAAATTCTAGAAAACATCTATCTCGCAACACAGGGGACAAAGGAATAAAAGAAACCCCTAAGAAGGAAGAAACTGAAAAATAAAAGTGCTTGGTGAAGTTATATCGCTTCCACAAGATGCATGGTCATAACAAAAACGAGCTGTCACCTAAAGAACTTGATTGAAGAGATGATCTGAAAACAAACTTTAGTAATAGGTGAGAAATTTGCATAATCATGACAAACCCGTGGCTCCCCAAGCTCCTAGGGATCAAAGAAACCAAGCTGGAACCAACAAAGAGGGATCAAAGCAAACTAACCAGAGACTCATTGTCGGAATGATATATGGAGGATCTCATCCTGCACAGAGGAGTTGGGGAGAAATAGAGCGGTGTGCGAGCTCGTTGAAGCATGCTTCGAAGGATTCATGCCTCGCGATCGAAGACGGAGCTCCAACTAAGTAGCAGAAAACATTGGATGATGATATAGTATTTCGAAATTAGGACGATGAAGGGATTGAAGCTCCAACTCTCTATCCTATGGTAGTGACAGTAGGGATCGAACCCACCGTAGTCCGACGAGTATTGGTTGACAGTGGCAGTGAATGTTTTTTTAAAGACACCTTTGACTTGGTGAAGATCAGCATGAAAGATATATATGCATGTCAAATAAAAATCTCAGGATCCACTGGTGAAACTAAACAACCTGTTGGAATGATTGACTTGCCTTTAGAACTTCGGGAAGGGGGCCGAAGAGTCACCCTCATCCAAAATTTCGTAATTGTAAATGAAACTTCCGCATATAATGTCTTCTTGGGATGGCCTTCATTGGCATATTTTAAAATCACTTTACCCCAGTGGTGCCTTACCATGAAATTCCTCACAACAAACGAAACTGGGTGGTCAAAAGAAACCAATGCACGGCCAAAGAATGATACATTGCAGAACTACGTGAATTTAAAAGAAAAGGAAAAAAGAAGGATGTTGGGAGAACTCTCCACATTCGCGAACCTGCCAAATAGCAACCATAGAGCCACCCCTGCTATGGGGACCATAACCGATTCGACATGGCTTTGGACCCTAGAAAGAAGAGTTCAGGGAAGGATTGGGTGGCAACCGCAGAATTATCGGTGTCTATTCCTATCGATATGGATGACCCGACGCGGGTCCTGAAAAATAGATCGCACCTTGGAAACAAGATGCAATTAGAACTCGCCAAATTTCTTCATGCCAACTTGGGCGTGTTCGCTTGGAAACACTCTGATATGTGTGGCATATCGCCATAGATTGCATGCCACGTGCTCAACATTAATCCTAGGTTTAGGCCGGTAAAGCAGAAAAGGCATAGCCTTGGCCCCGAGCGGTCAAGGGCATTGAGAGAAGAAATAGACAAGCTGATGGCCAATGGTTTTATTTGTGATGCGACCTACCTTGAATGTGTATCTAACCCGGTTTTAGTCAAGAAATCCAACGGGAAATGGCAAACTTGCATCGATTACTTAGACTTAAATAAAGCCAACCCAAAAGATAGTTTTCCACTGCCCAGAATTGACCAACTTGTAGATGGGATGGCTAGGCACGAACTGCTATCATTTATGGATGCGTACGTGGGATACAATCAGAACCCGATGCATGAACCCGACCAGGAAAACACCAGCTTCTTCACCGATCTAGGATTATACTGCTATAGAGTAATGCCACACGGTTTAAAGAATGTAGGGCAACCTGCCAAAGATTAGTAAACTCCATGTTCATGCGTCAGATCTGAAAAACCATAGAGGTCTATATGGATAACATATTGGTGAAATCACGAGTACCAGCCAATCACCTAGATAATCTCCTCAAAATGTTTGAAATACTCCAAAAATATGGAATGAAACTCAATCCACTCAAATGTCACTTCGAGCTAGGCTCCAAAAGTTCTTGGGATTCATCGAGAGCACTCAAGGCATTGAAGAAAACCCAAAACAAATAAATACCCTACGAGAAGTCCAAGCTCTGAAGAACAAGAAGGAATTACAAAGCCTGAATGGGAAAGTCACAACGCTAAATCGGTTCATCTCAAAAGCCCCCAAGAAATGTATACTGTTCTTCGATGCACTGAAGCAAGGAAAGGACTTCGAATGGAATGAGGCTTGTCAAACTGCATTTGAAGAGTTGCTGCAACATGTGAAGACCTTCACCAATCCTATCAATGCCAGTAGATGGGAGGACTTGTTCATCTACTTAGCAGTCTCACCTCATGCATTGAGTGCTGCCTTGTACGTGAATAAGCTAGAATTCAGTGACTCGTAACTACATTAGCAAGCAGTTCACTGGAGCCGAGAAAAATTATCTAAAACCAGGAAAGCTACCGTATTGCTTCTTGATTGCATCTAGGAAGTTACGACCGTATTTCCAGGCGCACCCGATCAAAGTACTGACTGGTGAACCTTTGAAGCAAGTGTTGTACCGACCTGAGACTTTCGGGTGACTCCTCAAATGGAATATTGAATTGAGTCAATATGATATCACTTAACAACTAAGAAGGGAATTAATGGGCAAGCGTTGGCAGATTTCATCATCGAGTTTACCGTAAGAGATGATGAAGAGGAAATACCATTAGAAGTAGAAACATGATGGAAACTCTTCATTGATGGCGCGCCTAATAACCTCTACTCGGGGACAGGGGTAGTGCTTAAAAACCCCAAAGGACAAGCCTATGCCCTATGCTTGGAATTCCCTATACAAACAATGAAGCGGAATACGAAGCGTTGATAGCGGGACTGAAAATTGTAAAGGAACCCAGAATAAAGTCTGTTCACATCTGTAGCGACTCTCAATTAGTCATCTGCCAGATGAAAGGTGAATACCAGGCTCGAGGGGAGAACTTTCCCCCATATCTATCTAAAGTACAAGAGTTGTTGTACGACATCGAGCACTACACAATAACTTACATCCCAAAGGAGAAAAACACGAAGGCTAACCACTTAGCTAATTTGGCCAACTTCGGGGAAGCTCAACCTTTAGGGCTAGTCCCGTTGAGACCCTGGCTGCTTCGAGTGTAAACGAAATGGATTTCAACTGGATTTTTGAAACCACCTTCTAACCAGAAACGTGGATGGCGCCAATCAAAAACCACTTGCTTACAGGAACTCTTCCTATAGATAGAAATTGGAGCAAAAAGCTACTTCGAAAGGCATATAATACAGAATGGAATACTCTATCGAAGGGGGTTCTCTACACCCTTATTCAAATATGTGATCAATGATGAAGCTCGATGGATCGTGAAGGAAGTTCATGAACGCGACTATGGAGACCATACTAGGGGCAAACCCTTGCAAAAAAAATCCTCCAATACGGATATTTCTGGCCAACGGTAAATCGTGATGTAGTAGATTACGCCAGATGGTGTGATCGATACCAAAGATTCAATAAGATTAAAAGAACTTCCTTAGCAGAGCTAATGAAGATGGTCAGCCCATGGATATTTGCAATATGGGGAATCGACTTGATTGGCCTCTTGCCAATAGCTAAAGCAGGGGCTAAATATGTTATAGTTGTCGTTGACTATTTCACAAAATAGACCGAAGAGAAATTGCTGGCCACCATTACTATAAAGAAATTCATTAATTTTGTCACTAAAAACATTATTTGTAGGTTTGGTGTGCCACAGAAAATCATCACCGATAATGGGACTCAATTCAAGAGCGCCGAGTTAAAAGACTTTTCCAAATGGTTCTGAATCGAGAAAAGCTTTTCTGGAGTTGCTCATCTGCAAGCTAATGGGCAAGTGGAAGCAATGAACAAGGTTATTAAGTCCACCATCAAAAAGTGACTAACTAAAGCTAAAAGGAATTGGGTTGATGAACTTCTACTCAACTATGGGCTTATAGAACAACATACAAAGCAGCAACCGGGCAAAATCCATTCGCCATGGCATATGGTTTAGAAGTAATGATTCCCGTAGAACGAGAAGTCCCCTCTCATTGAAGGCACAATTTCAACCAAAGGCAAAATGAGCAGCTCCTACTCGAGTTACTTGATATGATTGATGAGAAGAAGAAAGAAGCCAAACTACAGACCACTGCTCACTAAATAAGGGTCGCACAGTACTTCACTTCCAAAGTTCACAACCAAACCTTTTTAGTGGGAGACCTCGTCCTCAAGCGAGCTTATCCCAGGGAACATTTGGGCAAAATTAGGAAGGGACGTATGTGATCAATCAAAAGCTAGGGGATAGGACTTTCAAACTAACAACCATTGATAGAATCCAAATTCCCCGAGCATTGAACAACGAGTCGCTACGTCGTTACTTTATCCAAAATTTCCTATGTACTTCCTATTTTTCAACAAATAAGCCATCCTGGGATACCGGGGGCATTGTAAATAGGCAGAGCTTACTCAATTTTTCTTAATAAAATTGAACTGCTTTCTGAGCTAATAAAACTGCATTCGTAAAAGTAACATGTTGAGTTGATGGGGTCAAATTGCTTAAACCAATGGATCGACGGAACCCGATCCCTGCCTTCTAAGAACCGGTGTTGCTCCGGCAGCATTGAGAAGGCTCAAATCTAAGTTGTGCAAGCTGCGCACTACCTTTTTGAGCCTAGGAATCACGCTCTTGAAGCATGAACTCCTTGCGTTTGCCCAAAGGTTGGTAACATAGAGAAGTTCTGAAACCGTTTCGAACTGACAGGTCATACCAGTCCCGAAAGCAGTGCATCCCATAAGCCGTGCACACTCTTAAAAGCCACATATTTAATAAGTCGCGCCTACTTTTAAGTACCGGTATTGCTCGATGATACCGGGAAACTCATATATTGTAGGAATAACTAGAATCAACCCACTCCTGCCATCGGGAGCAACGGGAATGAATCCAACAATGTCAAAATATTACAAGTTAGTTGAAAATTCTAATTATTGATCAGCAAGAAATCTGAAATTAAGTCATTTAAATCAAAAAATCCTAACGATAGGAGCCACAAAAAAGATTCGGTGATAAATAATAAACAAACACTCGGATCAACCCACCATTTGCCTAGTGTTAGGAGTAACCAGCCCTGTGAACTGGGGGGCATACACCAATGATCAAATAAGAATATTAAAAAAACATTTCACAGTTCTATTACTCCATACAAAGAATTTCAACGGTAATCAAAGCACTAAATAAAATAAAATACCAGTAAATGAAATTGACATAAGTGCATAAAACACAAATAAGCGGACATGTAAAATTACAATCAAAATGTCAGCATTATATTACTTATAATGTTTTTTGTACAAAGTCAAAATATGGAGTTCATACCCACACAATATCAGCCAAACAAAATGAAAAATACAAATGCTACAACAAAAGCAATAAGTGTAGACTCTACACTTGAACAAAACAAAACAAAATGTCTCAAAAATCATCCCCACTGCCATCGAACCTCTCAAGGCCTCTTTCCCTCGCTTTCCTTCTCACCTTTAGTTGGAAGTTATTACTTCCCCTTAGAATCTACGCCAAAAGGTAGTGTCGCTGCCTATGATATCAACTATCTCCTTGATGCTGGCATCTCCTTCCTACTCTCCAACCTTCTCGAAAGACCCCCTTTTGTCTTGTGCTTCAGGGATTTACGGGGGATCTTCGAGGATATTATCGCTTTAATCTTTTTTTCTTAACGACTATCGATTGCTTTTTAGACATACGTGGCTACTCAGTCTAAACCTTCTACTCTTGAGCTTCGGCTGCTGTAATGTTGCCCTCCAAAGATATGAAAGGGTCGTACAAACCATGCACTACGGCGATGTTCTCAGACTCCAGCCATGGTTACGAACCGGATATGAACACAACAATTGGAGTAGCTATGAAGAAAAGCATCAAGGCATTCAAAATAGCGGCTGGTCCGGGAATCAAAGAAATCGATAGGTCGACAGGTAAGGAAGACAGACCTATAAGATTAAAAATGAAAGCATTAATTTCGTCTTGTTCTTGCGATGTGAGCTTAAAGTTCTCAAACTTGGGGGAAACAAGAGGGTTACCACCATCAGTGAAATGACCAAGAATGTCGATCTCATATTCCTCACCTTCAGCTTCTTTTGATGGTTGCACAATCTTCGGAGAAGCTTCGGGTCCTGAACTCGCTAATTGATCATGAGGCTGTCTTGACGATTAGCCAAGCTTAGAAACAAGGGGCTCGGGCAACATTTTGGAAGTTGCGGTCATAGCGACATCGGTAGCTTCCTGTTCCTTCTCGATTCATAGGATCTCTCAAATCTCTATCAGTGCTTTCTTCAATTCCTTGTTATGGTAAGCGTCCTCCCACTCTTGCTCAGTATAGACTTACCCGCTATCTCAAAAAAGGATTGGAATTTCTTCCCCTATAGCGACAGTGCATGGGAACTTGGGGCCCAAATAGCTGAGACTCCCCTTATGCATGAGGGAGTTGACGTAGAAGTTTAAGGTGGCGTCGTCCATCTTCTCCATCTACCTTTCAAACGTGTCCTATAGTTCTAAAGAATCCACTGTAACGACGGCCTTCTCAACTTCAGCATGAGTTTTTCTGGTGCTTAGCTATGCAACTCTTTCTTGGAGCAGTGAAATTGTCTAGGATTAATCAAAGATAGTCTTATCACGAGACTTCATGATCTTCTCATATTCCGTGATTGTTTTGTTATGCCCTTCAACCATCTTGTCGTGATCAACAATAGTCTTCTTTTGGGCTTTAATAATCATTTTGTGAGCTTCGAGCTTCGTTTTCAACTTAACTTCATATGCATAGGCCTTAAGATCTCTATTTTTGCATGGGCCTCATTCAGCTCTTTCAGCAAGCCGGCGTTATTCTTACTCTCCCGAAGCATCGTGTCCCTCTCTTGTACCAGCCGTTCAAATCTGGCATCGCATTCCGCTAACGCCTTCTCGAAGTCGTTCTTCCTTGATTCAAAAGAGAGGGTTTCTGGGTAATTATTGCAGTTCGTATCGGCCAGCTGCTTGCTTAGCTTTTCCCATGCTCCAGCTTGCTTTAATAATTTTGGATCACCTGAGATGGGGCTCATAGGAATCTTTGCGGACTGGGAAAAGGTCGCAATTAAACTTAACTCCCTTTAAAAACCACATAGGAAGCATAGCTTCAAGTCTAAAGGGACCAGACAGAAGAATGTAAACTGGCCTCCTATAAGGAAGTTAGGAAGCAGGAGCGGGCACCACATGAGTCGATGGAACTAGAGATGAAGTCGAAGCCTGAATGGAAGAAACCGAAATTTTAAGACCGACAAAAAATGGCGTAATAACCCTAGTTTTGGTGATTACCTGTAATATTAAATTATAACGGTGGTTATAATTTAATATTGAGAAATAAAATAAATTGAAGATTTTAAAATTGTTTACTTTGAATAAACAAAGGATTTTAAATATAAAATGTTGAAATAAATTTTTAGAAACTTTATTTTGGTTGTTTGTGATAGAATGAGCAATATATGGTTTTATTTTAGTGAAATGCAATAATTTTAGTAATTATTACCAAATGTGTTTTTATTGATTTTTAACGAAGTATTGTATTTAAATATGTTGTATTATATAAACAAAAAGATGGAGTTTTGTTAATTTCTAGAAGTAAAAATGATGTTAAAATGGTTTATTGTATTTAATTATACAAGAAAACAATTTGTATAAGAGTTTTATGTAAATTACAGTGTAAATTGGGTATTTATTCAAAATAAGAGTTTTAATAATGAAAAATATTTTAAGGCTAAATTATCTTTTATTTGTTGATAAAATGTTTGTTAAACTTGAAAATATGATCGTATAATTTTATTGTGTTGAAATCTTGTGTATATATGTTGTAAATATAAGTATATTAGTGTTTTAGTTCATTTTGGGATAATTTGAATAAACTAATTATTTTGTTATCGGGTCTAATCCCAATTGCCTAACTTAACCGAGTGGGATGTATTAGAGTCTTTATCTCTTTGCGATATTCGTGATCATGCTCCAACTTCAGATTCTCCTATCTTGTTATTTAGTTTGGAAGCTCGTCCAAGCTTATTGGATCGCATTGTCGATGCTCAGCGGCAAGATCTAGATATTTTGTGCCTTATTCAGCTATGTAGATCGAATCCCGTGATGATGAGTTGAGGGGTTTCAACATTGATATTCATGGATGTCTTTGCAAGAAGAATCGATTGATCGTGTCTTGTGTTTCTGATCTTAGGCGGGACATTCTTGATGATTGTCACCTTTCAAAGTATGCTATTTATCCCGGCATTAGCAAGATGTAAGCCGATATAAGACGCTTGTATTATTGGGAAGGCATGAAGCGTGATGTTGAAGTTATGTGAGTAATTGCATGACTTGTCAACTCATTAAAGCCGAACATCAACGTCGCAATGGTCATCTTCCGCGTCTTGAGGTCCCATTGTGGAAATGGAATCAAATCTCTATGGACTTTATTGATGGCCTACCTCATTCGAGATCGGGCCTTAGCAGTGTTTGTTGTGGATCGCTCGACTAAATCCGCTTATTTCATTCCTATTAAATCTAATAGGACAGCTTCTCATCTATCTAAGCTACATATTAAGGAGATCGTGAGACTTCACGGTGTTCCCAATTCGATCGTATGTGATAGAGATCCACTTCTCACCAGTAATTTATGGCAAAGTCTTCAGAAAGCTTTGAGTATAAAGCTTAACTTTAGCATTGCTTATCATCTATAGTCTGATGGATGGATTGAACAGGTGAATCTTATTCTCGAGGAACTACTTCGTGCATGCATTCTTGATTTTGGTGTTAGTTGGGAGGACCACATACCACTTGTTGAGTTCTCTTATAACAACGGTTTTCAATCCCGTATAGGTATGGCTCCTTTCGAAGCCCTATACGGAAATCCATGGTAATCACCTTCTTATTGGTTGGAATCTGGGGAGAAGTTGATTTTAGGCCTCGATTCTATTTGTGAAGCTTCAAAGAAGATCGATGTCATTCATCAGAGAATGAAAGAGGCAAAAGGTCATAAGAAATCCCATACGTAAAACCGTAAGAAGCCTGTTGAGTTGTCCATTGGTGATCTTGTTTATATTCGGGCATGTCCCTTAAAAGGGGTTATGCATTTCAGAAGGTCCGAGAAATTGGCTCCTCAATTAATAGGACCATTTCCTATTACTGAGCGTATTGGCCCAGTTGCTTATCAAGTATTACTTCTGGCTCATTTATCTGGTACTCATGACGTGTTTCACGTCTCTTAACTTCGGAAGTGCCTTCGTGATTTGGATTCTGTTATTGATTCTCCTTGTCTGCAAGAGCTTGAGATCTGACCTAATTTATCTATTGTGCAACTTCATGTCCGTGTTCTTGCTTCGGAGGTGAAACGCCTTCGAAATAAGGATGTACCGCTCGTGAAGATTCAATGGTCCGCAAATCCCAATGACTACACTCGAGAAACCATAGAATTTATCGAGCAATCTTATCTTGATTTTCTGTCATCTTGTGTTGAGAGTGAGAAATTTTAAACTCGAGCCTATCTATTTTCCTTTATTTGATAAAATAAACCGTATTGAATACAGCTCTTCTCTAGACATTGCGAGGATGCAAATTTTAGAAGGGGGAGTCTATAACAACCTTGGTTTTGGTGATTGTCTGTAATATCAAATTATAACAGTGGTTTAATTTAATAATAAGAAATAAAATAAATTAGAGATTTTAAAATTGTTTATTTTGAGCAAACAAGGCATTTTAAATATAAAATGTTGAAATAAAGTTTTAGAAACTTTATTTTGGTTGATTATGATAAAAATGAGCAATGTATGGTTTTATTTCAGTGAAATGCAATAATTTTAGTAATTATTTCCAAATGTTATTTTTATTGATTTTTAATGAACTGTATTTGAATATGTTGTATTATATAAACAAAAAGGTGGAGTTTTGTTTAAAAATAGTTTTTGGAAGTAAAAATGATGTTAAAATGGTTTGTTGTATTTAATTATAAAAGAAAAAAAATTTGTATAATTTTTTATGAAAAAAATAGAGTTTTATGTAAACTATAGTGTAAATTGGGTATTTAGTTAAAACCCAAAGTTTTTAGTAATGAAAAATAATTTAAGGCTAAATTATCTTTTATTTTTTGATAAAATGTTTGTTAAACTTGAAAATATGATTGTATAAATTTATTGTGTTGAAATATTAGGTATATATGTTGTAAATATAAGTATATTAGTGTTTTAGTTCATTTTGGGATAATTAGAATTAACTAATTATTATTTTATTGGGTCTAAGCTCTTTTGCCTAACTTAATCAGAAAAGTAAATAGAAGTTTCTTTCTTCTCATATTCTAAGTTCATTTTCTTCTTACTGTAAAAACAAAGAGAAAGAAGAAACCACTTTCCTCTTCTTAACAAAAACCCACCATTTTCTTCAATTATTTGCTAAATTTTATCAAATTAAAGCAATTTGCAACAGGTAATCACTCCAAAAACCTAAATCTATTTCATCATTTCGGAGATTGAGAATTCATTTGTTGGTAACTTTTTTTTTCCTGTTGGATGTCTCTGTGTAGCTGTTTTACAGGCTTCTAAAGCTTATTCAAGAGAATAGCTTACACCTTCCTTCGGTATATTCAAGTTTAATCTTCTAAATTGCAAAGGTGAGTGCTAAACTCACATTCTCTAGTTGAAGCATTGCTTTGCAAACTGACATCTGTGCCAAAAATAACCTTGCTGTAAACAGAACCATTTTCCAAGTTCGTTATTACGGGTAGTTCATACAAAGGATCAGACTAATGACGTATACAGTACTTGATTATTGATGTAGATGCTACATAGTTGGTTCTCATCCTTCAGAGACTACGAGTGTAATAAGGGCATCCGTTGACAAAAGGATCACCCTAAGATGATCATCTCAATTACAATTCCTTTGAAACTTAAGGATTTTTTTTTATTTTTTTTGTACATAGTTCTTTATGCAATTCTATATTTTCTCATCTTCTTGTAGACCTATAGAAAATAATTTTGGTTGTGCGAACCAAAAGGAATGATGATTTTAGGTTGTACCAAGTCTAAAACCAAGCGGATTTATTTTTTGTCCCATATTTTTTATTATATTATCTTTCCATCTATTTTTTCTAAATATGAATCTAAATCTTAAATTCATCGAAAGATAATTTTGATTTATCTTTTAATACAATTGTTGTACCGGTAGTATTTGCTTCTTCTGATGGTTGGTCAAGTAACAAAAATGTTGTATTTTCCGATACATCATTGTGGATCGGATTAGTCTTTCTGGTAGCTATCCTTAATTTTCTCATCTCTTAAACTTCTTTGGAATTTTCTTGACCCTAAAATGCCATTTTTCTCCAAATTTTGGATTGTGAGACACACCAAATGAAACAACGAGCGACGAAACCAAAGACAGATAAAGCAGCTAAACTATAAGAAAAGTAAGCCTCTCTAGACCATACAAGTGCATGGCGAGCCCACGCAAAGGGTTTGTTTAAGATATGCCAAATTCCATGAAGTATACAAATGGAACCTAACCATGGGGTACAGTCCTCTTATCATAGCTTGAACGGGATTCATTTAAGGGAAGAAGACGAAGTCGATTCAATCCAACTCCAACCGACCGACTGGAGAGATGTTTAGTCATGAAAGGCAGAAATAAGAAAGAGATTCTTCGAGCAGTACCTTTAATGCATAAAAAGTGATTAGGCGGGGGGAAGAGAAAGAATCCACAGATGCCGAAAGCAGGAAGACGTGTCAATAATCACAGTTCATCTGGCCGCCCATTGGGGGAATTCCTATATCGATGCTCACCCTCCTGGAAGTGTTTCGACCCCTTCTCTTTCTTCGTTTTGTTTTCTAAGTTTCTATTTTGAGTGATAATATCTACTTGTTCTCTTGATGAAATCTTGCTTGAATTTTTTGGATTGTAGTTTGAGCGTTGTAGTTTGTGCATGCAACAATTCACTGTCAAATTCTTCTCAGAACTGCTTCAAATTGTAGCTTGAATATTGATTCGAAGAAGAGAATTTTTCCTATAGAAATTGCATAGATGTGGTCACTCAAACATACATAGGGTCGACCTTAGGGTCGACCCATGCAGGTGATAGCAACAAGGTCGAACTATAGCTTAACCTATCTACCTCTATTTTTGCCTGCTTATTTCTTTTGTTCTGCAGTGTTTTGCATCTTGATCCAATGAATTCTACATCTTATATTCGTGATATTTTTGAACTTTTTTGAAGGCCATGAAGCCTATCAATAGGCGGGCCAAAATTTTGGTGAATTTATGATTCGAACTCAATCGTTTTTTAAAATAATTTCGAATATCGATTTTTGGGAAATTTTGATGATTTTACCTAATTTAGAGCATGGGTTTTTCCTTATTAATTTTGAAGTGATTTTTAAAATAGAATGGCTTTTGAAATATATTATATAATATTTATAGATTATTTTAAATCTATTAAATTATATATTCTCTATAAGAAGATAATTTCAAAGGCTTGTCTTCCAAAATGATTTCGAAAATTGTTTTAAAAGCTTGTTTTCTCAAACATATTATTTTCTATATAAAATACACGTTTTTTGCACTCTTTTAACGTATGAGAAAGAGAATTAAATGATTTAGTAAAACATGTGGTATGTGACACATGCGTATACTTTTTCGGTTAGTTCCGGACTTGTTCGTTTGAAGCTATTTGACCTTTGGGTCGTATTGTCGATGAGATAAGGCAAATTATTATGATTTGAATTATTTGTTTTCTAGTGTGGCACTGACTAGTGGTTAGTAAACCGTTAAGTGAGAAGTGTGGTATGAGACACACTGTTACCACTTTTTGGGTTCCTATCTGGGAGTTTGTGGCACATTCTCAATTTATTGCCAGTATGGGACCTTCGGATCATTTGTCCTTCGGGATATTGTCCTTCAGAATGTTTGTCCATTGAGACGTATTTATCCTTCGGGATGTTTTCCATCGGGATGTTTTGTCCTTGGACATATTGTCCTTTGGGATGTTTGTTCATTTGAGACGTGGCGCCTTATTTTGAGAGACGGTACTTACTGGGCTGTGGCCATTTTATAAGCAGGTGCTATCTTTTGTGAGGATTTCATTAATTTATTCATGAATTTTCAAGTGTATCGTCTTGGAGATTGATTGGCCATTTGAGCCGTTGAGACATTACTATATGGTGATTACACTTTTGGATTTTGAACTCATATTGAGATTTGAGATTGCCAATCATTGGCATTTATTTTGAGATTTATAATTTCCTTTTAGGATATATATGTGTTGCAATTATTTGGCGTATTTTGAGATTTGGGATTTCTCTATTTTTGGAATATTTGAGATTGCCATTATTTGGTGAGTTCTGGGTTTTGTGATCTCCTACTTAGGAGTTATGGTTTATGAAAACCATTATATTGGCTTTTGGTGTTGTTATCCCGCTTTTTGGCAAAGCCGTGACACCAAAAGATTGGTCGAAAACGGGAAACAGTTCATCTCAGAGATTGGATATACTTCACTTAGCTATGGATATCGATGAATTTTGCCCGAGTCCGGATCAGGCCACAATTGATAGGACACGACAAGAAAGGTTGTAGGAGCCATCATTTCAAGTTTCAAGTCAATCCGAGTTCGTATGCTCAAGATATGATGGATTCAGTGTGAAGAGAAATAGTCATTGTCTGGTTCGAAACCATGCAGTTCGAACCCATCCTTTTCGAACCCATCCTGTTCGAAACCATCCACGCCCTCTCCTTCGAACCCACCTAGTTCGAACCCATCCACGTCCTTGCCTTCGAAGCCATGGAGTTCGAACCCAAGCCACGTTCGAACCCATCGGCTAGTACCTACCTTCGAATCCATGACTTCACTCGGCCTCGCATCCTCACTTCGAACCCATCGAGTGACCCAGTTCGAACCGATCAAGTTCGAACCCATAAGGATTCCTGGATTCGAATCAGTCACGTTCGAAACCAGGAATACTTCCTATTTCGAATCCACCGAGTCAATCGGTTTGGATGACGTGTTCGTCGTAGTTCACGGAGTCGAAGCGGTCCATTCGGAGATAAGTTAGGATCGATTCGAGGAATGCGCGCCACGTCACTGCAAGCCCACGTTCACTGATGGATTCGAAATCATGGGTTCGAAATCATGGGTTCGAACGACCCAGCCAACCGAAAATGCTAATTTCGAACCGAGCATATCTCCTTAACCACACATCCAAATGCAACCAAATTTTCACAGTAGCTTCCATATGAGGTAAAGATTGTTCCTGCCAAGTTTCAGCTCGATTGGACCATTTCTTGATGGGTTCGAAATCACTTCGAACCGATGTCAGATCGAGACGAAACTTGGTGGGGTCGGTCACGTGGGCCCACTCACGTGCCAGAAGAAGTCTCACGAAGTTTCAGCAAGATCTGGGCCTCCAACGCCTATAAATAGCACCCTGAAGCCTTCAGAAAGGGGACCTTCTTGGAAGAACTTCTGCCATTGAACGCCAAGACTCTGCCGGATTCAAGTCTATTCATCATAATCACTGTTGTATTCAGATTTCAAAGCAATCGTCAGCTGTAATCTGTTGTAACCATTCTAATCAAGCAAAGCAATAAAGAGAAAACCTTCGAAGTGGACGTAGGCGCGAACGCCGAACCACTATAAATCCTGTGTTTGTGATTGTTGTTCGTGAATTACTGTGATTTGTTACTTAGAACTGATTTCTATATTGATTGTTGCTGAGTTCTGTGTTGATTATTAGCAAGTTGAGTACGTAAACGGGTGCTTTCGTGATATTGGGTGTTTGTGACCAATTTTGGTGCAAACAGGTGTTATGCCGATGATACAAGAAATTTATTATGTTTAGTCGATTTTATTGTTGGGTTTACCTCTTTTGAGGATATATATACATAGTGAAATTAGCTCACTTGAATTATGGACATGTTCTTTGTATTTCTTCTCATTCGAGGAGAATTAGTACCCTTTATCCTTTACCATTTGTAACACATTGCTTGTTCTAATCAGTTGTTAAGCTAGACTGACTTGTGTATTTTTTTATTATTTGGGTCAGACCGAGTTATTTCAGGTTAGATACCTGCTATAGGAATTTGCTATGCTGCTTCCGCTTTGGATATTCTACTTATCATCTTTTTGTAGTTTAATAGTCATTTTTTACGACTGTGATATATTTATTGTATAAACTCATTATTTATATTGTGATCCTTATACCACTTATGTTGTATCATTTGTATTGTACTGGGATGTGTCTGTGCATATGTATGTATGTATGTATGTATGTATGTATATGGTTGGCTATTGTTCTGTGATATGTTGTATATATTATAAGTTGTATTTTATTCTGATAGATCCGTTAGCCACTATAGTTTTGTATTAACCATTTATTGAATATGTCGATCCACTTGAGAAAGAAAAAAAGTAGAGCATTAAATCGACGTATTTAATAGATGTTTAAGACAAAGCTATAGATAGTCGCTCCTAACCAGCCCTATTCACCGCATTAGCAGACAGTATTACCCAGTAATACTCTTTGTTAATGTGGGTCTCGGGGTAGGGTGCCACAACTGGAGTTGGGGCAAAGGCCTGTTGCTTGGAAGGATGAAAACCACGATCAACAAATGACTTCTTGGACGGTTCCTCTAGATCATTAGGGGTTTTTCTCTTCTCGTAGCTACTCTTATATGTTCGACCCCATTCCCTGTCATCCCAACGGCGAGCTTTGGCCTTCAAGTCTTTTTGACTTCTTCATTCCTCCTTGGTCTCGCGGGGCTAATAATGACTTGTGGACCATTTTGACCAGCATTGCAAATCAGTGAATTGCTCAAGAATGAATAAAAAGCTTTAATAACAAGAAATAGGCCAAAATAATGCATTTGCAAGTGAATATGATCCTAGTGAAATGTGTAATGTCTTGGGGGCCTAAAATGACATCATAAACAGGATCGGGAAACCACTGCGGTAGAAATAAGCTGATCCTGGGCACAACATGACCCAGGCAAGGGGAAACCCCTTCGAATAAAAAATATTCCCCCATAAGTTAGTCAATATCCACGTAGACGTTGCTCAAATTCCTGAAGTCTACACCAGCATCTTTAATCGGGGAATCTTGATGTCACTCGGTGACTGGCAAAGAACCTTTATTATGGCTCTCTCGATGAGGCGAATCCGAAAGAACCGGACTCATTCCTGGAGTCTCATCACATGATATAGAGTCTCTGTCACCAGAACCTTCATCATAATCATCATCACTAGAGGAGGAATCATAACTGCAACGACCCGTATTTTTACGGATCGAAGGATCGTAGAATTGTTGTTCGTAAGTCTTAAGTCGAAAGTCTTAAGTCGTAAGTCTTAAGTCGTAAGTCTTAAGTCGAAAGTCTTAAGTCGAAATTCTTAAGTCGTAAGTCTTAAGTCGTAAGTCTTAAGTCGTAAGTCTTAAGTCGAAAGTCTTAAGTCGTAAGTCTTAAGTCGTAAGTCTTAAGTCGTAAGTCTTAAGTCGTAAGGCTTAAGTCTTAAGTCTTAAGTCGAAAGTCTTAAGTCGTAAGTCTTAAGTCGTAAGTCTTAAGTCGTAAGTCCTAAGTCGTAAGTCTTAAGTCGTAAGTCGTGGGTCTTGATGAGTCGTGACCGACTTAAGGGGGCATACAAGTTAAGGATTTCAGCCTATAAATAGGAGTGCCTATGTTCATTTTTGGAATCCGGATTTTGAAGCGACAAAGTGCTGCCATTTTGAGAGCTCAACTACAACACTTCTTCACTTCTTTTCTCCACTTTAATCTTGTGCTTCCATTCATCTAGATTGAAGATCAAATTGAAGATCCAAGATTCAAAGCTGAAGGTCTACATCCATCGAAGAGAAATTTCATCGTTTGAAGGGAAATCTTGTCGGATCAAGCTAGATCCTTTGCTGTCCAGATCTGAAGTTGTTATCTTTTGAGGTGTTTAGGTGATTCGGTGAGTGGTAGTTATCTCTCACACGGACCCAAAGGAGTATATTGGATCGGTGGCTTGTTTATGTGTTAAAGATAGAGATTTCTTGCATTTTCCTTAAGTATGCATGTAGATCCATTGTCTATGAAGTTTTGGATACCCATTTTGCTACATGTTAACTTATATAAGTTTATTCATCAAGTTTTAGAGATATTTGCTTATGATTCATACTTGTTAGATTTGGACACTTTAATTACGAAATTGCCATTCTTGTATAATTGCTTATTAGATCTTGTTTGAATGTTTGACTGCTTGTATTAATGATTGATTTGATTGATAGATTGTTGCAATTAGCTAATAGTTGATTTGGACAAGTTGGTCGAAGATGATTCAAAAGCTAAGTGGAGAGGCTCTTGAGTGGTGAAAGTAGCTTGTGGCATATGAAGCAGATGTTAGAGTTCATATGGATAGATTCGATGATGATGGACTTTGCTATGATGCGATGAAGCAAAGCATGATGTGAGATAGCCTTGATTTAATCCAGACGGGATCATCCCAAGCATGTTGATAACTCGATGATGCTGTTCGAGTTGGTTGATAATGGTGGACTCGAGAGGCGCTTGGGCTAGTATGAGAATAGTCGTTGAGGAGGATGACTAGGAGGCTGAGATTTCATCGTTGTTGAAGGTTCTAGCATGCTCAAAGCAAGAGTACGTTGGGCAGATTCGATAGTCCCAAACACGGGCTGCGACGACGTGCTAGTACTCTGGGTAGTTGCGAAAATTCCTAGGCACGGGTTGCGATGACGTGCGGAGTTGTGTCTAGAACCGGGGTTGCCATTAGCCCTTGACTGACGGCTGAAAGAATGTGCCGGTCATTCAATTAACGATGGTATCAAGGCAATGATAACAATGATAGCCAGGGTCATAGATGTTTGGTTGTATTGTCACTCGGTCTCAAGAGCGATGTTTTGTGGGTGCTTATCTAATCTTGGTTTAGGCCTTGGTGGTTTGTACTTGGAAAACATCGACCTTGACTCGAGTGATAATTGCTTTACTTTAATTGTCTGCTTTGCTATGTTTGTTCTGCTTAGTGTGTCTGGGGGCTATCACTGTAGAAAGAGGTGGAGTGGGATGGTTGGGTTCCTATTCCTTTGTACCCTTTATACTCTTTTGGTATGTTTGATAGTTGATTTACTGCTCACTAAGACTTTTGTCTGACTCAAGGTTTTATGTTTAACTCTTATTACCTTGGGCTGTTCATCCATGTTGGGATGGGCAGACTAGGTAGCAGGTGACAGGTGCTGTTCTTAGTGACTAACGTTGTTGATGACGAAGACGAGCAGGAGGCTTTTGCATATTGTTTTCTTACTATATGTACTGGGTATTCCGCTGTTTGTATGATTCTCTGAGTGTTATGCAGTGAGGCTTGATGTATTGGCTATTCAGATGTTTTTATCAAATTGTTATGAGCTTATATGATGAGACTTCTGTTAGAGCTTCACTATGTATACTTTCTATTGTATTTTATCCATGCGCTATGAGTCATACGATAGACTATTCTGTGTTTACCTTATCCTAACGATCATCCATGGCTGCCTGACACACTTTACAGCGCACTATTTCCTTGTATGGTGCGGGAGTCATGGGTGGTCGTCACATTTGGTATCAGAGCTTTGGTTAATCGATTTTAGCCAACGCTCGCTGACGTAACTACGTATGAGAGACGTAATTGTAATTTTGATGGATGATTACTATATATATAATATAGTAGCTTAGAAGGATTTGAACTTCTTATGCAGTTGTTTCTCAGGGTATATTAATCATTTCTTTTCGATATTAGGAATGAGTCGAAGAGGGAGACCAGCTGCTAGGGGAGGCCATGCTGTTGAGGGGGCTGCTGATTATGCTTCTATGTTCGAGGCTATGATGACTTCGATCATGAGAAGGATGCCAGCTTCGGGGCCATCGGTAGATGTTGGAGTTCAGGTTCAAGCCCCAAGACCAGTGGATTTTGCTAAGCTTTGTAAGGACTATACTGCTCTTGGAGGGAAGGTTTTCTTGGGAACAGAATCAACCATAGAAGTCCAGAGATGGATAGATGCTTGTAGAAGAATCTTTGGTGACTTGGGAATTAAGGATGTGACTAAGAGGAAGCTTGCATCAAGACAGCTTCAGGGAAGAGCTTCTGATTGGTGGAACTCTATCACCATTGATACTCCAGAGGAAGAGATCACTTGGGAGCAATTCCAAGTCAGATTTGAAGCTAAGTTCATTTCTACAGCTCAGAAATCTGTTTTGTTTAAGAAGTTTGTGGAGCTCAAGCAAGGTGGAAGACCAGTTCTTGAGTATGTTTCTGAGTTTGAAGCTTTGTCCATGTATGCTCGGTCATATATTGAATCCCCTTATCAGAAGAATGAGAAGTTTGTGACAGGCCTGGACAGTTATCTTGGGAGGCAGTTGGTGGATCATTTGGACGATCCGTTTGAGAAGCTTGTAGAGAAGGCTCTTAGGCATGAGAATCTGTTTCCTAAGAAAGGATCTGTTGTTGTTGTGACCAAGGAGCAAGGTGGAAACAAGAAGAGGAAGCAGCAGCAGCAGAAGGGTAAGAATGGTCAAAAGAAGCCGAAGGGTGAAGTGACCTGCTACAATTGCCAGCAGAAGGGCCATCTCTCCAGGGATTGTAAGAATCAGAAGGCGCCGGCGAAGTGCCACAACTGTGATAAGCCGGGGCATTTCAGGAAGAATTGTCCGGAACCGAGGAAGGATAAGCAGATTGTGCAAGCTTATGCTTTGGGGGCTATTCCATCATCTTCGAAAGCTCCTACTGCAGAAGAGAAGGGGAAGAGTGTGGTGGTTCAAGGTACTCTTTCCATTTGTGGTGTTCCAGTTAGAGTGTTGTTTGATACTGGGGCGTCGCATTCCTTTGCTTGTAGTGAACTTGTAGGCCGGTTGGGTTTGGAACCAGATATTGTTGATAGACCATTGGTTGTGATTAATCCAGTTGGGGGTTCGTCATGTTTGTGTATGATATGCCGTGGTCTAGTTGTATCGAGTCATGATTGCTCTTTTGTTTGTGATTGTTTTGTTCTGAACTTTGCGGGGTTCGGAATTATTTTGGGTATGGACTGGCTTAGGAAGTATGCGGCAAGGGTTGATTGCAAGAGGCTGGAGGTGACAGTCGAGAATGTGGAGGGTCGAAAGGTTGTGATTTGATGTAAGCATGAAGAAGGCGTCTTCATGAGCTTCATGTATTCGCTGGTTGTTCCACGGGATGGACTGTCATCGGTGCCTATCGTGAATGGATTTGAGGATGTCTTTGACGAGGTCAAAGGGTCACCGCCGCATAGAGAGATCGAGTTTCGCATCGATCTAGTTGAAGGAGCTAGACCTGTTGTGATGCCGCTTAGGAGAATGGCGCCTAGGGAACAGCAAGAGTTGAAGGTGCAAGTTGATGACCTTTTACAGAAAGGATTCATTCAGCGTAGTGTGTCCGAATGGGGTGCACCAGTTGTGTTCGCAACCAAAGCGGATGGATCGTTGAGGTTGTGTGTGGACTATCGTGAGCTGAATAAAGTGACTAAGAAGAACAAGTATCCGTTGCCGAGAATAGATGACTTGTTTGATCAGCTTCACGGAGCTAAGGTGTTTTCTCAGATGGATTTGGTAACGGGATTTCACCAGTTGAGAGTGGCAAAGGATAGTGTCTCGAAGACTGCTTTTAGGACACCATCCGGTTTCTATGAGTGGCTGGTAATGCCGTTTGGATTGACCAATGCACCAGCATATTTTGTGGATCTTATGAATAGAGTGTTCAGGGATCAGTTGAACAAGTTTGTACTTGTGTTTGTGGATGATATTTTGATTTATTCCAAGACTGAAGAAGAGCACAAGACGCATTTGCGTATTGTTTTGGAAATCTTGCGAAAACATCAGCTGAGGGCTAAGTTTTCGAAGTGTCACTTCTGGAAAAGTGAAGTGAGGTTCTTAGGCCATGTTATCTCTGGAAATGGAATAGCGGTTGATCCCGCTAAGGTGGCAGCAATCCAGGATTGGGTTAGACCTAAGAATGTATCTGATGTGAGAAGTTTTCTTGGATTAGCAGGATATTATCGTCGGTTTATCAAAGACTTTTCCAAGATAGCTGCACCATTAACAGGGTTGACGAAAAAGAACCAAGTGTTCAGATGGGATGCTAAGTGTGAGCAAGCTTTCGGAATCCTGAAAGAGCGATTGACAAGTGCTCCTGTTTTGGCTATTCCAAGTGGAAATGATGAGATGGTGGTTTACACCGATGCATGTGGTACTGGACTTGGAGCAGTGATAATGCAGAAGGATAAAGTTGTTGCATATGCAAGTCGACAACTGAAGCCGCATGAAAGGAATTATCCGACTCATGATTTGGAGTTAGCGGCGATTGTATTTGCTTTGAAGATGTGGAGACATTACCTATTGGGAGTTCGATTTGAGTTTTTTACAGATCATAAGTCATTGAAGTATCTTTTCTCCCAAAAGGATTTGAATCTTCGACAGCAACGATGGTTAGAGTTTTTAGCGTCATATGATTTTGGTGTAGCCTATACTCCGGGAAAAGGTAACGCAGTGGCAGATGCGTTAAGTCGAAGACATGCAGGTTTGAGAGCCATGTTTTCGGAATGGAAGAGTCTTGAGTATTTGGCTGGATTTGACTTCAGGCCTAGATGTGAATTGGAACCTGAGATGTTGACAAACTTATCGATAAGACCTACTCTAGTGGAAAGAATTGGCGAGAGCCAAAAGCGAGACGATAAGCTTGTCAAGATTATCCGTGATTTGGAATCTGGATTGGTCCCAGAGAAGGATAAAGGATTCGAGGTCGATCAAGAGGGTTGGCTTCGGAAACAAGGACGACTGGTTGTTCCCGATATAGATGAATTGAGAAATGAAGTTTTGAAGGAAAGTCATCACTCAAAGTTGACAATTCATCCAGGTGGAAATAAGATGTATCGGGATATGAAGAGAACCTAATACTGGGAAGGTATGAAGAAGGATGTTGGAAATTTTATTTCCAAGTGTATGAACTGCCAGTTGGTAAAAGCCGAACAGAAGAAGCCAAGTGGATTGCTTCAGCCATTAGAAGTTCCTACATGGAAGTGGGAGCAAATATCGATGGATTTTATCGATGGACTACCTAGAACCAGAGCAGGAAATGAAGGGATTTGGGTTATCGTAGATCGTTTGACTAAGAGTGCAAGATTTATTCCTGTTCGATCAACTAGGACTGCATCGAAATTGGCTGAGTTGTATGTTAAGTGGATAGTTCGATTCCATGGTATTCCAAAGAGTATAGTGAGCGATCGAGACCCATTGTTCACTAGTGGATTCTGGAAGAGCTTCCAGGAAGTTTTGGGAACTGAATTGTGTTTGAGTACAGCTTATCACCCCTAAACAGATGGTCAGACCGAGAGAGTCAACCGAGTTTTGGAAGATCTTCTCCGAGCATGTGTTTTGGACTTCAGAGGATCATGGGAAGATCATCTTCATTTGGTGGAATTTTCATATAATAACAGTTACCAGTCAAGTATTGGTATGGCACCATATGAGGCATTGTATGGAAGACCGTGTAACTCTCCGACATGTTGGTTGGAAACTGGAGAAAAGCTGATACTTGGGCCCGAAATGATTCGACAGACTTCAGATTGTATAGAGACCATTCAGCGACGAATGAAGGCAGCCCAAGATCGTCAAAAAAGTTATGCCGATAAGCATCGAAAAGATTTGGAATTCGACGTAGGAGATATGGTTTTTGTGAAGATTTCTCCACTAAAGAATGTTATTCGATTCGGGAAGAAAGGAAAATTGACTCCGAGATTTGTTGGACCATTCCCGATCGTCGAGCGAATTGGAAAGCTCGCTTATAAGTTGGAGTTACCAGAAAAGATGTCGGGTGTGCACAATGTTTTTCACGTGTCGTATCTACGGAAGTATGTGCACGACCCAAATACAGTGGTTGCTGCTGATAGCTGTGAAGATTTGGAAGTTGATCCAGTTATTAGAAGACCTCGTAAGCCGCTTCGTGTTGTGGAAACTGACACGAAACAGCTTAGGAGGAAGGTAGTCAAGTTGCTCAAGGTACAATGGAGTGATGATGTTAACGACTGTACATGGGAGGAGGAAGAGAGGATGAAGGCAGCTCATCCTGAACTCTTCGAGGTATGGCCCTAAGGTGTCGTGACATCTCATGAATTTGTAACTTGTTCTAGTCTTAGAATTCTGCATGCTAGGCTAGTAATTGGATGCATGGTTTGTTGATTGCTACGAATGGTAGGCATGCAGAATAGTTTTGATTGCTCTTGTTTGTTTGGAATTTCGAGGGCGAAATTCCTAAGGGGGAGAGAATGTAACGACCCGTATTTTTACGGATCGAAGGATCGTAGAATTGTTGTTCGTAAGTCTTAAGTCGAAAGTCTTAAGTCGTAAGTCTTAAGTCGTAAGTCTTAAGTCGAAAGTCTTAAGTCGAAATTCTTAAGTCGTAAGTCTTAAGTCATAAGTCTTAAGTCGTAAGTCTTAAGTCGTAAGTCTTAAGTCGAAAGTCTTAAGTCGTAAGTCTTAAGTCGTAATCTTAAGTCGTAAGTCTTAAGTCGTAAGGCTTAAGTCTTAAGTCTTAAGTCGAAAGTCTTAAGTCGTAAGTCTTAAGTCGTAAGTCTTAAGTCGTAAGTCTTAAGTCGTAAGTCTTAAGTCGTAAGTCTTAAGTCATAAGTCATAAGTCGTAAGTCTTAAGTCGTAAGTCGTGGGTCTTGATGAGTCGTGACCGACTTAAGGGGGCATACAAGTTAAGGATTTCAGCCTATAAATAGGAGTGCCTATGTTCATTTTTGGAATCCGGATTTTGAAGCGACGAAGTGCTGCCATTTTGAGAGCTCGACTACAACACTTCTTCACTTCTTTTCTCCACTTTAATCTTGTGCTTCCATTCATCTAGATTTAAGATCAAATTGAAGATCCAAGAGTCAAAGTTGAAGGGCTACATCCATCGAAGAGAAATTTCATCGTTTGAAGGGAAATCTTGTCGGATCAAGCTAGATCCTTTGCTGTCCAGATCTGAAGTTGTTATCTTTTGAGGTGTTTAGGTGATTCGGTGAGTGGTAGTTATCTCTCACACGGACCCAAAGGAGTATATTGGATCGATGACTTGTTTATGTGTTAAAGATAGAGATTCCTTGCATTTTCCTTAAGTCTGCATGTAGATCCATTGTCTATGAAGTTTTGGATACCCATTTTGCTACATGTTAACTTATATAAGTTTATTCATCAAGTTTTAGAGATATTTGCTTATGATTCATACTTGTTAGATTTGGACACTTTAATTACGAAATTGCCATTCTTGTATAATTGCTTATTAGATCTTGTTTGAATGTTTGACTGCTTGGATTAATGATTGATTTGATTGATAGATTGTTGCAAATTAGCTAATAGTTGATTTGGACAAGTTGGTCGAAGATGATTCAAAAGCTAAGTGGAGAGGCTCTTGAGTGGTGAAAGTAGCTTGTGGCATATGAAGCGGATGTTAAAGTTCATATCGATAGATTCGATGATGATGGACTTTGCTATGATGCGATGAAGCAAAGCATGATGTGAGATAGCCTTGATTTAATCCAGACGGGATCATCCCAAGCATGTTGATAACTCGATGATGCTGTTCGAGTTGGTTGATAATGGTGGGCTCGAGAGGCGCTTGGGCTAGTATGAGAATAGTCGTTGAGGAGGATGACTAGGAGGCTGAGATTTCATCGTTGTTGAAGGTTCTAGCATGCTCAAAGCAAGAGTACGTTGGGCAGATTCGATAGTCCCAAACACGGGCTGCGACGACGTGCTAGTACTCTGGGTAGTTGCGAAAATTCCTAGGCACGGGCTGCGATGACGTGCGGAGTTGTGTCTAGAACTGGGGTTGCCATTAGCCCTTGACTGACGGCTGAAAGAATGTGTCGGTCATTCAATTAACGATGGTATCAAGGCAATGATAACAATGATAGCCAGGGTCATGGATGTTTGGTTGTATTGTCACTCGGTCTCAAGAGCGATGTTTTGTGGGTGCTTATCTGATCTTGGTTTAGGCCTTGGTGGTTTGTACTTGGAAAACATCGACCTTGACTCGAGTGATAATTGCTTTACTTTAATTGTCTGCTTTGCTATGTTTGTTCTGCTTAGTGTGTCTGGGGGCTATCACTGTAGAAAGAGGTGGAGTGGGATGGTTGGGTTCCTATTCCTTTGTACCCTTTATACTCTTTTGGTATGTTTGATAGTTGATTTACTGCTCACTAAGACTTTTGTCTGACTCAAGGTTTTATGTTTAACTCTTATTACCTTGGGTTGTTCATCCATGTTGGGATGGGCAGACTAGGTAGCCGGTGACAGGTGCTGTTCTTAGTGACTAACGCTGTTGATGACGAAGACGAGCAGGAGGCTTTTGCATATTGTTTTCTTACTATATGTACTGGGTATTCCGCTGTTTGTATGATTCTCTGAGTGTTATGTAGTGAGGCTTGATGTATTGGCTATTCAGATGTTTGTATCAAATTGTTATGAGCTTATATGATGAGACTTCTGTTAGAGCTTCACTATGTATACTTTCTATTGTATTTTATCCATGCGCTATGAGTCATACGATAGACTATTCTGTGTTTACCTTATCCTAACGATCATCCGTGGCTGCCTGGCACACTTTACAACGCACTATTTCCTTGTATGGTGCGGGAGTCATGGGTGGTCGTCACAATAACTACTGCTACTTTCAACTTCATGCTCCTCTCTATCTATTGCCGTTGCATCATTGCCTTCCCATTATTTGAACTCTTCTTTCCCTTTCTCTGGAACTAGGGTATTTTGGCTGGACAACTGGCTTCGGTCGTGGCACCTCTCTCCTCGTGAGTTTACTCAGCCGACTTACTAGACAAGCCTTCCTTTTCTTGAAAAACACTCTCTTCAGAACCATGTGACGAAGAAGAGGAGCATGTTCGTATTCTGGAATGGGAAGGAGATGGAACTTCGATCGTTACGGCGGATCTCCCTGGGTGCAACAGTCCATAACGGAGCAAATTTTCATCCATTAGCGGAAATTTAAGCGATCTCTCCCTGGCATCTATGGACTTCAGGGTATGAAAATTTTGGTCAAGCGATAAGTCTTTATTCGGCCATAGAATAACTACAGGAAGCATTTGACTTGTTAGAAACCCTATAGCAACATAACAAAACTCAATGAGTAAAGAAGAGAACATACCTCCTGTTGTTAAAAGGCGGTTAAATCCTTTGGGATACCTAACAAAGAAGTATTGAGTCTTGAATTGACACAAATTTCTTTAAAGCTGCAGCATGATCTTGCGATTCCTCTAGGCCTCAATGACAAGAAGAGATGTACACTCATCTCTCATATTAAATGAGAGAAAATATCTCAACTCGGAGCATGGTTAAATGTCCGCATAAACAAAATGTGCAGGCAAGCCAAGATCGCATATCCTCTATGAATTTGAAATAGGGGTAATTCCCCAGTTCGAAAGAGTTTCTCACAAGAAGTCCTTGAAGGAGGCACTGCTCCGTTTAGGCACATATATCAATGGCAAGTTATGTACCCCGGAGGCAGCGTATGGTCAAATTCATTCTTCTTTGAAAGACGCATGTCATCCTTTGGAATGTCATGCTACAAGAAAATGTTATGAAAAACCTTAGCGGAGAATACGAAGGAAGCTTTCTCCGGTGGATTGAGAAGGACACTAAAATTTGGATGAGTTCGGTCCACAACCGGACCAACTAGGACTAGTTGACTATATTCAGCCCGCGAAGTAGAAGAGGAAGGGGCAACGACAACGAGTCAGCTTCTAAAAGTGTTGGACTTCCTCCATTGGACTTACGGCAGAAATATGGATACTTCATTCTATACAACAGAACTTATGTCCAACCCGGTCAGGTTATCCTATCTTTATCTAAAAATTCCCTTACAACGCTTAAATTTCGAAGGAATATCGATTTACACCGACACGTTGGATTTCAAGTACATACCGGTACAAGTGGAATTTTTTATCTATAGGGGGAACCCAGTGTTTTGAACACCAGGAATGCTCTATCTTGTGTAGATAGCTAGCTCATAGTAAAGAATGGAAAAAGCTTTTCGTGTCGTTTTTTGAAAATATTCCTTCTACACTTACCCATTATCGATCAATGATCGATAACGGATCCGTTATCTGAAGCAACACGGAAAGCTCATCCCAGTTACACCGAGTTGTGCAATAACGAGACTAATCTGAACTCTTTGGAAAGTGATAACAATATAAGTTGCTTGTGAAACGCAATTCTAAGGTGTTATTCCCCTCCCGAAGGATCAAAACCAATCTGCAACGCATCGTGTTGTATTAGCAATTTAACTTAGTACAAGTGAATTTTGATTCTATGGATGAAGATGGAAAAAGATGTCAAGCACCGGGGCAAGGCCCAAGTCTCATTCCATGGAGAATTCAAGACTCGATTGACTATCTTTTTCCATAAAATCACAATCAACTCGATTTCTCTATGATAATCATCACCAATACAACCCCATCGTAAAGTTGCTAAATAAATGCCAAAATCAGCATCACCAACCTCGAATCAAGAATCAAAAGGCAAAGGCAATTGGAGCTTTCGACAGTGGCGATCTAGCGACCTAGCGATCCAGAAAAGTAGGATCGAGGGCGATGCAAGAAAATGGGTTTTCGAAGCTAGGCTGAAGTCAAAGTGACCGCGGGCTTCAAGTTGATCAACGGCCAGAGGCTCTGGCAGTAGGTGGTCGACGACGGTGATAGAGTGGAAGGATTTAGGGTTTGGTCGAGGTTTGGGTCGAATCGAAAGAGGTAGCTCGGGTCGCAAGAGGATGATAAGCATGGAGGATAGATCGACTCGAGACATTTATATAGAAGATTATACGAGGAAAAACTACTGAGTCGTTGGATCACTAGTGATCCGTTGGCTATGGATCGCTAGCGAGCCATCAAACCACATTCGATCAATGCCAAAATTAGCTTGCATGATCCACGTGATGTTAAAGGCATTCTAAAAGTTAGGGGGTCAAACTTGGTTTGTTATAACAAGCAAAGAAAATTCAAGTCGGAACTTAACTAGCAACTGAATAGCCAAAGTCAAATTTGTGTGGCCTTCACACAATTACTTAAACCTCACGAAGCAAAAACTGAAAAGGAATCACTTCCAGAGCATTCCTTGTATTCAACGAAGGATACTCTGGAGGGCAATTGTTATCCGTGTTTTCAACCCAGTAGAATCCAAAGGATGTCGGAACAGCTCCATTGAGTCAAAATAGCTCAAGAGCCAACCACAAAGACTAGAGGTACTAACCAAGAAAGATAAGAGGAAAGGAAAGAAAGAACACATAAAGGTTCTTTCATCATGATCCAATAGGTATTCTAATGATAATGCCTCAGTTTGATGGGATTCTGTGCTAGTTAAATCGAGAGCAAGCATTCGTCTAGTTCAATCGACAGTCTAATGCAACCAGTGTATGGATCAACATCAAAACAAGGTAACAAGCTACAAAATTATATGGGAAACACCAACACGAGATAATAGACGCGATCCAAAAGACAAAGTTTAGAAATACACTAAGTGCATGGATCGCTGGCGATGCACCATGGATCTTTGGCGATCCAAACCTTTTTGCCAAATTTCCATGACATTCAAAGGAGAGGATGTGGGAAGCATCTCAAGAAATTGGATCGCCAGCAAGCCAAAAGCTATAGATTGCTAGAAATCCATAGCCTACAGATTGCTAGTGATCCATCAAATTGGTTTGGTTCGCAGCGAAACTTTCAATGCACCTACGTATGGTCATTTACAAGCATCTGGAAAGTCAACCCGCCCAATAGCTCTCCGACTCCTATAAATACAGTCCTACTTGTAACATAAAAAGGGTCTTCTGGACTGGTTGTTGATACTTTGCCGAATTTTTTTTCATTCTCCTTCTTCGACGTAACAGTTATCTACACGGTTCATTGTGATTCTCCATTAAACTCTAACATTAATGACTTGATCCTTGTAACATAGTTCAATAGCATTGTAATCAGAATCAACTTTTAAGAGCAGTCAGTCAATAAGTAAAGTTATGAAATGGACGCAGGCTTCGTTAACAATCGAACCACTATAAGAATTCTCTTGTCTTTTCTATTTTATCGGCAAGTTATTAGTCTTATTTATATTCTATTTTCCTTGATAAACATGACTGGTGCTTTCACAGTCAATCCAGGGTGTTGATCAATTTTTTAGGACAACAATTATTTTATTACATGTTATTCTGTATACTTTAGTTGTTAATAGATGTTATATTGATTATGTTGTAATTTCCTATGGTATAAATATCTTGGGTATGGCTTTTTTTTCTTTTGATTGGTTTAGGACAGTTGTAATTTTAATGAACTGGCCAAGAAAAGGTGGTACTACTGAAATTTTATTTAACACAAGGAATTTTAATAGTTTAATAACTCATTTTAAGAACCATTTTTGAATTAAAGGGTTTGAAGACATTTTCTTCCTTAGGAATTTCGAGGATGAAATTCTATTGAGGAGGGAGAATATAACATCCCATAAATTTGATCACTTTGATTTTAAGTATTTAATTTATTTAAAATTTTAAATAATTGGTTTTATAATTTAATAACTTGAATTCAAATATAAAGATTGTTTAAATATTTGAATTTAGAATTGAATATTCTAATTGTGAGTAAATATATGAAGTGTGGTGTAAATATTAACTAAATGTATTTAATAACTATATTTAACTTCGTTTAATTAGTAAATATAACAATGAGTTCATTTTGTAAATTTATTTGCAAAAATAAATGGTTCATATAAGTAACAAGAAAATCAATTGCTAATAGAACGATTTGATTTTTAGTGACGTATTTTAATTGAAATTGTTGATTTTTTCCATAGTTATTAATTTGAAAAATATTAAATTATCATTTGATGATTTTACAGCAAATGATGATACTTTTGAAATTTCATAGAGTTAAATAATCTGTGCATTTTATTGTTGATTTATGATCCTGTCGCATTTTTATGCATGCTTGTATTTTTATTTCAGTCGTTTGCGGTTCGTATGAGACGGAGTATTGCGTAGCCGAGTACTGCAAAAATCAGTTTTTGAAACCTTTAGAATAATCAAATCAAAATTTTAAATTTTAAATCAACCTTTTGGTGATGAATATGCTGCTTGAGAATATTTTCTAACTTGAAAATCTTGGTTTACTTTTGTTTGAAGCAAGCTAAATTAGTTGTTTATAAAATCAAGTCAACACTAAAAGTCATTCTTTTATTTTCTTTTCTTTATAACTAACCTTCCCTCTTATTCTTCGTTCCTACATAACAAAAGAAAAGAATGGGAGGATGTTAAAAATTCAAAATCTATTCCACCGATCAATAAAATTTTTTAAAGTTTATTTCCTTGGACTCGTTGACCTTGCTCTTCGAATCTATGTTGGCATTTGAGGGTGCGGTCATGTTTTGGAGGCTGCCATGGTGATGACCATTAATTAAGGTATAGGGTTTTGAGCATTATAGTTCGAATTAGCTTAAATGGAGTTCAAATTTGAATTTTTTTGGTGGAAAAAGCTTTGTTGGTGCAAGAATTGGGTAGTGCGGTCAACGGGAGCTGATAGCGATAAATTGGGTTGTAGCAGGCGAGGTTTATACGCGATTTTGTAGGAGCTTCTAAGCTTCTATTTCTGGTGATGGATACAATGCTTTTTCCATTAGAGTTGATCGCTGGAATCGATGCATCATTTAGTGGCGTATAGGTGGAGAAATGGCATGTCAAGTTCGGCAAGGATGGGTATATCTATGTGCACGTTTATGGTAGGGTATATTTGAGATGAGGAAGATGGATTAGATGGGTATTAGTTTATATTGCTTAATCCTAAATTCGTATAAATTCATTATCATGCTCATATGAGGTTGGATTCAAAAGCGGTGAATCATGTTGGACTCGTAGGAAAGTTAGCTATGCGATTAAATTGGTTTGATTAAATTTAAAGCTAGTTGAATCTTGGGCTAAAATGAATGTCTTAGACAAAACAAGAACGTAAAAGCATTTGTTGGAATTTCAATGAGCTACCTCACCATTAAATAAATTATATAATATTCATATTATTATAGATTGTTATTTAATGCTTGGACGATGATTGATAGTTTTAACAAAGTGTAGATTAGTGACAAAACCATCCTAATTTAATTTGCTTATTCCTAACGTAGTTGAATTAATTATACCTCGTTTAATACACCTATTTAGAAGAATAAAACTTTGTCTACTATAATAAAATTGAGTAGATGATTTCGATATCTATCGAACAGAATAAATCATCATTTTTTGTTTGCAAAGTAAAAATATTTTTATTATTTGAATTTTTTTTATTGAATTCCTGCTTGATAACGAATGACATAAATAACAATTTTGTTGCAAGGTACAAAATGGAGAAGTAGAAGTGTTTTCGTAGTGAATAGGTCCTAACGGAAAACTTCAAAAAATACACGTACATACATATGATTTAAAAAAACTTTTGTGGGGAGACCCTAAGGTTTTCCCACCATTATTTTTGCTGTTATCTGATTGTTTATATTAATGCTTGGTTGAAAATATTTATGACACTCTGTTTGAATTATACAAGTGTTGGTGTAGCAATTTTCACTATACCATCACTTATTAGATATCATCTCCTTAAAACTTGGTGTGTGTTGAACCCGTGCTTGTATTTTGTCGCGTTTTTGCACTTTGAAACTTGTTTAAAACTATATTTTAAAATATTTTGATAATTCTAAAAATAAAGGTTAAGTTTTGAGTTAAAATTAATAAAGAAGTTATAAATTTAAATTATTATCCTTTAGGATAATTAATGTTGCTTTTAAATTTAAAATGATTGCAAATTGATTAATTACCATTCTGGGATAATTTGTGTTGTTTTAAAAATTTATAAAAGAATTATACAGCTATCTTTTAGGTTGTTTAACATTGTTTTTAAAATTTAATAAAAGTATTTAAATTTATTTATTAACTTTCGAAATAATAAATGTTGTTATAAATGATAGTTTAAAAATGATAAAATCCTTTAAAAATGATAGAATCCTTTAAAAATGAATGTTTAAAAATAATATTATGTGCAAAGTTTTTTGAGGTTTAAAGTAAACAGTGTTTTAATGAAAAGTGCTTGTAGCCCATCTTTTTAATACATTTAGAAATATAACTTTCTGCTTTAAAATAATACTTTTAAAAAGTACTTTTAAGGTGCTTTTTTTACAAATATGTATGTTGTGAAAATCAAGCACAAGTAAGAATCAAATATTTTGAATCTTGATTCGTTTATTGATGACAAGTGTATGCAATCTAAATTCCTATATACGATCAGTCATTTGCTTTCGATTTTGATTTCCTAACTATCAATACGATATTGTTCTTTATGCTTCGTTAATCTAGGACGATTTGTCGCTTGTTTTGAGCATTGGAATCCAACACCGTGGAAACTAAAACCAAAGCATGAGTGAGAGACAAGCCACATGGGTCGCATTGGTCACACCCATTAGGGTACATTCATATTTATCTAGTGGTGTCAATAGCATGCATGCAGTGATGTAAGTATATTTAAATGTTTGTAGACTTAATAGGGTCCAGCTTGGAAGTTCCCAAGAGTGTTTCACATGTGGCGTGGGCTCTTAAGTATATTTTATCCAATGGTATACTTTCGATTTAGGGGGAGCACCCTCCTATTTATGTTGGATGAATTCATTTTCCTTGTTTCTTTCTCGAAATTTGGAATTGATCTTCTCATCTTTTGTGTTTCGTCAATCCAAGACGATATTTGAGCATTGCTAGCCTTTGTCCAAAATGATTAAAACCAAAGCGAGAGTGAGGACCAAGTTATGTGGGATTATTCCCATTATAGTATCTTCACATTTACTCTAGATTGGATTTGGTTGTATGCTTTCAGAGATGTGAAATATTAGGATACTCGGTAAAGGTTGGTGGGTTCTGGCTTAGAATTCTCGAGATCCATTGTAGCTCTCAAGTACATTTCTGCAGGTATACTTTCAATAAGAGGGGAGCAAACTCCTAGTCATTTTTTGAAAAATTTCCCATTTCCTTATTTGATTCTAATCTTTGAATTGTTTTCTTAATTTACATCGAGAAATGTCTAAAGCTCTTCTTGATGTTTAATTATTTTGTGTCCATTCTTTAAGTTTGAATTTTGATCTTGTATGTGTACATCCTTTCTTCTTTGGATTGTTGTTCTAATTTTTTTCCCATATCTTCACGTATGGAAGCATTCTTCTGAGGTAAAAACCCCTTTCGCGTTTAGCGGCGTGCCTTACAAAATTATTAAATATTCAACATATTACTTAAGTGTTCTCACGTTGGTTTTCCAGACAGATCTAGGTGTTAGCTTATTATAATGCTCGAGGCAGACCAAGTATTTTTTCTAGGTGGTAGTTGATGGGACATGGAGTGGAGCTGGATGTCCACCTATCGTGGTGTTTTATTTTCTGATGTATCATATATACCTATCAACAATTGTAAGGTTGGAAGTTTATAACTGTCCAGCTGATGGGATTTGTTTTAACTTTAATTTAATCTGTATTTTAGAGTGATGGTTTTTAGTATCTTTGTTACATTAGATATTGTCGATTCCCCTGTGAGATTCTGTTTCCCTTGTTCTTTGTTCTTTTCTTTCTATTTTACCTAACAATATACTTTTCCAACAATTGGAAGTTTGACACTGAAAACGGTTGATTTATTCAGTGTCGACTTTCGATGGTCAAAAAAGTGGGTTATTACGTACTATCCAATTTTACTCTATTTCTTTTATATCTTAACTTCCTATGTTAATGGAGATTATCCTTAATTCTTATTAACCGATTACAAATTAATTATAAAATCAATATGTCTAATATTTACTGAATTATATATCATTGGAAAGCTCACAATGAATGCTGTCGGCGATAAGTGTTCATTTTTCAAAATTGATGCTTATGTCAACTAGAAATTGTGGTCAAACTTCCAAACTGGCGAAACCCTACGTCAAAATTAAGGATTTTTTATCAGTTGACCAATTAACATAATTGAAGAGGAGAAATGATAGAGCTGAATGAGCAGAGTCTAGATTTGATTTCGATTTGACAAGCGAAATAGGGAAGTGGTCGGAATTGAGCCCAAAAGCTTACAGGTGCACAAACTTGGCCAACAAAATTGTGGTCAAAGGAAGAGATCTAGGCAATGACATTGGTTGACGTAAGTAAAGGAGGCAATGATCTTCGAATTGTAAGTAGTGGCACATATTCAGGTAGATGGAGCTAGGAGAAATCGATGGTCAAAATTTGCTGCCATGGTTCATAATGTGCAGACATGGGGATGCTTCAGGTTACTTATGCATTCATTTTATTTTAATTAACATTAAAACATGGATCAATTATTATTTTAACAATATTTCTTATAACTTGAATATCTTCCACATACAAACTTTGATTCATGCATGGTTTCTTGCTTTGGTCTCGTTATGGAATTTCAAACAGTATGGCACCAACTTTGCTGAGTTTGGAGACTATTGGAAAAACACATTGGTATGATTTACTTAATTTCATTAATTTAATTTAAATTATAAATCTCTTGATGGAATACTGTAATTATTATCTGTGATGTGATACATTGATAATTGTTTGATATTATGGACATTTGGATATGTTGACCCTAGGGTTGATTGTTTGTTGCTGATTTTTGTATTATTGGATTTTTAGTCATAATTAACCGTGGATATAAAATATGGCTATTATTCATTAAAACAAAATCAAATAAATTATGTAAGAATGAGATAATAAGATAAATAAATAAGTAAAGTGATATTTATAGTTTCTACGTGATGTTTGTAAATAGTAGTGTTATAAAATAAAATTAACTAGAGAATTTTAATATGGTTGTTATCTATGAATTAATGAGAAAATCCATATAATAATGGAGAATATTTTTAGGCTTAGTTTGAAATGTTTATTATTATTATTCAATAAAGTGAGATCTTTTGGATAATAATAATATAGTTTTTATGGGAATTGCACTTTTTTAGGTAAATAGTAATGAATTGGTTTTGGATATATTAAAGAGATTTACTATATATATTACTATGGTAAAATCATCAAATCGTTGATTCGAAAGGTAATTGGGCAAAATTACTACATAAAATACAATGTTTGAAAATATTTGAAGTAATGAGATAACAACAAAGTATTTTGATGTGTATTGTCAATTTGAGAGAATTACTATTGTTCTTGAAGTAAATGAAGTGGAAATTTTATAATAAATGATAAAAAAAACTATTTTACATTTAAGAGATTAATTAATTCAAATGTATTATTTGGATGGCTGTTTGGTGTTATTTAAATTATTACATATGTTGTTCTACAAGTATAGGATCACAATAAAGATAGGCATGCGATATTTTATCATTATCACTACGAGATAAAAGGTAGTTGGCTATGGTTAAATCGTGATTGAGGTTGTGTTACTAATGTTGTTTGGATTATTACACATTTGATGATTGATTTTTGATGCTATTTTGGGGTCATTAGCATACATTTGGTGATTTATACTTACATGATGAAGTGTTATTTTAATAGATGGTTAGTATGAATGAAAGTATAACTGTGTTATTATTATTTTCTTATTTGATGATTGAATGTTATCAAATGTATGTGATGTTTAATACCTAAATGTAAAATTGTTGTTGCTGCCCTATATGATAATCGGTTGTGATAGATGAGTAGGAATGCTATTTTCTACTTTTACTGATTGCATTATTGCATATATTGCATTCTTTGCAATGGTTGCAATGATTGCATGGATGCTATGGTTGTAATGCACTAACCAGTATTTGACTGTAGAAGAAGAGCAATAAATAGAACTACATGGGCTTGATTTTTCGAAAAGGATACGTAGACGGTCTTTTCCTATGCAATAGCCACCAGATCCTTTAAGTTGGATGAGGGTGTATATGATTAGGCAGTCCAAAACATAATTGAAACCATTTTTATTTTTTCCTTATATATTTGTAGGTGAAAAGTTGTGGATTAGAGAAGAAAAGGGAATGAAAAATGGAGATTGTTGGGCTAAATTAGAGACAGCCGATTTGGTATATGCATCTATGCACAGTTATATCATTTATGAGTTAATGATAATTGATGTACGGAAATATATATAATGCTTGATGTACTAGATTTCTACGATGTTTTAATTATTAATATAGCATTACATATATGTTGATGTTTTAATTCCGCTATGAGGTTCTTCCTTTTATTTTATTGTTTCAGATAATTTGACTTTTTATCTACCTACAGTCCACGACTTTTAATAGATGAAATTAGCTGTAAATTTATTTGGCATCATTTATAATTGATTTTAGATTTTAAAAATAATGGGTTGTCGAATTTGGTATCAAGCTTAGGTTTAGCGGTTCCTTGAGCCCTGGGTAGGTTTGACCATTAGGTTATAATAATTTGTATCTTTGGCTTGCTTAGAATATAGAATGAGAGAGTGTTTTGATTAATGATTATATGCTTTATATGTAAATATTATTTGTTTTACTACAACTATCTCACCTTAAAATGATGTTTATTTATAAGGACTCTTGTGTGGAAGATAAATACAATAAGAGCGAGATAAGAATAACACTTATATAAGGGATTAAGTGTTTGGTTATAACCTGGATGGCACACACATACGATGTAACATTCCCTATCTTAAGTCCCGAAGCTAAGCGCTACAGATGATGCAGTCATCCACGGTATTAACTTCCAATGACAAAATATGATAATGTTAATAATATCCATAATATTAGAAGCACATGAATATGTAACAAAATCGACACATATAAAACAACTTTTTTGATTACATTTCAAAGCAATATTTCATATTCAAATTACATAATCCCATAATCGATTCCAAGGTTTTGATCAAATATAATTATTACAAATTACGCCAAGAGTGACATATGAAAATGCCCCCTTGGATGATCAAAGTACTAAACATAAAAACTGCCTAAATACAGCACAGTGGAGATAAATCTAAATAGCTCCTATATATAGCTAGCTTTGTCTCCTGCATGTCTTCGAAAGCTTATTCGTCTAACCTATTAAACCGGTAAAATCTTAACTCTCAATCCACTCAAATTAAATTTTGAGCACCCGAGAGTTTAAGGGGAAAACATAAACATCGAGTCATACATAAAGCCTAGTGTGAATAATACTATTATATCTTGGTTTACTGATATTAAGTGAGACCACATCGCTTAGCGGAACGGCTTTCCCCTCCTAATATCCCTTTAAAACATATCTTTTTGCAAATTAGAATCCTGTATTCAAATTGATTAAAGAAATAATAGAAATCTCATATATGCACATAAATCAGGTAATAAATGGACTATCTGTCCAAACAATATAGTTTTGTTTGGCTAGCTACTAACCATTGGTTGAATCAGGCCTACTAGACAAAATAAATAATCTATCATATGTTAGCCACACTTCTGGATGGTCTGTCCTTTACTAACTTCTCCCAAGATCAACCGATCCTAATGGTTTCGTGAGCTAACCAATAACCTATACTTCTTCTTTGTATATTCCTTTCTATGTGTACCATCATTTAAGTATTACCTGTGACTAAGCCCTACACACTAGAATTTTGGACTAAATTAGCTGGGTGCCACATCTTTAGTGCACGACCCAACACCAGTCCCTTCTGGTATTCAAATATCTGAGTCATTTACTTAGGGTTAACTACCCGTCAAATTTTGCTTGAAATCATCTTTCAAATTGATTTAACCCTTCAAATCATACTTAAACAAGGAAAATATATTTTTGCTTTACTTAAATTTATTTTCCATGATATATGCTTTACACAAAATCTTGTTTATGAGATCTTCGAAATCCTTGTTTAAAAGCTTTAAATAATCTCTTTCGAAACCTTTGAAAGTTCTTCGTTCAAGACCATCTAACTACTTTACCTTGAACTCTAGGCCGAAAGGCCAAAACGTACCTTTCGAAATCATTTATAATAGACCTTTCAAAACCATTGAAAGTGTCCTTTTGAAAGCTTTATAAAATTTTAGATATCCTCTTTTCAAAACGTTTCAACTTTCCTTTCAAAAACATTGGGGTATAACCACTTCAAAACCTTTATTAGTTACCTTTTGAAAGCTTTAAAGTCCTTTGCTTAATACAGAATTCAAAGTTTGTGGAACATAGTTTCGAAACATTTAGGTCTATCTTTCAATAGAAAAATCATCTTAAAAGAACTAGGCCGAAATCAAATCTTTCAAAAGCAGCTTCTTAAGTAAAAGAAAGTGGATGGTATCGAAACCAACCTCCTTCGAAAGATGGAGAAGTAGCTTTATGGTTTTAAAAAAGGACCCTTTCAAAGGCATCGCTTCAATAGGTAGAAAGCGACAGTTGTAGTTTCGACCACTTTGAAAGCTTCTCTTTAAAACAAAGGCGATAACCTCGTTTGAAAGTTCTTTTCTTAAAAACATTCGACCAATTTGAATGTTGGTTCCTTTGAAATCCTCATTTATAACCAAAATGATTCTAAGTTTACCGAAGCCACTTCAACCCCTTCGAAAGCCTATTTCAACTCCATAACTCTTGCCTAACTTCAATCCACTACATACCAAGCCGATACCGTGTGTATTGGTTTCGACTTTAAAGAAGGCGGTTGTATGAAGTCGAAAGGTGGCTGCTATAAGTGGCGAAGCAGTAAAACCTTATAAAACTGAATTTTAACCTTTTAAAGCAATTTCATTCAAACTAACTTGCTTTATTTGTCTATGATTAGTTTCCAATTCTTTGTCGTGCTATCGAATTTCAAAAATTTAAAAATTAAAACATTTTCAAATAGTTCCTTCTCCTCTTATAACCATATAAAACATTTAAGTTCCATACCTTAAATAATTTTTTATCTTTAATAAAATACTTAGGAAAATTATACAAAAATTTCCTATAAATCAGTTTTGATATGTTTTCTAACATATCTAAATTTTTGACCCATAGCTAACATATAATAGTTATAATTAATTTTAAACCCAATTTAACCATTTTCTTCACTAGAAAATTCATAATAAATCCATATTAATTCAGAAATTATGAAACTTGAAACCCGTCTATAAAATAATATTTCTAATCTTATATCAAAATCGCAAGGCACTTGGATGCCATTTGGTAGGTTTTTCAATCATAACTTATCATAAAATCTATATGAACCAACAAAATTCATCAACACGTGTGTGTATGTGTGTGTGTATTTAACATTCAAAACATGGAATAATATTTTGCAAAACATATTCGAATATGATCTACAACCGAAAATAAGAAAAATGAGATTAATTTATTATTCACCTTAGCTTGTTGTTAAGGAGTTTGAGATTTTTTCTTAAATGAATTTGATTTAGCTTCTTCCTTTTGATTCTTGCTTATCTTCCGCTTTGTCTTCTTCCAATGGTGGCGGGCCTTACTTAAGTTTAATTTTTATTTGTGAACATGGAAAATGAAAGTGGCATGAGGGTTTAGGGTATAAAAGTATAACCTATTCCTATTTTGTCTTTATTTATTACCCTTCCTTGTTTTATGTTAATTCCCCTTTTTTCATTAGTTAATTAGGCACGACTGCCTTAAAGTTTAACAAATCTCACTTCCTTTAACTATTTATGTTATTTCATTTAATTCATCTAATTAAATGTCCTAAATAATGTTAATAAAAAGGTAAGGTCATTACGGATTTCCCTCCTTAAGGAATTTCGTCCTCGAAATTACGATAAGGTACTCATAACAATCAGTGATAAGGTAAAACATATCTTGAAACAAGTTGAGATAAGCGTCTCTAATCCTGCTTTCAGTTTTCCAAGTACAGTGTCTCTCATTGTCCCTCACTAGACATTGACTAATCTGTTTGTCTTGTTCCTTAGTCTCTTCTCATCTCTCCCGACTATACAAATTGGCGTTCTAACTATAGTCAAATTCGGTTCCACTACTAAGTCATCTAACATAGTTGGTGCTAAAGTAGTCTCTGGATCTCGAATACATTTCCCTAGATGAGAAATATGAAAAGCATTAAGGACTCCTGCCAAACTACATAGTAACTCCACTCTATATGTGAGTTTTCCAAGCCTTTCTATAATAGAGAATGGTCCAACGGATCTCGATGCCAATTTTCTTGATTTCCTGAATCAGATTACACTATTCGTTGATGATACCTTGATGAAAACATGATCTCCGACTAAGAAATCTAAGTCTTTCCATCGCTTATATGCATAACTCTTCTGCCTAGAATGAGCTTCCTTCATTTTAGCTTGAGTAAGATCAATCTTTTCATCAGCTTCTTTAACCAAATTTGGACCAAGAACTAACCTATCCTCAGTCTCCAACCAACAAATGGGAGATATGCATGGCTTTCCATACAATGCTTCAAACCATGCCATCACTATACTAGCCTAATAACTACTGTTATACGAAAACTCAACCAGGTGTAGATGGTCTTCCCATAATCTCCAAAGTCTTGCACACAGGCTCTTAAAAAATCCTTTAAGACTTTGTTCACTCTTTCCGTTTACCCATCTATCGGCGGATGGTAAGCGGTACTCATCTTGAGCTTGGTACCTAAAGTATCTTGTAGGCTCGTCCAGAACTTGCTAGTGAATAAGGAATCTCTATTGCTTACTATTCTACTAGGAATTCGATGTAGTCCAACTATGTTTTTCATGAATGACTTAGCCAAAATAGGTGCCTTCCTAGTTGACTTAACTGGAATGAAATGGGCACTCTTGGTCAAACTGTCCATTATAACTCGTATACTTTCGTTTCCTCGATTTAACCTTGGCGACCTGCCTATAAAATTCATTGAGATAGAATCGCATTTTCAAACTGGAACGTCTAAAGGTTGAAGTAACCCACTTGGTTTCTGATATTTGGCTTTTACTTGTTGGCAGTTCAAACACTGTTTCACCCATAAGCCTACATCCTTCTTCGTGCCTTCCCAAAAGAAAATCCTTTTCATATCCTGATACATCTTAGTTTCTCCCGGATGACTTGTGAACTTTGAACGATGGCATTCTTTAAGAACTTCCTTCCTAATGTTTCCCGCATTCGAAACACACGGTCTTCGTTTCTTTCTTAACCATCTATCTTAGTCAAGATGGAAACCTTTCAAGTCATTGCACTCTGTTCCATCCCTTAGCTTTCTGATCCGCTCAACTACTACTGCATCCTCTCCTCGTTTAGAAGCAGTCTTTTCAATCATCATTGGTCGTACTTCTAAACATGACAACATAACAGTTTCTCTACTAGAACCACCTAATATCTCCATTGTACTACGCACGTAGTCAATGCTTCCAAATCTTTCCACTCATTTATCATTGCCAATACTCCATTTTGATGTTTTCTGCTAAGTGCATCTGCAACTTTGTTGCCTTTTCCTGATGTGTACTCAATACCAAAGTCATAAGCAGCTAAAAGTTCAAACCATCTCTGTTGTCTCATATTCAACTCCCTTTGAGAGAATAAATACTTCAGGATTTATGATCCATACACAACTCAAATCTTTCTCCCAAAAGGTAACTCTCTATACCTTCAATGCAAAAGTTATTATGGCTAATTCCAAATTGTGAGTCAGATATCTAACTTCATACGGTCTGAGCTGTCAAGAAGCATAGGCAATCACTTTATCTATTTGCTTTAACACAGCTTCTAACCCTATTTCATAAGCATCCGTGTACACCACTAAGTCCTAATTCCCCTTTGGAACAACTAACACAAGTGCTTTTTTCAATAAGTGTTTCATTTTCTAGAATGCTTCCTCACACTTAACAATCCAAACAAGCTTCACATCTTTTCATGTTTGCTTAGTCATCGGTGCTACTATCTATGAAAAATCCTTAAGGAATCTATGATAATATCTAGCTAATCTAAGAAAACTCTTTATCTTAGTCACTGTCTTGGATCTCTTCCAATAATTTACTGCCTCGATCTTAGCTGGATCTACTGACAACCCTTTTCTGAGACTACATGACCAAGAAACTTTACTTCTTTCTTTCAAAAGTGACACTTCGATAATTTTGCCATCAGTTGATGCTGCCTCAACATCTCAAGCACCACTTCTAAGATGAACTTCACGCTCTCTTTCATCCTTAGAGTGTATCAATATGTCATTTATAAATACCAACACGAACTATCCAAGTACTCTTGGAAAATTCAGTTCATCAAATCTACAAAGAATGCCGACTCATTAGTCAGTTCAAACGGCATCACTAACCATTCATATGATCCACATCTGGTCCCAAACGCCATCAAAGGAATACTATCCTTAGCCACTCTAAGCCGATGAAACCTTGTCGCCAAATCCAACTAGGAAAATACCTTAGCTCCACTCAACTGGTCAAATAAATTGTCAATTCTAGGTAGTGGATATCGATTCTTTATCGTTTTCTCATTCAACTTACGATGATCGATACATAACCTTAACGATCCATCTGGTTTATTTGCAAGCACTACGGCTGCTCCCTAATGTAACGACCCGAAATTTTCGACCTCGAAATTTTGACATTAATACGTTCACTGTAGGAATACCGAGCAATCAAATGCTGGAAATTCCATATTGTTAGGGTAAAGAAGAAAAGATGTGGAAGAAGCAATAGAAACAAAACACACAGAATATCACATTCACAGCGGATCAAAATATAATATCAAATAATAGCATTTACAAAGAAAGTTGTAACTGTCAATTTACATTCAATATATCAGAGTACAATCATCACAAATAAATTGGACGGTTGTAATAACTTGTCCTAGACTATTTATCAATACAAACTCTATTACACAGCGGACTATACTCCATACGTTCCTTCCATCCAGCTCGCCTCCTGAGCTCCAAAACGTCCTAACCTGAAAATCTGTAATACTCGGTCTGACCCGAGCATTACAATAAAGTAACACCCGGGTTAGGCTGGAAACCAGCGTGAGTAAACCCATATAACTTGAAATGCTAAGTTATAAAACTTTTTTTAAAACCAGGGTAACTCGCACATCACTACGAGTTCTTATCTTGTTATAGTCAAATACACATTTCAGAAATCATATCTAAGCATTGTTGCTCAATTTAAATAGCCAAGTTTAATTAATTTATTCCATTCCAGCCTATTGGTTTCACATATCAAATCTAATCAAAGTGGTTTCGGGTATTTGCTGATACCCGACCACGGTCTCTTCGAATCTAATGTCATCTTTAAAACATGCTTTATTTAAAATTTTATAACACTTGGTTATTGCTTGTTCATAAAGTTTACTTCCATTAGAAAAGTAGAAACCCGAGCCCAAGGTCAATTTTCCCGAGCCAACACTCGTGCTCACTCTTTCCTCTTTTTCCTCGAGACAACTCGTGTACAACTTCGAGCCTGACCCGAAGCGAACTACTCCTTCCTCGATGCATCACCACAAAGCAAACAACAGATACAATTGTTAATGCGTGCACGTGCATAGATGATCGACCTCCCTTCAACCATCCTTCTGACCACCGACATGTCGATGATGTTCCACTCAAACAAATCAACCACCCAGGACAACCGATCTTGCCGAAATCAAAATCGAACATGCCGAACACTTCCTGTAATGAAACGATCACCAAAAAATTCCATGCTCCGTCGTTCTAGATCACCTGAAACCACGTGCTCTCACCTGGAGCTGCGCCAGTCCCTCGACAACTTATTCCATCACCTCTGATCCCTTCCGGTGCACCCTCGATGGCAAACTAGCCTTGAATTTTACAGCGACCAAACAGTTTCCCAAAACCCTACTTCGTCGCCGTCTTGCCACCATGGCAGTCTATAAATCGCACCACAATTTTTCCTACGTGCCCCGACCTTCAAGCTTCCCCCATCCAAAACGCCGACCCTCCTTCCATCGCTGATCGCTAGAAATTGAATAAACACTCGATTCTGGTTAACTCGAAAATTCTCTTGATTTATAAACTTAAAAATATTGATCTTATCTTTAAAAATCCTAGTTTTCTACTACGAATCTGATGATATAAACATGAACCAAGATTTAGACAACTAATTTATCACACAATTTGATTTTACACTGTTCTTCTTCCGTCCAGTAATCCATTTTGTTAGAAATCAAAGTTGGTTATAACAAACAAATTCCCTTTAAAAATCTAAACCTAAAATTATTTATATTAAGAGATATGAATTTGTGAACTTGATTTAGTTGATTAAAATCGAACAGATGTCAATTCATTTATGCACAGACATGCACATATATAAATATATACACAATGATTAGCGATACTTCAAAAAATTACGTCCATGCAACATTATTCACAAAATTACCTCAATAATCTTCACATGCATCAGTAAATATACAGATTAAAATAGATGTTTACTCACTTCTTTGAAAACAGAGGACCGGACTGCACTTGATTTGATCAGATCTTTTAATTTGATGTTGATCTTCTTTATGTTGAATTGATCTTGAATTTGCTTTGCTAACTCCAATTGAAGTTGTTGAATTTGTTGTTGAAAGAGTTGTTCAGTTTAAAAGCTTGAAATAGGTTTTTTTTTCTTTTTTCTTTTTAGTTTTAGTTTAAAAGATGAATGAAGGATATAAAAAAGAAAATTGAAAATGTTTTGAATTGAACCAGCCAGTTTTCTTAACACTTTAATATTTAATATACAATTTAAAAGAAAATGAAATGTGCCACATATTAATTTGCGTATTATCTTAAGTTACAAATGTCTTTATGCATATATTCATAAATTTTCCCATGTTTTTTATTAATTTAAGTATTATGTTTTTTTTTAAACTTTATATATATATATATACACACACAAACTATACTTAGTTCTTGTTTAATTTATTATTTTGAAAAAAAATGAAGAAACAAATTTAAATATGACACTTGTATTTTGCATTTTATACTTGTCCTACAAATGTCAAATGCATGCTTTAATATTTATTTTTGTTTTTTTATATTTCCCTTGACAAATTTCCTCCTTACTTATAACTTTTTAAAGATAAATTGATATAAAACCTAATTATACACTAATTAATAGCCATATATATATATATATATATATATATATATATACACACACACACAAGTTGTAAAATTTATTTTTAAGATATTACTTTGAATTTAAAATCCAAGTTCTATTTACAACCAACTTATATATATAAACAAATACATATTTTATTTATTTTTCAACAGATAAATTTTACCAATTTTAAATAATTATTCAGGAGATTATCTCATCAATATTTATATCTAGGTATTTTTAATTATCAAAATCATTTGTTCAACTTATAAATAAGTGTTTCAATAGTTAAGGTCAGTTAATTATCCAATTATGTCCAAAAATCCGGGTTATCACATTCCTCCCCCCTTTAATTCTTTTCGTCCTCGAAAAGGAACGGAGCCAGAATTTTAATTACAGTGATTATTTTAGTTAAATTACTTATTGAACATTTTTAACTATAAACTCTTTTTATTTAAAATCTCGAAACACTTTAAAAATCTACATAATATTGCCAAAATATTTTTTTATAAAAGTACTCTTTATAACCCGATGTCTCAACAAGTCCAACCTTGTTCTCATAGAAATTCGGTCATACGTTGATCAGGCGTAGGACTGAAAATCTATAAGTACTTAGTAAAACCGTTTCAACACCAGTGAAAATACTTAGAAAACCTTTTTGAAAATATAGAAAACGTTTTTGAAAATATAGAAAACCTTTTCTGTGAGAATGTTCTAGAAATCATCAACCCCTCTATGGTCGTAGTTAACCCAATGATTACGTTGCCATCTTGGCAAAACCATAGATAACTGTAGGCCTCTGTGCCCCTCAATTACACCATGGAACCCGCCGCAGATAGCAGCTACACCCAGGTTTTACGTCTCCATCATGGCAAAAACCCATGGAACTGTAGGCATCAGCGCCCTCGAATTTCGCTGCCAAATGAAACTTCACCACTCCTATATAGATCGTAGATTACATCAGTCGAGTCCCAATGCAGCCTGTAGCACTCACTGCCACACGAATTTCGCTATGTCTTCATAGATCGCAGTCTACCGATGTGACAACACTCTTTCGGTGAAATCAAATGTAGAACGTTGGCACTCACTGCCACACGACTTCCGCTATGGTCCGCATTAGATCGTAGTGACATCGAGTTACACTTTCATCACATCATAATCCAAATGTCTCTGTAGGAATCAGCACCCTCAACTTTCGTTACCCATACACAATCCTCAGGAACTTCAGTTTTTTCGAACTTCCTCCCAGGATCCAATTTAGAACCCCACCCCCTTAGGGCTCAAGGCAGAACCACCCTATGGATTTCCTATGAAATTCATTTCATGGGAGCGCCTTTTTCCCCAGAGCCAATCTCAAAACATTTTATACTATACACATACAGTATCTTTCAAACCATACTCTTTATAATTCACATAAAAGCCTCCTTTACACAAAATTGATATCTTAAATCGATAGTTCCAAACTTGGCTTTCCAAATTCCCAAAATTGATTTTTCCCAAAAATCAAAAGTCTTTCCAAACTCCATAGGTTTCAAAACCTTTTTCAAAAATCATTCTCATAAAATCATTGTATATATAACTTTACTTATGCCAAATCAACATTCAAATTTGATTTTCTTTTATAAAGTTACTTGCCACATTACTTACTTTTTATAAAATGAGTTTCAGTTATAGTGATATCCAACTTCTATTCTTATTCATCATATATTTTTCAAAATATACTTTTCTTTTCAAAAATCATTTTTCATTTCTTTCAAAATTTTCAATATCTTTTTCATTCAAGCACGTACGATGTACTTATACCCTCCGTATGCAATATCAAATCTGATCGCTCACTCAATCACGTAATTTCACTTTCTAACTAGTATCGTCCACCCAACTTTCTAGTGCGGACTCAGATCTAGTTTCTTGATCAAAAATCGTCATTCTCCTTGCATAGTCATGATTATGATAGAGAATTTCCAAAACCAATCAAAAATCCACGTCCAGGGTTTTCCGTCAAAAATCGAGTGAAAAATCCCAACTCGGATCGATATACTATCTTGAAATTCTGTGCTCGAAATCTAGATCAAATTATTATGCGAATAGAACAATATACGTACATCCTACGTATTTATATTCATTGATTATTAGCTAAATCAATTTTAATTTACTAAATATTCATTTAGAATTCTATTCACTTATTCACAATTTCTTCCATTTCCGTTAGGGTTATCATTCCAATTATAAATAGTTTGCACTCTGACCACTTGAATTTGGAAAATAGCTCGAAAAGTTTAAAATAGATCAGTAGTTGTAATATAACAATTAGCAATAAAATAGCAGTAAAATAGTTAAGTAATTATAAAATAGTCGTAAAATAGTTAAATAGTTGTAAAATAGTTATAAAATAGTAATTAGTTTGTAAAACAGATGAAAAATTGTTGAAAAATGGAAATTAGTTTACAGAATAGTTGAAAAAATAAGTATAAGATGTTTATGTTTAAAAAGAAAAGTTGTATAGTAAATAGCTAGGAAAATAGATTTAAAATAGTTTATATTAAAATAATTTATTTGAAAAAAATAGTTCAGAACTAAACTATTCAATTCCCCAATCTCCACTTCCAATCAATTTCACAACCCATTAAATTGATTCAATTCCAATTCAAGTTAAACTAACTTCAATTCCTATCCCAAAATCAAATCAATTTCCCTTTGAATTTAAACTTATTCAACTTCAATTCACTTCCAATTAATTCAATTTAATTCAAATTTTCCATTTGAATTTATCTCAATCTTTAAATCATCTCAAATTATATAAATTCGAGTCAAATTTTTAAATGTTGAATTAATCTTTTAAATCAAGTTAACCTTTATTTTTAATTTAAGAACATAAATCTATAAATAATTTAATTCCGAGTCCAAATTTCAAAATTCCATTTTAAATTACCTTTACTTCTACATAAACTTATCTCTAGGTTCAAATAATAGTTCAAGTCCTTTTTAAACAATTTAATCTTTGGAATTTAATTTATTACCCAATTTTAACTTCAAACCTTGAAACCAATTCTTAAAAAATTTCAGTTTACAAGTTTCTTTTTATCATTTAAATCTTAAGTTCAAAGTGATTCCGTTTCCTTAATTTCAAATTTTATCTCTAAAAATCAAAATTATTTAAATAATTTCAATTAAAGTCTGTATTTCCAATTAATTTCAGTAACGGATATATATATATATATATATATATATATATATATATATATATATATATATATAATCTCAATCTACTACTTAATTCATTTAAATAATCCAATTCACAGTTCCATAGGTTGTTAATAACAATAAGATGATACCAAGATAAGCCAAGGTAAACATCCAAATTATCTAAAACATCCATCAATAGCATTCATTATCAATTTTCAGAACTCAAACTTGTTTTGAGATCACACATAACTCCATTCAAACTAACCATTTAACTTCCCTAAGTTAAATCTCAATTTACTTAATCCGGTCAACCTTACTTAATTTGAACTCTTCAGTTCAATTTTAAACTTCTTATCAATATCCTTTCCCACTTATAAGCTCAAAAACTTATCACATTACAGGGAAAATTCAAAACTCAACACCTAGTGTTTACTTCGAATCATATTGTTATTATGTATATGCCACATATACACATATTCCCTTTATTTTAAATTTAAAACAATTCTTGTTTAAAGATAAGATTCCTACATTTAAAAATATTATTTATTATATCCTTTAACACTTTAAAACAATTTAAATTTTCTGCACTTAGATTTTAAAAATTCATAATTTAAATCCCTTCTATTTACAAGTCATACTCATCTAAATTATTTCTTTCCCAAAATATTCTATTTTGCTCTATCATTGTTTATTTTAAAAAAATTAACATCCTATTGTTAAGATACAATAAACATTTTATGATAATAACCAAGGTTATCATAACTGGAAACCAACTCACTACTTATTATGTCATAATTAGTTGAAAAATAAAATCAGGGTAACTTAATTCAGCATTCTGAAAACAATTGACAAATTTCAAGATTTTATTTTCTGTTTTGAATCCATTTCTAGCTTATCTTATTTGTACAGTTCATATTATCCAATTTCTATTTGGTTGTATTTCCATTACCTACTTAATTCTTATTATTATATTTAATTCCAATAATTCAACAACCAAATACCTTAATATATATAATAATTAGAAAATTATTGCTTTATATATCAAATATAAGTTTATATAAAAATCATTTTGAATCCATTTTTAAAAATCATTATATAAGAAAATAACAAGTATGCCCTCATATACACACACACACACACACATACACACACACACACTCAACTCATTCTAGGGTATTATTGACCCTATCCTTAATGAATAAACCCATCAGATCCAAGGTTCTCGTTTAACCTTCTGCTCTGATACCAACTGTAACGACCTGAAATTTTCGACCCCGAAATTTCAACATTAATATGTTCACTGTAGGAATGCTAAGCAATCGAACGCCGAAAATTCCAGATTGTTAGGACATATAAGAAAAGATGCAGAAGAAGAAATATAAATAAAACACAGAATTAACATTCATAGTGGATGAAAATATAATATCAAATAATAGAATTTACAAAGAAATCTGTAATTGTCAATTTACATTCAATATATCAGAGTACAATAATCACAAATAAACTGGACAGTTGTAACAACTTATCCTAGACTATTTATCAATACAACTCTATTACATAGCGGAATATACTCCATACATTCCTGCCATCCAGCTCGCCTCCTGAGCTCTAAAACATCCTAACCTGAAAATCTGTAATACTCGGTCTGACTTGAGCATTACAATAAAGTAACACCCGGTCTAGGCTGGAAACCAAAGTGAGTAAACCCCTATAACTTGAAATACAAAGTTAAAAAACTTTTTAAAACCAGGGTAACTCGCACATCACTACGAATTCTTATCTTGTTATGGTCAAATATGCATTTCACAAATCATTTCTAAGCATTGTTGCTCGGATTAAATGGCCAAGTTTACTTAATTTATTCCATTCTAGCTTATTGGTTTCAGATATCAAATCTATAAAAAAAAATTAAATTACTAATCGAAGTGGTTTCGGGTATTTGCTGATACCCGACCCCGATCTCTTCGAATCCAATGTCATCTTTAAAACATGCTTTATTTAAAATTTTATAAAACTTGGTCAATGCTTGTTCATAAAGTTTACTTCCATTAGAAAATTAGGAACCCGATCCCAAGGTCAATTTTCCCAAGCCAACACTCGTGCCCACTTTTCCCTTTCTTTCCTCGAGACAACTAGTGTACAACATTGAGCCTTGGGATGAGCATTGATGCATCACCACAAAGAAATCAACAGATACAATCGTTAACGCGTGCACATGCATAGATGATCGACCTCCATCTGACCATCGTTCTGACCACCAATATGTCAACGATGTTCCACTCAAACGATTCAACCACCCAGGACAACCGATCTTTGCCGGAATCAAAATTGAACATGTCAAACACTTCAAGTAATGAAACAAAAACTTCCACGCTCTGCCACTTTAGATCACCTGAAACCACGTGCTCTCGCCTGGAGCTGTGTCAGTCCCTCGGCAAGTATTTCCCTCACCTCTGATCCCTTTCGGTGCACCCTCGACGGCGAACTAGCCTCGAACTTGATAGCGACCAAACAGGTTCCCAAAACCCAGCTTCTTCGCTGTCTCACCACCACGGCGATCTATAAATCACACCACCATTTTTCCTAAGTGCCCCAATTTTCAAGCTTCCCCCAGCCAAAACTCAGACCCTCCATCCATCGTCGATCGCCAGAAATCGAGCAAACACTTGATTCTGGTCAACTCAAAAATTCTCTAGATTTATAAACTTAAAAATATTGATGTTATCTTTAAAAATCCTAGTTTTCTACTACGAATCAGATGATATAAACAAGAACCAAGATTTAGACAACTAATTTCTGACACAATTTGATTTTTACACTGTTCTTCTTCCTTCCTGTAATCCTTTTTGTTAATTTCACTTAAAAATATTTTTAGAAATCAAAGTTAGTTATAACAAACAAATTACCTTTAAAAAGATCAACCTAAAATTGTTTATATGAAGAGATATGAATTTGTGAACTTGATTTAGTTGATTAAAATAGAACAGAGGCCAATTCATTTATGCACATACATGCGCATATATAAATATATACACAATGATTAGCTATACTTCAACAAATTACATCCATGCAACATTATTCATAAAATTACCTCAAGAATCCTCACATGCATCAGTAAATATACAGATTAAAACAGATGTTTACTCATTGGTTTGAAAACAGAGGACAGAACTGCACTTGATTTGATCAAATTTGTTAATTTGATATTGATCTTCTTTATGCTGAATTGATCTTGATTTGCTTTGCTAACTCCAGTTGAAGTTGTCGAATTTGTTGTTGAAAGAGTTGTTTTGTTTGAAAGCTTGAAATAGTTTTTTTTTTCCTTTTTAGTTTTAGTTTAAAAGATGAATGAAGGATTTAAAAAAGAAAATTGAAAATGTTTTGAACTAAACCAGCCAATTTTCTTAACACTTTGTTATTCAATATACAATTTAAAAGAAAATGAAGTATGCCACATGCTAATTTGCATGTTATCTTAAGTTACAAATGTCTTTATGCATATATTCATAAATTTTCCCATGTTTTTTTTATTAATTCAAGTATTTTGTTTTTTAATTTATATATATATATATATATATATATATATAAACTATACTTAGTTCATGTTTAATTTATTATTTAAAAAAATGAAGAAACAAATTTAAATATGACACTTGTATTTTGCATGTTATACTTGGCCTAAAATGTCAAATGCATGCTTTAATATTTATTTTTGTTTTTTTATATTTCCTTTAACATGTTTCTTCTTTACTTATACTTATAACTTTTTAAAGATAATATGATTAAAACCTAATTATACACTAATTAATCACCATATATATACTAGTTGTAAAATTTACTTTTAAGATATTACTTTAAATTACAAACCCAAGTTCTATTTACAATCCACTTATATATATATAAACAAATACATATTTTATTTGTTTTTGAATAGATAAATTTTACCAGTTTTAAATAATTATATCAGGAGATTATCAAATTGATATTTATATCAGGTATTTTTTATAATCAAGAACATTTGTTCAACTTATAAATCAGTATTTCCATAGTTAAGGTCAGTTAATTATCCAATTACCAATGTCCAAAAATTCGGGTTATCACAACCAAGGCGAACTACATGGTCTGATAAAACTTTTACCTTCCAAATCCACCAACCGCACCTTTAACTCCTTCATCTCGGTAGGTGTCATTCTGCTTGGCGGTTTACTCATCAGTTTTTCTCCTGGTATTAAATCTATCTGAAACTCAATATCTCATTTTGGTGGTAGTCCTACGACGGGTTCAAAGGCATCTGCGAATTCTCTAACAACGAAAACTCGATTTTACTTGTCTTCTGCCTCCGTAAGACCCAACAAAGCATTAACCTCAAAACTAAGGTTTTCTATGGAATATACTATCCAATCACTACAGTCAGGGCGTCTAAGGGATATTTTCCTATCATAGAAAAATATCCTAGCATCGTATTTACTTAACCAATCCATATCCAAAATAATTCTGAATCCTACGAAATCAAACATATGCAAACTGCAAGCAAATACATGACCTAATAATTCAAACTCTAACTTGTCACACTTCATCCCAAGTGTCGCACACCCTCCTATCGAATTTGCAAACTTTAAGAAAGTAACAAGGCATAAGGGTTCTAAGTTAATCTTATCTATAGAACAATGAGATATAAAAGAATGTGATGCACCATTATTAAATAGAACTCTAATTGATACACCAAGAATCAAAAGCGTACCTCCCAACACAACTCTTTCCTTATCCTCTGATGTTGGTCTCGAGGTAGCTGGTTCCAATACAAACATCTTACCTTTTCCATCCTTGGCTGGTTCCTTGCACTGGTTCTCATAATGTCCAATCTGATCGCAGTTGAAACACCTTACTCCTTTCTTCTCAGCATCTTTCTTCCCTTTGCCCATCCAGCGCTCACGAGCATAGTGTCATTTCTTATCACATTTATAACAAATAACTTCTGCACTTCCCTTCTTAACAACTCCACTCTTTTGAGCTCCTTTCTTATGGAAAAACTTTCCATTCTGGTTCTGCACTCCTTGAGCTTCCTTGGTCTTATTTCCTTCAATAAAAGCAAGCATCTCCACCTACCTCAAAGCCATTTCCACAGTTAAATAACATGAGTCTCTTATATGCAATAAAGTGACCTTAGCAAGCTCAGGCTTCAATGCACGAATGAACTTCTCATTCTTTTTTATGACAGTATCAACTGTAGTGTAGCCGTACCTTGCTAACTCCTCAAATCTAGTCGCATACTTAAGAACTATCATATCTCCCTACTTCAATTCAGCAAACTTCCTTAGCAGAGTAGATTTAGCAATCTTCGACATAAATCTTTCTTTAAATCTCCTTCTGAACTTAGCCCGAGTCATGGTCTCCTCATCGACTCCAACAGTAACATTGTTCCATTAATACAGTGCTGCCCCTTGTAACTATCTAAAAGCAAGTCTCCTTTTCTGCTTATCATAGATCCCCAAATCAAAAAAATCCTCTCGCAATGAAGTAACCAATCATCCACTTTGATTGCGTCTTCAACACCAATAAACGGCTCTCCTCCCAGCTGAGCATAATCTCTACTCAAAACAACATGGTTATTAATCGCTGGAGCTCCTTGATTTCCTCCTTTAGCATTTCCTCTAGCTAACCCCGTAGTAAATCCTTCTTGCATCATGTTAATGAAGAATTGATACATTGCTCCCATATCGACTTGTAGGACTCTAGCACTCACATTTGTAGCTTGTGCCTGACCGGGGTTCCTCCTGGTATTTGGTCTAACGTATCCATTGGTTATGGTGCTTCCTCCACCAATGTTAACTCTTTTAGCAACCATATCTTACGTCTGTAAAATCTACATTCAAGTCTTTGTAAGATATAAAAGAATAGCCGAAGTGAGATGGGAGAATAGAGATATAGCGAATACTTGTATATACCAAATACAAGTACGTACTTATAGCTTTATCCCATACCCTAATCTTTTCTCTAATTCATCAGGATTATGTTTTCAAAATCATTTTACATTTAATATTCTTTTAAGTTTTTTTAACCTATGTTCTGATACTAAGTCGTAACATCCCCTATCTTTAGGCCCGAAGCTAAGCGCTACAGATGTTGCATTCACCTAGAGTATTAGCTTCCCGTGATAAAATACAGTAACATTAATGGTATCCATAATATCAGAAGCACATGAATATGAAATAAAATCAACGCGGATTAAAACAACTTTTTTGATTATATTTCAAAGAAATATTTCATATTCGAATTACATAATCCCACATTCAATTCCTAGGTTTTGATCAAATATAATTATCACAAATTACGCCAAGAGCAACATATGAAGATGCCCCCTTGGATGATCATAGTACTAAATAGACAAACTATCTAACAACACAACAGAGATAAAACTAAATAGCTCCTATATATAGCTAGCTTTGCCTCATGCACGTCTTTGGAAGCTTATTCGTCCAATCTACTAGACCTGTAAAACTTTAACTCTCAATCTACTCAAATTAAATTTTAAGCACCCGAGATTTTAAGGCGAAAACATAAAATTCAAGTCAGATATAAAGCCTGATGTGAATAATACTATTACATCTGGGTTTACTAATATTAAGTGAGACCACGTCGCTCAGCGGAACGGCTTTCCTCTGCTAATATCCCTTTAAAACATATCTTTTTGCAAATTAGAATCCTGTAATCAAACTGATTAAAGTAATAATAGCAATGTCATATATGCACATAAATCAGGTAATAAATGGACTATCTGTCCGAAGAATATAGTTTTTTTGGTTAACTACTAACCACTGGCCGACTCCGGCCTACTAGACAAAACAAATGATCTAACATCTGTTAGCCACACTTCTGGATGGTCTGTCCTTTACTAACTTCTCCCAAGGTCAACTGATCCTAATGGTTTTGTGAGCTAACCAATAACCTATACTTCTTCTCTATATATTCCTTTCTGTATGTAACATCATTTAAGTCTTACCTGTGACTAAGCCCTAACACTGGAATTTTGGACTAAGTTAGCCAGAGGCTATAGCTAATGCATAAGGGGCGACCCTATAACAGTCATATCTGGTATTCAAATATCCGAGTCATTTACTTAGGTTTAACTACCCATCAAAGTTTCCTTGCAAACATCTTTCAAATTGATTTAACCCTTTAAATCATACTTAAACAAGAAAAATATATTTTTTCTTTACTGAAATCTCTTTGCCATGACATATGCTTTACACCAAAGATTGTTGATGAAAACCTTTGAAACCCTTATTTAAAAGCTTTAAACAATCTCTTTCAAATCCTTTGAAAGTACCCATTTCGAAACCATTTAACTACTTTACCTTGAACTCTAGGTCAAAAGGCCAAACCATAACTTTTGAAATCATTTATAAAAGACCATTTAAAACCACTGAAAGTGTCCTTTCGAAAGCTTTATAAAATCTTGGACATCCTCTTTTCAAAACATTTCAACTTGCCTTTCGAAAACAATGGGGTATCACCCTTTCGAAACCATTATTGGCTACCGTTCAAAAGCATTAAAGTCCTTTTCTTAATACAAAACTTTCAAAGGCATTGGGTTCAAGTAAAAGTTAAACCAATTACAATCATTCCTTTTGAAACCTTTGGGTTTATCTTTCAATAGAATAAGGGTCTTAAAAGAACTAGGTCGAAAGCAACACTTTCGAAAACAATTTCCTAAGTAAAATAAAGTGGATGGTATCGAAACCAATTCCCTTCGAAAGCAAGGAGAATAAGCTTTAAAGTTTAAAACAAAAGGAGCCTTTCGAAGGCATTGCTTTGAAAGGTAGAAAGCGGAAGTAGGCGTTTCGACCCCTACGAAAGCTTCTTTTTAAAACAAAGGCGACAACTCTTTCGAAAGCTCTTTTCTTAAAAACATTCGACCAAGTCGAAAGCTGGTTCTTTCAAAAGCCTTATTTATAACCAAAATGGTTCTAAGTTTACTAAAGCTACTTCAATCCCTTCGAAAGCTATTTTGACTCCATACCTTTCACCTAACTCCAATCCACTACAAAACGAAGCTGATGCCATGTGTATTGGATTCGACTTAGATGGAGGTGGTAGTATGAAGTCGAAATGTGGCTGCTATAAGTGGCGAAGCAGTAAAACCTTATAAAACTAAATTTTAACATTTTAAAACAATTTCTTTCCAACCAACTTGCTTTATTTGTTTTTATATGATTCGTTTCCATTTCTGTATCAAAATATTTTCTAAAAGTGCTGCCGAATTTCAAAAATTAACAAACTATATCATTTTCAAATAGGCCCTTCTCCTATTATAAACATATAAAACATTTAAGTCTCATACCTAATTATTTTGTATCTTTATCAAAATACTTAGGAAAATGTTACAAAAATTCCCATAAATCACTTTTGATATGTAATCTATTACTCACCGTAGCTTGTTTTTAAGGAGTTTGAGAGTTGCTCTTGAATAAATTTGATTAAGCTTCTTCCTTTAAATTCTTGCGTATCTTCCCCTTTATCTTCTTCCAATAGTGATCGGCCTTACTTAAGCTTAATTTTTGTTCGTGAATATGGAAAATGAAAGCGGCATGAGGGTTTAGGGTATAAGAATATAACCCATTCCTATTTTGACCCTATCTATTACCGTTCTTATTTTATGTTAATTTCCTTTTTTCATTAGTTAATTAGGTATTGCTACATTAAGGTTTTACAAATCTCAATTCCCTTAACCATTAACATTGTTTCATTTAATTTATCTAATTAAATGTCCTAAATAATGTTAATCAAAAATTAGGGTTATTACACATGATGTTAAATTATAATGAAATCCGACCTTATTAAGATAGAAATATTTTATTTTTTATGTAAATAATATTTATTTAGATAGAAGTGTTATCGAAAGAACGTATTTAATTTTAGGAAACTTCTATTTGGGAATTGATCTTGGTTGTAAGAATTTCCACTTAAAGGATACTTTGATAAATTATGGTAAAGGAAAACACTTTTTTGTGTAAAGTCGTAAATTGTTCGTTTGAAGATATATTTGGAGATAATATAAAATATATAGTTCTACAATACCTTGAAGAAAAAAAATTTACTTAGGAGAGGATGATTTAATTTGAAAAGTAAATGGTTGAAAAGTAAAATATTTAATTGAAGACCAAACTTTGGAGACGTTTGTTTGTTAAAAAAACATTTTAATTATAGCCAAGGATGATAAAACTAGATTTTTGTAACATGGGGTGTAAGACAATGGGGGTAAGATGAGTTTAGAGTCTAGCCAACACCCATTATGATGATGTTGCCTTATTACTGTTACGTGTGACTTCCTTTAGAAATTGTGAGAATGTCTAGTTATTCCCTTCCATAGAGGAGTTTGGGAAATGGTGTAGAGACCATCCAATTGGATATGTGGAATGGTGACTATTTACTTGTGATTACTTTCTTTTATTGAAAATGCTTATATTATGTATAATTAAGAAAATGCACTGCTTGTTTGTTTACGTTTACATATTACACAATGTCTTGCTTAAATTAATTTCTCCTACTTATATTATGTTGTTGACTGTTGTTTTTTTCTTTTACTATGGTTAATAGGATTACTTATTTGATTGATTATTGCATATCTATTTGATTTGTTGTTGTCTGTTTGGTTGTTAACTTGGTTGTAAATGATTTTTTGTTTAATATAATTAGTTTGTTTGTTTGTTGTTCGCTCATTTAGTTATATGTTGTTTGCAAGTTTGTTTGTATATTATTTGCTTGTTTGATGATAATTATACAACTAGAAAAGGTTAAGGGTCATATTTAACTTAGTCATAACAACATGACATAGCTTCCTAAGCTGTGGCAGACTGGATATCGAAATTGACTAAGAGATATGAAGTTGTTCCTTAAAGATGAATAATAGTTAACCATCTTATTTGTTTATATTTTTCTAGACTTAGGATTGGATTTTCAAATTGGTTGTGATAATATTCATGCTTATGTTGACAATGTCATTATTAGATTGAACGATGGTTTGTTGAAATTTTATGGAATTGTTCTAATGGGTTTTAAAGGAAAAAAGCTAATTTTTGATCTCCAATTGATTTGAAATATGAATATGTTGGGGAATACATTGTTTTGGGATTTTTCCTTAATCGTTATGATTTTCTATAAAATTATTATTCTAGAAAAGTTTTTAATTAATATAAGTTAATGATTTAAATTATAGGGTTTTGCAAAGTTGATTGAGAAGGTACCTACTAGTAATTTAACAAAAGTATGTAAAAATTATTTTTGTTATCAAATGGTAATGTAACGTGGGGCAAGAGTTATCGGAAAGTTTTAACTTTAAAGGGAAATAATCGGTGCTTAACTTATTTACTGAAATTCCATCCGCACAATAACTTAGAGTCTCAACACCTTTAAATACAGAGGCCCGATAACCATGAGGGATAATGCATGTGATAGCCACTAAATATCATTGTGATGTATCCATTTTTATAGGGGTTTGACACATTGTGTTTTTAAGAGTTGGATATCTCATGTTTTGAAAAAGCTCGATAACCATATGGTACAGGGACTCGACAATTTACTTTTAAAAGGTTCGATGCACTTAAGTTTTTAGGGGCACAACACCCGCAAGTATAGAGGCTCGACAACCATATGTGTTTTAAAGGCTCGGCACCTCATATTTTTAAGAACTTGATGTCATGTCTTATAGTGACTCTATAATGACCCTACTATGTGATATATTTGGAAATAAACACAAATATCATTTAAAATAGGAATAATTAAATACTTAGGAGATTTAGGGATTTTATTTTATTTTTTTTCCAAATTAAAGTGGGTTTGGACTGAATTGGAAGGAGAGTTTATAAGTGGACTTTCTCAAGTGGAAAATTAAACATTTGGTAAAATTCAGGGAAAATATTATTTTTATGCAGTTAATTATTTTATTTAAATAATAAAAGAAATTAGGATCTAAATTGATGGAAAATAAATCGATAGAGATTTAAAATAAGGAATAAAGTTGAGATAATCAATTATTTAACTATAAGTGTAGTTTGAAAGAAACATGGCTTTAATGAATATAGGGAAATTATTTTGAAAAATAAAAATAAATGAATGAGTTTTGTATTCATTCTCTTATTTATAAATAACAGTTGTAAATAATCATTTTCCATTAATTTTTTAAATTAATCTGAGATAAATCTATCAAAAATTGTGATGGAAATTATTGTCAAAATTGGATTTTTGTGATCTAAAAGCCATTCATAGTAAATTAATTGAAATAATGAGAACAAAATTTATTTTTAAAAGTTGAATTGAATACTTAATCCATTTTAATGTAAGTAAAATGAGAATCACAGTTTATGTATTGTATTGTTAAAAAGGAGGTTAGAAGGTGAAATCAATTCATGTTTTAAAACCTTATTTATACATAAATGGCCGTTTAGTGAATTGGAAATAAATGAAAAATAAAACAAAACAAAAATTCTTTTTCTTATTTGGTTGTGTAATTCACCAAGGCCCAAATTAAATTAAGAAGAGGCTTTTTTCGCATTCTCAGTTTACAGTCGTTCAAGAATTTGGAAAAAAAACAAAGAATGAAACTTTTGCATTCACCTCTTCAAACCCTAGCCTTCCAAATATCCAAAAAAATCAAATAAATTACCAAAAATCCAAAAATTCAAATCCTAACTTCTCCACAACTTTCTCCACCTTATAAACCAAAAAATCTAGAGTTTATGCAAAAGTCGAACAGAAACAAAACAACTTTTATTTACATATTAAAATCGGACACCAAGTACAAATTTTTGTCTAATAAACTAAAAAGCGAGAGATACTGTTGTTCTAAGCTATAAAGGAGTGCAAACCTAAGGTTACTTCTTCTTTGACGACTTTTATTTCTTCTTCTTGGAATCAAGAGAAATCTCGCTCGAACTCTCTCTCCTCTTTTCTCTCCTCTCCTTCTACTCCCTTTACTCTTAAGTGGGATGCTCTAGGTAGATCCAGCTGGTGTGCCCTGGGCAGTTCCAGGTTGAGGAGTGGAAACTGGGATGCTTGAAGAGGACGCAGCCGAGGAACTTCCAATGCCCCCCGATAGAGAGGTGTGAACTGGGAGGAGGGATGGCTTCTAGCTTTTCTTGTTTGATCTCTGTTGCAAGAAGAACATCCACCTCAAGTTTCTGCTCTATCTCATGCATGGAAGGACCCAATGAGGAATGAGAAACCCTTGTAATAACAATGTCATCATCAACTTGAGTCCTCTGATTCAAATCAACTTCTTCTTTCAACAAAGCATCCGCCAAGCGCTCATCAAAGTCCATAACTTTCTCATCCAAAATGTTATAGGTTGTTGTCGAAGTCATTACGGTTACAACTCTGTTGCAGGGAATTATGGTCCTAATTGAGAGCCCTGAAGAGGGTGAAAATTGATAGCAAGCGTATCTAGAGCTAAAGGAATACAACGAGAGGGTTTAGAAATTCAGACCGAAGATACATCGACGTTTTGAAAAATGGGAGAAGTAAGTGAAGTACCCACTTCAGTTGGAACTTCCATGTGAGCTAGAGTACCGCTGGATGCTCCTTCTAGGATGGGAGAGAGACCAGTGAATTACTAAAGCAGCAATTCCTCTAGGTTATAACCAGCATCGGTAGAGGGGTCCACATTAGAGCTAAGAACAACTTGGGTCCCTAGAGTATGAACAGCCGTAGCGTCATGCTACATGGATCAGGAACCTTCACCTATCCCTTGTTGAGAACATGCGACAATTTCTTATTGAATCAGGAGTAGGCCTTTATTCAAAATTTTAGGTTCGTCGCCCTTCAAGACTTCTTTTTCCAACTGCTTCGGATCAGTCTCTTCAGCCACAAGATCTCTTTACTTGTCTTCAACTATCTATTTCCAAGCGCGGGCAAGATGGTATGAGTAGTCGCCCTGGCGGCATTTTAAATTTTTGAACTTCAAGACATTAGCATTATAAGAGATAAGCAACGGATCTAACTCATCCATAACATTCTCCATAGTTTGTTTCCTTATAGCCTTTAATTCTCTCTTTATGGGAGCATCAATATCTTTAGCCTTCTCAACGGCTGCTCCCTCTCAAGTCTAAGCGTAACCAGTTGATGACAAGCCTCTTAGTCAATTTTCTATGCTTTGTCTTTCTCTCTTATCTCATGCTCAAGCTTGTTCATTTATTCGACTGCGCTTCTTTGGGCGGTATCTCTCTCAATCACTAGCTCATGATTTCGATGGAGCTATTGTTCGACCTCAATCTAATGTCTTGATTTCTCCGCTTCGAGTGCCTAGGTAGCTTCTTTGAGTCTTTATTCCACCTCTACCTAAGATTTCCTTAAGGCATCTAACTCAGCATCAAGAGTGAAAATGATCCATTTTCTTTGAGATGCTTGGTGGTTCAGCTTTTCAATTTCATGTTGCCTCTCCTTGGAGACTTTGGAGACCCTCTAGCTGCTCTCATCCATTCGTTGTACTGCTTGTGAATATCGGCTGCACAGTCAATGATCATTTATTGGACCTTCTCGGGAACCCTCTTTAGTTTGGGCACAAACATAACCCCACAGAAGCAAACATTTGGGAACTTCTCTCTAAGCTGAGCTATACGGTTAGAATTATCGGCTGTTGGTCTTCAATAACGATGTTTTTTTTTTACGCCTATGCTAAGGATCCTCAAAATCACTGTGACGTCTACGGTCCGAAGATCGTCAAGAATATGATGATAGAATCGGTTGTGTGGGGACTAAAGTAGAGGGTGGACCTTGTGAAATGTCGCTCGAAGGGATATTGTCAAGCCGATCAGGCGACCTTTTGGAGGAGGGGACCGCGATCTACATCAATGCTTAGAAGTAGAATTATGTGAAGGGCAGTCCCTATCAACCTATCGTGATAGCCTCGATCTCGACTGAAATGGTAACTGAGGTCATGTTCGTGACCTCTACGCTAGTGATATGAGTCTGATTGAGGCCTTTGAGTCTAGCACACTGTATTTTGCAAAGAATGGAACATATGTTTCTTTCTCTCCATTGGTCCTATAAGGAAAACGAAAACGAGTTAAATATTAGCATTAAAGGGCATGTGACAAGTGCAATGTAGTTTGATGGAGTGCATGTGGGTGTAAATGTCTTGGTGTCCCCTCAACAGACTAGATATGAGAGCCTTGCTAACTGGAGTAGCCTCTCACCTAATGTTGGGATGAATATCAGCACTGATCCTAATAGGAGAATCAGACACCCCCCTCCTGATGCTCATATCAGCAAAGTTATTTGTATGGACATGATCTAGAATCGGAATATCTAATAGTCCCATAAATATGTTTTCCAAATTTTTTAGGGGCCAAGAAGTAGACTATTCTGAAGTAACTTAAGAAGTGATAGATGGCTTGGATGCTTAGCCTTTGTGAAGCTTGTAGACATATTTCTTGTTTTTTCTCTCCTTAGGTATAGAAGGTTGTGTACTTTGTGAGGATCCGACAGCAAGTTCATGGCTAAAAATTGCATCACCATAAACAGGTTCATCATCATCACCACTTACTGCTCCTTCTACAATGGCATCTCGAGCCTCGTCAAATTTGGGCATGGTAGGATAAGCATTGTCACCTCCTTGCACAACGGCACCTCCTCCTTTGGCAGTATCCTCCTTAATGTTCCTAGGAAGCACAGTGTTGTGACCTGCATCTAGTATACCAAAGGCAAAAAAATGTTCATCGATAATGAGAAACTTAATATCTCTATCTTCTGCAACAGTGTCCCTGAGTGCTAAAAATGCTTCTGAGTAACGACTATGGTTGGATCATGGGCGACTACCTGTAATTTTTAGAATAACTACTTAGTTTAGGATACGACTTAAATAAAAGCATTCAAAGTTAAATTTGAAGCGACACTTATGTCCTTCTAACCACCATTTCGTGAAACCAGATGGGTTGCACACATAGAAGCACTCATTTTTGAAAGCTCTATGTTTGTTCCAAGCACTAGTTACGACCTGACAGTTAGGTGCTGCCTCGAGAATAGTGTATAGGAGGATTCCCCTTCGTCGCTTGAGATTATAGATGAACATGATGTCCTCTGGAGTTGATCTATGGTGCAAGATTTCGAAGAATATCATATATGTACCGTGTAGCAGCCATTCGGATGCAGCTGAGCCGGAGCCAGTCTTAAATAATATAAAACTTTCCAAATTAATAGATGGAGGGTGGAATGCATCCCACCTAGCACATGAACTTATTGTAGGCAATGTATCCCTCTGGGAGTAAATGAGCAGTATCGTGGCGAGATGGAATTAATACATCATCGTATGGAATCCCATTCTTAATGTAAATTCTTCGAAAAGAAGCCTCATCGACTTTCAAAGCTATGGAGTCTGCCAAATCCTCCAAGAATACACCATCTTCTATAGTATTAGGAGGTGGCTCATCTTTTACTTCAGGACATTGTTTAAATTTGAATGCTTAACGGGAACTCTCGGGTGGTTTATATTGGTGACTTGGAGTGTTTTAGGAAAGTATAGCTGTTGAGCCGGATTCGACATCATAATGTCATGTGGAGAAGTCTATTCAGTAGCCAAAGTGGCTAAGCACGCTGAGTTTTTGGAACCTATAACTATTAAACTTAGCAGATAATCATCATTAGAAAAATTGACATATCCTCTGTGCTAAGTGTAAACTAGGTGTCGTGTGATATAGTGTTGTGCAATGCATTAATAAAAAAATTAGAATTAAAATAAAAAATGCAACGAGACTTTAGGATTCGACTGGAGTGACCGTCATCGCTGACTATCTCAACTGACTTTCACGTCGAGGGTTATGGATTTCATATAAGACATGGGATAAGTCATCGGCACAGTGGAGTATGATATTTATATTCAAGTTCATTCAAACCCACATGTTATACTTGTTCAAGTTCAAGTCATATTAAAAAGTGTGTGAATTTGGATTCCAATGATTCAAGTCATATAAATTCAAATACATAATCCAAAAATTTAAGTTCGAAGCCGTATGCGAGTATCCATGTCATGGTCAGGCTCAAGGTTAATGCTTATTTTCAGGTGTGTGTGTGATCAATGGGTTCAAGTATTTAAGTTAAAGTGCTCATGCTTGACTCAAGAAAAAATGGTTAAGTCTCCCTATGCGAAGAGATAGTATTTGATCCCTCACTTAGGCAGAACTGCCTTATGCCATTTTGAACTCTAATATGCTTATATCGATCCCTCTAACACTGATCTCTTGTATCACCAATCTCTTCGCTTTAATGTACCATAATTGACCCCTCCATGCCAATGGATCCCTTAAACTTTATCATTCCATTTCAATAACATCATAGCATAGTCGATCATATATGTTCACATCGATCATATGTCATTACCGATCGTTTTCCATCAATTCGCCCCATCTGCTCTAATTCCAATGCTAACTGATCCTAATCTCACACACCGCTCAACCCAGCTTGCAAACGATCACTACCACGCTGACCTTTCGATCCTCGCCGCTTCATCTTCTCTAATTCACTACCTAAATTTAAACCTACAACTACTAACGTGATAAAATCTGTCATCTCGTCATTAAACCCACACCAAATGAATACAAATCAACTTGCAAACCTACCTATGTATGTAAATTCAAACACAAACGATCGGGTTGAGGAGAAGGTGAGGGTGAAGTAGGTCAGGTAGAGGGATTCAAAAAAAATTTGGTCCTTAAAGTTCAATGATGGTAGATTTGGAATAGTGGAAAGCGACGATGGAGGAAGGTGGAGTTATATCTAGCGAGGTCGACTTGCGGGAGTGTGGAGGTATGGAAGAATTGTTAATAAAAGGGAAGAAGGGAAATCAGTGGTCCGTTCGGTTGAGAAAGTAAACGAAATAAGTTACAAAAAATAAGCTAAGCATTAGCTTGTATATAGGGGTCCGGTCTGCTCCTTTTAAAGCCCAAAAATGGATAACTCTACGTAGGTAGAGGAATTGGGTACAATCCCCCACCTAGGGGATTTATACCAATCGCTTACCAAATTTAAAAATAAAAGAAATAGTATAGTAATACAAATATATTCCAACCATACGATACAGTGACCCATACATGTGAATGTGTTTGGAAGCTGATGGCAAAATGTGTACGTTAACATCGATGCATGTATACCTAGCATTCGATTTCATTAATCGATGGGAAATAGAAGAATTCTCACCCGAAATTATCAAAGAAAGGATCAAGTTCGAATAACCAAAGCCAATTTGCTTAATTGATTAACTCGATGGAACCGAGGATGGACTATTATCGACGCATTACAATCTAATATTTATACTACAAATCCTGACCAAGTGTCACGACGAGCAGAGAGATACGACTCTTTGGAGAGACAACTCTATAGATGGATAATGATTGTTCTGAGAACTGAATGGACTTCTTTAGGCGACTCTAACCTGCTTCGGCTCAATGCACGTTACGTCTGAAACAGGACATACTTTGCGGGGCAAGTGTTATCCAGCCTTTTGTCCCGGCTATAATTCGACTAATTAGGCTAGTTAGACTCAACTATCATCAAGGCCAGTAGCCCAAAGAGATGATCCTAAGATCCATATATCAAGCACTGACAACAATATGAAGCAGCAATCAAGAGAAACCAAGACGAACCCAACAGAACATTCTAAGTATAGATTATAGTCTCAACTAGGCAAAGGATCAGGTATGATCCCTAACTCTATGCAATGGACCAGATCGTATTAGCTTTGAAGTTCAACTCAACAGGAAATGACCAATATCTCAAAATCCAGAAGTCAACTATGCAAAACTACCTTGGGAACTTGAAGTTAGCATAAAGGGGGACCACTAAAGGGATCGCAAGCCTCCACGTTGCCTTTAAGAAGGATCGAGGTTGATCCATATTACTTGGAATTTTGGGATTGGAGATCGCTTCTAGATCAAGAGATTCCACTAGTGATTTTTCAGGAAGATATTTGGCCGTCTCCCTCTATAATACAGGCTTTGTGGTTCATTTTAGGGATCTTTTACGCTGTTGTTTTCTTTTACTCCATTGTAACTATAGATTCCAATCTGCTCCCTATTGCATTCGGAATTCCAAATCATTAATAAAGCAATTCCTCCAAAACGGATGCAGGCTTTTAAGCCAAACCACTATATATCGTTATTTTGTTGTTTTTGCCTTTTTCTGTTATCTAATTGCTAGTTTCCTCTATTTTCATTTGATTTTCTTCATTTGTTTCTCTACAAATTCTCTATTGGGTGTTTGTGCCAACTTTTGGTGTAAATATTCAGAGTGAAGTGTAGAATTCAGCCGTGCAACTCTACTGACCTCACATCCCTAAACAAGCACTAATTTAAATACTCTTTATATACATAATACCTATCTCACGGTTTCATAATTAAGGCCTTATAAGGAATCTTCCTTATTATGCCTTAAGATATTAATTACCTTCCTAAGGGTGAATCAATATGACAATTATTACCTAACTTACAATGCAATTATACGCTATTATTATATGTTTATTATGCTAACAGAAATAAATGTATATGTCTGCATCTAATAACTTCAAAGCATGTGGTTTATAGCCTCTAAACTAGCATTAAATGTCAGCTCCTTTAACATAATACTAATGCATGACCTTTCCCTTCATATTTCCAAGATTTTAATATGCATAACAAAGATTAAATATTCATATCCAAAACTACAATAAATACACTTGTAAGTAGAAATTGAACTCCAATTTATTAGATCAATTTAATAGAATATCCTAAATGCTAGGAATTGCAATTCTAATTTCATATTCTATTCAACTCCTCTTTTACAAATAAATAACCGAAGGAATTTTGTGTGAAATAGGTGGTGCAAACTACAAATATGATTCGTGGTCTATACCCTTAATTCATTATTGAAAACTCACAATTTGAATCAAAGAATGAGGAGAAGTGGAATAGACTATGAAATTACTTAAAATTACAGAAATAATATAAATTCCACCAAATTAACATAAATAATTGAGGATCCCCATCTAAATTTACATATCGAAATGAAAAAGAAATTTAGGGGATTTTATCTATTTTGTTTTTGCAATCCGAAAATCTTTAGGGCATATACAAATCTATAGATATATCTTAATCAATTACTGGATTAAAAATACTAAGGTTTTCACTCATTTTTGGTACTTAGCTTTGCTTCTCTTTGGATTTGCAATGTCCATTGTAATCTTATCGGATCTCTTCTTTTTATATATACAACAAGGGATATGTGTGTGTATTAGATTCAAAAAGGTTGAAGGAGAAGAGATCTATAAATTAAATAATAAACAAAGATAGATTGATATTTCTTACTTGAAACCTTAATGGAGTTTTCTAAATTTAGGAAGAGAAAAACTGATAGAGCTTCGCTGATGTTTCTAAAATATTTGTGAATAAAAGTAAGGGGTATAAGGTCTTATTTATAGAGGTTGAAACGCATCAGAACTGTAGGATGAAACTAGGTTAAAAATAATAAATTTGGTATGCTAAATCAACAAAACCCTATCCGCCACCTGTTCATGATCGGACGACCGCCATATTCAACCAGTCGACCACTAGTCGACCGATCCCATTGAAGGGATCAATTGGTACATATATATTTAGGAAGATTTAGTATTTTCCATTGCATATTAATTTTAGTCCTTAATTAACTTTTAATCTTAATTGTTAACTTTAACATTTACTTAACCCCTGATCTAATAACAATTAATTTTTTAAATTCAAACTCTAAATTTAATTGCTTATTTGAATTTGAGTTAAGCGAAATTGAATCTGAAAGCTTCAAATGCTCATAACTTCTTCATCTGAGCTCCTTTTCAGCATATTATATATGAAAATTGATCACAATTTCACCGTGAACGCAACATAATAACTTTCATGGTTACATTCTAACTTTTATAAAACTTTCAATTTTATTCCTACCGTTATTAATTGAATTTCTCTTAATTTACTTATTTAATTAGGGTTGATTTATGGGGTGTTACACGAACACATCAAGATTCTTGGTATGCATATGTTTACCTATATATTTATTCCTAAAGTCTAGTTAGGGTTTCTTAATGTTCCATCTTTAGCTTATACACTTATATTATTTAATTGTTATTATTATATAACTTTTATATTTTATTTAACTTGTATAATATTTTATGTATAACATTATGTTAATTAGATCATATTTAATTAATTTAATTAATTATTATATTATTTAATTACATCATATTATATTGAATTTATATGTATGTATGTATGTATGTATAAAAACCTTTGTAGTAATACACATGTATCTTATATATATTGATTTATTAATTAACTTTCATTTAATTTTTTAACTAAACAATTTTAATTAAATTTAATTAATTTCAAAATTTCTTTTATACACACATGTATACTCTTATTGACTTAAACAATTCAAGACAACATAACATATATCATTATATATATTATACATGTGCGTATATAGTTAATTAATTAACTTAGTTAATAAATTCATTTATTTTAATAATATTATTAACAATAATGTTTTGGAAATTAATTTTATAACATATTCAAACATTTTGAAAAATTATATTATAACTTTTATAACATGCGCTTTATTTTAAATTTAACTTTTAACTTTTAAATTTTGAATTTTATTTTATTTTTCAAAACAATTTTAAAATCTACACAATAACATTTATAATATTTTTCTTATTTTAATCTTAACTTTAAATTTAAAATTTTTATTTTAATTTCAAAATAATTTTGAAACTAGTCAAAGACCAACACAAATTGGGCCTTTTCTACTAGGGCTAACCTTTGGGCTCATAGAACTATTCGTGCTAGATCAGTAGCCATGTAGGACTGGGTATTTGATAGCCCAACAATCTAGCCTTGAAACTACCTTTCTTAAATACCCTACCAATTGGGTTGTAAGTTTAATTAGTTAACCATAATACGACTAATTTAGACTACATAAATTGTTAGGCACTAATACCATTGTTAGAGCCGGGCCAGCAAGCAGCGAGGCAATTGGGTAAATTTAAAGCTTTTTTACCTAATTGGATCTTTATTGGGCATATGAAGTCTAAATTAATTTGAAACTTTTTAGGTATTGTTTCAAATAAAATCAACATTTTATTTAACTAATAATAACGCTTTGTTTTTAATGTTTATATTAAATAATATTTATATGTGCATTATATACACATTTGTGTGTACGTGCACATGCAAATTAATAGAGCATACACAGTTTGACATGCCCATATATAGATTCCGAAATTTACACTGCAATGGATATGTTAGCCCTTTTTTTATACAAATGTATTGTCTAAATATATACATATGTGTTAAAATATAATACAAGTAAATATGTATATAAATATAATTATATATATATATATATTACAATTTATTAATTGTATATAATTTATGTAAAGCATTTATGAAATATTATCAATTCACAAAGTTATATTTAAACACTAATTTATTAAATAATTTTAACTATAATATGAAATTCGAATTTTTTTAGCATAGCCACCGGGGTTAACAGGGCCCTTTCCAAGTCTATTAAACACACATGAAAATAGGTTTAAACTTCTTTGTTCCAAAAGAAAAGGTACAAGGGTAAACTAAAAGAGAAGAAAAAAGTAAAACAAAAACATACACAAAAGCAAAAGCTTAGGCCCGCTGCAACTCAGATTCCTCTTCGGAAAGTAAACCATGCACACATGCATTATTCTTCATCCTACTAAAGTTCATATTACATAGTATAACATTAGTGACACTCCTAATAGGAGTCTCCTATTATTAAATACCCTAGCATTCCTCTCTTGCCAAATTACGTCAACTGACACTTTTAAAAGTAGCAGCAGTAGTTAAGAGCCATTATCTCGCCACCTTGTAGCGTTAAATATCCTGTTCCATTCATCGAAACTGAATCTCAAGGGATCATTAAATTTGCCTTTACTAAGCACTATACACCATAGAGAAAATGTTGTCAAACAACTGAAATAGAGATGCACATTGTCCTCTGTGATTACAGTAATAAACACAAACATTTTCCATTTAAATACCTCTAACATGAAGCTTAGTTTTAGTCATAATGCCATTTTTAAGTACCTTCCATAACAGGAAATTTAGTTTTTGTGAACTATACATGTTCCACACCCTAGCATGCCATCTAAATTTTGCAACAGGAACATGTTCTACAGTAGATTTGTAAATTACAGAAACTGAGTGAGAAACTAACCTTGTTGTCCGAATATACCATCATTTCCAACAGGCAGGGTAGTGCTTTGAATTAATTGCCATAATTGTTGAACCCTGTCATTACTAGTATAAGGTAGAGAAACATGCCCATTAGCCATATAATCACCAACTTTGGTATTCACGTGAATTCTAGTTTGCCTCATTTCTTCAAGGGATAGAACGTTGGGTAGAAAAAGACCTTTAGAGGCCCAAGGCTCAAACTAGAACCTAGCATCACTAGAAGTGGAGATTAAAGATTGTACATAGGAGAGTAAGGTTTTTCTAAGCTGATGAATGGACCTCCAAAACCTATCCAGGAAGAAGTGATGCTTCCATAACCCAAAAATTCTTATGGCCGAGTTGATGACTGGCCCATTTGACCCATAAGTTAGATTTTCTGTTAATGAAATTGCTGAAGTGCATAGAAAATGCAGACAGGCTCAAATTTCTTACACTCCTGATACCTAACCCACCATAGGTTAATGGCTTTCCAAATTTACTGAATGCTTTGGGTATCAACTTCCTAGAGTGCATATTCCCTTGACCAGAGGAAATGGTTCATAGCTTTCCTAATATTGGATGTAAGCTTAGAAGGAAAGATAAAACATCTACTCAAATACAATGCCATGGCATGAATTATTGATTTTAGGATAGTATGTCTTCCTGCTTGGGAGTGAAACTTGTTAGTCTAGTTGTTCATAGTCTTAGTAATCTTCTCAAATGGTGGCAGGCATGTAGTTGTACCAATCCTTCTGGAAGATAGGGGTATTGCAAGATGTGTTACACCGCTGGTAAGAATTGGAAAAAAAGAAAAAATCATGTACTTCTTGTCTTGAAACTTAGGCAATCTAGTAATGGTGAGATAAGATTTTTCATAGTTAATTTTAAGACCTGTTATGCTTTGGAAGGTATTCAACACCTTAGAAATGCAGTTCAAAAAGGATTGAGTTGATTTAGTAAATAATATGGCATCATCTACAAATAGTAACAAAGAGATACAAGGATTATTACATTTAGGATGAAGAGCAAACTCTTTACTAGAAATGTGCTTGTTGAACAACTGGGTGAATAGATTCATTACTATGATCAAAAGATAAGAAGACATCGAGTCTCCCTGCATTATACCCCAAGCTCCTTTAAAATACCCCACTAATTTACCATTAAAACTTAAAGAGTATGAGATCATTGATATATAAGTATGGATCCATCCTATGCAGCTAAAACGTTCAAAGGTTCTATAGCGGTGGAGGTGCAAAAAATTATAGCAAGGATAAGGTGGAGACATAGCAGAAAATAGTGGTAGTGTAAAAAACTTCATTAGATATAAAACCAAATATTTAAATGTTGGTTTATTCTCATTCTCATAGTATTTGTGTAGAAAAATGACATATTGTTCAATTTTATATAACAAAATCAAAGTATATAATATGTAGATTAGAATTGTGATTACTATATATTTCTAACTTATATTGAGTGACTATTCCTTACAATTAGGTTTTCCCTAGATTTTTTGATTTGATATAAAAGAGAATAAGTCAATTCAACCTTTGCATATTAATTTTGCTAAAATGGATGCTAAAAAGCTTTAATTTACTAGGTATAATAGAAAATAGCAGGCTTAAAGCAGATCTACAAATTAATACACTACTTAAAAAGCTCTAATTCCGACAGTAAGGGGCGACGGCTTCCGACGGCTGTTTTCCGACGACTTTCGACGGGCCGTCGGAAGCCGTCAAAATTTCACGAATTATAGGGCTCAGCCGAGTCTTCTTCTTCCTCATCACCATATACGAAAATTAAATCAAAAAAACCTCAATTCCCTTCTCCAAGCTTTCAATCTCTAATTTCGATCTTCAGGATCCTCCACGGCTGTATAATCAACCTATATTGCTCTCAATCTTAGATATAATATCTTATTTTCGACAAAAATCAAATTTTTACCCTAAATCTAAATTTGCATAATTTGATAAATTAGGATTAATTAGTAACTGCAATTGTTTCCAATAGCGTAATAACGGTTTATAACATCACATGGTATACATATTCATCTTTTATCGTGAAATTGTGAAAAACATGTATAAGTTGTGGTTGTTCATGTATATGTAAATCATTGTGTATGCCTTGATTCTACGATTGTGTATCTGTGTAGCGCTACTATCATTGTATTATGTTAGTTGGAATAAGTTATAATGAACGAACGAGCTAGGAGTATTATATTGTGCACGTATTGACTTATGAAACAAAAAAATGCATGAGTCTAAATTATAATTGTGTGTAATGAAAAATGACAAAAATGTTAAACGATCCTTAAGTTGATGTAATACGTCGAATAAATGTGTTAAATTAAAATATATTTTTGTAAATGTGAATAGTTAGTAAAACTGTATTTTTTCATAATATGCGCACATTTAATTACCTAATGTCCCTTAGACAGTTTTTGGCCCCGTCTGACGAGTGTTGTACATGATCGTTGTATAAATAGTTGTTTTTTTCAAAAAACGACCATTTATATTCATCTCGTACAATGTTTTTTGAATTTGTCCCTATATTGGACAAGTTATGAACACAGTAAGCATTTATATTTTGTATACTACTTCGTCTCAAACGGTTCATAAAATTTAGGCCTAACTTTTCTTTTTTGTTTCCTGCGTACACGCATTTGTGTACAATGCATGGAACAAAAGGGAAATGTTGCCGAAATTTTGTTGAATCGTTTGAGACGAAGTAATATACGAAATGTAAGTGCTTACTATGTTTGTAATGGGAAGTAGGATGCTGACCATAGAAAAAAAATTATACAATTTTTTATATCGATACGTTAAAAAATAAAAATACCCTATTTGAAACTATTTTTAAATTTGTGAAGTAGTTCTTTAAATTCAAATATTATACGACCATGAAAATAATCCTTTTCGAATTTGTATTCTCGAAAATAAATATTAAATTTTGAACTTCTCATTTTGTCAAATAGGAAAAATGATTGATTATTTTGTTGATCGAAGGAGATGGATGTACCAAAGAAAAGGACTGAGGGGCTCAATAAAAGAAGATTTTTATAATGGTATAAACGTGTTAGTTGAATTCGCTTTAAGTAACAATGGAAACGATTCAAAAATTCATTGTCTGTGTAGTTAGGTGTAGACATTTGAAGTATTTGTTACCATATATTATGGAAGTTCATTTGTGCCAAAACGGTTTCGTACCCGAGTATTATGTTTGGGATCGGCATGGGGAAGTTGTAGCAAATACTCCTGTAGAGTCTGAAAGTGTCGTTAACGAAATAGTTATGACGACCCGTATAAAAAATATGGTCGAAGATGCAGCACGATCAATGTTTCCTATGGTTAAAGTTGACGACGACGATGGAAATGTTGAAGAACCAAATATTATAGAAAAAAAAATTATGATTTACTAGATAATGCTAAGAAACCTATTTGGGATGGTTGTAAAAGCGGCACTCTACTGTCAGTAATCGTAAAATACATTGCGATGAAGTCAAAATACAACATCACTGAAGCGGGGTTTACGGCCGTTGTACAAGCTGCAAAAAGACATATGCCGCCCGATAATCTAATGTGTGAAAATCACTATGAAGTTAAAAAACTTATGTCGACTTTTGGTTTACCTTATCAGAAAATAGATACATGTTTAAAAGGTTGCATGTTGTTTTCGAAAGAAGACGCAAATCTTAGAAATTGTAAAATTTGTAACCAGGAGATATACAAACCAAGAAAAAAGAAGGCAAAGGAAGTTCCGTACAAGCGTATGCATTACTTACCGGTAACTCCAAGACTTCAAAGATTATACGCATCTTCCGTAACTACATCTAATATGAGATGGCATAGCATGAGAACGGAGGAAGAGGTACGTTGGCACATCTAGCCGATGGAGAAGCATGGAAGCATTTCGATAAAACGTATCCAAATTTTGCAACGGAGAGTCGAAATGTTAGATTAGGGTTATGTATGGACGGTTTTTCTCCATTTTCTCAATTTAGTTCTAAATATTCATCCTGGCCCATTATCATCACATCGTATAATTTACCTCCATGGATGTGTATGAAAACGCAATATACGTTTCTTACTGTTGTCGTTTGTTGTCGTTCCTGGCCCCGACGATTCGACACAAGGAATCGATGTATATTTACAACTGTTAATTGAGGAGTTAAAAATACTATGGAACGAAGGAGTAGAAACATACGATGTGTCCAAGAAGAAAATTTTTCGTATGTTTGCTTCTTTGTTGTGGAATATAAGTGATTTCCTGCCTATGCAAGCTTTCAGGATGGAGTACTGCCGGTCGTCTAGCATGTCCATATTGCATGGATGAAACACGAGCGTTTTCTTTACCTCATGGTAAGAAAATTTCATGGTTTGACTGTCATCGATGTTTTCTCCATGTAAATCATCCCTTCAGAGGAGACAAGAAAATTTTTTTAACTAATAGAGTAGAAACCAGACAACCACCGATGATATGGTCAAACGAAGACATATATGAACTTGTTAGGGACTATCCTAAAATATATGAAACTGGAGAGCAAACAGAAATTGAAGGCAAATCAGTTGTTCATAACTGGTGCAAACAAACTATTTAGGAGTTGTCGTATTGGAAACATCTTCTGCTTCGTCATAATATAGATGTGATGCACAATGAGAAAAATGTATTTGATAATGTTTTTAACACAATTTTGAATGTGGAAGGGAAGACGAAGGATGATTTGAAATCAAGACGTGATATAAAAAAAATATGCAAACGTCCTGAGCTTCATATGAAACCAAATGACAGTAAAAAAAACCCAAAGCATGTTACGAATTAGACAATAATCAAGTTAAAGTTGTGTTAAAATGGGTGGAAGGGTTAAGATTTCCTGATGGGATATAATCAAATCTTCATAGATGTGTTGACTTTAAAAATGGTAGATTGAGTGGAATGAAAAGTCACGACTGTCACATAATGATTATTTCTCGTTATGTTCAAAGAACTACTGCCATTAAAAGTTTGGAAGGTAGTAACGGAGCTTAGTATGTTTTACAAGGAGCTTTGTTCGACTAATTCAAAAGTGCAACGTTTACGTAAACTTGAAGTGGATATTCCTATATTGCTTTGCAAATTAGAGAAAATATTTCTGCTAGGTTTTTTTAATGTAATGGAACATTTACCTATTCATCTCTCATCTAAAGCACGACTTCGATGTCCTGCCCAATATGGATGTATCCATTTGAGAGGTATGTAATATGTTATGACATAATTTAATTGCATTTGAAAGATGAAGTTAATATAAATTAATTTTGCATAGATATTTGAATCATCTGAAGAAAAATGTGAGGCAAAAAGCACGAGTTGAAGGTTCGATATGTAAATCTTACATCGAAGAAGAACACTACAGCAAAAATACCTTTTCGCAACTGCCAATAACAGTTGTAATATGTCTATTACAACTAGCACCCGCCAGTCATTATATACGCAGTTGTAATAGATCCGAATTATTTTACAACTGGCCCGAACAGTTGCAGAAGCTGTTGTAAAAAGTTATTTTACAACTGCGACATGTTAGTTGTAAATGACTAGTTACAACTGCTTTTAGCACTTGCAAAAGGTCTTTTACAATTGCCACTGCTAGTTGTAGAAAAATTATTTACACCGCGGAAAACCATTTACAACTGCAACATGCAAGTTGTAACTGACTAGTTACAACTGCTTTTAGCGCTTATAAAAGGCTTTTGCCAACTACCGCTTGCAGTTGTGGAAGGATGAAATACAACTAACAATGACAGTTGCAACACATATTTTTACAGCTGCTACAAACAACTATAATCATCTTTTCATCTGCTATAAATTTCTTAATATCATAACTAAAATCAATATTTCGTTAATATTATACACAATCATGCAAATTACTTGAAACAACACAAAACATTTGTATTTAAGAAAATCGAAAACAATTCGAGTTTACATAATTTATGAATTCATAAGTTCAATACAAAACACAACTAAATCCATAACATATTTCAGTAAGTACATATACATACTAATTAAAAGAGATAAATTCCTTATGCCAAGCAACAGCCGTCCCAACCGCTTGTCCAATGGTATAGATATCTGAAGTAGGCCTATATAAAATAGTAGCTTCGGGCTCCACCACTAAATCAATCCAAACCTTCCAAGCATCTGCTCCAAGTGGTACATGATGCACTAAAACTGTAGGATCAGTAGATGCAATTGTTGCTTATGCGATAACACTTCTTTGCCAACCCAATAATTTGCACTTTCTAGACTGATTCTGAACTTGTATATTACCACCATTTGAAACGTTGTTGCTACTCCGATGTGACTGCAAACAAAAATCATAAACATTTAATTTATAAGTTCAAAGTGTAAACAAAATTGAAAACTCCGACGTGACTGCAAACAAAATCGTAAACTCTAATGTTGTATGCAATTGCTTGTTGATGTTGAGCAAGTTGAAGTTAACTTAAGTAGTAAAAAGGAGGGAATAAAGAACATTTAAATTATGGGAGTGATATTAATACGTAATCAATAAATAAAACCTAAATTCCACAAAAATAAAGTTGAAAAAGGCATACCCAGTCTGAAGTCTTGGTTGCAACTCAAGTGCATTGAATATCACTGCTCCATATTGATGGATATAATCGAATAAATTAATATCAGCTCTTGACCTTATCACTTGATGAATATTATCCTGACTACTTTCTTGCAGCTACATGTGATCAAATCAAATTTATAATATTTGCAAACTTGCAAATTTGCAACCATAATTAGTGTAGAGTTTGTCACCTTTCCCTAGAGATATTTGTTCGACTCACATAGAATTTTATCCTGCAAGTTCAAAAGAGTACAATAAGTAAACATAGGTCAAAACATATTCGGTGAATTTATATATGATGTACGTTACAATTGTTTGGAGCTCTGAGAGCTGGTCAAGCATCAGCTGGGTTTGTAACTTGATAAACAATGAACACATAAGCTCAATACTTACAAGTACTTCTATAAATTAAATGTAACGATTATTCATTTCAATACCTGTGTTGATTTGACATGCTTTAGGGATGAACCAAGCTGATTCTCGAGGAGGTCAAGTTCCTTGCGGCTTAAAGGTCCTAAATCCTTACCTAGTACATTCCTATATGCTTGATTATTAATCTATGGTATGTTCCCAAGGCTTCAGTTAGCTTTGTGCGTTGTTAATAACTATTGCGTGCATACGTACAATCAATAATCCCTAGAAATACATATCAAAGAATAACATTCAATTACAAAACTAATTGATTGCGTAAAAGGTGATCAGTTAGTACTTGTTTAGCATCTACTGTATCAGTTGTGTGATAAGGTTTGTCAAAATGCCCCTACACAACCGGATATTACAAATTAAAGCTGGTATGATACCATATCTAACGATACATGGGATCTACTGTAAAAGAGGGTTACCACTAAACAATAAAAACTCTCATTATCTCTTCATTAAAATTCGATTCTTTCATTCTTACATTATCAGTTTTTGCTACACTCTTCTCCCCTCTCCTTCTGAATGCAACCTTGCATGCTTAGATGCCATAACTAACTAAAAAATGGCTGTTAAGGAGAATTTCACAGTGGAAAGCAAAAAAAACAAGAAAAACAAAACTGGTAAGTAAGAAAAGCAGTTATTAAAATGCAGTTTATGTTTATGCAATATGCAAAGTAAAAAAGCTCTTATGCAGGGCACCATTTCTGTTGGTCACAATTAAACAGTAGCAATTTTATTAGTCTAAATTTGGGAAAAAGCTAATCAAATAGTTAAAGGAAAAAAGGAAGGAAGTTGAATTGTGTACCATTCCAGTTTAGGCACTGAAAATGTTTTGATATTTAAATGAAACTTCTAGTAAACTAGCAACATATACTACTATTGGCAAAGAATGTTTATGTATATTTCAGCTCTTTGGTCATCCACAATGGCTTTAGGTGAAAGGTCATTTTCACAACTACGACGATAAGGTTTGGTTTGTTTAGTTTACTTGCATTTTATATGACCATGTTGTGCTAAATAATCATTTTCTTTCGATTTAATTCTACAAAAAATTATGTTGCATATATAGTGTTAGATAAAAAATAGAGAACAAGGGTTGTGAAATTAGTTCTTACGTGGTGCACGCGGTGTCCATTAATATTTTTTGGTTGGTTCTTTCGCCTTTTTTCTATTTCCTTGTTACAGTATACATACATCAAATGAGTGATAACAAATAACCTGTCTTATTCAACAAAATCATTACCGTTTGCTATGAAATTGAATACTTTGTTATGAACAAGTATTTACATAACAAAGTATTTACAGCATATGAATGATATGTTTGTATAAAATCAAGTATTGTTCTAACATATTAACCTGCAACTGATTTTTGGTGTAGGTTGTAGAATTCATATATTATAGAATATATATTATAGAATGACTGATTAAAGGATAATCGTTTGGAGAAACATACCATCGTGGCAGCTTCAGAGATGAGAAAAGTCGCATTGGAATAGCATTTTTAGAACTTTGATTAGATAACATAACTTCCAGAAGATTGTCCACACTCCTTTTGAAATATTTTGATCTAATATCAAGCCTATAGAGCCACCTTCTCGCTTCATCACTCGAGTGGTCCCCATTAGATCCATATCTACCTGTTTCGTTACGAATAGCATCTCCGGGAGAAGCATCTCAGATTCAGCATCTCATATTCGGCATCTCACCTTCATTTCCAAATTTGACACCAACGGCTCAAAACAGTAAGATTTGGGATCTCAGATTCACGAGCAGCTCCAGGCGAAGCATCAAGCAGCATCAGGCGAAGCATCAAGCAGCATCGATCTTTGGAGCATAACAGAAAAGCTTTTTTTCAATTTCTAAGCATCGGAGAATAGAAACTATAGATCCAAATTTTTGTTTTAGAACTAGGATTGGTTTTTTTGGAATGATGGAAGATAGAGATGGTGCTTGGGTGCTCTTTTGATGAGAAAAATTCAACGAAGAAAACTATGGGCAAATGTTTCGACGGCAAAATGAAAATCTGGGATAAAAATTTTAGCGGTAAAACCTGGGATGGGGTCCCAGTGGCAAGGCGTCCATTTAATGGGCGCCTGGCCTCAGGCGTCCATTAAATGGGCGCCTGGCATCAGGCGCCCATTTTATAGGCGCCTGGCAACAGACGCCTATAAAATGGGTGCCTAAACTCCCCCCTACAAAACACCCCTACCTCCCCTCCCCTCCTCACTTTCTACTCTCATTTTCATTTTAATTTTTTTTAAAATTAGAAAATCTAAACGAAATGCCACCGCGTCCAACCAAAATCGTCCGAAGAACGGTTCACAGGCATCCAGTGGAGAAAGCTGGACCATTACACGTTCCGCCACCGTCTGGAGTTTCACCAGACGATCTACGTGTACTACACGAGCTGCCAGATGGTTATCGACATAGAGCCGAAACCGCTTTGACGACCATATAGGTATGAATTGCAAATTACTATAACTAGTTATTTTAATATGTACATTGCATACTCATATTAAATAACCCTTACTCTACCAAAAATTGTTAGTTCATAGATTATCTATAGGACTATTACATTCACTGTCGGGGCAGTTGAGCTAAGTGCATTACCCAGTTTTATGACTATCTTCCTGGTCCTATTATTGAGAGGCTACAAGCTAGCCCTTTTGGTCTTTTTTTGTCGATTAGGCCTGTTCAGTCCTTTGATCGACCTCTCATTCAGGCATTAGCTGAGAGGTGGTGGCCCACCATGCATAAGTTTCATTTTTCAGATTTTGAGCTTAGTATCACCCCAATTGATTTCTACATGTTTACTAGGATTGAGATTGGACGACATGGTCTTCGACCTTTTCCATTTGATGATTTATACGATTCGCCCAATCTGTTTACTGTTTTTTTTACCACTAATAGATGTTACATGCATCGCTAGTGGTTCTGTTATGTTGACTTACCTGCAGCAGTACATCACCAGTTATATAGCTAGAGCCGATATCATGGATGCAGTTACTAGAGCATTTCTGTTGTACCTGTTTGGTTCGACCTTTTCTTCGAACCAAAAAGGTACGGTTAGACTAGGCTATTTAGCATCTCTTGCCAGATTGGACCAACTACATACTATTGACTGGGGCATAGCGATATTAGGCACCCTATATACTGCTCTACATTCATTTGCGCTTGGCGATGTCAGGCAGATGTATGCTTTTTGGTATATTTTGCCGTTAAGGTACTACGAGTACATGGCAAACATGCATCCCCGCATCTAGGACACGGCTAGTCAGGTTGCTGAGCATTACTTCCCTAGGACGAGACGATGGAAGACTATGTAGTACGTACATCATGTCTCCTTAGGTGTACGACATGACTTGATGGAGGCTAGATCACAGCTTGATATGCGTAGTCGAGGTAACATCATTCGGACTCCTTGGGCCTCACATTGGACTCATCTAGCAGATACAGGTCTTCTGGTGGACGACCATTCCTTAATGGTTGCGTATTCACTATCTAGACGTAGGGTTGCTTTGCATACACATGCATTTGTGCCTATGTGGTATTTGGGAGAGAGATATGCTTATCAGATTACGGGTGAACGTCATATACCATATGATCCTTTATCTTGCAAGGGCATGTTTGGTAGACATAGGGTGATCGGCGATCAGTACTTAGATGCTCTACGACAGGCTGGATGGGTGGATAGTAGTACTTTCTTCATCGATGGGGATTATGATGCTTATTGGGCTAGAGTAGCACCCCGTAAATTCATCGTACCAGGTTATGTTAATGGGGTCAACTCTGATCATATAGGACCTCATCTGGCAGCCGGTAGAGTTTAGGTACCGCAGGTTTCATTTGACCCGATTCCGTCACAGTTCTTCCAAATTCCCATGCAGTTGGAGCCTGATACTACTTTTAGAGCATATGACGTGACAGGTACTTTGATTGAGCATCCTTTAGTCTTTCTAGATCACCCCGACTATCCTGGTGTGCCTTCAGTCGGGTTATATCCTCCGTGTGAGGTACGTTTGTTGTTAATTGTCATTTTCCCTTTATTTTATGCTTAGTTTCTTACTATGTCAAATATCATCTTAATGTAGTATGCTGCTAGATTGGACCAGGCCAGAGTTTCACTTGGTGTGTTTCGCGATATGACTCTTGCACATACACACACCATGCATGATATGTACATGCAGTATACACAGATGCTAGAGGCGCAGATTGAACAACTATCAGCTAGACTTGCTGTATATGAGCCTTTCGGATCACAAGGCGGAGGTGATGCTGGTCCTAGTGGGCATGATGCTGGTGGTTTAGATGAGGACGATGAGGACGAGGGGGATGATGGTGATGGGGATGACGATGATGATGAAGGAGATGATGATGATGGTGACAAGGATGATATTGGTGATGGGGATGATGATGATGACGATGACGGAGATGATGATGATGGTGATGATGCTGACGACGACGACGTTGCATCCCTTTAGTTGTATACCTTTTAGTTTATGCGTAGTAGACATTTTGTTTTATGTTGCAGTTCCTATAGCTTATGTACTTATGTCATTGTTTGAGTGTACTGTGTATTCTTTATGTTTATACACTTTCACTTTCTTAGATTTTGGATTATAATGCTCGAGTATACTGTGAATTCTATATGTCTGTGTATACTGTGAATTATACATGTTGGTGTATAATGTGAATTGTATATGTCTGTTTAACTATGAATTATATATGTTGGTGTATAATGTGAATTCTTTATGTTTGTGTATACTTATTAGCACTAACTAGTTGCATATAAACATAAAAAAACCAAAAGTGACAGTAGATAGAAAACTTATAAAAACCTACTAATGACATAAAAAAACTACTAGTGACATATACGAACATAGAACACTGATAAAAAACGGCACAGTAATAATAGACCACAAATATGAAGAAACTAGACGTGACGATTAAACTGCAACTCTTGTATAGAAAGTCTAAGACGTATTATATCATGTTCTAGTTTGTTTGAATAGGTTATCCCCCTTGGACATAAAAGAACATCCAACCATTCCGCATAATTGCAACTATTCGGCCAGAATTTACATAGTTGGATTCGATGATCAATACTCCATCTGCACGTACTACAACTTCAACTTCATACCTGCACTGACAACAAACTAGGTGTGATTCAACTTCTTGCTCAGTGGAAGGTTGAACTACTTGATCCTGGTTCTCAAGTTGTTCATATGCCATACGAACAACATGTTGTTCGTATGGTGGTTCAACCACTTCCTGAAGTCTCAGTTGCTCAAGGTTTTGAAACTGACCGCGGACATCTTCATAGTGTTGTTCTTGATAATCGATAAGCCAATCCTCATCAGTACGTGGACTTTCCGTAGGCATGTAACCTGCATCTGAACCGATAGAAGAAGGCCAAGAAGGCATTTCGATGAAGAATTTATTGTTGTGAGTGAGGAAGAAGATGATTATGAATGATGAATAAGTAAATCAGATAGAGCATATATAAACAAACATTACTCGCTACTTTTTGATCTGACAACAAACAATACACAAGAGCATATATAAACAAATATTACACATAAGCATTAGCTTTGACAACAACAACAGACATTATCATTTGAAAAGACAATTCAGAAAGCTCTCGACACATTAACGAACGTTACATAACCAACCAGCAATACTGTTATCTTAAGGCCATCCAAATCTTTCTAGCCAATTTTGGCGTATGAAGTATGCATCATGGGCAATGAAGGGAGTGCGATATTTTAAATTATATCGACCGTCATAAGTTGAACGTGTAGTCTCAAACACATTTTCCACTATTAACTCATTAATAATCTTTGTGTAACGCGTGCATGCCCTAGTAAAGTTTCCGTATGCAGTCCTGACCTCTTGAGCTGTACGTTTAACTTGAGTGCCCACGTCATTGTTGTAGAGTTCAGCTAGAGTGTCCCAAAAATTAATTACCATTGACTCCTGATTATCGCACATCTCATCGGTTTGAATGTAGTACTGCATAAGCAACTTCAATTCATGAGACGTAAATGTCATGTTGGACAATGTAGTTTGAATAATGTTAGGTTTTTAAATGATTTGAATAGATAACGGATTGTGAATTTATATAATGGATGTTCCTTCTCTCCACTCAAAAAGCAGAGAATCTTGACCGAAAAATAAACGTGGCTACAGTAGTGATTTGACCACACACTGACACACCTTCTCTCCACTCAACAAAGCAGAGAATCTTGACCGGCAAATGAACGTGGCTACAGTACGTGATTTGACCGCACACTGATCCACCTTCTCTCCACTCAACTCATATATTCTTGATCGGCAAATGAACGTGGCTATAGTACGTGATTTGACCGCACACTCATTCGCCTTCTCTCCACTCAACAAAGCAGATATTCTTGACCGGCAAATGAACGTGGCTACAGTACATGATTTGATCGCACACTGACCCCCCTTCTCTCCACTCAACAAAGCAGAGATTCTTGACCGACAAATTAATGTGGCTATAGTACGTGATTTGACCGCAAACTGACCCCCTTCTCTCCACTCAAGAATTAGTCATATATATATATAACCATATGGATGTCATACTTGTTCACGATAATTTAGTCTAACAAAAAATTAAAATATCAAACAACTATCCTCAAATATCAAACAATGTCTGAAAATTTACTAAAAGCTATATTGCTATGCTATAGTGACTCTAAAGAAGAAGCGTATGCGTTAGCGCATCAACAAGAGAAGGAGGAACTGATGGAGATATACCGTGAAGCATACGCATCAACTTCTGGAAAACATGGTGGTTCCGTTGTGGGTCGGAAATATATCCACCGTAACCAGCAAGCATTTCAAAAAACACTTATGCAAGATTACTTTGCCCATGATCCAAATTACGGTCCAGAGATGTTTAGACGACGATTCAGAATGAGCCGTCCATTATTTATGAGAATTCTCGAAAGTATTCAGCAGAATAATAATTATATTGTTTATAAGCAGGACACTGCAAAAAAAAAGGTTTGAGTGGGCATCAAAAGATGACCGCATCTTTGAGGATGTTAGCATACGGTACACCCGCCGATGCCCATGACGACGCATATCGTATTGCAGAGAGTGTGGCATTGGAAAACATAGATCACTTCTGTCAGTCAGTTGTGGACATTTATGGGATGGGATATCTTCGTTCTCCAAACGAGGCAGATGTAACGCGCTTACGTGAAATACATGAAAGCAAGGGCTGGCCTGGAATGCTTGGAAGTCTAGATTGTATGCATTGGGAGTGGAAGAACTATCCAAAAGCTTTTCATGGAGCATATAACGGCAAAGGAAAAAAACCAACTATCATCTTAGAAGCAGTTGCCTCTCATGATTTGCATATTTGGCATGCTTTCTTTGGAATGCTAGGTTCTCTTAACGACTTAAACGTTGTCGAACGATCTCATTTGTTTAATGATTTGACGCAAGGTAAGTCAACTCCCGTATCATTTACTCTTGGTCATAACACATATGAGCATGGATACTATTTAGGAGATGGAATTTATCCCAAATGAAGTACGATTGTAAAGACATTTGCAAACCCAATGATGGCAAAACAGAAACAATTTGCTGTAATGCAGGAAGGACAAAGGAAGGACGTAGAAACAATTTGATGCAATTTATTCATATATTATTGATTATTAATTATGAATTATCAAAGTTTAATTACTAAATATTAAATATTACTTCCTAATTATTAATATTAATTATTACTTCTTAATTATTAATTATTAATTACTTGATAATATTTATTATTTATTCATTATTATATTAATTATTAATTATTAAATAGTAATTATTAATATTGATTATTTTGCATTTTCGGATTAATTATTATTATTTAGTAGTAATTATTAATTATGAATAATTTTTTTATTTATTATTTAACTATAATCATTGATTAACTATTACAATGGGCAAAAGAAAAGGGCTGTAATAGACATCTATTACAATTGGCAAAAAAGAAGAGTTGTTAAAAATAGGTATCTATTATAACTATTAAACGAAAAGGTTGTAATAGGCATCTACTACAACTAGCAAAAAGAACACTTGTTAAAAATACGCATTTATTACAACTAGCAAAAAAAGAAAGGTTGTACTAGGCATCTACCACAACTGGCAATATAAAAGAGTTGTTGAAAATAAGCTTATTACAACTTTCTGAAAAAAAGAGTTGTAAAAAACATTTATTACAACTGACAGTTTTTGGCAGTTGTAATAATACACTTGTAATAGGGTCTTTCTGTTGTAGTGGAAGCTTCGTTCTTTTTCTCTCACTATTTCAGTGATCATGTGAATATTTCATTTGAAAGTGTTCCTCGTAATGACGAAGGCGACGAACAAGAGTCCTCTCAAGCAATGTTATCTATTTTTAGACAACATGGTCGGCTCTCTGGAAAATGTGTAGAAATATGGCTAGACGATAGAGATCTTCATGTAGCACACACTTATATTCTTCTAAATTGTGCCGAGGTTGCACCGTTTGTTAGGTAATCTGAAATAATAATTTGTGTTTTATCTATAATGCATGCTTGTGTATAGCCTAATGTAATAATTTGTTTATATAAATAGTGTTTATGAACGTGAACTTTCGAACGAAGATCTCAGTAAAGAATTTTCTGGTTGGTTTTCAAATTACGTTTATGAGCCGATAAATTATGTTGTTGACAAAGGGTTGAAACATCTTGCGATGGGACCAAAAGAGTGGTCAAGACATATCCAATATATTTCGTCAATGCATATAAATTTAACACCAAAGAATACGGTGTAGAAAAATTAACAAATAATACTAGTGTATTTGTTAAAGGTAGCGACGATCCAGAAAATCACTTAAATGGTTTTTATGGCATTCTAACACAAATTTTGTAACTGACATATTTCTCACGACCCGCGGAGGAGGTGTTTCTATTTAGATGCAATTGGTTTAGCAATGTTCCAGGTTCTGGAATTAATGTGCACAAGGATTATAATCTTATCAAAATTAAGCATACATCGCACTATCACAAGTATGATCCTTTTGTACTAGCCAAACAAGCATTGCAAGTTTATTAAGCTCTTTATCCGTCTCTAAAAGGAGATAAAGCAGATTGGTCTGCAGTATTTAAAAAAAAGCCAGATTCACATTCAATGGGAAGAATACTCCGAACGAACAAGCTTATCAGGCAGATCTTAAGCAAAATAACGAAATAATAATTACAGACGATCATATAGATGTTGGTCCTTTGATCAATGAAACAAATGTTTTGGTAGAAGCGTTTGACAGTGCAGTGGAAAATATCGTAGAAAGTGAGACCGAATCTGAATCAGAAGACGATGATTCTGAGTCTGATTTTTTTGCAATTGATGTAACTATGTTTATGAAATTGATGTGACTATGAAACCAAATCTTTTTACCATTGTTTACATGTTTTATGTCATTTCCATTTGTCATTTATTTAGCAATTTTTATTAAAAACGCAATGAAATCTGGTTATCGTCGGAATAGTACACCCATTATGAATCAGGTATAACACACTTCCATTTCTATTTCCATTTCAATCATTAATTAAGCAATTTATACCATTGATGTCATTTACATATGAAATATATTTCATTATCATATTATTATTCTCTTACATAATGATGTGTATATATGTCATAGGTTTATCATAATGTCATATAGAGGTAGGAGCTTTTCTCGATCATCAGGAGGCGATGGCAGTGGCCCATCGCAAGAGTCACAACGTTCAGTAGTTTCGTTAGTCCCTAGAGCAGAGGGGTAAGAATTAAATTTTATTCAGCATCTTATTTTTTATATGATATACGTACATACTTATCTGTATCGTATTTAAAAACAGGGGGTTCGACCTACTTCCCTCGAAGGTTGTGTCGGATGTCTCTAGTGCTTCTTATCGTAGTAGGATGAGTACCTGCTGGCCGAAGTGGGACAACATCCCTCCTCACATCACAGAGTGTATATGGCAGGATGTCCAAGTATGTATATTTTTTTGTTTTCCACTTTTAATTCGTTTTTGTTGTTTTTCTACTGTTTATCATTTATAGTGTAATCTTTTTTTTTAATTTTTATTGTGAAACACAGGCTGAGATAGACATCCAGACAGACGATATGCTGCTGGCACGAGGATACTAGATGAAGAAGATGCGCAAGAACTACAGGGACTCGATATCTGAGACTAAGAAATCTAGTAAGAAACCACGGTGGATGGGGGAGAGCGTATGGCAAGCTTGGTTGAGATACTGGGAGACGGACGAGGCGAAGGCAAGTATACTAAATTTTTTTTGAATTATTAATTTGACGTGATCGAAAAATAATGTATCAAATTTTGAATGTATAGGCATAGTCGGATAGAAACTCTACAAACAGAAATAAAAATCCCGTCACTCATCGCGGAGGATCTAAGTCATTTTGGCAGCATCGATAGGAGTTGGTAAACTTACTGAATGATAATTGTACATAGTTTATACTATATAATTTTAAATGTATAATAATTGTATGTAAAAATCAACTTCAGGAAACTGAGGCGCATGGTCTCATGGGCTATATGGACGTGCTCACTCGTACGCATGCTGTTGAGCATGTAAATGTGGACGGGACTGTTTCGTATACATGGCAGGACGATAAATCCAGCAAGAGCCATGTAAGCATATTTCATTTTATGCAGTATTAGTAATTGTTCTGCTTGTTAAACTATAATGAAATAAGATATGATGTTATTAATTTGTTAATGCAGGAAAAGTTTATGGAGCAGCGCCAGAAACTCCTTATTGATACTGGTCGAGATCAGCTGACCAATGATGAGGAGGACACTATTTTTAAGTCCGTTATGGATCCAGCAGAGCATGGCAGATGATACGGATTCGACAATCAAGTGGTAAATAATTTATTTTACTGCTAATTTGATATTTAAGTCATAATTCTATATTGGATTATGTAATTTTATCTTAAAATACTTCAAATATGCTATTTTGACCTTTTTGAAAAAAATAACTTGAATTTTATTCATTTTCCATTATTTCAAAATATTTGAACCTTGAAAAATCCTCCATATTGAATTTGAATTCAAACCAACCAAATGACTTTATCACATCAGTAAAGCATAAGAAGGCAGAAGATATGAACGTTATGTTACTTACTAGCTTACATAGATATGCACATACACTTATAGAGATCACACAGCTAAATTAAATATTTATTGCAGGCCAGCAGTCAGAGACGGGGTCGGCAGAATAGAGCTCAGAGTGATCTAGCAGATATAGAAGAATTTCGGGCTAGAGTATCCTAGCTGGAGGAGCAGAACCACCAACAGGCCATGCAGACCACACAGCTGCTAGAGTACATGCAACATTTTGGTGGTCGCTTCCCTTCCTCGGCTGGCTCTAGATCTGGAGGAGATTGATTCATTGCTTTCTTGCTTTTTCAGGTATGTTTTTTTAGTTCTGAATGATTTGGTAGACGGTGGAGGTAGTTGTTGATTTTTGTATGATTATATTTGATACATTTGGTTGTGTGATTGCATGAAGATGTGGATGTTGATGTTTTTGTGTTATGTTGTGTATGTGTGGCATGGTAGAACACTTGTTGTTGGGGTTGTTGTGAATGTTGGAATGGTTATGTATATCAAGTATTTTATTTTCATGTAATTTGATGTATTTGTGTGTTTGATGAATTTTGTGTAGTTTGGGTTTTGATATTTGGTTGGAATATTATATATTGGATTGTGCAGTATTGGTGTAATAGTGTTTGGATAGGAAATATGGATGAAAGCCTATATTGCAGCAGTTATAAAAAAAAATACAGCAGATTTTCGACGGCTTCCGACGGCTCCCGACAGCTTCCAGGTGGTCATTTTCCGACGGCTTCCGACAGCCTGTAGGTCATTTTTTCGACGGTTTCCGACGGATTCCGACACTTGTCGGAATACGTCGGAAACCGTCGGAAATATGTTCGGCGCCCCGTGTCGGAAGCCGTCGGAAAAACTGCTCCCCGGCGCCTTATTTTCCGACGGCCATTTCCGACGGCCGCCGACGGCTTCCGACGGCCGCCGACGGCTTCCAACGGCCGCCGACGGTTTTCTGTCGTCAGAAATCACTGTTTACCTTGTTGTGATAGCGTATTGGTCAAAGAGCATTATACGCTATAGCGCAGATTTTGTGTGTCTTTAGCGGAGTTTTCATTACATAGGATCCAGCTTATAAAATGACAAGAAAATCCTATTATTGCCACTATATCAATAATAGCATCCAAACTGACTGAATCATAAGCTCTTTTAATATTGAGCTTCAACATAGCTCTAAGATATACAGCTACGATTATAACCATTCATTAACTCATGGGTAAGGAGCACATTTTCCCAAAATACTTCGGTCGGGAAGGAAAGTAGGCTGGTTTTCTAAAATAATGCTAGGAAAAACTTGCTTGAGCCTAGAAGCTATCACCTTAGACATGCACTTTTATATAATATTACAACATGCAATGAGCCTAAAAGAAAACACATATGATGCATATTGGACTTTTGGAATGAGGGCTAGATTAGTGGCATTGATAGAACTTAGAAATTTTCTATGGTTAAAAAAATTGTAAACAACACTGAGCAGGTCAGAAGTAATATAATCTCAGCAGTGAATGCAGAAAGTGGCGTTGAACCTATATGGGCCACCATAAGAAGATTTATTCATCCCAAAGACAATTGTTTTGATCTTTTCAATAGTGACTTTGATAGATAAGAAATTGATGTCATGGTTACTGAGCATTGGCAAAGATGCAGAGAGTAGGTCCTCGGTGTTAATATTAAGAGATTCAGGAGCACCAAGTAGATTATTATAATACTCTAAGAATAAATTGTCCACAAAGGTAGGGATTTCTTACAACAGACCTTGCCCATCTATTATTTGATATATATTGCTCTTATCATCTTTGATTTTAAAGGTACTATGATATAATTTAGAGTTCCTATCACCATGTATCTCCCGTTCCTTGTTAAGCTTCTATTTCTTCATGTGCAGTACAACTTTTAATGCTTCAGAAAGCTTCAAGGTAAGGTCATGCTCTAGATTAAATAATAGGATATTACCTGAGTCTTCAAGCATTTTGAGCTACACATCCTCAAGTTGGGATTTCAGATTAGAAGAATACTTATCTCCATTACAAAATTTGACTTTAGCTCAGCTTTAAGTGTTTCAACCGTTGCTTTAAGCTTTTCTGAAAAACAAACATTTTGTTATCAAAAAAGTTAGTGGCGCGAGCATTATGAACAAGAGGTAAAAATTCATTATCAAGGGTCCATAAATCAAAAATTTTGAAACTTGAATTTATTTTAATGGCATTACTTCCAAAAGACAAGATGATAGGGGAGTGATCAGATAAAAAAAGGGGAGGACATGAGAAACAGGTTAGGACAATGGGACAAAGCAGTTGAGTTGAAAAAGGACATGTCAGTGCGGCTCATTGATCTGATTCCTTCATGGCTTTTTATATTCCCAAGTGAAAGTAGTGCCTAGAAAAGCAAATTCACGCAAATAGAGGAGGAGATATATTACTTAGTGGGCAATGTCACTAAGGCTTAGAGGGCTACCACCGCTCCTACTGAAGGCACTTAACATGCAGTTAAAGTCCCCAATCACAGATCGTGGATGGAATTCTCGCCTTAAGTAAGGTATGTAATCAAGGAAATCCTACCTTGGGACAGTGTGATTGTCAGCATACACAAAGGTGATGTAAATCGAGGAAGAAAATGGGACGTGTTTGGCCTGGAAATGGATGAATTGTTCGTGGGATTAAGGATATAGATGGCTGGGTCAAAGAGAACCGATATTTTTCCATATGGAGTTTTATCAAGATTGTAATGTAATGACCATGTGGGATTGATATGAATGGCTGCTTTGAGGTTTAATGTTTGGTTTAGTTCAACGATCCAGAATTTGACCACTTTAAAATATACTATTTAAAGTGATTTTAAATATAAATTAGGTAAGGTTATATGATTTAAATAAAATTAGATAGCATTTGGAAAGAGAAGTATGCGTAAAAATACTAACATTTGCCTATATCGACAAAAGTGACAAAATGCTGATTTTAGAAAAGTAAGTTTCAATGGTTAAATAAATTATTCTAATTTATTTATGAGTGTTTATATTTTTAAATAACATTATACAAATTTATTTTTAGATTTAGTTTACATAAATAAATAGTTTAACTAAAACATCAAAATGTGACCGTATAATATTTTATCGAAAATCGACGTTTTGTCGATTAAAAGTTATAGCAACGTCTTCGCACCTTTATTTTCTTATATAGAAATATATATTCAAATAGTATGAGTATTAATTAATTTATTAACCAAGTTTACTTTTACTAAACATACTTAGAAAATTTTAGAATGTAATTAACAAAAAGTAAGCATAAAAAGACAAACATGTCATTTCATAGCAAAATGTAAACATCAAATCAAACCAAACATAATTATTATATTCTTTACTTAATACTTAAGTGAAAATGACATAAAGTAATGATTTCAAATTTGATGTTAAGCGTTGAAAATATAAGGTTGCTTAGAAAGTAAGAAAATGATATTTTGGTCATTTTACATAATAATATTTTATTCTAAACTTTTTTCTATAAATAGCCATGCATACCTTCTATTCTTTCACATTTCATTCCTTACTTCCTTCTTCACTTTCCTCTTCACTTTAATGGCTTCTCTTCCCTCTTCTCCGTACTAACTTTTATAAAACCATATCAAACAAGTAAAACTCCACCAACTTTGCCAAAATCCTTAGAATACCATTAAATCATAGTTTAGTGGTTTAACATCTTAGAAGTGAAGACACAATGGAGGATGATAGCGAACTTGTTGTGGCCGAGCTTTATGGATGTTTAGAGGTGGTGGCCAAGCACTTTGAACCATGGTGGAAGAGTTTAGGTGATCGTTTAGTGAAGATAAGATGAGTTAGTGAACCGTTGTTGCATATGAATGTTGGTAGGAAGAATTGGTTAAGTTAAATGTGAGTACTCATATTTACTAATTAATCCATAACTTATTTGAAGTATAACAATTGAAAAGTTTAAATATGTTGAATGATTAAATGTTTGATAAATTGGTTGCAAATTGGTTGATTATGTGATTGTTTATGTGGTTGATAACTTGTTTGATTAATGACAGAGAAATGATTAGTAATTAACCATAGCTAATTAAATGATAATTAAATCCATATAAATGTGTTTATGGAAATTATTTAGCATCTTAATGATTTCAAAATATCTAAAAAGATTGAAAATGATATTATAATAATATGATATTATAAAGTGATATGAAATGAAATATGAGTTTGAAATGTAAAAATATTTTTTAAAGTGAGTTTAAAATGATTTAGAAATTTTTTATAAACATTTAAAAGTGTTTCCAAGAAGTTTGAAAAGAAATTGAAAAACAAGTCAAAATTATGCGCGTCGCGTAACGGTTGTGACGACCCGCCTTTCATCCCACAAAAAGACGCATCATCATTAAGAAAGAAAGGGATAGAAAGAGATGAGAAAGGAAAGAAAGAACTAAACAATATCAGATTCTCACAGCGGAACGAATAAAATATATTAATCACATAGTTATTACATAATATACAACATCTATCAGAGTTACACAACTTTAAACATCACATATTAGATAGTCCTGAAGACCTGTCCATCAAACAACTCATAATCCATTACAATTCACCAACACAGCGGAAACACTATATCTACATATGTTGAAGCCTCCCGCTCCAAATCTCCTCTAGAATTCGTCAAAGCTAACCTGAATTCCTTGGCTACTCGTAAAAATTTAAGTATCCAAGAGTTTAAGAAAACAAAAGATAAACTCTGGGTCAGACATGGGTGGTGTGAGTAAACGGGTTAAAGTTGTTTAACTTTGAAAATCATTTGAAAATAAAGGGTATCTTGTAAGACCACGCCACAAATGAACATGTTAGGTTTTTACCTTACGATAACCAAAACATTTGATAGGAAATCCGGTGATATTATAATAGTGTCTAGGATTTTCAAGTAAAATAGTAAATAGCTGGATATCTTAATCTCACGCTCCAACGTAATTGGGCGCAATCAAAACATACGACACTTATTGGAGATTGGATTCCATATAATGGCAGAGCTACTGGGGTACTACCCGTCACAGTATCTGTTCTAGATCAGAATATCGAGGATCCACCCAGATCCCCCGCAACACAAGACCGGAATCATCCCTTACTGGATAATCCCGAACAAGACAACCCCGCAGTTGGCGTGACCAACCGCCCACTAAACCGAATAAAAAGGGACCTCAAGATAGGGGAAAATCTCGTCCTACTTAGACGCGACCCACTTAGCCTTGCTGCACCTTCCATGTTTTATTCATTCCCGGTTGATGAGGCTTGAGGCTAAGATTACCTTTTTAGAACACATATCTTGGAATGCTCATCGTCCTCCAATGAAGATGCTCTGATAGTATTCAATACATACAAGTTTGTTCCAGGTTGGAATGAAACTGAAGGCACTATCTCGCTACACTCATTTTCGAATCACCCTCGGAGTTAACGACAATAGCTCTTGCACTCTGAATCTTCATCTCCAATCTGAAAGCACTATCTCCGTTACACTTGTTTTGGAATCACCCTCAGAGTTAACGGCAAATAGCCCTTACACTTCGAGTCTTCATCTTGAGCTTCACTTGAGATTTCACGACCTATCGTTTAATTTGGATCGATGTGGTTTTCAGATATCCAATTTGGAATCCGATCCCGGTCTCATCGAAATCCAAAACACTATCTTAATGTCCAAGTTGTTTAAGTTAAAAAATAATAATCTATATTTAGAGTAACATATGCACATAGATAGAATAATTCACATTATCACAGATAGATAATCTATTTTATCACAATTCAACCAAAGTATCTCATATCACAGAGCAGCACATATCACATATCAGAGATATCAAATAATCCAAGGCATTCAATATCATTCAATCATCCATAAGCAAGATTAATTAGTCACACCATTTCTATTTAATTTAAATAAACTAAATTAATAACTTCAATCACTTTTAAATCATGCTCACTTAACATTAATTAATTACAAACCAATTAATTAATCATCTTAATTAATCATCCTTAATTAATTATTCTTTAATTACATTAAGTAATTAGCCTTAATTAATTACACAAATTAGTTATCCTTTAACCATTCTCATTAATTAACCTTTAATTACTCTCATTAATTAATTAACTATAATTAATTACATTGATCCTTAGTTAATTACATTAATTAATTATTCTATAGTCACTTACATTGATTAATTATCTTTTAATTAATCACATTCATTAATTAACTAACCCTTTAATTAATTGCCTTAATTAATTAATTCTTTAATTAATTACACTAAGTAATTAATCCTTAATTACTCCTATAAAGTAATTATCCTTTAATTACTTTCACTAAGTAATTTCCCTTTTATTAATTACATTCATTAATTATCCATTACTTACTTACACTAAGTAATTATACTTTATTAATTAAGTAATTATACTTAATCAATTTCATTAAGTGTTTATCTTTAATTAGTTAAATTAATTAATACCTTAAATCAATTACATTAATTACTAGTTAATGAACCTTACATTAATTACATTTAGTAACTATCCTTTAATTACTTTCATTAAGTAATAAACCCCTTTGATTATTAACATTTATTAATTAACCCTTATAATTACATTAAGTGATTAACCTTTAATTCATTAATTAATTATTCCTAATTAATCATCACCTTAATTAATAAATTATTTTTCTTAATTAATTACTCATTTAAATCTCATTTAATTTAAAGCTTGAAATTAATTTATTCAAGATCATTTGAGAATACACTTACCTTAATTACTACTAATTACATCATTTCATTACATTTGAAACACATAGGAATTTAATTACAAAATTAATCCAATATACTATCACATACCCAAAACAATTTTTAACATTTACTTTTAAAAATAAATCTTTAAAATTTGTTAAAAACTTGTTAACACTTTGCTTTAAAACTTGTTTATATATATTTTGAAAACTTGTTTGAAAACTTGGTTTAATAATTTTCTTTGGAAACTTGGTTTTTGAAAACTTATTCATTTTAAAACTTGATTCAATAAATTGCTATTTTTTTAAAACCAAACACATGTTTTCTATTAATTTTAAAACCTAGTTATTAAAATTGTATTTCCTTAATGCTTTTTAAAACCAGATCATGATTTCCTTTTAAATTTCAAAGCCCTGTTATCATTTTAAACATGGAAATGCTTCTTTCAAAAAAAATAGAAAAAAAACTTGTTAGCTTTCAAAAATAATCCCGAGTCTATCAGGTAAAAACTCCGAGCATAACACGAGAAAACCTAACCAAATACTCGAGCACTCACAAACTCACCTACTTCGAGACAATCACAGGAATGCTTCGAGATCTACCCGAGCCAGATCCTTCTTCCCCAATGATCAAACAAACCCAGACACACTTGAATATATGTGCACATGTACACGCAACCGCCGGAGCTCGACCTTCGCCGCGACCCTCGACAAGTCGTCGGCATCCTCGTCGTCCCACACGACCACCCAGATTGCCGAATTCAACCGCAAATCAAAATCGAGCCCATCGATCAAAATCTAGAACCCAACATGATCAGAAAAACCACCCTTCACCGACGATCCCGAACCCGAGAATCCAAGCCGACCACACCATAGCTTCGTCTCGACTTGATAATTCAATTCCCCCTCATGCGATCGCCTCCGGCCTCCCCACGACGACGTAATCGCCTCGAATACATCGATGACAAAGTCTGTCGTCAAAACCCTACACCGCCATCCCCTGACCACTCCATCCATCTAGAAATACTCTGAGCATTTTTTCCATGATCACCCTCCTTCGAGCTACCTTCGACAACAAGCATGCCCCTCAACTCATCGCCGTTCACGACAATATACCCAAACCCAATCAAACCATAATTCCCCAACATATACAAACTTAAAAATCCAGATTTTTATATCAAAATTCATCAATTTACAATACGAATCTGCTTATGAAATCAAATCACAGAATTATAAACATTGATTTTCGACATATATATGTTTATTACTGTAATTTTCTATTCTTGAAATAATTACTAATTTTAAATACTTCAAACTATTTTTAGAATTGATATTACATTGTTATAAACATTTTTCATTCAAAGATCAAAGCTTAAGTTTGATTGTACGAGGAGATATGAATTTTTTTAGTGAAATTGGATCCTGAAATAAGAACAGAGACGTATATGGGTACATATTTACCAACATCTCATAGACATACCATTATATACACACACACACATTCACAGCCAAACATTTATGCCGTGACGACCCGCCTTCTTAACCCCAGAAAGACGTTTCATCATTAAGAAAGAAAGGGATAGAAATAGAAAAGAATAGAAAGAAAGAATAACAACATCAGAATCTCACAGCGGAATGGAACAAAACATAATATATCACATAACTATTACATAGTTATACCTACATCAGAGTTATACAATATCATACAACGGGACTGTCATATACATATATGTCCATACATACATCCAAAATACAGCATACACTAACTACACAGCGGAATTACATATATAGATATATACGTCTGTTCTTCTTTCCCAAAAGCTTCTCCAGAAAATCAACACTTCCAATACCTATCACTTGGCTACTCATAAAAATTTGAGTACCCAAGAGTTTATGGAAAAAAAATATAAACTCCGGGTCAGACATGAGTCTGGTATGAGTAAACAGGTTAAAATTGCTTAACTTTGAAAATCAATTGAAATAAAGGTATCACGTAAGACTCCCCACAAATAAATACGGGTAAGTTTTTACCTTACGCTAACCAAAACATTTTATAGGAAATTCAGTGATATTATAATAGTGTCTAGGGTTTTCAAGTAAATAGAAAATAGCCGAAATTGTTACATCTATTAAATTCCAGCTACTAGCCACGAAAGTGGGTAATACAAATCAAAACCGTAGGGTCTCGTAGGGAAAATGGGTTTCCAACAATGGCAGGGCTACTGGGTACCATCCGTCACAGTACGGGGCCTAGATCACCGTACCGAGGATCACTCCCGACCCCCTACAACACAAGGCCGGAACCATTCCTTACTGAACAGTCCCGAACAAGATAACCCCGCAGTTGTGGCCAACAACTGCTCACACAGCCGAAATAAAAAGGGACATCTAGATAGGGGAATATCTTGTCCTGCTTGGGCATGACCCACCTAACCTTGTCGCTTCTCCCCTGTTTTAGCCATTCCGGGTTGATGAGGCTTGAGGCTGCGATTACCTTATTGAACATATCTTAGAATGCTCATCGTCCGCCTGACGATATGTTGAAAGCATTCAATCCATACAAGTTCATTCCGGGTTCGAACGAAACCGAAGGCATTATCTCGTTACACTCATTTTGGAATCACCCTTATAGTTAACGATGACAACACTTGCATTCTGAAATACCATCCCGATCTCCAAATGACAAGTCACAACCTAACATTTAATTTGGATCGATGTGGTTTTCGGAGAATCAAAATTGATTCTTCCGATCCTGGTCTCATCGAAATCCAAACGCCATTTTAAGGGTCAAGTTGTCTATTTAACTTAACATTCAATTAAATATCAGAATTCACATAACAGATATAACAGATAGATCATACACAGTTATCACAGATATCCATAATATATTATAACATATCACAGAAAAATCATCAACATATATCAAAGTCAATCAAAAAGAATTATCAATGCATACCAAACAGTTTGGTTTACTTAACTTAATCGATTGCTTAAGAATAAACTATTTAATTCTACTTAATTAATCACTGATTAATTAGCTTATTAATGATCAATTAATTAATTAGTTATCATTAATTATTAATTTATTAATCATCTAATCTTTAAGTAATAGTTTAATTAATTAACTTTTATTCATCAATTATTACTTAATTACTTAGTTAATTAGTTGATTCTTAATTATTAATTATTAATTCCTAACTTACTTATTAAAGATTAATTATTCAATTATCACAAATTATTTAAACTAATCATCTATTATCAATTTTATTAACTATATAATCTTCAATTGATCACTTAAGCTAATTATTATTTATGAATTAACCTTTAAGTAATTAGCTAACATTCTTAAGATTTAAATTGTTTTAGCATATGATTAATTTTTAATTACAAATTTAATTATAGTTATTAATTTAATTTCAAGTATAAAATTAATTTACATTCCAATTACTTTATACCAATTAACTACCCCTTTTTACAAACCATTCTTCTAATAAATTTAAATTAATTACTTACTTTAAACTAACAAATATCCTTTACTGTTGATCTTTGTTAATCAAGATGTTTAAAGAAATCAGACACAGCATGACCCGAGGTAACTCCATCTTCCCTTGAGACAAACCCGAGTACTCCCCTGTTTTTTCCCCGAGCTCTCTCTCTACTTTACCCTCTTCTTCTCTTTCTTGTTTCTTTCTTCTTCTCGTTATTTTTTTTATAAGTTATAGATAACAACCTGCAGTATACAATACTCACAAACGTAACTCCAGAATACCCAAAACGATCCCCAACCATTCTCGAGTATTACTCGAGACAACCCCCTTTCGAAAAAAAACTGCAGACATTGTACACCACCGTGCACATGCACGGTGGTTCGCCGCCCCTCCGGCGACCTTCATCGCTTCCTACAAACCCCACATTGACCCCTCGTTCGACCTCAAAACCCAAATCAATCTGAAAAGCATGAAAACGAAAAAGAGCCTGAAACTCGAACCAAAATTCGAACACTCGACAGCGAATAGCCACGTCCGGCCAACATCATCCCATAGAGGCGACGCCACTCCGTCCACGTCATCACCATACTCCTCTCGACCATCACCCAAAACCACATGCCACTCGGTCACATCACGGCGACGAAATCAATTTCTCACAGTACACAGGAAAAACTCCAGCTAAAACCCTACTTGCTATTCGACTTTAAAATCTTGCATTGAATAATTTTTTTTGCATTTTTCCTGACATCTACAAGTATCAAGCATGCTCCCACATGAATTTCAACTTCTAAAATTAATTGAATCATCAGATATTCTCAAATAAGCAATTTTGGTTCACATTGAAACCGCACCTATTCTTCTTACTTAAAAATCATTATTTTTATGTTAAAAATCTTAGCTTTGAGGGTTTAATCAAGATATAAATTCAAATTAACAAATTAAAATATTTAAATTTTAACATTGATTTTCTTTTTACTGTAACTAGAAGATACAGTGTTTATAACATACTGTTAAACTCTTTAAATAAGTTTGTAGGCCTATGTTTAAGATAAACAACTTGAATCAGCACAACATCAAAGTTCAAACAATTATATGAATAAGTATTATAAATTTCTGGCATTACTTTGTTCAGATTTTCAAAAATTCTGAAGAACAGCTACATGTACTACCAAAGCAACAAGAAATACCCAAGGCTTTTTATTTAAACAAATATCAAAGCACTTACCATTTATAAACTAAAGATACAAGTTTAGATTGAAAATAGGTAAGTTTACTCACCAAGTAACTTTAAAACAGAAGGTAAGGTATTGATGAAGAACACTGCAGAAGGAAATTTCCTGAAACCTTCTTTTTAATTTCCTGTTTTGAATAAATTTTAAGTTTTCAAAATAGCAATGCTTCTCAGGTTTGCCTTAAGATTTAGTTCAGTGTTTATAAATGAACTGATGATATATAAAGAAGTAACTTAACAGGTTATATCTAGACAGTTTTACTTGTTTGTATTGCCATGCTTCTTTTAATTGGTTAAGTATGATGTTCTGTAGTATGAAATGATTTAGATATTTCGGCTATAGTACTTATTTGAAAAACAAGTTGTGCTAATTTATGCCTTTGCTCTTATTTAAGATAACAAGTAATTGATGTTTACTGAGACTCACTTATGTGTTGTACAAAGATATTTTTTTGTACTGGACAAAGATGTTTGAGACATTTTGCATTGTTCAGCTTCATACAATCAGGTTTTGTTTTATTATATTTGAAGTAAAACTTGTTTTTCTTATGCGTATAACCTGCATAACAGCACATAAGCTTTGTGCAGAAACATGTTTCAAGTTATCCCCTTTAACTTATGCATTGAACATGTTCACATGATATTCAATAATGTAAATAGCTTTCGTAAAAATTTATGTTAAACAAATGAACTTTGCAGGTTATTATTTTGACTTTATTGATTGTAATTTATTTGCACTTTAGATTCTTCAAGCATTTGATTCATAACATTGTGTTTGTATTTTTATACTTCAAGTTATAACTTATTTTTGTACATTTATCTCTTTAGTTATATTGTATAATTTATAATTATGTTTTTATACTAGTTTTGCATGATTATGTTTTAACATTACTATGTTTGTCTATTTTAAGCTTTATCATTTTAAAAACTACAATTGTATCCATATATATTATCAAATAATAAAAATATAGAGTCTTTGATTTGATTTTATTGAATAAGACAGATTTTATTTTAATGGTTTTGAAGCATTCTATTTAAAAAAATTCAAATCAAAACTTTTCTTTTATAAACACATATATATGCTGGTAAATAATTAAGATCTCATCAGTTTAAAAATTGAAAAGCTTGTATTAATTTAAATTAGATTAAATATTTATTAAAATATACTGTCAAAAATTCCGGGTTGTTACATTCCTCCCCCATTAAAAGAATTTCGTCCCCGAAATTTAAAACAACGGTTAATTCAAAAGCTTTTTATATCAACAAATACGAACATACATATCATCCATACATTAGCAACCAACAAACAAAGCATCCAAATAACAATACAAACAAACTCCCCTAGCTATCCGGACACAAATCCGGATACGTTTTCCTAAAACTATCGAGAGTTTCCCAGGTACAATCTCTGGGATCCTCACTCCATTGCACCTTGACGAGTTTCACCACTTTGTTCCTGAGTTGCTTCTCGTCTCGATCCACAATCTGAACTGGATTTCTGACTACAGTTAAATTGGGTTCAACTTCCAAATCTTCTTGAATTACCGGTTCTACAACCAGTGATGGATCATGAACAAATTTCCTCAAATGCGATACATGAAACACATTGTGAATCCCAGACGTCTGCTTTGGAAATTCAATCTTGTAGGCTACAGCTACAATTCTTTCCAATATTCGAAAGGGTCCAATGTATCTCGGAGCAAGTTTTCCCGTCTTTTCGAATCTTATGGCACCTTTAATTGGGGAAACTTTAACAAAAACTAAGTCTCCGATCTCAAATTCCAATGGCATTCGTCTTCTATCAGCATATTTCTTCTGTCGATCTTGAGAAGCTTTCATCCTTTTCTTGATAAGCTCAACCTTCGCAGAAGCTTCACGAATAAGATCGGGTCCGAGCACAAGACGATCCTTCGATTCAATCCAATAATATGGGGTTCTACACGGTCTTCCGTATAAAGCTTCATAAGGAGCCATCTTGATACTTGCTTGATAACTGTTATTATAAGAAAATTCCACTAGATGAAGATGGTCCTCCCAAGATCCTCCAAAATCTAAAACACAAGCCCGTAGCATATCCTCAAGAATACGATTCAGCCTCTCCGTCTGTCCGTCCGTTTGAGGATGATAGGCTGTACTCAATCTCAAATCTATACCCATTGCTGATTGCAGAGCTTCCCAAAATTTGCTAGTGAAAATAGGATAACGGTCACTTACTATGCTGACTGGAACACCATGCAATCGAACTATCTCCTTCAAGAAAATTTCCGCCAGAGAAACTGCAGTGCGGGTTGCCTTAACTGGTATAAAATGGGCACTCTTAGTTAAACGATCCACAATAACCCATATACCATCATTCCCTTTCCTGGTTCTAGGCAAACCATCAATAAAATCCATCGAGATCATTTCCCATTTCCAATTCAGAATTTCCAAAGGTTGCAATAATCCGGCAGATTTCTATTGATCACCTTTAACTTGTTGGAAGATGGCACAACTGTTCACAAATCAAGCAACATCCTTCTTCATATTCGGCCACCAGAAAACTCTCCTCATGTCCTTGTACATCTTCGAAATTCCAGGATGAATATTCAATTTGGAGCGATGACTTTCAGACAACACTTCCTGCCTCAACTCCTTATCATTCGGGACACAGATTCTCCTGTTAATCCTTAACGTTCCTTGGCCATCAATTTCAAAACTGGGACACTGACCCTTCCTGACTCTTTTAATGATCCTCCTCAACATCTTATCAGATTCTTGCTTGCTTGAGATCCTTTCAATAAGAGATGGAACCGCTTCCAGAAGAGAAAGAACCACGTTCCTACTGAGAGCATCAGCTACGACATTCGCTTTCCCTGGAGTATACAGAATACCCAAATCATAGGATGCAAGAAATTCAACCCACCGCTGCTGTCTCAGATTAAGATCTTTTTGAGAGAATAGATATTTCAACGGTTTGTGATCCGTGAACAATTCGAATTTCTATCCCAAAAGATAATGGCTCCAAATTTTCAAAGCAAAAACAATGGCAAGCAGTTCAAGATCATGCGTAGCGTAGTTTTCTCATGAGGCTTCAACTGTCGATTAGTATACGCAATAACCCTTCTGTTCTGCATCAGAACTGCTCCTAAACCCACTATACAAGCATCAGTGTAAACCTCGAATTTTCTTTTCCCATCCGGAATAGCAAGTACTGGTGCACTAGTAAGCCTTATCTTCAATTCCTGAAAAGCTTCTTCACACTGGGGTGTCCATTTGAATTTAGCTCTTTTTCTAGTCAGCTTAGTCAGATGCGAAGAAATCTTGGAATAATCCCTGATAAATTTCCTGTAGTAGCCAGCCAATCCTAGAAAACTGTGAACTTCCGTCGGTGTCTCTGGCTGTTTCCATTTCAGAATAGTTTCAACTTTCGCCAGGTCTACAGAAATGCCTTCTCCATAAACAATATGCCCTAAAAATTTAACCTCCGATTTTCAAAAATGGCACTTCGAGAACTTCGCCTTCAGCACATGCTTCCTCAGAGTCTCCAATACAATCCTCAAATGCTCCCTATGCTCTTCTTCGGATTTGGAATAGACCAAGATATCATCAACGAATACCAGCACAAACTTATTCAGCACATCCCTAAAGACTCGGCTCATGAGGTCAACGAAGTAGGCAGTAGCGTTGGTTAATCCGAACGGCATAACCAACCACTCATAGAAACAATTCGGTCCCCTAAATGCAATTAAGGGAATATTATCTTCAGCTACCCTCAACTGATGGAAAACTGAAGCTAGATCTAATTGAGAAAAGATAGAAGCACCATGCAACTGGTCAAAAAGATCATCGATGCGAGGAAGAGGATATTTATTACAGATAGTCACTTTGTTCAATTCTCTATAATCCACACAGAACCTCAATGATCCATCCGATTTGGTCACAAACACTGCCGCTAAACCCCAACAAGAAAAACTAGGTCTAATCAACCCTTTCTCTAAAAGATCCTGAGTCTGCTTAATCAACTCTTCTCTTTCCCTAGGAGCCATTCTCCTACTGGGTTGAATCACTGGCACAGCTCCTGGAATCAAATCAATACGGAACTCTATTTCTCGATGTGGTGGCAGATACTTAACTTCTTCAAATACATCAGCAAAATCTCGAACCACATCGATGTCTTCAACTCTCTCTTCAGAAGTCTCAATTTCATGCAAAAGACTGCTCAAGTGAATCCCAGAATTATCACACGACACTCTGGCAATTCTACCCAGATCAGTTTCCAACGAAACTGTTCTTTCATCACAATTCAAAACGGCTTTATACTTGTCCAGCCAATCCATTCCCAAAATAAGATCAAATCCCTTAAAATTTAACACATACGGGTCGCAAGAAAAACTGTGGGATAGATAAGAGACCTTCAAGTCCTTACAGATAGTGTCTAATTTGGTCACCCCTCCTATAGGATTAGATACCAAGATAGGACAATCTACAGAACTAGGGGTAAGAGAGAACTTTTCAACAGAGTCCAGAGAAATAAAACTCAAGGAAGCACCCGAATCAAACAAAACTTTAATATATTTCCCATCTAAAAGTAAAGTACCTTCTAATACTCCTTTGCCCATCGAAGAAGAAGATGGTCCGGCTTCCAAAGCAAAAACTTTATTCTGATGTGCCCTCTGCAGAAGTGGACAATTCTTGATCATGTGTCCTGGCTGATGACAATTAAAGCACAATGATCTCTGAACCATAGCTGATCCTGGGCCACTCTGATGCGGTTGCTGTTGCTGCTGCTGGAATCCTTTTCTAGGACACTTATTTGCCAAATGTCCTTCCTGTTGACAAATGTAGCACTTTCGAGGTCCGTTGTTATTTCCAGGTTTCTTCTTATTCGGCTTTCTCCATTTAGGATCGAACTTTCACTTATTCGAATTAGTGAAATTCCCACCTGAAGCTGCTACTGGAGCCACCGGTTTCTTACTCATCAAACTTTCATATCTCAATGCCATATTAATCAAATCAACAAAAGATCCCTTCAGAAGCACTGTCAATTTTCCATGGAATTCAGGCCTCAACCCTTGCACAAATTTCTCATTCTTTTTCAGAGGAGTATCGATGAGTCTTGGTCCATAACAAGAGAGTTCGTTGAATCTGGTTTCATACTCCGAAATAGACATACTACCCTGCTTCAAATACAGAAAATCCTGATACAATTGGGTTATCCCTGCCGTTGGCACAAACTTCTCTTCAAACAACTCTTAAATCTGTCCCATGAAATGTCATCCTCAGATATATTTGCAATAGTTAAATCCCACCATGCTGCTGCACCACCTTGCAACTGCCACGATGCCATATGCCTCTTACGCTCATCAGACAATTTCATGCTCTTGAAAATGCGTTCGCAAGAGCGTATCCAGTCTTGAACTTCAATTATTGACTCTAAACCTTTGAATGGTTGGCCTCCATGATTTTTGAAATCTTTGCATAAAGCTGCAAAACTAACTTGAGGCGGTACTGGATTGACAGCCTCACTAACATTTTGACTCCGTCCATTATCTGTTGAAGTACTGGCCCTAACTCTGCCTCCTCTTCCGGAACTCATGTCGGTCACCTGAACAGGTAACTTATCAAATTTAGATAGATATATGTATATAATTATATGAAAATACAAATACGCACTCTCAAGATAAATATAACACAAGAGCCTAGGTACTCGCTCGACCTAACGCTCTGATACCAACTGTGACGACCCGCCTTTCTAACCCCAGAAAGACGTTTCATCATTAAGAAAGAAAGGGATAGAAATAGAAAAGAATAGAAAGAAAGAATAACAACATCAGAATCTCACAGCGGAATGGAACAAAATATATTATATCACATAACTATTACATAGTTATACCTACATCAAAGTTATATAACATCATACAACATGACTGTCATATACATATATGTCCATACATACATCCAAAATACAGCATACACTAACTACACAGCGGAATTACATATATAGATACATACGTCTGGTCTTCTTTCCCAAAAGCTTCTCCAGAAAATCAACACTTCCAATACCTATCACTTGGCTACTCATAAAAATTTGAGTACCCAAGAGTTTATGAAAACAAAATATAAACTCCGGGTCAGACATGGGTCTGGTATGAGTAAACAGGTTAAAATTGCTTAACTTTGAAAATCATTTGAAATAAAGGTATCACGTAAGACTCCCCACAAATAAATACGGGTAATTTTTTACCTTACGCTAACCAAAACATTTTATAGGAAATTCAGTGATATTATAATAGTGTCTAGGGTTTTCAAGTAAATAGAAAATAGCCGAAATTGTTACATCTATTAAATTCCAGCTACTAGCCACGAAAGTGGGTAATACAAATCAAAACCGTAGGGTCTCGTAGGGAAAATGGGTTTCCAACAATGGCAGGGCTACTGGGGTACCGCCCGTCACCGTACGGGGCCTAGATCACCGTACCGAGGATCACTCCCGACCCCTACAACACAAGGCCGGAACCATTCCTTACTGAATAGTCCCGAACAAGATAACCCCGCAGTTGTGGCCAACAACTGCTCACACAGCCGAAATAAAAAGGGACATCTAGACAGGGGAATATCTTGTCCTGCTTGGGCATGACCCACCTAACCTTGTCGCATCTCCCCTGTTTTAGCCATTCCCGGTTGATGAGGCTTGAGGTTGCGATTACCTTATTGAACATATCTTAGAATGCTCATCATCCGCCTGACGATGTGTTGAAAGCATTCAATCCGTACAAGTTCGTTCCGGGTTCGAACGAAACCGAAGGCATTATCTCGTTACACTCATTTTGGAATCACCCACAGAGTTAACGACGATAACCCTTGCATTCTGAAATACCATCCCGATCTCCAAATGACAAGTCACAACCTAACGTTTAATTTGGATCGATGTGGTTTTCGGAGAATCAAAATTGATTCTTCTGATCCCGGTCGCATCGAAATCCAAACGCCATTTTAAGGGCCAAGTTGTCTATTTAACTTAACAGTTCAATTAAATATCAGAATCCACATAACAGATATAACAGATAGATCATACACAGTTATCACAGATATCCATAATATATTATAACATATCACAGAAAAATCATCAACAAATATCAAAGTCAATCAAAAAGAATTATCAATGCATACCAAACAGTTTGGTTTACTTAACTTAATTGATTGCTTAAGAATAAACTATTTTATTCTACTTAATTAATTACTGATTAATTAGCTTATTAATGATCAATTAATTAATTAGTTATCATTAATTATTAATTTATTGATCATCTAATCTTTAAGTAATAGTTTAATTAATTAACTTTTATTCATCAATTATTACTTAATTACTTAGTTAATTAGTTGATTCTTAATTATTAATTATTAATTCCTAACTTACTTATTAAAGATTAATTATTCAATTATCACAAATTATTTAAACTAATCATCTATTATCAATTTTATTAACTATATAATCTTCAATTGATCACTTAAGCTAATTATTATTTATGAATTAACCTTTAAGTAATTAGCTAACATTCTTAAGATTTAAATTGTTTTAACATATGATTAATTTTTAATTACAAATTTAATTATAGTTATCAATTTAATTTCAAGTATAAAATTAATTTACATTCTAATTACTTTATACCAATTAACTACCCCTTTTTACAGACCATTCTTTTAATAAATTTAAATTAATTACTTACTTTAAACTAACAAATATCCTTTACTATTGATCTTTGTTAATCAAGATGCTTAAAGAAATCAGATACGGCATGACCCGAGGTAACACCGTCTTCCCTTGCGACAAACCCGAGTACTCCCCTGTTTTTCCCCCGAGCTCTCTCTCTACTTTACCCTCTTCTTCTCTTTCCTGTTTCTTTCTTCTTCTCGTTGTTTTTTTATATAAGTTATAGATAACAACCTACAGTATACAATGCTCACAAACGTAACTCCAGAAAACCCAAAACAATCCCCAACCATTCTTGAGTATTACTCGAGACAACCCCCTTTCGAAAAAAAACTACAGACATTTTACACCACCGTGCACATGCACGGTGGTTCGCCGCCCCTCCGGCGACCTTCATCGCTTCTTACAAACCCCACATCGACCCCTCATTCGACCTCAAAACCCAAATCAACCTGAAAAGCATGAAAACGAAAAAGAGCCTGAAACTCGAACCAAAATTCGAACACTCGACAGCGAATAGCCACGTCCGGCCAACATCATCCCATAGAGGCGACGCCACTCCGTCCACGTCATCACCATACTCCCCTCGACCATCACCCAAAACCACATGCCACTCGGTCACATCACGGCGACGAAATCAATTTCTTACAGTACACAGGAAAAACTCCAGCTAAAACCCTACTTGCGATTCGACTTTAAAATCCTTGCATTGAATAAATTTTTTTGCATTTTTCCTGACATCTACAAGTATCAAGCAAGCTCCCACATGAATTTCAACTTCTAAAATTAATTGAATCATCAGATATTCTCAAATAAGCAATTTTGGTTCACTTTGAAACCGCACCTATTCTTCTTACTTAAAAATCATTATTTCTATGTTAAAAATCTTAGCTTTGAGGGTTTAATCAAGATATAAATTCAAATCAACAAATTAAAATATTTAAATTTTAACATTGATTTTCTTTTTACTGTAACTTGAAGATACAGTGTTTATAACATACTGTTAAACTCTTAAAACAAGTTTGCAGGCCTATGTTTAAGATAAACAACTTGAATCAGCACAACACCAAAGTTCAAACAATTATATGAATAAGTATTATAAATTTCTTGGCTTTACTTTGTTCAGATTTTCAAAAATTCTGAAGAACAGCTACATGTACTACCAAAGCAACAGGAAATACCCAAGGCTATTTATTTAAACAAATATCAAAGCACTTACCATTTATAAACTAAAGATACAAGTTTAGATTGAAAATAGGTAAGTTTACTCACCAAGTAACTTTAAAACAGAAGGTAAGGTATTGATGAAGAACACTGCAGAAGGAAATTTCCTGAAACCTTCTTCTTAATTTCCTGTTTTGAATAAATTTTAAGTTTTCAAAATAGCAATGCTTCTCAGGTTTGCCTTAAGATTTAGTTCAGTGTTTATAAACGAACTGATGATATATAAACAAGTTACTTAACAGGTTATATCTATACAGTTTTATTTCTTTGTATTGCCATGCTTCTTTTAATTGGTTAAGTATGATGTTCTGCAGTATGAAATGATTTAGATATTTCGGCTATAGTAATTATTTGAAAAACAAGTTGTGCTAATTAATGCCTTTGCTCTTATTTAAGATAATGTTGGGCGGATTTTCACCCAGAAGATCTCAAGACCAAGAAGCCGCAGTTTCACCCGGGCTCGCGAGCAACCTCTACTTTGTTATCCCGTTTTTTGGTCAAAACTGGAATATCAATGTCGAGCGCGTCTCCACCACGATCAAGCTAAGAAGAAGCAACCAGCAAGCGTATGTAAGCCCAGAGTTCCACTCAAGATCCGAATACAAAGCCCTTTCAACAATACAAGCATAAGTCCACTCGGCAAAGCAATGCAAGGAAGCATTCAGCCAGCAACCAACCTAACACACACAAGCTCATTCGGCATGGCAAGCATTGGGTTTCATTCGGCTTTCCAGTTCATTCGGCTTTCCAAACCTCTGTTCATTCGGCACTCCAAACTCAAGCCCATCCGGCATTCCCCCACTGATGAACCAGCCAAGACCGAACCAACCTTCCACTGCCGGATGAGAACCAACACCGGTCCAAACTCCATCTCCATGCTACCACCGGACCACTTCCACGACCGAACCAACACACCATCACCGGTCCAAAACCCACTACCACCGAACCAACCATGACCGGACCAAACTCCAACTTCTCCAAACACGGCCGGACTAAGCTCCGCCGAACCAGAATGCTACCAGGCCAGATTGCTTCAGCCCGGGCCCACCAGCATCTATATACTTCCAAGACCCCTGCCCCCTACCTCACTCTATAAATAGAGGGGCAGGGGTACAACAATGGGAGACAAGTTTGAGAGCTCAAGCAAGGAAGGAACTTTCAAACTACTTTCATACACTTGTATACAAAGCATTGTACTTGTAATCTGGAAGAAGAAAGATAATAACATATAAAGTGGACGTAGGCACATTCTGGCCGAACCACTATAAATCTGCGTGTCTTTTACATTTCAGCCCTTACTTTTCTCATATTTACATACTCATCTAAAACCATTGAAAATCACACATACTCAACTAAAAAAAATACGACTTGGAGGTGTTTGTCCATTTTTTGTGCAAACATTTTTGGTGCTTTCACTGAGAGTTGAACTCGAAGCTTCAGCTTCTCCCACTCAACCTTCTTCCTCATAACGACGTTCGTCGCTTAGAAATCATGCCTTCCAAGCAACGGAAGGATGTTAACAAAGGAAAGAACATCGCAACTAGCAGTCTTCCGGATCCAGTAGCCCCAGATCAAGAGGATCATCCAATTTCAACAGCAGCACCAGATGGATACCAGGCAAATCTGATAGCTCCTGCCACCGAACAACCAATAACTAGGGCAGATCTAGACAGAGTTGTGGCTGAAGTAACCAACCGCTTCACATCCCAACAAGAAGCTTTAGTGGACCAACTTATGTCACGCTTAAGGGATGCTGAAGAATCCAACCGCAACACTGAATCATGGGGTGAATCCCAATCCGGAGGATCCCGGAGGCAACAAAGGTCTTCACTCTTCGAACAAGCTATCAACAGGAAAAACGATGATAGGGGCCGCGCCCGGACTCAGCCCGAATTCCGACTCGAGGAAGCCCTTGGAACCGAACCTAGCGGGGGAGGCACCAGGCGAGGGTCGGATGTAGCTGAGCCAGTCATGCCACCTAATCATAGAAACCCCGCTGAACGGAGCCGAGCTAGAACCCAGCCCGAAGTTGGCCCCATGGAAATGCTCGAAGCAGAACCCCACCGGGTAAGATCAAGGCAGGGGGCAACTGTAGCTGGTCCTAGCATGCATCCAAGCAGCCGAAGAGAACCACTGGATAATGCTAGAAGTGATAGATTGTACCATCCCTACAGGTCATCCGGACGAGATAGATCCCGCAGGGAAGAGCCAAGCTCATTTTTATCCGCCCCAAGTTCTGACGAACGAATGGCACGATTGTTCAGAGAATGTGTCCAACGCGAGCAAAGGGACCGGGGGATAGGCGCTAGGGTCACCAGCCCCTTTACCCGAAATATCGAAACCGCCATTACCCCCCAGGAATGGAAAATGCCAACCATGGAACCTTACAAAGGAACTTCCGACCCTATCGTACATTTACAGAGATACACCCAGCATATGCTCATGAGTGGAGCAACAGAAGGAGTATTATGCAAATGCTTTCCGCTATTCCTAGCAGATCTAGCTACCTCCTGGTTCTGCCATCTACCCCGAGGATCCATCAGCTCATGGGAGATGTTGAAAGAAAGGTTTATTAGCCAGTTCCTCATCCATGTGGAACAACCCAAGGATGCTTATTCTCTATCCAATATCAAACAGAAATCCGGAGAGACGCTGCAACAATATCTAACACGGTTCAACGCCACGGCAGCAACAGTTCAAGATGCCAATGAGAAACTTATCCTAACGGCCCTTTGTAGTGGCGTGCATCCGGATACCAAGTTTGCTAGGAGGTTAACAAAAGATAAACCAGCTACGTTACCTGACTTCTTCCATGAAGCTGGGAAGTATATGAGGCTTGAAAACGCTACCGCTAAAAGACAGTCAGGACAACAGGCTAAGACTACCCATGGCGACACTCCCGCTGCAACAAAGGACGTTTGAAGAAATGACTCTAGAGATAACGCTGGGGGCAAGAAGGGAGGAAAGCGTTTATATCAACCAGGACAGAGATTTGACTCTTGCCCCCCTCCCTTGCTTTAAACTTTGTCCTGGATGGCTAGAAGGATGTTTTTAATCATTTCACCAAATGGGTGGAAGCGAACCCTTTAAAATAAAATATCTTTGGCATAAATTATCAACTTCTTACATAAATTATCAACTTCTTGATCAAAAAAAAAATATTCTATGCAGGTACGGAGTCCCACTCAAGATCATATCAAACAACGGACTCCAGTTTGACAACAAAGAGTTTACCAACCGATGCCAAGAGCACATAATTCACAAAAGCTTCTCATCTGTAGCTTATCCTCAGGCAAACGGACAAGTCAAAGCTGTCAACAGAATTCTCAAAACCCTAACCAAGAAGAAGCTTGAAAAGTCAAAAGGCGCTTGGGTGGACGAACTTCCTACGGCACCCTGGGCCTGCCGCACCTCTCATAGAACATCAACGGGGCATACTCCTTTCTCTTTGGCATACAGATTGGAGGCCATGCCCCCAGTTGAAACTGTAGCGCCATCTCACCATGGGACCCACCGCAACCCAGAAGAAAACGAAGAACTCCTCCTCATGTCTTTGGATCTGATTGAGGAGAGGAGAAACGATGCAACACTTAAAAGCAGAAGCCCACAAGCAAAAAGTGGCAGCACAATGCAACTCCAAAATCAAGCATCGCAGCTTACAAGAGGGAGATCTTATCCTCATGCGGATCCTCCCGCAACACCTAATCATGGACCGAGTCCCAATCTGGAGGATCTGTGAGACAACAATGACCTTTCTTCTTCGAAGAGGTTAATAAAGAAATGGTCATGGTAGGAGCCGAGCCCGGACTCAGCCCGAATTCCGACCTGAGGAAACACTTGGAACCAAACCCAACGGGGGAGGTGCCAGGCAGGGGTCGGATATAGCTGAGCCTGTCATGCTACCTAACCATGAAAGCACCAGTAGACGGACCATATGAAATTCATCAAGATCTTCACAACAACGGAGCTTATATTTTGTCAACAGTGGACGGAGTGGTGTTCCAGAGGGCTTGGAACATCCGACACCTCCGTCGATACTTTGCTTAACATGTACCGCCCATATGAAGCGTATTAACACGGTGGACGTAGGCATTATCGTGCCGAACCACTTTAAAAATCTTATCTCTTGTTACCTTGTGCCTTCATATCTTGGCTGCTTGTTAAGCTTTATCCCTTTCTGTTGAACAAAATCCTATGGCATCTCCACTCAAGACGCACCGCGGCCTCATCTGGACTAGGCCTAACAGGTACGCTACGATTCTATGCACTCGCCAATGAGACTCTTTTGCTCCAGCATCCCTCTGCTGCGGGTTAACTCATTGCGCGCCTGCCCTCAAAGCCAACTGTAATGAGCCGATTATAAGTCATCATAAAGGCCGACTATAGCCGATGGCAGCTCATTACGGCGTTCGGCTCGTCGGTAACCGTGAACCTACTTTAAGCCCCAACATAAGGTGTGGCCAGCCAGGGGTAGTTCACGGCCAACGGCACCCACGCTAGCCGGCCACGGTAAATCGAATAATACCCACGATTACGGACCATAATGGTTCGGGTAGTTACCGTGCGCGATCTCGGCTCCGATGTGTCTTAAGTGCGGCTGTGGTAAAAAAGAAAACTCCCCGCGGAGGCGTAAGATGGGTGACAAATGTCTCCAAGACCCACAGCTAGGGAAAGTGACTACAAAACCCGTTTGCCACGAACTTAAGCACATCGACGGCCTTCCGTGACTGGAAGTTTTACTTTTACTATATTTCCATTCCATTTAAATATTTTTCTCCTATCCTGTATAACAAACTCTAAAGTACAGGAAACCAAATAGGAAGCATTCACTCATGAGGCTCTAAGCCTGCGTGCTGGGTAGCAGGGCGCTCAGCTATACCCGTGAACAGTTACACAAGACACTCAAAGCTAACGCCTGCGAATAAAACATAAAGGGCGGTACTCTCTTCTCTTGTACATAAATGCGTAACTATAACTTATTCATACACTGACATTGCAACACGTGAAGTTATATTTCAAGCAAAAACTTAACATCAAACACAACTAGAATCACAGGCATATACGTAACTATACTTCTCACACAACATATCAAGATAATCACAGCAACAACATTTAAACATGACAAAATCAGCCTATATTATAAGATCACACGAAGTTATTCTTTGCAAATAATTTTATTACAGTTGCATATCAAAGACTAACATGAACAGTGATAAAAAAGAAACAAAAAGATGGCAGATGCATCCACACTCCATCACCAACTCCCCCAGCCTACTTAGCCGCAGGATCAGAACCCCCAGCATGTGGATCTGAAGTCCCACCTGTCCAGATCGGAAGAGGAATTCATTAAACGAACGATCAAGTTATGAAAACACGGAAAGAAAAGAAAGGGAAAAGAATAACTCACCAGCATCCGCCGCTTGATCCTCATCATCCAACTGCACGCCCGCTTCCTCCGCAGCAAGCAGCCGCATCCCCTCCTTCACCGCCGCTTGCTCCTCCTTTGAGAACTGAGCAGTAACCGCACTCAAGTTGAAAGCCTCTCCGCCTTCCTTACCCGCGTTCACCCTGGCCTCCTCTAAAGCCTGGAGATACACCTTGGCCATGACCCGAGGGTAATCGTCCATCCAAGACAAGCCGCCCTCTTTCCAAGTATGGAAGTACATATCCTGAAGCATCTCATCCATCATCCCCTCATTTTCCTCAAACTCCCTCACCCGAGCCTCGGAAGCTTGCAACTTAGCGACGGCGACGTCCCTCTCTGATTGGTATCTCAAGCAGTCAGCCTGGAGCGACCTCCTCACTTCCTCCTCCTTCAACCTAAGGGACCTCCTCATCTCCTCCATCTCCTCCTTCAACTCAGCCTGAGCCATCTCCGCAGCCTCGAGTCTCCCCGACAACTCCTCTACCCGCTCGAGATCCGCATTTCGAACCTCATCCACCGTTGTAATGGCCATGTTAATCCGCTCCCTGCAGGTAACCTCCATCTTCCGTAACTCCGCCCTACTGGCCTTCTCCATGGTCTCTTTCAGACGCTGGGAGGCTTCCTCATGCTGGGAGATCTGGATGGCTTGGTCGGCAAGCTGCTTGGCCTGATCGGCAACCTTTAGCCTTAACCGAATATTAGCACTCCCAATCTCCTCCCCGGCCTTGACCAATCGAGCATGATGCTCCATTAACTTCTTAGTCTCTTCGGCCACCCGGTCAATATTAGCCTTGGCCTCGTCCCCCATAGTAACTACCCGAGTAGTAAGCAGATCAAGATCTAGGGACTTGGCCTCATCCAGCACACGTACCATGGGGTTGCGGGGAAGTAGGTGCTCGCCCGTGGTCTCATCAAATGAAATGTCCCGAAAACTTGGGTCTAAATCAGGATGACCGGCAAAAGGGTCACGAGGCACGGGGCGAGGCACATCGGGACGCCTTATATGAATGACAGTAGATCTCTTGGAAGGAGGAGGAGGGGGGCAGGGCTCCGTGCTCTCCTCCGTAGTATCACGAGGAGGCTGAGTAGGGGGAGGCAGAGTAGGAAGCTGCGAAGCAGAAGAAGACTCAAATAAGGAACGGCTCCGCTTCCTTTTCTGAATGCCCTCTTCGATGACCCCAAGAAGAGGGCGGTACTTGACTACGTCCCCAGTGCGATCAGTAGAAGGTTTCGCGGAAGCTCTCCTCGACTTAAATTGTTCAAGACGATGTCGAACATCCGACGTTTTAACTGCCTGGCCTGCCCCTGGAATAAAGAACAAGTGTTACGAACATACAATAATCCGCAATTCAAAAAATGTGCTAAGTTAAAAAGAAAGAGAAGTGAGGAGACACATCTATTATACAAACCCGGCGGAGGAGTGGGATACGGCAATAAGTCCTGGATCCCATTCCAGGACGGAAGTGAACCGTAAAAAATTTCTAAGTCCTTATCGAAAATAGAATCGGCAGAAGACAAAAGTTCACCTTGCATCGCCGGGATCACCCTAGCTGAGGAACCCTTAGAGGATGGGTCAGTGCCAGCCACAGCTTTGCCGGTTTCCTTTGCCTTCTCCGTTCCCTTCTCCGTTTCCGACTCTCCCTCCGACTCCCCGAAGGCCCGACGGAGAGCCTCATCCAGTTCGAGGTCTTGTTCAGAGGTTAGAGCAGCAACACCACTACCACCTTGACCGTCGCCATCTCCTCCACCCTCCGACCCTTCTCCAACTTCGCCCCCTTCCTCCTCTTCTACGCCTTCCTCCTCCGGGGCAATCGGGCAAGTACTTGGAGAAGGGCCATCGGACTTCTTTAGTTTCTTTCCTCCAACAACGGGACGCTCTGCAAAAGGCTCCCTCTTACCGCTCTTTACTGTAGCCCCCTCCTTAGCCTTAGCAGCTCTCTCCTCAGCCGTATCCCTTTGCTTGACTACGGACTGGCGCGGTAAGATCAAGTTAAACTCCAAGAGGGTTGCGTTCCTGATCAAGAAAGAGGCCGACCGGTCCCGTGCCGGAATAGCCTTTAATTCAGCAGCCATTCGCACTAAGGAATCGTCCTCCACGACTGCAACACCACCTGTCGCTAGCCAGAAATAGAAGCATGTCAGAAAAAACACTACCATCAAAACACATGAAAAATATAAATGAAATCAATCTTACAGCCGGAAGTGAAAAGGCGGAAAGAAACAGCATCGTCCTTGACAAAGAACCACTCTTTCTTGAACATGGTGAACTTGGAATACAAGTCCAGAACTGGTTTGAAGGGCACGGCCGCCTCCAGACTAATATACGGAGACCCCTTCTTATAGCCTCTCAGGTTGTACAAGTATCGGATTTCCCGGTTAGAAGGAGGACGCCCGTACCTCCTCTGGAAAATAACAAAGAGGCTCACCAGGATGGCATATGAGTTAGGCTGGAGCTGGAAAGGAGCCACCTTCAAATAGGTGGTGAAGCTTACTATCCAAGCGTTGATAGGAGGAATGGCCCCACACATGCAATGATATCGGCTATAGGCAAAATACCCCTCGGGAGGGTTGTACGGCATGACACCGGCCTCCGGCAGTAACATAAGCGCTCTGTCAACCCCGAAGGAACGGGATATGACATCAAGTTGCTCCTCTTTCAGAGAGCTAGGATAGCAATCAGGAGGGGAGACGAGAAGCTCCTGGGGACCATACCCATCGACTAGTGACCTCGGAGCGGGTCCGTGCTGTGCTGGATCTGGCTGAGCTGGGGGCACGGCAGAAGTTTCTCCGCTATCCCTGGATTTCTTCTTGCCCGATCGAGTTTCAACTTTGCGAGACATTTATCTGCATACACAAAAGTAAAAAGCATGATGTTAGAACGACAGTATAAACAGACAAGCATACATAAGTCCGGAGTTCCACTCAAAGTCCAGACACAAAGTTCGTTCGGCACTGAAGGTTCAAGACCATTCGGCACTAGGGTCTTATACGTTCATTCGGCAGTACAAGTTCATGTTCATTCGGCAATAGGATCTGGCTTCCATTCGGCAATGGAATCTGTGGTTCATTCGGCAAAACAAAGCTTTCGTGCCCATTCGGCATAAGCCCATTCGGTTATCGAGTTCATTCGGTAAGAGGGTATATACCTGATTCGGCGAATATTTGATTCGGCAAAGATTTGGTTCGGTGGATTTATGATTCGGCTTCCTCTTGTTCGGTAAAGAAAAGCTAAGGGGGGTGTAGCCTCTATATATAGGCGAGCTCTGGAATACCGGACGAGAACCTACTGCCGGACCAACCCCTTGCCGAACGAGGACCAACAACAACCGGACCAACTATGTACCGAATGAAACCTTCCATACCAAACCAACCCCCAAACGAATAAGAATATATGCCTACTCGAAACCGAATGAAACTGTCTCTACCAGCAGAAACCAGAAACAGGGGGCACGCAGGCGCTTCACTCAGATAAGTACCGAACTCTAGAACTAACTAATAAAATAAGATTATGATAGCGGTGAATAAGTTGTAAAATCCTCACCGACGTAGATTAAATCGTTTACACGTGTACGCGACCTCGAATGGTCCATAGGCACGCTCTGAATGGTTATTAACCCTACCATCGTGGGAATTTACACTTTGACACGCATTCTTAAGCCCATCGGTCAAATGGATATTTGATAATTGTGAAATGGCTAAGCTACTTACACATGTACGGTGTCGCGAACGATCACTAGGCATGCTCTGAGCTGGCGATAAACCACCTTGGCAAACGACCCAGGGACCCACTCTAACGTGAACCTGGCATCGATAATGCTAAGCCCCTTCGGGGCACGCTTGCTCGTCCCGAGCGACACAGTCCACTCCATCTCAAATATTCCGACCACGAACGGTCGTTATTTGAAACCACACTAAAACTATAAATCTCTTTGCAGGACATCCACAAGATATAAACATCCAGCCCATGACATTACAAGACGAGTCTTCCCACCAACGAGAAACAAAGCGCGACACGTGCAAGCACGTGCCCCACTTTGGGGGGCAAATGTTGGGCGGATTTTCACCCAGAAGATCTCAAGACCAAGAAGCCGCAGTTTCACCCGGGCTCGCGAGCAACCTCTACTTTGTTATCCCGTTTTTTGGTCAAAACTGGAATATCAATGTCGAGCGCGTCTCCACCACGATCAAGCTAAGAAGAAGCAACCAGCAAGCGTATGTAAGCCCAGAGTTCCACTCAAGATCCGAATACAAAGCCCTTTCAACAATACAAGCATAAGTCCACTCGGCAAAGCAATGCAAGGAAGCATTCAGCCAGCAACCAACCTAACACACACAAGCTCATTCGGCATGGCAAGCATTGGGTTTCATTCGGCTTTCCAGTTCATTCGGCTTTCCAAACCTCTGTTCATTCGGCACTCCAAACTCAAGCCCATCCGGCATTCCCCCACTGATGAACCAGCCAAGACCGAACCAACCTTCCACTGCCGGATGAGAACCAACACCGGTCCAAACTCCATCTCCATGCTACCACCGGACCACTTCCACGACCGAACCAACACACCATCACCGGTCCAAAACCCACTACCACCGAACCAACCATGACCGGACCAAACTCCAACTTCTCCAAACACGGCCGGACTAAGCTCCGCCGAACCAGAATGCTACCAGGCCAGATTGCTTCAGCCCGGGCCCACCAGCATCTATATACTTCCAAGACCCCTGCCCCCTACCTCACTCTATAAATAGAGGGGCAGGGGTACAACAATGGGAGACAAGTTTGAGAGCTCAAGCAAGGAAGGAACTTTCAAACTACTTTCATACACTTGTATACAAAGCATTGTACTTGTAATCTGGAAGAAGAAAGATAATAACATATAAAGTGGACGTAGGCACATTCTGGCCGAACCACTATAAATCTGCGTGTCTTTTACATTTCAGCCCTTACTTTTCTCATATTTACATACTCATCTAAAACCATTGAAAATCACACATACTCAACTAAAAAAAATACGACTTGGAGGTGTTTGTCCATTTTTTGTGCAAACAGATAACAAGTAATTGATGTTTACTGAGACTCACTTATGTGTTGTACAAAGATATTTTTTTGTACTGGACAAAGATGTTTGAGACATTTTGCATTGTTCAGCTTCATACAATCAGGTTTTGTTTTATTGTATTTGAAGTAAAACTTGTTTTTCTTATGCATATAACCTGCATAACAGCACATAAGCTTTGTGCATAAACATGTTACAAGTTATCCCCTTTAACTTATGCATTGAACATGTTCATATGATATTCAATAATGTAAATAGCTTTTGTAAAAATTTATGTTATACACATGAATTTTGCAGGTTATTATTTTGACTGTATTGATTGTAATTTATTTTCACTTTAGATTCTTCAAGCATTTGATTCATAACATTGTGTTTGTATTTTTATACTTCAAGTTATAAGTTATTTTTGTACATTTATCTCTTTAGTTATATTGTATAATTTACAATTATGTTTTTATACTAGTTTTGCATGATTATGTTTTAATATTACTATGTTTGTCTATTTTAAGCTTTATCATTTTAAAAACTACAATTGTATCCATATATATTATCAAATAATAAAAATATAGAGTATTTGATTTGATTTTATTGAATAAGACAGATTTTGTATTAATGGTTTTGAAGCATTCTATTTTAAATTTTTCAAATCAAAACTTTTCTTTTATAAACACATATATGCTGGTAAATAATTAAGATCTCATCAGTTTAAAAATTGAAAAGCTTGTATTTAATTTAAATTAGATTAAATATTTATTAAAATATACTGTCAAAAATTCTGAGTTGTTACATATGCAAACATTATATACTATATTACTACAACATTTAACACATATATCAAACATAAGAATAGATTTAAAATTATTTTTAAAAGAAAGTTTACTTAGCAATTTCAAAAACAGAGAACAGCCTCTGGTTTTGATCTGGAAGTTTTTGTTTGAAACTGAAGCTTGCTTTGATTTGAATTTATTTGATTATTGAGTTTGAATATGTGATTACTTGATCTCAGGTTGAAGATTGAATTTGAACTTGATCTTGAAGCTTAGTGAAGATTTGAAACAGGCTGAAGTTGTAGTTTGATTTTTCTTTTGCTTTTTTTTCAGTTTTTATGTTTAGAAGAAGAGAAGAAAGATTGAGAAAGAAAGATGTTCGAACTGAAAATGAAAAACCATATTTCTCTCTTATACTACATTGTTTATAAACTTAAATTGATAAAGAAAATTGTTGCCATTTGTATAATTGCATGTAATTATTATCATACAAGTGTCCACACATGTTCTAATTATTTTACACATGTCAAAACCCTTTAGTTAACTTGCTTTCTTATGTTTTTATAATTTTATATATTTACAAACTATCTTAGTTTATGAGATATATATAAAGAATATTTTGACCTTTATATATATATATATATAAACCATTTTAGTTTAAGTAATTTAAAAGAAAACATAATATACCTTTTTATGAAATATTTTTCTTATGTATTATATGTTTTAAATGTTTGTGAATTATGTTTTAAATTTTTATATACATTTGCAGATCATATTTTGATCAAGCAAATTTTGAAAAAGAATGTAAAACAAACCTTTTTATTAATCTTATTTAAATTTTAAACTTAAGCTAAAATATTTTTAAATAAATAAACATTTATAGATATTATCTTCGTTATTAAGAAATATAACGTTTAACTTTGAATAGCATTTGAAAAGTATTATATTGAATTTAAACATAATTTCCAAATCACAATATATGTATTATATATATATATATATTATAATTTGAAAACATATCTTTTTATTAAATTCAAACCAAAGCTTTCTATTCATAATGTATATACGTAAATATACATTATAATTAGGAAACATTTTTATTAGCTTTTAAAATGTTAACTTTTGTTAAATTAAAATAATCATAAAAGAATATTATCAAACCAATATTCCCAATTTAAAATATAATAAAGGAAGATTACCAAATTATTGTTGCCAAATTTAAATAATTATTAATGAATATTATCAAATTGCTATTGCCCAAAATTCTGGGTCATCACATTCCTCCCCCCTTAAAAGAATTTCATCCCCAAAATTTAAAACCAAAGATAATTTAATAATCCAGCAAAGGTTTTTATTTCCAGACAACAAAGCATACATCAACCATACACTAACAATTATAGCAACCAATTTATTTCAAACAAACAAGTCTAACTAACTAACTAACTAACTATCCTGTCACAATTCAGGATAGGCCTTCCTGAAACTGTCAAGAGTTTCCAGGTACAATCTCTGGGATACTCGCTCCACTGAACGTTAACTTGCTGCACCACTATGATCCTAAGCTTCTTCTCAACACGATCTATAAACTGAACAGGATGTCTGAACACAAACAAGTCTAACTCAACTTCGAAATCCTTCGGATCTGCTGGTTATACAACCAGTGATGGATCATACACAACTTCTTTAGATGAAATACGGGAAATAATTTATGAATCCTAGCCATCCAGACTGGCAATTCAATCCATAGGCCAAAGTACGTACCAATCCTTTCGAGAACATGGAAAAGAAATCCAATAAACCTCGGATCTAGCCTTCTAATCTTACCTTATTGCTCCTTAGATCGATGAAATCTTAACGAAAACCAAACCTCCAACTTCGAATTCCAAATTCCTACGTCTCTTATCCACATAACTCTTCTGACGATCCTGAGCTTCCTTCATTCTTCTTTGATCAGCTCAACCCTCGCAGATGCCTTTCGAAACAAATCTGGACCAAAAATATGATGATCTTCGGATTCTACTCAATAAGATGGTCCTCTCAAGATCTTCCGAAAATCCAGAACATAAACTCTACTTCACATGCATCAGTAAACTTCGGACTTACTTCTCTTATCCGAAATAGCCAGAATGAGTGCATTAGACAACCTAGCCTATAGATCCTGAATGAACTTCATGTAGAAACCCTCTAATCCAAAACAAATGCGAATTTCCATAGGAGTCTGCGGTTACTTCCACTCTAGAATAGCTGCTACCTCGCTTCTGCTGTGCAACTCTAATTTGGAGTAGATGAGAATGTCGTCGATGAACACGAGCACATACTTGATCAACACAGCCCAGAAAACACGGTCTAACAGATCCACAAAACAAGCTGGAGTGTTGGTTAACCCAAAAGACATAACCAACTACCCAAAGAAATAGATGAGTTCTCTGAATGCAGTCAAGGGTATTGTCTTCAGCTACCCTTAGCCGGTGAAAACTCGAAACTAGATCTAACTGAGAAAACACAGAAGCACCAAGAAGAAGATCAAAAAGATTACCGATACGAGGCAATAGATGCATATTTCCTAATGGTTACCTTATCCAACTCCCTATGCGGGAAAACCTATGACTTCCTCGAAGACATCCGAAAAATCTCTGACCACTGATAGCTCCTACCTCCTCTTGAGATGCCTCAATCCCAAGAAAAAGTTTACTTAGAAAAACTTCTGAACTATCGCAAGTCACTCTTGCAATCTTACCCAGTTCAATTTCCAAAGACATTATTCTCTCTTCACAAACTAGAATAGCTTATGCTTGTCTAACCAATCCATCGAAGAAATGAGTCCACTCTGCTGCTTCTGAACTCCAACCTTAGGGCACTGCTTAGCCAAAAATCTTCATGCTGGCACACATAACACTCCAAACTGCAATGCTGCCACAGATGCCAAAGACTTCTTATCCATAAGCTCCTCGAACCTCAAAGCCATATCAACCAATCCCACAAATGAACCTTAAGATGGGCAGTCATCTTCTCAAGAAATTCGAGCCTCAAGCTAGGCACAAACTTCTCGCTCTTCTTCAGGAGGGTGTGTCAATAAGACCAGGTCCGTAGAGACAACTTGTTGAATTTAGTCTCATACTCCGGTACGGACTAATTCCCTTCCTTGAGATCTAGAAAATTCCTATACAGCGGAGTCTTCCTGGCGGTGGGCATAAACTGTCCCTCAAATACTTCCTTAAACTTGCCGTAAGAGGATACATTTCGAAAACATCCATGGTTGCTGTGTCCCACCACGTAGCTGCTCCTTCCTGAGGTTTCCAAGATGCCAACACTCTCTTCTGCTCATCCGACAAATGCTCTAGAAACTCCGCTCACACGAGCACAACTAAGCTCACGCTTCAAAGATGGACTCCATACCTTTTAAAAGGCTTTCCTCCGAGAGTGGTGAAATCCTTACACCATGCTGCAAAGCTCACTCTAGGCGGTATTGGGTCTACAGCCTCGACAAATACTCTTCCAACCTCAACATCCGGGCCTTTTGCATTTGTGGTAGTCATGCTACACACACCACTACCCTTCCTACCTCTAGAACTCAAGCTGCCAGCCTATCTCATGTGGGTAACCCGGATAGATAACCCAATAAATAAGGTAGATATATAGATATATAATAAAAATACAAGTATGCTCTCTCAAGAAAGATATCACTCCAAAGCCTAGGTATTTTCTCAACCTAGTGCTCTAATGCCAGCTATAACGACCCGCCTTTCATCCCACAGAAAGACGCATCATCATTAAGAAAGAAAGGGATAGAAAGAGAGGAGATAGGTAAGAAAGAAATAAACAATATCAGATTCTCACAGCAGAACGAATAGAATATTTTAATCACATAGTTATTACATAATATACAACATCGATCAGAGTTACACATCTTTAAACATCACATATTAGATAATCCTGAAGACCTGTCCATTAAACAACTCAGAATCCATGACAATTCATCAACACAACGAAAACACTATATCTATATACGCTGAAGCCTCCTGCTCCAAATCTCCTCCAGAATTCGTCAATGCTAACATGAATCCCTTGGCTACTCGTAAAAATTTGAGTATCCAAGAGTTTAAGAAAACAGAAGATAAACTCTGGGTCAGACATGGATCTGGTGTGAGTAAATGCGTTAAAGTTGTTTAACGCTGAAAATCATTTGAAAACAAAGGGTATATCATAAGACCATGCCACAAATAAATATGTCAGGTTTTTACCTTACGATAACCAAAACATTTGATAGGAAATCCAGTAATATTAAAATAATGTCTAGGATTTACAAGTAAAATAGAAAATAGCTGGAATGCTTACATCTCACGTTCCAACATAGTTGGGCATAAGCAAAACATAGACACTTATTGGAGATTGGATTCCATACAATGGCAGAGCTAATAGGGTACCGCCCGTCACAGTACCTGGTCTAGATCAGAGTACCGAGGATCCACCTTGATCTCCCGCAACACAAGTCCGGAACCATCCCTTATTGGATAATCCCGAACAAGACAACCCCGCAGTTGGCACGACCAGCCACCCACTAAGCCGCATATAAAGGGACCTCTAGACAAGGGAAAATCTCGTCCTACTTGGGCGCGACCCACTCAGCCTTGCTGCACCTCCCCTGTTTTATCCATTCCCGGTTGATGAGGCTTGAGGCTACGATTACTTTTTTAGAACACATATCTTGGAATGCTCATCGTCCTCCAATGATGATGGTCTGATAGCATTCAACCCATACAAGTTTGTTCTGGGTTCAAACGAAACCGAAGCATTATCTCGCTGCACTCTTTTTGGAATCACCTTCAGAGTTAATGACAATAGCCCTTGCACTCTGAATCTTCATCTCCAATCTGAAAGGGCTATCTCCGTTACACTCGTTTTGGAATCACCCTCAGAGTTAACGGCAAATAGCCTTTTCATTTCGAGTCTTCATCTTGAACTTCACTTGAGATTTCACGACCTATCGTTTAATTTGGATCGATGTGGTTTTCAAATATCCAATTTGGAATCCGATCCCGGTCTCATTGAAATCCAAAACACCGTCTTAATGTCCAAGTTGTTTAAGTTAAAAACAATTTAATTTATATATAAAGTAACATATGCACATATATAGAATAATTCACATTATCGCAGATAGATAATCTATTTTATCACAATTCAACCAAAGTATCTCATATCACAGAGCAGCATATATCACATATCAAAGATATCAAATAATCCAAGACATTCAGTATCATTCAATCATCCATAAAGAAGATTAATTAGTCACACCATTTCTATTTAATTTAAACTAATTAAATTAATTACTTCAATAACTATTAAATCCTGCTCACTTAACGTTAATTAATTACAACCAATTAATTAATCATCTTAATTAATCATCCTTAATTAATTATTCTTTAATTATATAAAGTAATTAGCCTTTAATTAATTACACAAATTAATTATCCTTTAACCGTTCTCATTAATTAACCTTTAATTGCTCTCATTAATTAATTAACTATAATTAATTGCATTGATCCTTAATTAATTACATTAATTAATTATTCTACAATCACTTACATTGAAATCACATTCATTAATTAACTACCCTTTAATTAATTACCTTAATTAATTAATTCTTTAATTAATTACACTAAGTAATTAATGCTTAATTACACCCATTTAAGTAATTATCCTTTAATTACTTTCACTATGTAATTTCCTTTTTATTAATTACATTCAGTAATTATCCATTAATTACTTGCACTAAATAATTATACTTTATTAATTTAGTAATTATACTTAATCCATTTCATTAAGTGGTTATCCTTAATTAATTAAGTTAGTTAATTATCTTAAATCAATTACATTAATTACTAGTTAATTAACCTTATATTAATTACATTCATTAACAATCCTTTAATTACCTTCATTAAGTAATAAACCCCTTTGATTATTAACATTTATTAATTAACCCTTATAATTACATTAAGTGATCAACCTTTAATTAATTTAACTAATTAATTATTCCTAATTGATCACCACCTTAATTAATTAAAGACAAATTCTTTTTCTTAATTAATTACTCATTTAAATATTATTTAATTTAAAGCTTGAAATTAATTTATACAAGATCATTTGAGAATACACTTATCTTAGTCACCACTAATTACAACATTTCATTACATTTGAAACACTTAGGAATTTAATTACAAAATTAATCCAATATACTATTACATACCCAAAACATTTTTTAACATTTACTTTTAAAATTAAATCTTTAAAATTTGTTAAAAACTCGTTAACACTTTGCTTTAAAACTTGTTTATATATTTTGAAAACTTGTTTGAAAACTTGGTTTAATAATTTTCTTTGAAAACTTGGTTTTTGAAAACTTATTCATTTTATAACTTGATTTAATAAATTTATTTATTTTTAAACCAAACACATGTTTTCTATTAATTTTAAAAACCTCGTTATTAAACTTTATTTCCATAATGCTTTTTAAAACCAGATCATAATTTCCTTTTAAATTTCAAAACCCGGTTATCATTTTAAACCTGGAAATGCTTCTTTCAAATTAAAAAAAAAACTGGTTAGCTTTCAAAAATGATCCTGAGTCTATCAGGTAAAAACTCTAAGCATAACACGAGAAAACCTAACCAAAAACTCAAGCACTCACCTACTTTGAGACAATCACAGGAATGCTTCGAGATCGACCCGAGCCAGATCCTTCTTCCCCAATGATCAACAAACCAAGACACACTTGAATACATGTGCACGTGCACACGCAACTGTCGGAGCCTTGACCTTCGCCGCGACCCTCGACAAGTCGTCGACATCCTCGCTGTCCCATACGACCACCTAGATCGCCGAATTCAACCGCAAACCAAAATCGAGCCCATCGATCAAAATCTGGAACCCAACCTGATCTAAAAAACCTCCCTTCACTGACGATCCTGACACCGAGAATCCACGCCAACCACACCATAGCTTTATCCCGACTCGATAATTCGATTCTCCCTTATGCGATTGCCTCCGGCCTCCCCACGGCGACGAAATTGCCTCGAATACATCGACGACAAAGACTGTCGTTAAAATCCTACATTGCCAACCCCTAACTGCTCCGTCCATCTAGAAATACTCTGAGCATTTTTCCCATGATCACCTTCCTTCAAGCTACCTTCACAACAAACATGCCACTCAACTCACCTTCGTTCATCGAAAAACGACGATAAACCCAAACCCGATCAACCCATAATTCCCCAACATGTACAAACTTAAAAATCTAGATTTTTATATCAAAATTCATCAATTTACAATACGAATCTCCTTATGAAATCAAATCATGGAATTATAAGCATTGATTTTCAACATATATATGTTTATTACTGTTATTTTCTATTCTTAAAATAATTACTAATTTTAAATACTTGAAACTATTTTTAGAATTGATATTACATTGTTATAAACATTTTTTCAATCAAAGGTCAAAGCTTAAATTTGATTGTATGAGGAGATATGAATATGTTTAGTGAAATTGGGGCCTGAAATAAAAAAAGAGAAGTATATGTGTACATATTTACTGACATCTCACGAACATACCATTATATATATACACACACATACATATACACACATTCACATCCAAAAATTTATGCAAACAATATATACTATATTGCTACAACATTTAACACATATATCAAACATAAGAACAGGTTTAAAACTATTTTTAGAAGAAAATTTACTCAGCAATTTCAAAAATAGAGAACAGCCTCAAGTTTTGATCTGGAAGTTTTTGTTTGAAACTGAAGCTTGCTTTGATTTTAATTTATTTGATTGTTGAGTTTGAATCTGTAATTACTTGATCTGAGGTTGAAGATTGAATTTGAACTTGATCTTGAAGCTCAATAAAGATTTGAAACAGGCTGAAGTTGTAGTTTGATTTTTCTTTTGATTTTTTTTTTTGTTTCTATGTTTTGAAGAAGAGAAGAAAGATTAAGAAAGAAAGATGTTTGAACTGAAAATGAAAAATCAGATTTCTCTCTAATACCACATAATTTATAAACTTAAATTGATAATGAAAATTGTTGCCATTTGTATAATTACATGTAATTATTATCACACAAGTGTCCATACATGTTCTAATTATTTTAGACATATCAAAACCCCTTTATTAACTTGTTTTCTTATATTTTTATAATTTTATATATTTACAAACTATCTTAGTTCATGAGATATTTAGAAAGAATATTTTAACCCTTTATATAAATACATTTATAAACTATTTTAGTTTAAGTAATTTAAAAGAAAGCATAATAAACCTTTTAATTAAATATTTTTCTTTTGTTTTATACGTTTTAAATGTTTGTGAATTATGTTTTAAATTTTTATATACATTTACAAATCATATTTAGATCAAGCAAATATTTTAAAAGAAAGTAAAACAAACCTTTTTATTAATCTTATTTAAATTTTAAACTTAAGCTAAAATATTTTTAAATAAATAAATATTTATAAATATTATCTTTGTTGTTAAGAAATATAAAGTTTAACTTTGAATATCCTTTACGAAGTATTATATCGAATTTAAACGTAATTTCCAAATTAAAATATATGTACATATATATTATAATTTGAAAACATATATTTTTATTAAATTCAAACTGAAGCTTTCTATTCATAATGTATATACATATATGCATTATAATTAGGAAACATTTTTATTAGCTTTGAAAATGATAACTTTTGTTAAATTAAAATAATTATAAAAGAATATTATCAAACCAATATTGCCAATTTAAAAGATTATAAAGGAAGATTACTAAATTATTATTGCCAAATTTAAATAATTGTTAATGAAGATTATCAAATTGCTATTGTCCAAAATTCTAGGTCATCACAACGGTAGTTCGCAATTTTGCGCCATGAAAGTTAAATGAGTGTACAAAGTGGAATATAACTCGAAATTCTTCAAGATAAGAATTTTTCGGTCTATTATATTTATAGTTTTCCAACAAAGAAAGAAAATGAAGATTTCATTAAGTAGATATTGAAATATGTCCAAAACAATTTTCTAAAAACATCGCGATTTGCAGTTCGGAATCCAAAAAGGGATTTCTTAATAAATGATATTTTTAAATGATTACAAAAAAAGAAACAAATTTGATAAATCTATTAAAATGGTTTAAAAGAGATTTGGAATGGAAAATATGAATTTTCAAATATCAAAAAATTGTTTAAATCAAATAAGCTTATATAGCACTTCCCGTAGCATTTTTATGCTGCGAATTCTATAACCTTTTGAATGTGAGTTTGAACTTAACAATTCTTTCCTAAATATTTTATGAATGATTTTAAAATAATAGTTAAGTCATTTAAAGATGATTTGGAAGTTTTAATAAGAGTCTGAAAAAATGATTAAGAGAAATCTTTTATACCACTTAAACAAAAATTGAAGAATATGGAATGTAATAACAAACTGAGTATGCGGAAATGACTAGTACATTTATCCCGCTTGTGAGATCTGCAAAGATAAAATAAGGTATTTAACTAATGTTAGGGATGGTGCTACCAGTGCCTTGAACTTACATGGCCTATGTTTTCTCTTTTTAGACGAGGAGTGGAACAGTTGGAAAGGAAAGCCCGGATGCTCTAAAAGATCATATTTAAGTTTTTTTTCAAAACAAAAGAAAAAAACAAATTCTTTGAATGTTAATTAACCATTTAACATCTTTTATTGATGATTGGTACAAAGGAATCAAGATCGGATTTGGGTGATTCCTATTCGAAGAATCGGGATCGGATTTGGGTGATTACTGTTCGAAAACCGCTTTAAACTAATTTTTGAAATAAAACATATTGATGATAATGACCATTGATGACAAAGATCTCTATGATGTAGGATTACTTGCAATTAGTCCTTGGAGGTGAAATTTACCATATCTAAGGTGGCAGTAGTGCTTTGTTTTGAAAATCTTTGATTTGCAAGAATATGATTTAAAATTAAGAAAGAAATCTTTGATTAATATTTAATGAATGATTTAGGAATATTTTCCCTAACTTAAAAGTATAACATGAAAATAGGAAATCTTTGATTAAGATTTAATGAATGATTTGGTAATACTTTCCCTAAGTTAAATGTATAACTTGAATGAAAGAAATCTTTGATTTAGATTTAATGAATGATTTGGAAAGACTTTCCTAAGTAAAAGAGAAAATGATTTGGAATTATTCCAGGATTTAACTAAGGTTTAATAAATCAAATGATTTAATAAATAAGGCTTAATGATTCCATATACTCTTGAAAATAAAATGGAATAAATTGAAAAAAATATACCTAAGAAAGATATTTGATTTAAATAAAAGATAAAGTAATTGACTGATGATTGATGTCCACACATGAACTAAACATCTTTTTATCGATAATTGATTTCGATGGAACCGGGGTCGAATTGGGTAACTTCTATCTGAAAACCACTTCGAACCAATGTATACGTTTGAAAGTGAAGACATGTTGAAGATGATGATTATTGAAGACCATGGATCTTCATAGCATGAGGACTGCTTGTTGACATGCTCTGGGTCGCTCCTATTATAGATCTATTTATAGCAATGGTCTCCTTGTTGTGAAGATTTTTCGGATTGCAAGGATTATTCGCTACTAGTGGTATAAAAGAGTGCCTTCAGTTTCGTTCAGTCCAGAACGAACTTGTATGGAAGAATGTCATACATTGCATTTCTAAGACATAACATTTGACTTTTACAAATGTACATCTGCTTGGTTGCAGGGAAGGCAACTTCTCTTAGCTTAACACCCTTCTTTGTGACATACGAGCTCAGAGGTTGTATGCTTGTAAGAGTCAAATAGTGATAAAAGGAATGGCAGTTTGGAATTCAAAGTGGAACCTGTTATAATCAAATCATGGTTTTGTATGAAAAGCATGGATTTTAAAAAAGTAAGCATAGTCTCACTAGCCTCATATCCTGGAAGATGATATGGGATACTATGTAATCTGACAGACATAAATTTGGAATAAGTGAGTATGTTATGGTGGTGTCGAATACGTTGGGCCCTTTGGGGGACAAGTCCCTCAAGGCATATATTGCCCCATTTGGATAAAGTAGTTAGCTTGAGAAAACGCGGAACTACTGGTTATTAGTAGTAGTGTAGCAAGTATAGTTCCAATTGATTAGTTTGAGAAAAGCGATTAAGGCACCGTGAGAACTATGTTTGTTATGCATGGATCGGCGAAAAGTCCATTAGCTCCCTATCATGTTGGAAATCCTATCCCAATATGAGATTTACAGTTTTGATTGTATTCCTAAAATAGCTGTAATTACTTGCAAACATTTCAGCTACCCCTTTTTGGTATCATATATTCCGTTCGGTATATTCCATTGACCTAGTCCGGATATATTACCTTAGACTTAGTCCAGATATTGATACCTTATTTGAATAAGTTTATTTGAAAAGTGTTTTTAAAGGAATGTCATTAAAAATAATATCAAGTGTATTTTGGTATAAAAGTGTTTTGGTTACATAAGGTAAAAACCCGTCCTGTTTATATGTGGGCGTGGTCTTATAAGATACCCTTCCTTTCAAAGGTTTTGATAACATAGTCATTTTAAATTTCGAGTATCTCATGCTGGTTTATCAAGCCTGATCTGGGTATTTTTAATAATCGGGTTAGATCTGAGTAGTTTAGGTTTAGTCGAAGAAGCTTGGAGTTTCCAAAGATGAGATGAGATATTCATCTATGTATGGGCGTAATTCTATTATTTGCTACATCTATTTCATTTGTTTTGTTGTTTGTCAACATTTGTAAGGGTATGTTTTATAACTGTCCTGGCTGAATCTAGGTTAGACTCTGCTATTGTATTTTATAGTTTTCCACTATAAATATTATTATTGAAATAATATATGTTATTCCATTCGTGTGAGATTCTATTCTGTCTTTATTTTCTTTCTACCCTTAATGATCCGTCTTTTCGTGCAATTTGAGTTAGACACGTATGGTTTATTGTCGATTCAAAGAGTATGGAAAAATGGGCCATTACATTTAGTTTATTTTCAAGGAGACCTAAAGTACTTAGTTTGTTCGCAGAGATAAGATTCTTAACTTGCAGAAGCTTAGGTAGTGTTTGGTTGACCTTTTGAGTTTTCAATTTTGAGTTTTCATGATCATTTTCAGTTTTTCATTTTGAAGATTTTCGTTATTTTTCAAAATGCGTTTGGATGTTCCTTTTCTGGAAACATGTTTTCAAAACTGAAAATAGAAAAATGCGTTTGGTTTGAAATATTGTTTTCATATTTTGAAATTTTGAATTTTCATTTTGGCAATTCAAACCAAATTAAATAAAAACTAGTGCCATTATATCCGGTTACTAATTAAAAATCAAAAATAGATAAAAGATAACACACAAAATTCTAAACATAATAATTAATCATTAAACATAATACAACATTTTAAAGTACATGAGGCCAAATTGTATAGGAATAAATTTACAATAAAAAAAATTCATAATAAGGTTTTAGACAAACATAAAAGATACATCAAACAAGATAAAATCGAGAGAGAACAACTCAAGCATCTTTCACAACAATATAATAGATATATCAACCATAAATTTTGTAAGCAACGCATCTGAGATGTCTTGCAAATCATATCTGCACCTGGTAGTACGAATGTAAGACGTATACTGGATCATTGCACACAATTAGAATAGAAATGAGAGTTGGTATTAATCTAAAATAAATGCATCAGATAATTTTTTTATGTCGGACAGGTTACTAACTTAGAGGACGTAAGAACAGGCTCACGGGAGGAATATGGAAAAGCTAAAAGGAAGGAACTCTTAGCATATTCATATACCAACAAAAGCATTCATATAACCTATTGTTTGAAATAATTTTTATTTTGTTGAATGATGTACCAAATGTAACATGATATAATAATTTGATGGTGAATTAATTTATTGTTTAAACTTTAATTTGCTCATAGATGATTCACATCATGATGAAATAAGATGGAATGAATTTTGAATTTGAAGTAGAAATAAAGTTGTACCTGAACTATATATGATGAGTTGTTGCGTACCCGTTCCACATCTGTGTGGCTAGTTGATCTCTAACTTGCCCCATTTGAATTGTTTGACTAACATTAAACTGCACAACTTCTTGTTCATGACTTGACTCCAATGTGGATTGAAATATCCTATTTTCGGATGAATATTCGGCAAATAGAGTATCAATGCGTGCTCCTCCCGAATGAACCTGTGTATTGTGCAACATGCAATAGGAATTTGTCTTTGTCTAGAAAGTGAAAATTTTGTCATCATGTTAAGCTAATGCAGAAGTTTAAAATGACACATAAAGTCGTATTTTGGCTTGTCTAGGAAGTGATTACAAATCAATTAAATAATTAAATAAGATGTGACTACAGAAATCACATTTTGGTTTGTGAGGATTGCTATATTTATCTGCACGGTAAATATAACATCAGGTACAGACTTGTTACCAATCGTACCAAATAAGGATTCGAAAAGATGCTAATGGCTTTTTGTGGATATGGTGTTCCTGCACACAACTAAGAGGAAAAGATGACGTGTGGACAGTCAATTATCTCTCTTTTTTTAAGCACAGTCAAGATATGTGAGTTACCCAAGTTGCTCTTGAAATGATTGCATCTAAGAATTTTTTGCTAAATTATTCTACACCGGGAATCAAGATAAAAATTGTCTGCTAATTTACAGTCAAGATATTAAGCTAATGCTTGTGTGTAGTGGCATTGAGTTGTACACACACATTAATGTTTGATGTTTCAGGTGGGCTTTTATAGGAAATAGGGTACTGTATGATAAACTGACAACATACATCTCAACAAGCAACGAGAGAGTTTCATGGGATACACAAGTTAGGAGACTGAAATATATCAAAGAAAATTTATTGCAAATAAAATGATACAAAGGAATTGTAGGTGAATTCAATGAAAATTCGCACACCACACTGAGAGGCAGATAGATTCAACTAATCTATCATGTACAACACAAGCCATTGCCTTTTACTATTGTTTTCTAACTGGGAATCTAGTTCACCTGGTTGCAACAGATTTAAACAGACTTGGAACTACAAGAATCTATTAATTATGAATCCAAAATGCTGAAGGCATACTCAGGTAAACAAGGTAAAGAGGGTACCTTTTAGATATTGTAACTCTTGGAGCATGCACAAGGGAAATAAAGAAAGTTGAATCAGCTTTCAATTGTCGACCCACTAAAAATCCTTTATTCAAGCTGCTGCTACAGAAATATAAAAGTGCTTTAAGCTTAAGTGGACACTAAGGCCATTTTTATCTCCATCATGCATAACAAAAACATAGCATACATTTATCAAGATGATATCAAAATGCATGGTGATGGAAGCAAACAAAATAAAAGAAAGCCAAAAAAGGATTCGATGAGGTGACATCTTTATCTTGGGATTTCTCCCAACATTAATTTGTATAAATACATAATTTATTTAGGGATTCCTATATTTTAATAGGCAAAAGCTTGTTCTTCTACATGTATTACTCCACTCAAGAATGTGAATAGAAGAAGTGTTGATACTTTGGATTTCGCTTGTATTTCTATTATTTATGCAGCTATGAACTAACAAATAGCCTTGTTGAGATTCGCGGGTGAGTTCGATTACAGTCGTTTCAGGGGTTCTGTCTTCCAGCATATTACTATTATTACCATTTTTCATCAAGTGGATGAGCTGTTTCAAGTCTGTTGCTTAATGCGAAGAGTGTAAAACATAGCATTCATCAAGTAGTGCATTCTTCTACATGCAGCGTGAAATAACTGAAAAGACATGCAGGATACCCTTTTAAATTTACTACTACGCACTTAATTACCTCCACTATAGATTGTATGATCAAGCCAAAAAACTGAGGTCCAAAGCAACACGTTTTGAGGCTCACTCAAATCAACAGGAAAGGCAGTTATTCAAACTTAATTTGTATCTTTGTATCGATTTATATCAATACTGATTGACATGTTCAGCTAACCATTAAAAATATATGCCTGACTTGCATTTATCAGTTCCATCGATATCTATTCTACCTGGAAAAGATCAGGATCATTCAGTTAGACCATTGGGGATAGTTTGACTACAAAATAGCTTATTTCTATGATTCATGATCCAATTTAATATACAATAAGCCTGCATAACTAAAAAAACCACTCACTTTAGGCATTTTTAATTTGGTTCAATTTATTTTTTATAGCAATTGGATCTTTGGAATTGTTCGGCACTCATCGTAACCCTCTTCCCAGCACCAGACGCAGGGGCCAACAGCTTCACCGCCAATTGCAGTCAGAATCTCCTCAATCAACACCATGTCTCATCTAAAAATTGAGGCTACTTAATTTATTCTGGAAATCGTAGTTGATTGATACTAAAATTGCAAGCCTGATTGAGGCAAATGACTACACGTGTCCAATCTAACATAAGATCGCTATTAAACTATTTTTAACACAATAATCGGGCATAATAGAAATCAATAATTAACATGTTAGATTCAGTGAGCTTGAAGTTTATAGAAATACCATAAATAATATCGGTAATAATGCACTTACTGTGTACGTATTTCGACTTGAAAAACATCTTCGATTCAATGATTAAAAAATGGGTTTCGAGCAGATGTTTCCAGCTGAATCTTGGATTAGGGTTTCTAATAGATGTTTCCAGCTGAATCTTGGATTAAGGTTTCGAGCAGATTATAGATCCATATAGCAGAAATTTTGATAATCGACGAAAATCTTAAGAAGAAGAAGTGTGCGGCCAGAAAATGGATTACGGTTTTTTCAATGTGTTTGCGTCATTTTTTGCATTCTCGGTTTTGGATTGTCAGCTGGGCCTCAAAACAGTGAAAACGAAAAAAAATTGTTTTTAGTTTTCTGTATTGGGCCTATTTTGAAAAATTATGATTTTTCAAAATGAATTTTTCAAAACGATAAAAGAAACAGGTTTTCGATATTTTTCAAAACTGAAAATTGAAAATGATTCGAAAACAACAAACCAAACGACCCCTTAACCTCCTTATGTGCACCTCTAATATTCCAACTACCTAAATTTTGTAACTTTGGAAAACTATAGGGTGATAGGATAAGAATTACTCCTGGTTCGTTTGACATTTGAACTCATTGAATTTAAGGTTTCATGACTGTTTCATTATATTTAATGATCAGTCCCTTGTCAAGATCTCAAGGAAGAAGAGTCTTTTTCTATTTATTACTAAGCTTGGGTTTGCTGGCACTAATAATTTTGGGTGAAATTAGGAGGTTTAGGAAGGTGGAGGTAGAATTGGGAGGAGGTAATGGAGATGGGATCCAACCAGCTGGTGGGGTGATGTGAAAGTAAGGAAGTTTGGATGAGGAGGAAACAAGCAGTGAAAGTGGAATAGGGATAGTGTCAGAAGCATGCACACTGTTATTGTATGCATATCCACCATGAACAGGGCTGATATCAACAAAAGGGAATTCTATTGTTTGTTGTTCTTGGAAGTTAAGTGCTTAGAAATAATGCTTAATTTTGGTTCAGCCAATGGGTTCGAACCATTGTTAGTACAATTTAATTCAGATCCATAGTTTATTAATGCTTCAGATGCTATTTGAATTACCCCAGGAAAGTGCACGCCTATTATTTCATTAGTTTCGTCATCACATTGCTTCTTCTTATCGTTCACTAGATCAATACCTATTATACTTGGATCATCTGATAGGAGTGTCTCATTCAACGCATTACTATTGTAATCATGACTTGCGGTAGTAAAAAGTTCACTAACATTTTGAGATTCTTTTGCATATAGAGCAACTTTTTTCATAGTTCACTGCGTTATCATCGATTATATATTGCAAACTTCAAACTTATTAGCACATACCAAGTTAATCAATATGATTGGTCACTTCTCCTTCTTTCAAGTAATTCTTTTTACTTAAATTGCTATTATATTCCATAACTTTCCCTGCATCCTTCTCCACCCCACTAGCTATGATACTACCAGAAGCATCCTCAACTTCCTTAGGTTGAACAAATACTTTGTCCTTCTAAATATTATTTTTAGCAACATATCCTACCCTCTTCCAAACATTGTTAGCACGAATTGGCTTCTTGACATATGCATGAACATCAGATCTGTCCTTTTGTAAAGTATCCTCATCACTTTTCTTATTTTCTTCTTTCTCAAATATCACCACCTTAGCCTTAATATTCAAGCAATTTTTAGTTTTATGACCAAATACTTTGCAGCTACTACAAGATTCAAGTTTCCATTGGTAATGAACATAAACTACTTGCATTGTCCCATTTGCCAACTATATAGTAAACTCGTTCACCATATTAGAGGAAGGGTTACTTCTACCAAACACTTCGCATTGGTCAATCTATCCAATCTCAATGTACTTTCATCCAAGCACATGAATTTCCAATCCTACCCACAAGCCAATTTATCCCTAGGGGGTCCCTGCTATTGAGGGTATGTTCGATATATAGATCCAGATAGGACAGAACTGATTGAACCATATGAGTCCCATTGTTTAACATAAACAACTTGTTTCTCATAAGGACTGGGTCCTCCTTTGTTATCTTTCTTCTATCTTCTTCATTGGAAAGCGGGAAAAGAAAGACAGATGCATCTGACTTGACCTTGATGCTACCCTTGAGATTTTGGGCCTTCTTCAGAAGTTGTATAACTATTGTGTAAGGCAACAGCTTATCCAAGAAAAACCCAACCACGTATTCTTGCCACAACACTCTACCTATCTTCCAAGATAGCTATAGGAGGGATTAAGGCTTCACCAGAGAATTCATTTGTTATGTTAACAAGGATGTATTTCCCTAAATTGCGGGGTTTTTTTGAACAATGAAGTTCATGCTTGTTGACATATACCATTGCTAAGTGTAGGGGAAGAAACTAAGGGAAGAGGATGAGCCGAGACAGGGATAGAGGATGAGGAAGGTTGATCAAAGGAAATAAGACGTAGGTCAGGATCGAGGGGGATAGAAAGAGGGGGTACACGACTAGAGGAGGCATAAGGAGCAAAGAAGGAGGAGTGGGAAGCTGAGAAGCAAGGTTTGAAAGGATAGGGTTGAGGGGCGGGAAAGAAAGGGAGTAATGCCATTAAAAAGAAAACAGAAAAAAGGAGATCTATGTCTATGAACACATAATTAATTACAAACATATATTAATTTAATTAATAATAATAAAATAATATAAAAATATGCTTACAATATTGTTTTCGGCTTAAGTATCATTTTGGTAAATATTTAACAATAAACAATTGTTTTATTATTTAAAATCCATGCAAAATTTTAAAAAAAAAATATTTTTTTCGAAAGCAGGACATATAAAATACTTTGAACAAAAAAAATTTACAACAAATTTATTTTTATTAATATTTTTGTATACATATACATAGTTTTAATAGTCTATATAATATAATTAAGATATGTGTAATGTATATTAAAAAAATATTTTTTTATATGCGGAAAGTATTTTAGACATGAATAAATTTATAAAATTTAAATCATACATTATATGATATTAAACAATTTAAATATAGATTTTAATTAATTAAAATCATTTAAAAACATTACATTATTAAAAAATTGCTTCTTTTGGCCATGAGCAATAGGCAAGCATTAATATACAAAAAAGATTTTTTTTTTATATGCATACACATACATACATACATACATACATACATATACACACACATACATACATACACACATGTATATACACACATATACATACATAATCTTATATATATATATATATATATATATATATATTACCATCAATATGTGATAATACATTGGTATGTTGATTCATGATATTAATCTCTAACTAAACTAGCATATGACATGAATGAGCATATTAGACATAATAAACAAGTAATATTACCTTTCACTAATGCTTAATTGTTCGCACCTTGAAATGAAGAATCTAACTCCTAGAATTGAACCCATATCCAGAAGTTGCAAGCTTCTCGAACACAGCTACCATTAATGATCGAATCGACTTTAATTTGATGTTAGAAATGCTTGAAAAGTTGAAGGAGTGAGATAGAGTTTTTGGTAGGAAAAGGATATGAAGAAGAGGCTAATAGATTAAAAAGAAATGATGTAGGAGTGTTTAAATAGGAGAGAGTCTAAGAAGTAAATAGAGGATCTGGATCCACCTTTTTCTCTTGCTCTTTCTTTCCTTCTAAATTCAAAATCCAAGCCAACTCTTCGGTTTATCCAACCTACCCCATCAAATTCTAGTCGAAATTTCAAGCTCCCTTACGTGCTTTTGACTTATTTCAGGCCCGGTCAATATTTATCACATTTAAATCCAATTTAAACGTGTACCAATGCTGTATATCGATCAATGTATTTATAACTATTATAAAACAGATTTTTAATATTGTCCAACGCATCAAATAATATTTTACAATTAATATTTCATAAATATTATTTAATTAAATTAATTTATAAAAATTTCAAATTAATTAAATCGATGGATAAAAGGAGTATTTAACATTTCGGTTGTATGACTCTTAGCTGTAAATTTGGTTAGTAATTAATATCGAATAATTCGAATATTAAGTTCACACGTTACTTAGTAGGTGATGTGATATTATGGCCAAATGTATCTCTTAATTGGCATTGGTAAAATCCACTTTTACTTTATTAAGTATTTCCCGATAGCGACAATTAATTACACTAATTCCCTTCATAAAACTACGTCATTTTGGACTTATGGAATTTGGTAATGGTCAAAATTCTATTCCATATTTAACTCTATAGTCTAAACATAATGTCATTGGTTCAATAATAATAATAATTATCAACTGGACTACTATGACTAGAGACTTTGAGTTAACTTCATTTGACCGTGATAGAGTTAGGGATATGACATAGGGGAAATTATGTAATCTATTACATGTACCAAACTCGATAACCAATCTTGTTCGAAATAAAAGGTGTTTACTTTCTATTATATTCTTGATTTAATGTGTTATATTATTTAAATAATTTAATTAACAGTATATTTAATAGAAAATCCATAATTGGTATGTTTAGTGATAGTAGTTAATGTTGTAACCAATAGTAATTTATTTATCATAATGAAACAAATATACCATTTGAAATGTTCCTAGTCAAGATGCATCAAGACTATATATCGATATATCTATTGAGACTAGAGTATGTAACGCTTTTCAAATGTTGGGTAGTATATTACTAATGACCGTTATAGGCACCAAGTGGTTACGTACTGATATTTCTTAAATAACCATGGAAAGGCTCACTCGAAAGTTTTCTATTGGTTAAAATAACTAAAGCCAAACCAGAAAATATCGATGTGACTGATACATGGTTCTCTCTGTGAGTTAGCGGAATACGGGTCTTAAGGCTAAATTAATATTAGAAAGGGTGTGAATGGTGTTCAATTGATTATATGAATATATTTTTAATTCATTAAGTTTCTACTTGGGCTGATATAATTAATAATCGTATAAACTATCACGGCATCAAAGTTCAGATAAAAATAAATGCAGTAAAAGTAAAAGAAAAGAACACAACAGGATTTTATACTGGTTCGGAGTTACCCTACATCCAGTCTTGCACAATTCCTTGTAGGAAATTCTTTTCAACCAGTAAATGCAAATACAATCTCGATTTCAAGGCTACGAGACACACCCTCCATAATCCCGACCTCTGGGTAGAGTCACTTGATTTTCGGTTTACAAGCACACCTACAATATTTACAGGCGACTAAGCAAACCCAATTGATTTTGCGGGCAACAATCACATCCAAATAATTTTACGGGCTACAATCACACCTACAAATATAACAGCATGATATAATAGAATTTAACAAACACATATCTTACAATCGACCCTATAAATATTGAATAGCATGTTGATCTTGGTTTGAGTGAGAGAGGTGAGAGAAATCGAAGAGTAGAAAGAATCAAACTAGTAATGACTGGATTTAATTTTGGTTGAATTATGGAAAAGTTTGGATGTATTTTGATATAGAAAATGAGATAGTGGAAAGAGGATAAGAAAGTAGATAATAAAAATTCGTTTGGAATCTGGTAGATATAGGGAAACAATGGTCATGTTAATTCGAAAAGAGATACGATGAAAAGACACTTCCATTGAAATTTGAATTTTGAAAATTATGGTAATTATGTCGACATATGCATATAGATTATGTCAACATACTCTTCACAAAATTGAAAAACAATTTAAAAATATTATTTTGAACATTTGTTGCTTTGTAAAATAAGATGATACTTTATGGAATCATTTAAATATAATTTATACGCATTTTAATCAAAATATAACTTAATAAAACTTTACAAAATAATTTTGAAAGATTTAATAAGTATATTCAATAATATATAAAAAAATCAATATAATTATAAATTCTTAAAGTATAAATAAAAATTCAATATATATATATATATATATGTGTGTGTGTGTGTGTGTGTGTGTATGTAAACATAAAAATGCTAAAATAATATCTTTGTAAGTTTAAGAGATTGAAAATCATTTTGGGAAACATTTTGAAAAAATTGTTTAAAAAACCAGGATATTTAAAAAACAATTTAAAATAAAATTAGAGAAGGCGAGAGAGAAAAGGAAAGTGCTATCAAGGATTTTAACATAAATTCTATAACTCTATAACTTATCTGGAATATCTTGAAATCTTGGACTCTTCAATACTCATGAGTCTTCAATTATCATCATCTTGAATCAACTCTTAATATTTTATAGTCTTCTTAATCAACTTCTGTCTTTTATCCTGCACTATATAGTATGTGTGTGTGTGTGTGTGTATCTTGATAAAACATTAGTATCTATATTTTATATAATGTCTTACAGTTGTCATCATCAAAACCAGAACGTAAGGTACTAATAATATCCTCCTTTTCGATGATGACAACTCCATATATAAAATATAATATAATTCCCCCTTAATCTATGCCTAGTTTTTATATATTTCTCCCCTTTTTTCATCCACAAAAATAACCAACTAAAACTATAATTCTAACACTAACTCTTACTCTAATTCTAACTCTAACTCCCCTTAAATAAAATACTAATCGATATATATTAGAATTATATTTAATGAAGATGAGAAAGATTGTATACAAACAATAATTCATATGTAAAATTAGATAATCATGAAACAGTCATAATTAATCCAAATATTCATCCAATCCTAACAAAGTTATTGTCACATACCATTCAAACAAATCTACACAAATCAAACCATATAAATCTATTTGCAACAAATTGGCGACAAACACCCTAGAACAAATTTAAGTAGTGAAATAAATGAAGAAATTAAATGAAAACAGAGGAAGATCATAAATATTAAAGAAGACACAACAGAAAGCAAAAAACAAGGTTTATAGTCGTTGACATTGATTGCCTATGTCTACATTGAATATTCTCTTTATTGCTTCTCAATTCACTTGATTACAATTACAAACAGCAAGAAATATCAAGCGACTAGAAAGGAATGAGGGAAGTTAGTTACAATAATGGTGGAGTTTAGCTAACAACGTCAAAGTCCCTAGAATGGCCACTTGTGCTTGTATTTAAAGATGAAGGCAGCCTCCGATTTGACTGAAACTTCGGCAACATGACCTCTCCAACCATATGGCCCCACTATAGGGAGGGCTAGGCCCAACTCTCAATGGATAGGGATAGGTACTGATCCCTTCATGAGGTGAGTTTGGGCTAGCGATCCCTATGGTAACTCCCTTATGACATAGCATGCTGGTGCTTCGTATATCAAGATGTTTAGATGTTTGGAGCTCTTATTCTCGTAGAACTTTGGTTGGAATCTTAACATGGTCAAGGAAATACTGATCCCTCCCGGCTCTTCAATGTATGCTGGTCCATCCTCCACAAGCTATGTCGTGCCGATCCACATCACATAGACCATATCATGCCGATCCATTCCTTCGAAGACACCATGTCGATCTTTATCTTACGAGCCTTACTATGCCGATCCATGTCACACTGACCATACCATGTCTTATGCCGAGCCTTATGACTTCCTCATGTTATACCGGAGCCAATACTACCTCATTCACATTTATCATCTACCATGCTGATCTCTCTCTTATATGGGCTAACTCCTATCTTTCTACATTCTACGCTATCCATCTACCAACTCTGTTCAATCTGGGCTCCGTATAACTGTCTGGACTTTATATCTGGGTAACACAGTCATTGGCTTATGATCATCCTTCTCATCGACAGTTGAGTCTGGCTTGCGCGATCAATCCAATAGCCGAGTCACGGCACTGGGTAACACTTCCCCCCTCCAAAGTAGGTCATGTGAGTAACGTGGCGTGCTTTGAACTGGAAAAAACTAGGTTCCTAGGATTAAGTCTATCCAACTTCCAGGTTGATCTCAATTCCTTTATCGATCTTTGATGATACAAGTCTGGTGTCGTATTCTATTAATATACATAGATTTGGTCATGTGAGGTCTACAGGTTTTCTTCTGATTTGATTTCAGACTTGGCCGTTTCAAGCTAAACCACCACTTTGGTAATTTTCAAAAGGTTGAATCCTTTAATTTCTTCTGTGCATGTTCACATACACAATTCTATTATCGGCCCCCGGACGTGTTCTGACATTCGTAGGTCATTGTCGAATTTTATAGTTCTTTGTACATTTATGTTTTCAATTGAATTTTCACGATGATGATCATTTGTCACTTCCTAATTGCTTTCCACTTTTCTATTTCCTTTTCTCATTTCTTCCATATCCATCATTCAGGCATCTCTCTTCATTCCCTTTTTTTAGTTCTGGAGGGATCGGTATAGCACACCGGTCCATTATTAGAGACACCCGAATATGGTTTGGCATACCTTAATGTCGACCTTTCCTCCTCTCCTTTTCTTTTCTTTGAATTATTCATCCTCAATAATTGGTTCAACTCCCCTTCCTTCGCTCGTATATAAACTCGCATCCCTTTCCTTTCTCTCATCACTTTACACTTCTTAGCACTTAAGCTTTTTTCTTGCTCTTTACACAGCCGAACCCTATCACCTCCTTCCCTCTTTACCGAATGAACTAAAGGTGGAATCTTCCCATCTTTAATTTAATTCACATAGGTGCGTTTTCTTACCATAATCGTGTTAGTCCAGTCATGAATTTGGATTTTGCATGTGCTTGAATCGTTTTTAGGCGAACAAATCGTCAGGGCTTGTTATGTTAGGCGAAATACAAGGAGAAGAAGAAGGTGCTGGAGAAAGAGAAAGAAGGAGGAAGGAAGAAGATGGATTTGGCACTAAGTAATTTGGTGATGGAGGGCAGTTAACGCTAGGGATCGATGGCGTTCATGGAGAGGAGTTACAGGATCCGATAGCGTGTACGAGAGAGGTTGGTGGTGAAGCTAGGATGAAAGGTCACTATAGAGGCTTAAATATAGGGATCGGCTTAGGAATTAAAAAGTAGGGATCCACCTGAGAGTTAAAGTGTATGGATTGGCATATAGGCTAAAAGGAAAGGATCAATGTCAGCTATCTCAATGTAGGGATCGGTATAGGGATTGAAAAAGAGGGATCGACACAGGGAGCTAAGGGATCGGTTTGGACAATTAATGTTAACCCAACTTTAGTCATCTAAACACTGAACTGCACATTACCTTGCCCAACAAGGAAATGACTTGAACTTTTGGAATTAAGCCTAAATAAACATATCTCATGACTCCTTGACATGAACTAAATAAAGAACTAGATAAAGAGAAACTTGGATAAAAAACTCCATAGCTCAATATGTTGACAATCGATCCTAAAGCTCTTGTTGCCAATCAAATTTCTTGTTGATTGGGATGGTCAACGATGACGGTCTTTCTGAATTTTATTCCAAGTCTTGTCATTCCATTTTAGCTTTTATGATTATGAACTGTTCATATTTGTTTCACATTACACTGCACTATACTATAGTTCACACACGACATGGGAAAAATATGGTATTATTTCTAATGTTGATTGTCTACTGAGAATAGCTGACATAAGCACCCAACCATAATGCCTTCTGAATTAACCGCGAGACACATCAGTGTTAAGGCAAGATCAAGCTCCGCCACTCTATTTGATAAACCTTCTTTGAGTCATCAAGCAAAATGAGTAGAGGCATCTAACTCGTAAATAAATCTCTTTACTAACATTCCAGTTGTCCCTACAGAAGTTATTAGTCCGACTCCCGATGCCATTGAGGGTGCTATCGTCCTAAACAAACTGATTGATTCACAAGCGTCTAGAATCGGCGAAGCCATACTCCATTGATTATGCTCCATCCATGGAATCTCATTTGAAGACATTTTAGTTCCATCGAGGCAAGGAAGACCTTACTTGCCTCCAGCTGGATATACTGCTTGAAACAAGTTTGTGTGCTGGGCTGGATGTGTGCTACCTTTCAACCCCCGCATTCATGAAATGCTAAGGTACCTGGAGATCGCTCCTACCTAGTTACACCCTAACAGATACGCTTTCCTTCATGAAACCTTCCTTCTCTTTATGAACGTTCTATTCCATCCATCGACTCATGAAGACATTAGACACATCTACAATTTCAAAAGAAGGATAGGGAGCCCTTCATATGTTTTCCTTGAACCCTCGTCCAAATGCCAAGTCTTAATAGGTGCATTAAATAAGCTCTCTTTATTCAAACATGAGTGGTTTCATGTATGGTGTCCTCCTGATTTCGCAAGGAGATGGCTGGAAGGACGTAAGTGTTACTCCTATCTTGGCCTTTAGTTTGATGATTTACATCGCAACTCCTTCTTTAAACATACTAACACCTCCATTTTTTAGGTGTTCGCCCTCGACCCGAAGGTGTCGGGTATTCCAGGGTTGTTGCGGCCATTCATGCTACTTGCACTGAGGATCGGGACACCAAACTTCTTATCACTGATGAACCGCTTTCATTATTTGGGTTGTTGGAAGATGGCCGCAAAATTGGACCTCCCGGCAGTAAAGCGGTCTCGTGAATTATTGTTGAAAGAAGGATATAAGAGCGCGACCTTATGGTGCCCTCTGTTCAGCGAACCCGAAATAACATTGAAGAGGGAGAGATAAGAGAATCTCAAGATGCATGGCCGAGAGGTGAAGATTTAGGCCCTGGAAAAGCGCTGGTAGTTGAAGCACCATAGACCAGCCAAATGCAAACTCCCTGAAGAGGAGAAAAAGGTTGGTGTATAAGCTGTGAAAGAGTAAGGCTGGGCAAATCCAGAATTCGTCATAACCGTATTCGAAAAGGAGTCGTCTTCCCAAGTGGAAAGTTCGCTGATGGGACTCTTCGACGTTCCAATTCCAGATGACATATTAAATTATAACTTTCTAACATTTACATTGAAGGGCTCAACTCTCCCATGAGAAGCGACAAAGGCATGCAACCTTCAAATAGAGGGGAGGAAATTCCACTGAGTAAAGCTTATGTTACTGGTCCTTCAGGGGGATACAATAGGGCATACATAAACACTGCACTCCACCATACACTCGTGATTATTTTTTCACGTTACAACTTCTAATATGCTCCTATTTACCTCTTTTACAGGTGCAATGTCACAATCTTACCCTTTTGACCGTCTCTGAAGTTCTTCTAGTTATTATCGCTTGGGTCGAGATTCTGAATCCAGAAGACCTAGAGACAAAGATGATGGACGAGACAAAGACTATTATTCTCGAGAATCTTCTTCTTCATCCAGATGGAAGTCTCAACCACATGCCCCTTGCAATGATGATCAATCACAGCTTCCCACTCATGGTGGAGATAAGTCGTTTGAAGACTTCCATCTGCAATAATTTTTCAAGCTCTTCAACATAGTGAGCTAAGATCACCTTCTCCTAGGGAGTCCTTTTCTAAGGCCAGAGTGCCACTATGATGAAGCGCTACATCCAGTTCCTTTTTGTGCGAAGTCTCCAAAATACTTGCCGCGAAAGATAAGAATGTAAAAGAAACGGTTGAGGCGGTAAGTCGTTTGGAGACTTCGCACAAAAAGGAACTGGATGTAGCGATTCATCATAGTGGCACTCTGGCCTTAGAAAAGGACTCCCTAGGAGAAGGTGATCTTAGCTCACTATGTTGAAGAGCTTGAAAAATTATTGAAAGAACGGGAAGAAAAGGTCAAGGCTAAGGAAGAATCATAGAGATACTGCAAGGAGATCGTTGAGGCGAGAAATTTAAGAACGAAGCTTGATGAAAAATTCTCCCAGATCGAAGCCTTAAAGGAAGGATCTGGTGAAGAGGGTAGACAAGAGGTACTTAAAGAAGTCAACTCCTAGGTAGAAGCAGTTGCTGAGTCCGGTAGAGAGGAGATCAAGAACTTGTTCGATCTGCTCATCGTCGAATATAACGTAAAAGTTCTTCTTCACCGTGACTTGACTTTTCTAGAAGAAGGATATCTTGAATCGCTCGTCGAAGGCCTTGGAGGTTATCATCAAAATCAAGAAGGAAGAGCTGGGAGTAGCAAAGCTTAATGAAGAGGCACTCGTGCAAGAGGTACGTAGAGGAAATGAGCCGTCTGATCTTCCCGCCGTGAAACTTCAATTTTCTAAGGCTCCTGCATTGGATAAAGAAGGAGTGGACATCCCGGGTACTCTGGAACTGATCTTAAGGGTCCTTCTCCTACTCAAATGGTCAACATCTTCTTCTCAACTCACAAAGCAACATATCGGCTGCGATCCGGATAGACCCGCCTTGATCCACAAATGTTATCTCCCATTCTTGAAGGGAGCACTCCAATGACCACCGAGAGCCAATTGGATGCTCGTATAGCACACAATTTCTTTAATTCAAAAATTTATTGTTTTTGGTGCATAACGGTCACTGACTAATGCCGGTGCTTTAACTAACTTTTACATGTCACCCTAGTCCAGTGCAAACTCCTAGGAGCGATGTCGCCACGGAGCAACAAGAGAAAATGGACAAAGCTCCTACTGCTGTAGATATTCCAGGGTGTGAGCTCAAGTCATCGGTGCACTTGACGAGGATAACTCTAAGGACCCGTCTTTCGACGAAGAGTTGGACGATGTAGTGATTACGGGAACCTTGGAGCGCACTGATAAAGGAAGTATGAAAAACAAGTTTGAAGAGGAAGAGAAGTCAAAGGGGAACCCGTCGAAGGTCCTAATCCTATACCTCTGTAGGTCATTCCACCTAGCAGGACAATTCCTATTGAACTCTTTCTTCTTCAAGCATCTCCAATAAGGGCGGCAAAGGGTCCTGGAAAAAGATGCTAAACTGATTCTACTCTTGAGAAACTAAAAAAGGAGAAGAAGTTGAAGAAATAGTTAGCACCTTTTGTTGTTATACATTATTTGGATAAGTCAGACGTGTATTTCTTTCCTTGGTATTAAGTGTACGGATGTGAATCTCGTTCTTTTGGAATAACTTGTAATGGACTTTTGAGATAGTGAATAAAAGCTTTTGTTCTTTGATTAGTCATCATGCGAATTATTACTTCAATAGTAGAGTAATTACTTCCCATTCCTTGTAATAATTTTCACAAGTCTCGTTAATAATTCACTGTCTCCATCTCGAGGCTTCTCTATAGACGTTGTCTTAAGTCGTAAGCAACGCAAAGCCAGTACTACAATGAATGGTTATGTCTTGCCTCTAGCAGTTCAAATCTCTTCCATCAATTTGAGATTGGGATTCATGGGATAAAGAACAGTCGAAATCCATCCACCTTTTGAGTTTACGAGTTAGCCCATGGTTTGGGAACTTAGAATTTTTTGTAGGTAGTCAGCCATATCCTAATTGCTCGTACTCTAATCCACGCTCCGGAGACTTAGAGTTTTCGTCACCAGCGCCGGGCAGTCGTGTTTTCGCCCATGGCAGTTGGTTTTCCACCGACTATTTTATACTCTATTTCGCAATCAAGGACTCAAAGTTTTCATCATGAGCAGTTGTGTTTTCGTCTGTGGCAGCCGTTTTTCCACCGAACGGTTTATAATCTAGTTCGCGGTCGAGGACTTAGAGTTCTTGTCATGGGCAGTGTGTTTCCACCTGTGGCAGTCATTTTTCCACCGAATGGTTTATACTCTAGTCCACGGTCAAGAATTTAGAGTTTTTTTCGTAGGCAGTCGTGTTTCCGCTGGTGGTAGTCGTTTTTCTACCGAATGGTTTATCCTCTAGTCCATAGTCGGGGACTTGGAGTTTTTGTCATGGGCAGTCATGTGTCTGCCTGTGGCAGTCGTTTTTCCGCTGAATGGTTTATACTTTAGCCCATAGTCGGGGACTTAGAGTTTCCTCGTAGGCAGTCATAATTCCACCCGGGGCAGTCGTTTTTCTTCCGAAATGTTTATACTCTAGCCCGTAGTCGGCGACTTAGAGTTTTCTCTTGGGCAGTTATGTATCCGCCCGGGGAAGTCGTTTATCCTTTCGAATTGTTTATACTCTAGCCCGCAATCGGGGACTTAGAGTTTTCTTGCGGGAAATAATGTATCCGCCTAAAGCAGTCGTATTTTTGTTCGAATTGTTTATACTCTAGCCTGAAGTTAGGGACGTAGAGTTTTTTCGTGGGCAGTTGTGTATCCGTCTAGGGTAGTCGTATTTCCACCCGAATTGCTTATACTCTAGCCCACAGTCGAGGACTTAGTTTTTCTCTTTTTCTTGTCTCCTCATTATCGGCATCCTTCGTTCCTTATTGGGAGTGCCGCTCTTTGGTTCACCTTTAGGCATCGTCAACTGAGAAAACTTTTAGAGTTCACACTATTTGATCCCATCGAGGATGGTATGATTGATCGACTCCAAACTCCATGAATCTATTCACTCGCACATATCGATATCAATCAGTTTCATTGTATACTTAGCATAAAATGCAATAACAGCAACTTATGTAAAGGAAGCTCCAGATTTTATTCATCATATGGAATGAAACAAAACAACTTGTCTTATTACACATTGAAAAGATCAAATGCTAAAGTAAATGCCGAATGTAACTAGTACTGAAATACAAAAGAAATATTCTAAGTGAAATAGCATCGTAAGTGCTCGCTGTTCCATGCGCTTGGAAGTGTCGCGCCATCGATAGACGCTAGCTTTAAAGTTCCTTCTTCAAGCCTCTGTTCAATAACGTATTGTTCTTCCTATGCCAGATTCATGTGCGATGGGACCAAAAAACTTGTTTTAGGACAAGATCGTTAACTTCAATGGTTCTTGACTGAGCTTTCATGTTGTAATATCAAGCGATCGAGTGTCACTATGCAACTGATCTCAAATCGGCCTCCTTACGCTTCTCATCGATAAATACCAAAAGATTCCAAGAGAAGATCTTGGTTCATTCTAGGGTTGTGGTAAGTCACTTGATGAGAGGGGACTTCGAGTTCTGCTAACTCCTTTGGCTCCGTAAGCAAGAGAGAATGGAGTATAGCTAGTCCCAGACTTGTGAATGGTTTGTGGGCGTAAAGTGCCATAGGAAGTTCATCCATCCACTTGCCTATAGCCTTCTCCAAATGCTTTTTAAGGATAGATTTGATAATTGTGTTTACAACTTCAACCTGTTCATTTGCTTGAGAGTGAGGGACGGCCACAAATATCTTTTCAATATGATATCTCCAACAAAATTCCTTAAACTTAGCACTATCAAATTAAGTCCTATTATTTGTCACAATAGTTCAGGAAGGCCGAAATGACACATGGTGTTCCAAACAACAAAGTCGATAACTTTGTTGGTTGCGATCAAGGCTAACAGCTTTGTTTCGGCCTATTTAGTGAAGTAGTCAATTGCGACAATCACAATCACATACTTGGTGCCACCTTTGGAAATTGGCAAAGAGCCGATGATGCTGCTACCCCACATAGCGAATGACCATGCACTTACCATTTGTGTGATCTCCATCAGTGGGCTCTTGGCACTTTTGCATATATCTAGCATTTGTTTTATCTCCTCACATAGTCAGCGACATCCCGGTTCATAGTTGGCCAGTAGTATCCCTAACGGATATCTTTTTTGCTAAAGTTCCCCCTCCCCCGGTGTGATCGCCACATTCTTCCTTGTGGACTTCTTTCAAGACATGTTTTATCTCATCATGAGCGACACCCCGAAGTAAGGGAACGCAAAACCTGTTTCTATATATTGTTCCTTCTTGTATAATATACCGTGAAGCTTTACGAAGGACTTGTTGCTTTTCATTTCTCTTCTCTGGCAAGATTCCATGCAACAGGTATTCTTTAAATGGAGTCATCCATGATTCCTTCTCGAGCTTCATTTCCAATATTTGGTCAACTTCCATCATATTTATACTTGGGGTATGCAATGTCTTGATTGGAACCAAGCCCATCATTACTCGCGAGCTTTGCCAATGAATCGGCTACTCCATTTTGCTTATGCAGGATATGTGAAATGCCATAGTATTGGATATCCACCAACAACTCCTGAATCGGGTAAGATATAGGGCAAGTCATTGTCCCTTGGCCTGATAATCTCCTCTTACCTGATATACTACCAGTTGTGAGTCACAATGGATTTCAAGCGACTTTGCTCTGAGCTCCCTAGTGAGGTTTATCCCAGCGATCGTCATATTTGGCTTCATTATTTGTGGCAAGAAAATCAAGCTTCAGAGTGTAGCAAATTGATCGGTTTTCAATGGTTACAAGAACAATTCTAGCTCCAGAACAGTGATCATTATATGCTCCATCGGTGTACATCTTTCATCATACAACAGGGACTACTCCGTTCTCTAGAGGCTCATCCTACATGGTAAACACTGCTATGACGTCTACCAATGCTTGTCCCTAGATAGCTCTCTACGGTAGATATTTAATGTCGAACTGTTTGAGCTCAATGTTCAATTTAAATAACCTTCTAGACGTCTTAGGTCATTGTAAGACATGTCGTAACGGCTGGTCAGTGTAAATGTTGATTGGATAGGCTTAGAAATATGGGCGAAGCTTGCACGATGCGATCACCAAGTAGAATGCCAGTTTCTCTATCTTAGGGTAGTTTCTTTCTACCCTATTAATCATTTGCTGACGAAATACACCGGTCTTTGAATCCAGTTCTCCTCATGAATCAAGCCAACACTTACGGCATGTGACGATACAGCCAAGTAAACATACAACTCCTCATGATCTACCGGCTTTGACAAGACAGGGGGTCTCTCTAAATGATCCACCAAAGCTCGAAATGCACGTTCACAATCTTATGTCCACTCAAAATTCCTCTTTCCTTTCCTTATCAGATCGAAGAAAGGAACGCATTTATCAATCGCCCTGGAGATGAACCGACTCAAAGCAATGACCTTCTCGTTCAAACTCTGCACTTGTTTAATGGTTACGGGCACTTGTATACCCCGAATGGCTTAAATATTTTTTGGATTAACTTCAATTCCTCGAGCATTGACAATAAAGCCCAAGAACTTCCCTGACGCGACACCGAATGAGCACTTCAAAGGGTTGATTTTCATTTTATAGAATCGAAGGATATCGAACATATCTGCTAAGTCTCAAATGTGGTCGTTTGATCATCGTAACTTCATGAGCACATCATCCTCCCAATCTAATCCTCAAACATTCGGTTAACCACATTGATAGGTCACTCAAGTGTTCTTTAACCTAAACGGCATCAATACTTAACAGTATAACCTAACATCCATGAAAAAACTTATATGTTCCTGATCTGGGACGTGCATCGAGATTTAGTTATACCCCTAATACGCATCCATAAATGATAACAACTTGTGTCAAGTAGTTGAATCAACTAGCTGATCAATTCTGGGCAGGGGAAAACTATCTTTATGGCACACCTTGTTCAGGTCTAAATAGTCAATGCACGTTCTCCACTTCCCGTTCACCTTCTTCACCAGCACGGGGTTAGATATCTATATGGGATAGAGGGCGTCGTGAATAAACCTGTTGACTTTAAGTTTATCCACTGCCTCTTTAAGATTGACGGACCTCTACGGATCCATTCCCTGTCTTTTCTGTTTTACTGGAACATATTTTGGATCAACATTTAATGCATGGCTCGCAATAGCAAGCAAGATCCCGCACATGTTGGAATGAGTCCAAGCAAATACATCCGGATTCGCTCGGAAAAAATTAGTAAGTTCTCTCATCATCGAAGGATTGAGTTGCGATTCAATTTTCAACACCCACGATGGGTCGTCATAGCCGACTGTAATATCAATCGTCAGTTCAGCTGGTGCTACCTTGGTCTCCTTGGGTTCCTCCTCATCATCCTTCGGATCTATATATCTATAGAACCGACTATGGTGCTCAATGTAAGGCTTAGGTGTCATTTGCCAACCTTCAGTAACTTGGATGCGGACAGACTTGTCCACACCCTTTCCCTTCTCATTTCACTGAGCCTCTATCAACTCAGTCACATAATAGGCACGTCCGGTCACCTGATTACCATGCACAACACCTACTCCAATATCATTTGAAAATTTCAACGTCAGACACCATATCCCAAAGTTGCCTAAAATTCAGCTAGGGCCGGACGGACTAGAAAAATATTGTACGGTGAATCCACATCCAAAACAATGAACAGTAGGATCTGCACCCACCTACGTTCAACTTGTTTGAACTGAACTAGAAATTCAACATAACCTACTGTTGAATATGCGCTTATATGATTTTTGTTTGATGATAATAAACATATATACATTCGTTTAAATGTATTTGATAATATACTATTTATTTTCACAGATAAAATAAATATTTGCTGAATAAAATAAATAACACAGAATTTGAATTCAAACGAATATTTTATTCAAATAAATATTTATTACATTTTTGAATAGTACAATTTCAAGCTCTCACTATAACTATACAACTTTGATTACAATTACATCACATTTCATATTTACAGTTCACCTCACTACATATCACTCACACTCGTATTTATTTTCAACTGCATTCCAGTTTGAATCCAGCATCTGAGCAATCTGCAAAAATATACACTAACGCAGTAAAATTGAAAAAGAAATATTTTTGCAATATAAAATAAAACGTGAATTTTTGAAAATATGATTTGCCTCAGTTATTTGGGTTGTTCGTCATAATTTAAATTTGAATTCATCATACACGAACAACTTGTGACATACACAGTGTATCACTGTATATGCCACAAGGTCGTGCACACCGATATACACTTGATAATGCTACAGGGACAGGTGAGCACAGGTCAAACCCAAATGCAAAGCCGGGTTTCAACTCACGTGCAATATATTTAAAATCACGACACGAGCACAAGGTCAAACCCGAGCTGTAAAACTGGATTCAACACAAGGCGACATGACATGAATGCTATGTTCAAACATGACACAGCCTCAAACCAGCAGTATACAAGTACAAGACCACCAAGCAAAATCAGTTCAACATGCATGAAATGAAACAGCAACATGCAATACAACAATCAGATGGTCAGAGTCATAGCAAACAGAGGCATCAATATGGTAACACAAATGCAACTCGACAAACAGCAAGACCAAACTGCACAAGTGACCACAAAGACCATCAGCTACATCAAAAGCAAGTGCAACACAGTTGCAAACAACAGGAATGAATATCAAGTGATACAACTGCAAGTATCAAGACCAGAAACTCAAGCTTCAAAAAGCTACAGCAACAATGCACCAATAAAGTCGAGACAAAGCAACTGTTCTTAACCGCAAGTTCAAACCAAAGCACAAAAGTGCACAGCAACACAAACTGCAGTGGACAGCAAAGACCACATGCCACAATATCGAGTACATGAAGATGGCATCCCACAATATCCAAACAACAGCAAGAATATAAATGCAAGCAATACACTACAATATGCAGTGATACAATGAAACATTTTCAACATTGCAGCAGTGTGCAACTCGATATCAAATGAAGAATATGGACTGCAACATGAATGTCACAAGCCAATATTACAGCAATGACACAGCAACAAGGCAGACTCCAAGTTCAAGAGGACAGTGAAGGCAATACACAAGTGAAGTAAACAACAATGTCGAGCTCAATGCAATACAGTGACAACCACCTAATGATCAACTGGAACTATAATGAAGTCATAATCAAAACATGAATGAACACTTACACTTACAACATGCAAATGCATCAAAACAATGTCAAAGTTATTCCAGCAACATGACAGCAAATAGAAGTGCACTAGTACAAAACAAGTCAATGCAATATGAACCAACTCCAAATGTATCAGTAGCATATATTACAGGGATGAACACATGAGAATGGACAAGGCACAGATCAAGTTCAAGTTATACAAGACAGCTACAACATAAAAGTTTTCAAACCAACTACAAATGCACAGCATACATACGAAACAGAGAAACCAGAAGTCAAGTTATAAAATTCAAGTGTCAGAGAAGTCAAAATTCACGAATGAAAAAAAGAAATCAAGTGCGTACGCGTATTCTTTGAAATAGCCAAAGAAAAGTAAAAGTAGAAAGTCTCTGCCGTATGAATCAAGGAATCGAACAAGTCATATGATCAAAGCCGTGACCATCAATATACGATTTGAAGTAGTCAGAATCAATCTCAAACATTCAAGCATTATCAAGTGGCCGAGGTGAATCAGTTGACAAATTCAATTAGAGATTATACGACGAAAATTTAGGAATTCAATCCCTATAAATTACCACGGATCATCATCGGCAAATTCATTGGAGTTCAAGCATAACAAAGAACAAATCATCCAACTCGAATCACGATCGAGTTCAAGCATCAACCCAGTAAAGCAAAAAGATAAAATTACATACCGAAGCAAGGAGTCAAACTCGATCGAACAACGAAGCAGCCGAAGAGAGCAACGAGAGAAGGTCAAAGCTACTCGCGTATTAATCAAACATAAAGTCGGCAGCTTCAAACCCTAAATTGGATCAGGGACGAAGCCCTAAAATTACAAGAGGAACGGCCGCCATCCCCAATTTTTCACGAACAAAGGAAATAAAAGAAGACGGGCTGAATTACTAAAGAGGGCCGGCCTTGTTTACATAAAGGGATAAGAATTTAAAAATAGGGTTTTTTATTAATTTGTTTTTTTTGTTTTGTATTTTCATTTTTAAACCGTTCAAATTTCTAGTCGTGTGACTAGGGTACAAACTACGGTGTGTAGTTTGGGAATTCGCAACTCGGTAGTTGAGTTGTGGTCAGGGTTTTGAGCGTAGAGTTAGATTAGTCAATAGCGGGTATAGCGAGTTTACGTGTGTAAGCGAGGGACTATCTAATTTCTAGTAGAAACCTTGGGGCAGCACGTAGGCAGGGTTTTGCCGAAGCTGGGTAAATTCTGTGTTGTTCTGTTCTGTTATTTATATTCTGCTATATCTGTGCTGCTATTCTGTGATCTGAATTTAAATTAACTGATAAGCTTCCGCGATTAATTTTTATAATTTACACTATCACCTTATTCACCCCCCCCCCCCTCTAGGGTGAAATCGATCCTACAAGTGGTATCAGAGCTAGGAATAGAAGTCAACATTTGTTTTTAAAAAATTCTATTTTTAAAAGAAAAATCAGTTTTTGTTTAGAAATTTGAATTTTTAAAATGGCTTCTTTTAATAATGCTTTTGCAGAAGGGCAATCCATAGTTAGACCACCAATGTTCAATGGTGAATATGCTTACTGGAAAAATAGAATGCAAATTTTTCTGAAAACCATTGACGCTTGGAATATTGTTGAGACAGGTTATAGTATACCAACTATAACTGTAGAAAATCAGGAAATAGAGAAACCCAAGGAACAATGGACAGAACTAGAAAATAAATTATAGAATACTAATGCCAAAGCTATGAATTCTATTATCTGTTCATTGGATCAATTTAAATTTAATCGTGTCTCACATTGTCTAACTGCGCAGGAAATATGGCACATACTAGAAGTGACTCACGAAGGAACATCTCAAGTCAAAGAATCTCGCCTTGCAATGCTAAGCAGCGAATACGAGAACTTCAAAATGGCGAAGGAAGAAAATGTCAAAGAGATGTACGGACGACTCTCCAATATCGTATACAAATCAAAAGCTCTCGGAAAAACATACACCGAATTAGAAATAGTCCGGAAAATCCTCAGAGTCCTTCCACGAAGCTTTGAAGCAAAAGTAACTGCCATACAAGAATCGAAAGATTTAAAACAACTTAAAGTTGAAGAACTCATCGGAAATCTCACCACTTATGAGCTAGAAATGAAATTCAAAGAAGAGCGTGAAGGAGGTGACACTCAAAAGAAATCAATAGCTCTCAAAGGAACAACCGAAAGTGATGATGATAACGATGAAGATGATGGAGCAGCAGAATTGGAGCTGTTAATAAGGAAATTCAAAAAATGGAATCAAAAACATGGAAATTCAGCTCGAATTCAAAAAGCAAAAAGCAGAATAGCCAAAGCACTAGATTACTCGGAAGAACAAAAGTTTATTTGTTATAATTGCAACAAACCCGGCCATATCAAACCCGATTGTCCACAAATTAAATCCAGCCACGGAAAGAAACAGAAAAAGAAAAGTTTTGCAGCCACTTGGGATGAAATAGACGAGAATGATCAAAGCACTGGCAGTGAAAGCGAAAAGGCAGAATTGTGTCTTCGAGGTGATACAACTGACAGTGACGATGACGAGCCAAGTGAGGTATCAAAACTTACCCATTCTGAGTTGCTTATATATTTTCATGAAGTAAACGGTTGTTTTGAACGACTTAGGGAAAAATACGCCAAACTTGAATCTCAAAAAGATACTTTGATAGAATGTAATAAACAACTTGATCAATTAGTTAAAACCTATCAAAGTAGGATCCCTAAGTGTGATAAGTGTCCAACATTTGAAAAGGAAATTAAAAAATCAGAAATCAATATAAAAACACTTGAAAATGAAATTCTGATTTTAAAGGAGAATGAAAATACTAGGAGAGAGAATTCTATTAAAAAGTGCACACAGTTGTTAAACGAAAATGAATCTCTCAAATCACAAGTCCAACAATTGTCAACAACTTTAGATAAATTTTCAAAAAGTGAAAAATCGTTGAATATGCTATTAGGAAAGCAAACTGTTAATTCGGTTAGACAAGGACTTGGATATAATAGTTCGAAAATTGTTGAAAGCAATATTAGTCAAGCTAAATCCATGTGCACGATTTGTAGAAAATTTGGACACGATCACAATAATTGTTGGTATAGACCCAAACATGTGAAAACTATACCGATTTAGGTTCCAAAAGGCACAAATATAAAATCTCTCAAAGTTAAACAAATTTGGGTGCCAAAGGGAACAATTATAAATATTTTTGGGTCTACACAAAATTATTTTTCAAAATTTTCTGCCACTAACAACCATGGACCTATAAAAACAAATAGGTCACATAAAACTTTCATCGTGTAGGTGTGGTGGCAGGCTAAGGAACAACAATAGTGTTTTCTGGATTTTGGCTGTTCCAGAAACACAACGGGCGACAAAGCTAAGTTCCTTAGCCTAGTATAAAGGTGACGAATCACAACGGACAACAACGAAAAATATCGTAAAGGTAAAACGGGTATGGTATGTTTTTAAACGATATATTAAATGTGATAATCTGCACCGTATTTTGAATTAATTCAGCCAATATTGAGATTGATGAAAAGATGATGATTTTTTATTCTGATTTATTCAAAATTGTTGGCCAATTATATCCTTATGCCAAAAACACTATAAAAATCTCTAGATTCTTTGAATTACTTCATATATATCATTTTGGATTAAAAATAGTGTTTTGTTGGATAATTATACAATTGGTTATAATTCGGCTAATTCTATATTCACGGTTTTCTGATTATTTACACGGCTTCATTTCAAAGTCCAAAAGAATGTCATTTAAATTGCTGAAAAAATTGAGTTTGAAATTTTTGATGCACACTTCATGTTTTGGTCAATAAAATTCAATTGATGAGAATTTTGAGTGAAAAAGAAATTCAGATGCAGATTACACTGGTAATCTAGTTGATAGAAAAATTACTAGTTGAACGTGATTTTTGAGACACTTAGTAACTGCATCGTTTTTCAAAGAAAATATCTGCATACTCTTCATTTAAAATAATTTTCAAATAGCAGAAAGTTTTTTTTAAAACCCCCTGGAGAAAATCATTTTTGACCATATTTTCAGATTATTCATTTTTGAAAAATTAATTTCATAATTATTTTTGAATTTGATTTTAAATGACTATTATGACTAATCTGACTCCCAAATGATTATCGAAAAGAAAAATAGTGATTGAAAAAGTGATGAGTGTTGATATTGATTATATATTATAACTCGAGAAAGTATAATTAGAAAATTTCTTTAGAAATGTAAACAAGAGTTATAAAACTTTTTGTTGGTAAAAATTCCATGACCATCTCTATACCTATCATATTTCTATCAACCATTACTCATCAAAATTCTATATAGTTTGTCGATATGTGGTACTTTAAACAGGAATCGTTCGTTTTTCATTTTCACATTTTTTTTAAAATAAAAAAATTAATTAGTAATAATAATAAATAAATACCAAAGTATTCACTCTCATTTAAAAGTCCTCACGGTTATGCATGGGTGAATTACTTGGAATTTGTTATGTGCTTCCATGCTCATTTAAAAGTCCTCGCGGTTATGCATGTATGGAACGCATATCAAAAGTTGATTTGTAAAATTAAACAAGTTGATTCTAATCCCATTTAAAAGTCCTCACGGTTATGCGTGGTTAGAAGATACTTGAATTCATTTTTTTTATATAAAAAAAAAAATTGGAATACTACTAATCTCATTTAAAAGTCCTAACGGTTATGCATGGTTAGTAGTTATTCTAATTCCTGATATAATATACCACAAATAAGACACAACTGTATGGTTTTATATGATGACATCATTCTAAAAGTGGAATATGCGCCTAACAAAATATTTATGATTTTTGTTTGATTTTTTATTGAAATTTGATATTTATATTAAATTGAGTTTTAATGTTGAATTGATATCGATTACTTTTTCTCTATTTTCTCTAACACTATTATTCTTTTGCTGATAACAAAAGGGGGAGAGAAAAGTTAAGATTTTGTCAAATAAAATCAAGCAAAGGTCAAATAATTTTCTATTTGCATCTAGAATCATTTGCATATTTTTATTTGTATGCATATATGTAGGGGGAGCATCGTATAGAGAGGAAGCATTTAAATAGGGGGAGCAATTAGAATATATCAATGATCAAATACATTTAACATATTCAAAATCTTAAATATATGTTTGTTATCATCAAAAGGGGGAGATTGTTGAATATGCGCTTATATGATTTTTGTTTGATGATAATAAACATATATACATTCGTTTAAATGTATTTGATAATATACTATTTATTTTCACAGATAAAATAAATATTTGCTGAATAAAATAAATAACACAGAATTTGAATTCAAACGAATATTTTATTCAAATAAATATTTATTACATTTTTGAATAGTACAATTTCAAGCTCTCACTATAACTATACAACTTTGATTACAATTACATCACATTTCATATTTACAGTTCACCTCACTACATATCACTCACACTCGTATTTATTTTCAACTGCATTCCAGTTTGAATCCAGCATCTGAGCAATCTGCAAAAATATACACTAACGCAGTAAAATTGAAAAAGAAATATTTTTGCAATATAAAATAAAACGTGAATTTTTGAAAATATGATTTGCCTCAGTTATTTGGGTTGTTCGTCATAATTTAAATTTGAATTCATCATACACGAACAACTTGTGACATACACAGTGTATCACTGTATATGCCACAAGGCCGTGCACACCGATATACACTTGATAATGCTACAGGGACAGGTGAGCACAGGTCAAACCCAAATGCAAAGCCGGGTTTCAACTCACGTGCAATATATTTAAAATCACGACACGAGCACAAGGTCAAACCCGAGCTGTAAAACTAGATTCAACACAAGGCGACATGACATGAATGCTATGTTCAAACATGACACAGCCTCAAACCAGCAGTATACAAGTACAAGACCACCAAGCAAAATCAGTTCAACATGCATGAAATGAAACAGCAACATGCAATACAACAATCAGATGGTCAGAGTCATAGCAAACAGAGGCATCAATATGGTAACACAAATGCAACTCGACAAACAGCAAGACCAAACTGCACAAGTGACCACAAAGACCATCAGCTACATCAAAAGCAAGTGCAACACAGTTGCAAACAACAGGAATGAATATCAAGTGATACAACTGCAAGTATCAAGACCAGAAACTCAAGCTTCAAAAAGCTACAGCAACAATGCACCAATAAAGTCGAGACAAAGCAACTGTTCTTAACCGCAAGTTCAAACCAAAGCACAAAAGTGCACAGCAACACAAACTGCAGTGGACAACAAAGACCACATGCCACAATATCGAGTACATGAAGATGGCATCCCACAATATCCAAACAACAGCAAGAATATGAATGCAAGCAATACGCTACAATATGCAGTGATACAATGAAACATTTTCAACATTGCAGCAGTGTGCAACTCGATATCAAATGAAGAATATGGACTGCAACATGAATGTCACAAGCCAATATTACAGCAATGACATAGCAACAAGGCAGACTCCAAGTTCAAGAGGACAGTGAAGGCAATACACAAGTGAAGTAAACAACAATGTCGAGCTCAATGCAATACAGTGACAACTACCTAATGATCAACTGGAACTATAATGAAGTCATAATCAAAACATGAATGAACACTTACACTTACAACATGCAAATGCATCAAAACAATGTCGAAGTTATTCCAGCAACATGACAGCAAATAGAAGTGCACTAGTACAAAACAAGTCAATGCAACATGAACCAACTCCAAATGTATTAGTAGCATATATTACAGGGATGAACACATGAGAATGGACAAGGCACAGATCAAGTTCAAGTTATACAAGACAGCTACAACACAAAAGTTTTCAAACCAACTACAAATGCACAGCATACATACGAAACAGAGGAACCAGAAGTCAAGTTATAAAATTCAAGTGTCAGAGAAGTCAAAATTCACGAATGAAAAAAAGAAATCAAGTGCGTACGCGTATTCTTTGAAATAGTCAAAGAAAAGTAAAAGTAGAAAGTCTCTGCCGTATGAATCAAGGATCGAACAAGTCATATGATCAAAGCCGTGACCATCAATATACGATTTGAAGTAGTCAGAATCAATCTCAAACATTCAAGCATTATCAAGTGGCCGAGGTGAATCAGTTGACAAATTCAATTAGAGATTATACGACGTAAATTTAGGAATTCAATCCCTATAAATTACCACGGATCATCATCGGCAAATTTCAAGCATAACAAAGAACAAATCATCCAACTCGAATCACGATCGAGTTCAAGCATCAACCCAGTAAAGCAAAAAGATAAAATTACATACCGAAGCAAGGAGTCAAACTCGATCGAACAACGAAGCAGCCGAAGAGAGCAACGAGAGAAGGTCAAAGCTACTCGCGTATTAATCAAACATAAAGTCGGCAGCTTCAAACCCTAAATTGGATCAGGGACGAAGCCCTAAAATTACAAGAGGAACGGCCGCCATCCCCAATTTTTCACGAACAAAGGAAATAAAAGAAGACAGGCTGAATTACTAAAGAGGGCCGGCCTTGTTTACATAAAGGGATAAGAATTTAAAAATAGGGTTTTTTATTAATTTGTTTTTTTTGTTTTGTATTTTCATTTTTAAACCGTTTAAATTTCTAGTCGTGTGACTAGGGTACAAACTACGGTGTGTAGTTTGGGAATTCGCAACTCGGTAGTTGAGTTATGGTCAGGGTTTTAGCGTAGAGTTATATTAGTCAATAGCGGGTATAGCGAGTTTACGTGTGTAAGCGAGAGACTATCTAATTTCTAGTAGAAACCTTGGGGCAGCACGTAGGCAGGGTTTTGCCGAAGCTGGGTAAATTCTGTGTTGTTCTGTTCTGTTATTTATATTCTGCTATATCTGTGCTGCTATTCTGTGATCTGAATTTAAATTAATTGATAAGCTTCCGCGATTAATTTTTATAATTTACACTATCACCCTATTCACCCCCCCCCCCTCTAGGGTGAAATCGATCCTACACCTACTACTTCAGTAGCTACACCGTTGAAACCGTGTATACGAGCTTTAGATGGTTTTCCTTATCCTCCATCCTCATTTGATAATATGCCTTCCTAATGATAATTTTCACAGAACTTCCACAATCAATCAAAATTCCTCTTACCGAAGCAGGGTCAATCATGGCTGAGATAACCATCGGATCAATAGCAAGTGCCTTTACACTATTAGCATCCATGCTTTTGAATATTATATCATCCGTCATTGTACGTTGTTGCTTGGCCGGAGTTCCATCCTCCATATTTGAACAACATTCAAAATCCACATGTCTCATTGAACTAGCATAGCGCTCCACTTCCTGCCAACTCCTGTCCATAGGATGCAGTCCACCAACTATCATGTTTATCACCAAACTTCCACTAGTCCATGCAGGCTCCTCAGCCCTGTACGGAGGCTACCTTTGACTGGGGTCAGACGTCCCCTGTCTGTCATCCTATAAATTTTTCACAAACTACTACAATTTTTTCTCCCGAATTAATTTCTCAATGGCATCCTGGAGATGCCTACACTCATTTGTATTATGACCATAACATTCATGTAACCGGCAATACTTTTCATTTTGCTTATGTGTCTCAGTCGACTCTTTCGAATGCGGCTTCTTATATTGAAAAGTATTGAAAGTGGATAGGTAAATGCTCTTCAGGGATGCACTCGAAGGTGTATAGATGTCATACATAGGAAACCAAGACTTCGGCCTTCTTGGCTCCCACTTCCAGTCACGATTCCCGTCGCTACTTCTTTTCAGCCGATTCGGCTTGTTTTGAACATTGACTTGCACCTTCCTAAAACTCTTGTCGGACCGCTTTATCGCGATGTTGCTTTGCACTGCTTCCTTACTGGGCCCTGGGGAATTACTCTACCTAGACAACCTGGCTTCTTCCTTTCTCATAAATCAGGCCGCCTTTGAATAGAAACGTTTCGGTGTGGCCAGTGGTTTTCCAGCTAGCCACTCACCGAACTCAAATTCCAGGTTGACCCCTCTCGTCACCACCATGAGTATCGCGTGATCATTTGAGTTACTAACTTTAGTGGCCGCAATATGAAATCTCCGCAAATAGTCGTTCGACGATTCCCTTGGAGCCTGGATCACACTTGATAATGAAATCACATCTTTAGGGCGAGTAGCATGGATCTATAACTGCTCCACAAATATTGTTGCAAGTTCTTCAAATCTAGAGTTGGATCGTGGGAGTAACCTTGTGAACCACATCGTGGCAATCCCAGAGAGATTTATGGGGAAGCATCTACATTTGGCGGCGTCGTTCACTCTCTCCTAGTCCCTCAACCATTCGTACCTCATGACGTGCTGTCAAGGGTCAGTTTTCCCCTCATAAAAAGGCATCGTAGGTATGTTAAACCTTATAGGATACTCCGCATGTAAAACACTATCGGTAAATGGGGTGTGGCTCCTGAAGACTCCCCAATCATCATTTTTCGAGCCATGGTTCTCTCCCACCAACTATCTGATCATTGCGGATAAGTCCGAGGTTTGGATAGGTGGCACCAAGTGATGGTCGTGCTCCATCTCGTGTGAATGTTCCGCTCGGTGTCTCCGGGCCATTTCACGCCTCCTTGGCCTATCATCCTTCTGATGTGCATTCTGAGCATTCACTTCATTATCATTTTGGAGAGGTAGTTGGTTAGCATCTAAGCATACTCCAGCGTCCAAATTTCTAGATCTAAGTCGAGCATGAAACCCCAACTGCAGTTAGGGAGCAGTCTCCCTGGATGAGGGATCGGTGCCGACCCCTAGGGAGGTATTGGCACCGACCCATTTTGGTAGACCATGTTGGTCTACCAAGCGCTGCTCCAATGTCCCTATTCATGTTACTTCATCCCTGCGACGCCTTCGCCTATTCTTTGCACAAAAAATGGGCAAACACCTCCAAGTCGTATGATTTAGTCGATTTTAAGTTGTTCTTAGTGATTTGGGTGATTCATGCAAATATGTAAAAAGCAGGACTAAACTGTAAAAGACGCACAGATTTATAGTGGTTTGGCCAGAATGTTCCTACTTCCACTTTATATGTTATTCTCCTTCACTCTTCAGATTACAAGTACAAAGCTTTGATTACAAGTATATGAAAGTTGTTTGAAAGTTTTGTCCGTGCTTGAGCTCTCAAACTTGTCTGCCATTGTTTTACCTCTGCCCCTCTATTTATAGAGTGAGGCTGGGGGCAGGGGTCTTGGATGTATATAGCTGCTGGTGGGCCTGGGTTGAAGTGATCTGGCCTGGCAACGTTGGTTCGGTAGTAGATGGTTAGACTAGCGTTTTGGTCCGATGGTAGAGGAGATGGGATTGGTTCGGTGTGGTTGATTCGGTGGAGGCTGGTCCGGTAAGGCCTTGGATCGGTGGAGGTTGATTCGGTGGTGAGTTGGTCCGGTGAGGCTTTGGATCGGTGGGGGTTGATTTGGTAGTGAGTTGATTCGGTAGTTAGTGGAGAGTGGATTGGTTCGGTAAGGCCTTCCCCCTTTTGGTTCGGTGATGCTTTCTTTCTTTGGTTCGGTGGCATGTGGAGTGGCTTTGGTTCGGCGGGCATGGGAAGGAGTTGATTCGGTGAGACTTTGGTTCGGTGGTAGGAGCATGGATGTGGGATCTGGTCCGGTAGTGCAATGGTGAGCATGGGTTGATTCGGTGGGTTGGCCCGGTCGAAACACACCCAACACTTGCCCCCCCAAAGTAGGACATGTGCATGCATATAGCGTGCTTTGTTTTAGGTCATTCATCATGGTCACTCTCATCCGGTCTCGAATGCCGAACCAATTGGTCCGGTTGTTGATATTTTCCTATAAGTATGGGCCTTATGCTTTCGCTATTCCCTACCAAGTGAGATAGCCGAACCAGATTTTCCTGCCGAATCAATCATATTGCCGAATTACGTTTGACTACCGAATCAGGTGATTGCCAAATGAATTTCATGTCTCGAACTACCGAATGGGTTTGAGTGCCGAATGAATCTCACGTTGGAAATGCCAAATGAGATTTCGGGTTGCATGTACTTGTTTGTTTATGTTTCCATACTCCTTGTTCTAACAGTACATTTTCTCCTGTTGCAGATAATGTCTCATAAAGTGGAAACTCGATCAGATAAAAAGAAATCCAAGGACAAAAGAGTCCTCCATAGTGCCCCCAGCTCAGTCAGGACCGGGACGTCATGGACCCGTCCCGATATCACTAGTATATGGGTACGGCCCTCAGGAGCTCCTGAACTCGCCACCTAACTGCTTTCCTAGCTCCCTTAAAGAGGAACAGCTTGATGTTATATCTCGTTCCTTCGGGATTGACAGAGCACACATGGTGCTGCCAGGGAATAGAGTTATGCCGTATGACCCTCTTGAAGGATATTTTGCTTATAGCAGGTACCATTTTATGTGTGGGGCCATTCCCTCGATCAACGCTTGGATAGTCAGCTTCATCACCTATTTGAAGGTGGCCCCTTTCCAGCTTCAGCCCAACTCTTATGCTATCTTGGTGAGTCTATTCATCATTTTCCAGAGAAAATACGGGCATCCCCTTCCAACCAGGAGATCCGGTATTTGTACAACTTAAGAGGCTATAAGAAGGGGTCTCCATACATCAGCTTGGAATCGGCCGTGTCCTTCAAGCCGGTCCTGGACTGATATTCGAAGTTCAGCATGTTCAAGAAAGAATGGTTTTTCGTCAAGGATGACTCTGTTTCTATCCGTCGCTTCACCTCTGGCTGTAAGTTGAATCTCACTTATAATTTCCGTTCTGACTGCAATGCTTCTTCTTATGTGTTTTTATTTCTTGCTAGTGACAGGTGGCTTTGTGGTCGTGGAGAACGATCGCCTGGTTCAGATTGCTGCGGAAATAGAAGCCATTTCAGGAAGGGAGAGGTCAGCTTCTTACCTGATCAGGAATGCTACTCTTCTGCAGCACAGCTTGATTCTACCACGTCGGTCTGTGGTCAAGCAGAGAGACACAGCTGAGGAGAGGGCTGCCAAAGCTAAAGGAGGGGACACGACGAAGAGCAGCAAGAGGAAACCCTTCTCGATACCTCCAGTCGCCGGGGGGAAGAAGCTCAAGAAATCCGATGGACCCTCCCCTAGCACATGTCTAGATGTTCCGGAGGAGGAAAATGTGGAGGAGGAAAGAGGCGAGGATGAAGGAGGTGAGGCGGAAAGTGGAAGTGGTAGAGAAGGTAATGGCGATCGTCACGGCGATGATGGTGGCGAAGGACAGAGCGGTGATGGCACCGGGGCTTTGTCCTCTGGGCAAGCGGGTGAGATCCAAGAGTGGACAAATGATGCTTTCCGCCAGGCTTTTGAGGGGTTGGAGGAAGGATCGGCCTTGGTGGAGAAGGCGAAGAAGGCTGACAAGGCCGGGATTGGTGCCGATCCATCTTCTAGAGCACCTCGGCTCAGGCAACTCCGACGATTCAAGGTGAATTTTTTTTGACTCCAGCCGACTCCGTTTATGATAAGTATATAGGAATATTTCATGGTCAGCTCCCGTCCTGGAATGAGATTCAGGACTTATTGCAGTATCCTACTCCTCCTCAGGGTTTGTACAACAAAAGCATCTTCTTACTCTTTTTAACTTGATATATTTCTTGAATTATACATGTATACTTGTCACACTTGGTTTTTATTCCTGGAACGAGTAAGGTGGTCAAGACATCAGACATTCGGCACCGTCTCGAACAATTCAAACTCCTCAAAGCTTCCACTAAACCAAAGCCTCCGACCAACCGCCTCGGAGACGTAGTCGGCTACCGTCCTCTTCTTGGGGTTATTGAGGAGGGTATTCAGAAGAAGAAGAGGAGTTGCTCCTTTTTTGAACTTCACCTGGTCCTCAGCCCCCACTTCAGCCTCTTCAGGATATCACGGGGGAGGATACTGATTCATACCTTCTCCGCGTCCGACTGAAAATCCTACCGTTACTCCGATAGATCATGCCGGCTTGGCTCGTAATCCGTTTGCGGGTCATCCGGATCTGGACCCGGGCTCTCATGACATTTCTTTTGACGAGGTTACTGGTGAGCACCTTCTCCCTCGCAATCCTATGGTACGGGTGCTTGATAAGGCTAAGTCCCTAGACCTTGATTTTCTTACCACTCGGATTGTAACTATGGGGGACGAAGCTAACGAAAACATCGACCGGGTTGCTGAGGAGACCAGGAAACTGATGGGACATCATGCCCGACTAGTCAAGGCCGGAGAGGAAATCGGGAGTGCCAACATTCGATTGCGGTTAATTGTTTCCGACCAGGCCAAGAAACTTGCCGATCAGGCTATCTAGATCTCTCAGCATGAGGCCGCCTCCAGGGGACTAAAGAAAAACATGGAAGAGGCTAGCAGAGCAGAGTTACGGAGAATGGAGGTTGCCTGCAAGGAACGGATCGATATGGCTATTGCAACGGTGGATGAGGTTCGGAAAGCGGATCTCGAGCAGGTAGAGGAGTTATCCGGGAAGCTTAAAGCCGTTGAGCTTTCCCAAACCAAGCTAAAGGAGGAGATGGAGGCGATGAGGAAATCCTTTTAGGCTGACCGCTCGTGATACCGATCGGAGAGGGATGCTGTCGTTGCAAAGCTCTTGGCTTCTGAGGTCCGAATGAGGGAGTTTAAGGAGAATGAAGGGATGATGGATGAGATGCTTCAGGATATGTATTTCCGTACTTGGAAATAGGGCAACTTATCCTGGATGGATGATTACCCCCGAGTCATAGCTAGGATTTATCTCAGGGCTCTGGAGGAGGCCAAGGCTGATGCGGATAAGGAGGGTGGCGTGGCCTTCAGAATGGAGATGATTACGGCCCAATTCACCAAGGAGGAGAAAGTGGCGGTGAAGGAGGGTATGCGGCTGCTCGCTGCTGAGGAGGTAGGTGTGCAGTTGGGGGATGATGATCAAGGAACAGATGCTGGTAAGTCTTCCCTTTTAACCTTTTTATAACTTGGTTGCTTATTGTTTATTTAATGGATTCCTCTCCTGAATTGGACAGGCGGGACCACTGAAGTGCCAACTACCTCTGGTCAACATGCTGGGAGTTCTGATCCTACGGTTAAGTAGATCTCGGAGGGCCAAGAGGATAGAGGCGAAGCCCCAATGCAGCCGACTCCTTGGCTTGATCTGGACATTTTTTGGTTTACTTGACATTGCTGTCTATGTTAGTCTTAAAACATTAATGTAATTTTTAGGCTATAATTATGTAACGAATAACTTGATTTTTGGCATGTAACTTTTAACTTAAACTGATTATGCTATATTTGAATGCTTTTGTTATTTTGATGTGTTGCATAAGAAATACAGCTGTGCACATGTCTGTGATTCAATCGTGTTTGATGCTAAGTTCTTGCTTAAAATATAATTTCATATCTTGCAATGTTTGTGTGATGTGCGAATAAATTATAGCTACGCATTCATAGACAAAGGAAGAGAGTATCTCCCTTCGTGTTTTAGTTGTAGATGGTAGCTTTGAAGTTCTTCTGTGACTGAGTATGGAATGTAGCTAAGTGTCCTGTCGTCCAGTTGCGAGTTCCTATCCCCATTTGCGGGTGTCTCCTATTTTGTGCCCTGTACTTTAGGGATCGTTATATAGGATAGGAGGGGAGTTTTTAAATAAAATAGGAATATAAAAAATAGTAAAACTTCCAATCACGGAAGGCCTTCGATGTGCTTAAGTTCGTGGCAAACGGGTTTTGTAGTCACTTTCCCTAGCTGTGGGTATTGGAGACATTTGTCACCCATCTTACGCCTCCGCGGGGAGTTTTCTTTTTTACCACAGTCGTACTTAAGACACATCGGAGCCGAGATCCCGCACGGTAACTACCCAGGCCATTATGGCCCGTAATCGTGGGTATTATTCGATTTACTATGGCCGGCTAGCGTGGGTGCCGATCGTCAACCGTGAACTACCCCTGGCTGGCCACACCTAATATTGGGGCTTAAAGTAGGTTCACAGTTGCCGGCGAGCCGAACGCCGTAATGAGATGCCTAGGCTATTTTCGGCCTCCTCGGTGGCTTATAATCGGCTCATTACAGTTGGCTTTGAGGGCCGTCGCGAGTAATGAGTTAACCCGCAGCAGAGGGATGCTAGAGCAAAAGTGTCTCATTGGCGAGGGCATAGATTCGTATAGACCTGTTAGGTCTTGTCCAGGTGATGTCGCGCCGTGATGTGTCTTTAATAGAAACACATGATTTTGTTCAACAGAAAAGGATAAAGTTAATAAGCAGCCAAGATATAAAGGAACAGGTTAAAAAAGAGACAAGATTTTTAAAGTGGTTGGCATGAAAATGCCTACGTCCACCGATTCTCTTTGTTAATTCACTTCATATGGGCAGTACAAGTTAAGAAAAGTATCGACGAAGGTGTTGGATATTCCATGCCCTTTGGAACACCTCTCTGTCCACTATTGACAAAACATAAGCTCCATTGTGGAGATCTTTATGAATTACATATGGTTCGTCCAAGATTGGATCTAGCGCTCCGGGGCGCGGGAAGATTCGCTTGAGGACAAGATCTCCTTCTTGCAAGTTGCGA